>CM060900.1:18842500-20333750 GCA_030762935.1 Hymenopus coronatus
AAGGGACAAGTCTGATACCCATGAGTCATGTGTGTGTGATCCCTGAAATGTTTTGCCATCAAATGAGATTAAATTAGGGTGCGCCGTTGCCTCATCTACCAGAAATTGGTTAGGCGAGCCAGTGCTTAGTGAAATGTATGAGTTACGTACCTTATATAATTGTGGATGGGCTCTGGCTATGCTCTACAGCAAATACGCCTCTCTCAGTCATAGGAAGAAACAGGTGAAGATGACGTAACTAGGTAGTAAATACACTTCACTTTGATGGTTAAGTTGAATGTATCTGGCTTAAATTTTCACCGAATTTTTGATTTAGATCAACTTAGTGGTGGCACTAGCTCCTACCTAAGCAAATTTCGAGCAAAGATATAAATTATAGTCTACACTCTTGCAAATAAATACATCAATTAATCACTAAGTACTCTCTCGTAGATTCAAGTTTAATTACACTTTATATATTTGCTGAGGTTTTCTATGACACGCTGAGCTTTCACTTTAACTAATAATTAAACACGAGTACATAGCGCGCCATTTCTTAATAAGACTAGCGTGGATTACTCCAGCAACACACCCCAGCAAAGAGTAATATTAAGAGACTAGGCACCTTCCTTTATACGGTGTTGGCAAAAGTTTTGTGCTGTAACGCTATTGGTTAATTTTTAGTGCCTAAGTTACAGAATAAGTGAACAATTCGAGAATCTGATTGTTAAGGACCCACGTGATGAGGTTATACAAAGAAAAGTTCCCTGATTCTACAATTTTCGGGGGTTATTCATAAGAGCGTACTTACACCTGTATTGCACGTAGCATTACAAAGGTTTTGAAAGTAGGTCAGCGTTCGTATATTACAAAGGAGACTGACGAAAAACACCTATTGTTACATGTAAAAGTTGTGAGCTTCTCATATACAGAATAGATTCTAGCTTATTTAGAGAAAATAGCTTAAATAATTTTACATACATATACATTAATACTGATAATCATTACGCGTAAAAGAATTACGTTCTCAAGGAGTTGAGGGGAAAAAAATCTTTGCATAAAGTTAAATCTCACAGTTCATCACATCAGTTTCAGAAATTTTAACTTAAGTGCATTTAATTTTATCAGACATTCACAACAAAAGTGGATCCAAATAAAGTGATAGATGAATTGAATACCAACCCCAGCTATTTCTCTGATCACGAGAACCATGACTGGAATTAGAACCCAACCAATTCTGTAGAAAAATTAGTCAGTTTCAAAATTTCAACGACGAAGTACTATTTAATAATACAGGTGGTTTTTAGCCTTAATTTTTTGGTTTTGCCACATTGAAATGTGGATACTGAATGAATTTTCTCAATGGTTGATATTAAACCCAAGAACAGAAATAGGTTAAATTCTTCAACGGATGCAGCTTTAATAAGAATCGGACTGGAAAAGAGGGACTCAAAGTATGAAGTGTCTATCTAGTGACAGGGGGAATGACAAAGCTACGAGGGAAGCTCTAGCGAGAGAAACGTTAACTATGCAACAAAGATGGCGCGCGTGCTACTGTCGTCAACTCGTGAAGAGCAGAGAGGTGTGGTTCCATATTTGTGGGCCAAAGTGAAATTCAGCGGGACATGCGTGGCGTGTATGGATCGTAGAATGTCTCCAAGTTGTGTGCATTCTTCCAAGAGGGCCGTGTGAACCTTATTGATTCGCCTCGCTCCGGGAGGCCGGTAACAGCTGCAACCCCGCAGAATGTCAGAGGCATTGAGGCGGTCATTTTGAACGATTGATGTGCAACTGCGAACCTTATTGCAACAGTGCAACATTTCCTACGGTGCAGTCTACCATATTGTTCATGACAAGCTGAAATTTCGTAAAGTTAGTGCTCGCTGGGTGCCTAACAACCTGACAGACAACCACAAGAGCCAGCGAATGATGACAAGTTTGGGTCAATTAAACGGTACACCGCAGAAGGGCATAATTTTCTGAAAGGAATCGTCATTGGAGATGAGTCGCGGGCATACCACTACACGCCCGAAACAAAACAGGCAAGTATGGAATGGAAACATGATGGTTACCCAATAAAGAAAACATTCAAAGTGGCTCAATCTGCTAAGAAAGTGCTAGTGACAGTGTTCTGGGATATGCATGGTGTTTTATTAGTGGACTTTGCTGAACACGGGACCACTGTGAATGCTGCAGCCTACATTATAACTTTGAAGAGGTTGCGTCGTGCCCTTCGTGACAAACGCCACAATATTAATGCTGACGATGTCAATCTTCTTCATGACAATGCTCGCCTCCATGTTGCTGCTGCTGTTCGTCAGAAAACCACCCAATTTGGTTGGGAGGTGCTCCAGCATCCACCATACGGTCTAGAACTTTCACCGTCGGACTTTCATCTGTTTGGTCCCATTAAGAAATTCCTGGTCGGCCAACGCTTTGCGACAGTTGCGAAAGTGAAATCAGCAGTCAGCAGATGGCTATACTCCAGGGGAACTTTTCGACATAGTCACCAACTTTCTCAACACATTAGTCCCAACATGATACCAGCTTCAATATCGAAAATTAGGAAAAAGGTGTAAGTTCATTGTCATTTTTTTTATTATTTTAACTATTAAACATTTTTTTAAAAAAATATTGTGGATTACTGTTCGAACCGACCTCGTTTTTAAAGGCCGCGTCGTGGCTGAGTGGTTAGACCACTCACCATGACAGCATGTATATACTGAACTCAGATTCATGTTCTGCTGAGTTACTAGACCTCTACACCTCCATTGGAGGAAGAGGATTTTCAACAGTACTTACCCTTAGGACATAAAACGCAGACGGTTGTAGGACTGGCTTCAATTAATATAGAAAAGGAAAATAAAATGTTTTTATTTTGCACATTTTTAATCATTTTATATGTATTTTATTAAAGGTAGGGTGTTTTTGTGCAAGGTAGAAATACTGCAGTATCTTGGTAAGGATGTTTCATATCAACAACCTGGCAACACTATATTACAGAATGATCACTTTGGAAGCAGAATAAATAAACTTGTAGAACGCATGGACCCCAACGTTAGAGATAGAGTAGAGGACAACTAAAAAGCTTGTTTTCATATGACTTTTTCTATATTGGACTCCAAAAAGGATGGTATAAGAACAATAAAAGATTTAGATAACTGTTTGAGCCTTCAAAGCTAGTTACTAACTCAAGTTTCGCTTATTTAAACAGTGAAATGAGCATTTAATCATCTAAATGCACTTAAAACTAGTTGTATTAATTCTAATTTGCTTCTTTGTAACAAAAAACATTGTGCTACTCTTGAACTGCTCAGCCATTGTACCTTTAATACTAAGAGTTCTATATAGCTCTTCCTTGAATAAGGAGCACAAGTTGCAAACTTTTACCTCCCTTTACCAACTTATTAATTATCCTAAGTAATGCCAGGAGTGTCGTTCATATTGTCAATAATGCACCACCGGAGCGAATTGAGGCGCTGAGATCAAAAATGGAACTAATCATCATTTTGGAAGTATGTGAGTTAACTTATATTTATTAGTTTCGCATCTGTTGATGCTAAAATGGAACTTCACCAGTAACTCTTTCCGTGTCTAAATTTACATTGAAATTTTGTGTTGTGCAAAAACAGGACTTCTCACAGACAATATGGTATAGTTCATAGTTGGCACATGTACACAACCTGAGAGCATTCTTACAATGTTTGAGATGCGGATTTTATAAGTTTGAAATTACACAAAAGGAAACAGGGCACAGTGTATACACCAAATCAGTAGTTCACAAAGGAACACATGCATTTTGAACTATGCACACAAGATGCATTTCTTGACTATCAACAACATCTAGCTAGATGCATTTTTTAAGAAGCCTGTAACTGTGAAAGATAACAAATGAGCTGTAACAAAGTACAGCATATTTGAAACCAAAGCTCAGTCGAAATACATCTCTGTTTCACCCAGTAGCAGTGGAATGGTAAAATATGAATTTTCTCTGGCTAATACTGGGATAGTGTCCCATTTTCATAATTTTTTGAGGACATATATGGACATCATTGCTCTGAGAGCTGTAAAAGTGCAGGATATCTCGCGCATGATTGATATTATCCCATTGAAGTTTTGTGACACTGTACTAAGGAAATGTGCCATTCATGAAATGACTGGTGAAGAGGAAAACAATGAGTCTGACAGTGAACTTTGGGACAGTGATCATGAGTGAATTCTGGCTTCTAACCCATATATGGACATAGTTTTTTAACCAAATACTAATTTGTTATCGACCTGTCTTTCCAAGTCAGAAGCGCTTTTGATATGTATCGTTATATGTGTTTTTCATTATATGATGCATTTTTATACACCTACATACAATATTTGGAATATGCATTAATAGACTATGTTTAAATGATTAAAAAAATGCTTTGCTATAAAACTTACAAAATTTTGAGTTACACTTTTATTTTGATAAAACGAGTGTTGTTTAAATAAAAAACGGGACATGTCAGTCATCTTCCATATCCATTTACTAGTACATGTCTTTAATATATGATTACAGATTTTGATATAGGACTTTAATTGTCCTAATGAGAAGTTTAAGGTTAACCACACTTGCAGAAATGTTATTATTCAGAATTATATAACATTTTTTATATTTCTCAACACTGCTATTCAGTGACATGTCTCTTATTATCTCAACGCTTCAATTGTCCTAAGAGATGAAAACACGAATTGTATGTGTCAGCGAAATAGACTATTAATAATTTATAATATATAGGAAGGGAGATTTCATCAGGTTATCATTGTAAATCTTACATTAGTTCCCAAATGGTAGATGGCACATTCGACATGTTTATTTACCGATTTTTTTTTCGTTTGTTTCTTCACTGCCGCCTGAATTAAACAAACGAACGTCAGGAGCGACAAGATATCAAAGAAATGAACATCAGCTGCGACAACATGTTTCGACAAAATCGCGATTGGTTGAAATTGCCTAATCTCGGCCTTTGCATTGGCTTCTTTAATGGTTGAGTTAAATTGTCAGAAGAACTGTCACCCTCCGTGGTATAGTGGTAACCATACTAGCCTCGTATACCCAAGGTCGCGGGTTTTAACCCGGCGGAGGACGGTGGATTTTTTTGGGCGTAAAAATCCCCAACATGACTTCCTTCGGAAGGGAAGTAAAGCCGTTGGTCCCGTGTTGTAGATTTACCGCACCTCAAGCCTGATAAAGGGGTCTCTGAGCAAAATTAACCGGTCTTTCACGCCCAATATAGAATGGGACGCTGAGAACCACAGCAGTTAAAGAGCGTCCATAAATAGAACTCCATTTCCAGCAGAAGAACTTTTGAAAGAGGAGCTGAAACGGTAACAAATTAAATGCAGTAACAGCACTCTTGGCGTTGAAAGTAAAATGTGAGTGATACCACGTTTTCTGTGAAAATTCCCTCAATATCGTGTTGTAAGAAACGGAAAAACGAAAATGTTGCAACTCGTGTGTTGAGTGTGCTTATGTCTAATTTGATTATATTCCTGATACTGATTTGAAATAAAATGTTTTGGATATATAAATAAGGTTTTTAAACATTAATGTTATTTTACTTACCTGCCAATGTTCACTTCATTAATGCCATTAGTCATTAACGCTGCCCGAAATTAATGCGAATTTATGTAGAATATTCAACACAAATACCAATAATTCAAATTAATAATGCGAATTTTTCGTATAATTTTCAACACAAAAGTATACCTCTGCATATCCCCGACATGCGGGTGAAACTTGAAGATAAAAATAGTTAATAACACTACATAATATTGTTTTCGCTATCAGGAATAGCGTGACTTAATTAAGTGGCAAGCCTAAACGGTGGTACACTAAAACACGAAGCGATGTTGAACGGAACATAAATTTCTTAAAATGATTAAACTGCTATTTTAGATGTTATGCTCTAAACAATACATGGCTTTTAGTTACACCGAAATGTTAAGATTTCTAGGGGTTCTTCTGTTTGTCTTTTGGCAGGGTTATAATCCTCTTGAATCCAACATCAGCATCCTCTGGAATATTCTCTGGTACAGCCCATTTGTTGCTGAAGATTAATTACTAAGCTCATTTTATTCTTATAGAATAGCTAAAGCATGCCAGCAACAAGGACACTCAATGTTATTTCAAAAGATTAATGAACTTCTATCCTAATACAGGTCCCCAGTGAGACCTACAGCTCTAATAGCAAATACCAGGTGTAAATGTAATTAGGTACAACAATTCGGAACCAATAATAACAAACCAAGGAGTAAGACAAGGATGCACACTTTATTCAATATATACATAGATGATGGAAAAAAGAAGTGCTCCCGGAATACGATTGAATAGGGATTTATATGTAAATATAATGTTACATGCAAATGGTGTCGCAATATTACAGAACAGCGAAGAAAACGTAGGACACTCTATTTATAAATTGCACCAATTGGGTAATGAAAGTAACTTAACAATTCTATAAAAAGACCAAAGTAATGGAAAATACCCAGTGAGAACAACTACATGCACAGGAAATAATATTCTGGAACAAGTACATTTTTTTAATTATTTAGGTTGTGACATAAGCTTCGATGTCGATAGAGATACAAAAAACCAGATAAATAAGTTCCAACAAATATATAGGTCAATAACAGGAACGTTACAAAATAAAACAAGGAAAGAAACAAAAATGAAGTTCTACAAGACTATGGTGGTCCCTATGCTCATTTGTGGTAGCGAATCATGGATAGCGAAACAGAAGGACAAAAGTAAAATTCAGTCAGCGGAAAAGAGATTTTTACAAGAATTAAAGGATGCAACAGATTAGATTTAATAAGAAATGAAGTAATTAGAAAAGAATTGAATGTCTATAAATTAAACGATAAATTTGAAGAAAATAAACCGCGGAAAGAGTACATGAACCACATTGGTGAAGAAAGAATACCACTATTAATTAATAAATATAAACCGTTAGGAAAAAGAGATGTCGGACGCCCAAAAAAAGATGGGAATAAAGTAATGAATGCGAAGACCGAACAAGTGTAAAGTCTAATCCTTGAAGTATAGAAGAAGAAGAAGAAGAAGAAGAAGAAGAAGAAAAAGAGGTGTAAATGTTTCGGCACAAGATTTTATATTCAGATTATCTGAACACTTAACTCGGTTAATTGCGTTTATTTCTGGAACATGCAAATTTTTTTCATATTCATTTTCCGTATCTACATACAATTTCAATCAATTCTTTTAATCAGCTCATTGATATCTGGCAGCATTTTATCGACCCCTTTGTAGAAGAAGAGGGCTATAGAAAGAGTGAAACCTCGACTTCTCTTCCACATGCCACAACTGAGCACCTACACATCTTGATAAACGCTGTGGATCATCAACCTTGACTTCTCCAGATCCTCTAACTGAGCTTCTGCAGATCTTAGCACAATACTGTAGATGATCAACCTTGACTTCTCTTCTAGATCCCCTAACTGAGCTTCTGAAGATCTCAGCACGATGCTGTGGATGATCAACCATGTTCCTCTTCTGTGTGCCCTAACGGAGCAACTGCAGATCTTAGTACAATGCTGTGGGTGATCAATTAGAAAGATCGTTAATATGTATTACGAACAGTAGAGGTCCCAATGTTGACACTTGAGGTACTCCAAGTTTCAAGAACTTAAAAGAAGGACCTTTGCCTTAGTTTAAAAGCACAGCTTGGTAAATATTTCTGAGATATGAAAATTAAAGATTTACACTGGAATCATTAAATCCAAAAGTAATTTTAATTGGTACTAAAGAGTTACATGTGAAGCTGTGTCAAAATCTTTCATTAAGAAAACTCGACTACCTACAAAATTACGGGACTCAAAACCTGAGACATAACTTTTGTAGAGTCATTGCAGATGTCCGGAACCCAAACTGGTCTAAGGCTAACAAAGGCTTTTTCCAAGAATGTTTAAAAATCGGTTTATTGAGCATGTGAGCATGTGTCTATAGACAGCATAACTTAAAATCGAAAATATTATTTTATTTTATAAATAAATCCAGTTTGAATCTATCATTCCCTTTTAAATTGCACTATACTTATTATTATTGTTATTGTAATTATTATTCAATAATTAAAGACCTAACAATTTTTATTAATTTTTTTTTTCTACATTTCTAAGAAACAATTGTATGGCAGAACTAAGAATGACAAAGTATTGAATAATAGGAATGATTAATAACACATATCTCAGAATTGGCTCACGTCACAAAAATGTAATTTTAAGTATTGTGTGCTTTAAAGAGAGTTAACTTTTCTTGGGCAGTACGTTTTCATATAAGATTATACAAAATTCCTTCCAAATGAACAGGACTTCACAGGCAATTCTTGGAAAAGACAAGATTAGTTGTTTTTTCGATTTAAAGATCTTTAATATATGATATTTTAATAAAAAAAAATTGCTAGAACAATTTCTCAGAAAATCAAAAACCTCGAAAAAAGTTCGCAAATAAAGGGTAGCTTGGAGTTCGGGATTTTCCTGAAATCATTTATGTCACATGTTTGGAAAATACTGCATTTATGTACCACGTTGGTACTTATCCGACTTTCCGAAATGCTGTTCACATATTCATCCACACACACACACACACACACACACACACCATATGCCATACTTAGTTCTAAAAATCTGATGTGTTCCATTCACATGACTTTCTCTACATCTCTGTAACGAATTATTGTTAAAAAGCTTATTCTTCTGTCTACTTCATGCTAATCGAGATAAACATTAGCAGAAATTGTCCTTGTTACTTGGTCCCTTATAAGTAGAAGGACAAAAATCTAATGTGTTCCATTCACATGATGTCCTCTAGCTCTTCCATAAAAACCTATTCTTCAAAACATTAATCTGTTATATACATCATGCTAATCAAGATAAACATAAGCAGAATTAGACTTATTAGTAGCTTCCATATAAGTAGAAGGTAAATAAGAAAATGCAATGGCTAAAGCGATGGTCTCGTCCATTAAAGTCGGTCGCTATGTGAGACAATTGAAATTCCAATCTCTTTGCTTGCTCGGAGTAAACAAATGAGTAACGAGAAGAATGATGTTTTCCCGCTTGAGAGAAGGTTAAGTGACTAAAACTGAAACCAATAATCCGCAATATCTCGAAAGTGGTTAAGTCTACAAAAACATGTATATGACGTAAATTGCGTGTTTTAATGAGATCTACATTTGTTGTGTAGTACGTTTTTGTTTATCTCTTACCGTTTGCTAGTTTTAAAAAAGTCATCCAGAGGGAAGAGGTCTTCAGAGGCTATTCACAGAAAATTCAATATATACGTTTCGTTTAATATATATATTATGTAGCTTAACGTTCTTTAACCTGGTTGGTCATATCGGACGATGAATGAAATTGGTGAAATGGTGCTCAAATGATTTTCGGGGTCCCTGGAGCTTAAAATTAATCGACATTCATCTTCTCAGGATAAGGGAAAACCCCGAAAAAACTTACCAGGTAACTTACCCTAAGCGAGATTCTAACTCACTACCTAAAGAACAAATATGATATATAAGATATTTTAATCAAAATCGGTAGAGGCATTTTTGAGAAAATCAAGCTTTTCGAAAACTGTTTCATGTAAAGAGTATTTTAGGGTGGGGGGATTTTCTTGAAAATCTTCATGTTGCATCCCTGGAAGATACTAAACTTAAATACTAAGTTTGGTTTTAATGATATTTTTAGTTTTAGAGCTATGCTGTCCACAGACAGAAACACACACAGAACTTTTTCTAAAATGCCTATTTTATTATTCTGGGGGACCCAAAACATATATTTCCGGTGAAATCTGGATATCAAATTTTTGCGTGCAATGCAATACCACCTCTAAACATTATATACATAGTACGTGTTGAGAAAGTAAAAATGCCTTTTATTTATTCAGGGTTCCTTAATAAATGTTTCCCCATCGAAATTTGGACATTAGATTTTTATGTGAAGCGTAATACTTCCTCTACTTGTTATATGCGTGGTAGAGAAAGCAAAAAAACGGGCCAAAACTTTTATATCAATAATGCAAACACTGCGTCTTTTTCATAAACCTCTGCAGTCAAGACTGAGCTGACATTAAGTCTGTAAGTTTGCAGCGGTTTCTAAGAATCAACCAAAAATGTTTCTAATATGAGTTAATTTTATACGTTTTCATCCTCTCCATTTTACTGAATCGTTTAAAACACTTGGTCCCTTCGTTTAGTTCTAAACCTGTATAACTTGTCTTACAGGTATGTAAATACCCAAGATTTGCAAAACAGCAAACTTCACACTGAACTAGCATGGTTATTTCCTCCCTGTTTCAGTTTATAATTACGCAAGAATAAAAAGGTAAATAAAAATTTGGTAGGCTTACCTCGAAGGTGTATGTGTGTTTGCGGTAACAATTTTTCCGCATAGCCAAGGAAAATATAACACTCTAAGTAGAATTAGTTTTACAAACCAGTTACAAGTTGACAATAAAAAAACTCATCTGCTCCATTCACATGAATTCTCTACATCTCTATAACAAATTATTGTTTAAAAACTTATTTTTCTATCCACTTCGTGCTAAGAGATAAACACTAGCAGAAACGGTCTTATTACTTAGTTCCTTATAAGCAGAAGGGAAATAAGGGAATACACTAGGCTAAACCGACAGTCGCATGTTTTAAAATGTGGTTGCTATGGAATTGAAATCTGTTTCTTGCGCGGCCAAGAGTTGACAAGTTCCTGTACGAGAAAAGCTTATTTTAAAACTGAAACCAATAACAAGAAATATCTCGAAAACGGTCAACTACCGGAAAAAAATGTGTATGGCATAAATTGTGTGTTTTAAGGAAGTCTATATTTTTCGTAAGCTTTTATCTATCTCTTACAGTTTGCTAGTTATGTAAAATTCCGCAAAGTTTATCCAGAATAAAGATGTCTGCAAAGATTATTCCCTGAAAATTCGTCATACATTTTATTTGTCATGTAAATATCTTAAAGATAAGAGATTTAAATCAAAGCCATTAGAGCCTTTTTTGAGAAAATCACAATTTTTTCCATGTAAAGGATAGTTGGATGGGGGGGATTTTTTTCAAAATATTTGTGTCGCATCCTTGGGAGATACTAAGCTTAAATATCAAGTTTGGTATTTAACGGACTTTTCGTTTTTGAGCTATGTGTGCTGCCCACGGACACACAGAGGGACTTTTTCTATTTTTTTTTTATTCAGTGGGTCCCAAAACATGTATTTCCAGAGAAATCTCGGTATCGAATTTTGGGTGGATTCTATATACACTATATACATAGTTTTACGTGTAGAAAAAGTAAAAATAGGTCAATTAACGACATTCATTTCCTCTGTTAAAAACAGAGTTTTTGGGATTGTGCTTTGCAATTTAAAAACACATAATGTACTGGTCGAGTCCAGTCAGGTTGTCAATATCCGGAAAAAGGTGCTTGCCGATATATTGATGAACATAGAAAGATCGGAAATGTCTTCTGAACCTGCATCACCTTCAGGGGATACAAGAATTAAAATATGAGCCAAGAAGAGCTTTGATGTATGCCCTAAACTTGCGTTCCATTCTATCGCGTTCTTTGTTTCAAATTCTTGCAGTGTTTCGTACTCTCCGCATGTTTAAAAGCTTTATTGTGCAAAGTTGCAACTGCCTCGTATTTCACCGTGCGGATATCCCTTGTTGCGTTAAAAGAGTTGCAGAAATCAACGGGGCTATTTCAGGTTTTTTTCCCTCCCTTCTTCCTCTTTTTTCCTATATTTCCTTAGTTGACCTGTTAATTTAACGTTTATTTTTTACACTTACATACACAGACATATACACATTTACAAACACACAAGCACCCATACCCAAGGCGGGACTCGAACCCACGATCTCCTGCGCCACGAAGCGCCAAAGCGAGGCACTTTAACGAGCGCGGCCATGGGGATCGGCAAAGTTTTTTGTTTTTTTTTAAACAGTAACGGAGTCTGATCAGGACTCCGGTACTGTATCCCTATTTACATTTCCCCCCGTAGGTTTTACTGATTACTGGTTTATTGGTTTTACTGTTTCTTTTACAAACATATACACATTGCACAAACATATAACATCCATGCCCAAGGCGGGACTCGAACCCACGATCCCCTGCCCACGAAGCACCAAAGCGAGACGCTTTAGCGAGCGTGGCCATAGGTACCGGCAAGTTAAAACCACAGGGCGGAAATGCTGTTGCACGTTTTGTGTCTAGCCGCCATCTTGTAGTTCTACACACTACTATATACACCATATGCAACATCTGTCAAATTAATTGTTTTTCCAAGTTTTTGAAGTAAAGAACAAAGGTCAATGGAAGTAGAGAGATCTCTAGTTGAAGGAATATTTAATAAAATCAGAATTTTTGGTCTGTCAGAAGCTATTATTGATAAATTGGTATTGTTGCAGTAAACGTCGCGGCAAAGTCATAACTTAATTTTGTTATAATTTCTTGGTCTAAAAGTACTCTTAACGTAACAAAAGGCTGTACCATATATTACAGATTTGGTTTAAAGCTTTTGTAGAATGTGTGATATTAATGAAGAATTTCGGTCGAGGAATATTGCGATAATTACCATTGCATTCCGAGTCCGAGGAACACGCCCTCTATTCTCACGGTTCTGGTATCATAAGCACATAATTTGATAGTAATTATTCCTCGCGATAGCCGCTTAGTGGGCGAATTAGCAAGAGGTTTCTTATAAACCGGAGTAGGTTGCCAATTTTGTTTAAACTTTTCTTTTGTCCAAGCTTCTAAACTCTTTCCGAGTTGGAAATCTAAAATCTAACAAACAATACAGAAAAGTTGTGTTGACATAATGTATAACATATTACACTAAGTATAAATCACTTAAATAAGTACACTATGTGTTGAAACACAGTTCCCTTTCCTTGTTTATGCTTCTGCTATTCGAGAAACTACAACCAATCACCACACACATATTGACCATTATACTGGTTTAAACTTACAGTCTGAACTTACTGCTTAATTGATCACTTGACACCACAAAATCTTATTTTTGGGTGCACATTTAATCCACACAAGGTGTACTCTTCTCAAAGTGTAGTTTCTAAATATGGCGGAATGGCAAAAACGTGCTTCCTCAACCACGATGCATAAAGATAAGGCATTTCCTATCTATTCTCTCTATATCTGTGTTAAAAGCGCCAGTGAGGAACTGGCGAGAGTGACATCGCTTTACCCGTCTTACTCTCAGCGGAACGGCGATACACCTTCTCTAACTCCACAGGTTTAGAAATATTCTTTGCCTATAGTAATGATCTGAAGTCTATTGTCCAGATAAAATTGTAATAACATTTGTATTAATATGAATACCATATTTCATTCAACCTGGATAAATACCTTGCAAGATGTAACCAATTTCATCCATTTTACTACATATATGTGTGTGTGTGTGTTGATAATGATAATGTTCAACGTGCCTCCAAAGTTACTGTTGAGAATTGAAGCTTTGAATTAAACCCATACTTCGATAATTTTGGTAGATAATTTATTTTGTTTTTAATTTGGAAACTTTACTCTCTAAAATTAATATTTTTTCATAATATTTTTGTTGTTGAAAAATTGTTACTGCTGTTAGAATAATTTTGTCCTTTTTGATATTACAATATATGCTTCTGCACATTCTGGGAAATTTTAGTTGCATTTAAACAAAAACTGAGAGTAAACATAAGATAGTATTCTAGGCAGCAGATGTATTGTACCATCTTTAAAGGGCTGCAGAATCCAAAATAAGGGCAGACCAGCTAAATGTCTATTCTCTATAGGTGTCCAAAATCGCCAGCAATTACTCACTACAAAAAAAAGTCTTCGATTTTTGACCGATTATAGTCAAAATTTCACTCCCATTGTCCAAGGACTGTGTAATAGAAAAAGTGTTATTACCGAAACATGGTAGCAAGCCCGCACCAGAGTTAACACAATGGAGGAGTTTTACATTATGTTACATTTTGGATTAAAAGATAAATGAAACTCTTTTTAAGATTTAATATAATGGTTAGTTATGTGATCCACTATATAGGTTTCTATTGCTACTTGTTTTATTTCTAAAAGTCCTATTTATTATCTTTCGCATCCTTAGATTTCACTGTATCTACTGGTTTAATATATTACCTAATACTTTCACGACATTCATTAACATATTGCTTTGTCTTTGTGATATTACAAGCGTTTACCAATTTAACATACTTATACAGGGTGATCCGTTTCAGATATTAGAAAAGTATGACCTTATATAAAACAATCTGTTCAACTTTATTGGTAGGTAATGGTATACATTTCTGTAGGAAAGTCAGGAGTTTTGTGTCCAGCACAGTAGCACTCAACATGACGCCACTACGAATGCGGCACAGCTCATAGGCTTGCAGCATTTCTGGAGTGATTTGCTGAAAGACCGCTGTAATCTTACTCCGCAGGTCGCTAGATTCTGTGGCCTTTATGCACACACCATTGTCTGGAGGCGTTAAGTCTAGGCTATTAGTATCATGGGATGGGTCCACAGCGATCTTGCAGTAACTAATTTAATACGAGAACCCAATACGGTGGATAGATGATGGTGTTCATCCCATCTTCCTGCAATTGAGGGATCACAAACTGCTCGATCATAACAAGAATTGACGGCACTCATGCGTCATCCGCACCTCACCTTCACTTTAGGGCTGGACCTGTGGATTCTCGGTTCCCCAAACAATGCGGTTATGTTTGTTGAACAGGAACATCAGAGAGCATCCACTGATCATTCTCTTTCTTCCGCACACACATAATGATAGCAAAATTGAGTCGAGCTTTGTAATTCTGTTGCATCAGTGTTTGCGTTCGCTGAATATGGTACGAAAACACGTTAAGGTGCTGTCTAACAATCTTCTGGCATGTTGTGTATGGTGTATTCTGTTCTGCTGATAAGCGGCGGAGTGACTTTTGTACACTTTGAGTCATGGCTTGTCGGATAATTGGCCCTTAATCGGGACCAATCACCCCTTCCACTGGGCAACAACCATTGGCAAACAAAAGATGATCTTGTACTAGGGGCGAGAGGCAACGCAGTGAAATCTGTTTCCTGGAGACTCTGCTTGCAATTTGAGAACGGCGCCTCAGTTAAGGAACCAGTAAGTGGAAGACTTGGCAACAGTGAGGGTTGGTTTCCAGCCGCACACACCCTAATCCCAAATTTAAAGTCTAGCAGGGTCATCAAATTTTGAAAATATTATATATTATGTTTTAGAACATGTTAACCCTCGGCGTAACTTTGAAGTTTGGGTTTAAGTGGTTTGCGGTGGTAGCGCGGTTGCTTGCCAAGCGGGAGACCTGACTTCGTTTCCCGGTACCGGCGTGGAGAAATTTTCCCCCGCTGGGAGACCTGGTCCGGGGTGCACTCAGCCTCGTGAGGTCCCTGGGGGGCCAATTAAGAAGCTATATGTTTGAGAAATAACGGCTCTAGATCGAGAAGACCGCATCAACCGGCCGGGAGGGGCTCAAGGCGCTGATCACGACGCACCCTCCAGTACTGCACCCCGTTCATGATGCCTTCTGGCCGAGATAGGGATGCAGTGGCGGGGCGATAGGCCATGTAGTTAACTAAGGCGCGAATCTCGACTTGCAAGCAGAGTCTTCAAGTCTCCAGAAAAATCCTAATACAGGCTCGTCGTTTGTTTGCTAATAGTTATTGCCCAGTGGGTCCGTTTGAAGGAGAAAACTATACTTCGGGTTTTTGTGGAGGAAACGGGATTGCCGGCGTTGGTGAATACGACCCTCAGACTATTGTTGGTGAAAAATGAATATTTAGGATATCGTTTTCTACGCCCTTTAGGTCACCAATTTACACCTCTGTACTAGCAGCACAAAAGCGCCTAGCGTGGGGAAGCGTTCTTCTTTCAGAAAGAAAGGAAACAACCGCCTGCGGTGCCATTAGTAGTTAAAACGGGCGTTAAACACTACCAAAAAAAAAAAAAAAAAAGAAAGGAAACAAAGCTTGAGTTACACTTGAGCATCCGTTGATCTGTCATCCGCATTATGAAGCGTGGGCTTATAAACAATCTCTTATTTTTAAGGATATTAATGACTGAAATTTCATGAAAAATCACAAAAATTCGACTATTTTATTTTAATTTAATAAAATAATTGAAAAATTCCTAAATATAAAAAGATATAATTAGTCATCAGGAGCCACTGGAGCTACAGCAAAGCATCAAACTGGACTCGACAAAAAAAACTTCAGTTCAAACATATCTAATTCAGATCATGCAAAATAAAAAAAAACAAACAAAAACACAAAAAAAGAAGTTATGCAGGAGCTAAGCAGCAATGCAAAAAGAAAGCGATAGAAAAGGAAACAGCAGAGGAGAGGAAGAGGAAAAAACTGAGGGTCCAACCTACCAAGCTTGTGGATTTTAATGCATTCCAATCTTTCCTTGTTTTCTCGCCATTGATATTTTCAGGACTTTTCTTCCTATAAAATGCTCCTTGCGGAGCAGTTTTTCATTTACACATATATAATTTGCTGGACATGTACACAGAAGGACAACGAATAAGAATTTCCGTAGGTTTTACTGTAAAATGTGTTTAAGTATACGTTTTAAATTTTCAAACACAAAAATTATATTTTTATGATAAAAAAAAGCGAATTCATAAGTTTAAAAATTGTTTGAGTTTAAACTAAAGGAGACACAGCAACTTCAAAAAGTATGTATTGTGAATCTAGGTCTAAAGTATTAGACCAAAATTTTAATTTTTTGTCTCAAGGGACTTTTTAGGGACGTGACAAAACATAAACAAATTTTACTATAGCTACCAAACCACTGAAGAAAAACTGATATCATTTCTACAGTAACTTATTTGCATTAAATTACTTCCGTGGTATAATTTTAAAAAGCTAAAATTATTACTTTAGAATCTCAAACTATCAGTCATACATGGTCTTAAAGAAGACGAACATATGCCACTGTAAACCTGGAAAATGTACATATTATCCCGGATAAGAATCTCCCTACTGAAAATCTAGTTATACAACAGGAAGAGATTTAGACCCTCTGTCCACATCCAGGAGAAACCCGTGGGGTTACAAGCAGTTTCTTCTGACACTGTAAAATTGAAATGTATATAATCCCCAGGATATGTAACTATTTCCCTACTTAAATGTTATACAACTGGAAAGGGTTTAGAGCATTGACTTCCACAGCCCTGAGTAAGATCTTCAGCTAAATGTCTCTTCCACGTTGCTATTGAGATCTCATCGAGATCTGTACTTGACAGACAATAATTCGACGTAACCAGATTTTATAAGTCTTGTATAAATGCCATTTTTCCATACCAGTTTTCGTTCGTAGCAGAGAATTTCAAAAATTAGT
Organism: Hymenopus coronatus; assembly: GCA_030762935.1. Lineage (NCBI taxonomy): Eukaryota > Metazoa > Arthropoda > Insecta > Mantodea > Hymenopodidae > Hymenopus > Hymenopus coronatus. The sequence continues at coordinate 18,859,882 of CM060900.1, forward strand.
TAATATTCAGAGACTCTATGTGTAACATTTCCAATATTTACTTACATTAAACATGACAATTAAAATGTATATCCTGAATTACCTGGCGATAACCTCAGAAGTCCTCTTCATTCTGAATCACCTTTGATAACCGGTAAACCGTCAGAAATAGAACAACTTGATACACAAAAAATGTCAAAACACACAAATTATGTCCTTTACATTCTGGTGTAGAGTTAGCCGTTTCCGAGATATTCCGTGCTGTTGATTTCAATTTAAAAAATACTTCTACCACATGGCCCAACAGTGCCGTACAATCTTTCGTACATTTAAAGAATTGCAGAACTCAACGGGGCAAATCCAGGCAAATACAGATCAGTGGCGGTGTTAGCGCAGGTGACTTCTCATGCATATCAGCGGAAACGGTGAGGGAATCTCGCTCATTGAAAGGAGTTCCCAGATTTGTATAAAGATCCGTGATCTCGAATACAGTGTAAACTGTTCGAAACGCTAAACATATTTTCCACTTAAGTTACATAACTTTTATGTTTGAAAGAATAAAACCACATTTTAGACTGAGAATTAATTAACAATTCTTTACTTCATCCACCAATAGCTAGTGTTATAACTGCATGCACGATGTTCATATTGAACTTTTGAGATTAGATACACTGGGTTGAATCAAAATATTAAGGTACCATTATAAACAGGATTTGAAAGGAGTGTAAAATATGAAACAATTCGAAAAATAATAACGGAATCTCGGAAACAGCCGATGCTACGAAAAATGTATTTGAAATATAGTGTATTTTAAAGGGATCTACATTTTTTTGTTGTAAGTTCATGTATCGCTAAACGTTTACCAGTTCCTTTACACTATACACAGTTCCGTCCAAATAATCAGGAGTTCTCTGGGAATTCCCAGAAAAAAAAATTATTGATACATACATGGTAATTTAATTAAAATTGTCAGAGGCATCTTTCAAAAAATCATCAGCTTCGAAAACCATTCCGTTTAAAGGGATGTTTGGAGTTGGGGCATTTTCTTCAAAGCCCATTTGTTATATTCTTGGAGGATTTGTTTAAGTGTTTAAAACCCGCTTTTGCTACTATGGCACCGCAGGCGATGACACTGGTGATACATGGAACGAAGATGGAGCACCGATGAAATGCAATGGCGAGCGAAAACGGAAAACTGGAGAAAACCCACCCCTGCGCCGCTTTGTCCACCATAAATCCCACATACGGTCGCTTCGGATAGAGCCGTAATGAGAGGTGAGTGGTCCAACCACTTGGCCATGACCCAACCTTCTTGGAAGATGAGCATGTATTTATTCCATTCTTTGGTTTTGAGTTATGCTATCCACGGAGCACAAATACACACATGGAACTTGTATAAAACTACTTTTTATACAGGTTCCTCAAAACATGTATCTCCATTGTGATCCCAATATCGAAGTTTTGGCTGGAATACATATTCTACCCCGCTGCATGCTAGAGAAAGTAATAAATCAATTCATTGAACGGACAAAAGCTACCCAAAACACATCAAGTCATAACTTTAAGTAAAAATCTCATGTGTTACATTGATAACAACAACAACAACGATGATGATGATGGAAATAATAATAATAATACAGCTAACCATTGTGTGCTCTCATGTATGCTTTTTTATTACGGCGGCTTAGTATTTTGATTTAACCTGAAATAAGAACAGCATATTACTCCATGGCACGACAGCTCACGGGGAACCTTGGCCTACCGCCCGGCCGCTGCGTCCCCCATCTCGGTCCACTACAGACGTCATGGATGGGGTGCAGTACTGGAGTGTGAGACGTGGTCCCGGCCGGTTAATGCGGTCCTCATGACCTGGAGCCGCTACTTCTCCATCAAGTAGCTCCTCAATTGGCCCCCCAGGGACCTTACGAGGCTGAGTGCACCCCGGGCCAGGTCTCCCAGCGGGGGAAAAATCCCCACGCCGGTACTGGGGATCGAACCCAGGTCTCCCGCTTGGTAAGCAGCTGCGCTACCACCGCGCTAAGGAGACGACCAAGAACAGCATATACCTACACAATTACAAAACTAGCTATTGACGGATACTGCTGGATGAATTAAATACTCTAATTCATTCTCAGTATAAAGTGATTTTACTCTCTCAAAAATAAAAGCTCATGTCACTGAATTGGAAATATTTGCACTTTCCCTGCATACGAAATCATGGTCTCTAATACAAACCTGGGAAGTCCTCACCGATTCCTTTGAAATACAAGTGGAGTAGAAAGCAGGTCGCCCGCGCTAACATCGCCACTGACCTGCGTTTACCTGGATTTGCCCGTTGAGCTCTGCAATTCTTTAAATGCACGAAGGGTTGTCTGCACACACGAAATACGGCGCTGTTGGCCCACCTGTTACTTTTCTCAAACAGGGAGTCGTCCTGTTCCTTTTATTTTACTCCGGGCCATGCAAAGAAGCGAATTTGAATGATAATCCCATAACAGTTGACAAAAACAATTGGCTATTGTTTTAGCATAGTGTATTTCATTAGTTCCCTTCTGCTGATTTGCAACTAAGTAATAAAAACATTCTGCTAATGTTTATCTCGATTAGCAGGAATCAGAAAGCAGAATAATATTTTGTAAGAATTTTATTTATAGAACAGGCGGAATATGTCATGCGAATTGAATATATCCATTTATAATTAAAGTTATGACTTGATTTTAAGGGTCGCTTCTTTACGTTCAATGAATTCATTTATTACTTTCTCTACCATCCAGCGCTAGGTAGAAGATATGTAGGTATTCTAGCCCAAAATTCGGTATTGTGATCTCACCGGAGATACGTGTTTTGAGGCACTTGTATAAAACGTATTTTTATTTAAGGATCTTCCAAGAATGTAACACGAGAGCTTTTATGAAAATACCAAATCCCAAACATCCCTTTAAAGGGAATAGTTTTCGAAGCTATTGATTTTTTTGAAACATGGCTCTAACAATTTTAATTTAAATACCATGTAGGTATGTATTAATAAAACAGATTTTATTGTGAGCACTCTCTGAAGTTCTGCTTATTTGGACGGAATTTTGTATAACGTTAAATAACTGGTAAACGTTTAGCGATAGACGAACTTACAACACAAAACATGTAGATATTTTTAAAATACACAATATTTCAAATTCATTTGGTGGCATCGGCTGTTTCCGAGATATCCGTTATTATTGTTCAAATTGTTCAATATTTTTCATTCCTTTCAAATCCTGTTGATAGTAGATTCTCGCGATTTCATGGAAGGCGTATGGAATTTTACGGCAGTATATAGCAATATTTCTTAAACATATGATTGGTGCCATTTACTAAGAATCTATAATAAAATGTGTAATAGTACTGAAAAGGTTTATCTTGATTAAAACGTCATACAGTGAAAAATATGCTTTAGCAAAATAATTTGTATACCTGCTGATAAGCGAAAGTCCAGTGAATGTAATACATAGGATTTCAACTACAGTTTATCGATGCTTAAGGCAGTTGATAGGATTTTCCACAATTTTCAACTTACAGTGCTCAAATTTAGTATGCTGGCTAATAATATCTCCAATTACATTCTGTGCAAATTTAATCAAAATTGTATGAATAATATTTCACATATTGAATATTTGTCTTTTCATGGATTGCCGTTTATGCAAATTTTGAAATATTCTATGCTGCTTAAAAATGTTTTTGAGAGTTGTTATTTCTACATATGATTATAAAGGGTTGTTAAATTATAAGGTAACCCCTGTGGCTGCCTCTCTGCACTGCGCAAGAGATCCGAGAGTGGCCGGGAAAGCGGTGCCGGCAAAGACGCACTAAAATACATATCTTAAGATAAATTATGGAAATGTTGACATTCTGCTCACACACGGGCAGCACAATTTGCTAAAATATTCTGGCTCACTCGTCTAAGCTTAGCAGCAGGAATCCTTGTTACTTCTTGTATGATGTTATCACTAAGTTTCTGTAGATTACACAGGGATTTCTGCTGCTGAGCTTAAATGAATGAGCGAGAACATCTTAACCTGCTATACTGCCTGTTTGGGAGCAGATGGCCAATATTTTCAGCATTTATTTAAGCTAAGGACTTTCCTGGCGACTCACGGATCTCTTGAGCAGTGGAGAAAGGCCGCAAGAGGGTTTACCTTATAATTCAATAACCCTATATGATATATTTAAAATGCTTCAAGGATGCTTTTTAAAATCTGTGCATTGAAACAAGAATTTTTAGAAAATAATGATATTATTGCACACTTTAAGCTAAGTTTTTATGAAATGTTAATACCTATGTTATTTTTTTAAAAATAAAACAAAAAGGATCCTTGAAATAATTTTGAATAGTACTTCAAATACTTTTAAAAATCTGTTTGCTGGTTGGATGAAAAATAAGGTATATTTTATATGCGCAAAAATGTAGTTTTGACAAAACTTAGATGTTAATAAAGAAACATGCATAAGTTAAAATTTATTTAATATCTATTAATCATCAAAATTCATCAGAACCATAATTATTCCTTTACTTCTTCTTCTAATGAAACCTTGGCCTCTCTTTATCGAATTGTGTCTTCTGTGATGTCTGGGGCAAGGTCCACACTTTCTTCTAAAATCTCTCTTCAAGGCTGCTTATCTTGTTGTTTCTGTTATTTTTTCGCCGGTGGTGCATGGTTTTAACTCTTGAAATGCAGAACATAAAATATGGTGCTCATTTTTATTAGGAACCAGTTTCTTCAGGACACTTGCACCAAATAGAGAAATGCAGACTTTAAATGTGGCATAATTGAAGAATCAAGTTGGGGTTCAAAAGTACTGTTTACCAGTTATACAGAAGACTTCGAATTGAAGTCTTCAGAGGCTATACCCAAAAAATTCAAGATATACATTTTGTTTGCTATAAAATTATCTTAAACGTGAATTTGGATCAAACTTTTCGAGCCATTTTTGAGAAATGTCACTGAACTTAAATATACTTAACAGACTTTTCGTTTCTCAATTATGCTGCTCAGAGCCACAACAGGTAGCCTTTTCTAAAATGCGTTTTATTCGGGGTCCTCAAAACATGTATTTCCGTGGAAATCTGGATATCACATTTTTGGGTGGAATATAATATACGCTCTCTATTTAGTGTGTATGTACATAGTATTTGGTAAAGACGGTAATGTTTTATCTGTATTACAACAAAATATGCGTACATAATAAGTAAGATATGTAAAACTAGACTTTGTTATTATTTCTTTTTCTTTTTCCGTTTTCTTTCAGTTTCCTACATTTCCTTTGTTGACCTATTTTCTTACCCTCATCTCCTTACTTACACATGCACATTTACAAACGCACAAATGCCCTTACTCAAGACGGGACTTTTTTTTTTTTTTTTAAGAGAAAATACAGTTCCGGAGGCTTGTCAGGACTCCGGCGCTGTATTCCTTTTTACCTCTTTTTTCTAGTTTCTAAATTTCCTTAGTTGACCGATTCGTTTTCCTTTTTACGTACACATTCACAAACACAAACACAGAAACACCCATGCCCAAGGTGGGACTCGAACCCACGATCCCGTGCGCCGCGAAGCACCAAAGCGAGACACTTTAGCGAGCGCGGCTACGGGAACCGGCTAAAGGACTCGAAGCCACTATCTCCTGCGCAAACGGCTCGCATGATCTTGAAATGCTTACGTAATATACACGTGTTATGAAGTCATGTAACAAAGTGTAATGGGAGCTGACATTGATGTATCATGCTGTAACCATAAATTGAGTTACACATCGCACTGATTGATGAGCATACATAAGCATTTCCTCCGCTTCAGAAACAAGAAACAGAAACCCAAAATATTTTCGTAATAATCCAGATTACGGAGGTCCCAGAACCTTACGCAAACTTGCACGTGGACCAACTCCTTACGTGAACGTTTCTCTTAGGGAGAGTCTAAAGGTTTATCCATTTTCATATTTTAATTGCATATGAATATTTCGAATTTCTCGATCATTTTGGTATAACTTTCTTAGAAGTGCGCTAATAGTAAATAGTATAAATATATTGTTGAAAATAATCCTGAGTGGTATTTTTTTAGAACATTTGTTACACTCACTCGGTAAAACATTAATAATTTTGTAAATATTAGTGTCTGAGAAGAAATAATTTTTTTATTTTGATTGGAAAGTTTTACTTTAGCTATTGGTAGCATTGGCATCCCGCTCATATTTCCTGCATGTGACAGTTTCAAAGTACTGTGAAGCTGCGTTTGGAAAGTTAGGTTACATTTGTTTAAATGTTTTGTTTGAAAGCAATTGCCCCATTACCCAGAAACTAGCTGACACTAAGGGCTGAAAAGTTTACATTTGCACCCAACTGGACTTCATGTTGACGAGCAAGCTTGTATGTGTATGAATTAGTTATTTTTCAATAAGGTTCTAAGAGTCATAGCTTTGCTTCTAATCAATAGATGTATTTTATTTTTCATCAATCTACAGTAAAGGCATTACTGAATATACCTTGAAAATTTTAGCTCATTATGTTAAGTAATTGCTGAGATAATGAGTCAAAGTTTAGCATTAGCAAGATAGGGCATTTCGTCTCCCCTTAAGAAACAAAAATATTATGTGTCCATTCACATAGCTTTCTCGATCTCATCTGTAAATTAACTACTCCTGCAAAAGATAATTCTTTTATCTACATCAACCTAATCAAGATAAACATTACTAGAAATGGTCTTATTACTTAATTCCGTATAAGTAGAAGGGAAGAAAAGGAATATAGACTAAAGCGATAATCAAAAATTTTAAAAGTTGTCGCTATGCTATTGTCATTGAAATTCCGTTTTCTTTCCTAGGCCAGTAGTAAAACAAAAGATATATCCAACGGATGAGGACTTTCGTTTTAGAAAAGCTTCAAGTATTTTAAAATTGAAACCAAAAACAGGACATGCCGCTGAAATGGGTAGCTTTACAAAAGGACTGTATGCGACATAAATTGTGTGTTTCAACGGCATCTATTTTGCAGTATCTCTCTTACGGTTTATCAGTTAAGCAAAAGTCATTATGAATGAAGAGTTTTTCAGAGAAATTCAGGTTGTACATTTTATTTGCTCTGCAAATACCTTTAATACACGGTGTTTTAATGAAAATCATCAGAGCCCTTTTTGAGAAAATCAACATCTTCGATAAATTTTCCATGTAAAGAGTAGTTTAAGTTGGGAAGTATTTCTGAAAATGTTGAGTCGCACTCCTGGAAGATAGTACATTTAAACCCAAGTGTGATATTTAACCGACTTTTCTTTTTTTTAGTTATGCTCTCCATAGACAAAGAGACACACACGCACACACTCAGCTGTTTTCTAAAAATGCTCTTCTGGTTTCAGTGCTCCACAAAATATGTATTTACGGTGAAATCTCTGTATCGAATTCTTGGGTGGAGTACAATACTTTAACTAATATGTACATTGTACATACGTGCTAGAGAAGGTAAAATATATTATTTTTATTAGACAAAAATCAGAAAATAACCCCAATTTGATATAAAGGATAATGTAAGCGACTCTTCCACACTACTAAGTACTAAGGACGTTTTACAGAATAACAAATTAAAGTAAATTTTATAATTTTTACAGTATTAATAACTCATTTAATGTTGTAATTGTGCTCCAAGTTCATGTACCAATGATTGTCATCACAAATCTGGAAAGCATTGCTTGATAGATTATTGTATATCAGAGCCTTAATGAACTTACAAGGAATTACGTAATTGATGTTTAGGTTGTCAGTTTTTACGTCATGTAGAAAACAGTTCTTTATAAATTTTGTATTTTGCATTTAAACTACGCGTAAAATACTTAAAGGTAATTTACTGGTCCAATCCCGAGTCGAAGTCAAGACGATAGCCGCTGTCGGCGTTGCCATAGTGAGTTTGAAACTCCTTTACAAACTCTTGGCTTCTGTCCCTACGGCCAACTGCTCAGGAATATTCGCCACCACACAATACGACAAATGTTGGCTAATTCTCCCCAGAAGGTTAGGTATGTAACTCACTAAGATATCTCCAGAATCGCCACACAATTCGACATACGTTGACTAATTCTCTCCATAAGGTTAGGTATGTAACTCACGAAGATATCTCCAGAATTGCCACACAATTCGACATACGTTGACTAATTCTCACCATAAGGTTAGGTATGTAACTCACGAAGATATCTCCAGAATCGCCACACAATTCGACATACGTTGACTAATTCTCACCATAAGGTTAGGTATGCAACTCATGAAGATATCACCAGAATCGCCCCACAATTCGACATACGTTGACTAATTATCACCATAAGGTTAGGTATGTAACTCACAAAGATATCTCTAGAATCGCCACACAATTCGACATACCTTGACTAATTCTCTCCATAAGATTAGGTATGTAACTCACGAATATGTCTTCAGAATCACCACACAATCCGACATACGTTGACTAATTCTCTCCATAAGGTTACGTATATAACTCACGAAGATATCTCCAGAATCGCCACACAATTTGACATACGTTGACTAATTCTATCCATAAGGTTAGGTATATAACTCACGAAGATATCTCCAGAATCGCCACACAATTCGACATACGTTGAGTAATTCTCTCCAGAAGGTTAGGTATGTAACTCAATAAGATATCTCCAGAGTCGCCACACAATTCGACATACGTTGACTAATTCTCTCCAGAAGGTTAGTTATGTAACTCGCGAAGAGATCTCCGGATTCGCCACACAATCCGACGTACTTTGGCGAAATCTCTCCAGAAGGTTGGGAGTACACGAATCACAGCACAATCGCACATGTTTTGGCCAATTCTCTCCAGAAGGTTGGGTATGTAACTCACGAAGAGATATCTGGAATCGCCACACAATCCGACATACTCTTGCCAATTCTCTCCAGAAAGTTGGAAGTATAATTCACGAATCGCTGCACAATCGCACATATTTTGGCCAATTCTCTCCAGAAATTTGGGTATGTAATTCACGAAGAGATCTCCTAAATCGCCACACAATCCGACATACTCTTGCCAATTCTCTCCAGAAGGTTGGAAGTATAATTCACGAATCGCTGCACAATCGCACATATTTTGGCCAATTCTCTCCAGAACTTTGGGTATGTAACTCACGAAGAGATCTCCGAAATCGCCACACAATCCGACATACTTTGGCCAATTCTCTCCAGAAGGTTGGAAGTATAATTCACGAATCGCTGCAGAATCGCACATATTTTGGCCAATTCTCTCCAGAAATTTGGGTATGTAACTCACGAAGAGATCTCCGAAATCGCCACACAATCCGACATACTTTGGCCGATTCTCTCCAGAAGGTTGGAAGTATAATTCACGAATCGCTGCACAATCGCACATGTTTTGTCCAATTCTCTCCAGAAGGTTGGGTATGTAACTCACGAAGAGATCTCTGGAATCGCCGCACGACGTATTGATATAATTCCTCTTAATAAGCTTACCATCCGTCTAGGATTTGATCAGACATCCCTGGTTTACTTATACTAATCTGGGTAAAGTACGGGTTTTAGATATGTCCGGAATTTCAAACATTAGACAAAATATTGCAATTTTGATAAATTTGAAAAATTGCATTTGCCTTTGGTGAAAAAAAGGAGTATAAATAGATTATGGTAAATATAGCTTTGTTTAGACAAGTGACGACTCTGTTCCGTTTGTGTTACCCACGAATCCGTATCCGAGTTATATTGCTTGTGTGAGACATGATCAGCATTCAGCAGATGTGGTGAAACAGGTAGTTCCAGAGTCTTGTGTTTTATCAACAAGAACATTAGACCTACTCTCCTTTGAATCATCTTGTGTTTGTGACTACCTCAGTGGAAAAAGAAAATATTCGTTTAATGAAACTCTCCCACAATAAATCTTGTGTATGAAAACATGTAGTGATTGAAGATCGTAAGCAGTGTTCGCAGGTAATGTTGTTCACAATGTTGGGGAGACATGAAGATTACCTAAACACAGACAAACTTAAATACATCTAATGCTTTCCATTCACATGACTTTTTCCACATCTCTGTATCAAATTAGATATAGAGTAAGGTACTGTAATTTTGTAAATAAAGCTTTGTGTTGATAACTTTCGTTATCGTTTAGTTATGTCAAATTGTCTGTCACTTTCTGGATGGCCCTGGCATTTATCGTAAAAAATGGCAACTGCTGTCCCACACACTGTGGTTTGAAAGAAACAATCAATTCCAGTTAAATGGAAATCTAGATTCAACCCCTGCCCTTAGAGCTATTTTGGTAGAAGTTTACCTGTCTATTTTTGCCTATTTATCTTTTGTCGAGAATAACTTCACTTTATTGAAAAATTAGGGGGGAAGTGTATTGAAATCCAGGCAATTGGTATCTCATGAGTTCATGAAACGTTATATATTTAAATATACTGAAATTATCTCTTCATGTGAATGACTAGGTTAAAGCAACAGTTTGACGTCTTGTACAGTGCACTGACGTGAAACTCTACTTTGATCTTTTGTCTCTTATTCATCAGCAGAACTATTCGGTTGACACATTTTTAATACTAATGAGGTGAAACAAATCACCATAAATGTATTTTTCAGTGCTCAAAAATGTTCTGTCTGCTAGGAGACATAATTTAAAAGTGGAATATTTGGAAAGTATGGGGTTATTAAATTATAAAGTAACCCCTCTCGCGGCCTCTCTCCCCTGTGCGAGGGAGGGATCCGAGGGTCGCTGGGAAAGTGGTGCCGGCAAAGGCGCACTGGAGTCCTTATCTTAAATAAATGCTGCAAATATTGACCATCTGCTCCCAAACAGGCAGTATAACAAGTTAAAGATGTTCTCGCTCATTCACCTAAGCTCAGCAGCAGAAATCCCTGTGTAATCTACAGAAACTTAGTGATAACATCAAGCAAGAAATCAGAAGGATTCCTGCTGCTGTGCTTAGTCAAGTGAGCGAGAATATGTTCGCAGGTTGTGCTGCTCGTATGCGAGCAGGTCAACATTTCCCTCTCAATGCTCTAGAAACATAGGACCTTGATACTGGAAACCAGAATATTCTTTTTTTTTTTTTTTTTGACAATGCCTTAATTTCTCTTCAACCATTAGCTGAAGCTTCTGCCACCTTTCTGACTCTGCTATGCCATGTAATTCTTGGGGAAAATTGGAAAAGTGAGTATTCAATCATTACTAATGTCTGAAAAAGTTGGTGTTTAGGGTGATTGTCCACCAATGAAATATGCGATATTGTTGATACGAGGGGCGTTCAATAAGTCCTAGAAAAAACAGAAAAACAATTTTTTTTGGTAGATTTCTTTTTTCAGCATAATAGTTCGATACCGTTCCCCAGTGTTTCTCCAACTGTTTTAACCTTTCCAAAAGGGAGGATTTCGGAAGGTCCTAAAAATGGACATCTGTTTGGGAGATGATCTCGTCGTTACACGTTAATCGTTTTCCGCCGAGCCACTTCTTCAAGTTTGGAAATAAAAAAATTACTGGGGGTCAAATCTGGTGAATACGGTGGATGCTGTATTAATTCGAACGTTACTTCTAAAATAGTCGTCATCGAAACGGGTGTGCCCTTTGCATTGTTGATGGAAGAGACTCCTTTTCTTTGTCAGATGAGAGCGATTTTTTATGGATTTCTCTGTCCCAACGGTGCAATAATGATGCATAACACTCTCCATTTATTGTTCTTCCTCTCTGCCAGTAATCAATGTAGATGATTCCGCGCGCATCCCAAAAACCGATGCCATCACCTTGTCTGCAGATTTCACCAACTTTGCCTCCTTCGGAGCCGGTTCGCCTTTAAAACCCCACTGTTTCGACTGTAATTTTGTCTCTGGAGTGTAGTAGTGAATCCATATTTTATTCAGTTATGTATCGACGCAGAAACTTTTCAGGATTGCGATAGGAAAATGCCAAACCAGCTTCCGGATTGATCACGCGATTACGTTTGTTCTCCATTGAGAGCAAATGCGGCACCCATCTTGCCGAAACCTTTGTCAGACCTAATTTTTGGTGCAAAATTGTGAGCACTGTACTTGTGATAGGTCTGTGGCCTCTACAATTTCGCGAACTTTGATTTGTCAATCACTCATAACCATATCCTGGATTTTTTTCAACCATTTCGGAGGAATTTACTTCTGGTGGACATCCGAAACGATATTCATTATTTGTGGATGTACGCCACGTGTAAATTCATTTATACATTGCAAATGGCTGCAGACGCAGGAGCAGATGTGCAATGAACTTCATCGAAATCGGCTTTTGTATCATTCGGTGTTAATCAGAGCACAAAACTCGCTTTTTCATGTTTCTAAAGAAGCACAAAATTGTTGATTCAATCGCCTATGGCAACGAAATCACTTGATGGATATAGCTGAAACTTTAACTGTCATTTATTAAGAGACGACGGTTACTGAAAAACCGTTCTCGACGCTACGAGTGTACTTTCTTGGATTTTCTAACACCCCTAGTAAAGGCATCGGGCCCACTATATTATGTGCTGTTTACTATTACAGAGCATGCTACTTCTATTAAATTTATTAAGTTCTGTATGATTTAAAGGTTTTATTTCTAAAAATAACAAGAGTTATTCAAAATGTGTTCATGTTTCTGACCTATTGTCCCTTTTATATGCGGCTGTAAAAGATTTAGCATTACCTTAGCGATTTTTCTGTATACTTTGCGTCATTTTTATGCATTTCTCCCTGCCTATTTTGAACTTTTAACACCCGCTGCCACTAATTAGTAATTATTTTTGGAACTCCTTTCTGCTTTGAGCGGCATTTCTCTGTCAACTTGAACAAAATGCACTTGGAACTGCGAGGCTGATAGATACCATTGTTTTTTCCTCATTACCTTGAATTGAAATGATCTGGCACTTGCCTGCCACAGTTGGGGACTGTGTCCATCCTCAACAGTGCTGCCAACTCTGTGATACTAAAAGTTCCCAAAAGCCATTTAAAAACTCGCCATTTTTTAACAAAACACCCCAAATTTGAAACAAACATAGAAATAAACAATCAAATGTCGCTTAAAATGCATTTATTACTATTATTATTATTATAATTAAACCAAAACGATAATGATAATCAGATACCGCCTAAAATAAAGTAGTTTTTTTAAAACTTCTACTTACATTAATTCCTAATGCTCAGTTCCATATTCCTCCATTGTTGAAGATATCTGACTGCCCCATTTTCTGGTGTAACTTGCCATTGCACCTAACAAGCAGTCAGATGGTTCATACAGACGGCAACACTTTCCTATGAGCTTTACCCCACTCCTTAACGCTAGACTCTTGTTAAGAGTACACACACATACAGGCTGTTAATGAATCATATCGAAATAATTTCACAGGACATGTACATTGCTTAAATAAGTAATTTGAGATAAGAGACTTATGGCCTGTTTATTGAAATTTCGAAGTAACGGCTATAAATTTCTGAAGTGCCATTACCCCACGTATCGCGGCACTTAGTTTGGAATGGAAAAAAACAATAGGTAACAAAAGCGTTTATTCTACGACAGGAATCGAACTCATGACCTTTGGGATAGCAGCGTTACGCATTTAACCACCACAGCAGCTTGAAAAACGCCTCCAGAGTAGGCTACATAACTCAAGAACGTAGTTAATGAATGTTCAGTGTCGCACTGTTAGGTGATTAGTTGGAAATTTTACAGATTTTTGCGACATTAAATCTTGAGAACGCTGGTAAGAGCTGCTAAAAGTCGATATTTCTATACTCGGGCAGCAGTTCTAAAGACATTCTAAGCCATTTTTTCAACCTGCTTTGCTGATACCCACACGTTTAACGCTATGTAGTTGCGTTATGTTTATCCGGGGACCATGCACCGCCGATCTCAAATTACTTATATCAGTCACGTGCACAATCTCGCAGATTATTTCGGTGTTGTTCATTAACAGCCTGTATATCCTATTACGCAATTTTGATTTTACTATGCTCATTTGACTGAAAACACTCTCCATTTCTGCATTTGAATGGGCGACACTTTACACTTTAATTGCGCGACACCATAAGCCTTGAAAGATTTTATCCCTGTGGAAACCTTATAAGCACCTACTTGAACCCAAAAATCCATTGCATTACTAGTTTTGCGCATTTTATGAAATTGATATTCGTCACTTTCTCGCATCCCTTTTTATGGCAAAATTAGTATAACAATACTGAGTAGGTATAGAATAAGTGCATTAATTTGGGAGTACATAATTGTATTGAAAATTTTTCAAAATGCTCCCTAATATATCCAAGCAGACCCCCAAAGAATTCGCCAACCCCAAACATGATTTTTTTTCCTTGTTTCTCAAAATACGTGAATACGCTTTCTATATAATCTCCGTCGACATGTTACACCATCACTCAAAACACTTAAATGGCTCCAGCTTGGGGATAGAAGCAAATTGCATCCTTTATCATTCCTCTATCAACTCATTCATTCTCGCATTCCAAACTATCTAAATGTTCGCTTCAAATACCTTTCTGACTGTCATAATCAGGAAACTCGCTCTCGACACTCTTTCCTTCTTGCTATACCGACACATCATACAACCTTCTATTCATCGCCACTTACAATAGATTTAGCTCGTCTTTGGAATTCCCTCCCTGAAGACGTAAGGGACTGCCGGAACGTTATACTGTTCAAGCAGAAAATTAGGACACATATTTATAAACAAATCTAATCTGCTGCTGTATTCATATGATAAATACTTCGCTACTTTCATTTATTGTTACTAATATTTTATGTGTTGGCAATTAATATGCATTTCAATTGTAAATATGGTTAATATGCGTTTCAACCTACATGAATGTTTCACTTAAAATAATGTTGTTTACAGTTTTTTTTTTCATTCAGTATTTTTGTTGCACCTTTTTATATTTGTTTTATTAAGTGATATAGAAGTGTACTTTGTTCTTCATTCATTGTATCATTGCTTTATTGCATTTAATGTGTTGCTAGGTAGAGTGGAAGAGAAGGCCTTATGGCTAAACTCCAACCAGGATAAATAAATAAATACCCCAGATTTAGTTATTTTTCCCTCAACACTGATGCTGAAGCAGCTTGAAGACGCGTTGTTTTGCATTGCGTCATGAAGCGCGCTCGGATCTTCTAGATGACCCAGTCATGTAATAAGGCAGAACTGGCCACCTACCCACATTCCTGCGAACATCATCGTTTGGCTTACCTGTCTATGCTATTCCCGCGTTCTAGAGCTAACGACCTCCGTGGATTGTCGGTTGCCATGACCGTCCGCGCCTTCACAGTGGCGTTATCGTGCTCGCAGCTCTAAACTCTCTTTTCACGGTCTTTCTTATAAGAATGTCATCTTTTTCTGAGACATCACAGTAAATGCCAGACGTAACATAAACTCCTTTCGCCTTATGTTGAACGAAAATGACTTAACTTTATTTTGGATTTAAAAAAAAAAAAAAACCCAAAAAAAACCTAATGCATTCCATTCACATGACTTTCTCTAGCGGTTCGGTAAACAAACATTTTATTAAAACTATTAATCTGTTATCCACATCAATCTAATCAGGATAAACATAAGCAAACTCAGTCTTATTTACAAGCTTCCTTGTAAGTAGAAGGGAAATGAGAAAATGCACAGGCTAATGCTTAAAAACCGGTCGCTCTGTGAAACAATTAAAAGTCCAATCTCTTTGCCTGCCAGGAGTAAACAAACGAAAAACGAGAAGAAAGATGTCTTCCCGTCTCAGAAACGTTTGTGGCTAAAATTGAGACTCATAATCCGGAATATCTCGAAAACGGTTATCTCTACAAAAAAATGTATGTAACATAAATTGTGTGTTTTAAAGAAATGTCTATTTGCGTAGTAAGTTTTATCTTTCTCTTACGGTTTATCAGTGGTACCAAACTCAACCAGAATGAATTATTCTTCAGAGGCTCTTCCCGTAAAATTCAAGATGTATATTTCATTTTTCATAAAAATATCTTAAAAATACGGTATTTTAATCAAAACCATTAGAGCCACTTTTAAGAAAAATTAAAACTTCCGAAAAAAACTTCCATACAAACCGTAATTTGGAGGAGGGCGATTTGCTTGAAAACCTTTGTGCCGCGATCTTGGAAAAAGCCGAACTTTCAAGTTTGGTATTTAACCGACTTTTCATTTTTGAGCTATGTTGTTAAGGCATATACACACACACGGAACTTTTTCTAAAAATATATTTTTTTGGATCCAGAAGACTTCAAAACATATTTTCGGTGAAATCTCGATATCGAATTTTGGGTGGAGTACATACAATATCTTCTTTGCGTTCTATATACGTTTATAGTATGTGTAGAGAACATAACATTTTTTCAGCATTTTATTGTCCAATGATCATCTTTTAAAACATTCATTCTTTTGTTGCATTTTTCTCCTTCTTTTTCAAAATCATTTTGTTAAAAATTGAAAGCAAAGCTCTCTCTTATTCCTTGACAATGAAGTGACGTGGTAGCTCACGTGGTCTTACTCTAGCCTATTACACTATTGAGATAATTCTGATGAAATGAAATGGAGTTTTATTTATGGACGCCATTTAACTACTGTGGTTCTCAGCGTCTCATTCCATTCTGGGCGTGAAAGAGCGCTTAATTTTGCTCACAGGCCTCTCTTTCAGGCTTGAGGTTCTTTTACGTGTCGTAAATCTACGACACGGGACCAACAGCTTTACTTCCCTTCCGTAATTTGGAGCAGGGGGATTTGCTTGAAAACTTTTGTGTCGCGTCCTTGGAAAATGCCAAACTTTCAAGTTTGGTATTTAACCGTCTTTTCGTTTTTAAGCTATGCTTACTCTAAAAACATATTTTTTTGGATCCAGAAGACTTCTGGCGTAAAAATCTTTATTTGGCTAGGAGTAGAACAAAAGAAAAACGGATACTACCTTTCTAAGAACAGTATAAGTATTTTAAAATTGAAAACAATAGCAAGGAATTTCTTGGAAATGGTCAACTCTACAACAAAAATGCATATGATGTAAATGTGTGTTTTAACGATATCTACATATTTTGTGTACTAAGCTTTCTCTCTCTCTCTCTCTCTCTCTCTCTCTCTCTCTCTTACGGTTTAACCGTTAAGCAAAATTCTGCAAAACTCAACAAGAATAAAGTGCTCTTCAGAGACTATTACCAGAAAATTCAAAATATACCTACATTTTATTTATGTTGTGAATAGCTTTATTATAGGGTGCTTTAATCAAAATCGTTAGAGCCATTTTTGAGAAAAACATTAACTTTTTTTCCATGTAAAGGATAGTTTGGATTGGGATGATTTTTCTTTGGTATTTAGAGGTATTTTAGTTTTTCAGCAATGATGTCCACAGTCACACATATACGCGGACTTTTTTCTACATTTTTTTTTTTTTTTTGAATCAGGGTGTCTCAAAACATATATTTCCGGTGAAATCTCGGTATGGAATTTTTGGGTGCAATACAATATTTTCTCTATAAACACTTTATACAGACTACGTGTAGAGAAAATAAAATTTGGCAAGATATTAGCAAGGAATTTGAAAAAATGCTGCAAAGAACGTCGATTAATTATGTGTAAATTTGATAAAAGTGTGCAAGGCGAAAGTTTCGACCTTGATGTACTACTACTACTACAAGACTTTTGCTAGAAGATATTGTCTATTTCAGCTATGCATCCATGATAGAACTTGGAGTGAAAATATTGTTTTCCTATAGAAAGGTTCTTCAGGATGAGAGGCAATCCTACAAGTTTGAGTATCCAGGCTATGTACTGCATGCTGCATAAGGCAAGTCTGCAGGTTTCAATGATCCCTTTATGTTTGTTTGCTTCTTTTTGTTGCTACTTTAGGTCATATTATTTTAAATTTAGTTTGTTAAATAAATCATTTTTCTGCAACTTTAGTGCATATTTTTATAAATTTAGGATCATTGTATATGTAATATTGCAATAGATTACAGGTTAGCAACCTCCGAACCCCTACATAGTATGAATACTGCTGGTAAACAAACTGCGGTGGTATAACAGCTATCCTAAAATTTACACATAAATGCATGTTTTAATTAAAGGGCCATATTTAAGAATTTCTTGCATATTTTTACATTTCGTAAGAAATATATTAAAATAAAACTAATTTTATGTTGCAAATTTGCATACTTTTGAGGGTTTTTTTTTTGTTTGCAAACTATATATATTTTTATTTTCACTTTCATATAACTGTATATTTTGGAATGTTTCGAATTTTCACATTTCTTTGGCACAAATTTGCGACTCAAGAAAATTGAATAATAAAGATTTTTTTACAAACAATTTAAAATGGGTGTCACAAAAATCCTGGTCTTGCCTATGCACAGAATGTGGTGTCTGTGTTAAAGGTACGACCAGCTTCTCAGTTAAACGTTGAGTAACTGCTTAAGAGTTGCATTTGTTTTAATTTACCCCGATAGCAAGATGTGATGTTAAACACTCATTTTCAGCATACAAGCTTGTGCAGATGGACAAACGGCACATTTCACACCAGAAAATCTGGAGAAGAACTGTAGTCTATTGTAACATAAACTATGACAAAATCTAAAAGTATTTGTGTTATTATATAAGTTTTTTCCTTCCAGTAAAATTGAATTTGAGAATTGTCTTCACAAAACCTAATCTCTATTCCCAATTATTCTACTATATTATTTTGTGTATAAAATTTTAATATTGCTTACCTTGGATATTTATATCCAGCAGGACAATTTTACAATTGTCAAATATTTTGAAATGCTTGCAGTGAGGCACAACATTAAATCTAGCCCGCCTGGGTGGTGTGGTTGTAGCGTGTCTGCCTCACATTCAACAGGTCGCGAGTTGGAAACTCGCTAAGGGTTAGTTACCAGGATAAGGTTTTTTTCGGGGCTTTCCCTTATCCTGAGAAGATGGATGTCGAGTAGCTTTAAACTTCATGGGCCCCGAGCTCATTTGAGCATTATTTCACCAATTTAAATCATTTATTGTCCGATATAACCAACCAGGTTAAAGGACGTTAAGCTAAGAAAGCAACAAACAAACAAAAGAAAACAAAAAACATTAATTCCACTTTATTAAAATCCAGCCTTTCAATAAGTATTTGAATGTTAATGTAAGGAGCTTTAAAAAGAGCCCTAATGCTCAATTTTAATGGACTACATTTATGGTAAATTGATATTTATTAGTGTATATTAAACGCTTATTTTCGTTGTTTTAGTGAATATTGCATATAATTTTACTGTATATAAATCGTCGGGCTAATAATAACTGTCTATACTTAAGAAAATAAATTGCAAAGCCTTTGTGCCAAAATACTGGCAAATTGTAGATGATTATAGAAGTTCGATGACGTCATTAACCAACTAATCTATTGCTCAAACAAGCAACGAAGTAAGCAAACACTCATAAATTTTAACCCAAAGGCAGGTTTTTACTCAAAAGACACCCTCCTTAAATGCTGCATTTTGTTTCCTCTTTTCAACCATGAACATTTTTTTTCGTATGGTCTATAACTGCTGTATTCTTCCTCCCAGAACCTTATTCCATTTATCATTTCTTGCAGTGCTATTGGGAATGCGATTCCCTTATTTTACAAAAAAAAAAACAAAAAAAAAACTACACTTGACACAGGGAGAGACAGTGGCAGACTCGGCACTGATATCTTTGTAAATTTACATCACCTACATGTTTTGTTCAATCTCACTGAAATTTTACACACTTATCAAAAGGAAACATACGTGCTCTAAGTAAATTTTTCAGAATGTTTAATAAATTATTAATGATGTGAAAAAAGTTTTAACTTTTTTGTTATATTGATATTTTCTGGTACACTTTTTCACTATTTCCGAGCAAACTTTTCTAATTTTTTGTATAACAAAGTAAACTGCACTAATAAGTGTGCATTTAAGTGGAGTAGCTTTTTAGTAAATTATTGCAATTATTTTCTGTGAATTTTTTAATTTGAACATTTTTTTTTAAGAAAAACTTTTCATGTTTTTTCAAACACAAAACTGTTTATACTCTATAGACTAAAAGTCTATTCCATTTAAATATGTCTTAGGTTAAAAGGAATAACTGTGCTAAATTTTATCAAAATCCTTCCAGTCGTTCATGATATGTGTTCCTAAAGGATGAAAATTTTAATTTCCAGAAAAATCAATTTAAAGTGTGGATGAAATTTTCCTTAATCATACCTTAGCTAAACTGCCCATATCCATATTCCTGTTGTTCTTCATGGTCCTCTGCTCCATTGTCTATTCTTTCTATATTCTGCACTGAAACCTCTGCCTTAGCAATGCATTGCTCATCGATGATTCGCAGTATCTGCTCAGTGAAGACTCCAGATGTAAAGCCCAACTTCCTCAGGATGTGATGTCTTGCAACATTCCCATCATTAAACACTGCTGCAGCTTCCAAAGCAGAAATCTTCACCACTAAATTGGAAACAAACACAGTTTTTGGACATCTCTTCCAAATAAGCGAATTGAAGCTTTCATTTGGATTCTGTTTTTTCATGCAGACACTTTTCTAGTAGTTCTGGTGAAGCAAGTGCTCGAAAAGTTGGTTTAATTGCCATTGCTACCTCATAAGGAAGGCCATTCTTATGGCTATAAGCTTCCCCAGTTTCCTTGCTTTTCAGGAAATTGCACCATTGATTGGAACTTAGGCCATGTTGGGGTGTTATTGTCTGTCGACAAGTAATAAAACCAAATAGCCCACACTGCCTTCCTCATATTATCTAAGTCTGTGAGATTATTTCTAATTGCTCCACCATAATATACTTGTAGGCTGTCTATTCTCTTATTTGTTAGCCTATTTTTATCCTCCCAGTGGCTTTCCATCCTTCAGTAGCTTGCCTTTATTAACTGCGACTAGTCTTCTGTGTCGCCCACCCATCCTCTTCTGAACATGACCCAAGCACTCCAATTTTTCAATAGTGCAGTCTTTTCCATAAGGCTGGCTTTCAGCTACAGTCTTGGAAGCGCTAGAGTCTCCATCTCCTAGGTACTTCATGTATTTTACTCCATACTTTTTTAAGACCTATGAAAATTCAGTTTCATGCCTGAAGGTTCCATCCCACCACTGGAGCCCACATAATTCCTGCTACAAACAGATTTATGTGATTTTTGCCATTGTAATTCTTTACTTGCATCATTATATTTCTTATGCAAAGAACATGCAGAACAATATTTTGACATTACCTGCAAATCTAATACTTTTCCAGTGTCGACACTAATGACTGTTGAAACTCCATGCAGTGAAGTATGTCCCCTCTTCATCCATGAACTATCACAAGAAACTGATAAATTTTTGCTATTAGTTGCATCACAATTTTCTTGAATAGCCCCCTGAGCTGCCACTTTCATACTCTCTTCACTTACATCTGCAACTGCATTGAAGAGAACAGTATTCATTGCAGTAAATGTTAAAGGAGGATACCACATAAAAGGTTTCCATCTTCTCTTCCTACTCCTATACATCTTAGTCCATATGCAAACCTCATGTTGGCTTCATACATTCTATAACTGGCCTTTGATGTTTTGAATGGTATGTCAGAACGCAATTTTCACATAAAATGTGTAATGTACAAACCAAACCTTCTCTCTTTCCATCATCCACCAAATTCACATTTCCTCCACAAACAGAGCACTTGCAGGCTTTTGTAAGTGATTCTGCTAGCAATTCCAGATCCACAATTCTGAAACCTGTATTTAGTTCTTGTTTTTCTTCTCCTGGCACAATAATTGGCCCAAGTTTTACTTTAGATGCACTTAGAGACAGGTTTTTATTCACATCTACAGGCCTAACCCTAACCTCAACACCATTTTCCCTCTTCATATTGGTAATATGGGACTTAACATATTTCTAAATATTCTACCAGGCCTTGGCATTGTAAGAAAGGATTAATATATTCAACTAACACAAAGAATGACACAATAACACACACCACCTCAAATTATACTCTAATTCCACTAAACAGCATAAATATTGTTTGTGAAGCACCACAGCCTTCTATATAACACTGCTCTGACCACAAAATGGCTGCTTCAACTACACAAAAATATTGAAGGCTTCTAAAGATATATATAGCTTCAAGATTCAAAGCAAAATTAATCAACAAATTATTTTTTTCCACTGGAAGCTTTAAAAGTGGGCGTGGCTCATTACATTGTTTTAGGTTACCATTAATTTATACCACTTGTAGCTCGAATTTCAAAGTAAAAATCTGGGATGATAATCCCAGTTATATGTACTATCAAATAAGCAAATAACATAATTTTTTTTTATTTTTTTCACGATTGCTGCCACCATCTCCCTTTAAATGTTCCATTTTGTTTCCTCGTTTTAACCATGAACATTTTTTTTTCGTATGGTCTATGACTGCTGTATTCTTCTTCCCAGAGCCTTTATTCCATTTGCCCTTTCTTGCAGTGCTATTGGGAATGCGATTCCCTTATTTTACAAAAAAAAAAAAAAAAACTACACTTGACACAGGATGGAACTTTGAAATCAATAAAACAACATTAAAAGAAATGTCATAACTTTTTCAAGCAGCATTAACATTTTCCAGTAAGGATTTTTTCTTATATCATGTGGCCAATATAGCCTTATGATATATATATATATATATATCATATATAATTACTATTATATTCCTTATTGTATGTGCTTCATAGAGCATTACAAACAAAAAAAGTATAATGACATTTTGTTCTTTGATCAGCCAATTTCAATAAAATAAATGGTTTTTGTTCCAAACGTGATGCGTAATTCCACAAGAATAAACAAGGTAATAGTGGGTTACTTGTAAGATGTGTAGAGTACCGTATTTCTAGCTTGGTTTCGGTAGGAATTATGGGACATCACTAGGGGTTTCGAAACAATTAATCATTTAAAAGCATTAAAAGAATATTCCGTGTAGCCTTTTTACACGTGAAGTAACTCGGTAACGTTGCGTTGAGGTTCGTTAGGTTTCTGAACCGGCTTCTGGATGTAAACATGTCGGTCGCTTGCAAACACGAAACAGGATGGTGCAATATTTTGGGAAATAACGAATGCAACTGGCATTCTGATTGGCCTACACTGCTGTGGTAGTAGCAGTGAGGCCTGTTTGTGTATGTACTGGTGGCCTAGTGCAAGTGACACGCACACAACCTGCAGCGTTGCTAGCTTATCTGTCTCTTGTTTTCGACAAAACTGAAATGTCTCCGTAGGAAATGGTCAGAAACAAAAACGTAAGATACAAAATGTGTTCCAAATACCGAATCTATCACTGGTTTA
The DNA here is from genome assembly GCA_030762935.1 of Hymenopus coronatus. Taxonomy (NCBI): domain Eukaryota; kingdom Metazoa; phylum Arthropoda; class Insecta; order Mantodea; family Hymenopodidae; genus Hymenopus; species Hymenopus coronatus. The sequence continues at coordinate 18,883,166 of CM060900.1, forward strand.
AATTAATGTAATGATTTCCCTTCCACCCGGCATATATTATAACAACCTACCTGATCTAAATTAAAGTTTATTAATATTATTATTATTATTATTATTGTTGTTGTTTTATTAATAGTATTAGTAGTATTATTATATAAACCTTAAAACAGTGTAAAACATTTCTGATAATTACAATAATTAACTTTAATTTAGATCAGGTGGGTTGTTACAGTGTGCCACAGACCTGGAGTATATTGATGCATTTTTATTTTAGCACATAATGTGATACTAAAACATAAAAAATGAAGTAATATAAGTAAGTGAAATTGTGAAATATAGAATAAAAAAAATCAATGCAAGGAATTCATTACTTAATTAATGTTTTAGAGTTGAAGATGAACTTCAAATTTGAGACAAGCATTGCATCTTTTGGTTTTTGCTAGAGATGTTGACTGTGGTAATATCATCACAATATCGTTTTCAGAAACACTTGCAAAATCAGAACCTGAGAATTAACAAATACATTTATATTCTTCTTATCCTTTCTAACGAAATTGACCTCAAAGTCAACATCCTCATCCTCTTTGCCCTTTTCTTACTTAGCAATGTAAACAATGGGGCGCTTCCCTGTGATTTTATCAAAAATATAACCCTCCCCCCTCGATAGGAATTGACCTATCAGTCCAATTTCTTGATCCCTCTTCCTCTTCTGGCACCCAATCTTCATTATCTGAAGAAGCAATTAGCACTGTTCCATCTTCATTTTCGCTATCTCTATCAAAGGTTTTCTTTGGCATTTTCCTCATTTTTTTTTTCTTTGCCCCCCGTAGAATAACATCTGAGTGCTTATTTTACTGGAGTATTTGTTGCTATACAGCTCTTACCCATCTTTCTGCCACCCTTGGTTTGTTTTCAGTGCTACAGTATGCCCCAGTTGAATCTGTTACACTGGGGGCACCATTTTGCACTCATGGTAACTTTGACACTACGTACCTAACCTAAACAAGATTATAACAGAGCCGACTGCAGCTTAAATTTACTGTAATGGCACCTGTAACTTCTTTAAGAATATAACGAATATTAACGAATATCCAAGACGAAATTTGCAGTAACATTTTTACTTTACTTACCTGAAAAAAAATCCCAACACATGCAACAATACAAAACTAAGATAGCCTAAGGCGCCAAATTCCTGTGAATGACAAAAACAGTACAGCCAACATAGCCTGAAGCGAGAAGTTCAAACTGTTCTGCTCTACCCCAAGTTACACTCCCCTACTTCTCGATTATACACCCTCTACTGAATCATACGTGCATATCATTAAACATTTTCGGATCATCCACTCAAAAAGACGATAACCAAGGTTAAGAGATTTTACTCATTTGGATTATTATTATTATTATTATTATTATTATTATTATTATTATTATTATTATTATTATTATTATCATCATTACTATTTTTATCCTAAGTAATATAACGAGAGCTCCAACTTTTATCGATAAATTCGCGAGAAGCTTGTTGCGAGTGAAAAGTTGTAGCTGGAGTTGCTTTTAATAAGACTATTTCGTGAATAAAATAACAATAATTAGCCAATATGGACACGAAGAATAACGTTCCTAAACTCCCATTTGTATTTGCACCGGAAATCACTGCAAATTGATATCCATATCATAAAGCATGGCCTCGTTACTTACAGAATTCATTGAACTGGTTCCACTCATTCTCTTTGTTTTTAGTACTCTGCGGCTCTGAGTTTTCAATTAATGTGTCTATTTCGCGATAGACTTTTTCCCAAAGCACTTTGGAACTTCCGCCATTATATACGGGAATATCACTACACACTGAAACTATTATTATGAGACGAACATTAGTTCAGAGAGAAAAAAATGCACGTGTGTGTGATAAATTTAGAAAAACAATTGCACGAGGGTGTGATAAAACAAACGATTAAAATGCAGAAATAATGAGTTCCGATTGGTTGGAATTTTACGCGCCAATGTACTGGATTGGCCATTTCCTAAGATCACGTGCCATAAAATAATAATAATAATAATAATAATAATATAATAATAGTAATAATAATAACAATATTATTATTATTATTATTATTATTATTATTATTATTATTATTATTATTATTATTATTATTATTATTATTATTATTACTGCTTTTGCTCTTAATATTAGTGGTGGTGGTGATGGTAGTAGTAGTTGTTAGTGGTATCATCAGTAGTAGTAGTAGTGTTCAGTTTAGGAAAAATCGCGTATGATGTGCTACGAGATAAAATATAGGTAAAATTGTGTGTGATGTCATTTTCCTGAGGCCTTCGTTGTCTCGAAGGTCAAAATGTGAGTGATCAGCGAATAAACGTTTTAAGTGACAACAATAACTGTGTTGGTAGCGCGCATGCGCGTTGTTACAAGGAAAGTGTTTAAGGCTAACTATTCAATTACACTCGATGATGCAATATTGTGACCCTGTGTTCACGGCCACTTACAGAACATTGCTCTGAATGGCATTAAACAGCCAATAAGTAGCCTCGCTTTGTTTTAAATATCTAAAAGTATAAACGCAAGGTCACGTGTTCAATCTATCTAATGTCTGTAGCATGTCGTTTCTATAAAGAAAGTATTATAGCACTTCATTTAGTTTTTCTAACCTCCAATGTTTTTACCTGTTGTTGGCCATAGGCGGTATGATGTTTCCAAAAACTGGCACGTACAGTGGGGGTGAGGAGTATGTTTTCAGTGATTTAAAGCTTTCTCGGTGTTGATTACAGATGACTGCGCGGGATAGCAGCCGAGTTAAATTGGAAACGGAGAAATACAAGCTTTCAACCATCTTAACTCTGTGGTCGTCGTCACAGTCAAGATGGTCGAAAGCTTGGATTTCTCCGATTTCAGTTTAACTCGGTTGCTATCCAGTGAAGTCATCTGTGTATGTTTTCACTTTCTCTACACGTAGTATGTACATAGTAGATAGAGAAGGTACTGTAAATCAACTAAAATATTGATACCGATATTTCACAAGAAATGTATGCTTTGACGTGTCCTGTCGTCTCCCGTGGTGTAGTGGGTACCATGCTAACTTCATATACCCAAGGTCTCGGGTTCAAACCTCGAGAAGTATGATGGATTTTTTTAGGGCGTAGAAATCCTTAGCATGGCTTCCTTTGGAAAGGAAATAAATCCGTTAGTCCCGTGTCGTATATTTACGGTACGTAAAAGAACCTCAAGCCTGATAAATAGGCCTCTGGGCACAATTAACGGTCTTTCACGCACAGTATAGAATGAAACGCTGAGAGTCACGGTAGTTAAAGAGCCTCCATAAATAAAATTCCATTTCCATTTTGAGATGCTCTGAATAAAGAATCAGATTACAACATTTTCTATACTTGTGTGTGAATGTGTGTGTGTGTGTAAGCAGCAAAACTTGATATCCAAGCGCACCATCGTCCAAGGATGTGACAGGAAGATATTCAAGAACCCTCTCCCCCCCTCCCCCAAACTACATTTACAAAGAAAGTTTTTCGAAAATTTTGATTTTCTAAAAAATGTCTCTAAGGATTTTAATTAAAGTAGCAGATGTATAAAATATTTTCATCACGGATAAAATGCATGTCTTGGACTATTTTCTGAGGCCCTCTTCATTCTGTATAACTGGCAAATTGTAAGAGACAGTCATAAACTTACTGCAAGGGAATTGTATACCTTGTTGAAACCGGTTTTTGTCGAGGTAGCAATTAGAGAGCGGTTAGACCACTTGCCTCTCACCAAGGCGACACTAACAAACACTTGTGTTCTTGTGGCAACACTAACCAATGCAAGATTGTTCTGTTTTGCAAGCACTACTGAAAGAAGTCAGGTATTAAATTAAATTGGAAAACTACTCTAAATAGTTTATTATATGCAGATGACGGGGTTTTAATTCAAGAAACTGAGGATCAATTACAATATGCATCAACTGCTTAAATGAGCTATGTCAGCAATATGACCTTAAAGTTTCAACAGAGAAATCCAAAATTATGACGTTTTGAGGTAAAGAACACATAAGATCAAAAATAATTTTAGATAATAAACCGATAGAGCCAGTGAAGGAGTTTATGACAATATTAAGGTCACAAGCCACAAGATATAAGGTTTTTATTTTGTAATGTTATTATTAACTTGAAATTTATTTGGTTAAATAGCTTAAAGCATACATTTAACTGTTCATTTTTGTATGGATTGTTATTACTGAATTGTTTTACTTTTGTTATTAATATTTTGTAAGACGTGTGTTCATTGTAATGCAAAGATGTTTAAGTAAAGCAGTTTATTATGTGTTGGCTGGAGACGTGACCAACAATGATAGAAAGAGAGGGAAACAGTTATACGTATGTGCATTGCTAAAACTTACATACGTTACACGGCCTTGGAATGAACGCACGGCAACACAGATATTGCTGTAAAGAAAAAGCACGATCGGTTTTGCTTAACAACGAAACAAGAGGGAGTAAAGATTTTGTATGCTGGTGAAAAATAAGCGTTATAACTTGATTCTATGTGTGTTTATGTATCTGTACTGATTCACAGTAAATTCAAAAGAAAAACAACAATATTTATTTATGGTAGTTGAAACCAAAGACAAGTACACCACTAACGGGAGAAGAGAGAAGAGTCACATGGTAAAAGTATAACAAATTAAGACAATTAAATACACACGAACCAACTTATTCGTCGCAAGTTTAACTACCTAGGATGCAGCTTCAATTATGGACAAGAACAGAAAGAGATATGAGTAAAAACATTTCAAGATTCCAAATATGTGGAACTATACATAGAACAATGAGAAATAAAACAAGAAAGGAAACTAGGTTCTAGTTTTACAAAGCAATGGCGGTCCCAACACTATTATATGGAAGTGAGACATGGGTCATCACAAAGATAATGAAAAGCCGTTTACAAAGTGCAGAAATGAACTTTTTGAGGCAAACAAAATGATGTACAAAATTAGATCAAATCCGAAATGAAGATATAAGAGCAGAACTTAACATAAAATCAATAAATTCCAAAATTGAAAAATATCAAAACCAGTAGATGCAACATGTTCAAAGAATGGCAGATTCAAAACTGCCTAGGATAGCATTTATATATGAACCAAAAGGAAGGAGAGATGTCGGTCAACCCAGAAAAAAGTGGAGGGAACAACTGTGAGACGGAACAGGCAATCTGCCCATACCGTGAAGTGAAGAAGAAGAAGAACTGAAAGAAGTGGCTGTCAGTACTTGGCGATAACGAGTATTCAACATTGCGACTAGCACCACAACCCGACCGCTGCATTCAAGCAAGGATGATACCGCGGTGTTGTTGCCATTTTCCTTCCGCGGGATGGTCGCGAGGAAACGGGGGGAGAAAATCCCCACGCTGTTACTGAGAATCGAACCCGAGTTCCCCGCGCTGTGGCCTGGTACGGAGTGTCTACCGTAAACAAAAAAGTGTAAAGCTGTAGGATGGTTCCACCACACATACGGACATGCGCGCGCGCACATACATAAACGGTCTTAAGACTTTTACTGGCCATCCATACTTGAAAGTGTTGAAAACATTAAGTTGTTCAGATGTGAAAGTTGCCAGATTGCCGAAATTTTGACTTCTTCTTGGGATCATTGGGGTTTTAGCTTCACAGATCCCTCGGCTGCGCTTTGCGGCTTAACGCCCTCCATGCTGTGCTACGTTTTGCAGCTTAGGACCCTAAATGTTTATAATAGACCAGTAACTATAGTGCGGCTCTAATGACGAAATAACAAAAGTGCCCACGTGTAGAAGTAATGCCAAGTGGTGGAACCATCTTGTACTAACAATAAAAAAAATATTTAAATGTAGCCTTGCTATATTAAGTTCTGTTTTTAAAATAATCACCCTTGGCACATGTTAATTTTTCTTTAAGCATAACATGCTTTACTGAGTTGGTGATTGCCTTGTGTTAAAAGTAAGATACACAGATCCTAAGGAGAACGAACGCGTTTCAGCTCACTTCCTGGAGTTGGATCTTCTTGGCTACAAATATTTCATGAGGTTTTGCAGCAAACTTTTCTTTATGTACACTGGGAATGCGAAGTTTTCGAATGCCCCATTTTCCGGGAACCGAGTCCAAGAAACACACACTAAGGTGCTGAAAACAGTTGAGTCAAAACAATCTTTTAGAGCTGTCCCCCTCCCGCCACTCTCCTACATCAACTACGTAATGCGGAGCTCTTTGAAGTGAATCCCGACAGCAGCTACACCTAACGTTTATGAGTTGCTGCGCAAATAATTCATTAATTACTGAATAAACGTTACGTACACTCGCGAGCGTAAAAAGTGGCACGGTCCCCTAGATCAGACGTCTCCAACACTGTACTCGGGTATACAGTCCCTGATTGAGCGGAGGCAGGTGTGGGCTATGACGTTGCAGCCCCTTCCCTGAGACGTGTAGTTGTGGACTGGTTCTTCAAATCAGAATAAGTCCCTACGGAAACGCGTGTGAACATTTAAAAGACCAATGGGAGGAACAATTTTTCTGTACCACTTCTGACGATAATATAAGGTGCCTTATTTGTTCGAGGAGTTTACGTTATAAGGCTAATACGAGAGTCATTCAGAAAGTGGTAGACGATTTGGCATTACTACATGATAACGAAAAATATCAACATAAAACTTTATTTACAAAATTACAATACCTTGCTCTATTGTTCAACGTAATCTCCTTTCTATCAAGACATTTACCATCAATGCCGATGTTATACTTTTCTACCGCCAAAGAACTTATTCACCTTTTTTGAATGCACAACATTTTCGGCCAATCGAATTTTACAAGCCAATAACGCAAGTGTATAGTGATAATGCAATGAACGAATCTTCAGTGAGGAAATGGCGCATAATCTACGAGTAATCCAGGAAGAAGCAGTGTGATCGATAACGACCGGAGTGGAACGTCATCAGTCGTTATGGAGGAGTTGAAAGCAAATGTTGATAAAGGACTTCAGAAAAATAGATGTTTCACTTTGGACACCTTACATGACCTTTTGGATGGAAAAGATTTCCCAGCAATGAAGGCATCAAAATGGCAGTGACATATTGGCTCATATCTTTAGCGGTGGAAGAGTACATCTGCATTGAAAAACCGGTACCGTGTGACAATAAATATATTGATAGCAATGACAATTACGTTGAAAAATACAGTAAGATACTGTAGCTTTGTAAATAAACTGTTGTGTTGATACATTTCGGTATTGTTTAGTTGTGCTAAATCGTTTGTCACTTTCGGATGATCTTCGTATTAGACATTATATTGTGTGTCACAAAGATCACACAAACATTACAGGCATCATCATCATTATCATTATTGTTATTATGATAATTATTTATATTATTATTATTATTATTATTAGTATTAGTATTATTATCATCTGCTAGTCCACTATTACCATAACCATTACTACTAGCGTCCTTATTAACATTATTATTAAATGCTCTGTACGGGTATAATTTAAAAAATGCATCCAGTTTTAAACAGGATGCTGCATATTTCCTTAGGGGTGTAGAAATGTAATAATGGATAAAAATGTATAATTCATAATTGTACTATAGGGATACAACTCCAGGATAGCAGTTGCAGATCTATGTGCGCAGTCGCATATGACAGTGAAGTATATTTGAATACCCTTGTGCAGGGCCGGTAAGATAAGCACCCGTAGTGTGAATTGCTCTACCTCTACAATAGCCCCTTCCTGTTTCCTTCCACCTTTCAGAGAAGCGGAGAGGTTGCGTGTGTAACAGTGGCGGTTGTTACTATAGCAGGGTCGGTAAGATAAGTACTGCAGTGTGAAATGCTCTACCTCTACAATCGCCCCTTCCTTTTTCCTTCCCCCTGACAGAGAAGCGGAGAGGTTACGTGTGCAACACTGGCGGTTTTTACTATACCAGGACCGGTAAGATAAGTGCCCGTAGTGTGAACTGCTCTACCTCTACAATCGCCCCTTCCTTTTTCCTTCCACCTTTCAGAGAAGCGGAGAGGTTGCGTGTGTAACAGTGGCGGTTGTTACTATACCAGGGCCGGTAAGATAAGCATCCTCAGTGTGAACTGCTCTACCTCTACAATCGCCCCTTCCTTTTTCCTTCCTCCTGGCAGAGAAGCGGAGAGGTTACGTGTGCAACACTGGCGGTTTTTACTATACCAGGACCGGTAAGATAAGTGCCCGTAGTGTGAACTGCTCTACCTCTACAATCGCCTCTTCCTTTTTCCTTCCACCTTTCAGAGAAGCGGAGAGGTTGCGTGTGTAACAGTGGCGGTTGTTACTATACCAGGGCCGGTAAGATAAGCATCCTCAGTGTGAAATGCTCTACCTCTACAATCGCCCCTTCCTTTTTCCTTCCCCCTGGCAGAGAAGCGGAGAGGTTACGTGTGCAACACTGGCGGTTTTTACTATACCAGGACCGGTAAGATAAGTGCCCGTAGTGTGAACTGCTCTACCTCTACAACCGCCCCTTCCTTTTTCCTTCCAACTGGCAGAGAAGCGGAGAGGTTACGTGTGTAACAGTGGCGGTTGTTCTTGACGAACAACAAAATACTTGTTCTCGCAATCCCGATTAAACATTCGCCGTTCAATCATATTGCACATCCAAGTCACCACTGCAGTGAATGAACCGGTTTCTTTGGCTCTACGCGTCTGTTGAAAGAGAGCAGTGGGAACCAGAGGGAGGGTAAGTTCACACCTCCTGCGCTTTGCCTGCCAGGCCTGCTCTTGTGTCATAGTTCCTCTATCAAATTCACTCTTCACTGTGATCTGTGGCAAGTATTTACTGCAGCACTTCCACTGTTTTCCCTACTGCCAACTGCCCCCAATACCTTTGTAGTGCGATACAGTATCTCTGGTGACGTAGACTTTGGAGACGCTTGCCCTAGATTGTATAGCATTTTTCAGAACATGAAAACCCTCTGCCAAAGGCGGCGTTAGTTTAAAGTTTGTAATTAGCGTGTTTGCGGTAGGAAACCAACCCTTGCTGTTGCCAAGTCTTCCGCTTACTTGTCTCTTAACTGAGACGCGAATCTCGACCTGCAAGCAGAGATGTTACAAAGTTGCCTATCACCTAGTAAAAAGTCGTCCTTTGTTTACTAATAGGGGCGGTCCCGTTTGAAGGGCATAATGTTTTGGAGAAAACTATAATAGTGGAACCCTAAAGTTTCCACCTTCATGTCATCAAACTTTGACTCCTCCCAACCGGAATCAGTTCTCTGTGTGACTGGCCTGGAAAACAAACAGATACATATGAGCTAACCAAAGAAGGTTGTTATGATCGTTGTAAAATGTAGGGGTAGGTCGCACGCCGCCTCTATGACAGAGTTTCACTGTGATTGATCCACAAGGAACGACTAAACCAGTTACAACATTATTCGGCATTCGGAGGAAGGGGTGAAGGATTATTTTCAGCTGTCGTTAAACTGGACAGCAAATACGACACTTATATACAGGGTGGACCATTTAACTTGACGTGGAAAATCTCCAAAATTAAGCGTTGTAGAAATAAACGATTGCGGTGTCCGTGGACTCCAGACAGCACGAAATGCTTGTGCCAGTGTTGACAGATACATGCAGTCGTTAAGAATTAAACATTAGGACTTTCACAAGACTATCTTTGATCTTTAAGTTTCCATAAACCACGCAATTATATTGAAACGTACCAAAAGTGCTTCGATTTCTAACAATAATTTCCATTGTTTCTTCATCTATCGGACAGGGAGCATTCAAATCATTAATATTCAGAACTACCAATATTTGTATAACAAATTATCACTAGCCATTAAAAGAACATAGAACTAGAGCAACGTGACCTGTTAGGTCTAGGTTAGTGTATATAAAGCTGATTTGTCTGCACTTAGACGTTAATCATTTCTATTGGTCTCACCAAAGTATGCGAGCGAAGCGAGAAAGCGGGTGTTAGGTCTAAAGATCTGTGGTTTGTACGGTTCTGCTAGCACATTATTCCCTAACTTCCTCGTGAATAATTTTTTACAAAATTTGAATATTTTCTCTTAGCGCAAGTAGTATTTATGAGAGACGGAATCACTTAGTGCGTTACTCCCCAGTTAAGCGCGAATGCAATATGTCAACACAGCAGCACTCCGATTGGCTGCCGGCCTGGTGGCGCTCAAGGAAACACCTCATCCCATTTGAAAGTCACTGTAGTTTGGTGTGCGTAATGCTAATTTGTCTTTTCTTATACGTTAATACGTAATTTCCAGTGGTCTCACCAAAGCATACGAGCGAAGCGAAGATGCGTTGCGTTAGGTTTAGATTAGTGTGGGTGTGTGTGTGTGAGTGTGTGTGTGTGTGTGTGTGTGTGTGTGTGTCAATCAACTGATTTTCGTGTTCTTAATTTTTAGTAATTTCTACTGGTTTCTTCTCTGATGATTATTTGTACGTTGGAAACATTTACATTTCATTGCATCTGGCCCGGAAATAGTCACTTCCCGCCTAGCAACCGCTGTTGCGTCTTGCTTGGGCCATGCAAATTTTCATAAGTTTTGCTATTTAAGAAAGTGTCTTTACCAAATCCAAACGACAACATATTTTTGGCACCTAGATGCGCCGCAGTGAATAGCTAAACTTTTACTTAGAGGAAATTATTTGAGGTGAAGGAAAATTAGTTTTCATACATCCTCATGAATAAACGGGTGACCTATATTGGAACGGAGCGGTTTATGTTGGTACTGAGAAATTAGACTATAAAGAAAAAAGTTACAAAAAATGTCCATTGAATAATAACATAGGCATACATGTGTATGCAAAAAACACAGAACGTTAATAAAGAATACTTTAGAGATATATGAAACATTGAAAATCTGTAAGTGCATTCCAACCCTGGTCTTCGAATCCACTGAAGGGAACCAAGACCTGAACAGTCCCAACGTGCTGACAGGGATAGGGTGCTTTTGGAGGGGATTCGGAATACCTGCAAAGAAATTATTATGCCTACGCCCCTCGAAAAGGCGCCCCCGGGAGGGAGGGATGAGGTGAGAGGATTCCCGGGTGGCCGGAATCAGGAGTGATGGTAAAGCAATGACACGGTCACCACAATTTCCAGATTGAGATGCCCGGTAGTTTAATAGACTGACCGGGGCCTTCCGCCTCACTTAGTGGGTCCAAAGCGGTCCATATACCCCGGTAACCAGCCTAAGGGCGACGAAAGGAGAGACTTCCACAGGGGCCTTCCTTTTCCCCTACTACGCTGCACCGAAACACCATCACCGACACTTCCAACCTAGAAACAGACCGAACGGGGCAAGGGATGAATTAAAGAGCGTCCATAAATAAAACTGAAATTCATTATTGCGTCTACTTGGAATTACTGAGCTGATTCAACCCAATCTTGCCTAACGAGAGTCAAAGAAAAGCCATCCAAATCGTGCTGATACTCCGCTACTCCTGAAGCATTGATCCGCAATAGGAGTGCTCAGCCCAACTGTGAGAGGTGGGGGTCAACGATGCACTTGCTGTGAGTGTCCTTCCATAGCAATTCCGATTATTGTTTGTGTCCTTATTTGCAAGGTAAACTTACAACGCGCTGTGACTGTGAATACCTCAGAGTTCTGATATCGCTTCTAGTCCCTTGCTCCCCCACCACTCTCGCTTCTTTTCCTCGTTTCTCATCTCTTGCGCATATGACATGTCAGGACGGTTTGAACGGGCTGTACACAGCAACACTGGGGAGAGCTATCATAGTAAAATTGCTTAGACAGATAATATATATCACAAAGAACATTATACATCTTTAGCAACGGCAATTAAAATGTACAAAAAGTCAATGCTATAAAACTCCTGGAACTTATAGAGAGGATTTTTTTTCCAAAATAATTATAACCTCACTCTTAAACTTGCTAAATGTAAATTTCTTCATTTTGTCAGGTAAATTATTCAATAACTTAATGGATACTATTTGAAAGCTGTTTTGTGTTTTCCTATATTTACGTGTCCTAAAATAAATATAATTGCTACTTCGGGGATAATTATGTACAGTTTCACAGGAATCATAATCTTGTATATTCTCCTTAATATATAGTAATCAATTTAAAAAATATATATTCATATATATACATATGCAAGATTATGTATGTGTATATATGTGTGTATGTATGTGTATATATACAAAGAAGAATGAGAATTCCAAGTTCAATGAAATGAGGTTTGCAAAGTGTTTTTGGCGGAACTCCACATATTATTCTTACCGCTCTCTTTTGTAAAATAAGAAGCTTAGTAGTATAGGAATCGTTGCCCCAAACTAAAATACCATAATCCATAATTGAGTATACATTACTATAATACAGTGACAGTTAAGATTTTGGCTCAGTACACCTAACTTAAAATCCTTTTGCTTAGTTTATGAGAAATATAATCTATGTGAGATTTAAACTCTAAATTTGGCTCAAAATGAATTCCTAAAAATGTTCTTATTGAAAGAGAAATGTTAGCAGCACAACTGAGGCGTTGACATTGGAAAGGCATGATTAGCAAATTTTACACGAGAAGCAAAAAACTGTTTTGACATTACAAAATAAGGGCTTTTATTTAGAAAGCGGTTACCAAACATCCATTTCAGCTTAGCAAAATATTTTCGAAGTAAATTATCACAGTAATATAAGAAATATAATTATAGTGTGCAAAGGTTGCGGTAAAATGCATGATATTTAATATCCAAAAATTCCAAAATCCACAGCAGATCGTTTTTCTCATCACTAATGATGGGTCTTTTTGCAAGTGGTGGTAGTGAATGAACTGCAGAGATGTCTTTCACAGATTTACCCTTCTTCAAAATACTATGTTCCCTCCATCGCTCAATTTCACTCAACATTTTCTCTTTTATTTCTATGATGGGCAATTTGTTCTTCTATTGTTATCCAAGAAGCAGAACTGAGCTTTATTGGTGATGAATGTGTCACATACAGAGGCGAAATCATAGAAGTGTTCTTCTTCATCTTTACAATAATGAACATTCCTTGCTTCTGCTATGTCTTCTGGAATCATTGGTTTTGATACTTTTTCTCTTATCTTGATTTGGTTGCAAAAATCTGCGTGCAGCTTCAACACTTGATTATCCTCAGCAGCTATGTTTACATTTATAAGTAACCTGCACAAAAGAAACACACAAAAACTTAGATTATAATAAAAAAACTAAGCATTACCACTTAATATAATCAGTAAATATTGTTGCAGAAGGAAAACTTGACTTACCAATTTAGCAGCATTCTCTTGTAATTACAATGGATATTAAAGTTAATAATGAATCAATAATGTAAACGCAAACACAATAATTAAGAGAATGAAAACTGATCACTTAAGGTGGAATTTGGAAGGATAAGAAGAGCTTAAGTGCAGGGTCGCTTTTAGGGATTTTCTCAGGATACGTGTGAAGAAAAAAATCACTGTATTTTTTTTTTTTTCGGATTACTCCAGTTTATCCATTTTCACACATTAAATTATTGGTCCCCTCTGACTTCCGTTTCCTCATTTACTAATGTTATTCTCCCACACTGAGTAAGTTTCTTACAATAAGTTTTTGTAAATTTACCCAGATTTACCCTATTTTCCAACCATTCCCTGTCTTAATTCCCAAGTGAACTCGGAGAAAGAACTCTTTGTCCACCACTCGCTTTCCTAAAATAAAGAGACACACACTTGGTATGGCAGCACTGAAGCTAAAAAGTATTTTACAACATGCAACATGTCTGCTCAGCACCACTGATAATTTATAAGCAACTTCTCTCAATCTTCCTTCGTGACCGTAACCTCCCTTTGGGCCTAGACAAATTTCTTATGACTCCTCCTATGACTCTAAGATCTGACACGGATGGATCCGAAGTTAAACATTTCTTAATTTCTATTGGTTACAATTTTCTGCCAAAGGTTTTTCCAAATCGGTCTCAGCTCACAAAATAAGTTTGGCACCGCAGCTAAAGCATTAGACTACAGTTTGCTCCCTTCAGGTCTAAAGTACCCTTAGTCATTAATGTTTAAAAACTCTGAACACAAAATTCTCACAATTCTGTTGTATTTACTTTCTGCTAATGGCTTTCTGACCCACGTTACCAAACAAATCTTGCAGCTGATATTCCTAAATCTCTGTTTTTTTTCTTTCAGCAATAATTTCTTTTCTTACTCCTAAGAAATGAGTATTCTGCTCCGAGGCTTGTTGACTTACTCCCTTCTCCATGCCACCTCACTACAAGTGCCATCTTTGGCCAATATTAGGAATTCAACCACTCACAATTTTGACTTATTCCTCTTTCTAAGCCACTGGCGACCCTACATTACTACTCTTTTGATGAAAAATTTAAAAAACGATTTTTTTGTTTACTTCCTACCTTTCCCATGTCAACGCCTCAATTACTAAAACCTTGATCTAAAGTCTTAGCTTGATTAGGTATTAATGTATTAGATTAGGGCAACAGATACACTTTTGGTTATTAAGGGAAGCAATTGGTGGTGAAAATTGGGCCCAAATGGTGAACATTACAAGTTGGGATTTCAAATTCATTATTAAGTCGGATTCGATTGGATTTTTTTTTGGTGGGGGGGAGGGTTAACCTTTTATAGATCGGAGTGAATATGAAGAACTTATGTGGCAGCTTATATAACTCTGAGCGTAGGGCACGGTTTCACAGGCAGTTTGAGGTTACTATTATAATTCTTACTCTTTTACCACAATTTCTTGAAGAATGTTTGCAAAATTTGGTGCGTGTGTAAACTAGTTCCTAAATTATGCATTTTAGGTAAACATTTACACTGCTGTATTAAAAATACATAAGCAGAGTATCAGGCTAGTTAGTATTGCCAAGTTCTCCTGTGCGTTTTTCTCGGTAATAATATTTTGACAGTTTTCAAGATTTAAAATGGCCGCACACACTGCATAGTTATTAGTGTGGGGCAAAAATTTTATGTCACCAAACCCATTCAAAAGCCCAAACTCACAGATGAATAAATGGTTTTCAAATCAATTAATTTCAAAAGTACCTATATTTCTTAGCATAGTTGTTTTCTGTCTTAGTAAGAAACGAAATGTATCTAAACGATGTTTAAAACTTGAAAAAGTTGCTTCGTTAGGAGTAGCTTTTACAAAATAACCAAACTTTTCGTATTAAAATCTAAAATGAAAGTATACTTGAAAACACATCCACATAGATTGCTAGGGTTATAAGTGCAGATACTTGTACTATTAATATATTTGCTTAATTTGAAATATAGTTTTAGTTATTAGTAATAGTTTGTTTTCGAATTCGTTAGCCCCTCCAAGTAGATGTGGAACACACAAGCCATGTTTATTTTTCCCGAGAGCGCGAAACGGCAGTGTTTGGAGCCCAAATCAAGAGTGGGAAGGCCTTACGATAACGAATGTTGAGGTCACTTGCATGAAACTAGTGATAAGTGGAGGAATCGGGTTTTCACGCGCCCATATATGCATTTCTTCTGTTATCTAAAAAGAATGAGAAAAGGAAACGAGAATGGAAGCTTAAATAGTTTAATTGAGGATTTAATACTTATGGCTGCATTTCCATATCATCCATTGCTTATTTTAACGTGTAAATGTGTTCAAATGCTTTCTGCAAGACTAATGAGCCCTGCCTGGACCGACATCAGGTGTTGTAGCGTGAAGGCGAGAAGGAATTCAGACAGTCTATACTGATATGACTCAATTCGCGGCGCAGTTATTACAGTGCTACTCAAAAGGTTAACATGTCGGCCTCAAAGGCTGCAATAAGACGTGCTTTACTCCACGCGTACTCCACGTCTTTCTGTCATTTGTGATTTCTATTGGCTGAAGTGACACGCTCATTGGTGCTCTGCAAAACGTCGGCAACTTCCCAGAATAATCCGAGAGGTTTGAATACGACCATGCAGAAAGAATCACAGAGTAAATTGGAAACTCTTTTCAATAAAGACAAAATACATCTAACACACTGACGTAGATACATATTAAGAGACCAATCATCAAAATATCTGTAGCTATACCCCTAACACCTTTTATATTATACAAGATAGGAGGTGAATACGTGCAAATATTGGCATGAGCGTTAGAGGACGATGTGATTATCCAGTATTTGCCTTTTTTCGCTATTTTCTAAAGTTATGTTCATGAGGAAAATGTTTTAGGATAGCTATTATTGTCCATCTCAGACTTCGATTGTTTACGTAACAGGTGTATCCTTCTCTGTCTTCTCCCCTTTGCCCTGCCCGACAATAGATGGAGTGATGTGAGTAAACACTGCAGATACGCAGTCAGGGCTGTTCAAAACACATTAGACACTGAAATTTATGCTTCATTTATGACAAAGCTATTAGTAAGCGGACAAAATGATATGCCGAGGTGTTATACGTATTGTTCTCTACTAAATATAAAATTATCTGTACCTATAAAACTGCCAGCCGATATACCAAACTTTGTAACTGTATTTCTTAAGTCGGCTTAAGATGTGGTAAAAACTAAAAAGGCTGGCAATGTACAAGATATTCCAGTCGACTGAGTATCCTGCAAGTTACAAAACAACATTCTCAGCCTGCTCACTGTACAGCCATTAACGTTTGTGTTTGTGTATGGCCCTGCAAATTTGAAGTCGTCATTCTGGCCTCACACCGGAGGAATAAGAACGCACTCCACTGTTAGTCCCCGCCCATTCCGTGACCTTCCTAGCAGCCATGGCCGTACGTTACGCAATCTGCCATCATCGTGCGGTCAGATTGTGTAAACTTGTGCACCGCCTGCAGGTGGATAGCCGCAGGCTTATTACGTAAGCGGTAAGAGGCAAACGCTCTGCCTGGCACGTTTGCTTCCTTTACATGACATTTTCCGGGACATATTTGGTCATCAAGAACCACCAAGGCCTATGTCACGTGTTAAAGTCTCAGCAATAACAAAATGCTTGGATATGATGGCGTAGTTTTGATTCACATCATTACTTTATTTAATTCCCAGTGCTTCTCTTTCCTTCTCTTTTGTATTTCGTAGACTGATTTTATTTACTGAATAAAATTAGCATCTGGTGTAATAACTAATAACTCCATGGCACGACAGCTCACGGGGAACCTTGGCCTACCGCCCGGCCGCTGCGTCCCCCATCTCGGTCCACTACAGACGTCATGGATGGGGTGCAGTATTGGAGGGTGAGACGTGGTCAGCGCCTCGAGTCCCCCCCCGGCCGGTTAATGCGGTCCTCGCGACCTGGAGCCGCTACTTCTCCATCAAGTAGCTCCTCAATTGGCCCCCCAGGGACCTTACGAGGCTGAGTGCACCCCGGGCCAGGTCTCCCAGCGGGGGAAAAATCCCCACGCCGGTACTGGGGATCGAACCCAGGTCTCCCGCTTGGTAAGCAGCAACGCTACCACCGCGCTAAGGAGACGAGCTAGCATCTAGTGTACCTACTTCTAAACAGGTCACGAATCACTATGTCCTTGATGACGCTTTTGCTCCTTAAACCACGTCACATGTAATACTTGTCAGAGGGTGTGTACACGTTTCCCAAATATTTTTCGGTCCTGGATTTAAAAATAATATTGTTATTTGTATATTTCAGGTTTCTTTTATATAATTGCTTGAAACTTTTAGCTCCAGTTACACAGTACATTTCCCAAATGTTCAAAGCTGCCTCAGAAAATGTTCATTTAACTTCGCATTTCCGATGCCCGAAACGGAGAACTAAGGTATTGGACCTCTATTGATTCAAAAGTATACCACAGGACGGAAATGCTAGCGTTTTGCTGAAGCAAATCTTGAGCCCAGACGCCATTTTGTGGAACTACACATTGCCATATATACCATACACAACATCTGTCAAATTGTTTCTCCAATTTTTGAAGTAAAGAACAAAGAACAATGGAAAGGAAGAGATATCTAGTTGGAATAATATTTAATAAAATCACATTTTTTGGCCTGTCCAAAGTTATTAATACATTGGTATCATTGCAGTAAACATCGCGGAAAAGCCATTAAATAAATTTTGTATTAATTTCTTGGTCTAAAGCTACCGTTAATGTAACAAAAGGTTGTATCATGTATTACAGTATTGGTTTAAAGCTTTAATAGAATGTATGATATTAATCAAGAATTTCGGTCGGGGAATATTGCGATAATTTCCATTGCATTTCATTGCTCATGTCTACATAACCTATAATTCTATTTCCTGAATAGTTTACATGTTCTTTCAAACACATGTCATCAATAGTAAAGCACACAATTGGGAATTACTCTTATCTTTACATTCACTTACTTAATTTTTTATTGCATTGAAGTATTCTGCATATAATCCTGGTTCAGAATTACTTTTCATGTAGCAGGAATATATGCTTCTTGTAGTTGGCAATGCATTATTGAATTTGTTTCATACAAATTCATATGCTTAAATAAAAGTAATGCAAAGTTAATTCAAAAGATCTCAACATAGGATCATACATTTCACCTTAATTCTGAGTTGTGTGACCTGCTTTATTTAACAAGGAACATACTTCCCAATATTTCAGCAGAACTTCAGCATTTTTTTTACTAAGGAAGCAATTACTTCCCTATCATTCTGAATTAACAAACGATACAGAATCATTCTGTTGATAATGCATAGCAATATTTCACTAAGTATACCACTGAAAAATCACTTAAATAAGCACACTGTATATTGAAACTTTTCATTCTCCTTGCTATTGCTTGTGCTATTTGAGAAACTACATTCAAACACCGCCCAAGTATAGACCATTATACTAGTTTAAAACTTACAGTCTAAATTTACTGCTTAATTGAACATTTAGCAGCACAAAATCTTATTTTTGTGTGCACATTTTACCCTTAATTGAATGATTCATTTGCAACATATGCCATTCTTCCTCTAATTTGCAAACTGATATTTATATCCCGTTCACCGACACGACAAATTAAGCAACTAGAATAGCCATGTACGATAGTGCGACACGTAATTGACTGGCAAAGCGACGTCGCGAGTTCGGGTCCCAGTAACTACAGTCAAGTGTGCCTATGGTAAAGGAGGGGAGGGGCCAAGTAAAATAACCGGTGTATTGGCACGCTTGGGTGCTGACAGGGCTACATTTCACAGCAGTTGCATGAATTTTGCTCTTTATTGTTACAAAAACAATACAAATTATTAATAATCGTACAATATAAAACAATTACAACTAGCCTAATTTTATTGCTGAAGGGTAGTGTAATACGAAATTAGAAAAAAGTCCACTAAAATAATAAAAGATATGATTAATCATCTTTGTTGCATAAGTGCAACACCATGCAATTAAAGGTTAAGCACACACAAGGAGTGTTCATCTCAAAAGTGTAGTGGCTAGCTGTGGCGGCTCCGCGAAAATCCTGCTTCAACAATATATATGTATGTGTGTTTCGCCCTCCGTGGTGCAATGCTTACCATGCTAACTTCATATATCCAAGGTCACGGGTTCAAACCCGGCGGAGGACGATGGATTTTTTCGGGTGTAAAAATCCTTAGCATGGCTTCCTTCGGAAGGGAAGTAAAGCCGTTGGTCCCGTGTCGTAGTTTTTCGGCACGTAAAAGAACCTCAAGCCTGATAGAGAGGCCTCTGAGCAAAATTAAACGGTATTTTACGCCTAGTATGGAATGGGACGCTGAGAACCTCAGCAGTTAAAGAGCGTCCATAAATAAAGCACAATTTCATTATACTCTTAGAAAACATGCGCTAGCAATGCTGAATACACGCCGAGATATTTACGTTGCGCGCCGTACTTAATGAAGATGACGTCATACTTGTGACATCATCCTGAGCTACAACGAGGTACTGTGACCCGCAAACTTTTTCTCGTCAGAAGAATGCAGTACTATAACATTGCAGGTTCAGTGTCGGGTCCTTCCGTCCTAGCTGTTTACCTAATCGAGCCAGGTGGCGCAAGTGGCATTCTAGAGGTCGTGGTTTCGATTTCCCCGGGGTCTACTTCTCTGACCGATGGGAATTTTGTTGGTTTTCCCGGGTCAGCAAGCGAATGCTGGGGAGGTTTCTTCATTCCCAGGAATTTCCTGTCCCTTCATTTCATCTCCATTTCATTCCAACCTGTCTCTCTAAGGACTGTAGGTGCCAGCGTGACTGCGGTGCTGGCACCTCTCCATGGTGGTGAATGCGCTTTGGAAATGCAGGTCACGGCGGCGGGATGACACTTTAGTCATCAGGAGTACTTGTGGAGTTCAGACAGGCCCAGGGCTCGGGGTCCTAGCGCTACCGCGTTGATCTAAAGAGCTGCTTAGGCTATATAAGGGACCCACCACGGTGGTACTTTCGATTCTCCGCCGTCGATTTCGGCGGTCCATAGGACAGTCTCATCTTCCTGAGTTCTGACGCACAATAAGACCATGGTGGCTGTATGTGGAACCCCCGCCGGCAGGTAGCAATCAACCATACCAATAACCAACAGACCAACCACCAACACACCGATACAGCAACCAACCAACAAACACACTAATCCATCAACCAACCAACACACCGACACAGCAACCAACCAACCAACCAAAAGACTAATCCATCAACAAACCAACACACCACCACAGCAACCAACCAACACACCGACATAGCAGCCAATCAACCAACACATTAATACATCAACCAACCAACATAATAACCCATTCACCAAACAACAGACCATCCAAACCAATACACTAACCCATCAACCAACCAACAGACCGACCGACCAACACAACAAAACACCAACTCAACAACCAACAAATCCAATCTAAGATCGCTATAACTGCAGGATGGGGCATACAGACCATGCACCACGTTATCTGGTTGACAATAGGAGCCAGAAGAAAGGTGGACATAGACTAACAGCAATGTTTCCTTTTCCTTTTTATTTTTATACACGACCTGTTCCAAGCCACAGGCTACATTATACTTTATCATATTTAATAGTTGGCCGCTCACAAGTTGAAATTTGTTCAGACAGGAACATATGTGCTGTACAAAAGTGAACTGTAGACCCTCAGCAAATATCTGCACCGCAAGTTTGATTTGCCCCGGTGAAACGTTTCCACTCAAAACAATGGCGAAATACTCCAACGAATTCACCGTTTTACCCATTATTAGCCCGGTTAATTCTACTTTTGTTTTCTTGTTTAAAAATAGAAGTTATCAAACAAACACCGTAATATAGTTTCGGAATTTCAAATAGATTGCGTTCTTTTGTTCCCACGGCTTTTATTGAAAGCTATGGTGCAAGTCGTTGCGTGATTATTTCGATCCATTAGGAAACTGGCCCATTCAGAGGCCAAAATAATTGTCCAGAGCATAACTTGAATATTGATTGGAACTTAGCCAACAATGCAGCTATACTCATGACCTATAGAGGGAAGATTGTGTCGATTTGCATGCAATAAACAACTATACAGGGGGTTGCAAATGTTTTCCGGTGGCGAGAGCGTCTCACAGGAACAGGAAAAAGTAGCAAGGGACTTAGGGAGGGGGAAAGTCACATTCTACCCCCCCCCCCAACTTACAAAGCCAGGGCATCGCCCCCTCAACAATTTTACATTTAAAAACTGGTTTTTAAATCTTGTTTCTTACAAGAAATACAGATATTTTAAACTGTTTCAGAGTTAGTGAATATTTAAGTTCATATAATAATATTATAAAATTATAATAATAATAATAATAATAATAATAATAATAATAATAATAATAATAATAATAATAATAATAACTAAAGCGACTAGAATAGCCGTGATCGTTAGTGCGATACTTAATGGACTGGTCATCCATTCAAAGCCGAACGTCGCAAGTTCGAGTCCCCGAGACTGCAGTTAAATGTGCCCGTGGTAAAGGATGGGGAGGGCCCAAGTAAAATAACCGGTGTGATGGCGCGCTTGGATGTTGACGGGGTTACATTTGACTGCAGGTGCATGGATTTTGCTCCTTTGTATTTACTAAAAAACATTACAGTTTTATTGCAAAAATATTAATAAGAAAGCTATAACTAGCCTAATTTTATTGTTAAAGGTTTATGTAATACGAAATTAGAAAAACAAAGTCCATAGAAAACACTAAAAACACTACCAAACAAACACAGTATGATAGTCATTAGCATTATTACTATTACTATAATTGTTTGTTTGTTAACGACGCTGTCAATTACAAGGATCATATCAGCGGTGCCGGTGTGTCGGAATTTTGTCTCGCAGGAGAACTTTTACATGCCAGTATATCTACTGAAATAGGGTTGCCGCTTTTAAGTACAGTTAAGTGTGTCCCGGCCAGGTTTGAAACCCATGACCATGGGAACAAGGCTAGAACCTAACCAATCAAATCATGCAGAGGTCATTCTTCTTCTTCTTCTTCTTCTTCTTCTTCTTCTTATTATTATTATTATTATTATTATTATTATTATTATTATTATTATTAATGCATAAGTTAAATCTGCAAGAATGTGCAGTGCTTACAAACATGTTGTCATCAGCTTCAGCGATTTCTTGACTTATGTTAGCACACAGGAAGAAGAATGCATTTCCATAAAATCAGCTGCAGAGGTGTGCCTGCATTCAGAATATAAGAAACGTGTTCCAATACACAGAAAAAACACTGAGCTAAACGTTGAAGCCGGTTTTATATACACCAGTTAACAAAAGTTTTCGTTTCGTTTCGTAATCAGCTTACCCTCCCCATAATTTTAGGAATAACACCCTCCTAAGACTTAGAAGCCAATGTCTAGGGGTCAGAAGCCTGTCGGGGAGCCGGCGGCACGAAACCACTAAGTGGAGAACCTGGCCCGTAGCCAGGCATGAACATGAGGAAGTGGATGATGATATGAAATGAAGCAAAATTGACGATTGGAAAGTTGATAATGAAGCACATTGATGGCATAAATGGCGGAGGAAACCACTCAACCACGGCGCCGGCTACAATAAACCCATCGCCCTCGCCGGGTTTCAACCCGCAACCTCGGGAACCAGAGAAGCCCACGGATTAAAGATATTGCAAACTTCCTGAACATTTAGAATCTTCTGTAGTTTGTTGCTGTTGTGTTTGATGAGGTTTATGGTAAAACTGTTTTTAATATTTTATATTTTTATGTTTAGTACAATCATTTGGTAGTTTTACCTGGAAGGTTTTCCGGGAGTTTAGAAAATTGGCAATTTTATAGATTTCGATGTGCTCTTCACGAATTTCTACTTTGTAACCAGTAACTTTGCCCTTCGTGCCGTTATATTGAAAAAATGGTTCCTAAAATAGTTTTTCGACAATATCTCCTCTCCGACTTATTTTAAGGTAAAAATAGTTCTATAATAAATTTAACTAGAGAAAATTTCCTATAATTTGTGTAATAACAGTTTTTTTTTAACTCAATAGTCTTAGGACATGGGCGCCGCAAAGTCTAGTTCAACATGCGATCTGGCCGAAAACTCATTTCCTCACCACCATGAGGTATAGCAAGTGTTTTTTGTTTTTGTTTTTGTGGTATTCCCAGTAGGCCTAATCCACATGCAATGCATTAATCCCAAATTTAGCGCATTCTCCTCCGCTTCGCTGTTGTTGATGAACCAGGTGTTGCGAGTTGGTCTTCAGGAGCGATCGAAACGTCACATACAGAAATGTCTTCCACATCATCCGCGTTAGGATTATCGTTGTCATGACAATCCTATTCGTTGCTCAAAAACAGTATCCGTTTACATTTAATTGTTGTTTTTTTGTTTTTTTTTTACACAAGCCGTGTAAAAGACAGCAGTTGGATAGGTAGAGTCAGACTGAAAAATTCAATGCCATAGCGGAGATTTGAACCACGGATCTCCCAGTTTCTAGCCGGTTGCTCTACTATTGAGCTATCATGGCAACATGCCAGCATAGCATTGAATTTCTCTACTGACTCGCATACTTCCCGGTAAACCACAAGGTGACCTCAAATTATTTTGGGATGCCAACCCTAATGGCGACTTACAATGTTGTAAGTACTTTAAATACCAGAATTCATAGTATAGCCAACTATTATGGGCAATTAGTATGGATTTAATGTTTTTTTCTCACAAGCCGTGTTTAGGACAGGAGTTGGAGAGGTGCCGGCTTGTTGCCATGGAAGCTCAGTGGAAGAGCAACCGGCTAGAGACCGTGAGATTGTGGTTCAAATCCCGGCTATAGCATTTGAATTTTTCAGTCTGATTCTACCTATCCAGTATCCGTTTCTGTCTCTTCTGCTCTCTGGTGACAGAACTTGCGAATTGTCACAAGTACCACTGCAATTCGTGCATGTAACGGAGAACTTCGATCCAGTCTTTCTGCATCCACAGGCTGACTGGCATTTCTTTTTGCATTGCAAGAAATAAGTTTCAAAAACATTTCGGGTGCTTGGGGCTAGATGTGGTGACAGGAATTAGCCCATTCTTATTTCTTTTCCATTCCCATTGTTCTGCATCTAGTTCATTCTCATACCACCGCTGAACCTGTTGATGGGATCGGAACGAATGTTGTCATGCTGCTGCTTTCGTTGGTGGTAGCGATGCAATAGGTATGACATTTATTTTTGTGAAGCATGCGTATCTGTAATTGTTTAAGGACATGCTTTTCATATTTTCCACTCACTGTAAGCATATAATTCAAGAAGGAAACGTTCTCTAGCTGTAGCAATGATCTCTGGATAGGCATTTCTGTTTTTGAATACCTGGATAACCTCGTGTACATCTGTATTTTTTTCTGAGTACGTTAATATATTTTAGTTTTGCTTGATTAAACAGTTCTGGTGTATCACGGCTACTGAAAGTGTGTAAGAATACCATTTGCGGCTGTTTTATCTATGATGCTTTTTGTTGAGTATATTTGTTGCGAAATTTTTCCTTTTCCTGGTGTGAACATATACAGAATGTTTCAAAATGACACCAAACGAAGATGTGGACCTTGTTGGTCATACCGTACGTGATGCGTGAATATAATTTTCAGCTCTAAATCCGGCACATACAAAAACTGCCAGAAAATCACCATGGATTAGGCAGTCGTACATAACCAAATGACACGTGCCTGGCCCACTCCAAGAGAGATGCCGGTTGGTAGCGAAGGTCCCAATCACGTGGTTTATGCGTGGTTTGATAGACAAGCCAGCGCGGCACAGGTCATCTTAGTAATGGAAAACGTAGCATGCTGGTTTGGCGTATGACAACCGTTGTTCCTTCGCTGCCTAATCCCAAATGTGAGAGAACTTTAAAGAGAAGAGTTTGAAAGTTGCGACATCAAGTTTCGGACAGTTCAAAGTGTAAGCTAATCGACTGCTATCTTCGTTTGGTGTCGTTTTGAAACGGCCTGTATATTTTGAACACGTAGAAATAAGAGAATCTACATCTTCGCCGACAACTATTACGGAATCGAACGTCGATGAAACGCTATTTGCGGTATTGATATTATTGTATCAGCAGCTTCCGAGGCTTGTTTCACCATAATATTCGCAGCTTCAAATTTTATCTTGAACATTTCAATGAGGCGGACAAAAAAAAAAAAAAGTTATTACATACATTTTGGGAAATTTCCTGTAGTTAAATTTATTATATAGGTATTGCTATCGTGATATGAGTCGGAAAGGAGATATTGTCGAAAATCTGTTTTGGCGCCATTTTATTAAAATGGCGGCGGAAGCGGCAAAGTTGAAATTCGCAAAGAGCACATCGAAATCTATAAAATCAACACTTTTCAAAGCTCCCGAAAAACTTTCCATTTTTTAGCACCAAATAATTGAATTAGTTGTGAAAAAAGTGAATGGCAATAATAGAAATAAATATCTCTATATTTTTACTTTCTCCGCGTACTATATACGTAGTGTACAGAGAAGGTATTGTATTGCACCCAAAAATTCGATACCGAGATTTCAACGAAAATACATGTTTTGGGGCCCCTGAATAAAAAAGCATGTTTAGTATCTTCCCAGGATGCGAAACGAAGATTTTCAAGAAAATACCTCACCCCCTACTACCCTTTACATGGAAAAAAGTGTATTTTCTCAAAAATGGCTCTAAATATTTTGATGAAAATCTCTTATATTTAAGATATTTACATGACAAATAAAACGTATATATTGAATTTTATGGGAATAGCTTCTAACGACTTCTTCTGAATGATTTTTTTTTTTGAATTTTGCATAGCTAGTAAACCGTAAGAGATGGACAAAACCTTATTCCACAAAAAATGTAGATCTACTTAAAACTCAGAATTTATGTTATATACATTTTTTCCCTGGAGTTGGCCGTTTTCGAGATAGTCCTTGTTATCGGTTTCAGTTTTAAAATACTTAAAACTTTTCTCATACAGGAGCTTGTCAACTCCTGGACACACAAAGAAACGGATTTGAAACCCATAGTAACCACATTTTAAAACATGCGACTGTCGGTTTAGCCTAGTGTAATCCCTTATTTCCCTTCCGTTTCTGCTAATGTTTATGTCAATTAGTATGAAGTAAATAGAAGAATAAGATTTTCAACGATAATTTATTGCAGAGATGTAGAAAAAGTCATATGAATGAAACACATCAGGTGATAGGTCTAATACCACATCCACCTTTATAGTTTAGAGAAAAATGACCGAAACGTATGGCTCTGTTTGCTGGACATAGCAGGTTTTGGTAATAAGTTCTATTACTAATGATATTAAAGCTTGCTAATTTTCTTTCAACTGAATTGCTGAAAGTTGTATTCTGAATTTTCAAATTTGCAACACAATCTCACACAATACTTTCGTCATGATGACTGTTGATTTATCCAATTTGTAAATGTCCATTTTGAAAGCTGATAGACTAGTTTCCGTGCTGTTTCAAGTGTACAAGAACCAATAATCGACATCTTGTCTGTTGTTTAAAACCATTGCAACTAAACGGACACACAACATGGCTTGTATCCATTTAAGGTAGTCTCAACGAGTGGTCAGTGGATGAGGCAGGTTTTGAAATACACACAGCATCTTTTTCTGCTGGATATGGTAGGTTCTGAAACGCATTTTAAATGGAATATTGATTGAACTTGAAATACCAAGTAGTGTATATGGTATGTGGTGAAATGCACTCTCAAAGGTATGGCATAACTCAACATTTAAAAAAAGGGATGTGGTACATTTTAATACTATACACCTCAGGTTTTTGTAAATGTAGTATAAAAGAGATCTAAGGCCAAACTTTCTGTACGTTTCTTTGGAAAGGAATATTTTTGTGAATTCTGAATTTCACTTCCTGTTAAGATATCGTGATGCGTGGGACAAAAAGAGAACGGATCTAAACGATGGCTAAGAGGAAAGAGGACGGACGCTACCTGACCTCCATTCTGTCTTGCGCAAATCCATTCTCTTACAAGTACAGTTAGTTAGCTATGGTTCCTTGTCCTCACAGAATCGTCGGAAGTATTGCGAAGGCCATGAGCACGAGATGTAACGTTCCAGAGTCTTGTAACACCAACGTGTGCAGATTCCAGAATAAGTAGAGGATTTTCTATGCAATTGCCTGTCTTCCTGAGGCAACTGGAATGTCCTATCTTACTAATGTTAAAATCGTGTACAGATTCCAGAATAAATAGAGAATTTGATATGCTATTGCTTGTTTTCCTTAGGCAACTGGAATACCCTATCTTACCAATGTTAAAATCGTGTACAGATTCCAGAATAAATAGAGAATTTGATATGCTTTTGCTTGTTTTCCTTAGGCAACTGAAATGTCCTATCTTACCAATGTTAAAATCGTGTACAGATTCCAGAATAAATAGAGAATTTGATATGCTATTGCTTGTTTTTCTGAGGCAACTGAAATGTCCTATCTTACCAATGTTAAAATCGTGTACAGATTCCAAAATAAATAGAGAATTTGATATGCAATTGCTTGTTTTCCTTAGGCAACTGGAATGTCCTATCTTACCAATGTTAAAATCGTGTACAGATTCCAGAATAAATAGAGAATTTGATATGCTTTTGCTTGTTTTTCTGAGGCAACTGAAATGCCCTATTTAAAACCGTGTACAGATTCCAGAATAAATAGAGAATTTGATATGCTATTGCTTGTTTTTCTGAGGCAACTGAAATGCCCTATTTAAAAACGTGTACAGATTCCAGAATAAGTAGAGAATTTGATATGCTATTGTTGGTTTTCCTAAGGCAACTGAAATGCCCTATCTTACCAATGCTAAACTTAGAATTTTAATGTCCCATTTTCTCGATATCTATTGGCCACAACTGGATGAAAATTTTGTCTCATATGAATGAAACTTTAGCTATGAAATACACACATGCATATTATATTCTGCTGATTTGCAACTGTAAAAAATGTTATAACTCTTTTGTCAAAATTTTTAGCAACCATTATCCAAATTTTCAGTAATGAAATCTCTTCTAGTTCATGTATTAAAATCATTCGTTTCGCAGTGGGCTTACCTTCCCCGTAGGGACACCCCCCCTAGGGCTTACAAGGGGATGCCTAGGGGTCATAAGCCTGTCGGGAAGCCAATGGCATGAGACAACAGAATAGCAAACCTGGAACGAGCCAGGTATGAGCGTGAGGAAGTGGATGATATGAAATGCAGGCGAAATGGAATTGGTGGAATGAGTGGCGGGGAAAACCGGAGGACTCGGATATGCCGCTTCCTCCACACAAATCTCACATACGGACACTTGGGATCGAACCCGGGCCGGCCAGATAGGAGGCAAGCGGTCTAACCACTCAGCCACGCCACCGCCCGAGAAAAATGTATTTAAAGTAAACAGTACATACACCAAACTTCTAATACAGTCCAGCCACATAAGCATTGCCATCCTGACTTCAAATACCAACATAGTAAAAAGGAAAAACTGTCCCTCTAGCAAAACAAAGTCTAATGCTGCATATTTTGTTTTAGAAAAAAGTTACGCAAACTTGTAGCTATGCATGTTCATTTTCAAATTGTTTTAATCAGGTATCTTACAAATACTTTAAACTAATTTTCATATTACTTACTATAAGTATATATACTTTTAACGCAATTATTTTGGAGATAAATAATATACAAAAATGGCTTTTCTTTAATTTTTCTTCAGTCCTAGTCCCTTTAAACTGATGCATCTGTGAAATATTATAGAAAATTATGAACAAGTAAAACGAATGTTTTTTTTTTTTTTCAGAATAGAATAATATGATTCTAATATTTAAGAGAATATATTGTTTATTCCTGATTGGCCCATTTTAACTACCAATAAGCTGAAGCTATTAATGTGTAAGCGCATGCTTATTAATATTTAATAATAATAGTAATAATAATAACAATAATAATAACAATAAATATAACAATAATAATAATAATAATAATAATAATAATAATTGAAACCTTCTTTACTCACAAACCTTTTTTCCAATATTTCCGAAACTCAAAATCCGCCATACAATGCAATTTTTAATTTTAATTTGTTTCAAAAATATTACGCTGCATCTCAAAAGTACATTAAAGAAAATGATCATAATGTTTTGCTCGGAATAGTGCTCAAATTTTCAGAAATAAATGATTAAGTTTTGAAAACCCAAAAGTTTTGGAGTGTACGAAAAGTAATAATTTTTCTAGACCAACTGTGGATTAATATTAAACATGTGATATGGTAGATCTATTTGTAACATAATTACTGTAAAATCTCAATTGTTAATGTGAATGTTGTTAGACATGCATCACGTGTTTCATTCATATTACAACAATGAAGTTAGATATTGTAATTTAAATAACCATACAACAAGATTTTATAGAAATATATTGTTTTTATTGTGTATAATAACTGATAAAAATATTAATAATACATTTTAGATACTGTAGATTCTCCAAATTTCACCTTCAATTTCACTTTAAGGTAAATGGTGGTTGGAACTGTTGGGCATCCACAGTGAGTCTACATTTGCATTCCCTCCATCCCGGGTTCGGACTGTACAGCAATTTTAAAATCGTACAAAACTCCTGTTTCATAGAATATTATTTTATGGAACAGTGTTTTTCTCAAAAATACATTTTTCATAATTTCGACCCTTTTTATATTGTTTATCGTCAGTTTTTACTACATGCGGCACCGCAGGCGATGACACAGATGATACATGGAATGAAGATGGAGCACCGGTGGAATGCGATGGCGGGGGAAACCGGAGAGCCCAGAAAAAACCCACTTATGCGCCGGTATGCCCACCATAAATCCCACATGTGGTCACCTGGGAGCGAACCCGGGCAGTTTAGATGAGAGGCGAGTGGTCTAACCACTCAGCCACGGCGCGGCAGTGCTTTGGAAATGTTCCACGCGTCGCAGTTTTTGTTTAAATTCCACTAAAGTTACACTGAATGTGCGGAAGTATTCATTGTAATATTTTATAGTAGAAAATAATGCTCTTACAGTCAAATACTGCTTTAACGAACACTACTTTAATTAATATTTTGGTTAAAAAAAAGAAAAAAGTAAAGAAAAAGAAACAACTGAATTCACCATCTATAGAGGGTAGAGCACATTAACTGCAGGGGACACCTAGGCAACTGCAACCTGGTACGGATCTATTACGGCCTGCAACCCCCTGGGGAAGGGATGAGAGGAGGGGAAACCACAGGCCAGCACACAGGAAACGACGGAGCTAAGAGCAGAGACGCACGGAAGTCCCTAAAAGTCAATAGATGGCTGCCCTGGTGCGTCACGGAGACTACAGGCGCCGGGAGGCCGGAAGGAGGCCTCTACAACACCACCTAGCCTCAACTGGCGCGGAGAGAGGTTCACTCAGAGCAAGCAACCATGCCATCTGCCTGCAAAGCCTCAATCCACACCTGTGCCGACCTGAAAGATGAGAAAGGGAAATGAAATGAAGGAATGAAAGGGAAGATATACAGCACCCCAGCATTCACTTAAGCGGCCCCAGGAAAACCACGGAAAAACTCAGGGCTAGAGGACGCAGTCAACGGGGAGCGAACCCAGAACTCCCGAAAGCCAGATATAGACGAACCGCCTAAGCCACCTGGCTCGGTTCCCCCTTCTATAACTCCATATGCGGCTATGTTAAATTACGTAAATTACGTAAATTGGAAGAACGTTCATACAACGAAAAGCTCAGCATAGCGAAAATAAGAAATTTCCCATAATCATATGTGACAGATTGAACGAATTTTTAAAAGTTTTGCTTGACTTACTAAACAATTGCACTCATTTTTTTCCCAAATTGAAGGTTTTTAATGCTGTTAAGAGGTGATTTCTACTTATGCGTTCACAAAATGCAAGTAAACTGTTAACAACCTTCTTTCATGGAATATTACATTTTGGAAAAAAAAAAAAAAAAAGATGTGTTGTAAGCTTGTTCTGGGTTAT
Source organism: Hymenopus coronatus (assembly GCA_030762935.1). Taxonomy (NCBI): domain Eukaryota; kingdom Metazoa; phylum Arthropoda; class Insecta; order Mantodea; family Hymenopodidae; genus Hymenopus; species Hymenopus coronatus. The sequence continues at coordinate 18,914,465 of CM060900.1, forward strand.
TCAACTAAAGCATCATTTTTTGATTCAGAGACTGAGCCATGTGGGACTGGCATTCGGGTCTGAGGTGTTACATGCACATGCCATTCTCTGCATCTCTGTAACAATCTTTGATAAAAATCCTATTCCTCTATTTACTTCATGCTAATCGAGATAAACGTTGTCCTTATTACTTGTTCCCTTGTACCTAGAAGGGAAAAAATCAAATGTGTTCCATTCACATGATGTCCTCTAGCTGTACGGCAAACAAACCCTTTATTCAAAACATTAATCTGTTATCTACATCATGCAAATCAAGATAAACATAAGCAGAATTAGTCTGATTACTAGCCTCCTTGTAAGTAGAACGGAAATAAGAAAATGCACAGGATAAAGCGATAATATCGTCCTTTAAAAGCCGGTCATAATGTGAAACAATTGATATTCCAACTCTTTGCTTGTCAGGAGTAAACAAACAAGAAACGAGAAGAAAGATATCTTCCCGTTTGAGAAAAGTTTGTGATAAAAAATTGAAACCAATAATCTGGGATTATTGGTTAACTCTAAAAAAAATGTATATAACTTAAATTGTGTGCTTTAATAACATCTAAATTTTCGTGAAGTAAGTTTTTGTATATCTCTTATGGTTTCCCAGTTATACAAAAATCATCCAGAATGAAGACGATTCAGAGGTGATTTCCAGAAAGCTCAGAATGTGCATGTCGTTTGTCATAAAAATATCTTAAACATAACGTACTTTTAATCAAAATCGTTAGTGCCATTTTTGAGAAAATCAACATTTTCCAAAAATGTTCCAGGTAAAGTGTAGTTGGGGCGGGGGAGATTTTCTTGAAAATCTTCGTGTCGTATTCCTGGAACATACTGAACTTAAACATCAAGTTTGGTATTAAACGGACTTTTCGTTTTTGAGTTATGCTGCCCATAGACACACACACGAACATTTTTCTAAAAATTCGTTTTTTTTAATTCAGAGGGTCTCAAAACATATATTTCCGGTGAAATCTCAGTATCGAATTTTTAGTGCAATACAATAACTTCTCTGTACACTATGTACATAGTACGTGTAGAGAAAGTAAAAAGCAATTCCTTCCTTACTTTTGCTCACAGTTTTTTGACATTTAGGTACATTTTACACATTATGCACTTATGTGGTATATTTTTACAAAATTAGATAGCTGTTTTACAAAATTTCAAATATCTTTAGGGAACTTTTCAAAAATAGCCTTCAGAGATATTTAAAAACTAGAAATTTTGAACGCTGTTCAGTTGATTATAATAAAGCAATAATACATTGTAAATTATTTACTTCGGTTTATTTTATATTACTTTAAACAAGAAATAATGTTGGAGAATTAATGTTTGTTTCCAACTGTGTGCAGTGCTCTCATATGACTTTGAAATGTCGTTACATGGAATTGAAGTTAATATATGGTTATATGAGTGTGAAAAGTTTCATAAACATCTATCACATTGTTTCTGAAGTATGGATACATACTTTTGAAAAATATAACTTTCAGATATCAAAGGACAAAGTTTAGATTCACATGAAAATACAAAACTGTTTAGCAACCTCTGTATGAGGTTGGCTTAAAACAACCGGATGCTGACCACTGGTAGATATACAACCATAACAGCAATATCTATTAATGTCGTGCAAAATACGCTATGTGTTCAGTTTTACTTTGTGGAGTGCGACCGCTATCGAAGTTCGCTTCTTAGAGACGAGACGAGCTACGTTCATTCAACTTTGCCCTTTGTTTACAGAATGGACTCCTCTCTCTTTTACACGATACTCAGTCGCAGATAGAAGCTCTGTACGACTTTCGCAGGAATGGTTAATCAAGCTGACAGGCTGTGACGCACATTTTTGGTGCATAACGCACTACTGTGTTCCTATTACGAAAAAAAAAAAAAAACAATTAGAAATTATTAGATTGTCTTTACATAGCTATACAGAGTGTTAATGAACTATACCGAAATATTTTCACAGAATATGTAGATTACTTAAATAAGTAATTTGAGATAAGAGACTTGTGGCCTGTTTATTTAAATTTCGAAGTAAGGGCTATAAGATTCTTAAGTACCAGTACGCCACTGTCTAATTTATCAACCATTCGAGAGCATAACACGAAAAACGACATATTACAGCCTAACTCTCTAGCGTAGTAGTTATGATACTGACTTTCAAGTGAAAGCTAATTTCTGAGTTTGGGTCTCGTTCACGTATCGCGGCACTTCGTCCGGAATCGAACTCACGACCTATGAGATAGCAACATCCCGCGTTACGCATTAAGCCACCAGAGCAGCTGGAAAGTCGCCTCAAGAGTAGGCTACCTCAAGAAGGTAGTTAATGAATGCTCAGTGTCGCACTGTTAAGTGATTGGTTCGAGATTTTACAGCTTTTTGCGACATTAAATCTTGAGAACGCTAGTAATGACCTGCTAAAAATCGATATTTCTATACTCGGGCGGTAGTTTTAAAGACATTCTAAGCCATTTTTTCAACCTGCTTTACTTTAACACCGACTTATCAGCACCTGATACCCACACGTTTAACGCAGCGTTATGTTTATCCGGGGACCATGCATCGCCGATATCAAATTACTTATATCAGTCACGTGCACAATCTCGCAAATTATTTCGGTGTAGTATATATATGTCACTACAGACCTTACCAAGGATGCATTTTGTATAAGCACATACATAAATTAATGTTTACCAGCTATGCAAAAGTCATTCAGAATGAACAGGAGCTATTCCCAAGAAATTCAGGATATACATTCTTATTTGTCATGTAAACATCTTTAATATACGACATTTTAATCAAAATCGTTTAAGGCATTTTAAATAGAAAATTTAGAAAAACATTCCATGTAAAGGATAGTGCGGAGGCGATTTTCCTGACAACCCTTTTATCAGATCCTTGGAAGATACTAAACTAAAGTACCAGGTTTGATATTAACCGACACATAAACGCACGCAGAAAGACTTGAACACCTATTTCTAAAAATTACGTTCTTATTGATTAAGCGGTCCTCAAAACTGTACTTCCGGTGAAGTCACAGAATCGAGTTTTTGGACGGAATGCCACACCTTCTAAGTATGTACTATGTATTATTAAAGGGAAGTCAAATGGGATTTTCATGATATTTTCCATTTTTATATTTTAATTGCGTATGAATATTTCGAATCTCCCATTCATTTTGGTATAACTTTCACAGAGGTATGCTAATTGTAAATAATTTAAAAATACATATTGTTGAAAATAATCCTGCGTAGTATTACATTCACTTGGTAAAACATCAACAAGTTTGTAAATATTAGTGTTAGAGAAGAAGTCCTTTGTTTTATTTTGATTAGAAACTTCTATTTAGCTATTGGCAGCACTGGCATCCCGCTCATATTTCCTTCATGTGAGAGTTTCGAAATACTGTGAAGTAGTGTATGGAAAGTTAAGTTACATTTTTTAAATTATATGTTTGACAGCAATTTCTGAAGAAGCAAAGTGTTCTATACAATGCCCCATTATCTCAGAAACTAATTGACGCTAAGGATGAAAAGTTTACCACACATTCGCACCTAAATAGGTTTTGTTGTAACCAAAAAGTTTTTATGTATGTGACAGTTATCTTTTTAAAATTTGAAAATCATAATTTTTCAATAAAATTTTAATAACTTTGTTAAAAAACTATACCTTTCCTTCTAATAAAAAGAAATATTCTATTTTTCATTAATCAACAGTGAAGGTATCGCTGAATATACCTTGGAAATTTTAGCTTACTATCTTAAATGGTTGCGAAAACAATGGGTCAAATTTTAGCGGTGGCAAAGTAGGCTATTTCGACTCCTCTTAAGATATTCATGTATACAGCTATGATCTTCAGTGCATTCTGTCACACCGCACTGACAGCTGAAGGAGTTGAGGATCTGAGGATGAACGTGGGACTTCCTAACCTCACACCGGGCCCTGTATGAGTAAGCTCTGTGCATCACCAGCAACGACTGCCAAATCAAATGTAATGGGACGCGGTATTATAGATAACATCTGCGCTATTCACCGCGTTTTCCATCAACTTGACTAATGCTGTTTTCTAGGAAACAGAGCGATGATGGCTCCAAAGCGAGTCTGCACATATCAGTCACTACATTCCAAAACACAGCGGGCCTCGTGGTCAGGTTTGTCAATTTGACGGATATGCCGTCAAAATTGACGGATTTTCAAGTTGTTTGACGCAAAATTTAGTTTTGACCAATAACGGATTTTTGGCAGATATTATTAGAAAAATTTAATTAATGTTATATTGGTTTTATTCAGAAAAATATTATATATATTTCATTTAGAGCTTACAGTAACAAACATCATAGATGACTGAACAGCTCCGCGAACATAGATAATACTATGGCATATGGCCGCATATACCGAGTGGAAGGGAAGTCACTACATTAATTTAAACCAGTGATAGATATCGATATTTGGAACACATTTTGTAGCTTACGTTTTTCTTTCTGACCATTTCCTACGGATATATTTTAGTTTTGTCGAAAACAAGATACAGACAAGCTGGCAGCAGTGTAGGCGAATCGGAGTGCCGGTTGCACTCGTTACCTCTCAAAACATTACACCACCCTGCATCGTGTTTGCAAGCGACCAACGTGTTTACATCCAGAAGCCGGTTCAGATCCCTCACCAACCTCAACGCAACGCTGCCGAGTTACTTCACGTCTGACAAAGCTGCTCGGAATATTCCTTTAATGGTTTTAAGTGATTAATTATTTAGAAACTCTGTGTGATCTCCCATAATTCCTACCGAAACTAACGTCAGAAATATAATTACTCTACGCTTATTACAAGCAACAAAATATTAACTTCCTATATTCTTGTGGAACTAGATAATCAATTTAGAACAAAACCATTTATTTTTCGAAATCGGTTCTTCAGAGAAGAAAATGCCATTTGACTTAATTGTTTGTAATGCTTCTATGAAGCACATATTAGAAGGAATACTCCCTTCTACCCTGTAAGAAACAGTGTGAATTCTGAATGCAGCATAATGAACGCAGTGCTAATTCAGTGTTCCACTGTGGTGCAACGTTGTATTTTTAACAGTTACATTATAGTGTATTTTCTTCTTATTTTAATTGCCTGTTTGAACAGAAAGCTAACCGGCATGTACAAATTTTAGAAAAGAATAGATAGCTAATGAACAATTAAAGGAATGGGTGACACATCAGCTCGGGGAACCTAGTAGAGCGCGGTGCAACGTAAATGTGCACTTGTCAGATTTGATTCTTCATGGAAAAAATAGAAAACATTTTAAAGCAGTTGAACCCTTTTTAACTTCACAGTGCCCGCCTGGGTAGTGTGGTGGTAGCGTGTCTACTTCACATTCAAAAGGTCATGCGTTCGATTCTCGCTTAGGGTGAGTTACCCGAATAAGGTTTTTTTCGGGGTTTTCCCTTATCCTGAGAAGACGAATATCGAGTAACTTTAAGCTCCATGAATCCCGAGATCATATGAGCATCATTTCTCCAATTTCATTCATCGTCCGATATGACTAACCAGGTTAAAGGACTGTTTGTTATGAAATGTAAAATGTGAACTAAAACTCAGAGTATAGCCTAAGATTGTGACAGTTTTAATGTGTGATAGAAAGAAGTAATACTAAGTTATCAAGGATTCTTATAAAATGGAATTATCTTTTATTATAAAATTTAAACTTATCTAACCAAGAAATCTTTCATAGAAAACAAGAAACTGAGTTTAATGTAATTTTTATTTTTGAAAGAAAAAACGAAAATTTCTAATTTTGACGCATTTTTATGTGTTGCTCCGATGGAAAAAATATTCATGTGTTGGCAACACTTATTGTGGAGCGATTTGCACTCTCCTTACACTCAATGTGAACTCCTCGACAGCTCAAAAAAAAAAAAACAAAAAAAAAAAAAAAACAGAATGTAAGCTGCAAGGAAATAAACAAGTCATGATCTAACCTATTATAAAAAGCTTATAATATTTATCCAAAACGCCATTGCTGCTTTTAAGAAATTAATTAATTATATAAGCGTTATATTATAATAAAAGAAGTACCGGGCGAAATGACTCTAGGGTTACGTGTCAGGTTCGCAATCCAGAGGTGCTTGATTCGATTACTGGAGACAGGAATGTGTTTTTCATAGTTTTCCCTGGTTGGTAATGAGAATTCTGGGTGGTTTCACTTCTATTACAAATGCCCTTTCCCTCATGTTCAATCATTTCGCTTCCTATTCATATTTCAGGTAGATTTAGGGGCTGTGCAGTATAGATCGGCGTCGGACAGATGATGTATATGCATACTCGTTGGAAACTTCTTCTTGAACCTTGCAGGTGCCAGGCTTGTCTTAGGTGCCTCAGGACCTAGGAATTCTCCTGGGTTCCACCACAAATGATGATGAAGATTGGTGTTAAATTACACTCAACTGCTAGGGACATTAGCGCCCTAATAAAACAAAATGCAGCAAACACCAGAGGGTAAAATCCATACAAAACAGACGATAAAATAGCAATCAAGTGGGTGATAAAACCAGTGTAATATGACGGGGGCAAAAGACACTTATGGGTCTAAAAGGTATGTAATAATCTGATGCGTTCCATTCACATGGCTTTGTCTACATCTCTGTAACAAATTATTGTTAATAAGCCTATTCTTTTATCTATGTCACGCTGATCCAGATAAACAGAAACAGAAACGGTTGTATTACTTAATTTCTTGTAAGTAGGAGAGAAATAAGGAAATACACTTGGCTAAACCAACAGTCAAATGTTTTAAAATGTGGCTGCTCTGGGATTGAAGTTCCTTTGTTTCTTTGGCCAGGAGTTGCCAAGTTCCCGTATGAGAAAATTAGAAGTATTTTAAAACTGAAACCAACAACAATTAATATCTCGAAAACGGTCAAATTCACGGAAAAAAAAATGTACGAGGGCCGTTTTTTCTTCAACCTCCGATAGGCTATAAATAAAAGACAAGTTCATAGAAAACAATTATTTTATTACTAAAAGTTTTGTACACTTATGGTTACTTTTTAACATAATCTCCGAAAAGATTGAGACATTTATCGTATCTTTTCACAAGCTTAGCAATACCCGCTTCCAAAAATGTTGTGGCCAATGATTTCAAATGCGCATTGACGTTTTGAAGATCTTCGTTGGTTTGAAAGTGCTGCCCTCCTAGCCACGTCTTTAGTTCAGGGAAAAGGTGCAAGTCGCTGGGTGCCAGGTCAGCACTCTACGGAAAATGATCGAAAACGTCCCATTGAAATTGTTCAAGGAGCCAATGGGTTGTGCCAGTAGTGTGTGGACGAGCGTTTTCATGGATCAACACCATTCCTGAAGTCAGCATTCCTCCGCGTTTGTTTTGAATGGCTCTCCGCCAACGTCGTAAAGTTTCACAAAAAACAGCTGCATTGAAGTGGTTCCGGGCTGCATAAACTCTAAAAGCAACATACCTTTTTGGGCCCAAAACACGGTAGCCATAACCTTTCTGTTATTGAATGTTTGTTTGAATTTTTTTAGCTTGTTTGGAGAATTTGAATGCATCCATTATTGTGAGTGTCGTTTTGTTTCCGGTGTGTCGTATTGGATCCAAGCTTCATCTTCAGTAACAATTGATTTCAAAAAGTTCTCCCCTTCATTGTGATAACGGTAAAGGAAATTCAAAGCTGACGCCATTCGGTGACTTTTGTGGTCGTCCATCAAAATTTTTGGAACCCAATGAGCACAAAGTTTTTTGTAGCCTAAATGTTCAGTAACTATAGAGTGTACGACAGATATTGAAACTTCCGGAATTTCCATAGACAAAGCAGTGATGGTGAACCTACAAGTTTGCCTAATCATTCTGTCAACTTGTTCAACAAGGTCGACTGTAACGACAGACTTGCGTCCTTGGCCCCCTTCATCATGCACGTCATTTCGGCCATCTTTAAATTTTCGGCACCATTCACAATACCATGATTCATGAAGTTATCACCTTACACTCGGCTCATTCTCCGATGAATTTCTGCTTGCAAAAACATTGCTTCGTAATTCACACTTGGCGGGAGCAACAATGACGGCAGTCATGTTTACGTGGCTGTAGTGCAAAGCAGACTGATGCCTTGAGGTCGGCAATTGTGGAGTGTGTAGTGCGAGAGTTGCGCAGTAGCCTACAGCGCATGTCCGCTTTCTGCCGCTCGCGTAGCTTCTATACTAAGCGATCGGAGGTTGAAAATAAAACGGCCCTCGTATATGACATAAATTGTGTGTTTTAAGGAGATCTACACCTATTGTGTAGTAAGTTTTTGTCTATCTCTTACGGTTTACCAGTTATGCAAAATTAAAAAAAAGACATCCAGAATAAAGAGGTCTTCAGGGGCTATTCCCAAACAATTTGGGAACTGACGAAGACCACAGAGTCAAGATGGTAGATGATTCCAATCTAACTCGGTTGTTCTCCCGTGAAGTCAGCTGTAATAATCAACCCCGAGAAAGCTTAAAATCTTTAATTCAAGATATACATTTTATTAGTCATATACATATATCTTTAATAAAAGAGATTTTAATAAAAATCGTTAGAGTCATTTTTGACAGAATAAAAAAAATTGAATTATTTTCATGTAAAGGGTAGTTTGAGTAGGGGAATTTTCTTGAAAATATTCGTGTCAAATCCTTGGAAATTACTGAACTTAAGTATCAAGTTTGGTGTTTGACGGACTTTTCGTTTTTGAGCTATGCTGCGCAAGACACACACACACACACACACACACACACACACACGCACATGTTTCTAAAAATGGGGAACCCAAAACATTATTTCTTGTGAAATCTCGGTATCGAATTTTTGGATGCATTACATTACGTTGTCTATACATTATGTACATAGTACGTGTAGAGAAAGTAAAAAGGAACAAAAATGTTACTAAAACGTAAGTTAAAACAAAGTCCTTAGGTTAAGAAGCGCTTAAGATAAAATAAACAAACCCATAACTACCACTTGAAAGGGTGTTGTTTTCCGCTCCCCTTCTGACGTGTTTACGTCTGTATACACCGCGTATTACACTTCGCGTACACTTTACGTAATATTCTCAAAGTTACATAAAATATTAAACCATGCACTTGCATCATTTTGATACACTTTACTTTCAAGGGCTATTCGCATATGAGCATTTACTATGTTTATGTGTATTTTACGTTTCTGACATTGTTGTCCGAAAGTTCAGGCAAATCACTTTCATGCGTTGGCTCTTAGTGCATACTATTTGAAAGGCAACCATTGTTGGCACTTTCAATGATGCATACCTTTACTCTAACTTTAATATATAGATACATTAATTTTATTCAAAGATAATAAATATCTTATCATGCTCCAAGAACATGCGACGGGAGGAGTGCAACTAAAATTAAACGTAAGGTCAGTTTGGATAAAAGAGTAAAAACCCTAACTACCGCTTAGGGACGTCGGTTCCGCCAGAGGAAAGCCTTTTACGAGCAGCGCACTGCTGAGACCGAACCATCAAGCTTAGAATCGTTAGGCAACCGCTCGCTTATTTCGGGCGGCCAACGCTCTTGAGTTCCTTCATCTCATCCGTTCCTCTTGGTGGTGGTAAGCCCAAAAAATATGTGTATAAGCTGTTCCCTCCGATGTAATGTGGTAATTCCAGAAGAAATGGAAATGGAAATGGCGTGTTATTTATGGACGCACTTTAACTGCTGTGGTTCTCAGCATCCCATTCTAAATTGGGCGTGAAAAACCCCTTAATTTTGCTCAGAGGCCTCTCCTATCAGGCTTGAGGCTCTTTTACGTGCCGTAAATCTACGACGCGGGACCCACGGCTTTACTTCCCTGCCGAAGGAAGCCATGCTCAGGATTTTTACACCCGAAAAAATCCATCGACCTCCGCCAGGTTTGAACCCGCGACCTTGGGTATATGAAGCTTCCATAGTAACCATTACACCACGGAGGGCGAATGTAGAATATAATAATAATAATAATAATAATAATAATAATAATAATAATAATAATAACAACTTATTTGAGCCTTTAAGTATAAAATACAATTGGTTATGTCATTTTATATAAAATTTAACATAAACACACAATGGTAACCGTTATATTAAGGTATCTTCCAATTAAAATAAGTATAACTAACATTTAGAGATAGTATTAAAGCATTCATGCATATTATATATATATATATATATATATATATATATATTTTTTTTTTTTTTTTGTCTTGCATAAGCCTTAGGCTCTTGTACTCCTTCAGCTGATCCGTTCCTCCTGGAGGTTGTACCGGGGTATCTTTGTTACGGATCCCTTTGCTTTGGCTCCGGGTCGATTGAAAGCTCTTCCATAACTAAGGGCTTTGCCTTGTGACGGCAGTCCCTCTCTACCGTGTGGTCAGGGTTTGAGTCTAGGGTGGGTCGACCGTGTCAGTTGTTTGCGAGCGTGTGAGAAAAACAGCTGGACGTTGGAGTCCGGGTTCTGCTTTTAGTCTAATTCGATGTTAGTACTGGTATTTTTAACAATTCCGATGCAGCGAAAACTATTTCCGTGTTGTCCCTATTCAAAGAATCTCTCAGCCAACATTATTATTATTATTATTATTATTATTATTGAGCGTTGAAATTCAATTGATTTCTTAATATCTATTAAGGACACCTTTTACTTTGTGCTCAACGTTGAGTTGCGATCCAAGTATGTGCTTTTGGGGGTAAAATGGGGACATGCAAGTAAGCCCAAAAAAAAAATGCGTTGGGTCGATGTATGTGGTGTTCCCTCCGTTCTTTGAACGTATCATGATCAAGGACATTGTTTCTTCATAATAACAGATAGAATCTAAAATATTCAGAACTTGAAGGAAGTGTTGATAAGCTTATAAAGTATTCTAACAAAAACTCCACAGAACAGTTCTTTATTTCTTTCACGAATTACACATTAGAATCTGTTTCCAAATAAGTGTTTTTCTTCAATGCATACATAACAATTGTGCGGTATAGTTTCCTTTCGACGTTCGCTGCGGCTCGGTATCGAATTGTTGGGTAGAATACAGTGCCTTCTTGACCTGCTATGTACATTGTACATACGCGCTAGAGAAAATAAAAAGCACAGCTCAATCTGCAACATCAATGAGACAATGAGCACTTATCTGTGTTGCCAACAATTTTGTCAAAAAATGGCCTTTCCGTTAATGGCGTAGAGTTCAAATTATGGATTCGAAGTAATTAATATTTTGAAACTCTAGATGGCAAAATCTTTAAACTAAGAACTGGGTGGTTCAAACCCCCAGGCACTCCATGTGTGTACACACTAATAAGCAAAGAATGATGGTGAAATTCGTGTGAATGTAACGTGTCAGATTTTTAATTGAAGACTTTAATTTTGGTAACTATTACTTTTCTAACTCTATAGAGGTTAGAGCATGTTTTTACTACTTGTGGTACGGCAGGCGATGACACTGGTGATACGTGAAATGAAGATGGAGCACCGGTGAAATGCGAAGGCAGGGGAAACCGGAGAACCTGAATAAAATCCACCCTAGTGTCGCTTTGTTCACCACAATTCTCACATGCGATCGCTTGGGATCGAACCCGGGCCGCCTAGGTGAGAGTTGATTGGACTAACCACTCGGCCACGGCGCGTCTTCCGGGTGAAGGGATGAGAGGAGGGGAAACCACAGACCACCACACAGGAAACGACGGAGCTAAGCGCAGAGACGCAGGAAGTCCCTAACAGTTCACTAGATGGCAGCCCTGGCGCGCTACGGAGGTGATACTGGCGCCGGGAGGCCGGAAGGATGCCTCTACAACGGCACCTAGCCTACACCAGCGCAACTAGGGGGAAGAGAGTTTCACTCGGAGCAAGTAACAGAACCATCTGCCAGCAAAGCCTCAAGCCATACCTGTGCCGACCTGAAAGAAGAAGGGCAATGAAATGAAGGAATGAAAGGGAAGGAACCATGGTAGATATACAGTACCCCAGCATTCACCCCAGGAAAACCACGGGAAAAACCAGGGCCAGAGTGCGCGGTCAACGGAGATCGAACCCGGACCTCCCGAATGGCAGTCCCAGACGAAACACCTGAGCCACCTGGCTCGGTTTGCTATCTTTCTAATATACTGTTTGTCTATATCTAGAAGTTTCGACTCCGAGAAAATAACTGCAATTAATAAGATGAAGAGAAACGTTTATTGTTGTAATTCCCGATGCCAAGGAAAGCCATGTGAGTCACGTTGTTAAATGCCCGTAATGATAGAGGGCTGCCATTTCCCGCTACTCCCAGACAACGTGGGTTTTACTGGGTAACGTCTGGCCACAACAAACACATCCATAAAACCTTCTTTTCAACGGAAACGCATCATTCGCTCAGATTTCTTCACGTGTTTTTTATTACGCGAAAACGCTTCGCTACAAAATGCCGTTAACCATACTTATATAACGCTCGTCTTTGTTTGAAATTTCTTGGAAGAAGTGGCAGGCCCTCGCGCGAAGCCAAGCAGTTGCGTGGTCTTTGTTCAGAACTTTCATTCCAAAAACCGAGTCTTCAGGGGACCGATCTCTGAAGTTAACAATACCCAACGTAAACATTTTCATAGGAAAGATAAAAATCTGATTTCTTTTCTCTTCCATCATGTTTGTAATGTCAGAACAAGAGCTTATACAAATGTTTATAACGCCAGTGCGATTACTTCGCAACTTATTGACATATTAATAAGAGTGGGGGAGGGGGTGACGTTTGGTTTCATGTGAGAAGAAATCAAATATCTTTCTTTAATTGAAGCTTCTCGGGAGTACTACACCTCTCCAAATGTGGTTATTATTCCTGAGCATATTCCCTGGAGTAATGCTATCCCACAAAGAAGTGTGTAAAACATAATTTCACTGTACACCATCCACACCTAATAACTGCCACTTTTTCACATTTATCACATAGTGCTTCCAGTACGGTTGGCTGCTGACTGAACTATAAGAGAAAAAAAACCAAAACAATTTCAAAAACACAACCAATTATTGCTTTAAGAATTTGAAAGGACAAACAACAGACAAACAAGAATTTTTCAAAAATCATTTTTCGGATTCAGGTATCTCAAAACATATATTTCCGGTGACATCCCGGTATCAACCGTTTGGATGGAATACAATACGTTCTCTATCTGCTATGTGCAATGCACATAATGCTAGAGAAAATAACATGTAGCCTAAGCTAAGTTTCATTCAGAACATGGAATATTAAAGTTATTATTGCTAAGTTTCCTTTTATAAGTGCAAGTGAAACAAATTAAAATACTTTGTAATGTGCATAAAAATAATTTGAATTGAGTACTTTAACCCTAACTTTAATAAACTGTACCACAGTGTCAACTAATATTTCTTTTTTGATCTGTACAAATTCTATTTTTTACATGCTTAAAAATGTTATAAATACATGTTATATATACATGTTTATAAGACAGTAACGACGTATTTCCTCTCGTGTACAATATAGTATGCTTGTGTACATTCATACTTTCTCTACACGTACCATCTAAATAGTGTATAGAGAAGGTATTGTACAGCACCCAAAAATTCGATACCGAGATTTCACCGGAAATATGTTTTGAAGTCCCCTAAGTAGAAAAAAACCATTTTAGAAAAAGATCCGTGTGTGTCTGGGCACAACAGACAGTTGTACCGTTAAATACCAAACTTGGTATTTAAGTAGATATATTACCTTTCAATGATGCGACACGAAGATTTGCAAATACCACCACCACAAACTACACTTTACATGAAAAAAGATGTTGAAATTTTTGTTTTTCTCAAAATTGGCTCTAACGATTTTCATTGAGCCACCTTATATTATACATATTTGCATCACAAGTAATATTTATATCTTAATTTTTCTGTGTATAGCTTCTGAAGACCTGTTCATTTTCAATACATTTTTCTGAATTTTGCATAACTAGTAAACCGAAATAGATAGACAAAAACTTACCACGTAAAAATGTAGATGGTGTTAAAGCACACAGTTTATGTTATATACATTTTTGTTGCAGAGTAGACCGGTTCCAAGTTATTCGGTATTATTAATTTCAATTTTAAAATATCTATACTTTTCTCAGACAGGAAGCGTCCACTTTCTTTTGTTCTACTTCTGGCCAAGCAAAGAAGCGAATTTCAATAACAATCACATAACGATAGCTTTTAAAACACTTGACTATCGCTTTAGCATATCACATTCCTTTAGTTCCCTTCTACTTATAAGGAGCTAAGTAGGAAGTACATTCTGCTAATGCTTATCTCGATTAGCACGGTGTAGAAAGAAGAATAATCCTTTGTAAGAAGTTTGTTTGTAGAACAGTTATGAGTAGAACAGTAGAGAAGGTCATGTGAGTGTAACACATCAGATTTTTATATAATACAATAACCACCTTTTGCTGTTCAGTTAAGATTAACGTTAGCAGTGCACAACGGCATTTTCGGGGTCTTGTGCACCTTGGAAGAGTTCATTGCATTTTTGAAGGACAGAAAGGAATTGTTTAGTGACTCACACGTGCCTCACTGGTAATGTAAACCTTGCTTCCTATGCAGCCCTGAAAATAGCATGCATTGTGCTAACCGCTTTACAAACGTAAGCAAAGTTTTCGTTTGGTGCAGTGAACACAAACCCACATTCAACTAGCCCTTAGTTGCCTGCATTAGTATACTACATATGCCGTTTTTTCCTTTAATTCAAGTTTAAAACTGGAGTTCTAGTAAAAATATAAGGGAATATGCCTGTAAAATTATTATATAAAATAATAGAGAAAATAGAAATGAAAATAAATATAGATCCTTTATTAACCTTTTTTTTTCAATTAAAAGTTTAAATTCTTTTAAACCAGTTTTCATAATCCTGCCGAAGGCACTACCAAAAATGTGGTTCAAATGGCCATGAGTGTTAGTTGATAGGTAATGGACTGGCCATCCATTCAAAGCCAAATGTTGCAAGTTCAAATCCCAGGGATTGTGGTAAAAGACAGGGAGAGCACAAGTAAAATAATCGGTGTGATGCTTGGAAACTAATGTGGGTTTTCCTCTTTTATTTATTTAAAAAATCACTGCAATTTCAGGGCAAATATTGTATATATTTTTACAATATAAAACGTCTTACTTACTTATGGTTTATGGTTGAAGGTTACTATAACATGAAATTAATCCTAGAGTACATCCCTATTTGTATAGTTACGCTTAAAACAAGCGGAACTTAGAGGTACCGACAGGCAACAAAGAGTTAAGTACGAGGGTTACCCAAAGAGTGACAGACGATTTGGCATAGCTAAATAATAACGACAGTTATCAACACAAAACTTTCTTAACAAAGCTACAGTGCCTTACTCTATTCGTCAACGCAGTCGCTATTCTGTCACAATATTTACTATCACCTAGTACCAGTTTTTCAATGCCGATGTTATACTTTTCAGCCGCCGAAGAACTTACTCGTTTTTTTTTTTAATGCACAAAATGTTCGGCCAATCCAATTTTATTGGCAAATAACGCAAGTGTATAGTAATACTGCAATGAACGAGTCTTCAGCGATGAAATGTCACATAATTTACGAGTAGTCAAGCATGAACCAGTGTGTACGAAAAAGACCGGAGTGGAGGTTCATTAATCGTTATGGACGAGTTGAAAGCAAATGTTGATAAAAGAGTTCAGAAAATCCGGTGTTTCACTTTGGGCACCGTACATGACTTTTTGGATGGAAAAGATTTCCCAGCCATGAAGACCTCAAAGTGGCAGTGACATCTTGGGTCAGGTCATTAGCGGTGGAAGAGTACACCGGCGTTGAAAAACGGGCACCACGTGACAATAAATACCTTGATAGCAATGACGATTACATTGAAAAATGCAGTATGGTATTGTAACGTTGTAAATAAAGTTTTGTGTCTATAACTTTCGTTATTATTTAGTTACGCCAAATCGTCTGTGACTTTCTGGATGGCCCTCGCATCATTGAATCATCTTGCCCTTTTGAGATGCCTTTCCTAGTTTCACGTGGCATTTTGCTTATAAATGATCGGTGTCTCATTGACAGTTTAGGTCCATATTTAGCTGTCTTTGTTTTCCTATATCTCAGAGTTATGTTCGCTCCCATAGACAGCAGCTTGATTTTTATGTGACTCACATTAGTGTTATTAACAACAACAGCAGTAATAATAATAATAACAATAATAATAATAACAATGCCTTATTTCAGGTTTTTCATATAACAATATTTTTTGTAAATGTGATTTATTCCAATTTGTTTTATAATTTTCTTAATATATTAATTTACAGAATAAAAGCTACTTTATCGTAACCAATCTTTCAATTTACTTCTGAAATAATTTACAGTAGTAGATTGCGTCTCATTTGAAAGCTCTCCGAAAAATCTTCAACTTCACACATTATAACAAGTTTTAGTTGTTATCAATCCATAATGCAGCAACTGTATGTCTGTTTTAAATGTGAAGCTGTTATTATTGATTTCTTTTAATCCACAATAATGTCTCCAGATCACTTCTGTTTCTGCCTAGCATTAAACTATACATATGCTTTCAAATGAGGCAAAATACTCACTGAGAATCGTGTTATACGAAATATATTTTCTTAAATGTTTATTAAATAGGCCACACCTGTGTAGCTTTTACACAAACAGCTTATGTGGCTTCCTTGGTAGCCGTCCGTCCGTCCATCCATCCATCCATCTGCCCGTCCGTTCATCCATCGACCCATCCATCCGTCCATTCTTCAGTCTCTCCGACAGACAGCCATTCTTCTGTCCATCTATCCACCATCCATACATCCATTCGTCCATCAAGCCGTCCGTGTGTCCGCCTATCTATTCATCCATCCGGTCATCAGTCCATTAATCCGTCATCCATCCCTTTGTCCGTCCGTCGTTCCATCAAAATTTTATATTATCCATACCTTCAGGATCTACATTTTCAAACAGATTAATTTTTGCTTTGTTATTAATTCCGAACTTGTTTTGCAATATTGTAATTCAAGTTCAGTTGTTTCTATTTCAATTATTATGTTATTTCCCACTCATCACTCCCGGGGACATTCCCTCGTGGAACATAGGTACATAACCTAACCGGTTCAGTACCGATCTTCTACAACCTACCTAACTTGTATTGTTTACATTTAGGATGTTTGCATCACCTGCATTTGCAATTCTTGTGGATGGTGAAGTTACAACCTGGACCTTATCATTTATCATAACGCGCAATAAAGGTGCCAATATTGAACTCTGAGGGACTCCAAAAGAAACCACTGCTGGTAAAAAGTACACAGCACCAACGAGACATTTTAAACTCTGTCTTCTACACAGCACCCTACAACACAGAGTTCTAAATAACCTACTAAAATATGTTCAATGTGGGAAATAGGGAAGTACAGAACCTCATTAATTGAGGCTAATTGAGGTTTTAGCTTGTCCGAATTAATGAAAGTCCGGATTAAACAAAATAACCTATGAAGTGAGTCAAGATACATATTTAAGCACTCTGCTCAGTAAAAAGAACGTGTATTTTAAATTTAAGAAATATAAAGGTTATTTATTATACAAGATATCGTCGTTACGCAGTACAGCATTGCAACATGGCAACTAAGGCACACTGCTATTGATCACACTTGATACCCTTAATGGTTTCAAGAAACTGCTGATCTTTTGTTCTCTTACTTTAACATGAATTTATATAATAATTAACTCGCGCAGGTGGCTCACATGTTCCTAATATGCAGATTTGTTTTCATCGTTGCTATATTCAACCTTGGAGATGTGAACAACCGGCCACTAGCCCACTGACACTGATGGGAGGCAGTGCGAGTGAAGGTTGTCACGTTTTAAACAGCTGTCCACATTAAGAGAAGTCCGGACTAATGAGATTCGGACTAAACAGGTTCTACGGTACAAATACTTTTGTAACACAACATTGGCCGTGCCGTGGGCGAGTGGTACATGAAACAAAAGCTTCCTGCTATTAAATGTATGTCATTTCCTGAACGAAATCTATGAAGCACAGAACCCCGCGCTTTATAGGGGTTCTTTATCTCGACACGGGGAGCACTAGGGTCTGAATGAACACCTCAAAAGACGATTCCATCGCCACCCCGCAGCCGAGAATTGTGTTTCCAAAGCGCATTCACCACCACGGAAGGTTGCCACTACCGATCTTCGTCGACACATACCTGAAAAGGGCTAGTTAGTGTAAATGGAGACAAAATGAATCAACAGAAGCTCGTGAAAATGAAGAAAGTACCCAGTATTCTCCTAGTGACCCGGGAAAGCCCTCTTGTCGCCCTCGGTGGTGTAACATCGTATACCCAAGTTCGCGGGTTCAAACCCGGCGGAAGACGATGGATATTTTCGAGCGTAAAATTGCTTAGCATGGCTTCCATCAGAAGGGAAGTAAAGCTGATGTTCCCGTGTCGTAGATTTACTTTACGTAAAAGAGCCTCAACCCTGATGAAAGAGGCCACCGAGCAAAATTAAGCGGTCTTTCACGCCCAGTATGGAATGGGTCACTGAGAACCACAGTAGTTAAAGAGCGTCGATAAGTAAAACTCCATTTCCATTTTTAGGGGAAAACCCCGGTATAAAACCCACGGGAACAGAGGGGTCGGCCTCGGGAATCGAACCCCCAACCTCCCGAATGTTAATCCCAGACGAAAGGTCTAAGCCAGCTAGCTTAGTGATTTGTAGGTGTCTGTATGTGTGTGTTACAGAGGGATATTCCACACTGCAGCCGTGGGATTATTCTACGTCAGACCCCTCGAGAAGGATGAGGTGAGTGTAATTTCAAAGGGCGGCCGACATCCGGACAGATAGAGAGCTGTCGTGGAGGGTCCCTAACAGTTCACAAGCAATTTTTCATCTCGAAGCGGGCGCGATAGGAACCCGTAGCCCCACCTGAGTCCGCAGACAACCACCAGCGCCATCCCGCCGCCGAGAGCTGTATTTCCAGAGCGCAATCACCTCCACGAAATGGCACTTCTGCCGCAGTCTTCGACACTTACATCCCTGAAAGAGACCAGTTGGGCTGAAATAAAGGGACATGAAGTTCGGGGGAATGAGGGATCCTCTCCAGCATTCGCCTAGAAACCCGGGAAAGACCCCGAAAACCCTCTGGATCAGAGAGGTTGGCCGTGGCAATCGATCCCATGACCTCCCGAATGCCAGTCCCAGACCCGTTTATTACTAACAACAACAACAACAACAACTATATGGCTCAAAGAGACACGCTCTTGCTGATCCATCTAAATCTTTAGTTTCTTATCAAGAAAGCAGAGTAAAAATGCATTAACCTTGTATGGTTCTGCATATACGCAACAAAGATGATTAATCAAAGTTTTTGTATTTTCAATTGACTTTTTTATTCTAACCTTCAACAATAAAACTAGGCTAGTTATAGCTGTCTTAGATTATAAAAATAGTAATGCAATAATAATAATAATAATAATAATAATAATAATAAAAAGGGCAAAATCCATGCAACAATCAAATGTAGCCCCGTCAGCATCAAAATATGCTGCACACACCGCTTATTTTACTTGGGCCCTCCCCGTTTTTTCCACAGGCACATTTGATTACAGTCGCTGGGACTCAAACTCGGGACCTTTAGTGTTTCACCAGTCCACTTCGTATCGCACTAACGATCACGGCTATTCAAGTCGCTTCAGCTGTGGTGCCGGAGAAAGGGATATAAAATCCGGTTTGCAAATTAGAGGAAGAGCGGCATATGTAGCAAAGCAATTCATGTAAGTAAGTCTATGGATAACAGCAGAGTTTTGGGGCTGCTATGTAAACTCTGTCAATGACCCAACCTTTGTGATGAAGGCAAACAATTAATTTTTAAAGCATCTTCTTTTATTAGTCTTTATTTATTTATTTTTTTAATTTTTGGGAGGTGAAATGGTGAACTATCTGAAACCGGCTGACAGACGAATGCGTTAACGTCCGCTAGATAATTAATAGTAAGGTAATTTTTGACAAAATGTGCAAGGTTGCTATACCATTGAGCTACCATGCCAACATGCCAGCATGGCACTAAACTCTTCAACTGACAAATTAAACTTAATTGACCATAATAGTTGGCTATACTATGAAGCCCGGGACTTAAAGTATTTACGATATTGTAAGTCGCCATTGGAGTATATGATCTCAAAATAATTTGAGATCACCTTCAGGTTTACGGGAAACATGCGTGTCAGTTGAGAAACTTAATGCCGTGCCCGTATTTTGCCGTGGTAGCCCCGTTTTAAGTGGTAGAGTAACCGGTTAGAGGCCGGGAGATCCGTGGTTCAAATCCCGGCTATAGCATTGAATTTTTCAGTCTGACTCTATTTATCCAACTCCTGTCCTACACACGATTTGTGTGAAAAAAACAATTAAATTAACAAAAAGATAACTTTTGAAAAATAACGAAGCTCAAATTTACTGCCGTTAAACGTTAGTAAATATTCAATGATTACCTAATTCGTTAGATGTACATTTAAAAGCAGCAACTACAAAGTCGTGCGAGGTTCTGGATACAAAAAAGCTGAAATGCTTTCTCTGTACGCTAAGCCAGCAGCTACCCAGGTCAGTGAGAAAACGAAAGATGGCCACGTCAGTTCCAGACCCGCGTTATTATTTTCCTGGCATCTGCAGACACAAAGCTACTTAATGGAAAAGATGCAGAAGGAAACCATTACGTAAATTTGTCTTACATCTCTCCGTTGCTTAATGAACTCACACACACGTGCCACTCCCAGTGATTCCAAAACCCCTGCCAGGAACACCAGTCTTTTGCGTGACAGTTGCAGGAACAAGATGATACGCTTAATTTCCCGGGATTTACATTTCATGTAATTACGTCTAGAGTTTCTTCAAGTGAATCCTTTTCAGACCTTATGAATGCCGAGGTCCTTAGAAGTGGACCTCGCGACGCACGTATGTATCAACGATAGACAAGCGAGCACTTGAAAGTAGACCTCTCGATGTACATATGTACGTACCAATGGTGACAAGCGATAACTTTGAGAGTAGATCTCGCGATAAACAAATGGACCAACAGTAGAACAGCGAAACCTCTGGAAATAGATGTCTTGATAAACATATGTACAAAAGATATACAAATGCAGGATCTTAGGAATTAAATCTCGCAAAGCATGTATAAGACCAAACGGTAGGCATGCGAGGTCTCGGGAAGTAAATCTCGCAATGTACGTATGATCATACAGTAGGCACGGGAGGTCTCAGGAAGTAGATCTCGCAATGTACGTATGATCATACAGTAGGCACGGGAGGTCTCAGGAAGTAGATCTCGCGATGTACGTATGATCATACAGTAGGCACGGGAGGTCTCAGGAAGTAGATCTCGCAATGTACGTATGATCATACAGTAGGCACGGGAGGTCTCAGGAAGTAGATCTCGCGATGTACGTATGATCATATGGTAGACACGGGAGGTCTCAGGAAGTAGATCTCGCGATGTACTTATGATCATACAGTAGGCACGGGAGGTCTCAGGAAGTAGATCTCGCGATGTACGTATAATCATATAGTAGACACGGGATGTCTCAGGAAGTAGATCTCGCGATGTACGTATGATCATACAATAGGCACGGGAGGTCTCAGGAAGTAGATCTTGCGATGTACGTATGATCATACAGTAGGCACGGGAGGTCTCAGGAAGTAGATCTCGCGATGTACGTATGATCACACAGTAGACACGGGAGGTCTCAGGAAGTAGATCTCGCAATGTACGTATGATCATACAGTAGGCACGGGAGGTCTCAGGAAGTAGATCTCGCGATGTACGTATGATCATATAGTAGACATGGGAGGTCTCAGGAAGTAGATCTCGCGATGTACGTATATATTATGTAGAAATGGTAGTTAGGCGAGATTCTTGGAATTAGATCTCGCGGTACACATATGTACAAATGGTGGACAAGTGAGGTGTTTGGAAATATGGCTCGCAAAATACATATTATATACAAACGGTAGGCAAGGGAGCTCAAGACACATATGTAAAAGCGATAGACAAGTGAGGTGTTTGGAAATAGGGCTCGCAACAAACATATTATATACAAACGGTAGGCAAGGGATCTCAAGACACATATAAAAGTGATAGACAAGCGAGGTGTTTGGAAATACATCTCAGAAAATGAATATGTACAAACGGTAGGCAAGCGAGGTGTTTGGAAACACATCCATTTGTACTAACGGTAGGCAAGCGAGGTGTTTGGAAACACATCTATAGTACTAACGGTAGGCAAGCGAGGTGTTTGGAAACACATCTATAGTACTAACGGTAGGCAAGTGAGGTGTTTGGAAATACATCTCAGAAACACATCCATTTGTACTAACGGTAGGCAATCGAGGTGTTTGGAAACACATCTATAGTACTAACGGTAGGCAAGTGAGGTGTTTGGAAACACATCTCACTATATGTATATGTACAAACGTAGGCAAGCGAGGTGTTTGGAAATACATCTCACTATATGTATGTGTACAAACGGTAGGCAAGCGAGGTGTTTGGAAATACATCTCACTATATGTATATGTACAAACGTAGGCAGGCGAGCTGTTTGGAAATACATCTCACTCTATGTATGTGTACAAAGGTGGGCAGGCGAGGTGTTTGGAAATACATCTCACAATATGTATGTGTACAAACGGTAGGCAAGCGAGGTGTTTGGAAATACATCTCACTATATGTATGTGTACAAACGGTAGGCAAGCGAGGTGTTTGGAAATACATCTCACTATATGCATATGTACAAACGTAGGCAGGCGAGGTGTTTGGAAATACATCTCACTCTATGTATGTGTACAAAGGTGGGCAGGCGAGGTGTTTGGAAATACATCTCACTATATGTATGTGTACAAACGGTAGGCAAGCGAGGTGTTTGGAAATACATCTCACTATATGTATGTGTACAAAGGTAGGCAGGCGAGGTGTTTGGAACTACATCTCAAGGTACATGCAAAATAGAAATACAAGCGAGGTGAGATGTGACGTTGTGCATGTGTACAAATGACAGCCAAACGAGGTCCTTGGAAGGAAATTCCTTTATGCATGTATAATAGGCATACAAGCGGGACAAAACGTCACATGTACGAAGTAGACAAACGAAGTCTGAGGAAATAAATCAAATGATACATATACGAGGGCCATCCACAAAGTGACACACGATTTGACATAACTAAACAATAACGAAAGATAACTGTTGATAACCTTCGTTATCATTTAGTTATGCCAAATCGTGTGTCACTTTGTGGGTGGCCCTCGCATGTCAAGTGTGCAAGGGAAATGTGGGTGTAAACCTCACGTATTACGTTATAAGAAAACATAGTTGCCATTGAATACAAGCAGTCCCTTCCCACATTTTCAATTCTGTTTGATTATCCGTATCAGCTGGCGAGAAGTAAATGAATAATAAAGGCTCACCAGTTCTCGTCTGGCACCTGCTCTTTTAGGTTCTCTAGCGCGTATAAGCAATGTACGTACATAGCAAATAGAGAGGTATTGCACACTAAAAATAGATACCGCCATTTCACCGGACATAGATGTTTTGAGAGCCCCTGAATAAAAAAATTAAAGAGGCTAGCTAAAAACGAAAATTGGGTTAAATACAAAAGTTGGTATTTAAGTTCTGTATCTTCCAAGGATACGACACAAAGCTGTTCAGGAAACTCCCCCACCCCAAACTTTACATGGATTTTTTTTTTAAATTTGATTCTCTAAAAATTGATTCTAATGATTTTATTGAAATACCATATGTTTAAAACATTTTAATGCCAAAAGAAGTGTATCTTGAATTTTTTGGGAACAACCACTGAAAACCTCTTCATTCTGGATGGTTTTTAATAACTGGTAAACCGTAAGGTATAAACAAAAATTTACTACACAAAAACATAGATCTCCTTAAAACTCATATGCCATATATATCTGTAGAGTTAACCGTATCCGAGATATTCCTTATTATTGATTCCAATTTTAAACATCTTAAACTTCTCTGAACCGGAAACATCTTTCGTTTCATATTTCTTCTATTTTACTCCTGGCCATTCAAAGAGAGCGGAATTGCAATGATTTTACATAGCGACCAGCTTTCAAAAGATCTAACTATCGTAGAGTATTCCCTTCTGCCCAAAAGAAAGCAAGTAATAAGACAGTTTCTGCTAATGTTTATCTCGATTGGCATAATGTGGATAAAAGAATTATCTTTAATGACCGCGGCTTGTTTGCAAAACAGACACAAATGTCGTATAAGTGCAACACATCCGACATTTTCCTTTCCTTTTCCTTTATAGAATGAATAAAGTGTTAGAAGTTACAGCATGTTAACGTCGGAGGACACCTTGGCAACTGCGACCAAGTGCTGATCTTATTGCAGCCTACCACCCCCGTGGGAAGGGATGAGAAGAGGGGAAACCACAGACCAGCACACAGGAAACGACGGAGCTAAGCGCAGAAACATACGGCAGTACCTAACAGTTCACCCTGGAGCGCCGTGGAGGCTACACAGGCGCCGGGAGGCCGGAAGGAGACCTCTACAATTGCACCTAGTTTCAATCAGTGCAACCCCAGGGGGAAGAGAGTTTCACTCAAAACAAGCCACCCTGACATCTGCCTGCAAAGCCTCAAGCCACACCTGCGCCGACCTGAAAGTTGAAGAAGGAAAATGGAATGAAGGAAAAGGAAACGTGGTAGATATACAGCACCCCAGCATTCAACTAAGTGGCCCCAGGAAACCCACGGAAAAACCCGGGGCCAGAGTGTGCAGTAAACGGGTAACGAAATCGGACCTCCCTAATGCCAGTCGCAGACGAAACGCCTGAGCCACCTGGCCCGGTTAAATAAAGGGTAGACATGGGCACTGAAGCATCTGAGTTTGTCACGCACACTCAGTTCTATTCTTGGTTTCCAAAGGGTTTTTGATGTGTTTACTCTAAATTTTAAGACAGAGGAAATGAAAACGTAATACTCATCACACACACACACACACACACACACACACACACACACACATACAGGTGATTCAGCTGCCCATACTTCTCCAGCTTAATGCAATCCACATATTAATCTCCAACTTGAAAACATCCACCCCTGTGATAAAGTTCTATCCAAAGTATATTGAAGATAGATGCTTTGGTTACACTTTCGGTGAAATGAGCAATAATATAAGTATTATAGCATCGCATTTTAATATTCTCATAAATAAATTAAACAGCTGGCGTTTGCACAACTGAAAAGGCACTGAGACAAGCAAATACTACAGTGCCTTATTTTTAACTCGTGGCCGGTCGGCGAGCGGGAGGTAGCTGCGTGTGCAGAGCGCTTCTAACCGGTCCTGGCTCCCGCTTTTCAGTGTGCTTACAGAGGAAAATATCGATGAGATAGGTCAAAAGCTATAACATCGCCCAAGAAAATCTCTGAGTAGGTTATCACAGGAAACGGGAGTTTCACAATTTTCAGCTTGGAAAGCCACTAAACTTTTAAAATTAAAACCTTATAAGATAACCGAAGTTCAGGAACTGAGCCATGTGATACTGTGAGTAGAGTAAATTTCTGAAATTGGGTGTCGAGTAAAGTTAATGATGGCTCTATGGACCCAAAGTTATTTTTTTTCACAGACGAAGCATGATTTCATTTAAATGACCATGTATCGACACAAAACAACAGACACTCGAGCGCAGACAAAACCTCGATATAGTGCACGAAATGCCATTGCATGACCATAAAATTGGTGTTTGGTGTGCTGTGAATGCGCACAGTTAATGGTCAGAGGTACAGGGATGCAATAATCAAACCATTCCTGGAATATTTGTGTCACATTGAGTGCATATTTTCAACAAGACTCTGCTACAGCACATACAGCTGATCTCTCCTTGAAACTAATTGAAAACATTTTAAAGACAGGGTCATCAGTAAAGGACTATGGCCACCGCGCTTCCCAGACCTTATCGTCTGGAACTTTTATTTATGGGGAGCTTAAAAAATAAAGTGTACGTTGCATACGTTGGAAGAACTGAAGGACAGTATCAGAAGCGAAATTACTGCAATTTCAAAAAAAGAACCATTGCATGTCCATTAAAATTTTCTTAAAAGGTGTGAGAAATGCGAGGCAGCATAAGGACATCATTTGCGACACCTTCTGTGATAAAGTTATATGAGCTTGAATTGTCCGCACGCTATGCGATTGAGTTCAGGGTCTGTGAATATTCAGCTCGGCGGCAGCAAGATGCGTCCTGCAACAGCTACCTCCCACCGGCCGGCCGGCCACGTGTGAAAAATAAAGCACTGTACATGTTTAACTGAATATTTGCCTTCAGGCTACTAGGTAGCTCAGTTGGAACAAGCGCACGTTTTGTAAGTAATCCGTCTGCATTAAAGGTTGCTAGAATTCCCTGCATGTACTAGAAAAATGTTACTTTCTCTACACGTACTTTGTACACAATATATAGAGAAGGTATTTTATTGCACCCAAAATTCGATACTGAGATTTCACCCGAAATACATGTTTTGGGACCTCCTAAATCCTCCTCTTGGGATTTAGGTACAATAACCTCAGGTTCTGTACCGAGTTCCCTGCGACCTTATCCTATCACCTCATCCCTCCCTCCCAGATCACTAACTCGAGGGGTGTAGGGTCAATAGCCTCAGGTTCTCTGCCGAGTTCTCTCCGACCGTATCCTATCACCTAATCCCTTCCTCCCGGATCACTACCTCGTAGGATGTAGGTACAATAACCTCAGGCTCGGTGCCGAGTCCCCTCCGACCGTATCCTATCCTGTTCTATACAAACATTCTAAACGTTAAAACTAAATCAGAAAAGTATGTTTGATCATTGCTTTATCACCTAGTTCGATCCCAAGCGACCATGTGTGGGATATGTGGTGGACAAAGCGGCGCACCGGGCGAGTATTTTCTGGGTTCTCCAGTTTCCTCCGCCATCACATTCCACCGGTGCTCAATCTTCATTCCCTGTATCATTAGTGTCGTCGCGGGCGTTAAAACACTATAAAAATCTGATGTCTTTCACTCACAAAAAATTCCTCTTCTTCTTTCTGCAGCTAATCAAGCTGCAGTAGCAGAATGTACTTATTACTTAGTTCCTTGTACGTAGAAGGGAACTAAAGAAATGAGCTATGCTAAAGCGATAGTCAAATGTTTCAAAAGCTATCGTTATGCGATTGTCATTGCAGTTCACTTCTTTGCTTGACCAGGAGTAGAACAAACAAAAAATGGACACTTCCTGTCTGAAAAAAGTATAAGTATTTTAAAATTGAAACCAATAAGAAGGAATATGTTGGAAGCAGCCAACTCTCCCACAAAAATACTTAGGACATAAATCGTGTGTTTTAATAATATCTACATTTTTTGTGTAGTACGTTTTTGTCTAACTCTTACGATTTACTAGTTATTCAAAATTCAAAAAATTGGTCCAAAACGAAAAGGTCTTCAGAAGATATTCCGAGAAAATTCAAAATATGCATTTTATTTAAAATGTAAATATCTTAAATATACGGTATTTTGATCAAACTCGTTAAAGCCATTTTTTGGAAAACAAAACTTTCAAAAGTTGTTCATGTAAAGGGTAGTTCGAGGTGGAGGAGTATTTTGAAAATCTTCGTGTCGTATCCTTTGAAGACAATAAATTTAAATACCAAGTTTGGAATTTAACGGTCGTTTAGTGTTTGAGCTATGCTGTCCAAAGATACACACACATATACACACACGCGCACACAGACGTTTCTCTAAAAC
This sequence comes from Hymenopus coronatus, assembly GCA_030762935.1. Lineage (NCBI taxonomy): Eukaryota > Metazoa > Arthropoda > Insecta > Mantodea > Hymenopodidae > Hymenopus > Hymenopus coronatus. The sequence continues at coordinate 18,942,239 of CM060900.1, forward strand.
GCTTTTTTTGGACTCAGGGGGTCTCAAAGCATATATTTCCGGTGAAATCTGGATATGGAATTTTTAGGTGGAATGTACATGTAGAGAAATTAAAAAATTGCTTTGTTCCGCCAGAAATACACTCAACATTTTCATCTAAATTTCTTCCTTTCTTTGAAACTTCTGTTTAGTTTGTCTCATTTATCTCAACGGGAGTTGTTTTCCTTCCAGTTACCACATTTTCCCGCTATAAGCTTCCTTGTGTGCCCATAGCATCACATTCTCTTTGGCAAGAATATATTACGCAGTTTGGTACACGTGCTCTATATCCGCAAACACAACATGACGTCATAATAAACAAAAACCTTGCAACGAGCGACTCAGCCCACAGGTGAAGTGGATTGAACAAATGTAAGTAACCAATTGTGGTAATTAATTGTTGTTGTTTTTTCACGCAAGCCGTGTGTGCGAATGACAGGAGTTGAAAAGAACTCCTTGTGCTTTACCGGAAAACAAAAAATCTGATGTGGGTCATTCACATGACTTTCTCTATCTGCTCTGCAAACAGGCTATTCTCACAAAAGATTATTCTGTTATCTACGTCATGCTTATCAAGATAAACATTGCCAGAAATACTTTTATTACTTATTTCCTTATAGATAGAAGGGTACTAAGGGAATACACTAGACTAGAGTGATGCGATTATCATAATACCAGGCAGGAGTGTTTTCATTTTGCTGATAATTCATGACCGGAGCGAAATGACGAGAGTGAATTGTCCTAAGAGATGAAAACACGAGTTGTATTTGATAAGACAATTCAGTGATGTAGACTATTAATAATTTATAATATATAGGAAGGGAGATTTTATCTGTTTATGATTGTAATACTTACATTAGTTCTCAAATAGTAGATGACGGATTCGACAGTGTTTACTTACCATGTTTGTTTTTATTTCTTCACTACTTCCTGAATTATGATATGACCGACCGTGCCTACACCCAATGTACGAATATTGATAACAAAAATAGAAGTAGACATCAATTGGTTTATTTCAGTTTTTAATAACTAATACATGAAATGGAAACAAACGTTATTTTATTTGAGGTTATTGCACTAGTCTCATACCTAAGAAATACAAATAATGACTATTTTCACCACTTTTTTTAACTAAATGCATTATGGACTGGATAAATGTTTAAATAAACATTTTAATTGAAAGTACAATTGTAGAACTGGCAGTTATTAAAATGAAGGTTGGCTGACTGGATCGTCACCTTATTACTAATAACCAAGACAGGAGATTAAACAAACGAACGTCAGGTGCGACAAGATTTCAAAGAAATGAACATCAGCTGCGACGAGATGTTTAGACAATATCCCTTCAGTCAGATGACCGCTATTGGTTGGAACTGCCTAATCTCAACCATTGCATTGGCGCTTTAATGGTTGAGCTAAACTGTCATTGAAATTCTGTTCTTTTTCTGCATCTGGAATAAAAATAGAGAGATGAAACGGTAGAGGACTTACATTTCAAGCATTTTAAACTTGAAACCAATAACAGGGAATAACTCGCTTAGATCTACAAATAAAAAAAAAAAAAAACTATATATAACATAACTTCTGCGTTTTAACGAGTTCTACATTTTTTTGTATTCTAAGATTGTGTCTATCACGTTCATTTTACCAGTTACACAAAAGTAATTCTGAATAAAGAGCACTTCAGGGGCTATCCCTAAGAAATTCAGGATATGTATTTTATTTGCCATGTAAACATGTTTAATATACGATATTTTAATCAAAAGCATTAGAGGCGTGTTTTAGAAAATCGAACACTGAAAAAATGTCTATGTAAAAAGTAGTTTGGGATTTTCCTGAAAATTTTCGTGTCGCATGCTTGGAAAGCTCGTTTTCGTAGTCGGCTTAACCTCCCAGTATTTTTAGGACTCACATCCCTTTAGGACTTACAGGCGGATGGGGAGCCAATGGCACGTTAGCACAGAATGGAGATCCTGGAATGAGTGGTCGGCCCGTGAGCGTGTGGAAGTGGGTAATATGAAGTGCAAGCGAAATGGATGATGGAGTAATTGATGGCGGGGGAAACCGGCGGACCCAGAGAAAACCCGCCCAGACGCCGTTTTGTCCACCACAAATCCCACATGTAGATGCTTGGGATCGAACCCGGGCCGCCTAGGTGGGAGGTAAGCGGTCTAATCCTTAAGCAACGGCTTCGTTTAATTACCAAAATAAAAATCTGATGTGTTCAATTCACATGACTTTCTCTACATCTACGCAACAAATTAGTGTTAAAAACTTATGCTTCTATTTAGTTCATGCTAGTCGAGAAAAAATTACCAGAAATGGTGTTATTACTTGCTTCCTTGTAAGTAGAAGTCAAATAAGGGAGACGCTAGGATAATGGGATTGTCAAATCTTTTAAAAGCTGGTTGCTATGCGATAGAAATTCCTTTGTTCGTATTGTCAGGAGTTAACAAATTCCCATATTAAAAAAGTACAAGTGTTTTAAAACTGTAACCGATAACAAAGAATATCCCAAAAACCGTCAACTCCTCGAACAAAACGTGTATAACATAAGTTGTGTGCTTTAACGAGCTCTACATTTTTTTAGACAACTTTTTGTCTACCCCTTAAGGTTTACTAATTAAGCAAAATTCGGGCCGCGCCGTGGCCGAATGGTTAGACCACTCGCCTCTCACCTAGACGTCCCGGGCTCAATCCCAAGCGGCCCAAGTGGTGGACAAAGCGGCGCAGGGGTGGGGTTTCTCGGGATTCTCCGGTTTCCCCCACCTGTGAAGCAGATTACGATTACATGTATCACCTGTGTCATCGCCTGCGGTGCCACAAGTAGTAAAAACAGGCGTTAGACACTAACAAAAAAGAAATAGAAGGAAAATTCATCCAGAATAAAGATGCTATTCCCGGAAAATACACGATATACATTTTATATATACATCTATCTTTAATATGCGATATTTTAATCAACATGTTAGATCCATTTTTAAGAAAAACAAAATTTTCGATTTTTTCTATGTAAAAAGTAGTTGGGGGTTGGGAGATTTTCTTGAAAATCTTCATGTCACATTCTTGGAAAATACTGAACATAAATACTAAGTCTGGTATTTAACGGTATTTTGTTTTTGAGCTTTGCTTTCCACAGACATACACGGATCTTTTTCTAAAACAGTTTTATTGGATTCGGGGATCTCAAAACATGTATTTCCGGTGAAATCTCGGTATCGACTTTGGGGGCAATACAATACCTTCTCTGTACACTATGTATATAGTACGTGAAGAGAAAGTAAAATTGACATTTCATCAACTTCCGAGCCATAGTGTTGGTGTTCTTTGTTGTGGTGGAAAGCGTTTACGTCATTGAGACAAGCGTTCTGCTCGACATGTTGAAACACGCATGCGCAGTTAGATGTATTTGTGATGTAAGGCCGCGAGTTCCCCATGACGCAGTGGAATCTGTTGCGAGGTGTTTCTACTGACTCGACTCTTCCAACACATTACTCATTGTTTACGGGTTCGAGTCCCTGCTCTAATTTGCTGCGCTTAGTCATTCTTTCTGACTCTTCCACGGGAAGTACATTGTTACTCTTTTTCACGTGGAATGTTCCTTACAGGTACCTGAGCATCAATGGCGTAGCGTGGTATACGGATTAGGATATGCACTTCTATGTCTAATGCTTAAAAACATTTGATGTGTTACACTCACAAGACTTTCTCCAAATGTTCTACAAATAGGCCTCTCACAAAAGGTTATTCTTTCCTTTACACCATGCCAATGGAGATAAGCATTAGCAGAATGTACATATTACTTAGTTCCTTTTAAGTAGAAGGGAACTAAAGGCATGCACTAGGCTAAAGCGATAGGCAAATGTTTTAAAAACTGTCGTTATGCGATTGTCATAAGTAGTATCTCGAGTGTTTCGATAATTCACGACCGGAGCGAATTGTCCTAAGAGATGAAAACACGAGTTGTATTTGATAAGACAATTCAGCGAAATAGACTAGTAATAATTAATAATATATACGAAGGGAGATTTTATCAGGTTATGATTGTAATACTTACATTAATTCTTAAATGGTAGATGACGCATTCGACCATTTTAATTTACCGATCCATTTTTCTTTCTTCACTGCCTCCTGAATTATGATATGGCTGACCGTATCTACACCCAATGTACGAATACCGATAGCAACAATAGAAATAGGGAACAATTACTTTATTTCAGTTTTTAATATGTAATACATTTCAATCCTTTTATTAACTAAATACATTATGAACTGGATAAAACTTTGAATAAACATTGTAACTGAATTAATTGAAAATAAAATTGTGGAACTGACAGCTATTAAAAGTGAAGGTCACCTTGTTACCAATAACCAGGAGATTAAACAAACGAACATCAGGTGCGACAAGATTTCAAAGAAATGAACATTAGCTGCGATAATATTTTGATAACCGCAACTGGTTGAAATTGCCTAAAGTATGTATGTATTTATTTCTCTGCAAGTGGGTATCACCCGGTGGCAGAGTTATATGTGTATACAAGATATATAAACAATAAATCACAGCTGCCAGTTTATGGCTTTGTAAGCTAGATATAATAGTTATTTACACAAATATGAAAACATTAATTTTTCTCTCAATTCAGATTAATTAAGTTCATAATTAGAATCACCAACCAATTTAACATTTGTATTTACAACAATATAAAATCACAAGCATTTCATTTAAGGAATATTTACAAAAATTATCCAACATTAAAATCAAGATTTTTCCTAAATTTCTTCAGAGACAGGGGACAACCCCGAAAGGCTGCTCCAGGCAATTCATACCAGTCTTTTATGGTTCTATTTACAAAGGAGAACTTTCCCACATCAGTTCTGTATCTTCTACCCTTAATTTTGAACGGATTATCGTTTCGTGCATAGCAAGTTGGGTTTTCCAGTTTGTCAGTAACGTCCTCCCATGCGTTTAAGCCAGCGTAAGCTTTAAATAAAGCGCACAACCTCTGTTTCTCACACCTAACATTCAACGGCTCCCATTTTATCTCCTCAGCGTTTGTAGCCCCAAGATATTTACCCCTTTTTATGAATTTTATAGCCCTTTTCTGGATCTTTTCTAACGAATCAATTTGATTTACTCTATACGGGTCCCAACAAGTTACTCCAAATTCCATGACCGGCCGCACTAAGGACTTGTACGCGATTTCCCTGGACTTTGCACTCCCCTTTTTTAAAATCCTCATTAAGAAGTGCAGTGTTTTCCACGCTTTCTTAGATACAGAATTTACCTGCTCGTCCCATCCAGCGTTACTCGCCAAGTAAACTCCCAAGTATTTGCAGCTGTCCACCTGTGGAATTTTTCCCCACCCATGTGATAGTTCTGCAGAATTTTTTCCCTAGATCTATTAAATGCAATTGATTTACTTTTGCCAGCGTTAATTTTCATTTTATTTGCAGCAGCCCAATCACTAATTTCATTTAAATCACCCTGAAGAGCAGTCTCAACTTCAACATTTCTAATTTTATTGTAAATAATACAATCGTCTGCAAACAACCTTATCTCGGCCATTCCATTGGTGCTTTAATGGTGGAGCCGAATTGTCATTGCAATTTTCTTCTTTGGTTGACCAAGAGTAGAATAAAAGAAAAACTGACTCCTGTCTGAAAAAAGTATAAGTATTTTAAATTTGAAACTGATAACAAGGAATATTTTGGAAAGGGTCACTCTACAACAAAAATGCATATGACATAAATCGTGTGTTTTAACGAGATCTGCATTTTTGGTGCAGTATGTTTTTGTCTATCTATTACGGTTTACTAGTTATTCAGAATTAAAAAAAAAAAAAATTGTCCACAATAAACGCGTCTTCAGAAGGTATTCCCAGAAAATCCGAGATGTACAGCTTATATGTCGTGTAAATATCTATAATGTGCGGTATTTTAATCAAATTCGTTAGGGCCATTTTTGATAAATTCATTTTCTAAAATTTGTGTTTGTAAAGGGTAGTTTAGGGTGGGGGATTTTCTTGATTATCTTCATGTCGCATCCTTGGAAGATAATAAACTTAAAAACCAAGTTTGAAATTTAACGTTCGTCTAGTTTTTGAGCTATGCTGTCCAAAGGCGCACACACACACATGGACCTTTTTCTAAAAATGCCTTTTTTGGACCCAGGAGGTCTCAAAACATATTTTCGGTGAAATCGCCGTATGAATTTTTGGGTGGAATACAATACTTTCTCTATCCATTGTCTACATTGTACATACGGGCTAGAGAAACTAAATCATTCAAGAACGAAAGAAAGAAAGCGAATGCATTAATTCAAAAAATCGAAATATTCAAAGCATGTTGCAAAAGGTTATCAGCTTTTGTGTAATACCCGCAAAACCCCGGAATCGTTCTTCAATAGGTTCCTAGGTTGTCACATTGGGGAAGCTTGTCTTGGCAGTTAATACTTTTGCCCTAATGTCACAAAAACATAATTTGTCTCAGAAACCTCTTTTTAGTTTCTCTAGCCTGTAAGTACAATGTACACAGTGGAAAGAGAAGATTTTGTATTCTACACAAAAATTTGATGTCAAGATTTCACCCGAAATATATGTTTTAGGGTCCACTGTGTCCCAAAAAGCATTTGTAGAAAAAGGTGCGTGCACGTTTGTGTATGTGTGTGTGTGTGTGTGTGTGTGTGTGCGCGCCTGTGGACAGCAAAGCTCAAAAACGAGAAGACAGTTAAATACAAAGCATTTACTTAGGTTTAGTATCTTCCAAGAATGTGACACAAAGATTTTCAAGAAAATTCCCCCACCACAAACTACCCTTTACATGGAAAAAAATTCAGAAATTTTGATTTTCTCAAAAATGGCTATAAAGATTTTGATTAAAATGCTGTATATTAAAGATATTTACAACCCAAATAAAATGTATATTTTGAATTTTCTGTGAAAAGCCTCTGAAGACCTCTTTATTCCGGATGAAATTTTCCGAATTGTGCTTAACTGCTAAACCACAGGAGATAGACAAAAACTTACTATACAAGAAATGCATATCTCGTCAAAACACACAATGTATGTCTTTTACATTTTTGTTGTGGAGTTTCTTATTATTCGTTTTAATTGTAAAGTACTTATTCTTTTCTCTGACAGGAAGTGTGTGTTTTTCTTTGTTCTCCTCCTGGGCAAATAAACAACCGAATTTCAATGACAATCGCATAACTATAGCTTTAAAAACATTTGACTATTGCTTTAGCAGAGCGCATTCCTTTAGCTCCCTTCTACTTAGCTAAGTAAAAAGAACATTCTGCTAATGCTGATCTCAATTAGCATGGTTAGAATGAAGAATAATCTTTTGTAAGAAATTTGTTTGTGGAGTAGATTGAGAAAGTCATGCGAGTGTAACACACCAGATTTTTTAATTTTGTTGATCGTGATTATGCGGATGTGGAAATGAACTTGTTATGGTATGAGATATAGCACGAAATGAAGGGGGGGGGGGTTTGCAGGTTATCTTTGAGAAACACAGCATATGTCGTTATTCAATGAAATTCCTTCCTTTAGACGGTGAAGCATCCTCTATGTAGCCATGAAATGTAAGCCCTGGATTCCCTTAAAAAAGCCATCTCGTATGAAATGTGCCAGAGTTTCTCAGTTTTTCCCTCTTGTCTACATGTTATCCTGATTAATGTTTTTTTTTCAATTGATAGTTTATAAATAGCATTAAATTCCATAATTTTAAATCAACATTTTTAAGTCTCTGTCATAAAGAATATAATTATAGCAATATTTGTTCCTATATTGGTTTATATACAGGTTGATTCAAAAATACTTTTACAACGTTTGGGGTTGGCTTCCTGCCATCGAAACAAGAAAATTGGTTCATGTAAGCATATGCTCTAAAACGCTTCTTTTTCGCATTATCAATTTTTTAATGAAAGTCACCTTTAACGGCTTTCCGTGTCCAACCTATTAACTTCATTTATTCATGCACTCATTCATACAATTCTTTGACCCATTTTACTCTGCAGAGTTGTGCTTGTGTTGCCATGGCTACTTGTTAACATTTGCCATTTATCATATTGTAATACATTCCCCTAACACGCCTTACAAGTGCTGTCTACAGGGATTTCATTCAAAGCACACTCCCAGACTTATTAGAAAATGTGTCTCTGCAAACTAGAAAAACAAGTGGTTTATGCATGATGCTTTAGCAAATTTTAGTCCCATTATTTGAGATGCACTGGCTGGTATCTAGCATGACTAATGGATAGGTAGAGGAGGACCAGTTCCATAGCCTGCACATTACCCCGATATCAATCCTTTGGATTTTTATCTTTTGTGGTAAGCTTAAACAATTGGTTTATGCAGCAGACATCCCGAATGAAGAAATTCCTAATCTACGTGGCATTGAAGAATGCAAAATCACACCACACCGACTGGGAGTATTTAACATTCCATGCTTTGACTACTACCTGCGTGTCTAGACGTAAGAGAAGGGCATTTGGATCATTCGCTATAAGTGTGAAAAATATGTCACAAAGGGCTGAAAATGTCAAAAATAGCATAAAGTGCCACTTTAAATTTTTTTAATTAATAATATTTTGAATATCAATAAATCGAGAACGAAGGGTTTTGGAACATGTGCTTATATGAACATTTTTTCTTGTTTTGATCAAAGGAACCTATCCCCAAAATTTGTAAAAGTATTTTTGAGTCACTTGTATATTAAACATTATCGCTTGCAGTCCAAAACAACCTTTATTTAGAAAACAAAATACATGACCAACAAAACAGTTTATTATAGGTCCCACACCCACAGAGCTACGATTCACTTTTATACACTACGCTTTACCATTAATATGGGCCTGACAATTTTTAATCTTATATCTGGATAATGCTCATATTTTCATTACAGGGAAACTAAAACTTCCCGCGCTTTCACTTTGTTGATGTACAACAGTCGGATTAAATATAAATGGAACTTTTTGTGTACACAGAGCACAAATAGTATTAGACATCGAATTTCTGATTGTCTGTAGGGAAATTATAGGGCGTGTCTTCTGATATCCGCTGGCCGCTCCGTCACTTTAATTGCGGAAGGATGGGGGGGGGGGCGTTGCAGCTTACTGTTGTAGTCCACGTTTCCTAGTCTTGCTTCTAGTTGAGGTAGGTGGCTATTCCTATTGGCGAATGAGCTGACAAACCCAGCATAGTTATGCTCTATTGGTTCGATAAAGAACACTCGCCTGCAACGTGACAGTATCAGCCAATAAAATAAAAACAAGACGTAATAAAGTACCCTACAAAAGGTAAGGAATGCGGTGTACGGAACAAGACAGCGCCGGTTTCTATCTGTGCCTTGTGTACAACACGTGCTTCCCTTGTGGTAGTTTTCTATTCTCTGAATGGTGGTGACGCACACATATGTACATCAGCTAGGTACATACTCGTATCTCATCGTATCTCATTTATTTATTTATTTATTTTTTTATGCGTTTAGCCACAATTGTCCCAAAAATTCTGCATATTGTATTTTAATAAGTTCACAAGAAGTAAAAAGAAAGAACTTAATTTCAACTGTTAACAAAGGAAAAAAAATGTGATATATTACACTCACATGACCTTCTATAGCTGTTCTACAAACAAACTTCTTACAAAAGATTATTCTTCTTTCTATACCATGCTAATCGAGATAAACAGCAGAATGTTCTTATTACTTAGTTCCTTATAAGTAGAAGGGAAGTAAAGGAATGCGCTACGCTAAACCGATAGTCAAATACATTAAAAGCTGTCGCTATGCGATTGTCATTGCAAATCGCTTCTTTGCTAGGCCAGGAGTCGAAAAAAAGAAAAACGGACACTTCCTGTCTGAGAAAGGTATAAGTACTTAACAATTGAAACCAATAACAAGGAATATCTCGGAAGCGGTTACCTCCACAACAAAAACGTAAACGACATAAATTGTGTGGTTTGACGAAATCTACATTTTTTGTGCAATAAGTTTCTTCTATCTCTTACGGTGTATCAGTTATGAAAAATTCCGCAAAAATCATCTAGAATAAAGATGTGTTTAGAGGCTATTCCCAGAAAATTTAAGATATACATTTTATTTGCTATGTTTAATATCTTTAATATACGAGAAAAGTCGTTACAGCTATATTTTATAAAATTAAAATTTGTAAATTTCTCCATGTAAAGGTTACTTGGGGGTGGGGGCTTTTCATGAAAACATTTGTGACGCATCCTTGGATGATACTGAACTTAAATGCCAAGTTTGGTATTTAATGGACTTTTAGTTTTTGAGTTATGCTGCCCACAGACACAAACACAGAGAAAGATACACACGGACATTTTTCTAAAAATGTTTTGTTTCTTCACGGGGGTCTCAAAACATATATTTCCGGTGAAATCTCGATATCGAATTTTTGGGTGCAATACAATACCTTCTCTATACACCATGTACACAGTACGTGTAGAGAAAGTAAAAATGAAAAAGTCAACTGCAAACCACCTTAACCTTGTCAAACAGGATGTATTCCGCCTTATTATATCCATTAATAGTAGATAGCTATTCGTAGAGCATTTGAACCCACATTCACATTAAAATAAACAACCAATGTATTAGAAATGCAAGTATAAGTTATAAACCCTCAATTAAGTATGTTGAAACTTCCATTGTCATTTATTTCTTTATGAAACTGTAAGCTATAAACAACAGAAATAATGAATGTTTGGGCTCATAAGAACAGTGATTAATCTCCATTTACTTTTAACTTGTTACTTTCGTACAAATGACTTCAACATTCATTATCGCGAGCACCGCCCATTCTGCTTTACGCCTTCCAACATCCCCAACATGTGCACTTAGGGAAAATAAATACGCCATAGACTTGGGTGTGTCAAGCCTACATGAAGAGACTAACCGGCCTGAAAATATACTACTCGTAACAACTAAAAGTATAGTCTGCAAATGCATTAAAATTCATGTCATTTACTCATTGCCTATTCTCTGTTACCATCACAAACATCTGTGCTGACACCCTTGTATAGTACTAGAGAGGTATTTAATCTACTCTTTATAAATAAAATTACACAGATCGACCAAACATGACACATTTGTAGCAGTTTAGCTATACAACTTCGCAAAAATTATAGGATACCACACAACTTTAAAAAGTCACCCATATTAAAGCTTCTCAGCCCCTTATGTTCAAATTGTCACTACTTAACCAATCAGGACAAAATTTGGACACCTGCGTTTTGGGTTCAATCACAAATGACATACAATTTACTGCACAAAAGTCATATCTATCCCTATGTTCAACCCTGCAGTTGTAGAGTGCTTTATGATACAGTTTGATGTAACATTTCTGGGATTAAAACTTTAAGTTAATTAAATCAAGTATTTAAATGTTGAGGCGGAGCGTTAACTGAGTGGTTAGACCACTCGACTCCCATCTAGGTGGCCCGGGCTCGATCCCAAGCGCATGGTGGACGAAGCGGTGTCTGGGCGGGTTTTCTCCAGGTCCTCCGGTTTCCCCCGTCACTCATTTCACCAATTGTTCCATCATCACCTTTCCTATCATCAATTTCGCTTACATTTCATATCCTCCACTTCCTCGCGTTCATGCCTGACTATGGGCCGACCCCACGTAACAGGTTCTCATTCTGTTGTTTCGTGCCGTTGGCTTCCCGACAGACTTCTGAACCCTAGGCATTGGCTTGTAAGCCCCAAGGGGCCGCCAGTCCCACGAACATAGGGAGGGTAAGCCGATTACGATACGAAACTGCAATGTTAAGCTTTGATTATAAGCTGCTGCTTCTTCTTCTTCTTCTTCTTCTTCTTCTTCTTCTTATTATTATTATTATTATTATTATCATTATTATCATTTATTATTGTTGGTTTATTATTTATTATTATTGTTATTATTATCATCATCATTATTACTATTATTAATATTATTATTATTTATTATTATTGTTGGTTTGTAATTATTATTTATTTATTATTATTGTTGGTTTATTATTATTTATTAGTATTATTTATTATTATCATCATCATTATTACTATTATTAATATTATTATTATTTATTATTATTGTTGGTTTATTATTTTTATTATTGTTATTATTATTATCATCATTATTACTATTATTAATATTATTATTTATTATTATTAATATTATTATTGTTATTGTTATTATGATGATGATTATTATTATTATTATTATTATTATTATTATTATTATTATTATTATTATGATTATTATTATTATTAGTGTAGTTGTTTTAAACCAATCTGTTTAAAAATACTGGTGCAGTTTTTCCCTTTTTCTCGTCTTCATTCTATGTTGGCGATGGGATGATAATTAGTTTCTCTGGACATATGTAAACTGTGCATTTTAGATAGAGAAGGTATTGTATTTCACCGAACAATTTGATACCGAAATTTCACCGGCAATAAATGTTTTGAGACACCCTGAATAAAAAAGAAAAAGATCCGTGTGTGTGCGCGCGCGCGCGCGCGTGTGTGTGTGGGCAGCATAGCTCAAATTACAGGTGGTAAGTCCGTTGAACACCAAACTTGGTATTTAGGTTCAGTATATTCCAAGGAAGATATTCAAGGAAAACCTCTCACCCCCAACTTCTTTTCACATGAAACATTTTTCGAACATTTTGATCTTCTCAAAAATAGTTTTAACTATTTTGATTAAAATGCCACATGTTTAAGATATTTTCATGACAAACGCAAGGTAGATCTTAAATTTCCTGAGGACAGTCTCTGTAGAGCTGTTCATTCTGAATGTCTTTTGCAGAGCTGGTAAACCGTAACACACACAAAATATCACTACATAAAAATGTGGATCCCGGTAAAACACATAATTTATGTCCTATACAGTTAGCCGTTTCCGAGGTTTTCCTTGTCATTGGTTTAAGTTTTAAACTACTTAACCTTTTCTGAAACTGAAAGTCATTTTTCGTTTCACCTCTCTTTTGTTTTTCTCCTGGCCACGCAAAGAGAACTGAATTTCAATTTTTTCATATAGCGACCAGCATTTAAAGGAGTTAACGAGGTATTGATTTAGCCTCGTGTATTCCTTATTTCCCTTCTACTTAAAGGGAGGCAAGTAATAAGTCAGTTTCTGTTAATGTTTATCTCGATTAGCATGAAGTAGATGGAAGAATAGTTTAATTGTTTGCGGAATAGGTAGAGAAAGTCGTGTGAATGAAACACATCAGATTTTTATTTATATTGTGCGCTCTTTTTTGTGGCGTTGTTGTCGCACGGTCCTAATGCACAGCGGTGTTAATATAGCCAAATTTGTTTATTACAGTAATAACCTCAAACGGGAGATAGAGGACTGTATTTAGCAGTTGAATCTGAACTCCAATAAAACCCATCGTTTGTTTCTCAGCAAACCGAACCTTAGCCACATTTCCGATATGTATTTCCAGTGTAACGTTCCCGTTATGAACCAAACCGCGGAGTGTTAGTGGGACATATTGTAACAGTGCCGTCTTATGCAGTGGTTCTCACATTTTCATTGATATGTGAGTCATTGCAGTTGGGATGTGTAAACAACACAGAAGAGTGGAGCGACGTAACTGGATCCTTTGGAACGCGAAACTCTTCTCGCAACACCATGATTCTTCTCGAGATGTTTCTCCAAGCTTCGGCTTCCAGTATCTTCGGCAGCTACCAGCAAGTTGTGACGTCATTTTCTAGCTATAAAAGGAGGAGGAATTGCATTGCAGTGTTGTGTTGTGCATTCTACTAAGTCGTGAGTGATCGAAGTGTTAGCGTGCAGAGGAATGAGAGCCATGGAAGGCGTGCAGCTGTAAACTGTTAAACCATCGAAGCGTCAAGTGAAACATTTGCAGCAGTGAATATATTTGTAAACATTTTTGAGTCAATAAAGAAATTTGTAAGAATATTATGGACGCCAGAAGAGTATGTATGCTGCCACCAAACTCCGGGGTAGTTTTCTCTCTCTCTCTCTCTCTCTCTCTCTCTCTCTCTCTCTCTCTCTCTCTCTCTCTCTCTCTCTCTCTCTCTTTCTCTTAATTCAGCAAATGATGTATATATTTTTGTTCTGGATTTAATGAAAGTTATATATAACAATTAAATTGAATACATACGGTTAATAATAATAATAACAATAATTAACAATTGTAATTACTAATGCTTGAATAAAAAACATGACGATATCCATCTATTTTTGTAACGGATATCTTCTGATGTTGTGTTCATTAGGTAAATCTTCAGTAATGGTTGCAGCGGGAGACCTGGGTTCTATTCCCAGTACTGGCGTGGGGAAATTTTCACCCGCTTGGAGACCTGGCCTGGGGTACATTCAGCCACGTGAGGTTCCTGGAAGGTCAATTGAAGAGCTACTTGATTCAGAAGTAGCGGTTCCAGATGGAGAAGACCGCATCAACCGGCCGGGAGGGACTCAAGGCACTGATCACGTCTCACCCTTCAGTAATGCACCCCATTCATGACAACTTCGGGCCGAGATGGGGGATACAGCAGCCGGGTTATAGGCCATGGTCTCTTGTGGACTTTCGTGCCATGGAGTTAGTTATCTTCACTAATAAAAATCACTAGACTGGCCACACACGAGTCGCCAACTGCTTTGACTTTCCTCGAAACTCGTCGGCTATGCTTCGTATGGCAAGAGAGAAGACCTGTATCTTCTTTTAGTATCTTCCCCTTCAAGCCTCGTACCGCGAATATGTGAATTAGCTCACGTAGGCCAGTCATGCTACTCCGGTCTGAGAAGACAAGCTGCGGTACATTGCGAACAGAACCGAGATTTATTGCAAGGAACCACTTTTGAGCCGCAACAATTGGCTTGAATGCAGACAGTCCGAAGATTAAGAAGAAACGCTTACTTATTTATAAACTTAAAAGAGTTGTTTCTTCACTAATGTACTAGTTTCACAACTAGTCTAGCTAGGCCAAACATTACGACCCTGATGGAACCAAAATTCCAGCTGTCAGAGTTTCTCCAGGCGTGGTGTGCCTCCGGCTGGCACCATTTTGTTATGCAGCTCCAGAACACCATCCGTACACAGCAACCTGCCGACTGAATTCGGTCTTTCGAAGTACCAGTTTCTGAACAGAACGCACGATGGTTAAATTGTGCTCATACATGTTAACAGAGTTCTGCTGTCCGAAAGGTTTCGTTTAACCCGTCATAGGCCGCATCCCGCCAATTGGTTTGAACACGTTTACAGAATATATTGTCATTTCATTCTCATTTCCGAGAATGTTCCTCTTCTTCTGGAGGCAAGCGGAGCCAAGGAATTTACTTCTGGTGGTAACTGGGAGGATTCACCATAAAACCTACCGAGCATGCCGTCTGGAACTGGCATTAGGGAGGTTCCTCGTTGACCGCGCACACTGGCCCTGGGTTTTTCCGTGGTTTTCCGGGGCCGCTTAGGCCAATGCTGGGGTACTGTATATCTACCACGGTTCCTTTCCCTTCTTTGTCTTTCAGGTTGGCGCAGGTGTGGCCTTAGGCTTTGCTTGTTCCGAGTGAAACTCTCTTCCCCCAGGTTGCGCTGATTGAGGCTAGGTGCCGTTGTAGAGGCCTCCTTCCGGCCTCCTGGCGCCTGTATCACCTCCGTGGCGTGCCAGGGCTGCCATCTAGTGAACTCTTAGGGACTTCTGTGCGTCTCTGCGCTTAGCTCCGTCACTTCCTGTGTGCTGTGGTTTTCCCTCCTCTCATCCCTTCCCCCGGGGGGTGGTAGCCGCAATAGATCAGTACTTGGTCGCAGTTGTCGAGGTGTCCCTCGCTGTTAACATGCTCTAACCTCTAACCATAAACACTCAAGTTTCGAAAGAGTATAGCTGGAGAAATTGAGAGCACCTAATTCGACATTTGACATTGCTAGCTGTAGAACGTCGGGCAGACATGTAGTCGTAGATAAAAAACTGGATAGCAAATATAAAGTGTATACCATGTTTGCTACGTTTCAAAGTTTTTACTTTAATAACCTGGTTCAACAGGTTTGCTGTGGAGTTTCACCTTTCCTCCCTCAATGTGTCCTCAAAGGACTTTTTCACTGCAAGACAACTTGGCGCATTTAATAGTTCTATTGCTATTCCTTCCAAGTTTTCCTCCTTTCGGCTCAACCTTAAAGTAAACATTTATTTGATTTATTTTTTTTTTTCACACAAGCCGTCTGTAGGACAGGAGTTGGATAGGTGCAGTCAACACTGAAGAATTCAACGCCATAGCCAGGATTTGAACCACGGATCTGCCGGTCTCCAGTCAGTTGCTCTACCACTGAGCTACCATGGCAACATGCCGGCACGGCATTAATGTCGTAAGTACTTTAAGTCCCAGACAGATCTGTGGTTCAAATCCCGGTTATGGCGTTGACATTTTCAGTCCGACTCTACCTGAACATTTATTTACTAGAAGTAGTGCAGCTGTGAAATTTTGAAAACCCACAGAATGTAAGTTATCTTGCTGAAATTTATATCTGTTGTTGCACACAATAATACTGACGTTTTTGCCATATATCTATAATCATTTAAATAAAAAAGTTTTACTTTTCAAATTCATTATTGTAATAAAATACTCCATACAATGCATTTATAAAAATCTGATATGTGCCATTCACACGACTTTCTCTACATCTCTGTAGCATATTATTGTTAATAAGCTTAATCTTCTATCTACTTCATGCTAACGGAGATAAACCTTAGCAGAAATTGTCCTTATTCCTTACCTCCTTATAAGTAGAAGGGAAATAAGGGGATACACTAAGGCTAAACCGACAGTCAAATGTTTTAAAATGTTGTTGCTATGGGACTGAAATCCGTTTGTTTGCGTGGCCAGGAGTTGAGAAATTCCGGTATGAGACAAGTTTTAAGTATTTTAAAACTGAAACCAATAACAAGAAATATCTCAAAAATGGTCAAATCCACCAAAAATGTAAATGAAATAAATTGTGTGTTTGTTTTAAGGAGATCTACATTTTTTTTCTGTAGTAAGATTAGTCTAGCTCTTAAAGTTTACCAGTTATGAAAAAATCCGGAAAATTCATCCAGAATAGAGAGGTCTTCAGAGGGTATTCCCAGAAAATTCAAGATATACATTTTATTCATCATGTAAATATATTAAATATAAGAGATTTTAATCAAAATTGTTACGTAAATGTAGTTGGGGTTGGGGGGATTTTCTTGAAAATCTTCGCGTCCAATCCTTGAAAGATACCAAGTTTGGTATTTATCGGTCATTTCTTTTGGAGTTTTACTGTCACAACCGCGCGCACCTTTTTTAAAAATGCTCTTTTTGAATTCAGGGGTCCCAAAACACGCATTTCCGGTGAAATCTTGGTATCGAACTTTTGGGTGCAATATAATACTCTCTCTATACACTATGTACATAGTACCTGTAGAGAAAGTAAAAAAATGTGATATATGTACGCAAATATATAGACTCAAAGGTATTGAAAGCTTAGTCGTTTAGTGCGGACATTAATTCTAAATACGTATTTCTTAAACTAACTTTGAAATTTGAATATGGAACATTCAACTTGTCGCGGGAAGTCGGTGTCTCGTTCCAGCAGTATCCTCAGCTGGATTCCACTCCTAATCTTCTAATTAAATTATCTCAGGGGTTTGTGGGTGAGGCGAATATTAAAAACACTGCATATTCCCTTACGACTTGAATCCATTGTATAACAGATTTAACGGGCGGCTAGCTTATTTCCTTACAACATGTGTTATAAATAAATACAATCCCACCACTTAAATTATTAATGAGGAGCCTAATCTAACCATCTGCACATCGCTCCCACAGCAATTAAGCACGTGGACGTGCGCGCAACACAATGTGACGTGAACACAAGCTCAAGAGAGTAACAGTATGAGAGTAACCACATAAGAGATCTGCCGTGCCTTAAATACTGATCCTGGGTGACGCCAACTTTCGCGTCATAAAATGTAAGAGATCTCTTATTGGTTCTTAGTTAGCATCACCTCACAAGTTATGAGAATAAATTGTGCCAAGTTCAGACGTCATAGTGTGGTTCCTTCTCACTTTAACTTTATGCTTGCTTTGTCTGATTCTCCAATTCCCTGGGCTACTTGGAAGACAAGTCACTATTTCTATCCCACTTCATTCTATGTATGTTATTTTCTATCTTACGTTCTTCATCCTAAATCCTGAGCTCATTAGCAGGTGGTGGCTGGTGAACTGTTACCTGGAATTAAGCTAGTTCGCCTTCCTTAATTACCTAAGTTACAAAAACTTACATTTATGTACATTTCTACCCTTAAGTATTAATAATTATTTTATATTGCTTTCTATATGCTTATAATATTACGTACACTTTCTCTTTTTATACATTTTGTGAGCGTATGGCATGTGCTCCTACAAACTCTCATTCAGGATCGTTCTTATTGACACATTCTAGCTGGGAAGTGTTACCATAATACAGTGCTGAATCTTTAAACTGGAGCTAGTTTGGCCCTTAAAGGGTTACTTTAATCCAACTTTGGAAAGTAAATTATTTCATAAATATATATTATTTTATTTTATGTTGTATTGTATCCATTGTGAAAATTTGATTTATTACTCCCATATTACAAAATGATCAACATTTCAAGAAACCTATCAACTTTGGGATTACAAAAATTCAACGTGGTAATCTTAAAAATACTAGATTTCCCCAATCTTGGATCCTATTATATGAGAGTAATTATTCATATTGAATAAAGTATAAAATAAAAAGTATAATTCCAAAAATATATTATTCATTCTATTGTGCATCAAATAGGAAATGTAATGCTGTTGTTACTCTCTAATAATATGGGAGCTCAAAACTGGGGAGACGCGGTATTTTGGTTTATGGGCTTCATGCTGTTGCTCATGATGTTGAAATATCATACTCCTAAAATTATTGGCTGTCCCATAAAGCAGCTCCTCTGTGTAGTATGAGAGCAAAATTTCCGATTTTCATATTGAATACAGTATGAAATGGGTGAAACAAGTTCCTTAAGAGGCAAGTTAGTTCCAGTTTATGGAAAAAAAAAAACTCAATAATGTATTCCTGGCCATAATTTATCAAATACCAATGATCTTGAATGAAGATAAAACCAATATTCAAATCTGAAAGTTAAATTAAAGCAACCGCGGTACATAATAAAATAGTAATACGGGCGTAATTCAGTAACAGCTTTTATTAAGAATATTGAGCATCGATGCTCAAAAATCAGTATCAGGAGAATCGGGAACTAGCGATATCGCCTCATCAATACTGCTAATCCAAACATATTTCTGATCACGTTATTTTTCGTAGTCCGCTTACCCTCCCCTCTAGGACTCACAAGCGGATGCCTAGGGGTCAGAGGCCTGTCGGGGAGCCAACGGCACGAAACTACAGAATGGAGAACCTGGAAGGAGTGGTCGGTCCGTAGCGAGGCATGAGCGTGAGGAAGTGGATGATATGAAATGCAAGCGAAATGGATGATAGGAAAGGTGCTGATGGAGCAATTTGTGGAATGTGTGGCGGGGGAAACCACAGGATCCGGAGGAAACCCACCAAAATGCAGCTTTGTCCACCACAAATCCCACAAGGGGGCGCTTGGGACAGAACCCGAGCCGGCAAGGTGGGAGGTGAGCGGTGTAACCACTCGGCCACGGCCCCGCCTCTGCTCACTTTATACTAATTAAAATATGTGAAATTAAATTATACAGCCGGAATGGAAATTATGGTGTATTTTTACGAATGAAGTTATGAAAAAAGTCAAATATTTATACAACAATTGATACATAGAAACATATGGACTCAAAATAAGTGAAAGCTTGGTCATATAGTATTTTAAAATTGAACGTATAGAGTCCATAAATATTAAAATTCTCATCTGGAAGCTGTTTCTGTGCCAAGGGGAGTAGTTGTGTAAAACATAGGTTCTTTAAAGTGCTCTTCAGTTTTTCGGTAGTAAACTTTCGACCATTTTGTATACTTTCCCAGCGGGTATGAGGAAGACTGGACGCATATTTTGGCAGATTGCGTGCAGATGGAGGATATTAGGAAAAAATTACTGCCGGAAGTATTTTTAGCTTCAAACAGACGAAGGACAGCATTCTGGGATTTGATTCTAAATAGTCAAAGCTGGCCAAGCCTGGGCACATACTTAATGGAAGTTCATGCACTAAGAGATAAAATATTTGTGTAAATATTGTATAGGCTTGTTTGGTGTTTGAGTAATCTATACGTATGGATACGTGGTGTAGTTGTGAGTGCAAGTGTGTGTGTGTGTGTGTGTGTGTGTGTGTGTGTGTGTGTGTGAGTGTATGTCATATCAGAGTGTTTTTTCTTTTATTGTTCTATGGTTCTGTTGTCCTAGTGCGCGAGCATGTGTACGTGTTTGTGTGTGTGTGTGTGTGTATTTCTAATGTTGTTAAGATATATAAAATAGATGTGTAGCTAATATTCTAAATTTCAGTATTTTTAGACAGCATGCACGGTCATCCGACCCATGCGACTGTGTGACGCAAATATTGTATTATTGTAAATTTAATAATAAAATACTACTACTACGACTACGACGACAACTACCACGACTACCACTACCACCACCACCACTATTGCTACTACTGCCGCCACCGCTGCCACCGCCACCACTACTACTATACTTTCCCAGCTGTGTGACCATAGCCACATGAAACATTTAATCTTTTTATGCGGTATTTCACTGTTACAAAACTATATTATTTGAATTAAAACCATTACAGACATTTGTGGGCAAATATGCGGTAGCTTTTTATCACTTAATTGGATAGTTGGGTAGGGGGAAATATTCAGAAACGCTTCGCCTTTTCTATTTCTAACATATGTAATTGAAGCGTACCAAATTAGTATACATGTCATTTTTCCTAAAACAACACAAGGTCGCAAACCATCCTTTTAAAAATATGATGTATTCCATTCACATGACTTTCTATGCATTGCTGTAAGAAATTATTGTTAAATAGATTATTCCTCTATCTACTTTATTATAATCGAGATAAACATTAGGAGAAATTGTTTTAGTTAAGTGTTTCCTTGTCAGTACAAGGTAAATTAGGAAATACACTAGGATATAGCGATAGTCTGTTTCTATGCATGGCCAGCAGTTTGCAAATTTCCGTATGAGAAAAGTTTTGAGTATTTTAAATCTATAACAAAAAACAGGAAATATCTCAGAACTGATCAACTCCACGAAAAAAAAAAGGAAGGAAAAAACGTATATGGTATAAATTGTGTGTTTTAACGAGATCTGCGTTTTTTGTGCAGTAAATTTTCGTCTATCTCTTACGGTTTACCAGTTAAGCATAATTCAGCAAAATTTATCCAGAATAAAGAGGTCTTTAGAGGTTATTCAAAGAAAATTCATGATATAGCTTTTACTTGTATAAATATCTTTAACATACGGTATTTTAATCAAAATTGTACAGCCGTTTTTGAGGAAATCAAAATTTTCGAAATATTTTCAATGTAAATGGTAGTTTAGGGTGGGGGGGATTTTTTTTTTTAACCTTCACGTCTCATCCTTGTAGGATACTAAATTTAAACATTTGGTAATTTTACGGAATTTTCGTTTCTGAGTTATGGTGTTCACAGACACAACCTTTTTCTAAAACTTCCTTTATTGGATACAGAGGACCCTCAAACGGGTATTTCCGGTGAAATCTCAGTATAGAATTTTTGCCTGGAATTCAATACCTTCTCTATACACTATATTTAGTGATGGTGAAATCTTAATCCCTTGGTTGAAAGACAATGCTTCCTCTACCCAATGCGCAAGTTGGAAGAACTTAAGAAAGGGAAACCCGTGAGCATGTAAAGCAATCATTATGTTTTTCCTGAAGTAAATGGCCGCACAGTTTATGTAAAACATTGACGCTAGTCACCTGTTTCCTGAGATCGTGACGTTCTGCGCAGGTTTTTTCCGTGTTTTGTCTATTTGTGGAGGAGAAACTTCATCCGCT
Source organism: Hymenopus coronatus (assembly GCA_030762935.1). Classification (NCBI taxonomy): domain Eukaryota; kingdom Metazoa; phylum Arthropoda; class Insecta; order Mantodea; family Hymenopodidae; genus Hymenopus; species Hymenopus coronatus. The sequence goes on from CM060900.1 coordinate 18,964,242, forward strand.
TGCTATGAATGACGCATGCAAAACATCTATGTCGCATTTTATTACGCAACATGCTAAACACTGTGACATGCATTCAGCAAACCATTTATTTACTTAAAATCACAACATGTTAATACAAATCAACAAATCGTGCTGTCTACCATTCACATGACCTTTTCTACATCTCTGAAACAAATTATTGTTAATAAGCTTATTCTTCTATCTGCTTTATGCTAATCAGGATCAAACACTAACTATTACTTAGTTCCTTATAAGTGGAAGGGAAATAAGAGAATACACTAGATTAAACCGACAGTCACAAGTTTTAAAATGTGGTTGCTAGGGGATTGAATTCCGTTTCTATGCGTGGTCAGGAGTTGACAGGTTCACATATAGAGAAGTTTAAGTAAAACTGAAACCAATAACTAAACGGTCAACACCACGAAAAAAATGTATACGATTTAAATCGCGTGTTTTAACAAGATCTACATCTTTTGTGGAGTAAGTTTTTGTCTATCTCTTACGGTTTACCAGTTATGCAAAACCTAGCAAAATCATCCAGAATGAACAAGTCTTCAGAAGCTATTCCCAGAAAATTCAAGATATAAATTTCATTTGCGAAGTAAAAAGCTTTAATATACGATATTTTAGTCAAAATCGTTCGAGCCATTTTTGAGGAAAACAAAATTTTCAAAAATTTGTCCATGAATAGGATAGTTTGGAATGGGGGGATTTTCTTGAAAATCTTCCGTGTCGCATCCTTGGAAGATACCAAACTTAAATAACAAGTTTGGTTCTTAACTGACTTTTCGTTTTTGGGCTATGCTGCCTACAGACACACAAACACACACATGGATATTTTTCTAAAAATCTGATGTGTTCCATTCACATGACTTTCTCTACATTGTAAAACAAATTATTGCTAAAAACCTTATTCTTCTATCTTCTTCATGATAATCGAGATAAACCTTAGAAGAAATTGTCCTATTACTTGGTCCCTGGTAAGTAGAAGGGAAAACATCTAATGTGTTCCATTCACAAGATGTCCTCTAGCTGTTTGGTAAACAAACCTTTTGTTCAAAACATTAATCTGTTATCTACATCATGCTAATCAAGATAAACGTAAGCAGAATTAGTCTTATTACTAGCTTCCTTGTAAGCAGAAAAAAAAAATAAGAATATGCACAGCCTAAAGCAACAGTCTCGTTCTTTAAAAGCCGGTCGTTATGTGAAACAATTGAAATTCTAATCTCTTTGCCTGCCGAAATAAACAAATGAGAAACGAGAAGATAGATGTCTTGTCGTTTGAGAAACGTTTAAGTGGCTTAAAATTGAAACAAATAATCTGGAATATCTCGAAAAGGTTAATTCTATTTGACGTAAATTGTGATCTTTTTAATGAGATCCACATGTTTGTGTAGTAAGTTTTTGTATATCTGTTGTCTTCAGAGGCTATTCCCAGAAAGCTCAAGATAAATATTATTTTTTCGTGTAAATATCCTACATATAAAAGAGATTTTAATAAATATCATTAGAGCCTATTTTGAGTAAAACAAAATTTTCGAAATCCTATCCATGTAAAGGGTATTTTATGATGGGGGAATTTTCTTGAAAATCTTCGTGTCGCATCCTTGGAAGATACCAAACACAAATGCCAAATTTGGTACTTAACGGTATTTTCGCTTTTGAGTTACGCTGTGCACAGACACAAACGGACCTTTTTCTAAATTTGTTTTGGACTCGAAACATATTTTCCTGAACTCTCGGTGTCGAATTTTTGGGTGGAATACAATATTTCGTCTATACACTATATAAATAGTACGTGTAGAGAAAGTAAACATCACAATTTTGGTCCAAAACCCTTGATTTTCTGTTGATTGTCCATATAAACGGTCTCATATATCCTATATAAAACGGTATGCTGTGAAGCGCAGCACTTCAAGAGGGTCCATAAGTAATAAAGAACCCGAGTCACCTTGCTGAGAAGTAAGTGTCTTAACTACTCGGCCACGGCGCCGCCCTGTAACAAAACTTTGAACCAAAATCACGTTATAAACTTAAACACAAAGGCAAGCGTGTAGATGATCAGCTGAGAGAAAGTGACCTCGATAAACGGGCAGGAAAGGTCTATATCGCTATGTAAATGCAGGTCAAATCTTTTCTGCTCCATGAGCGATCATATCTGGACATTTTCCTGCTTTCGCAATGATTATTATCAGCAGAGCTGAGGTGATAGGATGCAGGGAAAAAGTATGTCAGTATCATCACCATCATCTTCTCGCTAGACATGACCTTGGAATCACGAATGACCCACTTCATGATCCTCGCTTCGTTCCTGCCATTTTGTTGTTTAAGTTATCATAAGCAATAACACGAGTGTTTTCATCTTGTTGGTAATTCACGACCGGAGCGCAGCGACGGGTGTCAATTGTCCTAAGATATGAAAACTCGAGTTGCATTAAGACAATTTAGCGAAATAATTTATAATATATAGGAAGGGAGATTTTATCAGGTTATAATTGTAATATATTAGTTTTCAAACAGTAGATGACACATTCGACCATGTTTATTTATCGAATGTTTTTTTTTTTTTTTTCTTTCTTCACTGTCTCTTGAACTATGCACGAATATCGATAGCAACAATAGAAACAGGGAACAATTATTTTATTTCATATTTTAATAACTAATGCTTGAAATGAAAACAAACGTTATTTTATTTGAGGGTTTTGCACTTATCTCATACATAAAAAATACAAATAATGATTATTTTCACTCCTTTTTTAAGTAAATAGATTATGAACTGGATAAAACTTTAAATAAATATTGTAACTGAATTAATTGAAAGTGCAAATTTGGAACTGACAGTTGTTAAAAGCGAAGGTTGGCTGACTGGATTGTTACCTTGTCAGGAGTTACCAAGACAGGAGATTAACAAACGTCAGGTGCGACAAGATTTCAAAGAAATAGACAACAGCTACGACAATATCACTCCAGTCGGATGACCGCGCCTAATCTCGGCCACTGCATTGGCGCTTTAATATTTGAGCTGAATTGTCATAAATAATCCAAAATTGCCAAGAGAAACACTATGCTGAATATTGCCTCGTTATCCTGTGATCGGCTGCAGTCTTATTTGATTATTTATTTATTTGTTACTGTTTGGACCGTAGGTGGCCAGGGACATCGCCAATCAATTACTTTACTGTAAGGGCCTGGCCCCTCTTAACATTCGAACATAGCTTTCACTTTAGGAAACAATTAGAAAAACCCCATGCTCCATTCACATGACTTTCCCTACCTGTTCTGCAAACAAACTTCTTACAACAAATAATTTTTTTTTTTCTACTTCATGCTAACCGAGATCAGTATTAGTAGAAAAATGTTACTTAGTTCCTTATAAGTAGAAGAGAAATAAGGGAACACACTAGGCTAAAACATAGTTAAATGCATTAAAAATTGTCGGTAAGCTATGCCATTGAGATTCACTTCTTTACATGACCAGGAGTAAAACAAAAGAAACACGAATTACTTGCAGTTTGAGAAAAAGTTTAAGTATTTTAAACTTTAAACCAATAGCATGTGATATCTCGTAAATGGTTAGCTCTACAACAAAAATGTATATGACATAAATTGTATTTTGACAAGATCTAAATTTTTGTGTACTAAACTTTTGTCTCTCTTTTACGGTTTACCAGATACACAAAAGTAAGGGCCGCGCCGTGGCCGAGTGGTTAGACCACTCGACTCTCACCTAGACGGTCGGGGTTCGATCCCAAGCGACCGCATGTGAGATTTGTGGTGGACAAAACGGCGCCGGGGCGGGTTTTCTCCGGGTACTCCGGTTTCCCCCGCCATCGCATTCCACCGGTGCTCCATTATCATTCATGTATCATCAGTGTCACCGCCTGCGGTGCCATTAGTAGTTAAAGCGGGCATTAAACACTACCAAAAAAAAACAAAAAAAAACAAAAAAAAAAACACAAAAGTAATTCACAATAAAGAGGACTTTAGAGGTTATTCCCAGGAAATTTAATTGTATGTTTGAAATAACATCGTTTTTATTACATTATTAATATTTATAATTTTTTTATTACACAAGTTACATTGTATTTACTATTTAAATATCTTTAATATACAGTGTTTTTCTGAAAATCTATGGAATCATTCTTTAGAAAATAAAAGATAGTTTGGGTTGGGGGGTTTCTTTGAAATATTCGTGTCGCATCCTTAAATGATACTAAACTTGAACACTACACATCTCCATAAAAATATTTTGCAGCTCTAATATCTGCAATCAATTTTCGAAGTAAGCAATGACGGAAAATGCAATTAGTGTTGTATGTGGCGAGAAATTCACTTACAGGAATCGTGTTGTTCCATTTTTCGGGTCTTCATTCAGTGGCAGACGAATGAAAGCAGGAATGAGAATATGCCCCTACTTACTGCACGCGACACCACAGGCGGTGGACGCTGATAATACCTGAAATGACAACTAGGAAAGGAAATTTGGGAAGGAAACTTTCCAGATGATACTCAACTTCTTAACACAATCCTGCAACGCCAAAATGTATAATAAGCTGGCACCTGTGGTTTAAACTGTGTTCAGAACCTACGTGATAAAATGCCACTTTTGGATAAGGTGTAAGCTGAAATATAATTAATTCTATAGATATTAAAACAGGGCCGGTAAGATAAGTTCCCGCAGAGTGAAATGATCTACCCCTACAATCGCCGCTTCCTTTTTTCTTCCACCTTTCAGAGAGGTGGAGAAGTTACGTGTGCAACAGTGGCGGTTGTTCTTGAAAAACAAAATACTTCTTCTCCCAGTCCCGATTAAACATTCGCCGTTTACTCATATTGCACATGTAAGCCGGTTTCTTTAGCTCTACGTGACTGTCGAAAGAGAGTAGTGGGACAAAAGGGAGGGTAAGTGCACATCTCTTGCACTTTGCCTGCCAGGTCTCCTTTATACCTTCAACAAAAACAAGGAATAAATTTGAAAGTATTGTCAAACAATGACAGTTGTTTTATAGCATGCAAGAAATAGATGCAAGATTTTCTTAGCTTATATCTACAAGGTTTTCAAATTGAGTACAAAAAGGAAAAGAAAACGTGAACCATCAAACCTTTTCCATGTTTTACACTTTAAATTACTATGAGCGGACCACAACAAGTTGCGGCAGTTTATGGAGACCTAATAGACAAAACGAAAATAGCATTCCACGTATGTAAGACTTCAATGTGATCTTTTTACGGACTTCAAATAAATTAAAGAGAATTTTAGAAAATATTGGAACTAAGCTTTTGGTTAGTACTGGTTATAGCTTAAATAAATGATGATATAAGACATACATAACTAGCTCTATAGTTACTTGTTTTGTTGTTTATTCCTTCTAAATATTACGCAGATATGCGCTAGTCAAGTGCGTAAAAACGAGGGGTTCCATGCCAGGAGGCGAGGCATGTTAGGTCTGCCTCAGTTTTAACCCTAAGCTGAACACTTTCACAACTAATAGGAGAAGAAAAGTCTGGTATATTTCATTCATATGAGTTTCTCTACCCCTCTATCGTTTATTAGAGCATACAAACTACTCTTATGATATTAGTTGTTTCTTCCGCACTAGCGTAGGACAGAAGTTGAGATAATTATTAACAATAAATGACTAAAAAGTGTGGCTTATCAGTTCCCCACTGACCGCTTTTAAACAGAAATAACCCCGTTGAGTTCTGCAAATCTTTTATCGCACGAAAGTATATCTGCACACAATTGGGCTACTTGGTGTGTGTGTGTGTGTGTGTGTGTGTGTGTGTGTGTGTGTGTGTGTGTGTGGCAGAGAGAGAGACTAACTCAGCTGTATACAGAACAACTATCAACAAAGAAAAATAGTTGTATGTTGCAGTTTGGTGAAGTTTGAAGTGATATTTGATCATATTCATATTACTAATTTGTAATAATATGTTTTGAATTTTGAAATTAGGTGCTTTAACATTAATGCTATTTTACTCACATGTCAATTTTCATTTCTGGCACGCCATTAGTCATTAATTCTGCCCGCAAATTAACTCGAGATTAAGGGGAATTGCCTTAGTAGTATATTTTAATGAATGCAATAAATACATTCTCCTTTCTAAAAGAATAGTAGCCCTTCAAAACTTAAGGGGAGTCCAAATTCCCTGTCCTGCCAATGTTAAACTTTGACCCATTATCTCAGCAACTATTTAACATAATGAGCTAAATAGAATAGAAATAGAATACTTCTGTTCATTAAAAGGAAAGGTGTGATTTTTTTATTTCTCTATACGTACTATGTACATAGTGTATAGAGACTTTTGCACCCAAAAATTCGATACTGAGATTTTTAGGAAATGCTTGTTTTGAGGCTCCCTGAATAGAAAAACAACCTTTTTAGAAAAATGTCCGTGTGTGTCTGTCTGTGGGCATCACAGCTCAAAAACTAAAAGACCATTAAATACCAAACTTGGTATTTAAGTTCGGCACTTTCCAAGGTTCCGACACGAAGATTTTAAAAAAAAAATCCCCCCCAACTAACCCTTACATGGAAAACATTTCGAAAATTTTGATTTTCTAATAAATGGCTCTAATGGTTTTGATTAAAATCTCTTATATTTAAGATATTTGAATGACAAATAAAATGTATATCTTCAATTTTCTGGAAATAGCCTCTGAAGGGATGTTTCTTCTGGATGAATTTTGCGGAATTTTGCATAACTCATAAAACGTAAGATATAGGCAAAAACTTACGAAAGAAAAAGTGTGGATCTCGATAAAACACACACTTTATGTTATATACACATTTTTCGTGGAGTTGACCGTTTTTGAGATATTCCATGTTATTAGTTTCAGCTTTAATTTTTCTCATACGGAATTTGTCAACTCCTGTCCATACAAACAATAGTACTTCAATCACATAGCAACAAACTTTTAAAATATTTGACTATCGATTTGGCCTGTAGTACCCCCTTATTTCCCTTCTATTTACAAGGAAACAAATAACACCCTTTCTGCTAATATTTTTCTCGATTAGTATTAAGGAAATAGAAATAGAAGAATAAGCTTTTTAACAATAATGTAATAATGTATTGTAGAGATATAGAGAAAGTCATGTGAGTGGAACACGTCAATTTTTTTTAATAAAGCTTAGTTTCTGAAATAATGGGGCATTTGTATAGAAGAGTTTACTTCTTGAGAAATTGCTTTCAAACATAACATTAAAAAAATATGTAACCTATTTTTCCAAACACAACATTGCAGTAGTTTGAAACTCGCACATGAAAAATATATGAGCGAGATACCAATGCTGCCAATAGCTAAAGTAAAACTTTCCGATCAAAGTAGAAAAGATCTCTCCTCGAACATTAATATTTACAAAGTTATTGATGTTTTACCAAATGAGTGCACCAAAATATGCTAAAAAAGCTACTACGCAGGATTATTTTCAAAATTACTTTAAAACTATTTATAGTTCGCGTACCTCTATGAAAATTACAACAAAATAAGTGGGAGACTCGGAATATTCATATTAATAAAAAGATGAAAATGGAAAAAAATATTACGAATATCACATTTTGACTCCCCTTAAGGTTTCCATGAATTTGGTCCAAAACCTATGAAAACATCTTTTAAAATGTCATAATAAAATAATGTGAACTCTTAACTTTATTAGAATATATTTTTCCCCATTTCACGAAATTTAACTGAAGCAATAGACGGGTAGACCATGTCTATTAATAGGAACAGCCAAGTGTAAGCCTTGTTTTCTCACAAGCTTTTTTCCATGCTAAAAAAATTCCACACGATGCAACTGTTTACAAATTGTTTAAAAAATGCTTAGAGTCTTTCAAAAGTACATTAAAGAAAATATTCACATGCTTTTTCGAAATAATGCTCCAATTTTAGGAAATGAATTATTACACTTTGAAAAATGAGAGTTTTGGAGAATACGAAGAGTAATAATTTTTCTACAATGTCCAGTGTAAATATAAAAATATGATAATCATATTATGATAGATCTATTTGTAAACTCACTTACTGTAAAACTGTAGTTTTAATGTGAATAGTTTAGAAATACATCGTGTGCTCATTTTTATTACAGCAATGGATTTGGAGAGTAAAATAATTATTTGAAATAAACACGCAAGATAGAATTTTGATACATAGCAAAAATATCACTATTATTATGTATAACAACTGATATAAATTTCAATAATATATCTGTATACTGTGGATTTTATAATTTCACAAATGCCTTCTCTTAAAACGTCAAGACCAGATCGTCTTCGCCAGAGCAATAATGAGGTCACTGTAGGCTTACACATGCCTATCTGTTCTCTAAAGCATTAGCACCGAGCTGTAAAACATGTCAAGCTCGACTAGCAACTACCCACATCATACTAAATTGTCCTATTCACCACAGATACTGACAGAAAATCAATATGTCAAACAATGATCCTACATTACTCAGCGAAGCTACAAAGATACCAAAAGTAATACAGTTTTTGAAGATTCGCTTTATATCTGTTGCTATAAAACAAAATCCTGATTTAATGTTAATACACAAGAAAGGACAACGCTTACAAGCCTCAAACTATAAACACTACCTTTGCTTACATCTTTCTCCAAATCCTTGAAAAAGTTATTTAAAATAATTTATCATCATTTAGATAAAATATGTTATTTTAGCAAAGGAACAATTTGGATTCAGATAGAATATGTCAACCAACGAAGCTGTCTTCAAGTTAAACATCATTTTTTTTTTCTATCCTAGGATGCCAAATTTAAGTCACTAGGAATATTATGTGATATATCAAAGGCGCTTGACTGTGTTAATCATAAACTACTTCTATCAAAATTAATACACTGTGGTATTAGGGGCAAAGGGTATCAATGGATTGCATCTTACTTATCGAGTAGAAAACCATATTTTATAATAAACACTTCAAATAATAGAAATGCATACTCTGAATGGTCTGAAATAAACATGGTGTGCCACAGGATTCTATACTACGTCCCTTATTATTTTTGCTGCACATTAATTATCTTCCTACAGTAATAACAATGCTTATTCATTTATTCTTGCGGATAACACAAGTATTATAATTTAAGAACACAAAAACAATCAGCTCCCAAATTCAACTAGCAAAATCTTCAGCATACTAAATAATTGATTTGAAAGAAACGATATATATATATAAATTTTGAAAAACTAACTACATTCTTTTTGCCCAAAGCGAAAACGTATTTCAGACTTAGGGTTGAACATTAAAGTAATCAAATTGCAGAAGCTACCAATATAAAATTCATGGGTATTATTAAGGTCATAATATTAATTAGAAAGCCCATATTGACAATTCCTTACCCAAACTGAGCTCTGCGTGTTTTGCAATGAAATCATTCATTCAGCTTGCAAATAAGAGCTTTCTAAAACAACTTATTATGTTTATTTTCAACCATTGATGACCCATGGAATAGTAATCTGGGGAAATTCGGTAAATGTCAAAAAGGTGTTTATTATGCAAAAAAAGATAACAAGAATGACAGGGGTAAGATAATGAACTCACGGCACACCACTATTCAAAATGGTTGGAATTTTGCCATTAGCCTGCAGATATATTCTAGCTACATTGTTATTTATAATACATAACCCGGTAAACTTTACAAAAAATGCAGATATACATAACAAAGAGACTATATACAGACAAGACTTACGTAGACCAACAAATAATTTGCAGACCTTCCAGAAAGGGGCTCACTACAATGGTACCGTTTTATTTAATTCACTTCCATCTCTTATAATGGAATTGCATTTGAACAAAAATAGGTTTAGGTCAGAATTTAAACAATACCCCACCTTCTATACAAAGGAGGATTTCATTCAATAAAAATACTAACACTAATTAATGCAGAGTTGTAAACATAATATACTAGAATATTCTAAGAATACATTCTTTACGAATTGGTTTTTGGAAAGAGACATACAATTGTAAATTGCGCAAATTTGACACCTATGAAAAAGTTAACATCAGGGTTAATCTTAGTAAATAAATGTATTAATAATCATCAAGAGTGATCACTAAATATAATTTAGGACTTGATCTACGTCCTACATTTGGACTTTGTGTCTAATCTCAATAAAGGATCCACAGATTGCGATGTAATGTAATATAATTGCACAGACAGAAACACACACTGACCTAAAAATATAATTCTTGGATTCAGGGGTCCTCAAAACATGTGCTTCCGCTGAAATCTCGGTATCAAATTTTTGGGTGGAACAAGATACCTCCCCTGTCTACAATGTGCATTGTACATACTACTTAATATACTTGATATTGTAATATTAAATATAAGGTTGCTTAAATATGTTTATATAACGGATAAAACAAATAATATTTAATAGTTTCCTTAGTTGTAAATAAATGTTTAGCTATGAATATTTGAAGAGTTCTTAAAGAAATTTAAGAACAATTATAGAGAAATAATTTTTGCTATAACACCATAATAACATTAAATATTGAATTATAAAAGTAAGATAATGTGGAAAGTAATACAGTTGAATGCATTTACATAAATTATATTATTAGTAGATAGAATAAACTTATTGTAGTAAATATATCCACAGCTTAGTGCTGGATACCAGTGATGTAGTGCATAGTATATAATAGGAAGCAGCTAGATACCAGTGCTGTAGTGTATAGTATAGAATAGGAAGCACCTGGATACCAGTGATGAAGTGTCTAGTATAGAATAGGAAGTAGCTGGATACCAGTGCTGTAGTGTATAGTATAGCATAGGAAGCAACTAGACACCAGTGCTGTAGTGTATAGTATAGAATAGGAAACAGCTGGATACCAGTGATGTAGTGTATAGTATAGAATAGGAAACAGCTGGATACCAGTGATATAGTGTATAGTATAGAATATGAAACAGCTGGATACCGGTGATATAGTGTATAGTATAGAATAGGAAACAGCTGGATACCAGTGATGTAGTGTATCGTATAGAATAGGAAACAGCTGGATACCGGTGATATAGTGTCTAGTATAGAATAGGAAACAGCTGGATACCAGTGATGTAGTGTATCGTATAGAATAGGAAACAGCTGGATACCGGTGATATAGTGTATAGTATAGAATAGGAAACAGCTGGATACCAGTGATGTAGTGTCTAGTATAGAATAGGAAACAGCTGGATACCGGTGATATAGTGTATAGTATAGAATAGGAAACAGCTGGATACCAGTGATGTAGTGTATCGTATAGAATAGGAAGTAGCTGGATACCAGTGATGTAGTGTATAGTATAGAATAGGAAACAGCTGGATACCAGTGATGTAGTGTATAGTATAGAATAGGAAGCAGCTGGATACCAGTGATGTAGTGCATAGTATAGAATAGGAAACAGCTGGATACCAGTGATGTAGTGTATAGTATAGAATAGGAAGTAGCTGGATACCAGTGTTTTAGTGCATAGTTTAGAATAGGAAGTAGCCGGATACCAGTGATGTAATATATAGTATAGAATAGGAAGCAGCTGGATACCAGTGTTTTAGTGCATAGTTTAGAATAGGAAGTAGCCGGATACCAGTGATGTAATATATAGTATAGAATAGGAAGCAGCTGGATACCAGTGTTTTAGTGCATAGTTTAGAATAGGAAGTAGCCGGATACCAGTGATGTAATATATAGTATAGAATAGGAAGCAGCTGGATACCAGTGATGTAGTGTATAGTATAGAATAGGAAGCAGCTGGATACCAGTGATGTAGTGTATAGTACAGAATAGGAAAAAGCTAGACACCAGTGATGTAGTGTATAGTATAGAATAGGAAGCAGCTGGATACCAGTGTTTTAGTGCATAGTGTAGAATAGGAAGCAGCTGGATACCAGTGATGTAGTGTATAGTATAGAATAGGAAGCAGCTGGATACCAGTGTTTTAGTGCATAGTATAGAATAGGAAGCAGCGGGATACCAGTGATGTAGTGTATAGTATAGAATAGGAAGCAGTTGGATACCAGTGATGTAGTGTATAGTATAGAATAGGAAGTAGCTGGATACCAGTGATGTAGTGTATAGTATAGAATAGGAAGCAGCTGGATACCAGTGATGTAGTGTATAGTATAGAATAGGAAGCAGCTGTACACCAGTGATGTAGTGTATAGTATAGAATAGGAAGTAGATGGATAGCAGTGATGTAGTATATAGTATAGAATAGGAAGTAGCTGGATACCAGTTGTAAAATTGCTCGTTTTCCAGTAATATTTTTGTTTTAGAATAAGTTGCTTTATTATATTATATTTTAATCCATTTACACCTTAATTTTTCTTTTTATATTCTGGCTCCTCGTTTAGTGACTTTAATTTCAAATTTCATTTTTAGAGTAGTTAATTATCTGAAACAATATGTAATGGAGAGAATTTGTATTGCCTGTGTTTGCAAAAAAAAATTTAAAGTTTGAATATATGTGCCGGTAGAGTTGCCTGGGTTCCGTGGTTGCATATACGGATTTTGTTTATTTACTTATTTATTTGTACATACGTGCTAGAGAAGGTAATAAAATATCTTGACATTAAATATCTAACTGTTGTGAAGGAATTTACGACGATATTTAAACTGTACAAAGTTATACATCTGGTTTTGTAAGTATTTGGCATTTGAACTAAGAACAACGCGCTGACATGACTACAGCACCAAGAAGCAGAATTTGGAAAGTTTCGTGACGGGTTCTCTTCATTACGTCATAGCTCGAGTATTTCCTGACGGTCGCTCATTTCACAGTATTTTTAACAGAAACAGAAAAGGACATCCAACGACCTAAACCGACGCGCAGCTGCTTAGCCTGTAACCAAAAAGGGATTCTCCATCAACCAGTGTCACATACAATACACAAATAAAACTAACTGCATACGAAGAATGTGAAACTTCCAACACCATATCAGTTTTGCGCATTTTGCGACCGAAAATTCCAAAACAGCTTTTCGACAGTTTGATGCACCGCTGCAGGGTAATACAGAAAGTGACAGACGATTTGGCATAACTAAATGATAACGAAAGGTATGAACATAAAACTTTCTTTACAAGGTTACAGTACCTTACTCTGTTTCTCAACGTAATATCCAATCTGCCAAGACATTTATCATCACGTGGTACCAGTTTTTCAATGCCGATGTTCTACATTCTACCGCCAAAGAACTTTTTCATCTTCTTTGAATGCACAAAATGTTCGACCAATCGAATTTTATAGGCAAATAGCGCAAGTGTATGGTGATAATGCAATGAACGAGTCTTCAGGTAGGAAATGCGCATACTTTACGAGTAATCAAGGAAGAACTGGTGTGTACGATAAAGACCGGAGTGGAAGTTCATCAGTCGTTATGAAAGAGTTGAAAGCAAATATTGATAAAAGAACTAAGAAAAACCGATGTTTCACTTTGGACATTGTATATGAACTTTTGGATGGAAAAAAATTCCCAAGCGATGAAGACCTCAAAGTGGCAGTGACATCTTGCGCATGTCTTTAGCGGTGGAAGAGTGTAACATCCGCATTGAAAAACCGGTACCACGTGACAATAAATACCTTGATAGCAATGACGACAATGCACACATGTAGTAGATAGAGAAGGTTGAAGAATACACTAAAAATTCGATAGCAATATTTCACCGGAAATACGTATTTTAGATTCCTCTGAATAAAAAAGGAACCTCTGTGTGTGTATTTGTTGACATTATTAATCAAAAACGAAAATTTCCCGGAAATTCCTCCACCCCAAACTACGTTTTATCTGTAAAGGTTTCGAACATTTTGCTAGAAATACCGTATATTAAAGATATGTACTTAAATGACCAATAAAATGTATATCTTGAGTTTCCTAGGAATAACCTCTGACGTCCTCTTTGTTCGGGATGACTACCATAAATGGTAAGCCGTAAGACATGGAGACAAACTTACTATGCAACAAATGACGATCTCGTCCCTGCTCACAAACCCCGAGACTTCAGTGGTCTCCCGAGGGAGCGCCATGAATATGACTCGGATTTTTAGGTAAATACATATTTTGTTGGCGTTCTAATATGAACTTGAAACTTGAGTTTTATGTTTTGGACATGTACACTAGACCAACATTTTAAGTTTTATTGCACATAAAAATGCATATTTTCTGATTTCTGTATAAATAAATATTTTCGTATATTTACATAAATTACACAAAAATCGCATAAAGGAAAGTTTTTTAAAATAAGTTTCACTTAATTTCATAAAATCACAAAAGCAGCAGCAGAATTATTTTTAACGAGCCACTATCCACTTCTGTAATGCTCAACTACACATGCCAGATGACGCAGTTTGTTGTTGATCATTGTAAGAACTGGTATGTCAGCTTTAGCATCCCTTCAGTTTGAAAAAAGTATAAACATCCTGCAATGAGCTCGCAAGATAAGAATTGGAATTCCTCCACTGTCACACGCTTGAAATATACAAACACAGCCCTACTAGTATATGTTAAACTATAGGCAATTGTCACTCATTTGTCATTTGTGAATCCGCAACCTTCTGGTTGTGCTGGGAAGTTACATATCGACAATTTTGACTTCACAGTGGATTAAACACGCCCAGAGTGAAAAGTAGTGCAACAGTATGTTGTGGAATTTAAGGATATTTTCAGTTCTGGTGGTAAAATCCTGAAATTATTGATGTGAGTGTGAGTAACATTCCATGTTATAATTTACTTCTTGTGACGTGGAGCGATCATTTTCGAAATTCAAGACACTTCTTCTTCACATTCGTGAATCTTTAGGGATGGAAAATTTGAGGAAGCACGTGGTCGTATACTGTAACTCTACAGTATTTGGTGATACATTCCACGAATGATGCCTGGTGAGTACCACGTGCCTTTCTATAAGATCTTTTATTTGTTTTGGCACATATGTTTTACTTTTTAGCACATATTTTTAACATTTTTAGTGCATAAACATAAATATTTCCCAAGGTTTTAGTACCTAAAAACCCGAGTCCTACTCACGAATGTTTCCTGCACTACATGAAACCGTGTGTTCTTGGCTCTGCGTCCCTTCTTTCTGACGGAGGATTTCATTTCAGCATCCTCTTCGGCAGTCTCACCATACCATACAAGATGGTTTTCTTTCATTTCATCTATTATAATGCCATTTCTAATTCTTAAATTCCCTCATTTCTAAATTTTCCATCCTAGAAGTTCTCTTTGCTGTACTCCAGAAATCCATTTTTGCTTCTAATGATTTTCTTTTTGTTGGCCGAATTTCTAAAACATATCGTATTGTTTTCTTAACTATTTTATTATAATTACATTTATTACTTTCTATATACGTAGTGGCGCCGTGGCCAAGTCTTTAGATCGCTCGCCTTCCATCTTGCGGTCAGGATTCGATCCCTGATTTGTGACGTCTGGGTGGTTTTTCTCCGTTTCCTCCGGTTTCCCCCGCCACTCATTCCACGAATTACTCCATCACCTTTCCTATCATCCATTTCGGTGCATTTCATATCATTCACTTCCTCATACTCATGCCTGGCCACAGGCGACGCACTCGTTCCAGGTTCTCCATACTGTGGGTTCGTGCCGTTGGCTCCGCGACAAGCTTCTGAACCCTCTGGACCCGCTTCTAAGTGCTAAATAAGCGGAGGGTTTGCCGACTGCGAAACGAAACGAAACTTTCTATACACATAGTAGATAGAGAAGGTATTGCATTCCACCAAAATTTCGATGTTGAGATTTCACCGAAAATGTATGTTTTGAGGTCCTCAGTATTAAAAATAAGCATTTTGGAAAACGTCCTTGTGTGTGCGCGCGCGCGCCTGCGTGTGTGACCATGACCAGCATGGTTCAAAAACAAAAGGTCGTAAAATACCAATCTTGATATTTAAGTTTAGCATCTTCTAAGGATACAACACGAAGATCCACAAGAAAATCCCCCCATACCAAACTACACTTTTACATGGAAGATTTTTCGAAAACTGATTTTGTCAGATATGGCTCCCACCATTTTGATTAAAATGCCATACGCTTAAGATATTTTCATGATAATTGAAACGTAATCTTGATTTTTCTGGGAATAGCTTCTGAGGTCCTATTTATTCTGGCTGACCTTTATTTAACTGGTAAACCAAAGATGACGGCGATGATGATGGTGATGAATAATATATTTATACTTTTTGTAAACAACGCTGTCCGTTGCCAGGAAAATATCAGCCCCGCCGGTGTGACGGAATTGCGTTCCCCAGTTCTCTTATATGCCAATAGATCGACTGATAAGGGGTTGTCGCTTTTAAGCACACTTAAAACCCATCGGTCTGCGACCTTGGGAGCAGAAGGCAAGTGGCTGACAAACTGAGCCACCTAGACTGACATAATGATGGTGGTGATAATGTTTTGGTGATGGTAAAATTAAATTGGGTTTTCTTTGTGGACGCTGCGGTTCTTAGCTTCCCATTGTGTACAGAATATGAACGACACTTAATTTTGCTCAGAGGCCTCTTCATCAGGCTTGGGGTTCTTTAACGCGCTGTAAATTTATGACACGGGATCAACGGCTTTACCAGTCTTCCGAAAGAAGTCGTTCTAAGGATGATTTCAACCGAAAAAAAAAAGCATCGCCCTTTGGCAGCTTTGAACCCGCGACCTCGGGAACCAGAGGCCAGCTTGTCAGCCCTAGGCTACTAAGGGCAACATCAATGTTGATGTTGATGATGATGGTGAAGGAATAGTGTAGACCCCGACATACCAGGTAGCCCAACTGCCCTCATTTGACGTGTACAGATATCCCTTTGTACGTCAAAAGAGATGCATAACTCAACGGTGCTATTTCAAACTTAACTGTCTCAGCTATAAGTGGTGTGTCTGCCTCTCTGCCAATAATTCATGCTACGTAAGCAATGACGTCATCTTTGTTGCAAGATGACGACATTCCTCATGCCTCATTCCTCAATGCAATTTGAGTTGGCACCGACTAATCTCAGTGCAATTGTAAATATAAGCATTGATAATGACAGTGACCTTAACTCTAGAAGCAACGATGAAGACGAAGTTGACGAAGAAGATGATTTAGGAGAGGAGCCTTTGCCCAGCGACTGAGAGGTTTGGTGGACGGGGCGAAGTGGCAACAGTGTGACGGAGCGGCCACGAGGTAAGGCAACTGTCAGGTATCAATATGGATTTCCCAGAGTTTAGAACAGGGTAGTGGAGGTCTGGTGAGAGTGACGTTGGTTGTACCCCTCTAAATGAGCGGTAAACAAGACTGGGAGAGCGAAGGTGGTTCTTGCCAGTCCTCCACTGCCGGGCTTTAACTTAAAACAGCCCCGAACAGTTTTGTAACTCTTTTAACGTACGAAGGGATATCTGCACACGTCAAACACGGGATAGTTGGGTCACCTGATATTATATCCTAACAGAGTACATCAAAGGTCATTTTTCTTAGAGGCCTTTAAAGCCATCTTCTCAAATTCTCTTCATGTACAGTACAACCTGGTCCATTTTCACAACTGCCGGATCAAGTCGATTGGCAATATTTAGATAGTTGTCTCTTTTTAGACAGTTGATGCTAATAGTAGGTCTGTTACCAGACGTCAGTAGTAGTGTTAAAAGTAGACAATTCTGTCGCTCAGTGTTATTAAATTATAACACTCCAATGTTGCCAACTTTGGTTTATGCGTTCACGGTCTTATTCAAGTAGGCTATGACTCTGAAAGCTCGTATCGATCCATAAAACGGCGGTTCATTTGAACGTGCTTAACAGGAGTCTGCTGAACCAGGCGAACTTATGCAAGCAGCGGAGAGAGCAAAATTACAACTGCCACACTGCCTCCGTTGTATAGAATGTTTTCATTCTGTACGAGTAAGTCAGCATGTCAACACTGATACTAAGCAAAGCAACAACTGGATATCGCAGACCAATCATGAGCTCCGTGAAATGGGTAAAACAATCTATTTATCATCATAATATGTCTATAAATATTGAGAACTGTGTAAAAACTGTGTATGACACACGTGTTAGGATTGTTTTATATTGCCTAGGGCCTCGTTTTCCATGCTTCCTACTCACAATATAAAACACCATTTTTACCACTTGTATCATAAATAACTATTAACTGCTCTATACGATATATCTGTCTACCGGTACGATACGATATTTTACTGTGCAATATCGTCCGATAGCCATAGCATTCATTAACTTGGTCTTAGGTTTATACGAATATGCTCATTGCTTTAAATAAACGTGAAATGAGAGAAGGAGCGCCAAAATAGAAGCTACACAAAGCATATGTGAAATATATACAGACCCCTAACAAGCGGATGTGAGGAAAAAAATGAAAATAAAAACAAAACAAAAAAACGAAATGAAGTTGTGCGCCACAACCTGTTTTGAGTGAATCCTTGTCTGGAATGATGCTATTTCCGAACTATAAATTAGGTCGGAGCTAAGGATGCGTCCAGACGGCGTGACGGACATTTATGTGCTGCGTACGTGAAAACATCAGCATCAAGTACGCCATAAACTGCATCCTTAAGCACTTGTTTTACGAGTCCGTTATGACTTGTTCCTCCTCCTGCTTCTCCTCTGTCTGTGATGTTATTTTCCGAAGTTTATGAGATGTCACAAAGAAATCGTAATCGTGCATATAGCAGTAAATCTAATGTGTCCACAAAGTTTCGTGTTAGAACTGAAATAAGCTTCGTCTCTATCCTGTATGTTTACTTAACTTTCACGATCGTTCAATGGCTGCAAAGTATCTTGATCATAGGTGCCGAATTAGAGGGGGGGGCAGCTTCTGCTCCCTGAATCATAAAGCCAGGGGTATTGACCCCTCAACAGTTTTAAGCCGATGTCCCACAGTCAAATATTTTGGTCCAATGCTCTTGAAACTACAAATTGGATCGTGGAACATCAGATAATTTCATTGTATACAATTTCCGTAAGATGTTTTGGTCCAATTCAGTTGGCTACAATAGGGTACAGCGGTTTCTAATTTTTGGTCCAAACATATGAAATCAACCAATGAGCGACCTGGTGGTAATGACGTAGTAAGATGGCAGCTAGCGCTGGGTCTTCCTTCCCGCCAACGTGATTGTTTGTGTGAAACTTTGCTGTAATTTGTAGACTTTATCCTAAATAATAGGGTTATAGTAGCTGAGCTATGGTTGAAATACACATCTTTTTGTACGGCAGAGATTTGTGAAATAATGACTCGGGTATTTACAACCCTGCAGATGTATTTTATCGGATCCATTTGTAATTAATCTTCTTTTCTCAACAAAAATATAAAAACGAGGTCTTTATTTGATTTACTGGTATGGACTGCCTCATATTTCTGTCTTGGCGAGTGATTTTCGTCTCAACTAAGAACTGCAGCTTTCCAAACAAATTATCGTCCATTCTAAGGAAATTAAAATAATTTACAGGGTCAGAAACGAGTTCATTTTACAGCATAGGTAGTACACCTCTTCCTTGGCCTGCATTCCTACGTTCTAGCTATGGTCTAGTCCACCAACGCCTCTTTATTGATTTTTCTTTCTATTATAATATGCTCTTGCAATGGATACATAAACTAAGCTTGTGACAGCGAACGTAAATAATTGTGGATCAGCAACCTCCACCATTTTCTAATAGCTGCTCATGTGCATGCGAGAAATATTTGGACCAAATTTTGACCGTGGGACATCGGCTTTACTGAAAGAACCTGGTTGCTAAAATTCCAAGATAGGTTTCTCCTTAAAATAATCCGTTGTGTTCCATTCATATTACTTTCTCTACTCAAAATATTATTCCTTTCTATTATCTGTCTGAAGAATGAATGCAGACGGCCACGAGTGGAAGCTTGCGTAAACACAAACAGATAAGCAGTATTACGTCATCACTCCCGGTGCATGCCATATACAGTTAGTCTCACAAAGTAGAAAACTAATATTCATTAGTAATAAAGAAAACAGCAAGTTTAACCTGTTGTGGCTCTTTTAGTTTATTCCTGTTTACGTACGCTGTGCTGATGTTTTGATGGTCAGACTGTACTGCACTATTTTCCAGTCTTCTCTGACCGCTCTAAACCGTGCCATGCTACGAAGAAGAGAAAGAAGGTAATGCACTAGGCTAAAGCGATAGTCAAATATTTTAAAAGTTATCGGCATGTGAAACAATTGAAATTAAGTTTTCTTTGTGTAGCTAGGAGTAAAATAAAAGAGGTATGAAACGAAAGATGACCTACCGTTTGAGAAACTTTAAGTACCTTAAAATTGAAACCAACAACAAGGAATATCTCGGAAACAGTTAACTCTACAAAAATGTTCAGTATTTCTCAGAACATGATGGCTCTGCCACACTCTTCTTTCAAAAGCTTGACTTTAAAGTTTGAGATTAGGGTGTGTGAGGTTGGGCCAAACCCCACTGTTGCCAAGTCTTCCGCTTTACAGCCCTTTCACTGAGGCGCGATTCTTGACTTGCAAGCAGTGTCTGCTAGAAACAGATTTTACTACGTTGCCTCTCGCCCCTAGTACAGGGTTCTCTTGTTTGCTAATGGTTATTGCCCAGTGGTGGGGGGAACTGGTCATCATGTTTTGGAGAAAACTATATGTGATATAATTGTGTGTTTTAACGAGATCTACATTTTTGTGTAGTAAGTTCTTGTCTATATTTTACAGGTTACGAGTTATACAATGTTGCAAAGAATGCTAAAAGCCGTGTAATTGAATTTTAATGAACTAAACTTATGGGTAATTTTAATGTGTTATTGCACATTTTCAATGTTTTTGTGGATATTTTTTTGCATATAGATAAGCGATGCCCAACCGCAGTCGAAGAGTAAAGGGTAGATGAACCTTCATCAACTAGTCTTTGTCATTGTGTGATATAAGTATTCTATAACCAACCTTCTGCGGTAGAGGGGTTTGTGGGTGAGCCTCCATCCACCAACTCCAACGTGGTATTGTGAGAATGCAAGTATACTTTATGTTGCAAAAATGGGCCATGTTTGCGGAGCTTGAGGCCACTGTGATGTTTCTATACAGAGTGAAACAAAAATACTTTTACAACGTTTCGCGATGAAAGTAGGTTCATATAAACATACGCTCTAAATCGCTTCGTTTCGCGTTTATTAATGAAAGTCACCTTTCCAGGTTCAACCTAATAACTTAACTTATTTATGCACTCATTTATAGAAGGCTTTGGCCCACTTTACCCTACAGAGTTGGCCTTGTGTTAACTTTGTCATTTATCAGATGTGTAATACATTCCCCCAGCACGCCTTACAAGTGCTGTCTACAGGGACTTCATTCAGAACACTCTCCCAGACTTATTAGAAAATATGCCTCTGCAAACAAGAAGAAATATGTAGTTTATGCGTGATGCTCTAACACATTTTAGTCTCATTGTTCAAGATGTACTGGCTTGTACCTAGCATGACAAATGGATAGGTAGAGGGGAGCCAGTTCCATGGCCGGCACGTTTCCCCGACCTCAATCCTTTGGATTTTTATCTTTTGGCGGCACCTTAAATCATTGGTTTATGCAACCTGTCATGCAACCTGCGAAATCATAGACACTCACAGGGAGTATTTGACATTCCATGCTTCGACGAGGGCGTGCGCGTCTAGACGCAAGAGGAGAACATTTGGTTCACTTTCTATAAGTGGTGTTCGTGTGGATCACTTCCTAACAAACTGACAACGTCAACAATAGAATAAAATGTCACTTCAAAATGTTTTGATTAATAGCATTTTGAACCTCTATGAATCAAGAACGACGAGTTTTTGGACTTGATTTTACGTGAACATTTTTTCTTGTTTTGATGTAAGGAACCTGTCCCCAAATTTTGTAAAAGATTTTTGAATCAACCTGTATATATTTAATACAACACAGCGTGAATATCGTGCCGTTTGTACGTCACATTTCCTCCCCTGATGCTTTTTCTGGCACATTTTATTTTTAACAAGGTTATGGATATTTGCCATCAATGTTGGCTTACAATGTCTCAGAAGTCTTACCAAGTGATCCTCGCTTATACTTTTAATGTAATTAATTTTGGAAAAGGCTTGCTCGCAAATGTATGTAGATCCTCACATTACCATTAGAGCACAGTAATTTCCAACCTTGGAAATTTATCACAGGACAGTGATTTAAAGAATCCCCAACCTTCGTTATTAGAATATTTAATGTTAGATTATTTTGTATTTCAAGTAGTTCCAAATGTCGTTTGATATTGTATTGGGACCTCAATTTCAAATATTTTTCACAAATTAAGCGTTACGCTTGGTGGTTTTCTTGGACACAAAAATATTCCTTTTTCCATGATTGGTGAAATAAATATCTGCACATCTTTGAATATGTGAACACAGAACGTGAAATCGCAAGACTGCCGCCATTGCGACTGAACTAGGACAATATTGAACAACTAGCAGGCTAGCATGTCCGTTAGAACCTTTCCTCTCACTTCAAGGAGATGAAGATTTCATAGTCCACATGGGTCACGGTTGGGCCTGCTTTGGTTTTTGTTTTGATCCCATTATCGAGCAAGGACATTGAATACGTCGTACAGAAAACAAACTGTCGATAAACCATTTTGACCACCAACACTAAATATTTAACTTCCACGATTGCATGCATTTTTTACTACAACCATCATATTATGCAGTTATTCATTATCAACAGTAACCAGTGTTTTTAAAATCATGCAAGATCAAAGCTAGTAGGATGAAAAAGCATGCAATCCTACTGGCCAAAACTCTAGACAATTAAAGATAGTTTAAGAAATGCCAACTAACAATATGTACAATGAGACATTACATTTCCCTTATAGCAGAGGACATTTTACTGATCATCCACAAACTCTCTTATTGAGTAATAGGCGTTGCTGCATAGCAGACTTGTACCTTTCTATTTTCCCAAAGATAATAATTTGAACTCATTTGGGAGAGCATTGAATATTCTGACACATTCATAGTAACAGTTAAGCTAGCACTTGGTTTGTGCAAATCCATTCTTTAGCTAGTGTTTATATTGTGTAGATTTACATTTTTTTACAAAGTATTCTTAATTTTTGAAGAGGCAATACATGAGCATGTAAATGTATTCACAAGGAAGTATCAAAAATTTCAGAGCCCACCTGGGTAGTGTGGTGGTAGCATGTCTGCTTCACATTCAAAAAGTCGTGAGTTCAAATCTCGCTTAGGGTGAGTTGCTCGGATAAGATTTTTTGGGGTTTTCCCTTATCCTGAGAAGAAGAATGTGGAGTAACTTTAAACTTCATGGACTCATTTGAACATCATTTCACCAATTTCATTCATCGTCCGATATGACCAACCAGGTTAAAGGACATTAAGCTAAAAAAAAAATCAGCCTTTGAAACAGATCCTTACAAGGAACTTTATTGTTGATGTCGAACCATGGTTCTGATGGCTCATTTTTGTATTAAAAGCACTCGTTTACTTTCAACCAAATTGCCCCGGAATACAAGACCATATTTCATTACCGAACAAAAATAGTCATAGCGTACGCAACTGCTTTAATGTATGGATTAGGCAAAATGAATTCAATGACAAAATATCGTCCATCTTAGCACAGGCGTGTTCTCTATATGAGACTTCCAATTCAGATGCACATCAATCTGGAGATCTAAGAATGTAATATGTGAGGTTTGGTGAGTACAACTTTGTTAATGCCTATCTGCAGAGCAAGATTTTTGAACTTTATGTTGTAAAATTTAAGATCTTATTTTTGTATACGTTTAAAGTGAATTTATTGGCCTTAAACCAATTTGTATACAGTGCTGAATGCATTATTCAGTTTTGGTGCAAATTGTTACCATTATCATCAACAAATAGAACAGTGGTTGCTATGCTTCTTATTGCTAAGGAGAGGTCGTTAATATAAACCAAGAAGAGTAACAGGTCAAGAACTGAAACTTGGGGAACGCCGTACTTAATGTTTCCCCAGGTGGAGCTCTGTTTTTGATACGAATCATCTGCCTGATTTGAAGTACCGGGCGGAAGGGAAGTTTTACATAAATTTAAACCAGTAATAGATCTCGGTATTTGGAATACATTTTGTATCTTACGTTTTTGTCTGACCATTTCCTAAGGAGACATTTTAGTTTTATCGAAAACAACATACAGAAAAGTTGGCAACGCTGCAGTTTGTGTGGATGTCACTTGCAATAGGTCAGTACATGAACAACACGCTTCTCTGCTGCTACCACAACCGTGTAGGCCATTTAGAATTCCAGTTGCACTCGTTATCTCCAAAAACATTACAACACCCAGCGTCGTGTTTGCAAGCGATCGACGTGTTTGCATCCCGAAGTCGGTTCAAATCCCTGATCAACCTCAACGCAACGTTGCCGAGTTATCTCACGCCTGAAAAAGTTGCTTGAAGTATTCTTAAGTGATTAATTATTCCGAAATTCTGTGTGATGTACCATTATTACCACCGAAATTAATGTCAGAAATACGTTATTGTATGCATCTTACAAGTAACAAACTATTATCTTCGTACATTATTGTGGAATTACGCGTACAATTTGGAACAAAAAACATTTATTTTTTCGAAATCGGCTGATCAAAGAACAAAATGTCATTAGATTTTTTTGTTTGTAATGCTTCTATGAAGCACATATTAGAAGGAATGTAGCAAGTTTCATTCCACCCGGTATAAGGGGCATATGAGACAAAGGTCAATGTTAAAAGCCATTCAGCTGCAGTTGTGCATACCTTGGGAGAAAAGCGTTGGGGGCGGCACGAGAAGGAGGTGCGTGACGAAGGTTACAGTCAGGCGGCGGTCAAGTTCGTCTGCACGTCCTGCCCCGCCGCGAGCAAGACACCATCATCGGCTCTTACGTCAATTCCACGAGTGGAGAAAGCTGCAAAAGAAGTTGATGCTGTTAGATAAATGTATGGATAGACAAAGTAAAGTAAAACTTGATGCACTCTCTTATTCTGCCTCGTTTCGGGGTCAACAACTCTCACAATCATGGAGAAAGTGACCGCAATTGTTGACCCACATTTACTCCTCTCTCTCTCTCTCTCAGAACATCTTTTCATCTCAATTATCTTCAGAATGACCTGTCATTCCTAAGTCTTTAAGGTCATGGTTTATTCTATGTTACGTATTTGTGGTCGATATGAGGGTATATGACGATCAGCCCGGTCCCCATATCCGCGCTGGCCAAAGTAGCTCCCTTTGGTGCTTCGTGACTCAAGGGATTGTGGGTTCAAGTCCCGAAGTCTTCTAATACACACACATATACACATTTACAAACACCTATGCCCAAGGCAACATTCAAACACGCGATCCCCTGCGCCACGAAGCACCAAAGCAAGGCACTTTAGCAAAAGCGGTAATCAAATAGAAAAAAATCTGATATGTTCAATTCACATGACTTTTGCTACATCTCTACAACAAATTATTGTTAAAAAGCTTATTTTTCTATTTACTTCATGCTAATCGAGAAACAAAACAAGGTAACTAGAAGGAAAATAAGGGACTTCGATTCCAAGCGACCACATGTGGGATTTGTGGTGGACGAAACGGCGTCTGGGCGGGTTTTCTCTGGGTCCTCCAGTTTCTCCCGCCACTCATTCCACCAATTGCTCCATCATCACCTTTCCTATCATCATTTCGCTTTAATTTCATATCCACCTCCTCCCGCTCATGCCTGGCTGCGGGCCGACCACTCTTTGCAGGTTCTTCATTTTATAGTTATGTGCCGTTGGCTACCCGAAAGCTTCTGACACCTAGGTGTCTTAGGTGGGCGTCAGTCCTACATACGGGGAGGGTAAGGAAAAAATATTATAATAAGAGCTAATAACATTTCATTAAACACTCTATCAAGTAAAATAGCTGGGATCAGCAACCAATTCTTATATATGACACTAGGAAAAGGAATGTAGAGCACCAAGCAACAATTTCAAATAGCAGTTTAATAATATTATAGTTTAAATAGCATTTGGAGTGACAAATATAAATATAAATGATCTAATCGCTGTAAATCATGCACTTACAATATGGAGAAGGCAGCTGTCCATATGTCTACTAAAACATTTAAGTTGTAAATGTGTTTTGTTGCAAACAATGTTTTAACTTATTCAGGTGCTTTCACGATAAACATACATAACAATTGCTATTCATTCTTATAGCATAAGATCTAATGGAGCTCTCAGCGCAATGCCCGAAGGCCATCCAGAAAGTAAAACTAGGCTTGATGATTATTCGTCCTTCATATGGAAGTATGCATAAATGATTTTGAAAAAATGTTTCGTGAGGACTTTTGGCCCAAAGGTTGTCTTTTTACTGCATTTAGAGGGAGTTATGACCGGAACAAATATATAAACATAATGAATCTTTTTTAGGACCAACAACGGTGACAAAATAGCAGTTTCACCACTCCAAGTAAGTACAAAGTGTAATAAATAAAATAGGCGAACCTGATATTCTACTTAGTAATCACAAAGTTGATATTTTAAGTATTTCTGAACATTGATTAAACGATATTGAAATTGAAAATTTAATTATATCTAATTTTCATTTAGCCAGTGCATTTTGTCGTGATAAGGATGGCATGGAGGTTGAGCTGTATTTCTACGTAACGACTTGAGTGGAATTAAAATATGTGACATGTCCAATTTTATGATCATGAATTAGCAGCTGTCTATATATATATATAGTTTAGATATAATTATGCCAGTGTATCGAGTAATTTCACAAGGTTTTATGATTGTTTATATAATAGTTTAAATTGGTTGTCCTCTAAACATCATAGTGCCTCAACCATTTTAGGTGCTGATTTTAATATAGATTTGCTAACTGATAGTAAAAATAAAAATGATTTTATTAATGTGTTAGCAACGTTTGGAATAAAACTCACTATTTTTAAGTAACTAGGCCGAACTTGAATGGACATGGGAGCTGTATTGATAACATAGGCACCACAATTTATGATGATAAATTTACGTCACTAGTAGAAAAAACTTTAATGTCTGACATTTTGCATATTATTTGAAGCCAATGTTTGTTTTAATTGCAATACCAATTGTGAGTACAATCGTGTAAGTAAACTGTAGTATCGATAGTAATGCTATGTGTTTCTTAGCAAGCAGAACTGGCTAACTTTATATGCAATGACTGATGTACATTTTAAATTTGACCGTTTTTATGACATATTTTTATTAAAAGTTGAAACTGATTTTTCAATTAGAAATAGTAATTATGGTGTCATTAAAGGTAATGGCAGATGGTATACAGATAATCTTGTTGAATTTAAGGCATTATGTTTAGAAATGCATGAAAAATACAAGGCTACTGGTGCACAAGAAACCGAGAGAAATATAAATAATTAAATAAGAAATACAAGACAGAGATTAAAAAAGCAAAAATTAAATATAATAATTTCTGAAAGCACATTACGTGCTGTAAATAAACCCAAAACTATGTGGTCAATTGTCAAACCAAATATCAATGACAAGTCATCCCAGGCTATAGAGAATCTAAATTGTGATGAATTTAATAACATTTTCCTGAATAAAATACACAACACTATATGTAACATTCCATTAGCTAAAAATGATATGCAACACTACTTACAGAATCTACACTCAACTATGGATTGGAATTTAGAATTTTGTAAAATTACTGTCGAAGAAGTTTACAAGGCCATGTTAGATCTCAATAACAGTAAAAGTATGGATGTGTACTATTTAAACTCTTATATTGTTAAACTATCTGCCCTTTATATCTCTGAAGTATTAGCACACTTATTTAATGGCTGTGTTCAAAATGGAATTTTTCCATCTTGCTTAGAAAGAGTCAAAGTAGTTCCCATCCATAAGAAAGGCGCCAAAGATGATTATGATAACTATAGAACTGTTTCTATTATACTAGTTATAGGAAAGTTTTTGAAATTATCTTAAATTATCAAATTGTAAAATATTTTGAGAACAGTTCTTTTTTTTTTGTGATAATCAGCATGGTTTTAGGACTGGGCGATCCACAGAGAGTGCAACCGAAGCTCTTATAAGTATATGTATTATGAGTACTGAGAAAATAAAAAGAATGAATAATAGATTTTATGACATGTCTAAGGCCTTTGACAGTATATCTAATTGTGTTTTACTGAAAAAATTAAAGTTTTATGGATTTAATGATTTAGCTCTGAGTCTAATAAAGTCATACTTGAGTGGTAGATTTCAATATATATTTTTAAATGGTACATTTTCACAATATGCACCGATTGTAATTTCAGTACCGCAAGGTTCTATATTGGGACCGGTCTTGTTCATTGTTTATATTAATGATTTACCTGCAGCCATTGATGATATTAGTACATAATTTTTTCTATACGCTGATGATTTATTTATAAATATAATCGGAGAAAGCCTATAACTTAATAGCCTTAAGTTACATACAATTGACAGTATAATTAATGATTGGTGTATGGCAAACTCTTTATCCTTGAATTTAGTCAAAACTGAAGATCTCTCTATTAGCCTCAATACAAATTATAAAGTTGAGAAAGTAAAGTTCTTGGGAACTTATATTGTTTCAAACATAAAATGGAAAACACACATGTAAAAAAATAGCCATTGGGATATTTTTCATCAGGAAGTTATAATACCAAGTAAATATACATGTTCTAAAAGTTGTTTATTACTCATATATTCATTCTTACTTGACACATGCAATATTAGTATAGGGAAATGACCGAAGTGTGAAAAGAATTTTGAAATTACAAAAGAAGGCAGTAAGATTAATATGCAACGTAGACAGTAGAGCTCATTGCAGGTCATTATTTGTGAAGTTGAAAATGCTTACAGTTGTTTCCTTAAATGTTAGTAAATGTTTGTTTTATGTAAAAAATAATATGGACACATACATACCCAATAATGCTATTCATGAATATTACACCAGTTAAGGATTAACTTATGCAGAAATGTAACAACTAAAAACAGTTTTAATGGCTTTGAGGTAAAATTGTACAATGTACTGCCACAGCATATTAAGAATTTGGACACTAATCATTTTAAAATAGCAGTCAAGAGACTTTTATTAGATTTATGTCTATGTGATGTTAATGAATATTTTAGAGCACTAAGTATTAGTACTTCCTGTCTGTGAGTATTGTTGTTTTAAATTTTATTACTTTCGATTTTATGTAATTGACAATGTTTATGCAATGTACATGCTCTCAGACAAAAAATTTATTGATTGATAACGAACGATTTGGCATAACTAAATGAAAACGAAAGATATCAACACAAAACCTTATTATCAAAGGTACAATACCGTACTCTATTTCTCAACGTAATCTCCGTTCTGTCAAGATGTTTATTGTTACGCGTTAGGAGTTTTTCATTGCTGATTTTATACTTTTCTACTGCTAAAGAACTTATTCGTTTTCTGAATGCACAAAATGTTCGGCCAATCGAATTTTACAGGCAAATAACGCAAGTGTATGGTGATTATGCAATGAACGAGTCTTCAGAGAGGAAATGACGCATAATTTACGAGTAATCAAGGAAGAACCAGTGTGTATGATAAAGGCCGGAGTGGAAGTTCATTAATCGTTATAGAAGAGATTAAAACAAATATTAATAAAAGAATTCAGAAAAACCGGCGTTTCACTTTTGACACAATCAATGACCTTTTGGATTGCAAAGATTACCTAGCCATGAAGACCTTAAAGTGGCAGTGACATCTTGGCTCAGATGTTTAGCGGTGAAAGAGTACATCTGCGTTGAAAACCGGTAACAAATGACAGTAAATACCTTAATAGCAAAGGCGATTATGTTGAAAAATAGAGTAAAGTACCTTAACTTTGTAAATATAGTTTTGTGTTGACAACTTTCATTATTATTTAGTTATGCCAAATCGTCTGACGCTTTCTGGATGGCTCTCGTACTTTTGGTCGTTGCAAGCTCTGAACAGCTGGGAGAGCTTGATATTAATGTATTTCAATCCTCTACCTATAGAAACTAGAAGTACGTCTTTGTTAAATTTTAATAGAACATTACATAAATGCACAATTCTCAAAGCTGTTTATACGATTAAAGAAATATTTTAAGATGGCTTCATTGATACATGCTTTGGACTGATAAAATTACCAATGAAGGAGTTCACGAAAGAGAAAAATTAGAAACATAAATCTGGAAACATATAATTAAAAAGGCATTAAATTCATAGGAAATTCGTTAAGAAGCCAAAGAATGTTGAAAATTACAATCGAAGGTCCAATTAAAGGCAAGAACAGCAAAGGAAGAGCAAGATTGCAATACATGGAACAAATTGAAATGACATTAACTGCAGAATGTATAAACAATTGTAAAGGAAAACAGAGAAAAGATCAAAATGGAGAATTGCTGCAAACCAATCCAAGGATTGATGACAAAGAGGCAATTTTGGATAAAGTTGTCGGTATTATTTGTGTGTACCATGATTTAGTATACAGGCTGATTCAAAAAGACTTTTATAAAGTTTGCAGACAGGTTCCTTCCATCACAACAAGAAAAAGTATAAATATAAACACATTTCCCAAAACCGTGCGTTCTCGATTTATTGAGACTCAAAGTGCTATTAAACCAACCATTTGAAAATTACACATTATTCTATTTTTGACACTATCGGGTTGTTAGGTGTTCCACACAAACATCACGTAAAGCAAATGATCCAAATGTCCTCTTCTTGGGTCTAAACACGCATGCACTCGTCGAAGCATGGAATTTCAAATTCTCCTAGTCGGTGTCCTATGATTTCGCAGCTTCCATGACACGTATATTTAAGGATTTTTTTTATCCGGGATGTCTGCTGCGATGGTTTAAGGTGCCCCAAAAGATAAAAATCCAAAGCACTGAGGCGGGCAGAACGTGCAGGCCATAGAACTGGTCCCCCTCTACCTATCCATCTTTCATGCTAGATACCACACAGTGCATCTCGAACAATGAATCTAAACTATGCTAGAGCATCAAGCATAAACCGCGTGTTTCTTCTTATTTGTAGAGACACATTTTCTAATAAGTCTGGGAGAGTGTTCTGAATGAAGTCCCTGTAGACAGCACTTGTAAGGCGTGCTGGGGGAATGTATTACACATCTGATAAATGACAAATGTTAGCAAGCAGTCATGGCAACACAAGGGTAAAATGGGTCAAAGCCTTCTATAAATAAGTGCATAAATAAATGAAGTTATTAGGTTGGACCTGAAAAGCCGTTGAAAGTGGCTTTCATTAATAAGTTGATAACGCGAAAACGAAGCGTTTTATAGCATATGTTTATATGAACCTGTTTTCTTGTTTCGATGCCAGGAATCCATTCCCAAACGTTGTAAATATATTTTTTTAACTATCCTGTATTGTACAAATTTATGTTTATTGGTCAAATACACTTATAATCGTTATTCTTTTTATTTTATTGCTATTATTATTACAATACTGAAAGCAAAGATGAGGCTTAAGGTGGGTTCCAAATTTCTATCGATTGTAAAATTTTTCACTGGGTTATGTGGAACTGGAGTAATCTTGACTCATTTATTTCTAAGTTCGGGACCCTAGCGTTTGCACCACCCATTTTACGTCCTGTTAGTGGCCTCAGCCGCCGAGGTGATGCAAGCAAATACATATGGCATCTTGGGTGTAGGAAGGTCTTTCTTGATCGCTTTTGGCTCTCAAGGCTTTGCAGGTCGTAAAATTTCCAAAAGAGATATGAGTCTGCTTATGTAAAGCTGACTTTATTATGACACAAACTCCCAATTTATATTTTTTTATTTTCTCATCTTCTGGCAGCGGTTGAAGGGAATATTTTTGAAAGAAAGGATCTGCTCACGTTTCTGATCCGCGACCTTGTAGATGAGCTATAAAATCCCAGTCAATGCCAAGATTATTTTTCGCTTCGTGTTCAAGGTTGAGCGTCCATAACTTAAAGAAACAATAGCGCAACTTTCAATTCTTGAGCCAAGTGTCTGTTATTCCTTTGTTTAGTCGAGCTAGGTTTATGGCGCTCGTCCCTAGCCTTCAAGGGCTTGTTCAAATGAGCCATTTATCGTTCAACTCTCACGAGGTTATTACTTTCACAGTTACAGCTTACGTTTTGATGGCTGTGGAATATCTTATGGGTAGGTCAGTTTGTCCACCCGTCTATATGAAACATCTCAAAAATTGGTGCAATGTTAAGTACAAATGTTTCAACAAAACGTTAAAAACAAAGCGAACGGGAGTCAATTGTCCTAAGAGATGAAAACACGAGTTGTATTTGATAAGACAGTTCAGCGAAATAGTCTTATTAATAATTTATAATATATAGGAATGGAGATTTTTTCAGGTTATGATTGTAATACTTACATTAGTTCTCAAATGGTAGATGACGCATTCGAACGTGATTATTAACCGAATGTTTTTTTTTTCTTTCTTTCTGCACTACCTCCTGAATTATGATATGGCCGACCGTGTCTACACCCAGTGTACGAATGTCGATAGTAACAATAGAAATAGGGAAGAAGTATTTCATTTGTTTTATTTTTTGCGCATGTCGCCTGACCAAACCGTTTTTAACTTTACGCTTTCACGCAATTTCACGGCTGGCTGGATCGTCACCTTGTTACCAATAATCAAGACAGGAGATTAAACAAACGAACGTCAGGTGCGACAAGATTTCAAAGAAATGAACATCAGCTGCGAAAAGATGTTGCGACAATATCGCTCCAGTCAGATGACCGCGATTGGTTGGAACTGCCTAATCTCGGCCATTGCATTGGCGCTTTAATAGTTGAGCTAAACTGTCATTGCAATTCGCTTCTTTGCTGACCAGGAGTAGAATAAAAGAAGAACGGACGCTTCTTGTCTGAAAAAAGTATAGGTATTTTAAAATTGAAACCTATTACAAGGAATATCCTAGAAACGGTTAACTCTAAAGCAAAAAATGCATATGGCATAAATCATGTGCTTTAAAGAGGTTTATATTTTTTTGTGTAGTAAGTGTTTGCCTATCTCTTACCGTTTACTAGTTATTGAAAATTCAAATAAAAAAAAACTGTTCTGAACGAACAGATCTTCAGAAGCTATTCCCAAAAATTCAAGATATACATTTTATTTTCCATGTAAATATCTATAATATACAGTATTTGAATGAAAATCATTTAGACCCTTTTTAGAAAAATAAACGTTTCAAAAATGTTTCCATGCAAAGGTAGTTTATGGGGGGGGGTTGAAAATGTTCATGTCGCATCCTTGGAAGATAATAAACTTAAATACCCAGGTTGGAACTTAAAGGTATTTTAGTTTTTGAGCTATGCTGACCACAGACACACACGCGCGGACCTTTTTCTAATTTTTTTTTGGACTCAGGGGTCTCGAAAAATATATTTTCGGTGAAATCTCGGTATCGAATTTTTGGATGAAAAAATCTGACGTGCTCCATTCACATGACTTTCTCTATCTGTTCCGCAAACCAATTTGACTAAAGATTATTATTTATTCCACATAATGATAATCATGATGAACCGTTGCAAATCTAGCCTTATTACACAGTTCCTAATAAGTAGGAGGGAATGCACTAGACTACATTATTAAAAGATTTCGCTATAGGATTGCCTTTGAATTCGGTTCTCCTTTCATGGTCAGGACTAAAATAAAAGAGATACGAAATAAATGAGGCCCTTCCGTTTTAGAAAATTTTAGCATTTTAAAACTAAAACTGAAAACAAAGAATGTCTCTGAACGATTAGCTCTATAAAAAATGTGACAAATTTTGTATTTTACGAGCTCTATATATTTGGCCTAGGCGGCCCGGGTTCGATCAAAAGCGCCCGCATGTGGAATTTGTGGTTTCCCCCGCCACTCATTCCATCAATTGCTCCATCATCACCTTTCATAACACCCATTTCGTTTGCATTTCATATCATCCACTTCCTCACACTCATGTCTGGCTACGGCCCGACCGCTCGTTGCAGGTTCTCCATTCTAAGGTTCCGAGCCGTTGTCTCCTCGACATGCTGCTGACCCCTATGTATCCGCTTGTAAGTCCTAGGGGGGCGTCAGTCCTAAATAAGAGGAGGGTAAGCCGTCTCTTACGAGTTCTACAAAAGCAACTCAGGGACTATTCCTAAGAGTTCTGGATATACATTTTATTTAACCTTAAACATCTTTAATGCATGAGGCATGTTTTAGAAAATCGAAAAGTGTTCCATGTAAAAGGTGGTTGGATGGGATTTTTCTTGGAAAACTTCGTGTCGCATCCTTGCAAGATTCTAAACTTAAATACCAACTTTGGTATTCAACACATATTTCCACAGACACACACAAAACACAGTCTGACCTTTTTCTAAAAGTCCCTCTTTATTCAGGGGACCTCAAAACATACATTTCCGGAGAAATCTTGGTGTCAAATTTTTCGGTGTAATACCATACCTTCTCTACCTACTTGTTATAGCATCACAACTTTTAAGCTAAAGCGGATCTAAAGCCAAGTTAAAGTAAAGTCTACTCATTAAACTGCCATAAAATTTGGTTAGGAACGCAGACACATAACCCATCAAATATTTGCAATTTTCTTGAACAGCGTTATTAAATATGCGCTGTATGTCAGAGTCCAAGTTGAAACAAGGTTCAGCTTTGCCAGATCCTCAGTTTAGGTATGTTTTCCAATTATTTAATACAGTTGCATTAAGAGGTAGATATTTATTAAGGGGGCAAGGCGTCGATATGCCATTTTCGGTCAAATAATAACTTTTTTCTTTTATTTTGGAGAAATCAATTTTATCGATGTTGTTTTACGCCCTATGATGTTTGTAGCTTAACAAAGAACACCATCTTAAAGGTTGACACCCTTTAAATGCCCGTTCTATGAACTTTGAACTTGATTTTCTCCCATTAATCATTTTGTTGTACTCAAAAGCTATCTCCTCTTAACAATATTTATGCTAAAAGGCTCAACATTATATTGAATTTTCAAGACACAATGACCAGTAAAACGAATAAGTATTGGATTTTTAATATATTGCAAGGTACTGAAATAAAAATATTCATTATATGACATGAGAGCAAAAATGCACATTTTGTCATCAGTACACTAAGCATTTTTACTTTCTCTACACTTACCATGTACAAAGTGTTTAGAGGAAGTACTGTATTCCACACAAAAATTCAATACCGAGATTTCACCGGAAATATATGTTTTGAGTTCCCATAAGTCCGAAAAAAGCATTTCTAGAAAAAGGTCCCTGCGTGTGTATGTGTGTGTGTGTGAACAGCATAGCTCAAAATTGAAAACACGGTTAAATACCAAACTGGGTATTTATTTAAGTTTAGTATCTTCTAAGGATGTGACAAGAAAAGTCCCCCACCCCCAATTTATCCTTTATATGGAACATTTTTCAAAAATTTTGGTTTTCTCAAAAATGGTTGTAACGGTTTTGAATAAAATTCCGCATATTAAAGCTATTTACATCACAAATAAAATGTATATCTAGAATTTTCTGCGAATAGCTTCTACAGACCTGTTTATTCTGGATGAATTTTGCTGAATTTTGCATGATCGGTAGACCATAAGAGATAGACAAAAATCTACACTTACGGTTTAACCGTTATTCAAAACTCATCCAGAATACAGGGGTCTTCAGGGGCTATTACCAGAAAATTAAAAATAAACATTTTATTTGTAATGTAAATATCTTTAACACACTGCATTTTAGTCAAAAACGTTAGAGCCATTTTTGAGAAAAACAAAATCTTCAAAAAATTTTCTACGTAAAGTGTAGTTTGGGGTGGGGGGATTTTCTTGAAAACCTTTGTGTCGCATCCTTGGAGAATACTAAACCTAAATACCAAGTTTGGTATTAAATGAACTTTTGGTTTTTGAGTTATGCTGTCCACGCACACACACAAGAACTTTTTCTTAAAATGCTCTTTTCGGACTTAGGGGACCCCAAAACATATATTTCTGATGAAATCTCTACATTGAATTTTTGGGTGGAATACAATACCTTCTATATTCCACTATGTACATTGTACATATTGGGCTAGAGAAAGTAAAAAAGCTATTAAAAGCTACTAAGTTGAAAATTCAATGGTTGTATACATAGGTAATGCAGCATATGTGTACAAAATGTAAGTTTCTAGCTTTTAAACTCTAGAAGTTAGATTTCACAAGCATTCTTCTCCTTAAAACTGTAGGTTTACAACGTTCTAATTTCAACCAGGCTGGAACTCTGCAGCAGACGCGCCAAATATTTCGATAAGTTTTATTCTGCAACTGTATGCAATGAAAACGGGTTATCCTGAGAATCTAGTATGTTATGTAAACGTGTCCTTCACCATGTACTAAGCTTTAACATTGACACTGAAATGTCCGACATCTAACCTCGAAAATTGTAAGTAATTATATAATGGCAGACGTAAGCAGATTTGTCGTTTGTGAAAGTGCTTTCTTGGAGAGCAACAAGGAAGGAAGGATGGACAGACATATAAATGGATGGGCAGTTTAGTGGCACACGAGTGAAATTGCATGCCGTGACATCATTCGACCGGCTAATGTGTCACTGACCTCAAAACCAACACCATTTCTCCGGTCCCGATGTTAGGCTAGCGTCCTACGGTGATTATGCATGACAAACACACTTCTTATCACATAATGCCTGTTCCTAAACACAAAACGTATCCCACTAGCTTTATCATACAGAAATATAACGTTTGAAATTAATATGAAACAACATCATTTAGTGGTATTAGGAATAATTTCCTAAGTTTACCCAGAAAAACTCTCATTATTCTTTTATCTACTTCATACTAATCGAGATAACCATCAACAGATATGGTCTTATTATTTGCTTCCTTGCAAGTAGAAGGGAAACAAGGGAATACACGAGGCTAAAGCTACAGTCAGTTTTCTTAAAAACGGGTGGTTATATGTGCAACTAAACCTCGGTTCTTTTTGCAATGGCCAAGGGAGAAACAAAAGAGAAAAGAACCGAGCGGCAACTTCCCGTAACAAAAAAAAATAAATTGTGAAATTGAAACAAAACAAAAAAAAAGGCATACCTCAGAAATTCTTAATTCTACAAAAAAGGTGTATGATATAAATTGTGTGTTTTATGAGACCCAGGTTTTTGCGCAGTAAGCTTTTATAGTTTACCCCAGTTATGCAAAAGTCCTTCACAATAATGAGGTCTTCGGAGGTTATTCCCAAGAAATTCAATGTATACGTTTCATTTATCATGTAAATATCTTTGAAATACGGCATTTTAATCAAAATCGTTACAGACGTTTTTGAGACTATTGAAAATGTCTAAATATTTTCGATATAAACGGTAGTTTGGCATAGGAGGGTATTCTCTTGAAAATCTGCGCGTTGAAACCTTGGAAGATACTAAACTTACATACAAAATTTGGCATTAAAGCTACACTTTGTTATGCCCAAGGCCGCAAGTTCAAACCCGGCGGGAGACGATGAATTTTTTTCGGGCATAAGAATTTTTAGCCTGGCTTCCTTCGGAAGGAAAGTAAAGTCGTTGTTCCCGCGTCGTAGATTTTCGACACGTAAAAGAACCTCAAGCATGATAAAGAGGCATCTGAGCAAAATTAAGCGGTCTTTCACGCCCAGTATAGAATATGGCGCTGAGAACCACAACAGTTAAAGAGCGCCCATAAATAAAACTCCATTTCATTTAGCTTTTGGTTAAACTATGAAGCCCGGGACATTGTAAATCGCCATTAGCATATGTCGTATAAAGGTATTTTTGATAGTGTTCAACGCCCACTTTTACTACATAGGCACTGCAGGCGGTGAACTGAAGATACATGGAATGAAGAAGGAGCCCCAGTGGAATGCGATGTTGCGGGAAGCCGGAGAACCCGGGGAAAACCCTACCCTGCGCTGCTTTGTCCACCACAAATCCCACATGCGGTCGTTTGGGAAGGATCGAACCCGGGCCGCCTAAGTGAGAAGCGACTACGTCTACGGCTTGGCCTAAAATTACCTTAAAGCTTAACGAGAAACATGCCAGTCAGTTGATGAATTTAATGGCGTGTCGGCATGTTGCCATGGTGGCTTTACACATCCAACTTCTGTCCTACACACGGCTTGTGTGGAAAAAAACAACACTAATTATTACACAAGTTTAAGTTCCTTTACAGGAATTCGAATAGCAACATTTACAATAACGACATCGATTTTGGGGAGATTAAGGTAGTAAACGTCCCTGATTTTCTTTTTAACTTAACGTCCTTTAACCTGGTTGGTCATATCAGACGATGAGTGAAATTGATAAAATTATACTCAAACGATCTCGGAATCCATGGAGCTTAAAGCTACTCGACATTCGTCTTCTCAGGATAAGGGAAAACCCCGAAAAGAACCTTATCCGGATAACTCAACCTAAGGGAGATTCAAACTGTATATGAAATGTATGAAGCCAATGGTTTTCCTCGTGTTCTTTTTTATGATCTTAGTAAGGCGTTTGATAGTATATCCCGTGAACTGCTGTTAATCAAATTGAATTATTACGGTGTTCGAAAAAATGAGCTGACATTTTTTTAACCCTACCTGCCAGATCGATCACATGTTGTTGAAATTAATCTAATGTAACCATGTTAAAGTTTGGTGTACCTCAAGGTTCTATTTTGGGACACTTTTTGTTTTTATTAATGTTTAACGACTTACCTAGTAATATATCAACTAAATCCATAATTTATGCTGATGACTACTTTTTTGACTACTCATAAACAGTTTGATGGTTTGAACATCTCTCTGTTGTAAATGAAATTGAAAATGGGTACACAAATAATGGCCTTGTAATAAATCTTGACAAAACTAAGACTCTAATTCTCACGCTTAAGCGAGTAGAACCAGTAAAACCCTTGGGCATTTATCTTGACCAAAAGCTAATATGGCAAGCTCACACAAATTACATTTGTAAAAGGTTGTCAAGAGCTATGTATCTATTAGAGAACCATATAGAAAGATACCCAAACATTACATAAAACAGGCTTACTTCGCCTACTTTGAAAGTATTAGGTATCGCCTTATATGTACGGTAAAGGTACTGGGCTTATGTATTCCATTCACATAACTTTCTCTACATCTCTGCAACAAATTATTGTTAAAAGCTTATGCTTCTATTTACTTCATGTTAATTGAGAAAAATTAGCAGAAATAAATTGCTTCCTTGTAAGTAGAAGCGAAATAAGGAAGTACCGTAGGTTAAAGTGGCAATCAAAAGCTGGTTGCTATGTGACTGAAGTTCCTCTGTCTGTAAGGACAGGAGTTCACAAATCCCTGAAGGAGAAAAGTGTAAGTGTTTCAAAGCTGAAACAAAAAACAAGGAATATCTTAAAAACGATCAAATCCATGAAACAAATATATATAGCATAAATTGTGTGTTTTAATGTGCTCTATATTTTCTGTGGAGTAATTTTTTGTCCATCGCTTACGGTTTAGCAGTTATGAAAAATTCCATAAAATTCATCCAGAATAAAGTAGTCTTCACAGGCTTTTCCCAGAAAATTCAAGATATTCATTTTATTTGTTGTGTAAACGTCTTTAATATATGATAGTTTAATCAAAATCGTTAGAGCAGTTTTTGAGAAATCAAAATTTTCGGAAAAAAGTTCCATATAAAGGGTAGTTGGGGGTGGGGAGATTTTCTTGAAAATCTTCGTGTCGCATTCTTGAAAGATGCCAAACCTAAATACCAAGTTTGGTTTTTAACGGTATTTTCGTTTTTTTTTTTTTGCTATGCTAACCATAGACACACACACTCACACACACATACACACACAGAAATGTTTCTAAAAAGGCTTTTTTTGGATTCAGGGGGTCTCAAAACATGTATTTCCTGTGAAATCTCGCGATAGAAATTTTGGGTACATTATGATATATACATAGTACGTGTAGAGAAAGCAAAAAGAGCATTAAGAATAATTACAAGAAGTTTGCCTAATGTCTCTTGTAGGTCTTTGTTTATAAGTGAAGGAATTTTAACTGTACACAATTTTATGTTCTTGATATAATATTATTGAAGAAAAATACTACAGTTTATGATTTTAGAAGCAACTTCCATGCTCATAATACAAGGTAAAATTCCATGCGCCATTTTGCAGATTAAGTAAAATACACAGCTCTCAGGTATTTAATGTCATAAATATATACAATATGCTTCCTGAGAGAGTAAGAACTTTAAATTTAAAGCACTTTAAGACTTGTAAGCTCAAGACTAAAAGAAACCCCATTTTATAATACACAGGAATGCTGTAAGTTTTAGTTATACTTATTTTAATTTGAAAATACCTTAATATGACTGTTTCCATTGTGTTTATTTTAAGTTTTATGTAAAATGGCTAAGCCAATTGTATTCTGTACTTAAAGGCTCAAATATATTGTTAATAATACATATTAATTTCAACTCCTATTTTACAACTTGTTAATATTATTTTTATTTTAATTTGTGAGTTTGCCTGAAATTTGTATTTCTAAGCTTGTTATGAACTTCATCGTAGTCATTGTAATTTCTTTTAACCTGTACACTTTTCAGACAATGTACATATGTTAATGGTGTCATACAGCCCAAATCAATGTTATGTACTTGTTAGTTTCCTTTAACCTGTACACTTTTCAGACAATGTACATATGTTAATGGTGTCATACAGCCCAAATCAGTGTTATGTACTTGTTAGTTTCCTTTAACCTGTACACTTTTCAGACAATGTACATATGTTAATGGTGTCATACAGCCATATCAATGTTATGTACTTGTTAGTTTCTGTTAAATTACTATAAATGGCCTGTATAGCTTTTAACTGGTCCGTCAAAATAAATAATTAAAAAAAATATTAATTATTAATCTTATTATTAATTCTTATTAATTATTAATCATAGTCTTCATTCTTCTACAACATCCTTCATCCTCTTCTTCCTTCTTCTTCTTCTTCTTCTTCCTTCTTCCTCATTCTTTATCCTTTTTCATCCTTCTTCATCATTCTTCATTCTCTTCTTTTTCCTCCTCCTCCTCCTCATCCTTCTTTTTCTTTTTCTTCTTGTTCCTTCTTATCCTTCTTCATCCTTCTTCATCATCCTTCACCCTCTTCTTCCTTCTTTTTCTTCGTCTTCTTCTTCGTCTGATTATTATTATTATTACCTATTATAGAACTCACGACCTGTTGAATGTGAGGCAGACACGACCACCACACTACCCAGGCGGGCTGAAAAGTGTTGTTTGTGGGTTAGTGCCCTTACTTACACGAAACATTGGTTCCAGTCATTCTGTCAGTCAGTCACCTTTCTAAAACACTTCGGGGAAATGACTTAACTTGATACACGTTGTTATTAAAGTTACGGTGAACAAGCTCCGGCTTTCACCTTGCGTGAGAAAGGAAAGAAAAAACGAGGACTCCAGCTTTCCAAAACATCTAATATAATACAAAGGCGCTTCATCTGAATCACGATTAATGGATTTCCTGTGTTCGTCTGTCCGAACACGTGGCTCTTACGGTTTAGATGATAACGTCATTTGAGGCATGAGTGGTTCTACAGGGCCAAGAGGAAGTGCGAGGCTACATAGCCTCAGGTGTTACATCAGGGGTTCCCACCCTGGGAAGTGGGCGTGTCACAGTTTTAGAGGAATTAGTAAAATGTTGGTATACAACCTCGAAAAATCTCATGTGTTTCTTTACCCCTCTGCAAACAAATATTCTTACAAAGAATTAATCTTCCATCTACATGATGCTAAATGAGTAAAACAATAACGACGTTTGAAAATCCAAATTAACAATGCCAGCCTTTATACCATAGATGTAATATAATACAAACAAGTTACAGTGCAAATTTTATCCACTTTGCTTTAATGGTTTGGAAGTTTTGATCAAATATGTTCATGTTTTTGACACGTTACTAAAGAAGTCACAACTACAAAAAAAAAAAAAAAAAAAAAAAATGTTCTAATATTTTAACCCTAGGTACACAATATATCTACTTTTTGAAATTGCCATAACTTTCTCTGTGTCTTCTTTAGTTTAGGCTCCAAAATGTTTTAAAGTTGCGAATGTGATTTTTATATCATAAAAATATATTTTTTGCGTTTGAAAATTAAAAACATATGCTTAAATACATTTGACAGTAAAATCTAGGACAATTCTTATTCACTATACCTCTGTAAATATGTCTGTGTCACAGAATGTGATAAAACTTGTGGTTACATTAGAGCTGTCGAGTATATTACACTACGTCAAACCTTTTATCACATCTTTTATTACAAATTTAAAAAGTATATCTAACAGTTAACACTATCAACTGTAATAATGGTTCCTATTTTGTTCTTTAGAATGTTAGTTGTGTCATTATATGGAATATTTATAAATACATTAACTTTAAATTATTATTACATTCATCTGCAATGTTTTCGTATAACCTAACCTAAAACTTAACCTCAATAGGTCAATTTCTTAAAGAATGTTAATTAATACTATATTTATAAGCATGAATAACAAAGCCAATAGCAAAAATGGTAATTAAAGGCTCTCATAATAATTATCATTTTCTTCTTCTAAATATTGGCTTCTCAATACATTTAAGATTTTCCTCACATCATTATCTGTATATCCCTCATGAACTATATAATGGCTTCTGCTACGCTTTTATATATTTTCAGTCTTTTGTTTCTGCTGTTATAATAATTATGTTTTGAATTGGGAATCTTTTCATGTGATTCATAACAGGAAATGAGCGGTTTGGGTGTAGCCACTGAACCTGTATAATGTCTGCCATTTTATTTTGTAGTCGCTGATGCGGTCAAAGGTGTGATAGTGGGTATAGCTTTATCTCATTTTATGTGTAATATAGGGCTTAGAGGCTAACATGAGTAACACTACACTACGTTAAGAGATCTAGGAGGTGCAAAATGTTTAACGTTAACATTTTCTATGTGTGGTAAAGATAATTTTTGTATTTTTCCTACTATGTATGTTTTATTTTACGTCTCAAGCTATGTTAGCTGCTGAAAGTAGGTTTGATTGAGTAGTATACGA
This sequence comes from Hymenopus coronatus, assembly GCA_030762935.1. Classification (NCBI taxonomy): domain Eukaryota; kingdom Metazoa; phylum Arthropoda; class Insecta; order Mantodea; family Hymenopodidae; genus Hymenopus; species Hymenopus coronatus. The sequence goes on from CM060900.1 coordinate 19,007,242, forward strand.
GACTGGATATTCGACTAGTACTGTAAATAAGCATAAAGTAGTATGCACGTGATTCACACAATTGAAGCTTGTGGCACAACCCACATTATCTAGAACGGTATTCACTAGTGTTACCGCTAGCGAACTGTTCATGGCGCCCACATACACTCCCACTCTAGAGTTGCAAAACTGAAGTTACCAACATTTGTGGTAGCCATAGTCGCCGATCAAGTTGGGTGTTAATGAAACATTTAGTCCAATTAAAAGTAATCATTAGGTTTTCAATTGGCTGAAACTTAAACAAATAGTTGATTAATATGATGTCTGATGAGAAAAAACACACGCGGCTTTCTCTAACTGTTCTACAAACAGACTTCTTACAAAAGATTATTCTTCTTCCACCATGCCAATTGAGAAAAGCAATAGCAGAATGTTCTTATTACTTAGTTTCTTATAAGTAGAAGGGAACTAAAAGAATGCGCTATGCTAATGCGATAGTCAAATGTTTCAAAAGCTATCGTTGTGCGATTGTCTTTGAAATTGGCTTCTTTGCTTAGCCAGGAATGAAAAAAAATAAATAAATAAAAAACGGACACTCCTTGTCTGAGAGAAGTATGAGCTTTTAAAATTGAAACCAACAACAAGGAATATCTTGGAAACGGTCAACTCTACAACAAAACTGCATATGAAATAAATTGTGTGTTTTAACGAGATATACTTTTTCTGTGAAGTAAGCTTTTGGTACGGCAAAAACTTAATACACAAAAATTGTAGATCTTTCTAAAGCAGACATTTATGTCATAGCATTTGTCTGTTTCATTGTTTTTGTAGAGCTAACTATTCTAGAGATATTCCCTGTTATTAGTTCCAATTTTAAAATACACAAACTTTTCTGAAACGGGAGACCTCAACCATTTAATATCTCCTCGTTTGTTTTACCCCCACCATGGGAAGAAACTCGGATTTCAATGATAATTGATTATCGATTTAGCCTAGTGTGTTCCATTATCCTTCTACTTATAAGGAACTAAGAAGTAAAACCATTTCTGATAATGTTTATCTTAGCATTATGAAGACAATTTAGCTCAACTATTAAAGCGCCAATGCAATGACCGAGATTAGGCAATTTCAACCAATCGCGGTCATCTGGCTGGAGTGATATTGTCGAAACATCTTACCGCAAATGATGTTAATTTCTTTGAAATCTTGTCGCACCTGACGTTCGTTTGTTTAATCTCCAGTCTTGGTTATTGGTAACAATTTGACAATCCAGTCAGCCAACCTTCACTTTTAATAATTGTCAGTTCCACAATTGTACTTTCAGTTAATTTAGTTACAATGTTTATTAAAAGTTTTATCCAGTCCATAATGTATTTAATTAAAAAAGGAGTGAAAATAATCATTATTTGTTTTTCTTGTGTATGAAATGAGTGCAATAACCTCAAATAAAACAACGTTTGTTTCCATTTCATGTATTACTTATTAAAGGCTGAAATAAAATAATTGATCCGTATTCCTATTGTTGCTATCGATATACATACATTGGGTGTAGACACGGTCGGCCATATCATAATTCAGAAGGCAGTGAAAAAGAAAGAAAGAAAACATTTGGTGAACAAACATGGTCGAATGCGTCATCTACCATTTGAGAACTATTGCAAGTATTACATTCATAACCTGTTAAAATCTCCATTCCTATATATTATAAATTATTACGTCTATTTCGCTGAATTGTCTTATCAAAATACAACTCGTGTTTTCATCTCTTAGGACAATTGAGTCGCGTCGCTTCGCTGCGGTCGTGAATTATCGACAAGATGAAAGCTCTCGTGACAATCACATAGCGGCAGCTTCTAAAATATTTGATTTTCGCTTTAGCTTAGTTTATTCCATTAGTCCCCTTTTGCTTATAGGGAGCTAAGTAGTAACAGCATTTCTGGTAATGTTTATATTGATTAGCGTTATGCAGATAATAATGCTCTTTTATAAGAACAGTTCGTTTTCAGAACACTTACAGTCATGTGAATGGAACACATCAGATGTTTCTACCTTAGAAAGTTATGCAAGGTACGACAGGATACTGGCAAAAATTGGAAGCGTGGTACTGGGGTATTTGAATCATTAGCTCATAATAATGTGCTTATATCGCAATCAAATGACACTATTTTCTGGTTTGTTTGTTTTGTTTTTTATTTGTTTTAAGCTTAACCTTCTTAACCTGGTGGGTCATATCGGTTGATGAATGAAATTGGTGAAACGATGCTCAAACTCTACGGAGCTTAAAGTTACTCGACATTCATCTTCTCAGGATAAGGGGAAAAACCCGAAAACCCCTCATCTGGGTAACTCGCCCTAACCGAGATTCGAACTCGCGACTTATAGATACACTACCACCACACTAAGCAGGCGGGTTTTTCTCTGTTGGTGGATCATTTTCCATACGTCTTGAGTGACCTAGATATAACCTTGCTTGATACACAGTAAAAACCATTAGAGTAAGTATAAAACATGAATAAAGCTCTGTAGTGGTGCTTTACAAGAAAGATTAGCACGTGAAGAGGTTTTTCAGAAGCGAGGACCAACACCTGATGACCTGAATGTTACGTCGGCTTGCTTTTCACTTGCGTCTCATCCCGTTCCACGGCTTTCTTCGGCCTGGATCTCAGCAACAAGAAATTGTATAACTGGGCCATTAAGCAACAAAAGTGTAACCACTATTACACACAAGCATAATAACTTCTTTGTTTGCTTTCATCTCACTCATGTTCACTCCACGCATAAGAGAGTCTTCAAGGCGTGAAAACCGGGAAAACTTGTATCATCAGTAGACCGAGCACTAAATCATTGTAAATATGATCTTCAATATCTACTGACACCTGCCCTTAAATTTAAAGACATGTATGACTGAAAGTTTGACATTCCAAATAATGCTAACTGTTTGAAATGTATACCACTGATGTAATATAATGCAAATAAATTACGGTGCAAATTTCATCCATTTTGTTGTAATAATTTGGAGGTTATGGTCCAATTTGTCTATATTTTTATCACATCGCGATAAAAAATTAAAATCTTGGTGTAATATATTAACGTTGGGTACACAATACATCTATTTTTTTAAATTGCCCAAACTTTCTCTGTCTCTCCAGAAATGATTAGGCTCCAAAAGGTTTTAAAGCTATTAATGAGCTTTTCTGTGGTCATAAAGGTATAATGTTTATGTACTTAAATACATCTGACAGTAACACCTGGGACAGGTCTTATTCATTGTACCTCTGTGAACATGTACAGAACATTTTATTTGTGTGACAGAAAAACTGCTCCTCGAGGAGCATTTTACAGGAAAAAAAATGCTGAAAATATCAATGGAGAGAAAACAAGGCTCACATTAAAATCCACCAGGTTGGTAGGCTAGACCCGCAGCTTTCCTTTGCCTTTGTTCTGCAGCTTTCTTTGCTGTTCTTTTCTTCTTGCATTGCCGCTTTTCTTCTGCATAACTTCTTTTTTACTTTGCATGATGCGAATGAGATCTCGTCATTCTTCAGTTTTTCTTGCCAAGTTCAGTATAGTTTCAGCTCTAATGCTTTGCTGTAGCTCCAGGTAAGGCATTCAAAATTGGCACCTGGTTGCCGATTATGCCTTTCTTATGTTCAGGAATGTTTCAATTATTTTATGGAATTAAAATAAAAAAGTCTATTCTTTTTTTCGTGAAATTTCAGTCAGATGTACTCTCAGGTCATTAAAATTCAGTTGCACGACTTTTAGAACTCTTTCTATGCTTCTTTACTTTAATTTTGAAATAAATGTTGAAGCACTCAGTTTTAATAATGAGATTTGAATGTTTTGCCGCGTTGCAATTATTTCAAACTACAATCTGTAGTGGCATTAGTTTTGGACACTTTACTTTCTCTTGCCCGTAAGTACAATGTATCAGAGAAGGTATTGTATTCCAACCAGAAATCGATGTCTAGATTTCACCGGAAATATATGCTTTTTTATATATGCAACTTCTTTTACATGGAAGCATTTTTGAGAATTTTTATTTTCTCAAAAAATGGATCTAAAGATTTTGATTAAAATATCCGATATTAAAGATATTTACATCGCAAATGATATGTAGAAATACAATTTTCTGGAAAAGCCCCTGAAAAGCTGCTTATTCTAGATAAATTTTGCTGAATTTTGCATAACTGGTAAACCGTAAGAGATAGTCAAACACTTACCACACAAATATGTAGATCTCATTAAAACACGTAATTTAGGTCATATACGCTTTTTTTGTAGAACTGACCGTTTCTGAGATATTATTTGTTGTTGGTTTCAGCTTTAAAATACTTATACTTTTCTCAAACGGGGCCATGCAAAGTGAACCGAAGCTCAATTGTTTACATAGCGACGAGCTTTTAATGGATTTGACTATCGCTATAGGCTAATGTATTTCCTTATTTCCCTTCCTTTTAAAAGGAAGCAAGTAACAAAACCAATTCTGCTAATATTTTTTTCGTTTAGCATGATGCAAATAAAAGAATAATCCTTGCAAGAACAGCATGTATTTGGAACAGCTAGAGAAGGTTATTGAATGGAACACGTCACATTTTTGGTTAAATTAAGCTTCAGATTACATTAAATTCTTATTCGGGATTATTCTTTCTGACAAATTATAGCCACAAGTGTTGTATTAGTGCAATATTGAGCCTTTTACAACAAACTGCATCTAATTTGATTCTTAATGGGCTCACTTAGCTCAATTTTTGAAAGTATATTGTTTTATAAATATATGCACATATATTTTATTTTACGTTGCATCTTATGTAAAAATTGGAACTAATAATCTCATATTACTTAAAGGAGCCAAAAAATTTAGGAAAATCTAGTAGTTTTAGGATTATGGCATTTCAATAACATGCACATCACCGTAAACACCATAATCTTAAATGTACGAGTTTTCCTCAATTTTGAGCCCCCTGTTATATGTTAGTAATAACTCGATTATATTTCACATTGGATGCAAAATGTAATAAAAGCTCTACTTACTTGGAAATTATACTTTTTAGTTGATGCGTTTTTACTAATGGAACCTCAAAACATGCATTTACAGAGAAATATCGGTATCGAATTTTTGGGTGGAATACAATATTTCCTTTATACATTAAGTACATAGTACATGTAGAGAAAGTAAAAATGTTGTGCCTGCTGTGGGATGGAAGGTGACCTATGGTCATTCCTTATAACTATGAAAGAGCATGTTCTTTTGTGTGTTTGTCCATTCTTGAGATAATTACTGTTTTATTTTGCACAACATAGCAACACACGACATTTAACGGTTCACTTTACATTCAATAGGTGACTCTGCAAGACACTCTCCAAGGAGTTACTGTGTATCATGAGCGATTCACTGTCACCGCCTATGTTGACCATGTGACAACTGGAGCTGCTGATGACCTCGATATGGCAGAATTACACCGTGGCCTGGAGGTGTATACGGGAATCCAGGTGCAGCATTAAACGCGGCAAAATCGGAGATATTGGTAGTAGGAAACAGGCCGGAGCCGCATAATACATTGGGCATGAAACTTGTCTCCTCTACACGAATGCTGGGTATCTGCTTCATGGGAAATGTTGAAGGCTCCATTACTCTCAACTGGAGAAATAAAATCAACCACCTACGGTATTCCTTATCCAATGAGCGAACTCGGAACTTAATTTTGCTGCAGCGTATCTGGTAAATACATACCTATGACCTCAGTTAAATTTGGTATTCATCACAGCTTCTGCCGATTACCAAACATGACGCACAGAAAATTGAACAACGTATCGGTTACTTCTTGTGGATTAGTAAAGCATACAGGATGAAGATAACTGAACTGAGCTTGCCACCATCCATAGGTGGATGTGGCTTAGTGGACATCACAAAGAAATGTCTGGCATTATTGGGGAAAACTGCCATCCGGTCACTCTGTGGTAATAGTTCTTCAATCGATAGAGCTACTGCAGGATCCTCATACGGTATTCCCAGGCTTTAAACCCATCGTCACACATTTGAAGCGCCTTCTGGACACAAGCATGGGGATCACAACTTTTGAGCACACCGAGAACCACTACAGTCTGTTGGCTGCTGCTCCACCTGCACCCAGGATTGAAGAAAAAATGCCAGAAGATGGAATATTATCTGGCAGAATTTACTGTAAGCATGTTCCAACTGATTGGCAGGAAACGGTTTAAGAAGTTTTAAACGAGACCATACCGATAGCAGAAAAACTCTGGCGACATGGGCGAGCACAATCTAACCTCTGTGCACTCTGCTCCGAAATTGATACTTTGGGACATAGCCTTATATCTCGTCGGCAGGTAGCTGGCATTTGGTTGATGCTTAGCAGCTATTTAACCAAATGGTGCCAGCCGAAGTCCCCGCCTTGCCTGAAAAAAACTCTGGCGCCTGGAATTTCGTTTCCAGAATACCTGCCTACAACTCTGTGTGATTTGGTTAACAAGAACGCTCCACTGGATCTTGAAAAAGAATGTCGAACTGTGGAAAAGAGGAAGAACTGGTCCAGCTTCCTGAGATGAGCAAGATGAAGTCCGAATTTATCGGCGATATGCAGCCGATTTGAGGTTGCTAACTAATATTGTTGGTTCCTCTGTTGACTATCACCTCAACTCTAAGAAGCAGTTGTTGATTTAGCTTCCCGCTGCTGTGAAGGGGACTCGTTCTACAAAATTGCAAACACAACCAAACAAAGGAACAAAATTCCCCAAAACGTGAAATAGGAACGACAAAAAATGACGAAATAACAACATAAAATGAAATGAAATAAACGCAAAGAAAACAAAAAAGTAATAACACAAATAACCCTTCCTTGATCCCGCCATTTCTACTGGATCATCCTCCCTCCTTTTCACCTTCCAATTAAAAAAAATAAAATGAATAAAATAAAATAAAAAAGTGAACCTTCGATTCTTCAGCTTCTGCTGCTATGCCAAACAAATACAATACCTCCGGTGTGCAAATAAACAGTAAACTGCGCATCCTTTTAACCCATGTAAACATCATACGGTATATGAAACTGAAGAAACATTTACAATCTTTCGCAAATTATTAATAATAGCACTTGCTGTAAGCCAAAATGAAAGCTTCACAACCCCAAGTTACAACATTATTCTTCCTTTCTTTGTCAATTATGAAACTCTTTGTGTGATTAAAGCAAGACAACAATATTAAAGAGGAGTTCTGTTTAATGTCTAGAGAAAACAAGGCCAAGCGCAATAAACAAAAGCTGAAGTGCGCTGCTTTCGACGTTACATTGTTGGCATATTATGTAGTCCCGTGGCTAACGTATACATTCAACTGAGGCAAATCCTAAAACTTATAATAATACTAGGCCTGAAATTGTTTAATTCAGAATGTATTTCAGCATGAAAAATATTTATTTTTCAAACACCTCCAAGAAATATTTTAAAAAGTGTTTATGTTTCATACAATTTTGATTTATTTAGAGCTAACATCAAGCAATTTTCACTTTCTTCTCAAAAATATATTAACAACAGCAAAACTGCTTCAAGAGTTTTTACTCTATTCATTGCAAAGATTCATTCTGTTCAAGAATGAGGTTAGCATCCATTCGGTGAATCTATTATGTGCTTATGTAGGAAAGAGCATGGCACAACTCAATGTTCAAGTGTGAGAATTTCAGTTGCATTATTTACAATATCGTGAGACATCCAATGTTAATGTCAAGAATTCTATGCAAGGCCAGATTACTCTAGGTTGCCTTAAACATTTTTCTGATCTGCGGAGCCTCACATGTCAAAATACATGGACAGAAAAGTCATGATGTTAAATAGAAATCTCTCCGGCTATGAGCTTTCGAGAACTAAGCTCACTCTCATCTTCAGAAACGAGAACGTTTTGCAGCTCCAGATCTCATGAGGTGGTTTGACGTCACTTTAGGATATTTACATCATACCACACTACAGACTTGACATTCCTTTAGGATATCTTCATCATACCACACCACTAGTTTGACTTTGGTTTAAAATATCTTCATTATACCATATCACTGGTATGATATTAGCTTAGGATACCTTCATCATAGCACACCACAGCTTTGGAATATCTTCATTATACCACACCACTGATTTGACTTTGGTTTAGAAATATCTTCATCCTACCACACTACATGCTTGATATTGGATTTGGATATTTTCATACCACACCATTGGTTTCACTTGGTTTAGAAATATCTTCATCTTTGTAGCATATCATAGGTTCATTAGCTTAGGACATTCTCATAATACCACAGCACTGGTTTCACTTGGTTTAGAAATATCTTCCTCTTTATAGCATACTATAGGTTCATTGGTTTAGGAGATTCTCATAATACCACAGCACTGGTTTCACTTGGTTTAGAAATATCTTCCTCTTTATAGCATACTATAGGTTCATTGGTTTAGGACATTCTCATAATACCACAGCACTGGTTTCACTTGGTTTAGAAATATCTTCCTCTTTATAGCATACTATAGGTTCATTGGTTTAGGAGATTCTCATAATACCACACCACTGGTTTCACCTGCTTAGGAGTACCTTCATCATATGACGCTATAGGTTTGCCATTGGTTGAGGATATTTTTATAATACCACACCACTGGTTTCTTCCTGGTTTAGCAATATTTTCATCATACCTCACCACAGGTTTGACGCTAGTTTAGGATATCTTCATCATACAACACTACAGCTTTGACGTTAGTTTAAGATAACATCATCATACAACAACATAGGTTTGACGTTAGTTTAGGATATTTTCATCATACAACACTACAGCTTTGACATTGGTTGAATATATTTTCATAATATCACACCACTGGTTTCACCCTGGTTTAGGAATATTTTCTTCATACCTTAACACAGGTTTGACACTAGTTTAGGATATTTTCATCATACAACACTACAGCTTTGACATTGGTTGAAGATATTTTCATAATACCACACCACTGGTTTGACATTATTTCCTCTGATTTGGCCGTGATTTCGGAATATCTCTATCATACCACACTGCAGGTTTTACTTTGTTGACGGCATCTTCATCATACCACACTAGTTTCACCTTCGTTTAGGAGTAGCTTCATCATACGACGCCATAGGTTTGCCATTGGTTGAGGATATTTTTATAACACCACACCACTGGTTTTATCCTGGTTTAGGAATATTTTCATCATACCTCACCACAGGTTTGACGCTAGTTTAGGACATTTTCATCATACAACACAACAGCTTTGACATTGGTTGAAGATATTTTCATAATACCGCACTATAAGTTTGACATTAGTTTAGGATACCTTCATCATACCGCACTATAAGTTTGACGTTAGTTTGGGATATATTCATTATACAACACTTTAGGTTTGACATTAGTTTAGGATAACTTCATCATACAACACTTTAGGTTTGACGTTAGTTTAGGATATCTTCATCATACAACACTATAGGTTTGACGTTAGTTTGGGATATATTCATTATACAACACTTTAGGTTTGACGATAGTTTAGGATATCTTCATCATACAACACTATAAGTTTGACGTTAGTTTAGGATATCTTCATCATACAACACTATAGGTTTGACGTTAGTTTAGGATAACTTCATCATACAACACTATAGGTTTGACGTTAGTTTAGGATATCTTCATCATACAACACTATAAGTTTGACATTAGTTTAGGATATCTTCATCATTCAACACTATAGGTTTGACGTTAGTTTAGGATATCTTCATCATACAACACTATAGGTTTGACGTTAGTTTAGGATATCTTCATCATACAACACTATAAGTTTGACATTAGTTTAGGATATCTTCATCATACAACACTATAGGTTTGACGTTAGTTTAGGATATCTTCATCATACAACACTATAGGTTTGACGTTAGTTTAGGATATCTTCATCATACAACACTATAAGTTTGACATTAGTTTAGGATATCTTCATCATTCAACACTATAGGTTTGACGTTAGTTTAGGATATCTTCATCATACAACACTATAGGTTTGACGTTAGTTTAGGATAACTTCATCATATAACACTGTAAGTTTGACGTTAGTTTAGGATATCTTCATCATACAACACTATTTTTATTTCTAAATCATCCTTTATCTATAGGATTAATTCTATTTTTACAAGCAATCTGTAGATTTGACGTTAGTTTAGGATATCTTCATCATATGACACTACAACTTTGACATTGTTTGAGGATATTTTCATAATACAACACCACTGTTTTGGCAGGTAGGTAGAAATGTGTGTGGATGGATGGATGGATAAGAGAAACATTTATAAGCATATGATAAGAATGTTACAGCGGTTATATCTACTTTCTCTACTACTACTTAAAGTACCGAGCGAGGTGGCTCAGGCGTTTCATCTGAGACCGGCACTCGGGAGTTCATGGGATTGATTACCGCGGCCGACCTCTCTGAACCAGAGGTTTGTTGGGGGTTCTCCCTGGTCACTAGGCAAATGCTGGAAAGATTTCTTCATTCCCCCGAATTTCCTGTCCCCTCATTTTTTCTCCATTTCATCCAAACGGTCTCTTTCAGTATTGTAAGTGTCGGCGAGGACTGCAGTGGTGGCGCACTTCCGTGGTGGTGACTACTCTGGAAATACTGCTCTCGGTGGGGGATGGCGCTGCAAATCATCTGTAGTCTCAGGGAGTATGGTCAGACCTGGACATAGGCCCCTGGGGCTCATCGCGATTAGATGAAGATCTTCGAAACCATTAGGAGCCCTCCACGGTAGCTCCCTCACATTATACATTTTATTTGTCATGTAAATATCTTTAATATATGACATTTTAATCAAAATCGTCACAGCCATTTTTGAGAAAGTAAACATTTTTAAAAAAATCCATTTAAGGGGTAGTTTGGGGGAGGGATTTTGTTGAATAAATATATTTCGCATCCCTGGGAGATAATAAACTTAAATACCAAGTTTGGATTTAACGGTCGTTTAGTTGTTTGAGTTATGCTGTCCACAGCCACACACACGGACATTTTTCTAAAAATATTTTTTTTATTGAGGGTTCTCAAAACATGTAGTGATTAATATGATAAATACATCACGAGTTTCATTTATTGTTACTAATATGGCATGTACTGGCAAGTAATATGCATTTCAATTGTAAATATGATTAATATGCGTTTCAACCTACATGGATATTCCACTTAAAATAATTTTGTTTACAGTTTTTTTTTCTTTTTATTTCAGTACACTTGTTGCACCCTTTTATATTTTTTTTTATTAAGTTATATAGAATTGCATTTTTGTTCTTTATTCTTTGTATCATTGCTGTATTGCATTTAATGTGTTGCCAGGTAGAGTGGAAGAGAAGGCCTTATGACATTAACTCCAACCAGGATAGATAAATAAATAACTAAATAAATATTTCCGGTGAAATCTTGACAGATTTTTTTGGGTGCAATACAATACCTTTCGATCCCCAGTACCGGCGTGGGTTTTTTCCCCCGCTGGGAAACCTGGCCCGGGGTGCACTCAGCCTCGTAAGGTCCCTGAGGGGTCAATTGAGCTAATTGATGCAGAAGTAGCGGCTCCAGGTCATGAGGACCGCAGTAACCGGCCGGGGGGCTCGAGGCGCTGACCACGTCTTACCCTCCACTACTGCACCCCATTCATGACGTCTGTAGTGGACCGAGATGGGGGACGCAGCGGTCGGGCGGTAGTCCAAGGTTCCCCGTGAGCTGTCGTGCCATGGAGTTTAATACAATACCTTCTCTATACACTATGTACATAGTACGTTTAGAGAAAGTAAAAAAAACAAAATAAGTACAAAAAATACAGTAAAATACACATTTCACAGATGCATTGTTTTAATCTTGTGTTGATAAGTATGAATGAATGAATAAATATATTTATTGAAGTAACAATATCATACATTGAGCTTCATGAATCGCACGGGTCCACAGACCCTACGTGCTTTTGGTAAGTAATATTTAAAAACAAACAAAAAACAACAACAGAAAATTAAGAGAGTAAACGCGAAAATAAAAGAACAAAGATATTCATATACAGCAATTTAAATTTACAACACAGAGTAACCTTATTCAGATGCATTAATGTGCCCTATTGTAGTAGACAAATACACTTAAGACAACTATATACAAACAATACTAACACCGCAACACAACAATGACCGAAATATACGACAAAATATATGTATGTAAAACATTGAATCACTTTTGTTTAGCTCTTCTTACCGCCCTCAGATCTCAGCTGTCTTGCCGTAAATAGAAATTTGTAATATTGAAGTATACAGGCAAAGAGAAAATATGTCAGTGTATGGTAAGGCTGGGCTTTGCGGAAATGATTACACGTGAATTTGCCATAACAAAGAGACATTAACGGAATGGAAATGGGAAGTTACGTGTACGAAGGTTGATGGCAGTGACCTAGATGGAGCTCGTAAACGAGGACAAGCAACGGGTTCCGGCAGCTCCAGGCGGAGAGAAAACTGGCACACAAATGCACAATGAAAGCAAAGCGCTATGAATTTGCCTGAAATCGAGGAAACATTAGAAAGTGATAAGAGAAACTGGGCCACCGAGCGAGCGTAACTTAACATCGATGACATCCATTCCCACACATTGTGCAACCGTCACGACATCAACATAATATCTTCGCTCCTGATGATGGCTTTCTGGAACACTGTACCACTTTTTCGGGATCCCACCCTCCTAAAGTAGGTACGCTTATTGTTCTTGAAGCAGAGAGAAACCGGCTTTTGACGCCATAACATTCCCACAGCATAACCTCAAATTTCACGGACGAGAAAAGTAATCGCTCATCCTTGTTATGGGAACAAGCACTGAAAACCCTAGGTTTAGGATCAAAGTTGTCATTTTTACTTTCCCTAGCAAGCATGTGCATAAGAAATAAAATACAATAATATTAAAATCTCTATAGTAACTCTGATAACCAATTACTTAAACCGGCGCTAATATGCCAGATTCTTAATATTTCTTAAACTTCTCAACATTTACAGATACATTTAAACTAACCTAACTATAAATATAAATTATAAATATAAAAATAAAAATATAACTTTAAAAAATATGATGTGTTCCATTGACATGACTTTTTCTACATCTCTACAATAAATTATTGCAAAAAAATTTATCCTTCTATTTACTTCATACTAATCGAGAAAAAAATTAGCAGAAATGGTCTAATTACTGGATTTTTTTAAAAGTAGAAGGCAAATAAGGAAGTACCATAAGCTAAATCAACAGTCAAATACTTTAAAAGTTTGCTGCTATGTGATTGAAGTACCTTTGTTTGTATGGACAAGACTTAACAAATTCCCGAATGAGAAAACTATAAGTATTTTAAAGCTGAAACTTATAATAAGGAATATATAAAAAACGGTCAACTCCACGAAAAAAAAATATATACAACATAAATCGTGTGTTTTAACCAGCTCTACATTTTTTGTGTGGTAAGTTTTTGACTTTCTCTTAAGGTTTACCAGTTATGCAAAATTACGCAAAATTCATCCAGAATAACATGTCTTCAGAGGCTATTTCCAGAAAATTCAAGATATGCATTTTACTTATTTAAATGTCTTAAACATAAAAGCTTTTCATCAAAATTGTTAGAGCCATTTTTGAGGAAATCAAATTTTCGAATTTGTTTCTATGTAAAGGATAGTTGCAGGTGGGGGGATAATTTTTGAAAATCCTCATGTCACATCCTTTGAAGATACAGAACTTAAATATCACGTTTGGCATTTAACGGTATTTTCGTTTTTGAGCTATGCTGCCCACACACACGGACCTTTTTCTAAAAATGCTTTTTCTGGATTCAGCGAGTCCCAAAACATGTATTTTAGGTAAAATCTTGATATCGAAGTTTTGGATGCAATATCTCAGTACGTATAGAGAAAGTAACAAATAAAAATAAAATGCTAATACATTTCTAAAATGTAAAGAATATTAAACTAAAACATCAAACACACTTCATACATAAATTCATAATTAACATCAAGAATTACTATTACTACTTCTAAACAACAATAACAAAAATATATAAAACCAAATTTATTTATCTTTAAATTTCATTTTTTACTAATATACAATAAATCATAATTAATCGGTTACCTCTTATTTTTTATTAATGTGATAATCATTAGTTTTAATTTTTTTCCCACAAGCCGTGTGTAGGACAGGAGTTGGATAGGTAGAGCCAGACTGAAAAATTCAATGCCACAGCCAGTATTTGAACCACGGATCTACCAATCTCTAGCCGGGTGCTCTACCATTGAGCTACCATGGCAACATACCGGCATAGCATTGAATTTCTCAATTGACACGAATGTTTCCCGGTAAACCAAATCAAATCATCTCAAATTATTTTGAGATGACAACCCCAATGGCGACTTCCAATGAGGCAAGTATTTTGAGTCCCAGGATTCATAGTATAGCCAACTATTATGGCCAGATATTTATATATTTAGTTATAAATTTATTAAATGTTACTATTTAATTAATATATATATACATAAATCATTTATTAATTATACACTTTTCTTTATTTTACATATTATTGTTTATATATTATTCAATTTTATTTTATGCTATTTTTAATAATTCACTTATAAACAACTTGATTTCACATATTTATTAGAATTAAATACTTACCCCAATTTACTAGTATCCAGTAAGCTATAACTGGTAACAGATTATTAAAATTCTAAATACTATATTTAATTTGCCGACGGTGTCCGGTGGCATCTCCATGCCACGACGTCAACAAGGTACCACGCTATACCGCCCGGCCACTGTATCCCCCATCTCGGTCCACGACAGGCGTCATGAATTGGGTGCAGTGCTGGAGGGTGAGACGTGATTAGCGTCTCAGTCCCTCCCGGCCGGTTGATGCGGTCTTCTCGATCTGGAGCCGCTACTTTTCAATCAATTGGCCCTCCAGGGACCTACGAGACTGAGTGCACCCCGAACTAGGTCTCCCAGCGGGGAAAATTCCCCTCGCCAGTACCGGGAATGGAATCCATGTCTCCCGCATAGGTACTGGTATCCAGTACTAATTCTACCTTAAGTGTGTAATATAAAATGAATTCAATAATCAATATTCCAAAATTGTATATAATTTCTATTTTAACATTAATGTTAAAAAGTTTATAACATGATCTCTTCATTAAATTCGTTAATCCTTTATGGATATAGCATATATGTACAATATAAGTAGTATTTACAGAAGGTTTTGTATTGCACCCAAGAATTCAATACCGTGATTTAACCGGAAATACAGGTTTTGAGAACCCCTGAATCCAAAAAAAGAATTTTAAGAAAACCCCAGTGTGTGTGTCTGTGGACAGCATAGCACAAAAAAGAAAAGTCAGTTAAATACCAAACTTGGTATTTAAGTTTAATACCTATCAAGGGTGCGACACGAGCATTTTCAGAAAAGTCCCCCTGAAACGAACTACCTTTTTCTTGGAAGATTTTAAAAATTTTCGAGTTTCTCAGACAGAAGATGCCTAAGAGTCAGAAGCCTGTCGGGTAGCAAACGGCACAAGAGCACAGAATGGAGAACCTGTACGAGTGGTCGGCCCGTAGCCAGGCTTGAGCGTAAGGAAGTGTGTAATATGAAATGCAAGCGAAATGGTTGATAGGAAAAGTGGTGATGAACAATTGGCGGAATGAGTGGCAGGGGTAACCGGAGATCCCGGAGAAAATCCTCCCAGACGCCGTTTCGTCCACCACAAATACCATGCGGGCGCTTGGGCTCGACCCGGGGCCGCCTAGATGCGAGGTAAGCGGTCTGACCACTCGGTCACGGCGTCGCCTGAAAGATATTTACATGACAAATAAAATGTATGTCCGTAAGAGATAGACAGACATTTACTATGGAAAATGTATATCTTATTAAAAACACAATTTATGCCACATAAAGTAATTATTTTTTTCTTAGAGTTCCCCAATTTAGAGATATTCGCTGTTATTTCTTTCAGTGTTAAATTACTCAAACTCTCTCATCTGTTTCATATATACTTTTGTTTTATTCTTGACTTTAGAAAGAGAACAAAAATTCAATAAGAATCGCAATACTTGACTATCGCTGAATGTAGAATACTCATTTCTTAGGAATAAGAAACAGTACAATATAATAAAGAAAATAAAACTAATAAGCAAACGAATACAAAAGAACGGGGGGAAAGAGATTGCAGTAACTAAATAAATAAGTGATTAAATGTACTAAAAAGCAAATACATTAGAATAAAAAATAGTGCTACAATTTGTAAAGAATATTTATTCTGCACATGAAAAGAAATTACTGCTGAAGGGAAAAACCAGAGATTTAGGAATATTAGCTGCAAGATTTGTTTGGTAACGTGGGTCAGAAAGCCATTAGCAGAAAGTAAATACAACAGAATTGTGGAAATTTTGTGTTCAGAGTTTTTAAACATTTATGACTAAGGGTACTTTAGACCTGAAGGGAGCAAACTGTAGTCTAATGCTTTAGCTGCGGTGCCAGACTTATTTTGTGAGCTGAGACCGATTTGGAAAAACCTTTGACAGAAAATTGTAACCAATAGAAGTTAAGAAACATTTAACTTCGGATCCATTTGCGTCAGATCTTAGAAAATAGGAGTAGCCATAAGAAATTTGTCTAGGCCCGAAGGGAGGTTACGGTCACGAAGGGAGGTTGAGAGAAGTTGTTTATAAATTATCAGTGGTGCTGAGCAGACATGTTGCATGTTGTATAATACTTTTTAACTTCAGTGCTGCCATACCAAGTGTGTGTCTCTTTATTTTAGGAAAGTGAGTGGTGGACAAAGAGTTCTTTCTCCGAGTTCACTTGGGAATTAAGGCAGGGAATAGTTGGCAAATAGGGTAAATCTGGGTAAATTTACAAAAGTTTATTGTAAGAAACTTATTCAGTGTGGGGGAATAACATTAGTAAATGAGGAAACGGAAGTCATAGGGGACCAATAATTTAAGGTGTGAAAATGGATGAACTGGGATAATCCGAAAAAAATACAGTGATATTTTTCTTCACACATATCCTGAGAAAATCCCTAAAAGAGATCCTGCTCTTAAGCCCCTCTTATCCTTCCAAATCCTGCCGTAAAATGGCTTACCAACCATAAAATACCCGCCACACGCTTTAGCCTAGTGCATTCCCTTATATTTCGTCTGCTTACAAGGAAACAAGCAATGCTAAGGTTGCCTTGATTAGTACCAATAGATAAAAGTGTAATATTTTGTAAGAATAGCTTGTTTGCAGAAGAAATAGAGAAAGCAATGTAAATGTACACAGGATTTTTTGTTCTTATTCTTTGTTTGTTTCTCCATTTAGAAGTGGTACTATCTTTTACCCTGCGTCCTTTTAACAGCCTTGGTGAACATTTAAACACCAGAGGGCATCTTTAGTCCATTCACTTCTCTACACTACACTTTTCTTTGTATAAGAAGTCCCTTTCGGAGCAATTTTGACCAGTTTGTTATGAAATTTACAATATAAGCCCTATAGGACCTTTGTTTTATAATTAGGTACGGGTTTTGGTGCAAATTAGCTGAACATGTATGCGGTAGAAATATTAAAAATATATACTTTTTCTTAATATGTCGAATTAAAATTGCAGATACAAAACATTCTTGTATTTTTTGCTTTTATTATACAGCAGAGTCCTCACCAAACTTTATTTGGGTGTACAAATGTTTCACTTGAAAAATGAAAACTGTTCCGCAACAGCCGTTTTATATCAAACAATTATGCTCTCAATTAAAAGTTAAGCGGTGCCGTGGCCGAATGGTTAGAGCGCTTGCCCGGGTTCGACCCCAAGCGCCCGCATTAGGGACTTGCGGTGGACGACGCGGCGTCTGGGTGGGTTTTCTCCGGGTTCTCCGATTTCCCCCGCCACTCATTCCACCAACTGCTCCATCATCACCTTCCCTATTTTCCATTTATCCATTTCATATCATCCATCCATGCCTAGCTACGGGTCAACCACTCGTTCTAGGTTCTCCATTCTTTGGTTTTGTGCCGTTGGCTCCCCGATGACCCTAGGCATCCGCTTGTAAGTCCTAGGGAGTGTCGATCCTAAAATACGGGGAGGGTAAGCCGACTACAACAAGTATTATTACTATTATTATTATTATTACTATTAATATTATTGTTATTATTATTATTATTATTATTATTATTATTATTATTGTTGTTGCCGGCGCCTTGGACGAGTTATTGGATCGCTCGCCTCACACCTAGGTGGCCAGGGTTCGATCCCAAGCTCCGGCATGTGGGATTTGTTGTGGGCTAAGCGACGTGTAGGCAGGTTTTCTCCGGGTCCACCGGTTTCCTCCGCCACTCATTCCACCAATTCCTCCATCATCACCTTTCCTATCATCCATTGCATACATTTCATATCACCCACTTCCTCACGTTCATGCCTGGCTCCGGGCCGACCCCTCGTAAGAGGTTCTCCATTCTGTGGTTTAGTTGCGTTGGCTCCCCGACAGGCTTTTGACCCCTAGGCATTGGCTTGTAAGTCCTAGAGGGGTGTCAGTCCTACAAATACGAGGTGGTAAGCTGATTACGAAACGAAGTCATTACAACACGGAGGGCGACATGTTGGTTTAAGGTGATGCATGTGTGAAATTTGGAAAAGCCATAGAATGAAACATGTTGTTGAAACTTATACCTGTATTTACACACAAAGAGGCTTTAAATAATAGATTTTATTCCCTAAATTTATTGTTCCTATAAAAATGCATGCATTTTATAACATAATCACATAAAAATCCACTTTTACAGCAAATGAGTTCACAAATTGATGCGTCATATTACATTTTTATATTAGCTCTAAGTAGTGCAGAAAAATGTATTACTTTTTGTAATCTCCAAAAACTCTTGATTTTTGAAACCTTAATAATTTATTTCTAAAACTTGGAACATTATTTTAAAAAATTACCATTTTCTTTTATGTGCTTTTGAGAGACAGTAGAAATATTTCGAGTACGGAAAAGTGTTGAAAAATAGTTTGTAAGTACATAAGATTTACTGTTGGGAGTGCTTATTAGTAAGTGTACGTTTATAGCTTCAGTTAAGTGGAAACGCGATATATTTTCTTAAAGTTTAAAATTTATATCATTTTATTATAGAGCAATATTTTTTTTTAATTTTACACAATTTTTGGGAAAATTTCACAGGGATTTCACCTTAATGAGAGCTGTATCTTTGAATTTGGGGAAAGGGCAGGAGGGTCGCTACCCTATGCTTTGCAATTTGGAGCCCTGCCCCCTACGTTTATGTAGTGTGTGTCTAAGTTCTCCAGCACAAGTCCGTACAAGCATTACGCCAGAACTTTCTTCCGCTCAAGAGTGAATGTGACAACTCAGCTCAACTATTAAAGCGCAATGCAATGTCCGAGATTAAACAATTTCAACCAATCGCGGTCATCTGTCGGAACATCTTATCGCAGCTGATGTTCATTTCTTTGAATTCGTGTGGCTCCTGACGTTTGTTTGTGAGAACAACTCTGAGTTCCACAATTGTACTTTCAGTTAATTCAGCTACAATTTTTATTTCAAGTTTTATCCAGTTCATATTATAGGTATATAGTTAAAAAAAAAAGGAGTGAAAATAATCATTATTTGTATTTCTTAATATAAGATGAGTGCAACAACCTCAAATAATATAGCTTTTGTTTCCGTTTCATGTATCAGTTATTAAAATCTGAAATAAAATAATTATTCCATATGTCTGTTGTTCCTATCTATATTTGTACGTTGGGTGTAGGTATACTCAGCCATATCATAATTCAGGAGGAAGTGAAGGAAAAAAAAAAACATTTGCTAAATAAACATGTTCGAATGCGTCATCTACTATTTGAGAACTAATGTAAGTATTACAATCATAAACTGATGAAATCTCCCTTCCTATATATAATAAATTATTATTAGTCTATTTCGCTGAGTTGTCTTATCAAATACAACTCGTATTTTCTCGCTCCGGTCATGAATTATCGACAAGATGAAAATACTCGTGGTGGTAATTATGAAAATCATGCGCGGAAACTTCATGAGCTGCATCAATCAACTGTTTTCGTAAACATCAAATATCAGCTCTTCAGCAACCCCAGCTGTACGTTTAGAGCGCCATGTCTCCCAGTAAAACATCGACGCACGATATCTTGGTTATTCAGCACTATAGCTAGTAGAAGGGAAGTCGTAACATAAGTTCAAACTAGTTGCACATCCCATTATTTGGAGTATCCTTCATTTTTCTACTGCCAAATTCTGCGGAGGTATTTTAGGATTTTCGAGAATATAAAACGCACCTGTTGGCAACTTTGCAGGGCAAACAACCGGTAACCAGGCGCGGGGGTAGTACGTTCCTTTTCAAAAACAGAAGTAGGTCAGCGCATATACAGGTTTCACTTTGGTTTTTAGTGTTTGTATTAAGTGTCTTGTGTCACTAGTCCTTGCACCTACCAGTTCAGGTAAGCGTTTTTTGTTTGTTTGTTTTTTTCGGCCGTGGTCTGGTTTTCGTTCACCTATATTTTGTCCAAAAGCCTTGTTGAGAACAAAGCCATTCCGATTCAGTCACCGTTTCAGAAATGGCTGCTGTCTTGAGGGGGTAAGAGGTGGCAACAACGACCATTTAGTGTTTGTTCAATGACGTTACTCTTTTAACCAATGGCAGCGTACCTGTTTTGAGACAACTATACTTGGACTACATTCACCTACCGCTTTAAAAGCCGTGAGGAAAGTTGGGGAAGGCATCAATGTTCTCATTTAGTGATTGTCCAATGGGTTCCTCCTGTAACCAATGGTAGCTTATACATGTTATGTATTTGGTCAATGAATGAACTTAGTATAAACCATATATATCTTGGGCTGCCCTTTGGACTTTGAATGCTGCCCTTCTACCACTGTACAGCCCTCTACAATTTTACATACACTTACAAATTTGCAGATATTTCGTGTACCCTGTTTACGTTTGTGTCTACTGTCTCGTTATGCCCTTTATTCCTTTTTTCCACTTCTTATACTTTTCCCGCCTTCTTTCTGTCACTTTTCAACCTGATATACATAAAACAGTTGCGTTTCAAACTTCGCGTGCAGTCGCTACCTGCCGCTTCCGTACCCGATAACAGTTATCAAACAAAACTCCACGTTAACGAAAACAATACGCCAACTACAACTTGAACTACCAACGTCGCCTAAGTCTTGAACCACATCAGGTCTGCAAAACGGTGTTCGGAAAATGATTAGTATTTCAAAACCCTGTATGGTGTAGCTTAGTTATAACTGAAACTAGATTGAAAATAGGTGACTGCATACATCTTATCAGTAACAACTATTATATTCACAAATTCTCAAGGAATAAACCATCTAATTTGGAGGAAAAAATGCTCTTTTTTTCTATAAAAAGGCTGATCAGTGAGCAAACGTCAGACACACACACACACACACGGAGATTTTTCTAAAAATGTTTTTTTCCGACACAGGGAACTTCGAAACTTATGTTTCCTGTCAAATCTCGCATCGAATTTTGTGTGGAATACAATACTTCCTCTGTACACTATGTACATAGAACGTGTAGAGAACATAAAAATGTACACTGAACTTGATTTTTCCTTAAAGTTACACGTGTTCATGTTTATTTTGATTTGAGGGCTGCGATAAGGACAGAAAAATAAAATTAAGTATCAAGGCCAGGCTATTTCTCCTAAAGAGATTTTGAACCAAAATGGCGAACGATTATATCTGGCGTTTAGAGAGTCCTAGACTACAGGTTACGTCATACATGTACATATACCTCTCACGTATACCGAAATTCCGCAAGGCATCTTCTGTCGTATGCGGGAAGGTCAAAAATCATATGTTGTCCCGAACCAGTAAATGTCTGACAATACAACACGATTTAGTTTAAACTTAGTACTTTTAGAAAATTATGAACGTAGCCATCAATATTTCAGTAATGACGAATTCAGGAAAAAGAGTTCTATAATGAATGTAATTTTACATATTTTTTCCAGCAAGAATTTGTGTAATATTTAATTGCTTTTACACACAAGCTGTGTGTATGATAGGAGTAGGATAGGTAGAGCCAAACTGAAAAATTCAGTGCCATAGCTGGGTTTTGAACCACGGATCTCCCGGTCTCAAGCCGGTTGCTGTACCACTGAGCTAACGTGGCTACATGGTATTAAGTTTCTGAACTGACACGCATGTTTCCCGGTAAAGCACAAGGTGATATCAAATTACGTTCAGATGATGTACCCCAATGGCGACTTACAATATCGTAAGTGCTCTAAGTCCATCTCTCTGTTTTCCTTAAAACGGCTGGTCAAAAACCAACACACATTTTTGTTTTTAAATCCCTCCCGCCCGTCGCCCTCCGTGGTTTAACGATTAGCATGCTAACTTCATGTACACAAGGTCGCAGGTTCAAACCTAGCGGAGGACGATGGATTTTTTTGGGTGTAAACATCCTTAGCATGGCTTCCTTCGGAAGGGAAGTAAAGCCGTTGGTCCCGTGTCGGAAATTTCCATCACGTAAAAGAACCTCAAGCCTGATGCAGAGGCCTCTGAGCAAAATTAAGCGGTCTTTCACGCCCAGTATGGAATGGAACGCTGAGAACCATAAATAACACGTCATTTACTCTTCTCTCCCACTCAGAATAGAGAATAGTAACAAGAGAGTGTTGATAAAATGGGCAGTGTCTAAGTAGTATCTTATCTCACATCACAATGAATGCTAAACGACGCTGGAAGTTAACATAAGATATTCATAAAACAATATTTCAATTCATTATCCAATATTTTATTTGTTTTAGGGGATAGAACAGTAATTGATCTTCAGCTTAAGCTAAGCCTAGTGTCGTTGGAATGCGAGCTTAACATGGAAGTGGTTTAGAAGGCTGTTGCTTACGAATGTTCTTCATTCCTGATTTAATGATGACTGCGCCATTTCAGGGCTGAGAGGAAGGTCACACTGTGCTTCAGAGGTGCCGTGCACGAACCGGAAGTTACCATGGGTACACCTGAGCGTCAACGCGTCATGCTGCAGGTGTTGATGCAATTTTGGTGAGCGGGTCATATCCGGGCGTTGTACATACATACATAACATTGTAATCTGTAGATCCTATTATGAGATTAGATTCAAAGCCCAAACTTATGGATGTAGAGCATGTCAACAATTAAATTTATTCATGCTTATTAATACATTTATTTACAAATAATAACTCTTGACAATGAAGTTTCAGAGGTGTCAGTTTTGCAAATTTTCAATTACATGTCTGTTTCCAAAAGCCTACCCGTACATTTGCATTCTTAGAATATTCACATTTATTATATTTACAATGTTACATTATTACCAGTGTTTTTTGATTGAATGAAATCCGCCTCTGTATAGAAGGTGTGAGTAATAATGCATCTTTTTAATTCTGATTTTTGTTCATTTGCAATTCTTTTATAGAAGAGGGAAGTGAATTAAACAAAACTATTCCTTAGTAGTAAACCCCTTTTTGGAATAACTGCAAATTATTTGTTGGTCTATGTAAGTCCTGCCTATGTCTGGTCTCTTTGTTATGAATATCTGTAGTTTTTGTAAACTTTTCTGGGTTATTTATTACCAATGACAGTATGGCTGGAATATATTCTTCCAAACATTTTGAAGAGTGGTTTACAGTGAGTTGATCCTCTTTCCCCTGACATTATTCTTATTACCTTTTTTTGCATAATGAACACTTTTTTAGCATTTACTGAATTTCCCCAAAATATTATTCCATAGCTCATCAATGAATGGAAATATGTATAATAAGCTGTTTTTAGTATGCTCTTATTTATAAGCTGAATTAAAGATCGAATTGCAAAGCATGCAGAGCTTGGTGTATACCAACTAAGCTTATAAGCAGGAAAACACGCCAAAAATGCAATACAAGCAGTAAATGAACGCAAAAAGGAAGTGCATGGGAAGTAAGCTACCATGCCGCAGAACACAGTTCACGAAGCGTATTGTAGCCAAATACAACAATTATATAGGTATGTTTGAGCGCACGTCTATTAGGTTTAGAATATGTATTTAAACTATTAGAACCACCTGCCATAGCCGGGATTTGAAGACATTTCTCCCGCCCTCTGTGAGGTTACTCTAACCATTGAGCTACTGTGACTACATGCCGCTATGACATTCAATTCTCCAACTGATTCGTGTTTTACACCCAGCCAGCTAGCCGGTATCTCTCAGAGAACATATTAATGGCGATTACATAGCGTAAGTACTTAGTAAGGCGGAGCACTGGCTCAGTGGGTAGACGACCCGGGTTCGATCCCAAGCGCCCGCATGTGAGCTTTGTGGTGGACGAAGCGGCGTCTGTGCAGGTTTTCTCCGGGTCCTCCGGTTTCCCCCACCACTCATTACACCAAATGCTCCATCATCACCTTACCTATCATCCATTTCCTCATCCTCATGCCTGGCTATGGGCCGACCACTCGTTCTAGGTTCTCCATTCTGTGGTTACGTGCCGTTGGCTCCCCGACAGGCTTCTGACCCCTAAGTATCCGCTTGTAAGTTCCAGGGAGGGGGGCGTTAGTCCTAAAACATATCTATTGGGTGGCTAATCCGACTACGAATTGTTGTTATTAATATTATTATGTTGGTAATGGTGTTGCATTAGTGCCCTACCAAGGCTATATAACTCATGGTTGCTACTATTATTCTTGGTTGAGCGGGTAAAACAACACCACTAGTGTTGATCTTAATTTCGCAATTGTTTCTGTATTTAAAGATGACAATGGGACATAGTAAACCTAAACTAGGTCCAGACACTGGGGTAAGACAATATGGGCTATCTGGAACCTTTTTAATCTAGCCCGACATAGAGCAGTAGGTGAAATGGACTGTAGAGGGATTATATTCCTCAAGCATAGCCAAATATGTGGCTCTACAGATGACGTCGTTATTGTGGTAAGAGATAAAAAATATTATACGAAGTTAATAATTAGAGTAGGGTTTGAAAAAAAATGAAAATGGCCTCAGATAAAAATAAACGGAAAGAAATTACTAATCTGGCTATTGGAGTAAAAATATTTGAAGGAATAGCACAATTTAAATATGTAGAATCACTTATTAACAACAACAACAATAATCTAAATGAATGTATAAAAGAAGTAATTCAAAGCATGAATTATGCTAAAATGCAATTATTGAAATAAACTAATTACTGGAAGTACCAAATATAAGATCTAGAAAACATTAATAAGACTAGCAGTAACAGAAAATTGAATAATACATATGAGGAAATAATGTGAAGATTTGAAAGAAAAACAGAGAGAAACAGCTAAGGAGCAGTAAAGGATAAAAGTCAATAGGGTATAATAATTAACTAAAATAAGTGGTTGATAAGCAACATATGGTCAAATGTATAAAGACACAAGGAATACGATGGCTAGAGCATATAGGAAGATGTTTTTTGTTTTATTTTGTTATAGTGTTAACGCCCATTTTTACTACAAATGGCACCGCAAGCGATGAGACAGATGATACAATGAAGATGGAGCACCGGTGGAATGCGATGGCGGGGAAAACCGGAGAACCCGGAGAAAACCCGCCTTGTCCACCACAAATCTCACATGCGGTAGCTTGAGATCAAACCCGGGTCGCTTAGATGTGAGGGAAACGGTCTAACCACTCAGCCACGGCGATCCTTGGAAGATACGGAACTTAAATACCAAGTGTGCTATTTAACCTACTTACACAGGCACCATTTTCTAAAAATTCTTTTTTTTTATTCAGGGGTTCTCAAAACATGGATTTCCAGTGTAATCTCGGTGTCGAATTTTTTGTTGGAATACAATAAGTTCTCTCCCTACTGTATACCCTGTACGTGGCAGGCTACTCATTCTACCATCCATTTCGCTTGCATTTCAAATCCATTTCCTCACGCTCATGCCTGGAACCTCGTTCCAGGTTCTCCATTATGTGGTTTCGTGCCGTTGGCTCCCCGACAGGCTTCTGAACAGGAGGGTGTTAGTCCTAACTATGGGGAAGCTAAATCGACTTCAAAACGAAACGAATCTTCCAAGGATGCGACACGTAGATTTTCAGGAAAATCCTCCACCCCGAGCTATCGTTTGCATGAAAAATCTTTAGAACTGTGCGATATTCTCAAAACTGGCTCTAACCCTTTTAATTAAGATATCATATATTAAAGCTATTAAGATGCCAAAATCTACATACGAGTATATCTCTGAAGCCGTCTTCGTTTTGTCTGACTTTTGCATTACTGATAGACCGTATAAGATCCACAAAATCTCATTTCTCAAAAAAGTAGATTTCGTTAAAACACACAATTTGTCACATACATTTTTTTCTGAAGTTAACCACTTCCAAGAGATTCCTTGTTATTACCTTATACTTTCCAATACTGAAACTTTCGGCAATTGGGAAGCCATAAATTATTTTTCCTTCTTTTTTTAAATCACGGATTTGATTGCTGGTTTATCTTGGTGTCTCCCGTGTAAGTACAAGTAAATAAGGCCATTCCTGCTCATGTTTATCTCCATTTATATAGAATAAGCTTTTTTTACAATAGTGTGTGGCAGAAAAGTAGAGAAAGTCATGTGAATGTAACACATCAAGCATTTTTACTTTCTCTAGCCCGCAAATACAATGTACATAGTGGATAGAGAATGTATTATATTCCACCCAAAAATTCAATACCGAGATTTCACTGGAAATAAATGTTTTGAGGTCCCGAGAACCCGAGAAAATAATTTTAAGCACAAGGTCCGTGTTTGTGTGTGTGTCTGTCTGTGTGTATGTGTATGTGTGTGTGTCCGTGGACAGCATAGCTCAAAAATAAAAAAAATCAGTTAAAGAATTTCAAGAATATCCCCACCCCCCACTACCCTTTACATGGGACATCTGATATTCTCAAAAATTACCTGTAACGTTTTATATATTAAGGATATTCACATTACAAACAGAATCTATATCTTGAATTTTCTGGTAATAACCTCTGAAGAGCTCTTTATTCTGGTTGAGCTTTGCAGAATTTTGAATAACGGTTAAACCATAAGAGATAGACAAAAACTTACTACACAAAATGTAAATCTCGTTAAAACACATAGTTTAGATGATATAGGTTTTTCTTGTAGAGTTCACGATTTCGAGATAATCATTGTTATTGGTTTCAGTGTTGAACTAATTAACTTTTCGAAACAGGAGAATGCAAAGCGAACCGAACCTCAATTTTTTCACATAGGACCAGCTTTTAAAATATTTGACTATCGCTTTTGCCTAATGTACTCCCTTATTTCTCCTCTACTTACAAGGAAGCCAGTAATAGGAGCAATTCTGCTAATGTTTATCTAGATTGGCGTGACGTATATGAAAGAATATTTTTTTGAAGAACATTTTATATTTAGATCACCTAGAGGAAGTTATATATTGGAACACATCAGATATACTTCTACAAATGTCTATTTGATATAAAAAGCCTCCTTTGGCACGGTTCGACTTCTTGACAAGGTTCATGTTTTCGCTTGTCTTCAGCTTTGTACAGGGTGTTAATGAACTATACCGAAATATTTTCACAGAATATGTAGATTACTTAAATAAGTAATTTGAGATAGGAAACTTATGGCCTGTTTATTGAAATTTCGAAGTAACGGCTATAAGTTTCTGAAGTGCCAGTATGCCACGTATCGTGGCACTTCGTCTGGAATGAAAAAAATAATAATAAAAAACATTTACTCAGGGACAACAGTTTCCCACGTTGCGCATTAAGCCAACAAAGCAGTTGAAAAAACGCCTATAAAGTAGGCTACATAACTCAAGAACGTAGTTAAAGAAAACTCACTGCCGCACTGTCAAGTGATTAGTTCGAGATTTCAGAGATTTTTGCGACATTAAATCTTGGGAACGCTAGTAACGAGCTGCTAAAACTCGATATTTCTATACTCGGGCAGCAGTTTTAACGACATTCAAAGCCATTATGTTTATCCGGGGACCATGCATCGCCGATCTCAAATTACTTATATCAGTCACGTGCACAATCTCGCAAATTATTTCCGTGTAGTTCATTAACACCCTATATACTTGCTTCCAGACCCGTTTTGTCGTTTAATCCTCAGCCTTCAGCAATTGTATTTTCATCAAAATTAGCAGGTTGCTAATGGCTATTTCCGCGTTTGCCTTTTTCTCTGCTTCCTTTTATTGTCACTCCTTCATTTTTCAGTAAACAAGTTCTTACCAGAGCTGAAAGCAGATAGGAAAAGGGTGTGAGATAAAGTGATATAGCATATCGCTCTCTTGCGCCTCTGCTTACTGTATTTTCATATGATTATTTTCTATCCGCATTTTAACTAGATGCTTCATAATAGTTATTTATGATTCAAGTGGTAAAAATCTGACGTGTTCCATTCACATGATTTTCTCTACATCTCTGCAACAAATTATTATTAAAATGCTTAGGCTTCTATTTACTTCATGCTAATCGAGAAAAAATTAGCAGAACCAGTCTTATTACTTGCTTCCTTGTAATTAGAAGCGAAATAAGGGGGGACCATAGGTTAAAGTGATAGCCAAAAGCTGGTTACTATGTGGCTGAAATTCCTTTTTGTTTGTATGGATAGGAGTTGACAAATTCCTGTATGAGAAAAGTATGTTTTTAAATGTGAAATAAAAAAAAGGAATAACTCAAAAACGATCAACCCCACGAAAAAAAAAAGTATATAACATAATTTGTGTGTTTTAATGTGCTCTACATTTTTTGTGTGGTAAGTTTTTGTGTATCTATAACAATAGATAAAGATCTCAATCTAACTAATTCCCATTCAGTAAAATAAGTTATATTATAAATTATTATAATTATTATTTTATTGAACGAGAATTAGTAGTAGTAGTTATGCAAAATTCCGTAAAATGCTTCCAGAATTAAGTAGTCTTCAGAGGCTATTCCCAGAAAATTCAAGATATACATTTTATTTGTCAGGTAAATATCTTTAATATACGATATTTCAATCAAAATCGTTACAGCCATTTTTAAGAAAATCAAAATTTTTGAAAAACGTTCCATGTAAATGTTAGTTAGGGGTGGGGGATTTTCTTGAAAACCTTCGTGCCGCATCCTTGGACGAAACCAAAACTTAAATACGCAGTTTGGTATTCAACAGTCTTTTCGTTTTTGAACTATGCTGTCCACAGTCACACACACACACACACACACACACACACACACGGACTTTTTTGCAAAAATGTTTTTTTTTTGCTTGTTTTTTTGGATTTAGGGGGACATTTATATATATATATATATATATTTATTTCCGGTGAAATCTCGGTATCGAACTTTTGGGTTGAATGCAATACCTTCTCTATACACTATGTGCATACATAGTACGTGTAGAGAAAGTCATGCTGTAAAGTAATTGTTAAACATACAATGAGGCACCATAGTGGAACGCCGAATTAGTTCTGCGTTCACTATGCTGCATTCAGAATTCACACTGATTTATATATGCGGCATATGCCAGTGTTTTGTTTGCGGAGTTGTTCAGCCATTCGAGATGTTTGTTACTGTTAGTTCTAAATAAAAGATGGCTGTGTACATTGCTTAACAAGACACAGTTTGGTAATAATACAAGATTTACATTGGGTAGTGAAGGGGTAGCGTGTCTGTCTCACCTTCAACAGATCGCGACTTCGTATCTCGCTCAGGGCGAGTAACCCGGATAAGGTTTTTTTCGGGATTTCCCTTATCCTGAGAAGACGAATGTCGAGTAACTTTAAGCTCCATGGACCACGAAATAATTTATGCATCATTTCACCAATTTCATACATTGTCCGCTATGACTAACGGGGTTAAAGGACGTTAAGCTATCAGTAAGGTATATATTTTATATATAAGGTATATATCAGTAACGTTTTTCCAAATAAAACCAATGTAACGTTAATTAATAATTCCTAACAATAATTCCGTCAAAAAATCCGTCAACCTTCAAAACTAAATTTTGCCCGTCAACTTTGACGGAAAATCCGTCGAGTTGGCAACTCTGAGCAAAGAATGTTGAACGTGTTTCTAGAAAACATCAGTCAGCAGTCAGAGAGGACGGAAACCGATTTGTCCACGTGTTACAGAAATGGTCCAGGTATGTACAGCGAGATGTTTTCCCGCTAACAGGTGACGCAACCTCAAGAAAAGTCTGGGGCACACTTTGGGTGCTCTGATCAGTTCCTCTGGAACGATGACGAATCTAAAGATGTTATACGTCGTAGAGCATATCCCGATCAAGGGGCTTAGAGGTTCGATAGACGTTATTTGGAAGGTTTCTTCCTTCCATAAAAGTGAGAAGTTCATATTATGAAACTGACGATGATGATACCGCTTTTCGGTTTTCAGCAATTTTACTTAAGGGACACTGGGAGAGAAATCTCTAATTTTTATATTTCCGTACATATTTTTCTGAAACTTCTCCTATGATTGCATTGTCGTTACGTTAATATGAATACCAAATATCATTCACAATGAATAAATACTTTCTAAAATATAAATTATTTCATTAATGTTATTATGTAAATAAATAAACTGCCCGATTTATTTTCAACTGAATTTCTTTTTTGAAAGCAGTCGTTGAGGATGGATACTAGTGGTCTTGAAAGTTATTAGCTGATCCCTTATTGGTAGCGCAGTTGTCTAAACTTCTAAAGCAGTAAGCATCACTGATCGAGGATTTCAATGTGAGGACAACTTAGTTGGAAACCTGACTGAAGTGCCACTAAGTGGATAAAGGAAAGGATGGGCCCAAGTAAAATAAACACCGACTGGCATACCTAAATGTTGACAAGACCTCTGTAGGGTTGAAGCGGAATTCAGTTCCGTGTTGTACTATCGAAAGGATTTTATTATACCTGTTTTAAGCTATGGTAATATCAATAAGTTTAAAGAAAGGGCTGAAAAAGACACCAATAAAGCTACAGAATTACTGGACATTAGCTTTTCAAAGTTCAAGGTTTTTACCTATGTACCTCGAACAACAAATATACATAATGATGCTATATGGCGCCATTGGGTTGGAAAGGATTAATCAAAATGTCCCATGTGCCTCAAAATTTGCGAAAAATTATTGACTTTTTTTTAATTTGAGCCTTAAACCACACACAACTTTAAAGATAGGACATTTCTATAATATGAATACTGAATTAATATATTTTTAAAAGAGATAGACATTTGAAACTCCATAATTTATAATTCCTCATACAAATATACTTTTTGAAAAAGTTAGTGTTGGTGTTAGGATTATTTTACCCTTTGTAATATAATACTACGGTGGATAATTCTGCACATTCTGGGACATTTTAGCTGTATCTAAACAAAAAACTGAGACGCACGGAACATTTTGAAAGCGTGAAATTATAGTGTTGAGAAATAGTGTGCTAGGAAATAGGTGTAGAGCCCGAAGCAAGGGGAAGACAGAAAAGTGCTGATTTTCTATAGATACCCAAAGCTACCAACAACTAGTTGTAACAAAAAAGCTATTTTTGATTTTTTGACCGATTGTGGTCAAAAATTCACTCCCCCCGTGTCCTTTAAGGGGACGTCGAAGTGATACAAGTGACTTTATAATGTATTAAAGCTAGAGTTGTAATTTTTGTACATACATATTTGGCAACAGAAATATTCATATCGAGTTACCTTCATTCTGGATACATTTGTTAAATAATTCGTTTTAATTAGCTAACATTAAAATCTATCTTATCTATATTGAGCCACATGCACCATTTCTTAAAATTATATCCTCCCTTTTTTTGCAAGTAAAATACAGTTCCAAAATCTTGTTAGGACTCCGGGTATTCCTTTTTCTTCTTCCTCTTTTTTAAGTTTTTTTTTTCCTTTGTCTTCTATTTTTTTACCGTTTGTTTCTTTTTACTTCTAGTGCTGGTACTGGAGTCCCAAGATACGAAATTCGCACGGCTCTCTTTCCATTTTTTTAGTTTTTTAGTTTTTTTGTTTATCTCACAGAGGTATACAATTTGAGCAGCACTAATACGCTTAGTTTGCATTTCGAAGCCAAAACGACAAACTCTTCAATATAAATTACTTTCAAAAGACTGTGAATAATATCTACGTAGCGTTTAATATTAAATGGAGTAATTGTCAAGGAATCTGCACAGATTAATGGAATATTACAATTAGGTTTGTTAAAATCATTTATCTAATGTGTGCTATTTAACGTAGTAATTTGAACTTCAGCGGTGGAATAAAAATACCTGTCTTGTCAGAATTTAAATAGCGGAACTTTAATGTTATCCCTATACTGTTTTAACCACCTGAACTACTGGGGTCCTGTGAGATCCAGCTTCTGAAAATCTTGTCCAATGCCTACACGTGAGAACTACAAGTTGTTAAACATTGTGTTCATATTGTGAACGTATACACATTATGTGTAAGATTGTTTAAACGAGGTGCGAAACGGAGGGCACACAGACTGAAGTAATCAGAGTTCATGCACTTTGTGCTGTCACCTGGTATCATTGTGCATACCTAAGAGACTCGCTTAGCAAATGTCCATTAAAAAAGATAAACAATTGCTGACACGAACTTGCTTCTTGTTGTGAGGTTCAGAAGGATCCTGACATTTTTTACAGTGTGCGAGGTTCATTCCTTCTTAGGTCCAAACTCTGCAGCGATGTTGCAGGTCGTCACATCGAACAGTTCCTCTGATGACCTTTTGAGTTTTGTGCTTCGAATATTGTATTATTTTTCGACGTGTCTTTCTACTTGCCTTTCATGCAGAGATGAAAATGGAGAATTCATTTTCCTGACTTGTACATAGTTCTTCATTCATTGTCAATTGTTTTTAGTCGAACTAAGGGGAAAGCTCTTAATAGCTATCATATGGGCTGGGAACAAATTCAACAGGTGGACAGCTGCAAATATTTGCCGGATGGGAGGATCATATACATTCTACATCTAGGAAAGCGTGGAAAACGTTGCATTTCGTAGTGAGAATACTCAAGAAGAGTGCAAAGTCCAGGGAAATTGCCTACAAGTCCTTAGTGCGGCCAGTTATGAAATATGGAGTAGCATGCTGGGACCCATACAGGGTTAATCAAACTGATTCGCTGCAAAAGATACAGAGAAGGGCTGTAAAATTCATAAAGAGAGGTAAAGATTTTGGCCTTACGAAAGGCGAAGAAAATAAATGGGAACCGCTAAAAGTTAGGCGTAAAGCACATAGATTAGTCTCACTATTTAAAGCTTATACTGGTCTAAATGCATGAATGGACGTTAGAAAGAGGTTAGAAAACCCGGCATACTACGGACGAGACGAGCATTTGTATAAAAATAAGGGTAGGAGGTACAGAACCGACGTAGGAACTTTTTCTTTTGTTTATAGGACCATTGAAGAACGGAATGCATTGTCTGTAGGAGCCTTTCAGGGCTGCCCTCTGATCTTAAAGAAGTTTAGTGGTAATGTACCATTACTTAAAGTAAATATTTTGAAGTAATTAAGGATCTCATAAAATGTTCTATAGCTATTAATATTGAGGCTTCATAGTAACTGCTATAAACATGCTGGTAATTGACATAGTATTGCTATAATGTATAATAAGTAGTTAGGTGTTTAAACAAAAAACATGTATACAGGCTGTTAATGAACTACATCGAAATAATTTGCGAGATTGTGCACGTGACTGATATAAGTAATTTGAGATCGGTAATGCATGGTCCCCGGATAAACATAACGCAACTACATAGCGTTAAACGTGTGGGTATCAGGTGCTGATAAGTCGGTGTTAAAGCGAAGCTGGTTGAAAAAATGGCTTAGAATGTCTTTAAAACTGCTGCTCGAGTATAGAAATACCAATTTTTAGCAGCTCGTTACCAGCGTTCTCAAGATTTAATGTCGCAACAATCTGTAAAATCTCGAACTAATCACTTGACAGTGCGACACTGAACATTCATTAGCTACGTACTTGAGTTATGTAGACTGCTCTAGAAGCGTTTTTTCAATTGTTCTGTTGGCTTAATGCGTAATGTGGGAAACTGCAATCCCAAAGGTCATGAGTTTGATTCCTGTAATAATATAAGTGTTTTTTATTTTATTGTTTTTTCATTCCAGACGAAGTGCCGCGATACGTGGCGTACTGGCACTTCAGAAACTTGTAGCCGTTACTTCGAAAGTTCAATAAACAGGCCATAAGTCTCCTATCTCAAATTATTTATTTAAGTAATCTACATATTCTGTGAAAATATTTCGGTATAGTTCATTAACATTTTGTATATAATATGTTAGTTGTATTACTATTCTTAATTTAACTGTAAGATTATTATTGTAAGTGAATTTTGAGTATTTAATTCTGCCACCGGGCAGTACCCAATTGCAGAGAATAAATAAGTACATACATATATGCATACACTTTATGTAGGTACTTGCTTTACTACAGAGACAGTTGTTCATTTTTATTTCATCTGAAGTTCATTAGATACAATAGTTGTAAACTGTGCGTATAATTGTAATGTAGAAAACACGTTAATGCGTGATTCAGTGTTTTAGTAACTCCTTCGAGGGGTACGGAGAAGTGTACCCTTTGCAATTGTTATTGAAACGTTCTCCGTTGCACCTACGAGCAACGTAGCTCCTGCATGCTATTTTAGTTTTCAGTTTGAATAAATCATATTGAGTAACGCAGCAATATATGAACGGCCCATAATAAATTTCCGAAGAAAGAAAGAAAAAAATCCAACGTCCTCCACCGGGTTTGAACCCGGGACCTTAGGTATACGAGGTTAACATAGTAACCACAACACCACAGAGGGCAACAAATGAGTCGCAAGCAGATATACAGTGAGTATTTTAACTTGTATAAAAGCATAATTTTTTTTACTGTAATGTAGCAGGTACATACGTATGTAATAAGTACACTGAAAGACCTTAAAAATACGTCTGGAAATACCTGTCGCAAGACAGGGTCTTTTCGCTTTTCTTTCATGTGTTTGCAATGCTCTTAAAAGTGTATTGGACAGGCCACGTTACCGAAGGTAAGGAGATGCACCTGAATAGCTTGTGACAAATAAACTTCTGAGTTCCGAACTGGTGATCCCTAAACTTTCTGGTTGGACAATAATCTCACCGGGAGATACAAAATCAGCTTCATCTTTTCTCTGCGTTACATACTGAAGTTCTAATACCAAGATAATTCGCGCGCGTGGTTTAGTAAATTAGTATAATGCTTATACAAGTCAACTTGTTCTGAAGGAGCGTCAAGCGGGTTGAGGCATGAAGGGGTTGATTGCCCAATCAGTTTTGCAGTTTTTCACTCGCGAAGTATGTTGTACTAGAATTAAAATCGTGGAAAGCCCCGAGTCACCACCAACCGTTCACATTTTCGGCGAAATCACAGCGCCAGGCGTATTTGTATTGCCTTTGACTGTACATGTACGTAGTAAATGTTTAAGGTATTGTATTCCACCTAACATATTCGACACAGAGATTTCACCCGAAATGCATATTTTGAGGACCTATGGAACCAAAAATAGTATTTTCAGAAAAAGGTCCATGTGTGTGCGTGTTGGGCAGCATAAATCAAAAACGAAACGTCGGTTAAATACCAAACTTGGTATTTAAGTTCAACATCTTCCAAGAATGCGACACGAAGATTTTGAAGAAAATAACCCTAACCCAAACTATCCTTTGCATAGAAGTTATTTTTTTTTTTTTTTTTTTTTTTAATGTTCGATCTTCTCAAAAATGGCTGTAACGATTTTAAATAAATACCGTATATTAAAGACATATACATAACAGATATAATGCATAATATATACACTTGATGATATATACAGGTGATAACACTGATGGTACATGGAATGAAGATGGAACACCGGTGGAATGTGATAGCGGGGAACCCGGGGAAAACCCGTCCCTGCGCCGCTTTGTTCACCACAAATCCCACATGCAGTCGCATGGGATCGAGTTTGGGAGAGGTGAGTGGTCTAACCACTTGGCCACGGCGCGGCCATGAATATCTTGAATTTTCAGGAAATAGCCTCTGAAGGTCCTCTTCATTCTGAATGACTTTTGCATAATCGGTATACCGTAAGAGATAGACAAGGGCTTACTGCCCAAAATGTATATATCGTCAAAATACACAATTTATGTACTATACATTAACCATCTCCGAAATATTATTGTTACTGGTATCAATGTTGCAATCCAATACTTTTCTTACTGCAAATTCCCATTCGTTTCATATATTCTTTATTTTACTCCTGGTCATGCAAAGAAAACCGAAATTTAATTGTTTCACATAAGGAACAACTTTGAAAGGACCTGACTATCCCTTCATCCCTTATCTCCCTTCTACTTTTAAGGCAAGCAGTAATACGGCCATTTCTGCTAATGTTTATCTCTATTAGCATGATGTACATAAAAGTATATTCCTCTGTAAGAACATTTTGTTTGCAGAAGAGGTAGAGAGGGCCATGTGAATGGAGCACAACTGATTTTTGTTTTGTTTGGTGTGCTTTGTATATATCAACCTCTATTTGAGGGAAGCTAAAATATTTGTTAATAATTTGTATATACGAGGTCCATCCAGAAAGTAAAACTATTTGGCATAACTAAATAATAACGAAAGATATCAACACAAAACTTTATTTACAAAGTTACAATACCTTTCTCTATTTTTGACGTAATTACCATTGCTATCAAGATATTTGTACTCTTTCACCACTAAGGATCTGAACCAAGATGTCACTGGCACTTGAGGTCTTCATGCCTGGGAAATCTGTTCCATTCAAAAAGTCATGTCCCGTGAATTCTTTTATCAACATTTGCTTTCAATTCCTCCATAACGATTGACGATTTTTCCACTCCGGTATTTTCGTACACACTGATTCGTACCTGTTTACTCGTAAATTATGCGTCATTTCCTCACTGAAGACTCGTTCATTGCATTATCACTTGCGTTATTTGCCTATAAAATTCGATTGACCGAACATTTTGGTATTGAAAAAAAGAATAAGTTCTTTGGCGGTAGAAAAGTATAACATCGGCATGGAAAAACTGCTACCACGTGACAATAAATATCTTGTTTAGTACAAATGTTTTAACATCTTGGTCCTTGAAACAGCAGAGGAATGAACAACCTTGGCGTCAAATAGCTGTTGCAGAAGGAAAGCCGGAATTTTACAAAGTGTGTGTGACAAACAGCTGCAACTTATCTTGCACCCGGATGTCACCATAGGAAGTGATAAACCAGGACTTCCGCGCAGTTACATGTGTTTCAAGCTAAAAACGTGCAGCTGCATTTCGCGCGCGCGCAAAATAAAAAAAATGGTGCCTAGTGTAATTGTTAAGATGGCTGTAATCTCCGACAACGCACGAATCTCCGGATTGTCATGTAACATCTTCAATCAGGACTTTATATCGGACTTCTAGGTCCTTAGAAACCAATTTTAGTCACCCAAATAGCCTAAAAAATGTAGAGGTAAATATAGGCATTATAGACACAGTCATAGGTATCTAATACTTATCTATGATACAAGAGTTAAAAGTGCAGTTTTATTTTGCAGAAGGAAAGTTTGCGTAACGAGGCCATAAGGCCGAGTGTAGCAATCCTACGAGCAAAATAAAAACACTTTTAACTTGAGTGTCACACACTATTTTTAGACAGCACAATATTTCTAGATTCATCAACAAATGTATAACATAAGAATCAACATTCCTTTGGTTCAAGGAATAGTACGTTTTCCTATCGCCTGGAGCCGTGTGTGTGTATGTGGGAATAGAATTCGTCTATCGATAAAGATTGGTAATCGATGTAATAATGTCAGTTCTTCACTCTTTACCATAAATATTATAAATTAACAATTCCACTCCAATCCTTTTGCTATTAAATGATAAACTAGAGTATGTTATACCCAATTACCCAGCAAACACGTTTTATATGTTTGGAGTTAACAATCAAAGAAAATTTTTGTCTAGTTGAGCATGTTTAGACACGAGAATGGACTAGTGAAGAAGGCGGTGGTACTATTATTGTTTTTTTTTCTCAGGAACATAACCTCATTTGTTTTTATACAGATAAATAGCAGAAAACAAACATATGCAATTCTTATTAATAATAGTCAACATCAAGTTCTTAACTGTGCAATTATGATGAAAGTGTGATATTTATTGTACAATTATTACAATTGGAAATGTTGATTCCTTGTGACGAGGTACTTGGTGTGTTTGTGTTGCTAAATTCAGACATCACACTATTATCAGGTGGTATTGCAACGTCAGCAGAAGTGTTTGGAAGGATGAGTGTAGCCATCTTCTTCTTATTTTCTATGGAGTTCTCTGTATATTAAAAATAACGAACGATATATCGAACGGACTCCACTAACAACGTAACTCTTTCTATATAACGTATACAGTGATAGTAACAAAACTTAAGTTGGTAATATTGGAGTGTTATAAATATTTTATAAAACTAGAGCTATAAAGAACAATTTTTAGTTAGAGTGGTTTGT
This sequence comes from Hymenopus coronatus, assembly GCA_030762935.1. Lineage (NCBI taxonomy): Eukaryota > Metazoa > Arthropoda > Insecta > Mantodea > Hymenopodidae > Hymenopus > Hymenopus coronatus. The sequence continues at coordinate 19,045,782 of CM060900.1, forward strand.
GTTAAAAAGCTTACTTTTAACAGTGACTGTTTAAAACATATATTACTACTTTCTATTTGGTGACTATTAAAAAAATCTGATGGGTTCCACTCACATGGCTTTTTCAACATGTCTGTAACAAATCATAGTTAATTTTCTTCCTTCGACTTCATGCTAATCGAGAACATTACCAGAAACTTCTTTTTTCTTTTTCTTTATGTATAGCTTAACGTCCTTTAACCTGGCTGGTCATATCGGACGATAAATGAAAGTGATGAAATATGATGCTGTAATGATCTCGGGATCTTGGAACTAAAACTTGCTCGAAATTCGTCTTCTCAGGGTAATACAACAAAAAAATAAAATAAAAAATTAAATAAGAAGTAAAAAAATAATAAAAAAAGCCTTAAACGGGTAACTTACCCTTGGCGTTATTAGAACTCGCGACCTGTTGAACATAAGGCAGTCTCGCTACCACCACACAACCCAGGCGGGCTAGACCTGATTACTTTAAGTTCCTTATAGGTAAGTAGGAGAGAAATAAGGAAGTACATTAGGCTAAACCGACAGTCAAATGTTTTAAAATCTGGTTGCTATTGCGGTTAAATCTCGTATTTCTTTGCTTGACTAGGGGTTGACAAGTTCTAAGTATTTTAAAACTGAAACCAATAACAACGAGATGTCAACTCCACGAAAAAAATGTATGTGATATAAATTGGTCTGTTAAATACCAAATTTGGTATTTAAGTACATCATCTTCCAAGGATGAGACACGAAGACTTTCAAGAAAATCCCCCACCCCAAACAACCCTTTTTATGGAAAAAATTTTGACAAAAATGGCTCTAACGTTTTTGATTAACATATCGTATATTACTATATTTACATGATATATAAAATGTATATATTGAATTTTCTAGGAATAGTCTCTGAAAACATCTTTAATCCGAATGAATTTTGCGGAATTTTGCATAGCTAGTAAACCGTAAGAGATAGACAAATACTTACTTAACTAAAAACGTAGAGCTCATTAGAACACACAACTTACGTATGTTACATACATTTTTTCGTGGAATTGACTGTTTTTGAGATATTCCTTGTATTGATTTCAGTTTTAAAATACATATACTTTTCTCATACGAGAACTTGACAACACTTGGCCACGCAAAGAAACGGATTTTTGTAACACAACAAACACATTTTAAAACATTTGACTGTCGGTGTAGCCTGGTGCATTCCCTTATGTAGCTTCTACTTATAAGGAAGGAACTAAGTAATAAACCCGTTTCTGATAATGTTTATCTTGATTAGCATGAAGTAGATGGAAGAATAAACTTATTCACAATAATTTGCTACAGAGATGTAGAGAAAGTCATGTGAATGGAGCACATCAGATATTTTTTTTTTCGTAGTCGGCTTACCCTCACCATATTTTTTAATGGGGTGACACAAACTAAAACTTACAAGAGGATGCATCGGGGTCAGAGGCCTCTTGGTGAGCCGATGGCACGAAACCACAAAATGGAGAACCTGGAACGAGTGTTCGGCCCATAGACTGGCATGAGCGTGAAGAAGTAGATGATATGAAATACAAGCGAAAAGGATGAAAGGAAAGGTGATGATGGAGCAAATGGTGGAATGAGTGGTGAGGAAAACCCAAGGACCCGGATAAAATCGGTCGAAACACGGCTTCGTCCACCACAAATCTCACATGTGGGCGCTTGGGAATAAACACGGAGAAAACCCGCCCCTGCACCGCTTTGTCCACCACAAATGCCGCATGTGGGCGCTTGGGGATGAACTCGGAGAAAACCCGCCCCTGCACCGCTTTGTCCACCACAAATCTCACATGCGGGCGCTTGGGAATGAACCCGGGCCGCCAAAGTGGAAGTTTTTCTTGGTAGTGTTTAAAGCCCGCTTTTACCACTTGTGGCACCGCAGGCGATGACACTGGTGATACATGCCATGAAGATGGAGCACCGGTGGTTTGCGATGGCGGGGGAAACCGGAGAACCCGGAGAAAACCACCCCTGCGCCGCTTTGTCCACCACAAATCGCACATGCCGTCACCTGGGATCGAACCCGAGCCATCTAGGTGAGAGGCAAGTGGTCTAACCACTCGGCCACGGCGCCCCCCCCAAAAAAACAAAAACAAAGTGGGAGGTGAGCGGTCTAACCATTCGGTCACGGTGAGAATTGGGAATTTGGCAACTGAGACTCCATGGAGTGAGTGTTTTTTGGGGGCAGGAAGATGAATTTATGACAGTCATTAGCTGCGGCTAGGCTAAATTCCTTTTGCGAACCATCTGTATATATTCGCGTTCATTGAACTAAAATCTGCGTGTGCAATCTCGCTCGATTGGATTATTTGCACCACAATACGAAATATTTGATTGGCTTCAGCTTGGGGTACGAAGAACATTACATTGCGTACTAAATTTTATGACTGAAATTTCATGAAAAATCACAAAACATCGATTTTTTTTTTAATTTTAATTCCATAAAATAATTTAAACACTCCTGAATACAGAAAAGGTATAATTGGTCACCTACCAGGCGCCATTTTTAAACTCTTTAAGTCTATGGAGCTACAGCAGCATTACAGGTGAAACTGGACTCGGCGAGAAAAACATCAATTCGACGAGATCTAATTTCCACCATGCGAAGTAAAAACCAACTTATGTAGAAACTAAGCAGCAATGCAAGAAGAAAAGGACAGAAAAGACAGCAGCAGAGGAGAGGAAAAGGAAAGCTGAGGGTAAAACCTACAAACCTGGTGGATTTTAATGTAAGCCATGCATTTAAATCTTCCCTTGTTTTCTCGCTATTGATATTTTCAGCATTTTTCTTCCTGGAAAATGTTCCTTGTGAAGCAGTTTTTCTGTTACACAAATAAAATTTGCTGTACATGTTCACAGAGGTACAATGAATAAGAATTGTCCTAGGTTTTACTGTCAGATATATTTAAGCATGTATTTTCAATGTTCAAGCACAAAAATTACATGTTTATCACAAAAAAACAGACTGATAACTTTAAAAATGTTTGGAGTATAAACCAAAAAACACACAGAAATTTGGGGCAATTTAAAAAAGTTGATGTATTGTAAACCTAAGGTTAAAGTATTAGACCAAAATATTCATTTTTTGTTGTTGCAAGGGAATGTTTTGTGACTTGATAAAAAAATGACCATAACTTCCAAATCATTAGATCAAAACGGATTAAATTTGCACTGCAACGTATCTGTATTATGTTACACATATAGTGTACATTTCAAAATGCTGACAGTATTCGTTTTTTGAATTTCAAACTTTCATCAACCCCCTTCATTCTTGCAATCCAAACGATCTAAATGTTGGCTTTAATTTTTCTGTTGTTAATAGGACCATTGAAGAATGGAATGAATTGCCTGTAGCAGCCTTTCAGGGCTGCTCTCTGACCTTAAAGAAGTTTAGGGATAATTTAAAGAGAGTAAATGTTACTTACTTTGAATAAATATTGTGAAGCAATTAAGTATTTAAAAAGCTGTATTAGTGTATATTATTATTAATGTATATATAAGTAATGTGTAGTATTAATGTTGAGGCTTCATAGTAACTGTTTATAAACATGCTGGTAATTGACACAAGTATTGCTATATTGAATAAGAAGTAGTTAGGCACTTAAGAAAACATGTATATGTAATATGTAAGATGTATAACTATTCTTAATATAACTTAAGATTATTATTGTAAGTGCATTTTGTACATTTAACTCTGCCACCGGGCAGTACCCAATTGCAGAGAATAAATCCATACATCCAAAAGGGCAAGTGGAGAGGTTTCAAACACCAGGAGATATAGCAACTCTGGTTTGTACGATCCGTTGATCTGCTCGACAAAACACTAGCGTCTGTCCCTGTTCGATCCCAGCACACGATGACGACAGTTTGCTTGCAAGTCCACAAGAAAACATGGCGACCTTGAGGAAATGCAGAACCGGTTACAGTCTGAATATCACGGCTAATAATATACGGCAACATATCAACATAGAGCAACAAATAACAATGAATATTTCATAACCAGAGGTAACCGCCAATGTCTCCACTTCGAGGACGGACTTAACACACACCACGTGAGACAGAAACGTGATTAACACTTGCCAATAAACAAAACAAAGCTTTAAGCGCACGACTGAGTTTGCACAGCGTATCCTTGACATAACAGATAACATTTATTACTTTCTCTACACGTACTATGTACATACTGTATAGAGAAGGTATTACTATGTTGTACCCAAAAATTCGATATCGAGATTTCACCGAAAATATTTGTCTTAGGAATCTTGAATAAAAAAAATTAAAAAAGGTCTGTGTGTGTGAGTGTGTGTGTGTGTGTGTGTGTGTGTGTGTGTGCGAGCGCGCCTGTGGGCAGCATAGCTCAAAAACGAAAAGTCCGTTAAATACCAAACTTGATATTTAAGTTCAGTATCTCCCAAGGATGTGACACGAAGTTGTTCAAGAAAATCCTTCCACCCCAAACTACCCTTTACGTGAAAAAGTTTCGAAAATTTTTATTTTCTGAAAAATGGCTCTAAATATTTTGATTAAAATATCTTATATTGAAGATCTTTACATAAGCAAAATGCATGTCTTGAATTTGATGGAAATAGCCTCTGAAGACATCTTTATTCTGGGTGAATTTTACGGAATTTTGCATAACTGATGGACCGTAAGATATAGGCAAGACAAAAACTTGCTTTATAAAAAAAAAAAAAAAATGTAGCGCTCATTAAAGCACACAATTCATGATATGGGTAAAGGCAGGTATATTCGTGATATATTTACTATTTTGTTAACATAATTTTATGTGCAGCAAGTTAACTACATCTCTATGTTTGCAAGCTACAAGTATGTCCTCTTGCATAGATTAACAATGAAACTTTTCACTAGCATAGTTTTAATTTATATTTATTAAGACCTGTTTTAGACCAAAAAAAATGTAGGTAATTTCGTGACCTGGATAGTTAATTTCGTGATATAGGAGGGGCAGTTCGTGATAAACGAAAAAATAATTTATATCATAAGAATTAGATAGAATAATAGTTACACAATATTTCTATGAACACAAAACATAGTAAATAATACTGGAGTGTTTGTTATCTTTTGTTGAATCGGAATTCTCAACGTCAAAGCTGCATTGTCACACGTAAAAATCACTTCTTCGGCATCAGAGCACTGGCACCTCACATGATATGGAACCAGACAATAAGAGTACCCATTTGACCCCATTTTTCATACGGACATCTTTTGAGTAATTTTCATCTCACACACACACACACCACATTCCCAGTCTTTATTTCTTTGCATCTTCCAGACTTTTGATGTTCTAGGCTCTTGCAAGCGCAGCTCTTCGCTGATAGGGGTAAGGCATTTGGCGCTAGAATCTCTTTCCTTCTTAAGGCCCTCCATGCTGGATTTCACTAGTGCTGATGGTAATGAAAGTACATCGCCATTTTTATCCCCTCTGGAATTCTGGAGGTGTTTGAGGGCTGGAACAGGCTTGTTTGTGAGCTGCAAAACTGTAAAAGCTTCTTTGGGAATTGCATGCTTGTTGAATGGATAGATTCCTGGTTTTTGAAACCATTTTGTATTTTTTCATTGAGGAAACTTTGGATGAATGCAAGATTTAAAATGATGTGAAAGTTTCTCCTGTTGGATGTTCTTTTTGCCCAGTTTACTTTCAATGACTTGTAAATAATCATGTCAAGTGGCTGCAGCAAGTGCGGTGTATGGACAGGGGACGTCAGCAAGAAAGCTTGATGGGCTTTAACTAAAGCTATCACTTCACGATTGGTGTGTGATTCATGTGAATCCATGAGAAGGATGACTGGTCAAGCAGGAGGAATGGAATTCACGAAAGAAGTGAACCAACCATCCTTTTGGCGAGAGTTTTACTAACGAGTTTGGAAGACTGTCTTTCCGGAGAATGTCGTTCCACCGAACTCGTTTAAATATCACCATAGGTGGACTCCAAGTTCCATTGGCACATACGCAGCCCAGAAGAGTATGTGTCTCCCCACGATCAGAGTAAACTCTCTTATAGACGTATTTCTTGCCCACTGGTGTGATGATCTTATTTGACTTTACAACATACAGATAATCCCGTCTCGTCACAATTCCACAGACGATCAGGGAGATTCTTTATGCCTAATTTCTCCAGAAGAGAACCCAATTTATTGTGAAAGTCTGCAATCATCTCTTCGTTTGCCATTGAGGCTCTGTAGGCTGCCAGATTTTCTGGAGTACGCAGTGTAAGGTTGTACCTCTTCTTAAAACTTTCCCACCACCATTTACTAGCTTTATCATTTTTTTGTTGAAGAGATGTTCTTTGACAGCATGTGTTGCTAAACGATGTGCAACTTTCCTCACCATGCCAACAGTTAGCCCAAATCCGAGTTCTTGCATGTGTATTATATAATTATACAGCTCCACCTCAAGGTCTGATGTTAATGTGAATGGTCTTCCTAATTTAGGTGGATCTGCATTATCTTCATTTCCTATCAGAGTTCCTTCCAACGAGGAATTTTAGCGAACTCCAAGGGACACCCATTCTCTTTGCAGCCTGGTATATTGATTTCCTCTGCTCTTTGACCAATTTGGAGACTTCCAGAAGTTGCCTGGTGTCGCATTTGCGATATGTTGACCGCTGTTTGGGCATCTTAGGTTTATCTGTAATGAAGAGGATAGTCAAGTTCGTAATATGGGAGGTAATTTCGTGATATGCCAAATTAAAAATCTGATTGTATAGATACATACTTTAGACTTTGGACTATAATTTTGCTTTAATAATCCAAACCCATGTAATGCTTTAGAACCCATGTTTTGGCATTACATAGTAGCACGTGCATGGGCGTCATGTTTGCGACAGAGAAAATTCTAAGAAATTACTTCTGTTACCTAAGGAATACCGGCTAGAAATATTCACTGCAAGCATTGTTATAGTGTAATTTTCATTCAGCATATAATACTCTACAACATTATAACAAAATAACATTCTTACCTTCACTGTATACGTAATAAAATAAAATAGAATCGAAAGCACTTCACAACACGACAATCGTACAGCAATCACACCTCTGGTGTACAGATAAGCAAGCGAAGGCTCGAACCGGTCATGTGTGAGAAGATGCAGGACTACGTGCAAGAAGTTTTAGTCCTTTACATGGACAGGTATATCCGGAAAATTAGACAAAAAAGTATCACGAATATACCTGTACCACGAAAATACCTCCCTTTACTGATTCTCTCTCTCTCTCTCTCTCTCTCTCTCTCTCTCTAACTCTATATATATATATATATATATATATATATATATATCAATTACATAGCAACCAGCTATTAGAAGATTTGACTGTCGCTTTAGCCTATGGTACTCCCTTAACTCCCTTCTACTTACAAGGTAGCAAGAAATAAAACCATTTCTGCTAATTTTATTTCGATTAGCATGAAGTGGATAGAGGAATAAGTTTATTAATAATAAACATTTACAGAGATGTAGAGAAAATAATCTGAAACTGGGAGTGAAATTTTGATAACAATCGGTCAGAAGAAATCGAAAACTGCTTTTTGTTATTACAAATAGTTGAAACTTTTGAGCGTCTATTGATAATCAACACCTAGCTGTCCTGTATTTATTTTGGCTCGACGGCCATTTTAAGATCGTTCAATACACCTGTTTTCTAGCACACTATTGCATTAAACAGCGCTTTCCTCAAAACTACATTATTATGTTTTGAAAACGTTGCGCGCGTCGCACTTCTTGTTTAAATACAACTAAGATTTCCCAGAAGTATCTATTGTAATATTACAACGGACAAATAATAATTTAACAGCAATAATAATTTCTCAAATATTATAATTATGAGAAAATGATTAGTTTTAGAAATTAAAATTTCTAAGCTTTTAAATATATAATTCAGTATCCAAAGTTGTTGAAATGTCCCCGTTTGAAGTTTTTGTGTGTAGTTTAAAGCTCCAATTCAGAATATACCACCAATCTTCTCCAGTTTTGAGGCGCTTGGGACATTTTGATTGTCCAATATATTTACGGTGGCGCCGTGGTTGTGTGGTTATACCGCTAACCTCCCAACCCGGGTTCGATCCCAAGCGCCCGCATATGGGATTTGTGGTGGACGAAGCGGCGTCTGGGCGGGTTTTCTCCGGCCCCCCTGCTCCACTTATTCCACTAATAGCTCCATCATCATCATCCTGTTTCCTACAATCCATTTCGCTTGCATTTCATATCATCCGCTTCAGTCTACCAATCGTTCCAGGTTCTCCATTCTGTGGTTTCTTGCCGTTGTTTCTCCGATAGGCTTTTGACCTCTAGGCATCCTAGGGGGTTGTCAGTCCTACATACGGGCAGGATAAGCTCACTACATATTTAACACGACAGCAATGCAGTCACATAAAACATTCAGAGAAAACTATACAGATAATAGTTAATTTAAACGTCACTCCAATGGCTCTTAAGGTAGTTAAGAACTGAGACATGAGGTATTAAGAATGATAGTTAGATTTTCTAGTTTCCAAAATATGTCATTATGCCACATGTCATGTAGGCTGTGGAAATACAAAGAGTCCGATATAATGTGAGAGGAATGAAAATGCTAAGGGAGAACAAGTGTGTGTGGTGAGAAATGTTTAATGGAGGTAAGTATACAATAGTATTAGTTCTAATATTTGCATTACAGTTTCAGAGGTCTCTTTGATTGAGGGGCAGGACGAGCATGTTGCGCTGCTATTTCTTCACATGTTTGTTGCTTACTAAGACTGCATTTAAGCTAAAAATACAATATTGCGTTCTAAGCTCACCTGAACTCCAAAACAGCCATTTTAAGCAAATCTATGTGTGTATGTGAGTAAGAGAGGGAGAGAGACAGATAAATAAGGAGAGTGAGATGTGCGTAACGTGCACGCACCAAAAATTAAATATCGTGATATAAGTTCACCTGAAACCAAAAAGAGGTATTTTTGGCAAGTCTGTTTTGGAGTGTTTGTGAGTGTGTGAGACAGAGAAAGAAAGAAAGAGAGAGAGAGAGAGAGAGAGAGAGAGAGAGAGAGAAAATAGGGAATGTATATGTACATGGTGCGCATGCACCAAAAATTCAATATTGTGTTTTGAAAACACATGAACCCCAAAACAACCATTTAAGTAAATCTGTACCTGCTTTGTGCGTGTGAGACAGAGAGAGACAAAGAGAGAGAGAGAGAGAGAGAGAGAGAGAGAGAATGTGTGCATTTGAGTGCACGCACTAAATTGTTAATATTGTGTTTTGAGCTTACCTGAACTTACATCAGCCATTTTAATTAAAGATGTGGGCGCCTGTATGTGTGTGTGCGTGAGAGAGAGAGACCGAGAGAGAGAGAGAGAGAGAGAGAGAGAGAGAGACTTAAAAATGTGTATGTGCGCATACACCAAATTTTACAGTATTGTGTTTCGAGTTACCTGAACCCCAAAATAGCCATTTTAAGTAAATCTGTGTGTATTTGTGTCTGTGAGAGAAATAAAGAGAAAGAAAGATACAGAAAAAAATGTGTATGTGTGTGCACCAGAATTACATTATTCCGTCTTCAGCTCACTTATACTCCAAGAACCGCTATTATAAGTAAATCTGTACGCAGGCAGGCAGGCAGGCATGTGTATGTGTGTGTATTTTTTTGTTAATTCAACTGCATGCTCCATTAGAATAAGTATTAATACTACATGCATTGTTTATTGTATGCATGTGTGTAAGTATTGTAATTAAATGTATCAGGTGGTCCACGTTTCACATGTGCAGATAAACATGAACACATGAAGACTTTGTAACGGAATATGCGCAAACACGAGAGCACGTAGTGTTTCGCTGGATTATCAGCATTAACATTATTACGCTCAGCAGAATGAACCAAAATATCAAAACATCATAACAACAAATTTGCAAGCTTAAGAGCACGTAGTACAGTGAAACTTACCTGCTTTCCATTTTAAATGCTTTTCGTCATAAAACTTTAATGTTTTGATTCACTCTGCTAGTACATGATGCATAATAAAATAATAATAATAATGCATTCATGAACAATTTGTATGTGTATGTTCCATCGCGCTATGTTGGCGTAACTGGGACACCTAATAGTGTTTTCTACATCAAGTGAAATTCCTAATCTGCGATTTCCCCACTACGTGCAAGGATATCAGCATTTATTATCTAGAGGTAAAATATTTACAAGGTGTAGATGAAAGCCTTATACATTTGCTGATCTGCTTTTATACAATAAGTTTGTTTATTAAGTAATGCTACATTCACAATGAAATGCATACGCAGACGTAATGTAGCATAAGCGCAGACGCAAGGAGACACCATTCACAATAAAATACATAAGCAGACGTAAAGTAGCATAAGCGCAGACGCAAGGAGACACCATTCACAATAAAATGCATACGCAAACGTAATGTAGCATAAGCGCAGACGCAAGGAGACTCATACCCTCTTGAGGGAGATTAGAGATGGCGCGGCACGGCCAAACAGAAGAGCATGCATGTACAGCAGACCCTGTAAAATCTTGCAGTGCGATCGTTTTTTATTGAATTTATAATCAATGCATAGAGAAAAGAAGCAGAATGCCTCCTCTATGCATGCAACGCAAAGATAAAGTTTGGAGTTTGCAAACCCTCGCGTTGCATTGCATTGCGTTGCGTCTTGCGTGTTGCTATGTGAATGCTTGCATTAAATAATATGAGTCCAAACTCTTGCGCTTACAGTGCGTCTGCGCTTGCATTTCATTGTGAATATAGCTTAAGATGACACTATTCATCTTGCCATCTTTAGTTAAACATGTTTTAACAGTTATTTTTCTTTTAAATAATCAACTATGTTATTAACAGAACAAGGATCCATAACAGTGCTTAAAATTTATTTTTAGACAGTTGGTGCTAAAAACAGGTCTTTTATCGAATGGCTGTAGTGTTAAAAGTAGAAAATGCTGTCACTTAGTGTTAAAAATTATAACAGTCCAACTTTGGTTTATGGGTCCACGGCCTCATTCAAGTAGTCTATCACTCTGAAAGCTCGTATCATTCCATAAAATGGCGGATGATTTCAATGTCATGCACATGGAACCTGCTGAACCAGACCAAATTATGCAGGCAGCGGAGAGAGCTAAATTACAACTACTACACTGCCTCCATTCTATAGAATGTTTTCGTTCTGTACGAGTAAGTCATTATGTTGTCAGTACTGATGCTAAGCAAGGCAACAGCTGAATATCGCAGACCGTTAAGCATGAACTCTGTGAAATAGAAAAAACAATCTATTTATAATTATAATATGTGTATAAATATTGAGAAGTGTCTAAAAATAGTGTAATACACACGTGTTAAAGTTGTGTTATACTGTTCCTAGGATTACTGTACTCGGTCTACGGCCTCGTTTCGTTAGCTTCCTACTCACAATATAAAACACCATTGTTACCACTTGAATCATAAATAACTATTTTATGTTCCTAAAATACTTAAAAATCCCGAAGAAAAATTTTAGTTTCAACCAGAAAATGTCGTTCATAGAAAAAACAGTTCATAGCAAAAATGGAGAAAATAATCTCGCTTATAATTACAAACAACTACACCACATGGCTTGATTATTTATAATAGATTATATCAGCCAATACATGTATTATAGTTTAAATGGTGTAAAATACAAATATGTACTATCTAGAACCTATAGAGTTTAACATACTTGTATTCCCCGGCATAAGAATGTAAATCGACAATAAGATTCAGCTCTGAAGCGAGACGTTTGGTGGTCTACGGGGAAAACCCGAGTCATTTGGAAATTTTAATGTTTTCCAGCATTTGTCATAGCAGCTTAATGGTTAGTGCAACCACACAGAGAGTGAAACGATCTGTGTAAATCCTACCTACTTCAGGCCGAACTTGGCATTTAATATAACTGATGGATGGGACAGACAGATAATTTGTTTCATATTTTCAAGTTACAAATGTGATACATATATATTTACTTTCCTGGAGTTACTGAATTTGGTATCATATACAGTTAACACCCTGGTATATGCACCTTTCCCTCTATTTGTACATTTTTATACACTACTAACTTAATCTGTTTATCTCTTTTATAAGTTACAACCTCATCAGTTTTATTATTAAGGTCCTCCCTTTCTTTGGCGGCTTTCCGCCCCCATTTCTCCCTTACTTTCGCTGTATAATTACCTAGTTGTTTCAGTAATTCTTTCTTATTGTCTCCAAAAGGTTTTAAGTACAGCTTTTCCCAGTTTTATTCCATATTTTCTCTCTGCACATTTTATTTTCCTCGCTCTCAGTTATACAGTGTAAATTGTGGGCATAGATCTTATCAACTTTTAGACCCTTTAATAACACTGTTATGTACATTCACAATGAGATGCAAGCGCAGACGTAACATAGTATCAGCGCAGACGTAAGGAAACACCATTCACAATGAGATGCAAGCGCAGACGTAACATAGTATCAGCGCAGACGTAAGGAAACACCATTCAGAATGAAATCGTAAGCGTAACGCAACAAGTTGGCACGGGTTTCTAGACCCGCAAGTTACATGCGAATATCTTCCAAGCGCTCCGCAAGTTACAAACTGAATAACATAACCAACAATACCACATAAGGAAATTCACTCAATATTTTACAAATAAATACATTACATACTAACAACTGACGCTCGCGGCAGTGACGTCACAATAATTGCTCATTCAAAATTATTGAAAATAGTACAAGCACAGAGACTGCAGAAAGTGATAAAGCTACACATTTAATGGACTAAGAATTATCTCTCTGCGTCTTCGATTTATGAGAACTAATAAATCTATACACAGATGATAGTTACATCCATTAAATCAAAGAAGGATTCGCAAGGAGACTGTCATAACCTCTTGAGGGAGATTACAGATGGCGCAGCGCGGCCAAATAGAAGAGCATGTATGTGCAGCAGGCCCTGCAAAATATTGCAGTGCGATCGTTTGTTATTGAATTCATAGGCAATGCATAGAGAAAAGAAATAGAATTCCTCCTCTTTGCATGCAGCACAAGAATAAAGTTTGGAGTTTGCAAACTCTTGCATTGCATTGCGTTGCGCCTTGCGTGTTTCTATGTGAATGCTTACATTAAATAATATGAGTACAAACTCTTGCGCTTACATTACGTCTGTGCTTGCATTTCATTGTAAATGTAGCATTACTGTTCTTGCCTCAAGCCAGAACACCTCTTTCCACTTTTCACAGATATTAATGTATTTTTCTGTTCCGCATTCTTTCTTAACATTCCTATATAATATTAAAGTATTCTTATCCCTTCAGCTACATCTATTTCTTGTTTCTCTATATCGATTCTCCTAGCTTTAACTTTATTCTATACCTTTTGTCCCCCTATTGTCTGTTGATTGGCTAGCTTGCCTACATCAACTTCTCTTACAATTTCCTTTAATTGACATAAACAATTTGTTTCGAATTTTGCTGATTCGTGTGCCCTAAAAGAGTCTTTGTCATATTTCCTTTCTCTAGTATTTGGATCCTGTTCACTAACCTTTTGACTACCTTATAACTTGTACATATAGGCTGGGAGGTGAATAAGTGTAAATATTTCTAGTAGCGTTTGAGGAAGAGTAATGATCTACTATTTGCAGTTGTTTTCGCTATTTTATAAGTTGTGTTCACGAGCAAAAATTCACGATGTTTAAATGATGGTTATTATTTTTTATCTCAGACATTCGGTGATTGTTTAAGTAACACGTCACAAGGTTGACCCTCGTCTGCCTTTTGTCCTGCCGACTTACGGTGGTGTAAATAGAAGGAAGAATAATGATCGCAATGAAACTTCAACCTACGTAATCATACTCTTTTGTATTCAGACAACATTATCTGATTAGGATTCACAATTATTCTGGGTTAAACTTAAAGATATTGAACACAATAACTTTCTTATGCTTTATTTAATTTTGGTTTTATTAAAAAACTACATAACTCAAACCAACATGTAAGCATTTGCACTTGCAGTCTTTAAACTACAAAATCACACTAATTGTTTTTACAAATATAAAAATTAAAATTAAACCAAATAATTTAAAAAAGAACTTCAGATCGGGAACTAACAGAATGAGTGTCAAGATACCCTGCTATCAAGATGTGTGTCCAGATGCTAAAGCATGTACTTAATTTGTCACAACGTTGTAAGTAAGAGGACAAAATGAGATTCATAAACATTGTTGTTAAATAAATATCAAATTGTTTTCACTTATTCATCTTCCGCTCTGAATAAGAACACTAGACAGCTGATTGTTTTATAGTTGAGTTCCTTCTTTGCGTTTATTACTAGTAGTAGCAGTGTTGGTGTTGGTGGTAGTGGTAGTGAGATTACAGTTTATGAGCCTCCTGGGAATTTCCATTTATGTTGATTGAGAAAAGCTTGGAAAAATGAGGGATGACAATTCTGGAGGATTCCAAACGGCATATCTCCAGTTCGTGACTGAGTACCTTCATTACATCTGCTTCTGTAGAAATGATTTTGTGAAATGGATAGCTGCGATTAGCAAGAAACTTGTAGTCAATGTGGGCGGATTTCATCACAATAAAGCTACAAGGAAGACAAAGTTTTGCTGCAGTTTCAAGAAGACGTATGTAACTAAGACATTACAAAACATATGCGCTGTAACCTCTAAGGCACAAGGACATGAAGTCCTCTTAAATAGGACAATGGCTCTCGGTAACTTCCTGCCACTATGGAGACATGACACAATGAATGTCACGGTCAAATACTATTGGTCTTCAACCTGATTGTGTAAGCACCGGTTTCTCAGGTGTGCGACCTTCCAGTCGGCTGTTACTCTGTTTCTTTTCCTTCAGCGTGTTTACCACATTTGACCTCCGTAGCTGCATAACAATTTAACAGCAGCAAGGAAATTCCACGTGTATGTGACTATTTGAGATAATTTCTGTAGCAACACCCACCATCATAATTCCACTCACCACCTCCACACCAGAAGCTAATCAACATGTTACCCTGCTGCCGGAACGTATACCACCACCACCGTCGCCTCCACATCAGAAAACAACGAATGTTACCCTGCTGCCTGAACCTATATCACCACCACCACCACCACAACCATCACCACCAACACCACCACCACCACCACCACCACCGTCGCCTCCACATCAGAAGATAACGAATGTTACCCTGCTGCCTGAACTTATACCACCACCACCACCGCCTCCACATCAGAAAACAACGAATGTTACCCTGCTGCCTGAACCTATATCACCACCACCACAACCACCGCCACCACATCAGAAGATAAATAATGTTACCCTGCTGCCTGAACCTATACCACCACCACAACCAAAACCACCGCCACCACATCAGAAGATAACGAATGTTACCCTGCTGCCTGAACTTATACCACCACCACCACCGCCACCACCACAACCACCGCCTGCACATCAGAAGATGACGAATGTTACCCTACTGCCTGAACTTATATCACCACCTCCACCACCACCACCACCACCACCGCCACCACCACCACCACAACCACCGCCTCCACATCAGAAGATAACGAATGTTACCCTGCTGCCTGAACCTATACCACCACCACCACAACCACCGCCTCCACATCAGAAGATAACGAATGTTACCCTGCTGCCTGAACCTATACCACCACCACCACAACCACCGCCACCACATCAGAAGATAACGAATGTTACCCTGCTGCCTGAACCTATACCACCACCGCCACCACCACCACCACAACCACCGCCTCCACATCAGAAAACAACGAATGTTACCCTGCTGCCTGAACCTATACCACCACCACCACAACCACCGCCTCCACATCAGAAGATAACGAATGTTACCCTGCTGCCTGAACCTATACCACCACCGCCACCACCACCACCACAACCACCGCCTCCACATCAGAAAACAACGAATGTTACCCTGCTGCCTGAACCTATACCACCACCGCCACCACCACCACCACCACCACCGCCTCCACATCAGAAGATAACGAATGTTACCCTGCTGCCTGAACCTATACCACCACCGCCACCACCACCACCACAACCACCGCCTCCACATCAGAAGATAACGAATGTTACCCTGCTGCCTGAACCTATACCACCACCGCCACCACCACCACCACAACCACCGCCTCCACATCAAAAGATAACGAATGTTACCCTGCTGCCTGAACCTATACCACCACCGCCACCACCACCACAACCACCGCCTCCACATCAGAAGATAACGAATGTTACCTTGCTGCCTGAACCTATACCACCACCACCACCCCCACCTCCACATCTCAACTTAGTTAGCATGCGGTTGTGTTTCCTGAATCTATATCTACCACCACTTCCACATCTCAACCTAGTTAGCATGCGGTTGTGTTTCCTGAATCTATAGCTACCACCACGTCCACAACACAAGCTAGTTAATATGCTGCTATGTTTCCTGAACTTTTATCTTGGCACTACGTCCACATCCTAAGCTAGTTAACATTATGTTATGTTTCCTGAAGCTATATCTTGCCACCACGTCTACATCTCAAGCTAGTTAACATGCTGTTATGTTTCCTGGAGCTATATCTACCACCACCTCCACATCACAAGCTAGTTAACATGCTGTTATCTTTCCTGGAGCTATATCTACCACCACCTCCACATCACAAGCTAGTTAACATGCTGTAATGTTTCCTGGAGCTATATCTACCACCACCTCCACATCACAAGCTAGTTAACATGCTGTTATGTTTCCTGGAGCTCGTATATCTTGACACCACGTCCAAATCACAAGCTAGTTAACATGCTGCTATGTTTCCTGGAGCTATATCTAGCACCACCTCCACATCACAAGCTAGTTAACATGCTGTTATGTTTCCTGGAGCTCGTATATCTTGACACCACGTCCAAATCACAAGCTAGTTAACATCCTGCTATGTTTCCTGGAGCTATATCTAGCACCACCTCCACATCACAAGCTAATGAACACGGCTGTTGTGTTTTATGAACCTACTCGTATATCACATCACCACCTCGACATTCCTAGCTAATGACCACGGCTGATTGTTACTTGAACCTTAACAATATGACGCAGAATTTAACCTTGAAGCAATCTAGGCAACTAATAATAAAACTATACTGCCCTAAAACAGTATTAAAGATTATAACAAAATATTGTTTGGCACGTAAAAGCCAAAGAAATGTATGTGAAGAAATTGCAACGTGACGTTTTCGCTTCACGATACGCACGTGTTTAATGAAAGTGACCGCCAAGGTTATGTAATAAACATAACTCGTCACTATTGTGTATAAAATAGCTAAGAATTGGTGTTTATGAAAGATTATTAAGCATATAAAATTTAAAAAAAAATATAATAGGGGAGGAGAAGAAGGAGAACAAAAAAGATCACGATACACCGGATGCTGTAGTTTGTTTAAGAATGTCGCAAAGGAGAAGAAAAAAACTTAACAAATAACTATGTTCATAATTATACGAACATTATTATGTAAATTATTCGAATTTATTAATTTTAATTTGTAGAAGCATATAAAATGCATATGTATATGTATGGAAACAAAGAAAGCTATCGTCCCCATGGTGATGTTTAATTACAATGATCTTCAACTTTATGATAGAAGTGAAAATGTTTTAAAGTTCCGGTACACAGTCATGCTGATACTTCAGCCATTTTTTGTTTTTATTTCTTTCTTTCATTTATATATTTATTGCTGCTGGTTGTCCTCTGTGGTCCAGGGTAATATATTAGCCACTGGTTCATTAGCATAGCTTTCTTCGGAAGCGAAGTAAAGCGTTAGTCGTAGTTTTTAAGCCTGATAAAAAGGCATATGAGCAAACTTAAGCAGTCTTTCGCATCCGATAGAGGACGGGACGCTAAGAACCGCAGCAGTTAAAGAGCGTCCATAAATAAAATCAATTTAATTTAATTTCATTCTTTCCTTCCTTCTTTGACATTGTTACTTTGGTACTTGACAGCGTCCCCTAATTTTGAAACCACGAGCGGCTGATAAAATATAGTTATAGAAGCAAGACTTGGTGGAGAATAGCTAAGAGGTAGACCGAGATATACTCAAGGCCCAGGATAAAGGTCAGGGTGTTGTATTGCACAATTAGGCTAGAGAGCCTTTTTCTCTCATTAGCTCTGTACAGATGGAGTATAAAAAATGTTATGTCTCCCATTCACATGACTTTCTCTACATCTCTGTAACAAATTATTGCTGAAAAGTTTATTCTTCTATCTAATTCATGCTAATTGAGATACACATTAGCAGAAATTGTATTATTACTTAGTTCCTTATAAGTAGAAGAGAAATAAAGGAGTACACTAGCCTAACCGACAGTCAGGTGTTTTAAAATGTGGTTGCTGTGGGAGTAAAATCCGTTTCTTTGCGCGGAAAGGTGTTGAAAAGCTCCCGTATGAGAAAAGTTTTAAAATTAAGCGGTCTTTCACGCCCAGTGTAGAATGGGACGCTAGGAACCGCAGCAGTTAAAGAGCGTCCATAAATACAACTAAATTAGTTTAATTTCTGTCTTTCTTTCCTTCTCTGTAATCGTTACTTGACAGCCTCCCCCAATTTTGAAACCACGGCCGCGCCTGCACCTAACCAAAATCGGTTTATATTTCCCTGCCAAAGAGGACACAAAGGCGAATTTGTAGAAGCATTTACAAAGAAACGACAAGCGCGTGGCGGGCAGCTGATATGGCAGGGGGCTTCTTCCACACGCTGCTCCTACACAGGCAGTCAGCGTAATGCACATGTAGAGTTACAGGTTTGGGACATTACATCTGTTTCAAGGGATTAATACTTTACCCTCCCCCTAGTTAGGACTCACACCCCAGAAGGTCAGCAGCCTGTCGGGGAGCCAACCACAGAATGGAGAACCTGACGCCGTTTCCCCCTCCACAAATCCCACATGCGGGCGCTTGGGATCGAACCCGGACCGCCTAGATGGGAGAAGAGCGGTCTAACCACTCGGCCACGGCACCACCCCGAGATTAATACTAAGTAGTAAATATTAGAACATGGTAAAGTGTAATAGAAATGATTATAATTCGTTTTTGATGAATTAGCATGTACTCAGTTTTGTCCTGATACTGTTTATCATTATTAATGTGAAAGTCCTTGAAGGGATTGCTTGGACTGGTTGGCAGCTTTCTCTGAGCCCACCACTTAATATATACTTATTTTATAAACTTCCAAATTCAAATATAAATACGCGTGTTCTGCCGTGTAATTATTCTGAGTATATAGTTCTTCTTTATTGCTTTTTTTTACTTTCTCTACACGTACTATGTACATAGTGTATACAGAAGGTATTTTATTGCACCTAAAAATTTCGATACCGAGATTTCACCGGCAATACATGTCTTGGGAACCCCTGAATTCAAGAAAAAGCATTTTTAGAAAAAGTGCCGTGTGTGTGTTTTGGGCAGCATATCTCAAAAACGAGGTGTCCGTTAAATACCAAACTTGGTATTTAAGTTCAGTATCTTCCAAGGATGCGGTACGAAGATTTTTAGGAAAATCCCCCCACCCCAACTACCCTTTACATGAAAAAAAGTTTCGAATTTTTTTATTTTCTCAAAACTGGCTCTAACCTTTTTGATTAAAATCTCTTATATTTAAGATATTTATATAACAAATAAAATGTAGATATTAAATTTTCTGGGAATAACCTCTAAAGACCTCTTTATTCTGGATGAGTTTTTTTGAATTTTTATAAGTAGTAAACCGTAAGAAACAAGACAAAAACGTACTACACAAAACATGTAGAGTTCTTAAACACACCATTTTTGTCATACACATTTTTTTTCTTGGAGTTGACCGTTTTCGCGATATTCCTTGTAATTGGTTTTAGTTTTAAAGTACTTACACCTTTCTCATACAGGAACTTGTCAACTCCTGGCCACGCAAAGAAACGGATTTCAATCCCATAGCAACCACATTTTAAAACATGCGACTGTCGGTTTAGCCGAGCGTATTCCCTTATTTCCCTCCTACTTATAAGGAAGTAAATAATAAGACCGTTTCTGCTAATGTTTATTTCGATTAATATGAAGTAGATAGAAGAATAAACTTACTAACAATAATTTGTGAGTTGAACACATAGGAAAGATATGTTCGTTGAACCAGAACGAATATAGCAAAGGACAGCAGAAATGTGGTCATAACATATCACTAACTTTCTATTACTGAAAAATACTTATTTCTTAGCAAACGAATATAAAACAACGGGGGGAAAGAGATTACAGCGACTAAATAAATAAGTGATTAATTATATTAAAAAGGAAATATATTAAAAAGGAAATATATTAAAATAAGCAATAATGTTACATTTGTAGAGAATACTTATTCTATACATGAAAATAAATTATTGCTGAAAGGAAAACTTTAGGAATATTAGCTGCAAGATTTGTTTGGTAACGTGGGTCAGGAAGCCATTAGCAGAAAGTAAATACAATAGAATTGTGGAAATTTTGTGTTCAGAGTTTTAAACATTAATGACCAAGGGTACTTTAAACCTGAAGGGAGCAAACTGTAGTCTAATGCTTTAGCTGCGGTGCCAAACTTATTTTGTGAGCTGAGACCGATTTGGAAAAACCTTTGACAGAAAATTGTAACCAATAGAAATTAAGAAATGTTTAACTTCGGATCAATCCATGTCAGATCATAGAAAATAGGAGGAGCCATAAGAAATTTGTCTAGGCCCGAAGGGAGGTTACGGTCACGAAGGGAGGTTCAGAGATGTTGCTTATAAATTATCAGTGGTGCTGAGCAGACATGTTGCATGTTGTAAAATACTTTTTAACTTCAGTGCTGCCATACCAAGTGTGTGTCTTTATTTTAGGAAAGTGAGTGGTGGACAAAGAGCTCTTTCTCCGAGTTCACTTGGGAATTAAGGCAGGGAATAGTTGGAAAATAGGGTAAATCTGGGTAAATTTACAAAAGTTTATTGTAAGAAACTTATTCAGTGTGGAGGAATAACATTAGTAAGTGAGGAAACGGAAGTCAAAGGGGACCAACAATTTTATGTGTGAAAATGGATAAACTGGGGTAATCCGAAAAAAATTACAGTGATTTTTTTCTTCACACATATCCTGAGAAAATCCCTAAAAGAGATGCTACTCTTAAGCCCTTCTTATCCTTTCAAATCCTGCGTAATGGCATAACAACATAAAATTCCCGCCAGACTTTGCTGTTAACCTATGCTATGGAATAAATTCATTTAAATAATGAATTTTACAGTCTTCTTATTCTTATACTCATACTAAATTTGTAAACCTTCCCTCGGAAAAGCATTAAAATGAGAAGCACAACTCGCAAATTCACATTGACTGCATTACCATTGCGGTGTCCCAAGTTTCAATTTAGGTGAGGGGATTTGCATGGCTCTGTGAGTTGTGCGCGCAGAAACAACAAAGAAGAAATCACAGAGGAGTTGTAACCTCTGCCGCGTGACCTGGCAATAAAACACGATTTGCTGCTTTATGAAGGTCACTTCACCGTTATATTGAAGGAATTCAGTATTCTGTGCTTTTCAATCTGAACAACAAATAAATCAGCGCTTGGATTAAATTTAAGGGGAGTCGAAATGGGACTCTCATATTTTAATTGTGTTTCAATATATGTAATCTCCCGCTCATTTTGGTTTAACTTTTATAGAGGTACGCTAACTGTAAATAGATTAAAAATAGTGTTGAAAATAATCCTGTGTGGCAGTGTGTTAGAACATTTTGCTAATCTCACTTGGTAAAACATCAATAACTTTGTAAATAGTAGTGTTAGAGAAGAGGGTTTTTAGCTGTTTTGATCGGAAAGTTTTACTTTAGCTATTGGCAGCATTGGTATCCTGCCCACATTTCCTGCATGTGAGAATTTTGAAGTACTGCAAGTTGTTTGGGAAGTTAAGTTACATTTTTTTTTTTTTTTTTTTAATTTTATGATTGAAAGCAATTTCTAAAGAAGTAAAATGTTCTGTACAAATGTCTCATTATCTCAGAAACTAATTGACACTAAGGAATGAAATTTTTACCACACATTTGCACCTAATGGGTTTTATTTTAATGAGAAGCTTTTATGTATGTGGATTAGGTTTTTTTAATTTGAAAATCATTATTTTTGTAACATTTTAAGAGTTTTATTTAAAAAATTATACCTACCTTCTAGGTGTTCTATTTTTCATAAATCAACAGCAAAGTCATTGTTGAATATGCCATGAAATGTTTAGCGCATTATGTTGAATAATTGCTGAGATAATGAATCAAACTGTAACATTAGCAAGATATGAAATTTCGACTCCCCTTAAAATAGGGTTACTTTTTCCCCTTCTCTAGTTTGGAAATCTTACTGGGTAAAAATGCGAGGAAAATCAACGAAGGTTGTGCATATGAAATATTCTTCATTAGACCAATCAATATTGAATTTTGGAAATTGAAATTATGTTTTATATTTGGATTGTTTATTAAATAAAAATGAGATATAGATAATTTCATTTTTAATCATCTGTAGATAATAATAATAATAATAATCATAATCATAATAAAATAATAATAAATATAATAATAACAATAATAATAGTAATAATAATAGTAATAATAATAATAATGATTTTGTTTCGCTTCGTAGTCGGCTTTCCCTACCCATGTTTAGGACTGACACCCCACTAGGACATACAAGCGGATGCCTATGGGTTACAGGTCTGTCGGGGAGCAAACTGCACGAAACCACAGAATGAAGAACTTGGAACGAATAGTCGGCCGGTAGACAGGCATGAGACTGCGGGAGGTGGTTGATATGAAATGCAATTGAAATGGATGATAGGAAAGGTGATGATGGAGCATTTGATGAAATGAGTGGCGGGGGAAACCGGAGGATCCGGAGAAAACTCACCCGGTCGCCACTTCGTCAACCAAAAATCCCACATATGGGCGCTTGGGATCGAATCCGGAGCATCTAGATGGGGGCCGAGCGGTCTAACCACACGGCCACGGCGCCGCATTTATATTTTTTGGAAATCTTACTGGCTGAAAATACGAGGAAAATCAACGAAGTTTGTGTCTATGAAGTCTTCTTCAAGGACCAAGATTCTGTAGAGATTAATAATGATAATTATTAATAATAATAATAATAATAATAATAATAATAATAATAATAATAATAATAATAATAATAATAATAATAATAATAATAATAATAATAATAATAATAATAATAATAGGCGTAATGTATTTTTTTATAAATAGATATTTTATTCATCTTGTAAATCATACATTATACATGGGAACTGTGATATAAGAAAGTTGATAACTCACAATTATAGTTGATTACAGGAATTATTCACAAATTAAAAATGAATATCCTGTAGGAACGTCAGGATTTACAAAGATTAAATGGACAATATTACAATATATAAAATTTAATTAAGAAATATTAAATTATTGAAAACCTTCCCTGTGTTCATTATCAGAATAAAAGCAGTGTTGAAGCAAGTATGACAAACTGCCCTTTTAAATACTGTAAATTTACAAATGTTTTATTGGTTAGGGGCAATTTATTAAAAAACGTTATTCCTAAGTTTATTACACTGTTTTAATGAGTACTTATATTGCTTCTCTGTTTAGTATTATGATCATGAATCTTTTCGTTGAAGTTATAATGGCTATTTCCGTTTATTAATTTTAGTTTAGTGCATTTTTAAAATATCAAAAATGAAAATAAAGGGAAGAGGTGAGACTTTAAACTTTTTAAGCAATGGTCTGATGTGAATCTTGGTTTAGCGTCTCCCTTTATTTATAGAATAGCAAGTTGCAGTGAAGTGAATTGCCCCACAACGTTATACCACATTTTAAAATGGAGTGAGCACATGCAAAATACATACTTCTTAGCGTTTCTAAATTGATAAGTGTACCCGTTGTCTGAAATTATAGCAAAGTGTACTCATTTTTTGTTCAGTTGATTGATATGCGTTACTTTGTATCCAAAAACCAAGAAATTTAGTTATATCTGCATGTTTTATTACTTTTGTGTAATGTAGAATACATAAGAAACATTTCAATATAATAAAGAAAATAAAACTAATAAGCAAACGAATACAAAAGAACGGGGGGAAAGAGATTGCAGTAACTAAATAAATAAGGAAATGCATTAGAATAAGCAATAAATGTTAGAAATTGTAAAGAGTATTTATTCTGTACATGAAAGGAAGTTACTCTGGCAACACCACACAAGCAGCATAGCCAACCTTACGCGAGACCATCCGAACTGTCAAGTGCAAGGATTCAGCGGCGGGGGTATAAGTTTAGATGTTTCTTAGTCGGCTTATCCTCCCGTTAATTAGGACATACATCTCTCACCTGTATATGTTAACCCTGTAGCAAAAGCTTTGTTCTTATACACCTCTCAGCCTGTATTAAATTGTTTTTCCACACAAGTCGTGTGTAGGACAGGAGTTGAATAGTTAGTCAGACTGAAAAGTTCAATAGCATAGCCGGGATTTGAACCACGGATCTCTCGGTCTCTAGCAGGTTGCTCTACTGCTGAGCTACCATGACAACGTGCTGGCAGGGAAATACTAATTGACCTAATAGTTGGTTGTACTATGAAGCCCTGGATTTAAAGTACTTACGACATTAGATCGCCATTGGGGTTGTCATCTCAAAATAATTTGAGGTCACCTTGTGGTTCACCGGGAAACATGCGAGTCAGTTGAGAAATTCAATGCCGTGCCAGCATGTTGCCATGATAGTTCACTGGTAGATCAACCGGTTAGAGACCCGAGATCCGTGGTTCAAATCCCGGCTTTGACATTGAATTTTTCAGTCTGACTGTGCTCATCCAAATTCTTAGCCTGTGTATGTCTATTTTTAGTTTATCCTGTACCTCTCAGTCTGCAGATAGCATTTTGTGGTTTACCTCGGTGCCAAAAATAGCGTCCATGCACTTCTCAGCCTATATATACCAATCTGTGGTTTATCCTGAATCCAAAAATATGACTTCATGCACCTCTCAGCCTATAAATACCAATCTGTGGTTTATCCTGAATCCAAAAAGTTGACCTCATGGACCTCTCAGCCTATATATACCGATCTGTGGTTTATCCTGAATCCAAAAATTTGACTTCATGCACCTCTCAGCCTATATATACCAATCTGTGGTTTATCCTGAATCAAAAAATTTGACTTCATGCACCTCTCAGCCTATATATACCAATCTGTGGTTTATCCTAAATCCAAAAGTTTGGCTTTCATGTACCTCTCAACCTATATATACCAATCTATGGTTTATCCTAAATCCAAAAGTTTGGCTTTCATGTACCTCTCAGCCTATATATACCAATCTGTGGTTTATCCTGAATCAAAAAATTTGAGTTCATGCACCTCTCAGCCTATATATACTAATCTGTGGTTTATCCTAAATCCAAAAGTTTGGCTTTCATGTACCTCTCAACCTATATATATATATACCAATCTGTGGTTTATCCTAAATCCAAAAGTTTGACTTCATGCACCTCTCAGCCTATATATACCAATCTGTGGTTTATCTTAAATCCAAAAGTTTGACTTCATGGACCTCCTAGCCTATATATAACAATTCGTGGTTTGTCCTGAATTCAAAAGTTTTGTGTTCATGCACCTCTCAGGCTGTATATGCCAATCCGTGGTTTATCCTGAATCCAAAAGTTTGGTGTTCGTGCACCTCTCAGGCTGTGTATACCAATCCATGGTTTATCCCGAATCCAAAAGTTTGGCTTTCATGCACATCTCAGCCTGTATATACCAATCCATGGTTTATCCTGAATCCAAAAGTTTGGTGTTCATGCACCTCTCATGCTGTGTATACCAATCCGTGGTTTATCCTGAATCCAAAAGTTTGGTGTTCGTGCACCTCTCAGGCTGTGTATACCAATCCATGGTTTAACCTGAATCCAAAAGTTTGGTGTTCATGCACATCTCAGCTGGTATATACCAATCCGTGGTTTATCCTGAATCCAAAAGTTTGGTGCTCATGCAGCTCTCAGCCTATATATACCAATCTGTGGTTTATCCTGAATCCTAAATTTTGGTGTTCATGCACCTCTCAGGCTGTGTATACCAATCCGTGGTTTATCCTGAATCCAAAAGTTTGGTGTTCGTGCACCTCTCAGGCTGTGTATACCAATCCATGGTTTAACCTGAATCCAAAAGTTTGGTGTTCATGCACATCTCAGCCTGTATATACCAATCCGTGGTTTATCCTGAATCCAAAAGTTTGGTGCTCATGCAGCTCTCAGCCTATATATACCAATCTGTGGTTTATCCTGAATCCTAAATTTTGATGTTCATGCACCTCTCAGGCTGTGTATACCAATCCATGGTTTATCCTGAATCCTAAATTTTGGCATTCATACACGACTCAGTGTGTACAGCAGAGCGTAAAGAGGTATACAGTTGTATACATAACTAGTGCGTTGGTTCATTGAGAATAAATTCTGTTTTTGAGGCTGCTTATATTATTACATGCTGATGATGCTACTTGGATAACTACAAACACAAATATACATGTACTCTATAATTTAAATAGACATATGGTGCATTTAATGCAACCATGCTACATATAAATACTACTCTCAATTAACAATCTATATTCAAGCCCAACAAATCCGATGTGTTCAATTCACATGATCTTCTCTACCTATTCTTAACGAACTATTCTTACAAAGTATATTCTTCTCTCTACCTCATGTTTATTAAAATAAATATTAGCAGAAATTGTTTTATTATATAGTTGCTTACAAATAGAAGGGAACTAAAGGAAGTTGAAACCAAATAGAATAAATATCTTGGAAATGATTAACTCCATAAAAATGTATATGGCAAGCGGTGTGCTTTAACAAGCTCTATAGTTTTTGTGAGGTAAGTTTTAGTCCATATCTTATGGCGTCCCAGTTACGCAAAGGTCATCCAGAATGAAGAGGCATTCAGAGGCTATTCCCGAAAGATTCAAGATATACCTTTTATTTGTCATTTAATTATCTTTAATATGCAGTCTTTTAATCAAAATCATTAGAACTATTTCTGAGAAATAGAACGTTTCCAAAACTGTTGCATGTAAAGCGTAGTTTGTGTTGGAGGATTTGCTTGAAAATCTTCGTATCGCATCTTTGGAAGATGCTAAACTTAAATATCAGGTTTACTATTTAAGCGGCTTTTTTTTTTTTTTTTTTTTTTGAGTTATGCTGCCTACCTCTCTAGTATTTTTTAATCCAGGAGTACTCAAAACACTGTTTCCGGTGAATTGGCGATATCGAATTTTTATGCGGAATACAACACCCTCTCTATCTACTATTTACACTGTATGTGCATGCTACTGAAAGTGAAAATAAGTTAATGTAGATTTTAACCGTGCTTGCAGACAATGTTTCCATAAGCTTAGAAGCATGACTGTGTAGGATCATTCATCGGAGTTCATATCAGAAAATTTATAAAAATATACATTCCGACAGATAATATATTGAACAGGAAAAAAACGTGCCGATGCAGTTGGTTCTCTACACTATTTTTACTTTCTCTACACTCACTATGCACTATATAACGTAAAGAGAAAGTATTGTATTCCACCCAAAAATTCAATACCGAGATTTCACCAGGAATACATGTTTTGGGACCCCCTGAATATATAAAAAAGCATTTTTAGAAAAATGTTCCTGTGTGTCTGAGTGTGTGTCTCTGGGCAGCCTAGCTCAAAAACGAAAAGTTTATTAAATTCCAAACTTGAGATCTAAGTTTAGCATCTCCCAAGGATGGAACACGAAGCTTTTCGAGAAAATCCGCCACTTCCAATTACACTTTACATGGAAAAACGTTTCAAAATATTTATTTTCCCAAAAAGTCTAACAATTGCGATTAAACTCTCTTATATTTAAGATGTTTACATGGCAAACGAAATGTATATCTTGAATTTTGTAGGAATAGCCTCCAAAGACCTTTTTAGTCTGGATGACGTTTTTTGAATTGTGCATAACTTGTAAACCGTAAGAGATAGACAAAAGCTTAATACACAAAAATATAGAGCTCTAAAGCACACAATTTATGTCATGTACATTGTTTTCCTGGAGTTGACCGTTTTCGAGAAATTCCATGTTATTGGTTTCAGTTTTAAAATACTTAAAACTTTCCTCATGCAGAAACTTGTCAACTCCTGGCCACGCAAAGGAGCGGATTTCATTTCCATAGCAAGCACAGGTGATTGTTTATTCCCTTATTTCCCTTCTACTTATAAGTAACTAAGCAATAAGACCGTTTCTGCTAGTGTTTATCTCGATCAGTATGAAGCGGACAGAAGAATAAGCTTATTAATAATAATTTGTTACAGAGATGTAGAGAAGGTCATGTGAACGGAACGCATCAGATTTTTTTAACGAATGTTTGCATAATCCCTTTATCGGTTGAGTGACAGCCAACCTGGTCTCTTATTATATTAAACAAAGTGAGAGCGAAAAGGGTGGGAAATGGAAGCAATTTGCTAGTTGACAAAGCGACCAAACGTACCGGAAAAAATTTGAAATGGGTTGTTGACGTCATTCGCTAGTCGAAGAAGCGCGTGTCCTTTGCCTTATACAACCATGTCAAAATGGCGGCGAAGTGTCAGCGCCAGGCGCGGGAGACGGTATACGTCATAATGGTTGATGATAATAATAATAACAATAACAACAATAATAATAAAATAGTAAAAATAATAATAGTAATAATAATAATAATAATAATAATAATAATAATAATAATAATAATAATACGGGAGATGGTATAAGATGCGTTTTTGGAATATGAATTTGGGAGGTTGATAATTTCTATCGAAATAGTAAACTGTAGATAATATTTCAATAGCAGTTGACATACTTTTGAAACTTGAATAAATGACCTTGTTAGATATTATTCCAGATGTACAAATTGTATGCATCTTAGAATAGTTACTTAAGATACAAGTGGTAAAAATGGTGTTTTATTTTGTGAGTAGGAAGCTGGTGAAACGAGGCCGTAGGTCGAGTACAGTAATTCTACGAACAGTATAACACGTGTTTTACCTATTTCACGGAGTTCATACATAATCGTCTGCGATATTCAGTTGTTGCCTTGCTTAGAATCAGTGTTGGCAACATGATGACTTACTCGTAGAGAACCAAAACATTCTATACAACCGAGACAGTGTAGTAGTTGTAATTTTGCTCTCTCCACTGCTTGCATAATTCCGTCTGGTTCATCAAATTCCATGTTCATGACATTCAAATCATACGTCATTTTCTTAGCGATTGATAGCACCATGCAAGAAATCACAAGGATTCCTACTGCAAAGCTTAGACGAATGAGCAGAATCATTTTTACGCCTGTTTGAAAGCAAAGGTAAACGTTTCCAGCATTTACTATAAGGTAAGGATTTTATTACGTCTCTACCGGCACAACGTTCCCGGCGACTCTCCGTTCTCTCGCCCAATGTTGAGAGGCCGCGAGAGGGGTTACCTGATAATTTAACGACCCTGTACTTACTGTACGCTGAGTTCCTAGTTTTTCCCGGTTGGAGTAAACAGATATCAAGCGAATGGAGTGCCGTGATAGTCAAGATCAATAAGCCTCGTCGCTTTGCCGTGTAATGCCTTGTGGCTGGAAGACTCTCGTTAGAAGTGTGCGTCTACTATTGGTTGTACGTCAACTCAAACCCTAACCAATGAACACAGGTCGAGTCAGTGTCGGCCCGAAGCAAAGAGGAGCACAAGACAAACATTGTGTGGAGCCTTGTAAACGTTTCTCTCTTCATTGAAAATGTCATTTAAAAGGGACCTGGGCAACAAACCGACAATCATTGCCCCTATTGAGCAAAAGTATTTGGTTAAATAGCTAATGTGGAGTGCCGTGTCAAGCTGGTGGAAGAACTACCACGAATGGGATTAGATGGTAACTTTTATATTACAAAGACTTAAAAAAAAGATATAGTAAGGAACCGAGTTAAGCTCAAATGAATCAAGTAAAACAAAGAAGCATTTCAAGAAGCACAATCTTACATTACTTGAATAAGTTTTAGAAACTTTTTTACCGATAATAAATAGATAACAATTCCGAAGTAATTTTTGGAAGGGAAGAATCTGAATAATAAAGCCGCTATCATAGTCAGGATCCAAATCACCAATACTCGGCTTTCTAGTCCACAGTGCTTCTATCTGAGCCGCGACATCACAAAGTTTTCCACGTGATTAAAATTTTACCGGTAAAACGCAAGGGGTCTCAATTTCTCTTTCATGTACCTAAACGGTTGTTCGGGGTGGGGACTTTTCTGAAAATCTTGGTGTCGCATCCTTGGTAGACACTAAACTTCAATACCAAGTTTGGTAATTTACCGACTTTTCGTGTTTAAGATATGCTGCCCACAGTTTTCCTTGAATTCGGTGGGCCCTAAAATCTGTATTTCCGGTGAGAACTACGTATCTCCACGGCTGTGCACTCTTATGCTTGTTCAGGGAGTGGGACATTACAAAAATACCACGTGTTTAAACCTTTTTTATTATATGTGTTTATTGCTTTTATAGCTTCTCACACTGGCGTCTGCACCAACTATACATTGAATCAAAAGCAAATAACTGTAGGAAGCACGCCACAAACTGTATAAGGAATGTATAAAGTGCTTGTTTCTCGACGAAGTTTCTAAATTGAAATACCTGAGTGCCTTGGAGACGTATTACTATTCGTGAAATAACGATTACACGCGGGCTGTCGCGATTACTGGGGCCCTTCACAAATGCTTTTCAACTTCGACTCTTAAAACTTACATCTGGAAACTGACTCCAGCAACACACATCTTAGAGGAAGTGCTTTGTTCAGCCGGACCATATGTCGGCACCACCCCTGGGGCGGACGGGCATGCAGGTTTACGTTATATTCAAGATTGTGCAAATTTCCTATTTGACAACTATTATACCATTGCTAATTACCTCAGTCAATAATGAAGTGTCTCACAACCGGATTTTTGGGTGGGGTACAATATCTTCTCTCCCTGCTATGTGCCTGCGTACATAGTATTTGGTATAGAAAGTAAAAAATAAAATAAAATCATAGTGAGGCATTCAACTGAAACTCCATGTTACTGTATACATTACAACATGACTGAAATACATTTTTGACCAAGCAGGTAGTGTTCCGATTGGTTTAAATACCGTCAGGTGTTATGCTCCATCCTACACAACAAACTTCAGAAACATAATACATCACCTAGTAATAAATTCAAAATATTTCTGGGCAAATAGCTATAGGAAAAGCAATTTATTCAATGACTGTAACAATTTTTCCATAGATGTTTAAATATGTACGTCAATTATGTGATCGCTACAAATGTAAGGACTGTATACAGCGTCTGCATTTAAACAGATAATTGTGTAAATTTACATTAGCAGTAAATCTTGCAAATACGAGGTGGTTTAAAAGTACCTGTGGTAGCAATGAACATGCTATTTTTAAAACACAAATTATCTATTTCAACCCATGGTCCCCTTTCATGACTATACACATCTCACAATATTTTTTTTATCCTCTCCAAATATAAGAATTTCAAACTTTGCAATATGCGCCTCATTCTCGACATTGACCTCACTTAATAAAAATGTTGTTCCCGCGAACCACTTCTACATGTTTACGGTCAAGAAGAAATCACATGGAGCCAGAGTGGGTGAATATGGCGGGGGGCGCGACAGCAATTCGTGAAATTTGGTGGCGACAACTCCGGATGAATGTGCTGCACCTTCTTGTCGAATTAAGCCAATAGCTCACTTTAGTATTTTCCAGTAATCGTTTTTCTAAGATGTCACGTCAATGAGTATGAAACCCTTCATATTACAACAAAAAAGAAACAAAAAAATGATTGCAATCACTCTTCTGATCGATGAGACTAGCTTTGCCCTCTTTTGAACAAGCCATTGTTTTGATTGTTGCTTTGTTTAAGGAGTGTAATGATGATGCCAGGTCCCATTGACAACTTGGTGCATAAGTCCTCTGGATTTCACTTAAAAGCTTCAAACACAGCTTTGAAGCTAAAAGCTGCAGCTACTATAATCAATCCCGGCTCCCGTCGAGCCGACAGCTTTTTCATCTCCAAATCATCAAGCAAAATATTAATTGCCAATCATGGCGATACATCGTTGCCTCTACCGCTTTGCGAACATTCGTTCAACGATCAGCGAGAATCATAAGGTAAACTTTTTCAACGATTTCCTCGGTAACTAGATCGGGCGGGCATCCTGGGCGCTCCTCATCAAAAACGGATTATCCGCCACGTTTTAAGTCATTAAACCAATGTTGTCATAAATACCGAATAATTTCGCTTTCAACCCTTCACAGGTTTTCCCATCCAGAGCTAAACAGCGAATCACGGAACGATACTGCACGTTTTCTATTTTAGCGCAAACCCATTCAGTGACTAAATGAAATGCTTGCTAAATCCAAACTAACCTATGAACCACCACAACATTTGTTGACGATGTGTAGCAAGTGACAGTACAAGATGGTAACACCAACTTGCCTTAGCAAGGCCATATATGAGGGCGATTTATAAAGTGCTCTGGTCTTTGTCGTGCAAACTGGTTGTTCCTTGATTACTCGTAAATTGTGACATTTCCTCACTGAAGAGCCGTACAGTATACACTTGCGTTATTTGCTTATAAAATTCGATTGGGCGAACACTTTGTGCATTCAAAAACGAATAAGTTCCTTGGTGATACAAAGGTATAACACCGGCATTGAAAAACTTATACCACTTGACAATAAATGTCTTGATAGAATGAAGATTAAGTTGACAAATAGAGTAAGGTACTGCAGGTTTGTAAATAAAGTTTTGTGTTGATATATCTCGTTATTATTTGGCTGTGCCAAACGGTCTGTCATTTTCTGGATGGCCCTCGTATTTTGAAACATGGTTACTTGCCTGCTGAACCGCCCTGGTAGTTATGTGGAGCTCCAATATTGTAATGTGGTGATAAAATGATGAGACAAATAAAATTACACTTTTGTAAAACAGCTAAACGGTAAATGAACTCCACTCTATAACGTTTCCTGCCATGCTTTGTTTCATCTTTTGCGGCACGTAGAGTGTTACTAAAAACGCGACCAGTCAGCGTTTCAACACTTGAAAATGAAAGATTAGTTTCTCAGACGTTTGCCCATGTCCAAGTAGCGCCTTTGAGCGCATATACAAATGTTGGGCTTAGTGAAAGTGATAGAGCGGAGGGGACGCAGTACCGATCCAGTGAGCATATTACACCTAGCCGATGTCCCACTGTCAAAATTTAGTCCAATTTTTTTTTGTACAACATGAACGTTGTGTACAATTTCTCCATTCCATTCCCACGGGAGTGTGTATTGGTCCAAAAATTTCTCGCATGCACATGAACAGCTGATAGAAAATGGTGGAGGTTGCTGATCCGCAATTATTTACGTTTGCTGTTGCAAACTTAGTTTATGTATCCATTGCAAGAGCATATTATAATAGAAAGAAAAAACCAATAAAGAGGTGTTGGTGGACTAAGAATGCAGACCAAGGAAGAAGTGTACTACATGTGCTACAAAATGAACTTGTTTCTGACCCTGTAAGTTATTTAACTTCCTTAGAATGGACGAAAATTTGTTTGGAAAGTTGCTGTCCTTAGTTGAGGCAAAAATCCTTCGCCAGGAAACAAATATGAGGCAGTCCATACCAGCAAATCAAAGATAAGACCACGTTTTTATATTTTTCTTGAGAAAAGAAGCTTAGGTACAAATGGATCCGATAAAATACATTTGCAGAGGTTATAAATACCCGAGTCATCATTTCATAAATCTCTGCCGCACAAAAGAAAATGTGTATTTCAACCATAGTTCAGCTACTATAACCCTATTATTTAGCACAAAGTCTATAAGATACAGCAAAGTTTCACAAACAATCCCATGGGCGGGAAGGAAGACCCAGCGCTAGACGCCATGCTATTACGTCATTACCACTAGTTTGCTTATTGGTTTGGACCAAAAATTAGAAACCGCTGTATTTTGTTGTAGCAAACTGGAATTGGACCAAAAAATAAGACGGAAATGGTACACAATAAAATTATCCAATGTTCCACAATCCAATTTGTATTTTGAAGAGTATTAGACCAAAATGTTAGACCGTGGGACATCGGCTAGGTGTAATATGCTCACTGGATGGGCACTAAGTCCCCTCCGAAAACGCCCTAACCCTTTCACTAAGCCCAAAATTTGTATATGCGCCCAAAGGCGCTGCTTGCACTGGCGAACGTCTGAGAAACTAAGCCCCAAGAAGAGAGCCCCTGGGAGTGAGGAATGAGGTGAAAGAATACAGCGGGGCCGGAACCAGGAGTGACGGCACATCAGTGAGAGGATTCCTACAGTTTTCAGATTAAGACGTCCTGACAGTCGGACAGGCAGACCGGAGACCACGACCCAACCAGAGTGTCCAATGCCCTCCAAGTGGGCGCTTTATATAACCTGGCAACCTGCAGAAGGAGTTTTATTTATGGACGCTCTTTAACTGCTGTGATTATCAGCGTGCCATTCTATACTGGGCGTGAAAGACAGCTTAATGTTGCTCCGAGGCCTCTTTATCAGTCTTGAGGTTCTTTTACGGTGCTGTAAATCTACAACACGTAACCAACGACGTTACTTCCCTTCTGAAGGAAGTCATGCTAAGGATGTTTACGTCATCGTCCTCCGCCTTGTTTGAACCCGCGATCGTGGGCTTATGTAGTTAGCATGGTAACCATTACACCACGGAGGGCGACATTTCTTCAGAGAGCATCCGTTTTCCCTGCCACCCTGTACCGAAACACCAGCACAATGAAACGATATGGAGGAGCAGGGAATTTGGACGATAAGAGAAATCACACCAGCATTCGCCTGGCGACCCGAAAAATGCAGGGTACAAAGAAGGTGGTCAACGAGAATCCAACCCAGAACTTCCGAATGCGAGCGCCTACTGTCCCATAAATATTGGAATTATACTGGCTTCAAATTTTGTGTGCTCAGATTATTAGGCTTCTCCTGTATCCAAAAGTTTTGCTTCCCTACAATTTACGGCCATGTACCCGAGATTATAATGTTTTAATAGATTCTTTTTGTGGAATATTTTCTTAACAACTTCAGAAAACGTAGAAATTAATATCCAATTATTTTGGTTTAATTGTTTTTTCACACAAGCCGTGTGTGGGACAGGAGTTGGAAAGGTAGAGTCAGACTGAAAAATTCAGCCTATGTCATTGAATTTTTCAGACTTACTCTACCTATCCAATTATTTTATTAGGAGTAATATACAATGTTCTATTTCTGCAAGACAGACTGACATTGAGAAACCAAATCACATATTTCCATCCATTGGTGGGAATCGGTTTGAAGCTTTCTCTTGCATTAAAATTGTGCTGACCTAAATATGCGTCTCATTGAACATATTTCAAATTTAAATCTACCGCTGTCGTTTGCACAACGAATTCACTTTGTTCTGAAATAACTCGAAACATTAATTTGTGAATTGATTACACCAGGTATTTGGTAACAGGAAGATCTAAATTCAAATTCTTGAGCAATAAAGCACGTGACAAAGATGAACACACTTAATCGCACGCTGTTTGATGCCTCAACGTTTCAGGAAATGCTAAAGAGCATAAGCTGCAGCTCAACATTTAACTATCTCATTAATGAGCTTCTACTTGTGATATGGAAGTAAGTTTTGCACTATGTTATACGAGGGCCATCCAGAAAGCTATCAACACAAAACTTTATTTACAAAGTAATCGTCATTGTTATCAAGGTATTTATTGCCACGTGGTACCGGTTTTTCAGTGCAGATGTGGTTTTTCAGCGCTAAAGATCTGAGCCAAGATGTCACTGCAACTTCGAGGTCATCATGCCTGGAAAATCTTTTCCATCCAAAAAGTCATGTACGGTGTTCAAAGTGAAACACAGGTTTCTCCAATTCTTTTATCAACATTTGCTTTCAACTGCTCCATAACGATTGATGAACTTCCCCCTGGTCTTTGTCGGGCACACTGGTCTTCCTTGATTACCCGTAAATTGTGCGCAATTTCCTCACTGAAGACTCCTTCATCGCCTTATCACCATACACTTGCATTATTTGCCTATAAAATTCGATTGGCCGAACATTTTGTGCATTCAAAAAACGAATAAGTTCTTTGGTGGTATAAAAGTATAACATCGGCATTGAGAAATCATTTGTCACTTTCTAGATGGCCCTTGTATATTCCTTTCATAGGTAAAACTTTGTAAGTCTATAATTGCATATTTCCTATGTCTGTGCATATTTAAACATTTTGACATGGACTCAGCATATAATACAGGCTGTTCTAAATTGTCTGCGCGCCAAAGTACGCAGAGTTACTCACTCACACGGATATGCCTGCAATATTAAATACGCTGCAATGAGGGAAACCTATGGTTACAGTGGAATCAACTGTCAGAAACAAATTGCAAGCAATGTGCTATGAGCAGTCGTAAGCTTTCACGACCGGAGACCAAATTATAACTAGAAGATTTTTCCGGGCTAAGAAGCCGTGGTCTGCTGGAGTTTTCAGATCCATACGATTTGTTCACGACTGCGGTGAACATCTTCAGTGGCGTGGTCTAAGTCTTCTCGGTGAAGGTTTGGTCGCAACTGACTCGTTGGCTGCTCTCACGCGATTGGTCCGGCTGGAGCTGCTTGTGAAGATGTTCACCGCAGTCGCGAACGAAACGTCTGGACCTGAAAACTCCAGCAGACCACGGCTTCTCAGCCCGGAAAATTCTTCTAGTTATAGTGTCTATGACGTTGCCCAGTTAAGTATTGGCTGTCACCAGGCGTGCTCCAAGGTTGTTTACAGCCCGCCTTTACTACCATGACACTCCAGGTGATGACACTGATGATATAGGAATGAATATGGAGAACCAGTGGAATGTGATGGTGGGGGAAACCGGAGACAACCCGCCCTGCGCCGCTTTGACCACAAATTATCTCATATACGGTCGCTTGGGATCGAACTGGGCCGTGTAGGTAAGAGGCGAGTGGTCTTACCGCGCGGCCTCTAAGGTTTGTGGTTGAATGCACACGATACGACTCCGTCGAGTAAAGTTGGCACAGCCTGATATAATGCATACATGCTTGCCTATATAATATAGTAAAGTACAGTAATGACTTGGTTACATTCAAGGTACGTATCAAAGTTATAGCGGTGGCCACAAAAGTTGTCTAATGTGATCCATTCACATGGCCTTCTCTACCTATTCTGCAGCAAACTATTCCTACAAAACCTTTTTTCTTCAGGCTAATCGAGAAAAATATTAGCAGAAACGCTGTTAGTACTTAGTTCCTTGGAAGTAGAAGGGGAATAATGGCTAAACGAGAGTGAATTATTTTAAAAGCTGGTAGCTATGTGATTGGGATCCAGTTCTCCTTGTATGGCTATGAGTAAACCAAATGAGATATGAAGCGAACGGCAACCTCTTGGAAATCGTTGACTCTACAAAAAAAGTAAATGAGTAAAAACAAATACAATAAAATAACAAAAAATCGTGTGTCATAAATTGTGTGTATTAACAATACCTTTTTTTTTTTATCTCGTACGGTTTATACCAGTTATACAAAAGTCATTCAAAATGAAGATGACTTAATAGGCTATTCCCAGAAATGTCAACACATTCATATTGTCAAGTAACTATGTTTAACATACAGTATCTTATTCAAAATGGTTAGAGCTGTTTTTGAGAAAATCAAAAGTTTTGACATATTTTCAATATATGTAGAGGGTACTTTGCGGTTGGAGCATTTTTTTTTTTTTTTTTTTTAAATCTTCGTATCGCATTCTTGGGATATCCTGAAATTAAATGTTGTATATGTTTGGTATTTAAACGACATTTCGTTTTCTGAGCTATCGAGTTCACACACACACATACACACACACACACACACATGTACGCACGCATACAGTATTTTTCAGAACGTAATGGCCTTGCCCCACTCTTCTTCCAAAAACTTTAAAGGTTGCGATCAGGGGTTTGAGGTTGGAATCCAATCCTTGCTGTAGTCATGTCTTCCACTTACTGGTCCCTTAACTGAGGCGCGATTCTCGACTTGCAAGCAGAGTCTCCAGGAAACAGATTTTACGGCGTTGTCTCTCGACCCTAGTATAGATTTGTCTTTTGTTTGCTAATATTGCCCAGTAATAGGGAGAAGCGGTCCCGTTTGAAGGCCAACCTGTTTTGGAGAAAACTATATCTAAATACACGCGTGCGCGCTTTTTCTATAAATGCTCTTTATATATACAGGGAACCTAAAAACATACATTTGCGGTGAAATCGGTATCGAATTTTTGGGTGGAATGCAAAAATTCTCTTCATATACCTAAGGTCGCGGGTTCAAACCCGGCGGAGGAAGATGGATTTTTTCAGGCGTGAAGATCCTTAGCATGGCTTTCTTCGGAAGGGAAGTAAAGCCGTTGGTCCCGTCCCGTAGATTTAGGGCACGTAAAGGAACTTCAATCCCGATAAACAAGTTTTTGTGCAAAATTAATCGGTCTTTCACGCCTAATATAGAATGGGACTATGAGAAAAACAGTAATAAAAGAGCGTACATAAGCAAAACTCCATTACTTTCTTTTTTCTGCAAACCTTCTCTACCTATAGACTATGTTCGAAGCAGAGAAAGTAATAATCTGATTTTTCTTGACTGGAGTGCTCCTTTAAACTGTGCAGGAAGATTAAAGTATAACCCACAGCCTTTTAGAGGGAAATCCTGTCAAGTTTCTGATTGCGTGGATAAAGATTTTCAAGGTGAAAATGCAGCACTTCCTGAAGAAATTTCCCCAGACACAGTGAGTACTTTCAAATAACATTTTTTGTAGACGTGGAAAATCCTTCTGAGCAATTCAAACCTGTGTTAGAGGACAAACTGATATATTACAAACCACCACCACTACACTAATGTAGCCCCGTCAATATCTGATGTGTTACACGTAAATGATTTTCTCTAGCTGTTCTATAAACAAACTTCTTACAAAAGATTATTCTACTTTCTACACCATGCTAATCGACTTAAAACATTAGCAGAAAGTTCTTATTACTTAGTTCGTTATAAGCAGAAGGAAACTAAAGGAATGCGCTATACTAAAGCGATGGCCAAATGTTTTAACAGCTGTCGTTATGCGATAATCATTGCAAATCGCTTCTTTGCTTGGCCAGGAGTAGAACAAAAGAAAAACGGACACTTCCTGTCTAAGAAAAGTATACGTACTTTACAATAATTGAAACCAATAACAAGGACTAACGGAAAACTCCACGAAAAAAATGTATGTGATATAAATTGCGTATTTTAACGAGATCTAAATTTTTTGTTTAGTATGTTTTTGTCTATTTCTTACGGTTTACTAGTTATGCAAAAATAAGCAAAATGCATCCAGAATAAATAGGCCTTTAGAAGCTATTCCCAGAAAATTCTATATATACATTTTATTTGTGATGGAAATGGCTTTAATATGTGGTATTTTAATCAAAATCGTTAGAGACGTTTTTATGAAAAACAAGATTTTCGAAAAATTTTCCACGTAAAGGGTAGTTAGGGTTGGGGGGATTTTGTTGAAACCCTTCGTGTCACATCCTTGGAAGATGCCAAAGTTAAATACCAAGTTTAGTATTTAACCGTCTCTTCATTTTTGAGCTATGCTGTCTATGCTCGCGCGCGCGCGCGCGCACACACACACACACAGGAACCTTTTTCTGAAAATGCTTTTTCTTATACAGGAGACCTCATACACGTATTTCCGGTGAAATCTCTGTAGGGAGTTTTCGGGTGGAATACAGTGTCTTCTCTATCTACTACGTACATTGTGCACACGCTCTGGAGAAAGTAAAAAGTGTAAATTTAAGATGATGTTAGTGCATGTTTACTGCATATTTTAGGAAATATAAAGGATATGTTAAATATTTTTACAGCAGGAATATATGAATATTTTAAATATTTTGATACAAACGAATCCATTACTAAGAAATGCATTTTTTAGTTTAGATTGAGATTTTTCTTTTAGATTCCCTCAATTGTAAAGGGCATCCTGGCGAGGTCGTTAGGACCACCTCATCGTAACCCGCCCTCGCTTTTGGGATTTCCTCAGCAAGTCTACCGGAAGGCTTGGGGCCCATGATCGTGGACTAAGGCAGCGTCGGAGACGTTCAGCTGCAATTGTTAAGGACACCACCCTTGCTAGCTACCGCCGTCGTCTGTATCCGGTCGTCCTTTGTGTCTCTCCTCTCATCCCTCCCTCACTGGGCCACAAGGTCCATTGCTCTGCCCCAGTTAGCTTGGGACCCCGTCCGTGTCTAATGGTACTATAGCTTCCTTCGAGCAATATGTTGTTCTTAAGGTAATGCATCTGCGAAGATCCAGGGTCCTATTTACATTTATACCAGTTATTAATCGCAATAACAGTTATTGGATATACTGTATTTAAGTTCTATAAGTAACTAACAAAAATAATATCTATCTTATGACATCAGGATTGCGTTGGATATTCTGTTTACCAGTTCCATAAGTAATTTACAAGCGTAATATCTGTCTTATACATCAGGATTACGTTGGATATACTGTTTACCAGTTCCATAAGTAATTTACAAGCGTAATGCCTGTCTTATGACATCAGGATTACTTTGGATATGCTGTTTACAAGTTCCATAAGTAATTTACAAGCGTAATGCCTGTCTTATGACATCAGAATTACTTTGGATATGCTGTTTACAAGTTCCATAAGTAATTTACAAGCGTAATGCCTGTCTTATGACATCAGGATTACTTTGGATATGCTGTTTACAAGTTCCATAAGTAATTTACAAGCGTAATGCCTGTCTTATGACATCAGGATTACTTTGGATATGCTGTTTACAAGTTCCATAAGTAACTAACAAGAATAATACCTGTCTTATACATCAGGATTACGTTGGATATACAGTTTACCAGTTCCATAAGTAACTTACAAGCGTAATATCTGTCTTATACATCAGGATTACGTTGGATACACAGTTTACCAGTTCCCTAAGAAACTTACAAGCGTAATATCTGCCTTATACATCAGGATTATGTTGGATATACAGTTTACCAGTTCCATAAGTAACTTACAAGCGTAATATCTGTCTTATACATCAGGATTACGTTGGATATACTGTTTAACAGTTCCCTAAGAAACTTACAAGCGTAATGCCTGTCTTATGACATCAGGATTACGTTGGATATACTGTTTACCAATTCCATAAGTAACTTACAAGCGTAGTATCTGTCTTATGACATCAGGATTACGTTGGATATACTGTTTACCAGTTCCATAAGTAACTTACAAGCGTAATGTCTGTCTTATGACATCAGGATTACGTAGAATATACTGTTTACCAGTTCCATAAGTAACTTACAAGCGTAATATCTGTCTTATGACATCAGGATTACGTTGGATATACTGTTTACCAGTTCCGTAACTAACAAGTGAAATGTAGACTCACATATACTGAAAGCTTCTCTTTCATCGCAGTGTTTGAATTTTCCATTCATCAGAAAGTAGCTCGACTTACGCATAAAAATATAATGAAGGTTTTTTCCGAATAAATGGCCACCTGGAGTGGGAATCCCCTACTGATGGTCGGTTTTTATACGCAGAAAATGGGGTATTGAAATGCCAAGTTTAAACGTGTTTCGCTCTTCCGTTTGCCGCCCCTCTCTGTTCCCCTTTGTCCGTCCCGTATCTGCAGTCCACAGGCGCGCGCACTTTCGCGCTCACAAACCAATGCTTTCATTTCTTTCATTTTTTTTTTTTGCTTCTTTTTTTTTAATTTTCGTTACGCTTCTGTTGTGTTCCTATTTGTTTTCCGTTACATACACACATTTACAAGCACGCAAACACCATGCCCGAGGTGGGACTCGAACCCACGATTCTCTGGCCTGATATATACATAGACATCACCACTTTATTGAAGGTGTCTTGCGCCCCCCCCCCCCCAAAATTCCAAGTTACAACGCAAGGATAAAGTTAGGAGTTTGCAAACTCTTGTGTTGCATTGCATTGCGTTGCGTCCTGCGTGTTTCTATGTGAACGCTTACATTAAATAATATGAATCCAAACTCTTGCGCTTACATTGCTTCTGCTCTTGCATGTAGGATTAAGCATCTGGCGTGGCTGAAGAGGACCACGGATGACCATTATGGGAAATGTTGCGAAAAGGAAGACGGAGGACCAGAATATCTCGCCCTCACTTTTGTTTCTGCGAAGGTGCTAGGCTTGCTGCCAAATGGAGGTGCAATTGTGCGCCGTTTGTTGCCAAATGTCACAGGAATAACGTCTCGTTGCCCTCTCCCCCCTCCCATCGCCACTTGTTTTCGTCATTACTTTGGTTAATGAACCTTCTTAGACAATGTGCTCCGTAACGCGGATGTTCAGTGTAAGTCCAAGTTGTATTTTTGTCAAGCGAAACGAGTGTTTGAACTGTGGAAGGTTCGCGACGACTCTCTTGGCGAAGTCACCAATCCTTATAGAGGGCTCTAGTATCAAAACCTACCACATTCATTTTACTTCCTCTACACATACTAGGTATTGTATTGCACCCAAAATTCCATTCCGAGATTTCACCGGAATTAAATATTTTGAGACTCCCTGATACCAAAAAATCTGACGTGATACAATCACATAACTTTCTCTACATCTCTGTAACAAATTATTGTTAAAAAGCGTATTCTTCTATCTGCATCATGCTAATAGGGATAAACATTAGCAGAAATTGCCCTTATTACTTGGTCCCTTAATTAGAAGGGAAAAAGTCTAAAGTGTTCCATTCACATTATGTCCTCTATTCGGCAAACAAACT
Source organism: Hymenopus coronatus (assembly GCA_030762935.1). Lineage (NCBI taxonomy): Eukaryota > Metazoa > Arthropoda > Insecta > Mantodea > Hymenopodidae > Hymenopus > Hymenopus coronatus. The sequence continues at coordinate 19,088,717 of CM060900.1, forward strand.
TTTTATTTAAAAAAGTAATCTATTATCTACTTCATGCTAATCAAGATAAACATAAACAGAATTAGTCGTATTAGTAGCTCCTTGTAAGTAGAAGAGAAATAAGAAAATGCACAGGCTAAATCGACAGTCTCGTCCTTTAAAAGCCGGTCCTATGTGAAACAAAATTACTATCTCTTTGGTCTCCAGGAGTAAACAAACGAGAAACGAGAAGAACCATCTTCCCGTTTGAGAAAAGTTTAAGTGGCTAAAATTGAAACTAATAATCCGGAATATCTCGAAAACGGTTTTCTCTAATCTTTTACGGTTTGGCAGTTATACAAAGGTCCTTCAGAATGAAGAGGTCTTTAGAGGCTACTCTCAGAAAATCCAAGATACACAATTCGTTTGTTATAAAAATGTCTTAAAAATACGGTATTTTCATCAAAATTGTTAGAGCCATTTTTGAGAAAATCAGCATTTTCTAAAACTGTTCCATGTAAAGGGAAGTTGAGAGTGGAGGGATTTTCCTGAAAATCTTCTTGTTGCATCCTTGGAAGATACCAAACTTAAATACCAAGTTTGGTATTTAACGGTCGACATAATTTTAAGCTATGCTGCCCATACACACACAGACATTTTTCTAAAAATGCTTTTTTTGCATTCAGGGGGTCCCAAAAATGGCGTGTTATTTATGGACGCTCTTTAACTGTTGTGGTTCTCAGCGACCCATTCTAAATTGGGCTTGAAAGACCGCTTAAATTTGCTCAGAAGCCTCTCTATCAGGCTTGAGGTTCTTTTACGTGCCATAAATCTACGACACGGGACCAACGGCTTTACTTCCCTTCTGAAGGAAGCCATGCTAAGGATTTTTACCCCCAAAAAAATCCATCGTCCTCCGCCGAGTTTGAACCCGCGACCTTGGGTATATGAAGTTAATATGGTAACCATTACACCATGTAGGGCGACTCAGGGGGTCCCAAAATATGTATTTTGTTGAAATATGGATATCGAATTTTGGGTGCAATAGAATACCTTCTTTATACACTATGCATATAGTGGTGTAGAGAAAGTAAAAAAGGTTTTTAGAAACATGTCCGTGAATGTGTCTGTGTGTGTATGTCTGTGAACAGCATAGCTCAAAAACGAAATACCAAAGGATGCGACAAGAAGATTTTCAGGAAAATCCCCCATCCTCAACTACACGTTACATGGAACAGTTTTAGAAAATGTTGATTTTCTCAAAAATGGCTCAACGATTTTGATTAAAATACTGTATGTTTAAGATATTTTTATGGCAAACGAAATGTACGAGGTACGTCCAGAAAGTAAGTTCCGTTTCAATTTATCTCCGCTGCAGCGCTACGATCGTAGTTCCGCACATGCGCGGTAGACGCTCTGTATCAAGGACAAGAAACGTGCGCCATTTTGAGATCGCTGTCAGCCACATACGCTTCTTTGTGCTTGTTTACAATGTCGGTGTTGATTGAAAATCCACTTGTGAAATCAGATCTGTGATTCGTTTCTTGAATGTTAGGAAAGTGAAACCAATTGAAATTTATCGGCAAATTTGCGAAGTTTACGGACAAAATGAGATGAGTGATTCAATGGTGAGAAGATGGGTCCGACAGTTCAATGAAGGACGTAGTGAAGTGCAAGATGAAGAACGAAATGGGCGTCCATCTTTGGTTACAGAAGAACTGGTTCACGCGATTGATGACAAGATCCAGGAAAACCGCAAGTTTACAATTAGTGCTCTCGCTATGGAATTTCCCCAAAGCTCACGATCACTAATTCATGAAATTGTTACCGAAAAAACTGAAATTTCGTAAACTTTGCTCACGTTGGGTACCAAAGATTCTTACTGAGCAACACAAAACAAAACGGATGGGTAGTGCACTTCAGTTTTTATCCCGTTATGATGAAGACGGCGAAGAATTTCTGACACAGATAGTCACAGCTTACAAGGATGCGACGCGAAGATTTTCAAGAACCACAAACTACCCTTCACATGGAAAAATGTTTAAACATTTTGCTTTCTCAAAAATGGCTGTAACAATTTGTATATTAAAGCTATTTACAACACAAATAAAATGTATTTCTGGGAATAATCTCTAAAGAGCACTTTAATCCGATTGATTTTTGCAGAATTTTGCGTAACGGTTAAACCATAAGAGATAAACAAATACTTACTGCACAAAAATGTAGATCTGGTTAACACACGCAGTTTATGTCATATTTTTTGTTGTTGTAGAGTTGACCGTTTTAAAGTTATTCCTTTTTATTGGTTTCAATTTTAAAATATTTATACTTTTTCGGACAGTAAGTGTGCGTTTTACTTTTGTTCTACTCCTTGCCAAGCAAAGAAGTAAATTTCAATGACAATTTAATTCAACTATTAAAGCGCCAATGCAATGGCCGAGATTAGGCAATTTCAACCAATTGCGGTCATCTGATTGAGCGATATTATCGAAACATCTTATCGCATCTGATGTTCGCTTCTTTGAAATCTCGCATCTGTGTTCGTTTCTTTAATCTCATGTCTTGGTTATTGGTAACAACGTGAGAATCCAGTCAGCCACCTTCACAATTCCACAGTTCCACAATTGTACTTTCAATAATTCAGTTACAATGTTTATTTAAGCTTTTATCCAGTTCATAATACATTTAGTTAAAAAAGGAATGAAAATAAACATTATTTGTTTTTCTTATGTACCTATGAGATGAGTGCAATAACCTCAAATAAAATAAAACATTTTCCATTTCATGAATTGGTTATTAAAAGCTGAAATAAAATAATTGTTCCCTATTTCTATTGTTGCTATCGATATTCGTACATTAGGTGTAGGCACGGTCGGCCATGTCATAATTCAGGAGGCAGTGAAGAAAGAAAAAAAAAATCGGTAAATAAACATGGTCGAATGCGTCATCTATCATTTGAGAACTAATGTAAGTATTACAATCATAACCTGATAAAATCTCCCTACCTGTAAATTATTAATAGTCTATTTCGCTGAATTCTCTTACCAAATACAATTCGTGTTTTCATGAAAACACTCATGGTATTACTTATGACAATCGCATAGCGATAGCTTTTAAAACATTTGACTATCGCTTTAGCATGACGCATTCCTTTAGTTTCCTTCTACTTATAAGGAACTAAGTAACAAGAACATTCTGCTAATATTTATCTCGATTAGCATGGTGTGGAAAGAAGAATAATCTTTTGTAGAAAGTCTGCTTGTAGAACAGTTAGAGAAAGGCATGCGCGTGTAACACATCAGATTTTTTAATCACAAAACGAAGAGAAGGAAATGCTGTTAAAGGTGCGAGTACTAAATAATTCGACAAGGCGTTGCATCGCTGGCCAATCGCTGAGCGCCTACACAAGCATTATGACGGAATTAACCACCGGGGAAAGCTGATAAAAATGGAATCGAAGAAGGTACATAATTAAATCTAACGCATGTGCTCGTCTTCTGTTTGTCGACGCATGGCAACTGCGGTGTTACACAATACATTTTTTTCTGTTTGCTATCTATATCTCTATCTGTTTTCCTCATTAGCAGTATTACGCAGTATATCTATCTTCAATCAATGTTTGTTGCTTCATCAGTACTTTTGCTGACTTGCACAGAATTTCGCAGAAACAACTTTTGAACTCTCGAGTCCTCTGCACTTTAAATTATCTCTTATTCACAGATGTAAAAAGGAAAATAACTGTCTCAAAGGAAAATAACTGTTAATTGCGTTGTACATTTACAGTCATATTTTTAAAAAAAGAAGCATGTCAGATACAAACGTACGGGGAGTTGAAAAATATGAGAAGGTCATTGCTATGAAAACTAAATAAACGTTGCCACATTGGTTGCACCATGTATCATTTACTTCTCAGGTCAGTTATTCTAGGTTAAAGCGATAGTCAAATCTTTTAAACCTTTGTTGCCTGTCGGTACCTATAAGTTCCGCTTCCTTTAAGCGTAACTATACAAATAGGTTGTACTCTAGGATTAATTTCCTGTTATATTAACCTTCAACCATAAACGTCAAGTAATCAAAACTGTTTTATTGTGTAAAAATATATATAATCTATGCCCTAAAATTGGGGTGATTCCTTTTAAATAAACAAAAGAGTGAAACCGACATAACTACAGCCAAATTTAACTCAATTAGCTTCGAAGCATAACACCGATTATTTTACTTAGGCTCTCCCCGTCCTTTATTACAGTCACTGAGATTTGAGCTTGCAACATTTGGCTTTGAACGAATGGACAGTCCATTACCTATCACCTAACACTCATGGCTATTTGGAGCACTTTTTGGTAGTGCCTTTGGCAGCATTATGAAAACTTGTTTAGAAGAATTTAAACTTTTAATTGGGAAGAAAAAGATAAATAAAGGATCTACATTTATTTTCATTTCTATTCTCTCTATTATTTTATATAATATTTTATATGTTTACTCCCATATATTTTTACTAAAACCCCTGTTTTAAACTTGAATTAAAGGAAAAACGGTATATGTAGTATATTAATGCAGGCAACTAAGGGTTAAAAGCTGGTCGATATTGACACAATTGAGGTTCGGTTTGCATGCATGGGCCATTTTGAGAAAGGTTTATAGTTGAAACCAATAACAATGTATATCTCGAAAACGGCCAACTCTACAAAAAATACGTTTGTGTCATAAACTATGTGATTTGATCTGCATTTTTTGTGTGGTAAATATTTGTCTATCTCTTACGATTTAACCGTTATGCAAAATTTTGTAAAATTCAACCAAAATAAACAGTTCTACAGAGGCTAATCCCAGAAAATTCAAAATATAAATTTTATTTATGATTAAATATTTTAATGTATGTTATTTTAATCCAAATCGTTAGTCATTTTTTTAGAAAATCATTTTCAAAGAATGTTCCATGTAAAGAGTAGATGGGGGTGGGGGGATTTTCTTGAAAATCTTCTTATCGCATTCTTGGAAGATATTGAACTTAAATACCAAGTTTGGTATTTAACGGACATTTCGTTTTTGAGCTACGCAAAACATATTTCCGGTGAAATCTCGTTATTGAATTTTTGGGTGCAGTACAATACCCTCTCTATACACTAAGTACATAGTACGTATAAAGAAAGTAAAACATTTGATGTAATACATTCACATGACTTTCTCTATCTCTTCTGCTATCAAACTATTCTTACAAAAGGGTAGATATTAATTTATGCACATAATGGTACTCAAGGTAAACATTACCAGAAATGGTTTTATTGCTTAGCTCCTTATAAGTAGAACGGAAATAAGGTTAAAGCGACAGTCAACTCTTAACCTGTCGCTATGCGATTATCATTGAAACTCAGTTCTCTTTTCATTGCCGTGGAGCTTAATGCTACTCGACATCCACCTTCCCAGAATAAGTAAACCCCCGGAGAAAAGCTCACCCTAAGCGAGATTCGAACTCTTTGACCCTGAATTTCTTGGGAATAGCCTCTGAAATCCTCTTCATTCTGGATGACTTTTGCATAACTGGTAAACCGAAAGAGTTAAATCTTTCCACACAATGTATATCTCCTTAAAACAGAATTTATGACATACGCCTTTTTCAGAGATATTTGCTGCTATTGGTTTCAATTTTAAAAGACTTACATTTTTTCTCAACACCTCATTCGTTTCAAATCTCTCTTGTTTTACTCCTGGCCGTGGAAAGAAAACCGAGTTTCAAGCTAATCGCATAGCGACGGGATTTAAAAGAGTTGACCGTCGCTTTAGCCTTATTTCCGTCCTACTTTTAAGGAGCTAACAATAAAACCATATCTGGTAATGTTTATCTTGAGCAGCATTATGTGCATAAAAGAATGCCTTTTTGGAGGGAGTTATAATTAACACCCGCTTTTACTATAAATAGCATCGCAGGCGATGATATTGATTATATATGGAATAAAGATGGAGCACCGGTGAAATGCGATGACGGGGCAAACCGGAAAATCCGGAGAAAACCCACCCCTGCGCCGCTTTGTCCACCACAAATCCCACATGCGGTCGCTTGGAATGGAACCCGGGGCATCTAGGTGAGAGACGAGTGGTCACGGCGCGGCCTGAATACTCTTTTGTAAGAATAGCTTGTTGGCAGTACAGAGAAAGTCATGTGAATGTATTATATCTGATTTTTTTCATAAAAGGTACATCTTTTTATCGAGCTTTCTTCGCAGAAAAATTATTGTATTACCAAAGTTTTAAAGATGAAGAGTTATGGTGTACAGCCGAACAACGTTTGAAACATTCATTATTTCCTTGAAATTGCATTCCACGTATATGTTTAAGGACAGGAATGAAAATTGTAATATGTAGGTCTGTCCATAAACTTTTGACGGAGACTGTAAATACAGCGTGGATGAAGTGACCACTACCAGTTGAAGAAATGCTCACAAAGAGAAGATTTCATCTATATCTCTGTTGCAGCAACCCTGGTGGTACATGGTATATATGTGTATATATGTGCATACAGAGAGTCAATGAACTGCACCGAAATAATTTGTGAGATTGTGCACGTGACTGATATAAGTGATTTGAGATGGGCGATGCATGATCCCCGTATAAACATAACGCAACTACATAGCGTTAAACGTGTGGGTATCAGGTGCTGATAAGTTGGTGTTAAAGCAAAACAGCTTGAAAAAATGGCTTAGAATGTCGTTAAAACTGCTGCCCGAGTATAGAAATATCGATTTTTAGCAGCTCGTTACCAGCGTTCTCAAGATTTTATGTCGCAAAAATCTGTAAAATCTCGAACTAATCACTTGACAGTGCAACACTGAGCATTCATTAACTACGTTCTTGAGTTATGTAGCCCATTCTGGAGGCGTTTTTCCATCTGCTCTGGTGGCTTAATGCATAACGCGGGAAGATGTTATCCCAGAGGTCATGAGTTCTATTCCTCTCATAGAGCAAAAGTTTTTAATTATTATTTTTTTCATTCCATACGAAGTGCCGCGATACGTGAACGAGACTTTCACTTGAAAGCCAATATCATAACCACTACGTTAGGGAGGTACGCTGTAACATATCCCTTCATTTTTCGTGTTATGCTCTGGAATGGTTGATAACTTAGCCAGTGGTGTACTGGCACTTCAGAAACTTAGAGCCGTTACTTCGACATTTCAATAAACAGGTCATCAGTCTCATATATCAAACTACTGATTTAAGTAATCTACACATTCTGTGAAAATATTTCGGTTTAGTATATATACACAACCACTTGTTAAGAGATGTGCATGACTGAAATTTTTTCATGAAAAATCACAAAACATCGATTTTTTAAATTTTAATCCCATAAAATATTTTAAACAATCCTGAATATAAAAAGGTATAAAAGGCGTCATTTTTAAATGCGTTTAGTTACTGGAGCTACAGAAAAGCATTAGAGATGATGCTGGCTCGGCAAAAAAAAACTTCAGTTCTACGAGACATAATTCACATCATGCAAAGTAAAAAACGAAGTTATGCAGAAGCTGAGCAGCAATACAAGAAGAAAAGGGAAAAAAAAAAAAAAAAAAAAAAAAAAAAAAAAAAAAACAGCAGCAGAGGTGAGCAAAAGGAAAGTTAAGGGTCTAACTCGTGGCTTTTAATTTGCGCTCTGCATTCCAAGCTTTCCATGTTTTCTCGTATTGCTAGTTTCAGCATTTTTCTTCCTGTAAAATGTTCCTTGCGGAGCAGTTTTTCTGGTGCACAAATACAATTTGCTGTACATGTTCACACAGATTCAATGAATAGGAATTATTCCAGATTTTACTGTCAGGTGTATTTAGACATATTTAAATTTTCAAACACAAAAGTTATATTTTTATAACAAAAAGCATATTCATAAATTTAATTCTTGGAGCCCAAACTAAAGAAGACGCAGAGAAATATAGCGCAATTTCAAAAATAGAGGTATTGTGAACCTAGGGTAAAATTATTAAACCAAAATCTTACTTGTTATGTCGTAAGAGGCTTTTTTAGTGACATGATCAAAACATACGAGCAATTTGAACATAACTTCCAGCTGTAACTTATTATTATATTACATCTGTGGTATAATTTAAAAAAAAATCGGATGTGTTCCATTCACATGACTTTCTCTACATCTCTGCAGCAAATTATTGTTAAATTGCTTAGGCTTCCATTTACTTCATGCTACTTGAGAAAACTTTAGCAGAAATAGTCTTACTACTTGCTTCTTTGTAAGTAGAAGCGAAATAAGGGAGTAGCATAGGTTAAAGTGATAGTCAAAAGTTGGTTGCTATTTGACTGAAGTTCCTTCGTTTGTATAGCCAGGAGTTGACAAATTCCTGTATTATAGAAGTATAAGTTTTTCAAAACTGAAACTAAAAACAAGGAATAGCTTAAAAACGATCAACTCCACGAAAAAAAAGCATATAACATAAATTGTGCGTTTTAATGAGCTCTACATTTTCTGTGTGGTAAGTTTTTGACCATATCTTACGGTTTAGGAGTTATGCAAAAATTAAAGATAATCATTTTATTTGTCAAGTAAATATCTTAAATATACGAGATTTTAATCAAAATTGTTAGAGCCATTTTTAAGAAAATCAAAATTTTCGAAATTTTTTCCATCTAAAGTGTAGTTTGGGGTGGGGGGATTTTCTTGAAAATCTTCGTGTTACATCCTTGGAAGATACCAAACTTAAATACCAAGTTTGATTTATAACGGTCATTTCATTTTTGAGCTATGCTGCCCACAGACACACACAGACACACACATACGCACACATTGCACACACATACAAATAGACACACACACTGACATTTTTCTAAAAATATTTTTTTTTGTATTCAGGGGGTCTCAAAACATATATTTCCGGTGAAATCTCGGTATCGAATTTTTGGGTGCAATACAATACCTTCTCTATACACTATGTGCATGGTACGTATAGAAAAAGTAAAAATTAGCATTATTAGTTTGGAATATCATGCTAACAGCCATACATGTCCTTAAGCAAAAGGTATACGGTGGTATTCGAACTATGTCCTCCTACACCAGACATGTAGTAGAAAGTGACGGACCTGTTGCTTTCAGAGAAGCCAAGAGTTCGATACGTTTTCTCTGAATGAAGTCATCGCCAGAGTTGGTTACAGAAGAAAGTTAGCAGCTCGGATAGTTCAGCAACTATGGGGCGGTTTTACAAAACAAAGACACGACATTCTGGTATTCCTTTACAGAGCTGAGATAGATTCCTGTGCAAACAAGTTGCTTTCAACAGTAAACGCGCGGATATCTCAGCAAGAACCTGCCTTATACGTACCTCGTACAAGGCGTTAGAAGTATAGATACAGATACGGTGGATATCCAGAAAGTATCAAACGATTTGACATAGCTAAATAATAACGAAATATAACAAACAGAACGTTAGTTACAAAGTTACAGTACATTACTCTATTTCTCAAGTAATCTCCACTGTGTTAAGGTATCTTTTGTCACGTGGTACCGGTTTTTCAACGCCGATGATGTACTCTTCCACCGCTAAAGATCTGAGCCAAGATGTCACTGCCACTTTGAAGTCCACCCAAAATGTCATGTACGGTGTCCAAAGTGAAACACCGGTTTATCTGAATTCTTTTATCAACATTTGCTTTCAACTTCTCCATAACGATCTTTGTTGTACTTACTGGTTCTTCCTTGGTTACTCTTAAATTAGGCGCAATTTCCTCACTGAAGCCTCGTTCATTGGATTATCACCACACATTGTGTTTTGTGCCTATAAAATTCGATTTCCCGAACATTTTGGGAATGCACAAAACCGAATAAGTTCTTTGGCGGTAGAAAAGTATAACATTTGTGTTGAAAAACTGGTAACACGTGATAATAATTGTCTTGACAGAATAGAGATTACGTTGAAAAATAGAGCAAGGTACTGTGAATTTATAAATCAAATGTTGTCTTGTAATCTTTCTTTATTATTTAGTTATGACACATCGTTGGCTACTTTCTGGTTAGCCCTCGTATTTTGATAAATTTTAATTGAATCCCCTCTTCGTCTGACAGTTTTGCCACAAACACAGCACATTTGTTACCTGACATTTTCTGAATGTCGTAGCTGCGCCGCAAAATCGACATCTATAGATAGAGAGCAGAGGGTTCCAGCTTGTTTATGCTCTGCCAACATTTTAAGGGCTCCCATTCATATTTTTAAAAGTCTTTCTATCAACATGTACCATTATATACCGTGCGACCCAAAAATATCCGAACCGCTTAACCGTGTTTCTCCACTGAGCACACGGAACCTCATACTTAGCTGCTGGCTGGTTTCTCTCTGCTCTCAAAGTGCAGTATTGAGTTGACGGTGATATCGATTGGTTGAGTTATTACCAGTGTACATTATTATTTCGTCCTGTACTTAGGCACAAAGTGTATTATGGCTCAGCATTTTTTTTCAACTGCACAGCTTGTATTTATTTATGATTCGTATGTGTTAACATATTTTGTGAGTGGATTCTCAATAGAGTATATAATGGCAAAATTGACCCACATTTAATATTTTTCATAAACGAGGCTTGCTTCCACATTCATGGACAGGTCTGCACACAAAATAAATAATCCGTACTGAACTCTGAGAAACCTAACATTGCTCATAAAATACCCCTTCAAGACGAAAAACTTGGTGTATGGTGCGCCATTAGTGGAGAAAGTGTTAGGCCCAGTTTTCTTCGAGTCAACAGTTGACGCCCATACATATGTGAATACACCCCCCCCCTTTAAATAATTAACAGACAGGGAGCGCGATTTTGCCTTTTTTCAACCAGACTCTGCAACAGTTCATACAGCCATTCTTTCGATGAGAACAATTTAAAGTGTGTTTCAGGACAGAGTGATTTGTGGCCCCCTCGGTCCCCCGACCCAACCCCCTGCGATTTCTATCTCTGGGGTACCTTAAAGCATAAAGTGTACAAGACAGACCCATGCACCCTGGAGGAATTAAAACAAAATATCTGCCAGGAAATTTCCAGCACTTCTCAACGTGAAGTAGGGCGAGTGATGGGTAGTTTCCTAAAGAGGTACCAGAAATGTATGGACAACGGTGGTGGCCAGTTTCAGCATCTCCATTCACAGCTTTGGTAAGTAAAGCCTTTAAAAGTAGTTTTAAAATGTTGCATGGTTTCCTCCGCGCCGTTCTATGAAATGGGCAGACGGCAACGCGCGAGTACAACTATTATACATTAGAACCTGCTGCTTTAGACATATTGCAGATGATTCTGAAACTTGTTTAGGCCTCCTTTGGCTTTGAAACACAGGGTTACTCTTTCATGCATACTGTTCACAAGATTGCTACACTCCTGCACGGTAATGTTCTTCCAAGTTTCTGATGATGTCTCTCTCTATACATGTTTTGTTTTACTTGTCTCCAGCTGAGTTGCAATATCGCTGTATGACTTGCCGCACTTATTCGTACCAACTGCTTGCCATTTTATGTACTTTTTTACATCTTACCCATTTTTACCTAACACAGACCTTTCGGTTCAGAACAAAACGGAAGCCGCAGCACAACTGAATGTCCTAGACCAGCCCTGCACAAGGTTTGCGCTCCCGAAGCCGGCTCGCAGTTCGCGAGCGAGTACAGGTGCTGGCAGTGCTCTTGTTTACAGAGCTATCGTACAGCACGTACACGAAAACAAGTGCAAGCTTTCATAAATGATTTCTCAAAATATTATTTCACTAATTTATGGTTAGGAAAAATATTTATTTTAAACAAATGATTGCATTTTATAGCAGATTAAATCCGCGTACAAACTAGTTATATGTTATGTCTCCTTACCGATACACCAAAACGTGCTGACAGAAAAATTACTGACCTTAATGAAACGTCAGTCATAGATGTTCGATACCTGATTTTATTGAAGTTCAAGATAGAAAACAGTTGTTCACAGCCCTATGTCGAACCAAACATTGAGATCATTTTCGCAGTTAGCCTGTGTAGACGTGGATATTTTTGTTGTAAAAATCATTCAGGTTAGTATTATTGTTGAAACGAGCTTTAGCTCTTATATCACACTGAAGATCAATAAGTTCAAGCTGCAAATCATGAGACACCGTTTCAAATGATGTTGAGAAAGGAATTGAGAGAATTTGAAATTCCTTCTCAAGTGAATCGAGGTTTTGAAATCTAGAATCGAATTCATTTTGAATTTAAATTAATACTTCAACGTACTGGGCAGATTTTCTCGGGTCATCCGGTTTTCCCCACCACTCATTATCACCTTTACTATCATCCATTTCGCTTGCATTTCCTTACGCTCATGCCTGGCTAGCCGACCACTCGTTACAGGTTCTTCAACTGTGATTATGTGCCGTTGGCTCCCCGACAGTCTTCTGACCCCTAGGCACCGGATTTTAAGTCCAAGAGGGGTGTCAGTCCTGCATACGGGAGTGTAAGCCGACTACGTAATGTAACATGTTAAAATACTAGAGCTTTCAAGGTCGGCGTTGAAAACTTGATTATAAATGGTAGCCGGGCTTTCAGGCCGTGGGAATTAACTTATTTGGACCACGGTCCACGAGCCCGGCTACCATTTATAATCAAGTTAACATATTAAAACATTTAGAGAAATTGTTTCTATCTATATGAACATTTCTCTTAAAATATTTTGGTTAGGCTTTTTACTTTCTGGACAATGTATGTACAACGTTTTAAAGTCCCCTCAATTCAATATACAGTGTGTTAATGAACTACACCGAAGTAATTTGCGAGATTGTGCACGTGACTGATATAAGTCATTTGAGATCGGCAATGAATGGTCCCCGGATAAACACAACGCAGCTACATAGCGTTAAACGTATGGGTATCAGGTGCTGATAAATCGGTGTTAAAGCAAAGCAGGTTGAAAAAATGGCTTAGAATGTCTTTAGAACTGCTGCTCGAGTATAGAAATATCGATTTTTAGCAGCTCGTTACTAGCGTTCTCAAGATTAAAATGTCGCAAAAATCTGTAAAATCTCGAACTACTCACTTGAAAGTGCGACACTGAGCATTCATTAACTACGTTCTTGAGTTATGTAGCCTACTCTGGAGGCGTTGTTTTTTACTGTTCTGGTGACTTAATGCGTAACGCGGGAAGCTTCTATCCCAAACGTCAAGAGTTCGATTCCGGTCGTGGGGTAAATGTTTGTTCTTTTCATTGTTTTTTCATTCCAGACGAAGTGCCGCGATACGTGGCATACTACAACTTCAGAAACTTGTAGCCGTTACTTCGAAATTTCAATAAACAGGCCATAAGTCTCCTATCTCAAATTACTTATTTAAGTAATCTACACATTCTGTGAAAATATTTGGGTACAGTTCATTAGCACCTGTATATATTTAGAAAAACGGCTGTTGTGTGTGTCTTTGGACAGATTAACTTAAAAACGAAATGTCTCTTAGACACCAAACTTATTATTTAAGTTCAGTATCTTCCAAGGATAAACCATGAAGATTTACAGGAAACCTCCCTACCCTTTACAAGGGCTTTTTTTTTTTAAATTTTTTATTTTCTGAAAAGTAGCTCTAAAGATTTTTTTATTAAAGTACCATTTGTTTAAGATATTTTCATGAAAAAAATGTATGTCTTGTATTTCCTGTGAATAGCTTCTGAAGACCTTTTCATTCTCGATGACTTTACATAAATGACAAACCGTAAGAGATAGACGAAAAATGTAGATATCGTTTAAACACACAATGTATGTCATAAACATTTATGTAGCGTTGTTATTACTTTCTCTATACGTACTATGTACATAGTGTATAGAGAAGGTATTGTATTACACCCACAAATTCGATACAGAGATTTCACCGAAAATATATGTTTTGAGACCCGCTGAATCCAAAGAAAGCATTTTTAGAAAAATTTCCGTGTGTGTGTCTGTCTGTCTGTCTGTCTGTCTATGTGTCTGTCTGTGTATAAGTGTGTGTGTGTGTGTGTGTGTGGGGAGCACAGCTCAAAAACGAAAAGTCCCTTAAATACCAAACTTGGTATTTAATTTCAGTATCTTCCAAGGATGCGAAACGAAGATTTTCAAGAAAATCCCCCCACCCCAACCACTCTTTACATGAAATTTTTTTCTCGAAAATGTTGATCTTCTAAAAAATGTCTCTAACGAATACAATTAAAATATCGTATATTAAAGATATTTACCTGACAAATATACTGTATTATTTTAATTTTCTGGGAATAGTCTCTGAAGATTACTTTATTCTGGATGAATTTTACGAATTTTGCATAGCTGGCAAGCCGTAAGAGATAGACAAAAAATTACTTCTCCAAAAATGTAGATCTCGTTAATACACACAATTTATGTTATGTACATTTTTTTCGTGCAATGGATCGTTTTGAGATATTGAAAACATACTTTTTTCTTAGGGGAATTTCTCAACTCCTGTCCATAGAAACAAAGGAACTTCAGTCACATAGCAACCAGCTTTTGACTAATACTCCCTTATTTCCCTTCTACTTGCATGGAAGCAATTAATAAGACTATTTCTGCTAATTTTTCTCGATTAGAATGAAGAAAAAGAAGCATAAGATTTTTAAAAATAATTTGTTGCAGAGATACGGAGAACGTCTTGTGAATGGAACACATCAAATGTGTTTTAATTTAACTACTTAAGTTTTACTTAAACGGAAGTCGTCTTTCGTTTCATATCTCTTATGCTTACTTTTGGTCATGCAAAGAGAACCTAATTTAATTATTTCACATTGCAAGCAGCTATCAGAATATCTGGAAGTAAGGAATTAGACAGTTTCTGCTAATGCTTATCTTGGTTAGCTTGATATAGATAAATATAATCTTTTGAAGAATAGTTTGTTTGCTAATAGGTGGAGAAAGTCCTGTGAACGGAACACATAAGCTTTTCTCATTTTATTTTTATATTTTTTGTTGGACTCTTTTTATTTGTTTCATTATGTTGTATTGGATTGTATTTTGCTTTTTCACTTTAAGATTATGGTAGATCTTTGTTTGTTTTTCGTTTTTGTTGTAATGTTACACGCCAGCTTTTACTACTTTAGCATAATGATAATACATGGAATGAAGATGGAGCACCGGTGGAATGCTATGCCGGAGAACCACGCCCCTGCACCGCTTTTTCCACCACAAATTTCACATATGGAACATTATTGTACAGTGAAAGAGAAAGCCTTTTCCTATAGGGGAGATGCAGGAAATGGCGGTCATCGTAAGGACATAGAAATGTCTATCGTTTTCTTATAATTTCGTCCAGAAAATCAAGACATTGTAACTATATTTCATTGTTTTAAATTTGCTCAGTCTTTTTATAAAACGAGTAGCTTATTTAACTCCATGGCACGACAGCTCACGGGGAACCTTGGCCTACCGCCCGGCCGCTGCGTCCCCCATCTCGGTCCACTACAGACGTCATGGATGGGGTGCAGTATTGGAGGGTGAGACGTGGTCAGCGCCTCGAGTCCCTCCCGGCCGGTTAATGCGGTCCTCATGACCTGGAGCCGCTACTTCTCCATCAAGTAGCTCCTCAATTGGCCCCCCAGGGACCTTACGAGGCTGAGTGCACCCCGGGCCAGGTCTCCCAGCGGGGGAAAAATCCCCACGCCGGTACTGGGGATCGAACCCAGGTCTCCCGCTTGGTAAGTAGCTACGCTACCACCGCGCTAAGGAGACGACGAGTAGCTTATTTATTCCTGATTATTGTAATAATTTTTGTTCTGAGAGAGAACATTATATTTCTTGGTTATGAAGCATTTTCTGTAACGTTGTTCTTGAAGGTAATAGCGGTCTATGTGACTGTCATTCACTGTGCGTGACGTCATTATCTTTAAATTCAATTCGGCATTTATTATTATTATTACTATTATAACAATTATTATTTGTCGTAAGAGAGTTCATTCTTCTTACAATATTAATAACAGTGCTTATGCTGATGAAAAACATCAGCTAAAGACTCTAAAAGTAATTTAAATCATTACATTGCAATGAACCTCGTAGGCTATGCAGTTGATGTAACTAAAATGTGAACAAAAACGGTGTGGGCAATAGCACGATTAATTCTGCCAGCTGCCGCAGTTGGCTAGCGCTCCTATACGGCAAACAGGAGGTTCAATAATTTAATTTTCCGTTTCCATAATTTTCATATCTTGTAGAAGGCACTTTTTTTATTTAACTTAATTTCTTCAAGAAATGTTCTAATAAAAGAAGAACGATAAGGTTTATTTGTTTAACTTCTCTATTTTACGTTACTGTATCTTAGCGACCTGCACATGCTGGCAATAATGATCAGTGCTATTTATATTAATGTTGAATTATTAGCACTACTTAGCGACGTAAAGTTATGTACACAGCAAGTAAATACTTCTAATGAAAACATATCAATTTACAGAAAAAATCCAACCTCTCCTTGGGGTGGGGGGGGACTGCAACTCTTAAGCGACCGCCATTCCCTGCATCTCCCCATCTCTTACCAAAATAAATAAACATTTATCATTTCTTTCCAGAAAGCCTTCCCCTGCACTTCAATTACGATATATTTGATGCAATTCTGTGTATCACACCAAATTATTTAAAATAGCATTATTGACAAATTCACTGTTACTCGCGTTAAGAGGATCGCTCTAGGTGCAGAGCAGCTCTGGAGGTGCGCATGTGTCTAAGAGGACTTGGCACCGGTTAGATCTAACGAGAGGAAAAGTTCTTAGGAGGAAACGTCACAGAGGTGGAATTAAGAAAACGAACTGAGGTGATGGTTCCTTACCACGCCACAAGTGTTCTGAGAATGCGCAACAATGTGACATTTCCGATCGGGAGTTGCTGACATACGCAGCATGCTGGATGACACAAAATAAGCTGGCACAATTTCAAATCAAGATGCGCTTCTCTGTTTTCCTTTCATTTAGATACTTCAAGTAAAGTGGCCTTCAGTCGTGAACCAAACTGACGCATTCTGAGGCATTTGGAACAAGTTCAAAACTGTGTGCTCAGTAGTTTTAGGTTAACAGCGTTCATCCGAAGGGAACAGAATGTGAGGTGCTCAACAGCAATCTGTCATATTTGTACACCCCTACCTGCCTGCCTATTTACCTATGTAGTCAATTAGTCACTCCTTTGTATCCGCAACCTTCTGGTTGTGCTGGGAAGTTACATATCGACGGTTTTGACTTCACAGTGGATTAAACATGCCCAGAGTGAAAAGTAGTGCAACAATATTCTGCGGAATTTAAGAATATTTTCAGTTCTGATGGTAAAATCCTGAAATTATTGATGTGAATAACATTCCATGTTATAATTACGCTAGACGTGGAGCGATCATTTTCGAAATTCAAGGCACTTCTTCATCACAATCGTGAATCTTTCGGGATGGCAAATTTGAGGAAGCACGTGGTCGTATACTGTAGCTCTACAGTATTTGGTGATCCCTCCCGCAAATGGTTACCACAACATTTCTATTAGATCTTTAAAAAATATTGTATTTGTTTTGGCACATATTTTTTATTTTTTAGCACATACTTTTAATATTTTTAGTGCATAAAAGTAAATCTTTCCCAAGGTTTTAGCACCTAAAAATCCGAGCCCTACTAATTACTAATCAGTAATAATGTATTAGCCAGATTCGTGACGTGTACTGTTGGTGTTACGCAACCTATAAACCCAACAGGCTTATTCGCGCAGTTATGTAGGGGAAACAATGTTGTTGTGAAGGAATAAAGAGACGAATAGTTCTTTAGCTCTAACCTCCAGGCGTTTTATAATTTGCAACTTAGATGTTTGTACACATATGCTACATGGATTATGTATAATCCCAGAGAAGCTTCAACTTTGTAGCTGTAATAGTTTTTCATTATTAATATTCTAGTATTTAGCAAACGCGAGTTTTAAAAATCTCCCTCCTCCTGAAATTTTAACACAATCAGGCCGAAAATGTTACTGAATGTTCTAGAAAATGTGATTGATAAAACTGAGTATCATATTGCCATCTTTAATGCGTAGGTATATTGTACATAGAGATAGAGAAGGTATTGTATTCCGAGTACGGTATAACTAAAAACGAAAATACCGTTAAATACCAAACTTAGTATTGTTCAAGGATGCGACACGAAGGCTTTCAAGAAAGTCCCCCCAGCTCAAACTACCTTTTACATGGAACAATTTTTGTAAATTTTGTTTTTCTCAAAAATGGTTGTACAAATTTTGATTTCTCTACACGTACTAATGTATGTAGTGTATAAAGAAGGTATTTAACTGCATCAAAAAATTCGATGTCCAGATTTCAACGGAAGTATATATTTTGCGGTCCCCTTGGTCGAATTTTTTTTTTAGAAAATGGTACGTGCGTGTGTTTCTGTGGACAGGATAGTTCTAAAACTAAAAGACCGTGAAATACCAGATTTGGCATTTAAGTTTGGTAACTTCCAAGGATGCGACATGAAGATTTTCAAATACCCTATACAAATAAATATTTGAATATTCCGATTTTTTTCAAAAATGGCTAATGATTTTGATTAAAATACCTTATATGAACTCTATTTACATCACAAATAAATGTATATCTTGAATTTTCGGCGAATAGCCTCGGAAGACCTCTTCATTGTGGATGAATTTTGCCCAATTTAACTGATAAATCGTAACAGATTGACAAAAACTTTCTACACAAAAATGTAGATCTCCTTAAAACACACAATTTATGTCATTTAGATTTTTATTGTGGAGGTAACCGTTCCTGTGATATTCCTTGTTATCGGTTTCAAATTTGAAACGCTTATACTTTTCTCAGACAGGAAGTGTCCGTTTTTCTTTTGATCTATCCTGGCCAAGCACAGAAGCGAATTGCAATGATAATCGCATAACGTTTTGAATATCGCCTTAGCATAGTGCATTCCTCTAGTTCCCTTCTACTTATAAAGGACTAGGTAATAAGTACTCTCTACTAATTCTTACCTCGGTTAGCATGGTGTAGAAAGAAGAAGAATCTTTTGTAAGAAGTTTGTAGAACAGCTAGAGAAAGTAATGTAGTGTAACACATCAGATCTATACAGTAATATACCGCATATTAAATATTCTCACATGACACATAAAATGTATGTATATCTTGATTTTTCTGGGAATAGCATTCTGGATGTATTTTGCATAATCGGTAAACCGTAAGAAATAGACAAAAACAAACAAATTGTGTCATACATTTTTGGTGGAGATAACCGTCTCCGATATTGGCTTCAGTTGTAAACAACTCTAACTTTTCTTCAAAAGGAAAAACATCTTTCGGTTCATCTCTCTTTGGCCATGCAAACAGAACCGAATTTAATTGTTAACATTTAACGACCAGCTTTTAAAGGATAAGCCTACAATTTATTCTATGGTATTCACTTATTTTTGGATACCTACAAGGAAGAGGCGGCGCCGTGTCCGAGTGGTAAGACCGCTCGCCTCGCACCTAGGCGGCCAGGGTTCGATCCCAAGCGCCCTCATGTGGGATTTGTGGTGGACGAAGCGGGTTTTCTCCGCCAATTGCTCCATCATCACCTTTCCTACCATCCATTTCGCTTGCATTTTACATCATCCACTTCCTGAAGCTCATTCCTGGCTAAGAACCTACCACTCGTTCCAGGTTCCCCATTCTGTAGTTTGTTGACGTTGGCTTCTCGACAGGCTTCTGACCTCTAGCCATCCGCTTGTTAGTCTTAGAGGGGTGTCAGTTCTAACTGGCCGACTACGAAACGGAACCTACAAGGAGGTAAGATATAAAACTATTTCTGTTAATGTTTATCTTGGTTAACATGAAATAGATCGAAGAATAGGCTATTGTAAGAATAATTTGTTGTACAATAGGTTGAGAAGGTCATGTGAATGGAACATGATGATGATTGGGAGTTTTGGGCGCTAAACTTCTAGGTTATCAGCGCCCTTAAAAACCTAAAAGCGGCAGGAGTCCAGGGTTAAAATCATGTTAAAAGTTAAGTAATATAACGAGAACTCAAACTTTTAACTAGAGAAAAGTTGTAGCTCGAGTTGTATTTATTAAGACTATTCCGTGAATAAAATAACAATGATCAGCCTATATGGAGACGAAGAATAATATTCCTAACATCCCATTTGTCTTGATGTAAGTTTGCACCGAATTCACTGTATCTTAATGTCCATGTCATGAACTGGTTCCGCACACTCTCTCTCTCTGATGTTTTAGTATTCTGCGGTTTGAGTTTTAAATTAATGTCTATTTTAGCGCTGGACCTCTCCCCAACACGTTTTGGAACTTCCGCCATTATGTATGGGAATATCGCTGCACACTCGTACTGTTATTATGAGACGAACATTAATTAAGAGAGAAAACAAATGCACGTGGGTACGATACATTTAGAAAAAGCAATTGCAAGTGGGTGTCATAAATAAACCGATTAAAACGCAGGGGTAATGAGTTCCGATTGGTTGGAATTTTTGGCGCCAATGTACTACATTGGCCACTTCCTATGATCACGTGCCATGAACGAAATAATCAGAGATAAAATTAGAAACAAAATGGAGATAAGAGGCTTTCCATTGCTTAAAACTCTGTTAAAACGATAAAACCATTATGAACAATGGATCATAAGTAAAGGTTACAAGGAGCTAAAACTAAAAGTATAGTACACTAAAGCAGTGTTGCCACCATCAAATAAATCAGATCTTGAGTGTAAAAGAAATTTTTGATAACATTTTAAAAGAGCCCTATTGACCTTTTATACTCCACAAAAATATTCTTGTGGTTCAGAAAGTGACGAAATAGGTTCAAAGAAGAACCTAAAAGTAAAACTTTGGATTCAGTGCAGCACTTAGGAGCTCTAACTGAACAATTAACATTCATGGTGACCCTATCCCACCCTTCTTTCAAAGGGATTAGGAGGTGTGCGACTGGAAACCAACCAAGTCTTCCACTTACTGATCCCTAAACGATATATACTAATAACTGAAAGTTTGAAATTCCAAACTAATAACGACAGCTTTTTGAACTTTGTACCACATGTGTAATATAATTCATATAAGTTACAGTGCAAATTTCATGTACTTCTCTCTAATGGTTTGCAAGTTATGGTAAAATCTATTTATGTTTTTGTCGCGCCACAAAAAAGTTTCTTGTGACAAAAAATTATATGTTGGACTAATATTTGAACCCTAGGTTCACAATACATCCATTTTTTGAAATTTTCTTAGGTTTGTCTGTGTCTTCTTTGGTTTAGGCTGCAAAAAATTTTAAAGTTAAGAATCTGTTTTGTTTTGTTCTGTTTTTCTTTTTTCTTTTTTTTTTTTTGTCATTAAAATGTAATTTTTATGTTTAAAAATTGAAAACATATGCTTAAATACATCTGAGAGTAAAATCAAGAGGAGTTCTTATTCTTTGTACTTCTGTGAACGTGTACAGCAACTTTTGTTTCTGTAACATAGAAACTGTTCCTCAAGGAACATTTTGCAGGAAGAAAAATGCTGAAAATATCAATAGCGAGGAAATAAGGAAGGATTTAAATGCATGGTTCACATTAAAATCAATCATGCTGGTAGATTGGACCCTCAGCTTTCCTTTTTCTTTCCTCTGCTGCTGCCTTTTCTGTCCTTTTCTTCTTGCATTGCTGCTTTTCTCCTGCACAACTTCGTGTTTTATTTTTGTCTGGTGCGAATGATCTCGTTGAACTGAAGTTTTTGTTGCCGACTCCAGTACAGTTTCACCTCTAATGCTTTGACTTAAGGCATTTAAATATAGTACCTGGTGCCCAATTACAGCTTTTTGTATTCAGGAATGTTCAAATTATCTTATGGAATTAATATAAAAAAGTCGATATTTTATGATTTTGAATGAAATTTCAGTCATACATATCCTTAACTGAGGCGCAATTCTCGGCTTGAAGTGTCTCCAAGAAACACATTTTATTACGTTGCCTCTCGCCTCTAGTACAGAGTCGTCTTTTGTTTGCTAATGGTTATTCCCAGTGGCAGGTGGGAGCGGTCCCGTTTGAGGGCTATCATGTTTTGAAGTATACTATACAAGAGTAACACTTCACTGGAGATCACGAAATCTTAAGTTCACATACAAAACCTTGAAGTTAAAAACCATGCTCCAGCATTCCCAGTAGCTATAATCGTAAATGATCAATTTTCTGGTACAACTTTAAATGTGGTGACATGGCCAGAATTTGTTCATGCCGACTTCAACGAACCGGAAAATTAGTTCACTCGCGACTGACTGCTGGAAGTCATCGACTGCCGCCTCCTCAAGGTTTTGGTGGTCGACATTTCAGTTATTTCTGCTCCATCAAGGAATACAAGCAGGTGACAAGAAAGGTAACTTTTTTTTTTTTTGGTAGTGTTTAACGCCCGCTTTAACTACTAATGGCACCGCAGGCGGTGACACTGATGATACATGAATGATGATGGAGCACCGGTGGAATGCGATGGCGGGGGAAACCGGAGTACCCGGAGAAAACCCGCCCCAGCGCCGTTTTGTCCACCACAAATCTCACATGCGGTCGCTTGGGATCGAACCCCGGCCGTCTAGGTGAGAGTCGAGTGGTCTAACCACTCGGCCACGGCGCGGCCCAAGAAAGGTAACGTTTAGACAGTTGACATCAAAAGTAGGTCTTTTACCAGATATCAGTAATGTGAAAAGTAGAAAATTCTGTCACTCGGTGTTATAAAATTATAACACTCAGATAAACCCAACTTTGGTTTATACGTCACGACCTCATTCAAGTAAGCTATGACTCTGAAAGCTCGTATCGATCCACAATGATGATTTGACTGCTGAGCCATACGAAATAATTCAAGCAGCGGAGAGAGCAAAATTACAACTGCTACACTGCCTCCGTTGTATAGAATGTTTTGGTTCTGTACGAGTAAGTCATCATGTTGTCAGCACTGATGCTAAGCAAGGCAACAACTGAATATCGCAGCATGAACTCCGTCAAATAAATAAAACTATGTATTTATAATTTATAATATGTCTATAAATATTGAGAAGTGTCAAAAAACAATGTATGACACGTGTTAAAGTTGTGTTATACTGTTCCTAGGATTACTGTACTCGGTCTACGGCCTCGTTTCGCAAACTTCCTACTCACAATATAAAACACCATTTTTACCACTTGTATCACAAATAACTATTATATTGCCATTGGCATCGATACAAAACGCTTCTGCAAGCATGTTAGTTGAAATTCAATAAAAGCAGACTGTCTTTGTAGGACAAATGCGAGTTTAAAGTTACTCAGAAGCGCTTTATTGGCGATTTTACTAAAAATGTCCATTTCTAATTTCTTACACGTGCTATGTATATAGCGTACACAGAAGATATTGTATTGCACCAAAAAATGCGATACTGAGATTTCATCGGAAAGATATGTTTTGAGACCTCCTAAATAAAAAAAGTTAGAAAAAGGTTTGTGTGTATGTGTGTGTGTCTGTGGACAGCATAATTTAATAGCGAAAATTCCTTTAAATATCAAACTGGTATTTAAGTTCAGTATCTCCCAAGGGAGCGACACGAAGATTTTCAAGAAAATTCGCACCCAACAGAGCCTAATCTTTGATTGGAAAAGTTTTCAAAAATAGCGTACGATTTTAAATAAAATACCGCATATTAAAGATATTTACATGACAAATAAAATGTATATCTTGAATTTTCTGGTAATAGCCTCATAGCTCCTCTTTATTCTAGATGACTTGTTTGGAATTTTGCAATTAGTAAGGCATAAGAGATAGACAAAAACTTAATACATAAAAAATGTATATCTGCTTCAAACACACAATTTACGTCATAATCATTTTTCCTGTAGTTGATCTTTTTGAGATAAACTTTTCTCATACGGGAACTTGTTCACGCAAAGAAGCGGATTTCAATCCCACAGCAACCACTCTTTAAAACATGTGAATGTCGCTTTTGAGTAGTGTATTCCCTTATTTCCCTTCTACTTATAAAGAACTAAGTAATAAGACCGTTTCTGCTAGTGTTTATCTCCATTAACATGAAGTGGATAGAAGAATAAGCTTATTAACAACAATTTGTTACAGAGATGTAGAGAGTCATATAAATGGAACATATATTATCTAGCCTATATGTACAACGTATAAAGCAGTATAGAGAAGGTAATGCATTCCACCAAAAATTCGATGTCGAGATTTCACCGGAAATATACATTTTGAAACCCGCTGAATCCAAAAAGAAAACCATTTTTAGAAACTATCCTTTTCATGGAAATATTTAAAAAATGTTGAGTTTCTCAAAAATGACTCTAACGATTTTAAATAAAATACCGTACATTAAAGATATTTGCATGACAAATAAAATGTATAGGTACCTAACCTTTCCTGGGAGTAGCCTCTGAAATCCTCTTCATTCTGAATGTCTTTTAAATAACTGGTAATCCGTAAGTAATAGATAAAAACTTACTGCACAAGAAATCTACATCTGGTCAAAACACACAATCTTTACAATTTTGTTGTGGAGTTAACTGTTTCCAAAAATTGCTTGTTATTCCTTTCAACTTTAAAATACTTATACTTTTCTCAGACAGAAGTCGCCCGTGTCCTAGCCAAGTAAAGAAGCGAATTTAAATGACAATCGCATAGCGACAGCTTTTAAAGATTTACTATCGCTTTAGCATAGAGCATTCCTTTAGTCTCCTTCTACTTATAAGAAATTAAGTAAGGAAATTCTGCTAATGCATATCTCGATTAGCATGGTGTCGAAAGAAGAATATTTTGTAAGAAGTTTGTTTGTAGAACAGTTAGAGAAAGTCATGTGAGTGTATCACATAACATTTTACCTAATTAAAATAATATGAATTCTAAACTTTAAGAACATATAACGTTTTTCCCCACTATGCTCACTTTAACTGTCAGTTAACTGAAGCTATAAATGGGCAGTCGCATGTGTATTAATAGACCCCCCCAACTTTAAGCCTTATTTTCTCGCAAAATTTTTTCGATAGTTTTCCATACTCAAAATGCTCTAAAAGATGTAATTTTTTCACTAATTTGTTTCAAGAATGTTACACTGCCTCTCAAAAGTAAATTAAAGAAAATTGGTTTAGCGTTTTCGGATATACTGCTCCATTTCTGGGAAATACATTATTACATTTTGAAAACTCAAGAGTTTATGAGAATACGTCAAATGAAAATTATTGTACATTAATCAGGGTTAATATAGGAAAATGTGAAATGACTGATATATTTTAATGTATGCATTTGTTCTCTGCAATTGGTTACTGCCCGGTGGTAAAGTTAAATGTACAAAATTCACTTACAATAATAATCTTACAGTTAATATCAGCAATACAAATTAAAAATAGTAAATACAAATTAATAATGATAATACAACTAACATACTATATATGCATGGTTTTTGAAATACCCAACTACTTATTATTCAGTATAGCAATACTTATGTCAATTACCAGCATGTTTATAAACATTGAGGTTATGTTTTCGGTGTACGCCGCGTCATTTCTTATACTGCTCTCTGCCACAGGCTTAAGGAAGAAGCTGAACACAGGTTACCATAACCTCTATGGACTTTGGCCGTGGAACCTAACAATTAATTTAGAAAATAAAAAGTATTATTTAAATAGCCATGCAAGTTGGAATATTTATATATGGCGTAATTATTATTGTTATTCTGTATAGAAACTCATATAGACTCCAATAACGTATCTTTCATAGAGTGGATTTTTCAAATTTTAGAGATGCCTCATTTTTTCTTTGTTTTTTTTTTTTTTTTTTTTTTTAGCCTAACTTTTGTCGGAATTTCGGAGCTGTATTCCTTCCCCCCTCCTTTTTTCCTCCATTTTTTCTATTTTCCCAACATTTCCTTTTGTTTTTCTATTTGATTACTGTTTTTGCTTTTTGTTTCTAATAAACACACATACTACCTGTCTGACGAAAGAATGCAGTTGTTAGGAGGTCGCAGTACATAAACAGGAATAAACTAAACGATCCACAACAGGTTAAACTTCCTGT
The DNA here is from genome assembly GCA_030762935.1 of Hymenopus coronatus. Classification (NCBI taxonomy): domain Eukaryota; kingdom Metazoa; phylum Arthropoda; class Insecta; order Mantodea; family Hymenopodidae; genus Hymenopus; species Hymenopus coronatus. The sequence goes on from CM060900.1 coordinate 19,114,662, forward strand.
TTTCTTATCACTGATGAATATTAATTTTCTACTTTGTGAGCGCATGACTACACGCGGCGGTGTTTGCATTTTGACTTGATTCGAACCCGTCTACTGTAAGAGACTCAACTGCTGCATTCCAGAACTGTACAGGGTATTCACCGGGAGTGATGACGTAATACCGCTTATCTGTTTGTGTTTACGCGAGCTTCCTCTCGTGGCCGTCATTCTTCAGACAGGTAATATACACATTTACAAATACCCATGCCCAAGGCATGACTCGTACCCACGATCCCCTACGCCACGAAGCATCAAAGCCGGGCACTTTGGCGAGCAGTTTTGGGAAAAGTTTTTTTTAGCGTTTAACGCCCACTGCTATTACTATGGCACCGCAGGTGATGACACTGATGATACTTGTAATGAAGATGGAGCACCGGTGGAATGTAATAGCGGGAGAAACCAGAGAACCCGGAGAAAACGCGTCTCTGCGCCGCTATGTTCATAAAAAGTCGCACATGCGGTACCTTGAGATCGAACCCGGGCCGTCTAGGTGAGATTCGATTTGCCACTGGGAGTCTCTTAGCTGCTTAATTATTGCATTTATTTGTTGAAGTCAAGTAACACTTTAGCCGAAACGGACAACTCTACCTTTGTCGATGTGACTGTTATTTTCTTGCATAACTCGTGCTCTGCTCGCTCGACCTATATCTGGGTTACCACAACCGTTAGAGATGTAGGTAGGTATACCTAACACTTACTTATTTAGTGGAAACAATGGAGAGCGGTTTCTGGGTGGACGTAACAGCGACCTCAAAATGCAGTCTTTTGGCAATAGGTATAATGTTTCGTATTACCATAATATAAGAGGGCCATCCACAAAGTAGCAAACGATTTGGCATAACTAAATAATAACGAAAGTTTTCAACACAAAACTTGATTTACAAAGTTACAGTACCTTTCTCTATTTTTCAAGGTAATTTCCATTCTACCAAAACGTTTACTGTCACATGGTACCAGTTTTTAATGGCGATGTTATACTTTTCTACCGCCATTTATTAGTGTTTTTTTTTAATGTCGATCGAATTTTCTAGGCAGATAGCACAAGTGTATTGTGATAAAGCGATGAACGAGTCTTCAGTGCGGAAATAGCGCATAATTTACGAGCAATCAAGGAAGACTGGAGTGGAAGTTCATCAATCATTATGAAGGAGTTGAAAGGAAATGATAAAGGAATTCAGAGAAGTCGGTGTTTCCCAGCGTACATCACTTTTTGGATGGAAAAGATTTCCCAACAGATGAAGACCTCAAAAGAGGCACTGACATCTTGACTCAGATCTCTAGCGGTGAAAGAGTACATACACCATCTACGTTGAAAAACCGGTACCACGTGACAATAAATACCTTGAAACAATAGTGAATACGTTGAAAAAGAGAGTAAGGTACTGTAACTTTGTAAATAAAATTTTGTGTTGATAACTTTCGTTATTATTTAGTTATGCCAAATGGTCAGTTATTTTCGTATAACTCATCTTTCGTTTTCCGTCTTTGAAGCGATAAAATGGCGTGTATCTTTCTTTATCCACTGGGGTTAATTGCTTATTTATTGATTGTGTGGAAGGAATGACATGCGGGCTTATATACAAAATGAAAAGCCCCCGGAGAAGGCGGGTGTGGGTGAACAGCATTCACTTTTCCTCTAAAGACGGTGGAGATTGATTGTAAATATTCATCATGTTCTGAAAAATTCTGTAAGTTACTAACTTTTCTCAAACGGGAGGTCATCTTTCGTGTCATATCTCTTTTGTTTTACATCTGGCCGTACAAAGCGAAAACGGAATTTTATTCGTTTCACTTAGCGATAGGCTTTCTAAAGGATTTGCCTATCGCTTTAGCCTTGTGTATCCTTTGCTGCTCAGGCTTATTTTTATTTTGAGGTTTGGCAAAACTGATTACTGTAGGTGCCATCTGGTGTTTTCACTGGAAACTTTGACATTTTTAAACTTAACCTATTTCAATGGATCATTGAGTTGTCATAGTGACTTTAAAGGTGTAGCCTGAATTTTGTCGGAATTTCCCTGAATTTTTAGGTAACTATGCGAAATTGTATGAATTTCATCGGAATTTCTCTGAATTTTTAGCTAATTATGTGAAATTGTATGAATTTCATCGGAATTTCTCTGAATTTTTAGGTAACTATGCGAAATTGTATGTATTTCATCGGAATTTCCCTGAATTTTTAGGTAACTATGCGAAATTGTATGAATTTCATCGGAATTCCTCTGAATTTTTAGTTAATTATGTGAAATTGTATGCATTTCATCGGAATTTCTCTGAATTATTAGATAATTTGCGTGAAACTGTCTGAAATGAAATTTGCCATGTGCCTCCGTTCCCTTTGTATTTAAGAGGGCATGGCAGCCATTCGCTCACCTCGCAGTTTCGGAAACCAATATTTCAGAAATAATTGTGAACTAATGGGAAAATATTGCAAATTCAACTTGTTCTACAAACAAACATCATTCTAAAAATTCTTCTTCTTCCTACTACATGCTAATCTAGACAAGGTTTAGCAGAATGCTCTTATTACTTATTTCCTTATACCTAAATAGAACGATTACCTTATTTCCCTTCTATATAGAAGGAACTAATACAACTATTACTGCGAATGTTATCTCGATTACCAAGATGTAGATAAACGAACAATCTTTTGTAACAACAGTTTGCAGGAAAAGTCTTGTGAATGGAACACATCATATTTGTTTACGTAGTAAGTTCTTGTCTATCTCTTACGGTTATGCATAAGTCCTTCAGAACGTAGAGATGTTCAAAGGATAATCCCAGAAAATTGAAGATACAGGTTTTATTGGTCATAAAATGTCTTAAACATGCGACATTTTAATCCAAATAAAAAATATGATGTGTCCATACACAAAGTTCTTCTTTTATATACGTCATGCTAATCGAGATGAACATTAACAGAAAGTAGGAGGGAGTTCCATAGGCGAAAGTGATAGTCACATTGTTTAAAAGCTGGTCGCTATGTGACACAATTGAGGTTCGGTTCGCTTTGGATGTTCCCGTTGGAGAAAAGTTAATCAGTTTAAAATTTGAACCATAGCAATGAATCAAAATTTTGCAAAACTCGCCCAAAATAAAAAGGTCTTCAGAGGCTATTTCCAGGAAATTCAAAATATACATATTATTTGTGATGTAAATATCTTACATGTACGATATTTTAATCCAAATCTTTACAGCCATTTTTGTGAAAAACATTTTCAAAAAATTCTCCATGTAAAGGATAGTTTGGAGTGGGGGAATTTACTTGAAAATCTCCGTGTTGCATCCTTGAAAGATGCTTAAGTTAAATACCAAGTTTGGTTTTTAATGATCTTTCGGTTTTTGAGCTATGCTGTTCAGAGTCACACACCGACCTTTTTCTAAAAATACCTCTTTCGGACTTAGGGGATCTCAGATCATATATTTTCGGTGAAATCTTGACCTCGCATAAATCCACTTTAGAAGCTTCAACATTAATTAAATTTACATATGGATTAATGGTGTAGAGCACAATATGACATTGTATATAGGTGCTAGAGGAGGTAATAAGCCTTCTATAAACGCTTTATATAACCACTAATAATAACTGATAGCAAATAGAGAAGTCACGTGAATGTAGTACATCAGATTTTTGTTGTATTACTCCTTCTGTTATTACTTTCTGTACGTGTACATAGTGTATAGACAAGGTATTGCATCAAAAAATTCGATACCGAAATTTCACCGGAAATACAAGTTGTGAGACCTCTGAATCCAAAAGAAAAAACATTTTTAGAAAATTTTACGTGTGTGTGTGTGCGTGCGTTCGTGTGTGTGTGAGGGGGGCAGCATAGCTCAAAAACGAAAAGACCGTTAAATACTAAACTTGGTACTTAAGTTTGGTTTCTTCCAAGATTGCGACACGAAGATTTTCAAGGAAATACTCCCACCCCCAACATCCTTTACATGGAACATTTTTCGAAAATGTTGAATAGCTATATCAAAAATGGCTCTAGCGATATTGATTAAAATGACAAAGGAAATGTGCACTTTGCATTTTCTGGGAATAGCCTTTGAAGACCTCTTCATTCTGGACGACTTTCGTATAACTGGCAAAAAACAAAAATGTAGATCTCATTAAAACACACAATTTGTGTTATAGAGTAGAGTTAACCGTTTTAGAGACATTCCAGAGTATTGGTATCAATTTTAGCCACTTAAACCTTCAACAAACAGGAATGCATCTTTCTTCTCGTTTGTTTATTCCTGGCAAGCAAAAAGATTGGAATTTTATAGTGACAGTCTTTTAAAGGACAAGGCTATTGCTTTAGCCTGTGCATTTTCTTATTTCCCTTCTAATTACAAGGAAGCTAATAATAAGACCAACTCTGCTTATGTTTATCTTGATTAACATGGTGTAGATAACAGATTAATATTTTGAATAAAAGGTTTGTTTACCGAACAGCTAGAGGTCATCATGTGAATGAAACACTTTACATTTTTTCCCTTCTACTTACAAGGGACCAAGTAATGAGGACATTTTCTGCTAATGTTTATCTCGATTATCATGATGCAGGTAGAAGAATAAGCTTTTTAACAATAGTTTGTTATAGAGATGTAAGGAAAGTCATATGATTGTAACACAAGATTTTTAATGTTATATTTTGTGTAGCATTACTGTGGTTTAAACATACATATCTAAAGCATGAGCCTTGGCAGGTTGCGTGCCTCTCGATCATGTTATCCAGTTAATATAAGCTACTCAGTATAAGTAACATAAATTGGTGCACTTTTTTGTTGTAAGGTCACAATTCTGTTTCTGTTAACGTGATAAGTTACTGTGTCAAGGCCGAACGTAATAGAGAAATTGCCTACAAGTCCTTAGTGCGGCCAGTTATGGAATATGGAGTAGCATGCTGGGACCTTAGTGCGGCCGGTTGTGGAATATGGAGTAGCAAGCTGGGACCTTAGTACGGCCGGTTATGGAATATGGAGTAGCATGCTGGGACCTTAGTGCGGCCAGTTATGGAATATGGAGTAGCAAGCTGGGACCTTAGTGCGGCCGGTTGTGGAATATGGAGTAGCAAGCTGGGACCTTAGTGCGGCCGGTTATGGAATATGGAGTAGCATGCTGGGACCTTAGTGCGGCCAGTTATGGAATATGGAGTAGCAAGCTGGGACCTTAGTGCGGCCGGTTATGGAATATGGAGTAGCAAGCTGGGACCTTAGTACGGCCGGTTATGGAATATGGAGTAGCATGCTGGGACCTTAGTGCGGCCAGTTATGGAATATGGAGTAGCAAGCTGGGACCTTAGTGCGGCCGGTTATGGAATATGGAGTAGCATGCTGGGACCTTAGAGCGGCCAGTTATGGAATATGGAGTAGCATGCTGGGACCTTAGAGCGGCCAGTTATGGAATATGGAGTAGCATGCTGGGACCTTAGAGCGGCCAGTTATGGAATATGGAGTAGCATGCTGGGACCTTAGTGCGGCCGGTTATGGAATATGGAGTAGCAAGCTGGGACCCATACAGGGTTAATCAAACTGCTTCGCCGCAAAAGATACAGAGAAGGGATGTAAAGTTCATAAAGAGAGGTAAAGATTTTGGGCTTACGAAAGGCGAAGAGAATAAATGGGAGCCGCTAAAAGTTAGGCGTAAAACACATAGGTTAGTCGCATTATTTAAAGCTTATACTGGTTTAAATGCATGGGTGGATGTTAGATAGAGGTTAGAAAACCTAGCATACTATGGACAAAGCGACCATTTTTAAGGGTAGAAGATACAGAACCGATGTTGGAAAACTTTCTTTTGTTCATAGAAAACCATGCAAGAATGGAAGGAATTGCCTGTAGCAGTATTTTTTAATACAGTTGCGGAGTCTGTGTACCCTACTGCTATTTACCTTACCTTTTACTTTGCTGTATGATTATTGTATTGATGTTTTTTTCTGTTTACACACATATACACAAACATATAACACCCACGCCCAAGGCGGGACTCGAACCCACGATCCCCTGCACCATGATACTAAATACCAAGATAGGTATTTAACTGTCTTTTCGTGTTTGAGGTATGCTGTCCACAGACACACTCATGCACACACAGACCTTTTTCTTAAAAATGTTAATTTTATTCAGGGACCTCAAAAATGTATTTCTGGTGAAATCTCGAAATTGAATTTCTGGGCGGAATGCAATACCTTCTCTATTCACTATGTGCATTATACTTACGGGCTAGAGTATGTACAAATGCAGCTATACTTAATAAAGAGACTAGAGACAAATAGATCAACAAATTATTTGCAGACATTCCAAAAAGTGGTTTATTATAACAGTATAATTGTATTTAATTCACTTCCGTCACTTATAAAATCTGATGTGTTCCATTCACATGACCTTCTCTACATCTCTGTAACAAATTATAATTAATAAACTACTTCGTGATTATCGAGATAAACATTAGCAAAAACGGTCTTATTAGTGGCTTTCTTGTAAGTAGGAGGGAAATAAGGGAATAGACTAGGGTAAACCGACAGTCGAATGTTTTAAAATGTGGTTGTTAAAGCACTGAAATCCGTTTCTTTGCATGGCCAAATGTTGACAAGATCCCGTATGAGAAACGTTAAAAGTATTTTAAGACAAACTAATAACAAAGAATCTCTTGAAAATGATCAAATCTACGAAAAAAGCATAGGACATAAATTGTGTATTCTAACCCCTTTAGCGCTAGTCCGAATAACAGAGTGCTCTCTCAAAAGTGCCAAGGTTTTTAGGCAGAATGCAGACTTTTAAATTATTAGTAAAAAAAAATGAGTAACAAATCACTTAGGGAGCTGAATTTATATATGTAGTAAACCCGTTTGTATAATATATCTTATATGGATGAAAAGTTTATTCAGTATTTTTAAGAGATTAAAAACAAAAGAACATTTTGAAAATAAGATGAAAAATCCAACAACAAAATCAATAATTAGACATGTAAAACCTTACTACGCAGAAAGTTCAGGCAAATAAAATGAAAGTAAATACAGATATTACTTCACTAAAAGCAATTTGTTTTAGTCTGGTGTTTTATTTATTGAAATTCTAAGCTGAACGCTGAAAACTAATATGAAAAAAATCACCAAACACACACACACACAAACGTAATACAACTAATAATGAAAATGTCATAAAGCAAATAGGGTAACGTAATTACTGTACAATTGTTGCGTTGCTGAAAATTGATTCATTGCCTGCGTCGTCTGGCTACACCTCTGTAAACCCATTTTGGTAAGTACACCAATTATTTGCATGCGTACGAGATCGTTATTATCAGATACATTTTCATCGCTGAAACTAGAATATATATCCTGCTCTCTTACGTCAATGTCAGAAACGCTTTCATCAAGGTCTGGAAATTCAAAACCACTCGTTTTCTTCTAAAACATCGCAATCTGCACATCTTTTTTCTTCTTCCGTTCGTAATCTTTTGCTAGATGACGCCATTTTTCAATCACTGTAAACAAACAACGGCTAGAGAAATTAAATTTGGAGCTTAAATGTGCTTTGGAGTGTAATGATAGGCCCTGAAAACCTCCAGAAAACCTTTCTCCATGGCTATGACGTAGAAAGCACACGGGAGTTAAAATGTATGAAAATGGCATCACGATTAGATCGTGGTTGGCACTAGTACGGTTGAGGAGATCTACATTTTTGGTGCAGTAAGTTTTTGTCTATCTCTTACGGTTTACCAGTTATGCAAAATTTAGAAAATTCATACGTATATACATAGAAGGTGTAAAGAAAGTAAACATGTGTGACTGCTAGGCAGTATTGAGTACTGACACCCAAAACAAGGAATTTGATTTCCTCGTGTCTCGCCAACGTGACCTTAAGCGACAATTATATTGGAAACTGTCGTAAGTGCACGCTAAAGACCCTGGTTTGGGAATGAGGAACATAGCCAAGGTCAACGTTCTGAGCATCCTTCCCTTCCGTGTAGTGGCTTGTGTAACCGACCAGAGCTTTCACATGATGCAACAACCTTGAGCAGATCTGGCCAGCAGTCAACAGCCTGCGCACTTCCGGCAAATTCACATTTAGACCTCACCATTTTTCTTCGACAGAGGTGGTAAAGCAGCGTTAAATACCCTCGAAACAAGGTGTCATTTGTTTGATTACTAATGATACATAAAGTACGCCCAAGCCAGACAACAAACAGAAATCATTTCTCATTTTTATTATTATTATTACTATTATTATTATTATTATTATTACTACTACTACTACTACTACTACTACTACTACTACTTATCACTACCACACTTGTTACTATTCTTCCTCTACTTCTTCTTCTTCTTATTATTATTTTTATTATTATTATTATTAATCATTTTATTCTACTTTCTTCTTCTACTTCTTCTTCTGCCTTCTCCTTCTCCTCCAACATTTAAGTTGTAGCTCGAGTTGTTTTTAATAAAACTATTTCGTGAGTAAAATAGCAATGATAGCCTATATGAACACAAAGAATAACACTCCTAAAATTCCATTTGTCTTCACGTATAGTTGCACCGAAATCACTGCAACTTGATGTCCATATCATAAATCATGGCCTCGTTGCTTACAGAATTCGTTGAATTGGTTCCACACACACTCTGTCTGTTGTTTTTACTATTGTGTGGCTTTGAGTTTTCAGCGATAGACCTTTCCCCAAAGCTTTTAGGTGCTTCCGACATTATGTACTGGAATATCACTGCACACTGATACTATTATTATGAAACGAATATTAGTTCAGAGAGAAAACAAATGCACGTGGGTGCGATAAATTTAGAAAAACAATTGCACGTGTTTGTGATAAAAATTATTAAAATGCAGAGAAAATGAGTTTCGATTGGTTGGAATTTTACGCGTCGATGTACTGGATTGGTCACTTGCTACGATCGCGAATGAAATAGTCTACTACTTGACCTTGCGGAGAAATGCGAGGGTCATTCAACAACCTTAGCAAAAGATAGAAGAACAAATTATCTGTGGTGAATTTTTACTTTCTCTACACGTACTATGTACATAATGTAAGGAGGTGTTGTAATGCACCCAAAATTCGATAGCTAGTTTTCACCAGAAATACGTGTTTTAGGACTCCCTGAATCTAAAAAAAAAAAAAGGAATTTATAGAAAAATGAAAAATGTTCATGTGTGTCTGTGGGCAGCATAGCTCAAAAACGAAACTCGGCATTTAAGTTTGGTATCTTCCAAGGATGCGACACAAAGATTAAAAAAAAAAAAAAAAAATCCACCCACCATCAACTAACCTTTCGAATTTTTTTATTTTCTGAAAAATGGCTCTAATGGTTTTGATTAAAATACCACATGTTTAAGATATTTTATGACAAACGAAATGTATATCTTGAATTCTCTGAAGACCTCTTCATTCTGCATGACTTGTGTATAACTGCCAATCATAAGAGACAAACAGAAACTTACTGCACAAAAAAACAGTTTATGTAATATACATTTCTTTTCCTGGAGTGGGCCGTTTCTTGGATATTCCTTGATATTGGTTTCAGTTTTAAAATACTTAAACTTTACTCATACAGGAACTTGTCAACTCCTGACCACGCAAGGAAAAGGATTTCAAACCCATTGCAACCATATTTTAAAACATGTGACTGTCGGTTTATCCTAGTGTTATTCCCTTATTTCCCTTCTATTTATAAGTAACTAAGTAATAAGACCATTTCTGCTACTGTTTATCTCGATTAGCATGAAGTGGATAAAAGAATAAGCTTATTAACAATGAGACATGTGAATGGAACATAGATTTTTTTTTCAATATAACCACCTTTTTAGTTCGATACTCTTTTCCCAGCGTTTCTTCAAGTACTTCCAAAAGTAGAATTTCGGAAGGTCCTCAAAATATGCATTTGTTTGGGAGATGACCTCTTTGTTAGATGTGAAACGTTTTCCGCCGAGCCACTTTTTCAAGTTTGGAAATAAAATAAGTAGATGTGGTAATTCGAAGCTTAATTCTACAGTTTTCGCCATAGAAACTGCGCTGTTGTGCACCCTTACATTGTCTTGGAACAGAATCCTTTTCTTTGCCAGATGAGGGCGTTTTTTCTTGATTTCTCCGATTAAACGGTGCAACAACAATGCATAATACTCTCCACTTATTGTTCTTCATTTCTGCAGATAATCGATGTAAATGATTCCGCGTGCATCGAAAAAAAAAAAAAAAACGAACGGATATCACCACCTTTGCTTTTTCGGAGCCATTAAAAACATACTGTTTTGACTGTACTTTTGTCTCTGGAGTGTAGTAGTGTGTCTATGTTGCTCCCACACCTATGTATTGATGTAGAAACTGGTTAGGATTGCGACGAAAAAGAGCCAAATCCAGCTTCCGGATCGATCACACGATTATGTTTATTCTCCATTGAGAGCAAATGCAGCATCCATCTTGCCGAGACCCTTGTCGGATCTAATTTTTGGTGCAAAATTGAGAATACTGTATCTTGCTATATGCCTGTGGCCTCTACTATATTGTCAATCATTTCGGATGAAGTCACTTCTACTGCACGTCCGGAATGCATTCTTCATTGCTGGACGTACAGCCGCCTTTAAATACATTTACCCAATTGCAAATTGTTGCAAACGCAGGAGCAGCTGCGCCAAGAACTTCATCCAACTCAGCTTATATCTCTTTCAGCGTTAAGCCTTTTAAATAGAAGCGTTTAATCACCGCACGAAACCCGTTTTTTCCATATTTCTAGATAAACACAAGATTGTTGATTCAGTCGCCTTAACTGACATCTAGTAAGAGACGACGGTTACTAAATACAATTTTTTTCGATGTTACGAGTGGAATTTCATGGATTTTCTAAGGGCTTATTGAATATCGCTCGTAATGACGTACAGTTGAAAGCAAAAGAAAAGAAAAGGTGCCGATGGCTTTGGTTTTGACAGAATCTCTTATCAGTCTCTTTCTCACTTACCCAGTCTCTTATTGGATTGAACATACCGCGAAATGGGTGGGAAGCGGAAACAATTTACGTTAGTGGCTGGAACGCATTCGCTAGATGTTTCCGTCTCCTATTGATTGTACGCCAAAGGTCTATCACTGTGACCCAAATCAATGAACACAGCTCAGTTCTCAAGAAGGATAGAGGAGCGTAAGACAAATCTTAGGTAGAGTGGTTGCAGTGTTTGTCATTAAACATTGTTCTCTTTATTATATATGTTAGTTGAAAGGGACAAAATACATGGACAACAAACAGAAAATCATTGCCCTTATTTGGCAAGAATATAGGGCTGCTGAGCTACATGGAGTGTTTCCAAGACTGTTGGAAGCAATACGACGAATAGAGTTACTGACAAGTTTGGTATTACAAACAAAAGTAGAATATGAAAATAACGAACTGAGTTATACACAAATGAATCCCGAAAAACGAGTAAGCGTTTTAAAAACATAGTAACTTCTCATTACTTGAAAACGTCGCAAACTTTCTTTACACCCATTTTCTTGTAAAACTGCGATAGTAAAATATATTAAAATTCCGAAGTAATTTTGGAAAGGTAGAATTGGAATAAGAACTGTTAAAGTCGGGATTCGAACTACTAATATTCGTCTTCCTTACCGCTGCTGTTCTATCTGAACTACGAAATCAGTGCTAAAAGGTCATGAAATTGTCCTTGAGACTAAAACTTCTCGGTATAACGCAAGGCGTTCTCAGGTTCTTTGAGGCAACATAACCCCAAAATCGATTCATTCGATTCTTTCTTTTTTTTAATTTTATTGTTGGAGGATCAGCATTTATGTTATACAGGTCATAGATAACAAAAACATTAAATACATTAACATTTGAGGTTGACCATGTTGGCTCCTCTAACATAAAACAAAAAATTTATTAATACAGAAATGATAATATAACTTTACAAATAAATGTTACAATTGAATGAAAGTATAAGTAATAACAATAATAAGCTAAAAAAGATGAAACTACGTGATTATGAAATGTATCAATAATTATTAAAAGGAGTCATCTGTGTCAATGGTTAAGAAATGTCGTGGTAGTTTTCTTTTCAGCCTTTTGTGTGCAGTTTTGATATGCAGGTTAAATGCCTGAGCACCAATAGAGTTGTTTAATTTATTGAAGAATGTCTTGGAGAGGTGTTTTATATACTGTTCTATTGGAAGGATGTTAAGTTCGTGTTGAAATTGAGTATTTCTTACAAAGCTGGTGCATTTGAAGCTCTGCGGAGAAACTTATTGTGTATAACTTGCAGTTTATCAGTATCAGTTTTATTTGTTGTGGGCCATATATGAGCTACATAAGTGAGAAGAGATCGAATTAAAGACTTGTAAAGCAGAATGGAGCAGTCCAGGCCATTTTATTAATCAATGGATATAGTTTGAGTTAGCAAGTATTGTGATGCGCGTAATACATTCGATTCTACCTTTCAACTTACGGGAGAACTATAAATAAAGTGAACAAATCTAAAACTTAGACCCTGATGTTTGGTGCACATTCGCCATCGCAAGAAACGATATGCCCATCAACTGTCTAAGTGAAACCAGGTTGAGTCATGAATGTGGAAGGAGCTGCTTTATTAAATGCTTACCAACTTAACACACGCCTCATTATATCGGCAACTACTTTACTTGTGAGTGTACAATAACTTGCATAAAAGTTGGTCCATTTCTCTAGATCATATTAGTGTTTTCCCTCTGTAGGTTAATCAACTTTGACCCCAACCATCCAGTAGCATTCTCTAAGTGACTGGACTGACAAAACAAACACAATGAACCAATGAACGATTATATAATCGATGTGAGATTTTCAAAGTGTTTCGCTGCGATTGATTTGCTAGCCTCTGATTCCCCAGGCCATGGATTCAAACCCGGCGGAGGACGATGGATTTTTTCGGGCGTAAAAATCCTCTGAGCAAAATTAAGGGGCCTTTCACACCCAACATAGAATAGGACTTAGGGAACCCAGAAATTAAAGAGCGTCCATATATAAAACACAGCTGCATTTAATTTACGGCCGGTTGGTCACAAGAAAAGGCTAAACCAATGCAACATAGTCCAACCTTCTTAGAGATAGAGGGGAGAAGGTTATGTGCGTTAAATTGGACGAAAATTATACGTAAGTTTTCATCACAACAGTAAGACGAAGGTTAAATTTATTGCAGCCATCAAACGGCAATAAGAAACCGAAGTTTGAAAATGGTAGTGTAGCATGAAAATTCGAGGTTTATGTGAAGTACTAATAAAACAAAGAACTAGCTCTTAACGTTTATTTTCATTTTTACGTTTTTATTATATGCTATATTACATTTTCTTTTACAGGATGTTAAGGGTGAACGTGCAGATATTTGTATTCGTAATTGATGACAGTGTAATGAACACTGCATCAATATTTGCTTCATTAGCAAATAAAGACTTTTAGTTATAAAGTAGTATGTTTTAATGTTGCTTAGTATTTCAAAGTGGGCGTGGCATACAGAAGACATACGACATGATTTTCCCCGAAAACGCTAGGCGGGAACGTTGGGAGTCGGAAAGCAGAGTGGGCAGACCTCGCAATAACGAAGGGTGAACGGACACAATAACCGGGCAAACAAAGGCCTTTGAGTGTTTCCCTGCAAGATTTCTGGAACCCTCTTTCTCCCCAGGCCGAGAACATTCTTCCTCCAGAGTAATCTGCTTGTAAGAGACAAAACGGATTGTTCTTATAACTTCTAAGACTGGACATTTTGGAGACCGGTATGGACTATATAAAGGGACGACAAATGCCGGTGAAGTGATGTGAAGTGAGTTAAAAGTCAATCTAGTGAGTGAACTTTGCTTGGAAAGTGATGTGAACTCAGTGGTGTAATTATTTGTGTACCAAAAGTGTAAGTGCTGTATTTAGTGCTATAGTGACCAATAAAGTGAATTTAATAGAAACTGCTGTTCTCATTTGTAACAATATTTAACTTCTAAATGTTCTGAGATATTGAGAAAGACTCCTAGTGCATACCATAAGTATGCTACAAAACTTGGCCGTCAGGCACACGGTCGATCTCGCGGTCACGTACTTTTCTTTTAATAGTGTTTAGCGCCCGCTCTTACTACTTGTGGCACCGCAGGCGATGACACTGTGATACATGGAATGAAGATGGAGCACCGGTGAAATGCGATGGCGGGGGAAACCGGAGAACCCAGATAAAACCCGCCCCTGCACCGTTTTGTCCACCACAAATCTCACATAAGGACACTTGCAGTCGTATCCGGGCCGTCTAGGTGAGAGGCGAGTGGTCTAATCACTCGGCCACGGCGCGGCATGAATTTGTCTGGCAGTCACCATGCGTGGGGATCAAATCACATTTACAATTATTATCAGAATAAACACAAAATATACCTTATTACAGGAGTGTATCCAATTATTGCGCACCACAACCCGATGTTTTGATCATGCAAGGGAGTTTTATGAACGAAATTGGGTTTGTCTGTAGCACAATATCGGTTGTGTTGTGATGACACATGACCATGCAAATGAAACCATGCTTCGTCACTGAGCAATATTAATTGTGGATTGATTGATCCATCATTAACATTCCTCAAAATCCAGTTACAGAAATTTACCCGATTCTGGTGGTCACGTGGTAGCAATTCCTGGACAACAGTAACCTTATATAGTTTGAGTTTTAAAAGTGTTGTTGCTTTCCCATTCGAAACATCAATTTCTTGTGCAAGGTGCCTAAGAGATTTTCGAGGTGACCTTTCTAATATTTCTCCGATTTTTGCTTCGTAAACACACGCCTGTTTACCTTTCTTTTCCTATCACAAATTGATCCCGTCTCCCTGAATTATTTACTAGTAAACTCGGAACACGCACGCCAAGGAGTTTAGTTTCAAATTGCGTACAACTTCCCTATATGATGATTATGTACCAAGCGTATACAAATACTCTTTGTAGTACTATTTACTGCATTTTGCAAGCAAAACTAAGTACTTCTAAACATTTCTAATGTGTTTCACGTGTCAACTGGACTAGAACATAAGTAAGACTGACGCACGTGTGACGACAGCACGCGGGCGCAGGAAAGGTCACAAGGGCCGTACTACCGGCGGCCAAGTTTGGAAACAAACGTACTGTAGCATTGCACCAATATTAGTCAAAATTTAGTGGTGGAACCATGGCTTACTTAGTACAAGCCACCGACATTTTATTACTAACTGTTAAATGCAACATCAGTTTAATGCCAGTAAAACAAAGGAAAAACCAGCCACAAAATTGGCCGAACACATGAAGGGTTTTAGCCTTTACCTGGCCCCAAACAATTAAGCTTTAAAACAAACAAAACATATTTTAGAATCTTATGAGATAAAAAAATTAAAAGCCCACAGGATCTAAGCAAACGTGCCATATGTATGTTAAAGAGGTGTCAAGGTAGATCTCATGAATAGATGTTAATGGCAGTCCTAGCACTGACAAAATGCAGGGATGATTTTGTGTCTTCTAGTAGGCCACCCTGACTTCGCCTGTGCCGCTCCCAAAACAGGCATGCCCAAAGTAGCTCTTGCGAAGTACTAACGTCAGAACGCCGTTTCCCCCCTACTCCAATCAAGGGGGGTAAATGCTGCAGCGTCACACCCACACAGTGGTCGGTAGCGAGTGTGCTGTTTCTAAGCAAACATAAACAAAATATTAGCATCGCAACGCGGGAAGTATAATCTATCAAGTTCAGAGCCTCAACATGAACTGCAAATGGAGTTACTTGCTCTGCAGAATTGTACCAACATAACATATTCGAAAGAAAGAGCTTGGGAGACATTTAAGTTATTGCCAAAAAATTCTGTTTGCAAATCGGGATTATTTGCATCACATTTAATGACATAGGTTGGCTTCTCTAAAATGAAATATATAAAACAGAGCATCGTTGTAGACTAAGCGACCAATATTTGGTTCATCTATTACATTTCTGTACATCATCGTTAGCAGCAGCTATTGAAATACCCATCCAAAGTTAAACGTCACTAAAGTCACAATAAAGACAGCACTAGATGTCGATGAGAAAGGCCTTTTGTTTATGACAATCCATTACGTTGTATAGCGGCATGTTTCATTGCTTCACCCGGAGTGGGTTAAGTTATTTGCGCCTTCCCCTCTGCTGCTTCAATTTGGATATGCCTGTCTCACAGTATGCAACATTCACACATCTGGTCTAAACCATGTATATAGACGCGTATAATGTGGAAATAGTGAGTATGTTGTCCAGCTTGGAGGTTTTCAGATACATTAAAAGCTAGCCTGCCTATGTCTAGGTGTGCCACCCCATATGTGATGATAATCAGTGTCCCTCAGTTCATCCCTTCCTTCTGGAGGTTTCCAGGACACTATAGACAGTCACGCTCGTGTATGAGCCTGCCACTCCTGATCTGGTCTCCCTCTGTGTGCATCCCTATACCCCTTCATTCTGGAGGTTTCCAGGACACTATAGCCAACGGTTCCCAACCGGTGTGCCCCGGCACCCTAGGGTGCCGTGTGAATGGCTAAGGAGTGCCGCGAGATATTGAGATAAACAAAAAAAAATACCTTCTACTGAAGCCTTAAGTCTTGTAAGGTCTTGAAATAAAATAAGTCAAACCAATTACTCTCATGCACGGCAGATGATGATAGTGGTCGATTCATTTCAATAATTCAGGTATACTAGTATCCCATGGCATTACAGCTATACCCTGCCGAACATTCCCGAGACTACTCGCTTCCTCACGAACATTCCCGAGACTTCGACAGATGAATATATAAAAGTGTACGCCGCTTGGCGCTTTCAGTTGTCTTCCTCGCGTTGATTCTCAGTGTTTAGCTATGGATAAGTTCATTGTTAAACGTAAACGCCAGGACAGTGAAAGTGAACAGTCGGCTCCTACTGCTTGCTTTAAGAAGCCAAATCTTACAGTTTCTCCCGGACCGTCGAATTCACCACATAAAGAAGACAAACGAAAGAAAAGAACATACCAGGACAGTTGCTTAGCGTATGGATTTAAGTGGAATAACAACGAGGAAAACCCTATCCCTGTGTGTTTAGTTTGTGGCGAAACACTTAGCAACGAGGCCATGGTACCTAGCAAACTGAAGCGGCATCTTACAACAAAGCATCCTAGTGTGTCACAGAAAAGTGTAATGTATTTTTCACGTATATTAGAAGGGGAGAAGAAAACAGCTGTGCGAATGGTAAAGAAAAAAGCCATAGGTGATACTGCTCTTGAAGCCTCATTTAAAGTAGTAGAACTGATAGCTAAAAAAAAAGAAACCTCATACTCTTGGAGAGGAAATCATTGGCCCTGCATGTCAAGTTATAGTTTCAACAATACTTGGCGAAGGAGCAGCTAATCAAATTTCGAAAGTTCCTCTGTCCAACAACACAATCAGCCGCAGGATATCTGAAATGTCATGCAATATCAACGAACAAGTCACGGAGAAAATAAAAACTTATAGAACATTTGCTTTGCAAGTAGATGAGAGTCTCAATATTGGTGACAAACCGCAACTCCTTGGTTTTATCAGATATATTGATGAAACAGATATTAGTGAACAGTTTCTGTTCTGTAGACCGCTGGAGACTACAACCACAGGCCATGATATTTTCGTTTCTATTAATTCCTATCTCAATGACCATGATCTTTAATGGAAAGACTGTTGTGGTATATGTACAGATGGTGCACATCTATGTCTGGGAAAATTAAAGGTTTTACTGCCAGAGCTCTCAATGAAAATCCATCCATTATTATAACTCACTGTTTTCTGCATAGAGAGGCATTAGTCGTGAAAGCGTGTAATGAAGATTTTGCTGAAGTGTTTAACCAAGTTGTGAAAATGGTGAACTATATGAAGTCTCGACCTTTAAAGTGCAGAATTTTTGAACAGTTATGTCGCGCAACGGATGCAGCTCATACCTCTTTGTTACTTCACATAGAAGTAATGTGGTTGTCGCGGGGTCGTGTATTGAACCGGTTTCTCGAACTTAAAGAACAGCTAAAAACTTTTATTAAGGATGAAAATCAAGACAAATTTCATGAGCTCTTACTAAGTGATTCTTGGTGTTTTGAACTGTCGTATCTGGCAGATATTTTTCATAAGCTGAACGAGCTGAATGTTTCGATGCAGGGTCGACATGAAACAATAATCTCCTCAACCAATAAAATGAAAGGTTTTAAAAGAAAACTTAGTTCTTGGAAGTCTGCAGTTCAAAAAGGAGATTTGTCGAACTTTCCATCTCTTCTTAATGTGGCAGGAGTTAAAGATCTGGGTAAACTGAAAGACCGCAATTGTGATCACTTATCAAGATTGCAAGATGCAATAGATGCGTACTTTCCAACTATTTCCACTACGAATCTCGACTGGGTTGTCTCACCATTTGATTTCGTAGATAGTGCAGAGGAAATAGATTTCACTGCTTGCGAACGAGATGAATTTATTGATCTTTGCGCTTATTACACACTCAAAGGTAAGTTCACCAAGAGTGAGGCGTTGGTGGCTAGTTTTTGGCTTCAACGGAGAGAGGAGTACCCTAACCTAATGAAGAAAGCAATTAACGCACTTTTGCCCTTTTCAACATCCTATCTATGCGAGCAAGCCTGCTCTGCTATGGTGACAATAAAATGAAAAGCAAGAAATAGACTGAATAACCTTGAGGATGATTTGCGAGTTTCACTGTCAACTGTAAGACCCGACATCACATATCTGTGCTCTAAGCATCAATCACAAGTTTCACATTAATCATTAATCGAACAAAATTTATTGATGCATTTTTACTCAGTGGTTGTAGTAAAGTTTACTGTACTATGTTATGGTGTACGTTATTATTATATAATATTTCAATAAATTAACATATTAAGCTTAATTTTCTTTTAATTCAAGGAAGGGTGCCCCTGGTGTTTAATGTTATTCCCAAGAGTGCCGTGAACTTCAAAAGGTTGGGAAACACTGCTATAGACAGTCACGCTCGTGTATCATCCTGCCGCTCCTGATCTGGTCTCCCTCTGTGTCCATCCCTACACCCCTTCCTTCTGGAGGTTTCCAGGACACTATAGACAGTCACGCTCGTGTATCAGCCTGCTACTCCTGTTCTGGTCTCCCTCTGTATCCTTCACTTCACCCCTTCCTTCTGGAGGTTTCCAGGACACTATAGACAGTCACGCTCGTGTATCATCCTGCCGCTCCTGATCTGGTCTCCCTTTGTGTCCATCCCTACACCCCTTCCTTCTGGAGGTTTCCAGGACACTATAGACAGTCACGCTCGTGTATCATCCTGCCGCTCCTGATCTGGTCTCCCTCTGTATCCTTCACTTCATCCCTTCCTTCTGGAGGTTTCCAGGACACTATAGACAGTCACGCTCGTGTATCATCCTGCCGCTCCTGATCTGGTCTCCCTCTGTATCCTTCACTTCATCCCTTCCTTCTGGAGGTTTCCAGGACACTATACACAGCCACGCTCGTGTATCAGCCTGCCACTCTTGATCTGGTCTCCCTCTGTGTCCATCCCTGTACCTCTTCCTTCTGGAGGTTTCCAGGACACTATATACAGCCACGATCGTGTATCATCCTGCCGCTCCTGATCTGGTCTCCCTTTGTGTCCATCCCTACACCCCTTCCTTCTGGAGGTTTCCAGGACACTATACACAGCCACGCTCGTGTATCAGCCTGCCGCTCTTGATCTGGTCTCCCTCTGTGTCCATCACTTCACCCCTTTCCCCGCTACTCATTCCATCTATCACATCATCCATTTTGTTTACATTTCATATCATTCACTTGCTCACGCTCCTGCCAGGCTAAGGGCCGATCAATTGTACCAGGTTCTTCATTCTGTGGTAAGGTGCCATTGGCTCCCCTACATGCTTCTGACCCTTAGACATCCGCTTGTGAGTCCTAGGGTGGTGTCAGTCCTAATTAGGGGGAGGGTAACCCGACTACAAGATATAGAGAAAGAGAACTTTACTCTTTACTTAGTTGATTAATTTCCAAACTTTGGCTGATAACTAATATATTCAACAAAAGTTTATTTATATGGAGACCCATAAAGAGTTAATCAAACAGATTCACTGGAGAAGATACAGAGACGGGCGGTTAAATTCATAAAGAGAGGTAAATATTTTGTGCCTACGAAAGGCGAAGAGAATAAATGGAAGCCGCTAACTGTTAGGCGTAATACACATAGGTTAGTCGCACTATTTAAAGCTTATACTGGTTTAAATGCAAGGGTGGACGTTAGAAAGAGGTTAGAAAACCCGGCATACTACGGACGAAACGATCATTTGTATTAAATTAAGGGTAGAAGATACAGAACCGGCGTAGGAACATTTTCTTTTGTTAATAGGACCATTGAAGAATGGAATGAGTTGCCTGTAGCAGCCTTTCAGGGCTGCCCTCTGACCTTAAAGACGTTTAGGAATAATTTAAAGAGAATAAATGTTAGTTAATTTGAGTAAATATTGTGAAGTAATTACGAATCTCAAAAACTGTATTAATGTATATTATTACTATTATTATTATTATTATTATTATTATTATTATTATTATATATATATATATATATATATATATATATATATATTAGTAATGTGTAGTATTAATGTTGAAGCTTCATAATAAATGTTTATAAACTAGCTGGTAATTGACATAAGTATTGCTATACTGAATAATAAGTAGTTAGGTATTTAGAAGAAAAAAAAACATGTATATGTAATATGCTAGTTGTATAACTATTCTTAATTTAACTTAAGATTATTTTTGTAAGTGAATTTTGTACATTTAACTCTGCCACCGGGCAGTACCCAATTCCAGAGAATAAATACATACATTAAAATGGCTACATAACCTAGGTTTTATCACTACATATAACATCAAATAGAAATCACTATACCTTTGAAATTTAAAAACGAGCTTTTCAATGCTGCAGCGAAGCTTTTCTTAGAAATCATAACTGAGCCCGAGTGATTAGAAAGTTACGAGATTTGATGGTATTGAATAGGTGTGACTAAGGAACACTAACGCCTTTCGAAAGACAGAGATGGTGAATGGTTCATCTGTTCCACGTTGTTGGATAAAGGGAAACGAACTGGTGTCTCTGGCCCCGAAAGCTAGGCCAACAGAGAAAGCTATTTACCACAAGGCAGTAATCTATGAACAGGAAGTAACATAATAACCCTTCTCCTCTTTACGTTTTGCCTTTTCTGGATAATATCTCCAACTACTTTCATTCCGAGCCTAACCTTAACTTGGTAGCCATTTATTGAACCTTTATAGCCAATGTAAAATAGCTCGGGCTTTTCTAGAGCTACTTTATCAGCTCATCAAGGACACAGAAGACAAAATATCGGAGTTGTTATATCATTTCCAAACATTACAACAGGGTATGTATGACTGAGGTCGGTGGTAGCACGGCAGCTTGCCAGGTGGGAGGCCTGGGTTCGATTCCCCGCACCGACATGGGAAATTTCCCCCTGCTGGGACACCTGGCTCGAGGTGCACTTAGCCTCAAGAGGAGGGCCAATTGAGGAGCTACTTGATTGAGAAGTAGCGGCTCCAGATCGAGAAGACTGCATCTACCGGCCGGGAGGGACTCGAGGCGCTGATCACGTTTCACCCTCCAGCACTGCACCCCATTCATGACGCCTTCGGGCCGAGATGGGGGATGCAGCGGCCGGGCGGTAGGACAAGGTGCCATGGACTTCTTCATTTTAATTCCATTAAATAGTTTAAACATTCCTAAATACAAAATGGCCACCGCACCATTTTAAATGCCTTAATGCAAAGCACTAGACGTAAAACTGTACTGGATTTGGCAACGAGATCTCACTTACATCTTGCAAAGTAAAAAAACGAAGTTGTGTAGAAGAAAAGGCAACAGCAGAGGAAAAGGAAAGAAAGCTGAGGGGTCAGACCTACCAACCTGGTGGATTTTAATGTGGGCCGTGCACTCAAATCCTTCCTTGTTTTTGCGCAATTGATATCTTTAGAATTTTTCTTCCTGTAGAATGCTCCTTGAGGAGCAGTTTTTCTGATACACAAATAAAATTTACTATACATGTTCACAGAGGTACAATGAAGACGAATTTCCCTAAGGTTTACTCTCAGATGTGTTCAAGCATATGTTTTCAATTTTCAGGCCGAAAAACTATATTTTTGTGACAAAAAAAAAAAGCACATTCATCAATTTAAAAATTGTTGGAGCCTAAACCAAAGAAAAGACAGAAAAACCTAGGGCCATTTTAAAAGGTGGAATAATTGTAAACCTACGGTTAAAACATTAGACAAACTGTTGTGCCGCTATGGACGTTTTTACTGACGTGACAAATTTGACCATGCTTTCCAAATCCTTACAGCAAAATGGATGAAATTTGCACTGGCACTTATTTGCATTATTTTATACTTGTGGTATAAATTTCAAAAGACTAGCAGTCATTTTAAAACTTTCAGTCATACATGTACTTGATGACTGGCGACTCTTCTAGAAATTTCTCAGATTCTCTGTTTCTCAGAACAGTACAAGTAATAATGTCGTACGTGAGCCGTGCTTAATACCAGAAAATTTAAATGTGCTCATTTCTGACCATTCTTATATTTTATTCTGTATGTAAAAACATGACGTGCCTTGTTGTTAGCCAAACAGTATAAAGGTCGACTTTATTGCTTAAGGGACACTGGTGTTGATATTTCTAAGTTCTATATATCTGTAGATATTTTTGAAAGATTTACTGTTATTGCATGTTAACACGAATACCAAAGTTAATACAAACTGGATAAATAACCTTGCAAGATTTAAATTCTTTCTAAATTTTCTTATGTTATTATAATCAAAATGTTCCACGTATCTCAAAGTTTAAGAAAATAAGTTGGCATTTTCTATATTGGAGTTTTGAAACACACATAAAAAATTTAAGGCGATATTTTAATAACTCTAATTACTGAATGTGTATAAGAATTTAGAAATTTTAATAATTTTTCATAAGAGTATACTTTTTTACTTTCTCTACACGTAATATGTGCACAGCGTATAAAGAAACTAACTACTGAATTCCACCAAAAAATTCGAATCCGAAATTTTACCGGAAATAATTCTTTTTGAGACCCCTGAGTCCAAAAAAGAAGGTTCGTGTGTATCTGTGGACAGCATAGCTCAAAAACTAAAAGACCGTTAAATACCAAACTGGGTATTTAAGTTTATCTTCAAAGGATGGGACACAAAGATTTTCCATACAATTCCCCCACCCGAAAATACTCTTTATACGGAATTTTTTTTGAAAATGTTGTTTTTCTCAAAAATTTCTCTAACGATTTTAATTAAAATACCTTAGTTATACACATTTACATAAAAAAATGTATATCTTACATTTTCTGGGAATAACTTCTGAAGGCCTGTTCTCTCATGATAATTTTTTCTGAATTTTGCTAAACTAGTAAACCGTAAATAATAGATAAAAGCTTACTCCACATGATATGAAGATCGCGTTAAAACACACAATTTACGTCATATGTATTTTTGTTGTGGAGTTGACCGTTCCAAGGTATTCCTTGTTATTGGTTTCAATTTTAAAATTACTTATACTTTCTCAGACAGGACTACTTATAAGTACATTCTGCTAACGCTTATCTGGATTAGCATCGTGCAGAAAAAAGAATAATCTTTTGTAAGAAGTTACTTTGTAAAACAGAGAAAGTCATATGCGTTTAACACATCAGATTTTTTTTACTTATGGTAGTCAACATTTCACTCCCAGTTTCACCTATGGATTCCACATATAATAGTTACTTATGATACAAGTGTTAATAATTGTGTTTTATATTGTGAGTAGGAAGCTTGCGAAACTAGGCAATAGGCCGAGCAATATGAACGCTATAAAACAATTTTAACACGTGTGTCATACACTATTTTTTAGACAGTTCTGTTCTCAATATTTATAGTCATATCATAATTATAAATATATTGTTTTACCTATTTCACGGAGTTCATGCTTAATGGTCTACGATACTCACTTGTTGCCTTGCTTAGCATCAGTGCTGACAACATGATGACTTACTCATACAGAACGAAAGCATTCTATACACGAAGGCAGTGTAGCAGTTGTAATTTTGTTCTCTGCGCTGCTTGCATAATTTCGTCTGGTTCAGCAAATTCCATGTTCATGACATTGAAATCATCCGCCATTTTATGGATCGATACGAGCTTTCAGCCTACTTGAATGAGACCGTGGATGCAAAAACCAAAGTTGACTACATGGGAGTGTTAAAATTTTATAACACTGACTGACTTTTTCTTCTTCTAACACTACTGACATCTGGTAAAATACCTACTTTTAGCAGAAATTTACTAAAAATGTGTTTATTACTTGATACTTTAATTAAAATCCTAAAATCACTTTATCAGAGAATTCCGAATTTCGTAAAGAGTAGTTAGAATGTGGGATTTTTCTTGAAAAATCTTCGTGTCGTCCTGTATGGGTGAGAAGCAACGTAATAAAATTTTTGTTTCCTGGAGACATTGAAGACTCTGCTTGAAAATCGAGATTCACGCCTCAGTTATGGTGCCAGTCAGTGGAAGACTTTCAACTGTGAGGAATGATTTCCAACTGCAAACCTCCTGGTCCCAAACTTTAAAGCCTTCGGCAGAAAGTTATCATGTTCTGAAAAATATGTACAGTCTGATGGCTTATGCCACTCGGTGTTTTACCTGCGGTGACTTTTGGTCAGAATCTATAATAGATTCAATAAGCTATAAGATTCAGAATTTTGTAACATTGGGTGACAGAAGTTTTTGCTTTTAACACTATTGACAACTGGTAAAAGACCTATTTTTAGCATCAAGTGTTTAAAAACTTTGTTTTACGTGATTGAAGGTACCGTAAAGCTAATGTCCCACGGTCAAATATTTTGGTCCAATACTCTTCAAACTACAAATTGGATCATAGGACATTGGATAATGTCATTGTATACAATTTCCGTCCTATTTTTTGGTCTAGTTCCAGTTTGCTACAACAGGATACAGCTGTTTCTAAGTTTTGGTCCAAACGTATGAAATCAACCAATGAGCGACCTGGTGGTAATGACGTAATGGCAGCTAGGGCTTGGTCTTCCTTCCCACCAACGAGATTGCTTGTGTGAAACTTTGTTGTATCTTGTAGATTTTGTCCTAAATAATAGGGTTATAGTAGCTGAGCAATGGTTGAAATACACTTTTATTTTTTTTTTTGTGCGGCAGAGATTCATGAAACAATGACTCGTATTTATAATCCCTGCAACTGTATTTTATCGAACCCGTTTGTTCCTAACCTCCTTTTCTAACAAAATATAAAAACACTACCTTTGATTTGCTGGTATGGACTGCATATTTGTGTCTTGGCGAGTGATTTTTGCCTCACCTAAGGACAGCAACTTTCCAAACAAATGTTTCTTTCTATTATAACATGCTCTTGCAATGGATACACAAACTAAGCTTGCGACAGCGAACGTAAATAATTGTGGATCAGCAACCTCCACCATTTTCTAATAGCTGTTCATGTGCATGCGAGAAATATGTGGACCAATACACACTCCCGTGGGAATGTTACAGAGAAATTGTACACAACGTTACCGTTGTATAAAAAAAATGGACCAAATTTTGACCGTGGGGCACCGGCTTAACATTATATAAACAAATACAGCAGTCACTTTAAACAGCGATGCACCGTTCCGTGAAGCTAATGTTGAACATAAGTGCTGACGTGTTCAGAAACACGTTGAACCAATTTCCTCCTTAGAGTGCAGGCAGGCAGGAGAGCCTTAGGCAAAATGTCGGGATAACCGCGGTTTAACCAGAGCTGGTTTATTTTGTGGTTTGTTTTACACAGCAGCAGCAGCAGCAGCATCATCAACAAGACCTGTGTGCGACCTTGCCAACTGGTGGCAAGGGCACGACGTGCTTCAGTGGCAGGTCCACATTGCGCGCGCTCTTGTAGCTTAATAGCATATACGTACCGAGTTTACTGGAATGAAAATCGCCTGCGCGTGCATGGGCATGTTTATTAATTACAATATTGATACATTGAAATAGTTATAGCCGAGTTTTACAAACACGCGACAATCAGCCATGCGCATCATAGAATGAATGTTTTTCTACGAGAATTGTCTAGTATTAAAAGAAAAGCAAGGAAAGATGAAATAAATTTGAGGTTAAGTTTGAGCAGTTCATCAAGGCTTATCTTTTCACCACTTCATAAATTTCTCATATTGTACCTCATAAACTTTTCAGGATTTAGCAGATAGTAAATTTGATTCGGCTTCTTTCGCTGCTCTAAGGATATAATTATCAAAATGTGCCATTTTTTTTCAAAATACAGCATAGAACAATATTAATATTGGCTTGCCCGCCTGGATAGAGTGGTGGTGGCGTGTCTGCCTCACATTCAACAGGTCGCGAGTTCGAATGTGGAACGTTAAGCGCCATGGACCCCGAGATCATTTGAGCATTATTTCACCAATTTCATTCAGCGACCGATAGGACTAATAACAATGTTAAAGAGCGTTAAGCTACCCACAGCTGATGCTAAAAGTAGGTCTTTTACCAGATGTCAGTAATTTTAAAAGTAGTATAGAATTATAACACTCCAATGTAGCCAACTTTGGTTCATGCGTCCACAGCCTCATTCAACTAGGCTATGATTCTGAAAGCTCGTATTGATCCAAAAAATGGCGGATGATTTGAATGTCATGAACATGGAATTGCTGAACCAGACGAAATTATACAAGCAGCGGAGAGACAAAATTACAACTGCTACACTGCCTCCGTTGTATAGAAGGCTTTCGTGCTGTACGAGTAAGTCATCATGTTGTCAGTACTGATGCTAAGCAAGGCAACAACTGAATATCGCAGACCGTTAAGCATGAACTCCGTGAAATAGATAAAACGATATATTTGTAATTATAGTATTTATATAAATATTGAGAACTGTCTAAAAATTGTGTATGACACGTGTTAAAATTGCTTTATATGGTTCATAGGATGTCTGTACTCGGCCTGCGGCCTCGTTTCTCAAACTTCCTACTCACAATATAAAACACCATTTTTACCGCTTGTAACATAAGTAACTATTTTCTACGACCGAGCCTAATTTCCGAGGTCATTTCAGATCACAAACTTGATTTTTACGGAATCCACGCGCAGAGAAATGCAGCAAGCGTAAAGTAATGTTACTGCAACTTTGCTCACGCCAAAATAAACACGTTTACCATTAATAAGCATTCAAATAAGAGCAGGCCGTGATACACCAATATTATTGTTGCTCTGTGACGTATTTTGAGAAAATGGCAGATTTTGAGAATTATGATAAGATATCCTTAGAGTTGTGAAAGAAGCAGAACCAAATTTACTACCTGCTAAATTCCGAAAAGTTTATGAGGTACAGTATAATAAATTTATGAAGTGGTATTCAGAAAAGAACGAATTATAACCTTTGGTGAATGCTCAAACTTAACCTCAAATTTATTTCATCTTTTGTTGCTTTTCTTTGGATATAAAAATTCTCGTAGAAAAATATTGTAAGATACGTGAAGGTAAAATTTCTTTTAATTTTCGCGTGGTTTTGAAACTCGACTGCTTCTCGTTTCACAATATTCCCGCTCGAATCAAAAACCATAACTTTACCCTCTTATATCATAAACAGCTATTTTAACGGCGTGTCCTAAAAGTAGAACTTTGACTTGGTGCACACGAATAAAAGCTCTTGACTATGGCACTCTTTGGATAAATTGATTATACCGGTTCATTCTGACCAACTTTGTCTTCAGGCTAAGCAATCACGCTTTGTATTTACACATGGTTGCCAATTCGACTGGTTTGCTTAGGTTTTATTTTTCATGATGTATTTTATATGCTTTATTTCTCATGGCGCTCACATCATTTATGCACATAGGCAAGAGTTTTGAGACATTTTCTTAGATATCTGGTTTGCTCAACATCTTTCAAGCTTTTAGTAATCCTCTTGTCAAATGTAACTACACACTTTCTTCGTTTTTCCCCTTCCAGTTTAGTTGTTTTCGGTCGAAAAAGAATATCTGGTTCTCTGCATGACCTGAAGGCCTTAGCTAGCGCGAGTATGTTAGGGTGTGGTCTGTGCACGATTTTGTTGAGCCGGTGGTTCCAACCTTCCACAGTATTCTTGGTTCTGTGACATTTTCCGTGATAACAGTTCCATATATCTTTTGGTATTGAAGGATTATCCAGTTACTCTTCCACAAAATAGTCGCACAACAAATTTAATTTACCCTTCTCTGTTTCTGTGACTTCCATGTCAGCAACGGGGAAGAACAAACTTTTCTCCCGAGTTACAAACTCAAAGTGACTTCCTCAACGGGGCAAGTGACCCCCTCGCCTCGCCAACCCTACTCACCATTTTCCTGAAAGTGCCCTTCATAGTGAAAGTGACCTCGCCTCTCTGTGCCCAATTGCTAATGTGCTAAACTGCTAATGTGGCCAATCTGGATATAGAAGGAAATGAAATGGAAGAACCAAGAAAAATTACACAACACAGATAACGCTAGAAATTACTGCCAAAAACCCTGATATGTTCCATTCACATGAATTTCTCTACCCCTTCCGCAAACAAACTATTCTTCCAAAGAATTATTATTATTTTATCTCTATCATGCTAATTGAGATACACATTAGTAGAAATGGTCTTGTTACTTGCTTTGTAATAATGGAATACACTAGGTTAAAGCGCTATTGAAGTTGTTTATAAGCTACTCGCTGAGTGAAACAATTGAAATTCAGTTCTCTTTACATGAGGAGTAAAGCAAAAGGTTTATGAATCGAAAGATAAAACCAATAACATAAGCTATATTTCGGAAACGGTTTACTCTACTTAAAGCTATACGACGCAAATTCAGTGTTTTAACAAAGTCTATATGCTTACGATTTACCAGTTATACAACATTCATCCAGAATGAAAAGGTCTTCAGAGGCTATTCCCAGGAAATTCAAGATATACTTTTTATTGTTGCATAAACATGTTTAGTATACGGCATTTTAATCAAAATAGTCATTTGTGAAACAAGAGCATTTTCGAAAGCTTTCAATGAAAATGGTAGTTTGGGAAGATACTAAACTTAAATACCAACACACTTTTGGTTTTTGTGCTGTGCTAACCAAAGCCACACATAGAGAAAAACAGGACACACACACACACACACACACACACACACACACACACACACACACACACAAGGACCTAACGGCCGCGCGTGGTCGAGTGCTTGAACCACACGCCTCTCATCTAGGCGGCCCGGGTTCGACCCCAAGCATGGCTGCTTTGTGGTTGACAAAGCGGAGAAGGGACGGGTGTTCTCCGTGTTTTCCCTCCATGCATTCCATCGGTCCTCCATCTTCATTCCATGTATCATATGTGTCATTGACTGCGGTACCGAATGTAGTAAAAGGGCGTTAAACACAGTCCTCAAAACATGTATTTCCGGTGAAATGTCGGTATCGAATTTTTGGGTGTAATACAATATATTCTATACTTACTGCCTATGTTCATTGTACATAGTATTCGGTTGAGAAATTAAAAATCTAGAAGTAATACGAAGTAGCATTTAATCACCTAGTGTAAGGCAAAACACACTCAAAATATTTTCACTGAAAATGCTTTATTGGCTAACTTGGAAGAGAAAAATAATCAGTGGACATCTTCATCACTGTGGTCCAGCTAGGTATTCGATGGTCGAGATCTATTGTAATGTCACGATGAATTAAGATATTTTTATGTCGCAATAGTCCTAGGTCTTATAACGACCACATAAACAGTCATCTACACTTGTGTGCATACAATATACAATGGCGTATTATAGCAGTAACAGCAAATATACTGTGTACAGAGAGATTAAAACATACACAAAATACAGTAAGAATGCTACAAAACTTGGCCGTCAGACGCACGGTCCGTCTCCCGGTCACGTACTGTACACTTGGCTAGTCGCCCTCCGTGGTGTAATGGTTACCATGCTAACTTCATGTACCCAAGGTCGCGTGCTCAAACCCGGCGGAGGACGATGGATTTTTTCGGGCGTAAAAATCCTTAGCATGTAAAAGAACCTCAAGCCTGATAGAGAGGCCTCTGAGCAAAATTAAGCGGTATTTCACGTTGAATTTAGAATCGGACGCCGAAAACCGCAGCAGTTAAAGAGCGTCCATAAATAAAACCCCATTTCCATTTCATTGTACACTTGGCTAGCAGTCGCCCAGTCACACATACGTGGACGTTAAAGAAAATCTCAAATCACATTAACAACTATCAAAATAAACACAAAACATACCTCATCACAAGGGAAGTTGGAAAAACATCCGTTTTTTTGCCTGGCCAAGCGTTGACAAGTTCCCGTATAAGAAAGGTTTTAAGTATTTTAAAATTAAATCAATAACAAGGAATATCTCGAAAACGGCCAAATCTACGGAAAAAATGTGTATGACATAAATTATGTGTTTTATTAAGACCTACATTTTTGTGTAGTAAGCTTTTGTCCATCTCTTACGGTTTACCAGTTATACAAAATTGAATAAAAATCATCCAGAATAAAGAGATCTTCAGAGCCTATTCCTAGAACATTCAAAATACCTATTTTATTTGTCATGTAAATATTTTAAACATTAGAGATTTTAATCAAAATCGTTAGAGCCAGTTTTGAGAAAACCAACATTTTGGAATTTTTTTCCCATAAAAAGGGTAGTTTGGAGTGGGTAAATTTCTTGAAAATTGTCGTGTCTCATCCTTGGAAGATACTGAACTAAATATCAGGTTTGGTATTTAACGGTCTTTTCGTTTTTGAGTTATGCTGCCCACAGACACACACTGACATTTTTTCTAAAATGCTTTCTTAGAATTCAGAGGGTCTCAAAAGATGTATTTCCGGTGAAAACTTGGTATCGAATTTTTGGATACATTAAAATACCTTCTCTATACACTGTGTACATACTACGTGTAGAAAAAGTAAATAGTAAATGTCATACTTGTTCAAACTGGTTTTATATTACTCTCGTTTCGTAAATATTCCTACTCGTTTTTACCCTGGTGTCATAATCTACCACTATGCGCATCCCAACATAAAACATCATCTCCAAAGCATCATACCCCATCTCTTATCTAGAGACTCCGTGACCTAAAGATAACATTTAGAATGACGCGTGTTGGTGTTTTACCTTTGAAAGTGATGATGTGGTAATTTTTTTCATCAGAAAATAGATTTGAGCTAAAGCTGGAGATAGCTTACATTGACCTTCAGTCACATTCCTTCTGCGATGTAAAGAAACAGTTTTGAAGAGCCAGATAATTAAAACATATTGCGATAACAAATGGCAACCGGATACCAAATTGTCGCTGCATCTTTCGTCTACCTTGGAGTCGGTCTGAATTAGCGGCAGTGAAATATTTCATAAACGAGTGTGTACATACCTCTTTGTAGTTCCCTGGTGCGCCGGCTGTGCTCATCCACGTAGAACACGAATTTGACTCTCACTGAGGGGAGAAAGAATGACTGGGGTATGTCACACTGGGTAGACTCACAAACAGAAGTACTTCACTTACGATTCCTCAAAATGTATACTTTCTATTCACCTTTGTTGCTTGTTGAGGCACTAATCCTTGGAACGACTCCCGACATAATCGTTCTTGAAGACGTGGAAATATTAATAACTAGTGCTATTATCTTCTGCTTACTAAGTTCTCGTTGTCTACGGTCATCGATAATTACCGCGTACTTCCCTATTACACTTATGCGATAACTGCAATGTTTCGCGTAATAATATCACATACTCGAGCACTAACACTGCCGCATTCACGTACATACAACGTACAGCCTACAGCATACCGCGTACAGCATAAAAAGCATAACAAGAAGCCAAAATAACAAGCATAACAAGGCTAATTTCTTGAGTGAGCACAGTTTATATACCTAAAATATCCAATCTTAGAGCTTATTCCTGTTGAAAAGAAGCGCGAAAATAACATTGTCACGTGATTAATTTTCGAAGTTCTTTGTATTAGACTCACGTGACCGCTCTTTAGAATGGAAAAATCCCAAGCTGCTGACTTTTAGGGAGAAGACCTCTCTCTATAAAACTCCCTGTTACTTATGTCTCTAATGCTCTTATAAAAGAATTTGTATTGCAGGATTAACAAAGGAAATAACCTTGGCGTATACAATAGCAACTTCTCACCTTATCTGCAATCCGCTCAGTCTTGGCTACTGAAGCAGATATATTTCTTATATTGAAGCTGTACAGCATCTTAATTAATATAATAAAACACAAAGCGTGCTAATATAATGTTGCACAATGTTAGTCGTAATTCTGTAGTTGTAATTCCTATGTCGTTTTGTCTTCATCCAATTTTATTTATTTAATGAATGTTTTGGCGAGTCTTCACTTGTTTGGAATCGCCATTAGCTTTAATTTAACCTTTATATGTGTTTGTTATCATAACATATCCACACTCTTCGCACGCACATACGCATATTGACATTTGTATGTGACAGCTGATGACGAGTATTCATCCCAAAGGTTGGTCAAAGATTGGGACGGAATTTCAGGAGGAACAACCTGACCTTGACGTCCAGGCAAGAATGATACCGCGGTGGTGTTGACATCCACGGGATGGTGATCATTAAAGGACACATATCCAGTCCTCCCAGCTCGGAAGAAAACTTCATTGGTATCGGAAATTGAACCCGGGTTCCCCGCGCCAGAGGCAGCATACAGGATGATTAATATATACTTTTACAAAGATTGGGGACTGGTTCCTCACATCGAAACAAGAAAAAATGTTCATACAAACATATGTCCCGAAACCTTACTTTTTCAATTTATTGAAATTAAAAGTATTATTCATCAAAACATTTTAAAGTGACAGATGATTCTATTCTTGAGGTTTACAGATTGGTAGAAGGTGCACAAACACCACTCATAGCAAACACCTGAAGTGTCCTCCTCTAGCGTCTACACACGCATGCACTCGTCGAAGCATAGGTTGTCAATACGCCCTCTCGGTGGTGATGCCTTTTAAGGTTTCATGACACGCAGATTAAGAGTATCCTCATCCGGGATTTCTGCTGCCTAAAGCAGACATTGTTTAAGGTGCTCTCAAAGATAAAAATCCGAAAGACTGTGTACGGAGGCACATGCAGGCCAAGGGACTTGTCCTCATCTATCTATCCAATGGTCATGGTAGATACCAGCCAGTACATCTCGAAAAACGAGACTAAAATATGCTGGAGCTCAATTATTCGTTAACCACGTGTTTCCTCTAATAAATATGGAAGAGCACGTGTAGACAGCATCTGTAAGGCGTGCTGAGAGGAATGTATTACTCAATTGACAAATGACAGCTGCAAACAAGTAGCCATGGCAACACATGACCAACTCCGCAGAGTGAAATTGGCCAAAGCTTTCTATGAATGAGTGCATAGATAAATGAAGTTGTTGAGTTGCACCAGGAAAACCGTTTAAGGTAAACCCTCAGAAGCAAATTTATAACGCGAAAACAAAAGCTTTTAGAGCATAGGTTTATATAAACCCATGCTCTTGTTTCAGTGTAAGGAATCCAACCCTAAACGTTGTAAAAGTATTTCTGAATCATTTTATATAACAGCTACCAAAATTCAAGGTCTTTCATTCAAAATCCTTTCATAACATTTCAGAAATACCGTTTGGGTAACATTCACACA
The DNA here is from genome assembly GCA_030762935.1 of Hymenopus coronatus. Taxonomy (NCBI): domain Eukaryota; kingdom Metazoa; phylum Arthropoda; class Insecta; order Mantodea; family Hymenopodidae; genus Hymenopus; species Hymenopus coronatus. Next base: position 19,148,396 of record CM060900.1, read on the forward strand.
TATAAGGGCCTTTGTTTTAAAATGTTCATAGATAATCAAGTTACCCTTTTCAACCGTGTATTGCTTATTTTGAAAGCATTTTCGTACTTTCTCTTTTCCCCCTCGTATGGAGCACTTACAAGACGAAAAGCCATCGTCTAGGGGCAAATGTCTTTTAAGGAGCAGACGTACTCTGGTTCAGAGAGAATAGTCAGCCCATGTCTGATATGAGTGTGAGGAAGAAGATTGTGAAATGAAGGCAAAATTGATGATAGGCAAGGTGATGATTAGGGATAGCACCTTGGGGACCGATAGAGGGACACATGTGGATACCAGTTGCACACCTACCGAGTACAGACCGACCTGCATTGGCGACTGCACGCGCCGCAAGTAAACAGCCTGTAGTAACGCGTTGGGGAACATGGCTCAACGTAGCAGCATGCTATGTTGTATATTACAATACTGCTTTACAGGTAATTAAGGCCTTTGATGATAGTGCATGGTCTTCAATCAAGATTGCAAAATCTCTTGCTTCAAATGGATTGCATGAAGTTTTGCAATTCATACAGAAGAAATTTGCAAATATATTTACGACAGTAACACATATTTGGAAATATCGAACATCGAAATGCCTCTAGCCATGAAAGCTGTCAATGAACTTTTGAAAGCAATTAATTAGAAACCCGTGACACCTGTTTTAGACCGTGTGAAAAAGAAAGAGTTTGGAAAAAATGTCGGATTTTCAATAATGCGTGAAATACGAAATGTGCTACGAGGTGATTCTTAGGAAATAATTGCTGGTGGAGTATCTTATCCAATAGTCGGTGATGTTTCTATTTCCGTTTGGCTCCAATCACATCTTGTGATGTCGAGTGAAGTTTCATACAAATAAAACCTGTTTACGTGCCAATCGGAGACGATTCACATTTTAGACGTTACAAATGTGTGCTGTTGTGCATTGTAGTCTATTTATCTTGAGAGAAAATGAAAAGGATAGTATGCTGGTAACTTGTTACACAACAGCAATTGAATGTATAAAAATATTAAAATTGTTAGTTCCCGTAAATTAGGGGTATTTATGTTTACCAATCACCCCATCTCAATCGCCTTCCACTGCTAGTGAAAACATCACAACCTACGATTGCCCCATTTTCCCTCTATTAGTGCACACTGCATTGTCAACATATCAGAACTATGTACCGTGCTGAGCTAACTTCGATTCTGTCCCGCTATCGGTCCCCAAGGTGATGATGAAGCAAGTGACGGATAGAACTGCGGGGGAAATGCGAGGACCGGGAGAAAATCAGCCCGGACTTGGTTTCCTAGGTTCGAATTCAGGTAAAACGGGTTTTAGGTAAATGCGAAAAAGGTTTAGTGATTCACAGGATTGTGAACAGCTTACATTAGTAGCTGAGCAGCTAAGTCATCTCTCCATAAAAGGCGCGAGTGTTGTATTGAAAATCAGACTAACTTTTGAAAACCTTGCAACACTTTGCTCAAACACGCGGCATCAGGGCATTAATAATTTATTTCAGAATCCTTGAAGAAGATAAAGAAACCTCTCAAAATTAAACGATAGCGATGTACACTCCAAATTTTGAATTCTTTCGCTCTTTTTACTTGCTCTACACGTAGGTACTATATGCATAGTGTATAGAGAAGGTATTGTATTGCAACCAAAAATTCGAAACCGAGATTTCACCGGAAATATATGTTTCGAGACGCCCTGAATAAAGGAAAATAGAAAAATTTCCGTGTGTATCTGTGTGTGTGCGTGTGTGTGTGTGTCTGTGAGCAGCATAGCTCAAAAACGAAAAGTCCGTTAGATACTCAACTTGGTACTGAAGTTCAATAACCTCCAAGGATCCGACATCCCCCACCCCCAACTACCCTTTACGTGGAAAAATTTTCGAAAATTTTTATTATCTCAAAAATGCCTCTAGCGATTTTGATTAAAATATCGCATGTTAAAGATATTTACATGACAAATAAAACGTATATCTTGAATTTTCTGGAAATAACCTCTCAAAACCTCTTTATTTTGGATGAATTTTGCTGAATTTTGCATAACTGGTAAACCGTAAGTGGTAGGAAAAAAACGTACTTAACAAGCAATGTAGAGCTCGTTAAAACAGACAATTTATCATATATGGGATTTTTTCATGGAGTTGTCTGTTTTTGACATACTCCTTGTTATTGTTTTCAGTTTTAAAATACACTTTTCTCATACGGGAATTTGTCAACTCCTGGCCATACAAACAAAACAACTTTAATCAAATGGCAACAAGCTTTTAAAAGATTTGACTATCGTTTTAGCCTATGGTACTACCTTATTTTCCTTCTACTTACAAGAAAGCAAGTAATGAGACAGTTTCTGCATGAAATAAACAGAAGAATAAGCTTTTTAACAATACTTTGTTGCAGAGATGTAGAGAAAGTTATGTGAATGGAACGAAACATTTTTTAAGCTTAACGTCCTTCAACCTAGTTGGTCATATCGGACGACGAATGGTGAAATGCTACTCAAATTATCTCGGGGCTCATAGAGCTTAAAGTTAGTGGATTTTCGTCTTCTCAGGATAAGGGATAACCCCGATAAAAGGCTTAAACGGGTAACTCAATCTAAGCGAGATTCGAACTGTTGAATGTGAGACAGACACGCTACCACCTCTCTACCCAAGCGGGCTAACTTGTGGAATTTTAAAACCGTGCATATTTTCACACTTATATGTGTGAATGTGTAAAATATATAAGGATCTCAAAGGCAATATCTTCTGTTTCTTAAACAATGATTTACCTCTGGTTGAAACTCTGACCGCTTTTTTCTGTAGTTCAAATATTCTGTGCACAGGAACATTGCTAGCCGATGCGTGTACTGTCCGCATCTCATTGTACTGTGAAAACAGGCAAAATCCGCTGCTGTTTCATGTTCGTTTACATGTGCACAGCGCGCCATTTGCTGACCCCGAGAGTCTTGGCAAACACCTTCACTGGTATTTGTTCAGTGTCTGAAAGCTCCAGCGTTGCTGTTACATAACCACGTGAGGTCACGTGTGCAATCAAGGTGACTTTCAGGCAAAAACTGTTCATCCTCCTCGCATTCAACAGGTCCTGAGTTAAAGTCAGTTACCTGATTAAGGTTTATTCCGGTCATCCACAGAAAACATCCATGGACCCCGTTTGACTATTTTGGGAGGATAGGTCTTTGTTGTTTTTTCTTTCTCTACACGTACTATGTACATAGTGTATAGAGAAAGTATTGTATTGCACCCAAAAACTCGATACCGAGATTACACCGAAAATATATGTTTTTAGACTCCCTGAATCCAAAAGAAAAAGTATTTTTAGAAAAATGTCCATCTGACAAATACAGTCTGTCTGATTGTCAGTTTGTGGTCGCCCTTCGTGGTGTAATGGTTACCATGCTCACTTAAATGCTCAAAGACGCGGGTTCAAACCCGGCGGAGGACGATGCACTTTTTTGGGCGTAAAAATCATTAGCATGGCTTCCTTCGGAAGGGAAGTGAAGCTGTTGGTCCCTTGTCGTAGATTTATGGCACGTAAAATAACCTCAAGCCTGATTAAGAGGCCTCTGAGCAAACTCAATTGGTCTTTCACGCCCAGTACAGAATGGGACACTGAGAACCAGAACTCAATTCCATTTCATTTCATTTCGTTTGTCAGTCTGTGTGTGTCTGTGGGCAGTATAGCTCAAAAACGAAAAGTCCGTTAAACACCAAATATTGTGTTTAAGTTTAGTATTTTCAAAAGATGCGACACGAAGGTTTTGAAGAAAATCCCCCACCCCAAACTACCCTTTACATAGAAAACATTTAGAAAATTTTGATTCTCTCAGAAATGGCTCTATCGATTTTGATTAAAATATCGTTTATTAAAGATATTCATATGACAAATAAAATGCATATCTTGAATTTTCTGATACCAGCCTCTGAAGATATTTATTTTGGATGAATTTTGCGGAATATTGTATAACTGGTAAACCGTAAGAGATAGACCAAAACGGAATACACTGGGTTAAACCGATAGTCAAGTGTTCTAAAATGTGGTTGCTATGGGATTGAAATCCGACCATTTGCGTGGCCAGGAGTTGACAATTTCCCGTATGAGAAAAGTAATTATTTAAAAATTGAAACCAATAATAAGAAATATGTCCAAAACGGTCAACCCTACGAAAAAAATGTATATGACACAAATTGTGTGTTTTAAGCTCTATATTTTTGCGTAAAGTTTTTGTCTATCCCTTGCGGCTTAGCAGTTATGCAAAACTCAAAACAATTCATCCAGTGTAAAATTCCCAGGAAATTCAAGATATACATTTTATTTAAAATTAAATATCTTTAATATAAGAGGTTTTAATCAAAATCGTTAGAGACATTTTTGAGAAAATCAAAACTTTGGAATTTCTTTCCATGTAAAGGGTAGTTTAGGGTGTGTGGATTTTCTTGAAAATCTTCGTGTCGCATCCTTGGAAGATAATATACTTAAATATCAAGTTTGGTATTTAACGGTCTTTTCATTTTTGAGCTCTGCTGTCCACAGATACACACACACGGACCTGTTTCTAAAAATACTTTTTTGATTCAGGGGGCCCCAAAACATGTATTTACGGTGAAACTACGGTATCGAATTTTGGGTGCGATACAATACCTCCCCTATACACTATGTACATAGTACGTGCAGAGAAGTAAAATGGAGCATGTAGCTCAATATTTGTAGTAGAAAATAGATTTTCATTTTGGCTAATTAAATCAAGTAGTAATTCATATATCCGAAATGAAAATACACATTTGATTTAAGTTTAGTGTCATCTTAAACTAGATATAAAAACAGATACATTAAATCATTTTACTCCCGATTTTCTTATTTTAATCATAATGCACATAAAAAACGTTAAATATTAAAATTGAGAAATTTCTGATTATATATCGACTGATACAGATATGTTTAATAAGCTTCAGATGTGTCCGGTTGATACAGTTTTTATGTTTTTTTTTTTTTTTTATGAACGCTCTCTCAGTGCTATAGTTCTCAGCGTCCCTTCTAGATTTGGAGTGACAGTTCGCTTAATTTTGCTCATAGGGCTCTTTATCAGGCTTAGGTTCTTTTACGTGTCGTAGATCTATGACACTGGACCGAAGGAAGCCGTTTTCGTAGTCGGCTTACCGACCCCGTATTTAGCACCGACACCCCCCCCCAGGACTTACAAGCCTAGGAGTCAGAAGCCTGTCGGGGAGCCAACGGTTCGAAACCATTGAATGCAGAACCTGTTGAGCCCATAGCCAGATATGAACGTGAGGAAGTGGATAATATGAAATGTAAGCGAAATTGATGATTGGAAAGGTGATGATGGAGCAATTGGTGGAGTGGCGGAGGAAACCGGAGAACCCGTAGAAAATCCGCCCAGACGCCGCTTCGTCCACCACAATTACCACATGCGGGCGATTGGAATCAAACCCAGGCCGCCTAGGTAGGAAAGTAGTGGCCCAACCATTCGACCATGGCATGGGCACATATTCGCGCATACTCTTATTATAATGTTTAGTTTCTCAATGTTTGTAAACAGCGGGTTTCCATCCCTATGGGAGGTTTGTGGTATTTTATAAGCAGAAAAAAAAACTGATGACATAAACACGATTAAGTGGGCATGGAGAACAGCAGTAACATCAAACCAGAGGAATTATTTCTTCTTCTCTCTCTTCCCTTTTATACGTTAATTTTGATGGTTTTTCTTTTGTTGTTTCCTTTCTTAGTAGTTTTATGTATGTTGGTTACGGAGAATAGAAAAGGATATATCGACGTTACCTAAAACTGGTATTGCTTCTTCCCAAGGGAGATTTTCTCTGTAAATAGCGACGAGTCACACCAAATGTGACAACGTGTAAGCCATAGTCGGATTCACAAGAAGCTGACATTTGTGGTTGTTCAACCGAGCTTGTGCATACTGTTTTGTAAGTTACTTTTCTTTATTTGTAGTTTCCAGAGTTTTAATTAACTATTTGTTTGAGTGTGTTGTTTAATAATGTTTAAATACGTCCGAAGAAACGCACGACTACTGGACAAGCAACCTAAGGCTAAATGTGGAAAGGATAAACCGTCAAAACTTGGGCAAGACCGGGCATTTCAGCGAGTGTGTGTGTGTGTGTGTGTCTATACATATAACTTGAAAATCTCAGTATCAAAAACCAAAGCAATGGTCTTTGTGGGGAAAGATCATCTGCGAACCAAAACATGCCTTTAAAATAAACTGTGGAACAGAAAATATCATTCAAGTGTTTATTTAGGATATTATTTAAGTTAACAAGCAGAACAAGATACAACAATAAAGTTAAACAATTTCAATTATGCAATGGGTACTATCAAACCGTCTCAGGCCCAAAGTCACACTAGGATAAAGTCTTATAAGACACTAGTGAGGTTAGTTTTAATGTATGGAAGTGAAGCTGGCATCATTCGACAAAGTGATATCTACAGCTATCACAGTGAAATGAAATTTTTAAGAACTGCAGGATAACTAAACTGGATAAGGAAAAGTATATAGATATTAGGAAAGAATTTAAAATTGATCTAATAGTAGAACAAATTCAAAGTTATCATCGAAATTGGAGGTCCCATATAGTTATTTTGTTTTTTTTTTTTTTTTTTTTTTTCCTAGACAAAAGTACTCAGAGTGCCTGCATCAAGAAGTCCACGTCAAATATTAAATTACAGACCAGAAGGGAGAAGACTGTTGGGCTATCCGATGAAGAGATGGAATGAGAGTATATGTATATATATATATATATATACATACATATAGGTTGTTAATGAACTACACCGAAATCATTTGGGAGATTGTGCACGTGACTGATATAAGTAATTTGAGATCGGCGATGATAAACATAACGCAACTACATAGCGTTAAACGTGTGGGTAGCAGGTGCTGATAAGTCGGTGTTAAAGCAAAGAAGGTTGGAAAAATGGCATAGAATATCTTTAAAACTGCTGCCCGAGTATAGAAATATCGATTTTTAGCAGCTCGTTACTAGCGTTCTCAAGATTTAATGTCACAAAAATCTGTAAAATCTCCAACTAATCACTTGACAGTGCGACACTGAGCATTCATTAACTACGTTCTTGAGTTATGTGGCCTACTCTGGAGGCGTTTTACAACTGCTTGGTGCCTTAATGCGTAACGCGGGAAGCTGCTATCCCAGAGGTCATGTGTTCAATTCCTGGCATAGAGTAAATGTTTTTAATTATTATTTTTTTCATTCCATACGAAGTGCCGCGATACGTGAACGAGACCCGTACTCGGAAACTATCTTTCACTTGAAAGCCAGTAGCATAACCACTACGCTAGAGAGATACGCTGTAATATGTCCTTTCGTTTTCGTGTTATACTCTGGAATAGTTGATAAATTAGCCAGTGGTGTACTGGCACTTCAGAAACTTATAGCCGTTACTTCGACATTTCAATAAACAGGTCATAAGTTTCCTATCTCAAATTACTTATTTAAGTAATCTACATCTTCTGTGAAATTATTTCGGTGTAGTTCATTGACATCCCTTTATATATATATATATATACACTCGTATAAACGTATAATGTTACAGGTGCATCACCTTAAGAACAGGGTAACTGCACCGAATGGTTTTCTGTTTCTTTTGCGGCACAAGAGTATTCTGCTGTTTTTAAAACGTTATGTATGTGAATTGGTGTAATCATTACTTGACGGGGGGACAACAATTAAGGCAGCGTATTTGGCTGTTTACAGAATCCGGTGCCCCCAATAGTCAAACTCTGAGGGTCACGCTGCGCCATGCCACGTGAATCGGGAGGACGTTCACTCTGCGAGCAATGTACTTGTGACGTCATTCGTACTTCCCGTGAGATGTGCCAAGTCATAAGGCCCAAACTCCCGACGTTGTACAATGGAAATGTCGTCCTTATTGGACCGATTATGACCAGGTTCGCTGGAAGATGTAATAACCGTTGCATTACGCAACATCTTGCCTGGTCTGCTGTTGTTTGGGGGGGACACTGGAGATTTGAAACCTCACAAGTTCCAGTACAAGCGACTCTGTTTCCTGCTTCGTAATTTGTATTTCATCTAACGATGTCTAACGTTTTATACATTGCTTCACACCCCATTCTGTGTCACGTGTTTTAGTACTGTACTGATTCACAATGATAAACACGTACATACATTACATAATACGTACAATACATTCATCAATACCTACAATGCATGCCCATGCACACATACATACATTACATAATACGTACAATACATTCATTAATACCTACAATGCATGCCCATGCACACATACATACATTACATAATACGTACAATACATTCATTAATACCTACAATGCATGCCCATGCACACATACATACAGTAAAATACATACGTACAATACATTCATTAATGCATATATGCATGTTCATGCACACATACGTACATACACATAATGCATACATTACATACATTAATACATACAATGCATGCTCATTTACACACACACACACACACACACACACACACACACACACAGCTCATACATTCGTACATTATACACACGAACAATACATAAATTAATATATACAATGCATTATGTCACAACACAATACCATAGCATAACACACATACAAACACATATACATTTCCATTTATGTGGACTATTTTAATTGGACGGTGTCAGGGTGAAAGGAAATAAGTCATTTTCATCCATTTTACAGGAGAGCCTGAAAAATAAACTGAATATGCTGAAAGATTATAAAGAAATACATGAAACATCTGAAACGGTTAATTTTCAAAATCTAGTGTACTGTTTTCAGTTATTCCATTTTGCCCGGAAATACACATTGAAAAATACTTTAATTTATTGAAATGAGAAAACAATTGATAAAAATAAGTATTCCTTTGTACCCTGAGATCATCCAGTTAACTATCATAAAAGTGTAAGCATTTACTTAATTTGATTAAACTAACACTAAAGGAGTAAAATGTTAAACATTATGGAACATGTTAAACTCACGGTTTTATAATTTCATGCAGCGTTTTATAGAGTGGTGAATACTCTAAATTAGAAAACGGAACGTTCCTTCTAGAACAGTCAAATGCAGTTCAGGTTCATTGCTCTTTAACAAACTGGTCTGAAGCATTTCGAGCTCAGGACTATTGTTCAACCTTTCCGGTTGTTGCCCTCTATGAACACGAAAACTCTGATGTGTTCCATTCTCATGATTTTCTCTATCTGTTCTGCAAAGTTTTATTCAACTGCACCATGTTAATCGAGATAAACATTAGCAGAAATGAGCTTATTACTTACAAGCAAACATTCTCATGGGGCACAACAAATTGCCATTTTCCTTACAACATGATGGCAACATCAAAACAACAGATTATACAAATGGTTATAACGCCAGTGTGATTACTTCACGAGTTCTTGCCGTATTAATAAGAGCGGGGAGGGGGTGACGTTCGGTTTCATGTGAGAAGAAGTCAAATGCCTTACCTTAATTGAAGCTTTTCGGGAGTACTACACATCTCCAAATGTGGTTATTATTCCTGAATATATTCCCTGCAGTAATGCTATCCCACAAAGAAGTGTGTAAAACATAATTTCACTGTACACCATCCACACCTAATAATTGCCACTTTATCACATAGTCCATTCAAATTCTTAAAGCAATAATCCGTTGTGTTTTGGAAATGGTTTTGATGTTTTTCTGATAGTCCAGCCAGCAGCCAACCATACTGAAAGGACATAAATTGTTTGTGTTAACGAGATCTACATTTTTACTGTGGTAAGTTTTTGTCTATCTCTTACGGCTTACCAGTTATACAAAATTCTGCAAAAGTGAACCAGAATAAAGGTGACTACAGAGGTTATTCCCAACAATTTCAAGATGTACATTTCATTTGTCATAAAAATATTTTAAAGATAAGATATTTTAATCAAAATCGTTAGAGCCATTTTTGAGAAAATCAATATGTTCGAAAAATGTTCCATGTAATGAAACATTCCATGTAATGGGGAGTTAGGGAGTTGAAAATCTTCGGGTCGCATCCTTAGAAAATACTAAACTTCAATAACAAGTTTGGTATTTAATCGTCTTTTCGTTTTTGAGCTATGCTGTCCAGCGACACACACACAAGGACCTTTTTCAAAAAATGTGTTTTTTCGGCCTCGGGCCTCAAAACATATATTTCCGGTGAAATCTCGACATCTAACTTTTGGATGGAATACAATACCTTCCCTAGCTACTTTGTACATGCTGTTAGAGAAAGCGATAATATCAAAGACTCTAGTGTTGATCGTACAGGTTATCAAGAAAGCAAATGATCAACTGATTCTCAGATATACTAGATAATATTAAAAATATAAATTATTATAGTAATAATAATAGTAATAAAAATTATTATTATTATTATTGTTATTGTTGTTATTACGTTGTTATTATTATTCAGTTTATCTGTTCAACATTCAGAAACACAAAGTGGCATATATTCAGAACCAAAAATTTGCCCACACTACTATTCCTGTAGTATATTTCATATTTCATGGACAATTCAGCTCAAGTATGAAAGCTCCAATGCAAAGGCCAAATTTGGACAATTTCAGCCAATCGCGGCCAACTGACTTGGACGAAATTGTCGAAAAATCTTATCATAACTGATGTTCATTTTTTTGAAATCTTGTTGTACCTGATGTTCGAATGTTTAATCTCCTGTCATTTTAACAAGGTGACAATCCAGGCACGAACCCTCACTTTTAATAACTGTCAGTTCCACAATTGTAGATACTTCCAATTAATTCAGTTACAATGCTTATTTAAAGTTTTAACCAGTTCTAATATATTTAGTGCAATAAAGGAGTGAAAATAATTATTTGAATTTGTTATGTGTGAGATGAATGCAATAACCTCAAATAAAATAACGTTTGTTTCCATTTCATATATTACTTATTAAAAGTTGAAATAAAATAATTGCGCCGTATTTCTATTGTTGCTATAGATATTCGTGCATTGGGTGTAAATACGGTCGGCCATAAAATTCAGGAGGCAGTGAAGAAGGAAAGGAGAAAAGACATTCGTTAAGTAAACATGGTCGAATGCGTCATCTACCATTTGAGGACTAATGTATTACAATCATAACCTGACAAAATCTCCCTTCGTATATATTATAAATTATTAATGGTCTATTTCGCTGAACTGTCTTATCAAATACAACTCGTGTTTTCATCTCTTAGGACAATTGACTGCCGTCGCTTCGCTCCGGTCGCGAATTATCGACAAGATGAAAACACTCGTGGTATAACTTATGAAAATCAATAAATATGTAAAACAATAATTGCAGATCATATGTTTATGGCCACGTACTCTACATGACACAGCAGGCGGTGCGGGTTACGAGCTGACCGCTTTATACAAGACCATCAGAATTTGTTAGCAAATGCTTCAGAGATGCTTGCTATGAGCGAATATTGGGGGGAAATACTATCAACACATTGTTTAGCATGGCACATAGTTTTTATCAGCGTCTGATAACGATGATAACGAGTATTCAACCCGAAAGTCGGTCAACGGCCGGGACGAATTGTGGGAGAGACCATACCCGACTTAGCATTTAGACAAAGATAATACCGCGGTGTTATTGCCATTTCCCTTCCATGGGATGCTGATGATGAAAGAAAACACATGCAGTCCTCCCAGTGTCAACCCGAGGGTCGGTCAACGGCCGGGATGAATTGTGGGAGAGACCACACCCGACTTAGCATTCAGACAAAGATAATACCGCGGTGTTATTGTCATTTTCCTTCCATGGGATGCTGATGATGAAAGAAAACACACGCAGTCCTCCCAGTGGGGGAGAAAATCCCCATGGTGGTACCAGGAATCGGAAACTGAGAGAGACCGCACCAGGCCTTGGCGTTCAGACAAATGTGATACCGCGATAGTGCGGCCATTCCCTTCCACGGGATGCTGACGATGAAAGAGGACACATCGAGTCCTCCCATCGGGGTAAAAATCCCCACGGTAGTACAAGGAATCGGAAACTGAGAGGGACCACACCAGATCTCGGCGTTCAGCAAAGATTATACCGCGGTGGTGTTGCCATTTCCCTTCCACGGTATGGTGATGATGAAAGAATACAAAACCAGTCCTTCTAGTCGGGAGAAAACTCCATGACGGTATCTGGATTCGGAATGTGAGAGAGACCACACCGGACTTTGGCGTTCAGAAAAATATCATATGGCGGTGGTGTTGCCATTTCCCTTCCATGGGATGCAGATGATGACAGATCACATATCCTGTCCTCCCAGTGGGGGAGAAAATCCCGGAAGTACCAGGATTCAGAATCTGAGAGAGACCACACAAGACCTCGGCTTTCAGGCAAAGATGATACCACGGTGGTGTTGCCATTTCCGTTCTAGGGATGGAGATAATGAATGAAAACACTCCCAGTCCACCCAGTATGGGAGGAAATCCTCATGATGATGCCGGGAATTAAACCGGAGTCCCCGACGCCAGAGGCAAGGAAGGGACTGTCTGATAAAGGGCACTTTAACTTTTTTTTTTTTTCTTGAAATTGCATTTTAATATGAAATTATAAAGAATAGTGTCACTGATGTATTTGTTGCAGTGTAAAGTCATCATTTACTACACATTATTGAAAGTAAAATATCTTACTTCCACACGTGATCCGGATTTGGTACTTATGTTACTCTGCTATTAGAGTCAATTTGTGGTTACTTACTGGTCTATTATGAATTATTAAGACTCTAAGCACCAAACTGTAGCCGAGAAATGTTTTTATAAGTTGAGGAGAGGGGCAGTTGCGACAGAAGACAGCGACTGCGGAGCGACGACAGGGCATATCCGAGGGATTTGTGAAGCTAAAACCCGAAAGATCCTAAGATGAAGTCAAAACCGCGACAATCTATTGCAATTTAAATTTGAACGTGTTCATATTTTCACATTTTCATTCGCCGTGGCGTTTCACCATGAATATTTTGCATCTATAATTAAAGTTAAATACTTATTTACACTTATTTTAATTGAATCTGCATTACCTGGGTCTATCGATGTTTCCTTCATTCTAGTTCGTTTAGTGCCATTAAAATGATGTTCCTTTTGATTTATTTGGCAAATTGTATGTAACCGAAGGTGACGTTTTCTTTTTCGTACCTGTTTCTTGTTTAGATGACGTTCTCTTATTCTTGAAAGCTATTTATAGCGATATGACTCATTTCCCATTTACGATAGCATAAAGGTGGTGAAGATGATGCGAGGTGATCAAGGGCAACATAACCTCCAGGGCATTACAACATCTACCTATCCATTTAAGGAGCCTAGCAAAGACACAACGGGAAATATAAAGAACACTTCTAACTTTTTACTTTCTCTAGCCCGTATGTGTAATGTACATAGTGGATCGAGAATGTATTATGTTCCACCCAAAAATTCGATATCGAGATTCCACCAGAAATACATGTTTTCAGGCCTCCTAAGTTCAAAAAAGCATTTGTAGAAAAAGGTCCGTATGTGTCTGTGTGTCTAGACAGCATTGCTCAAAAAAGAAAAGACCGTTAAATACCAAACGTGGTATTTAATTTCAGTATCTTGCAAGGAAGCAACACGAAGATTTACTAGAAAATCCCCCCACCTCCAACTAATCTTTACATGGAACTTGTTTTCAAAAATGTCGACTCTTACAAAATGGCTGTAACTATTTTTATTAAAATGCCGTATTTTAGAGATATTTACATCATAAATCGAATTTTCTGAGAGTAGCCTCTCTTTATTCTTGTTGAGTTTTGCAGAATTTTACATACCATAAGGGATAGACAAAAACTTACTACACAAAAAAATATAGATATTATTAAAACACATAATTTATGTCATATTCGTTTTTCTTATAGAGTTGACCGTTTTCGAGATATTCATTATTGTTGGTTTCAAATTTAAACTAATTAACTTTTCTCAAACGGTATCATGCAAAGCGAAACGAACATTAATTCCCTTATCTCCTTCCTACTTAGAAGGAAGCAAGAAATAAGACCACTTCTGCTGGTGTTTATCTCGATTAGCATGATGTAGATAAAAGAATAATATTTTGTAAGAATAGTCTGTTTGTGGAGCAGCTAGAGAAAGTTATGTGAATGGAACACATCAGATTTTTCAGTTTGAAACCTTTTAACTTTAATTCAACATGAGGAAATAAAGATTAAGGGTAAAATTATTGGTTTCGAAACGAAGAAAATATTAATTTAATTTTGTTTATCACATTGCCCTAAATTACCGTTACAAACAACTGCACTTATAGGTAGAGTCAGACTGAAAAGTTCAATGCCATGAACCACGGACTCCTGGTCTCTAGCCGGTTGCTCTACCACTGATCTACGATGGCAACATGCCGGAATAGTATAGCATTTCTCAACTGACTCGCATGTTTCCCAGTAAACCACTAGTGATCTCAAATTATTTTGAGACTACAACTCCAATAGCGACTTGCAATGTTGCACATACTTCAAGTCCTAAGGTTTATAGTATAGTCAACTATTATGGTCAATTAGTGCTAATTTTTCACAGAAACCGTGTGTAGGACAGGAGATGGATAGGTAGAGTCAGGCTGAAAAATTCAATGCCATAGCCGGATTAGAACTACGCATCTCCCGGTCTCTAGCCGGTTGCTCTACCACTGAGCTACCATGACAACATACGGGCATAGCATTGAATTTCTCAAATGACTCGCATAACTCCATAATACATATTGGTGTGATGACTGTCCAAATAGTTGAGTGACAGAAAGCTACTGGAGAGTCACGTTCTTCAGTCTGAGCACTTCCATAAAACATAATGGTGTGATGACTGACCAAATAGTTGAGTGGCTGAAAGTTACTGGAGAGTCACGTTCCTCAGTCTGAGCACTTCCATAACACATAATGGTGTGATGTCTGACCAAATAGTTGAGTGACAGAAAGTTACTGGACAGTCACGTTCCTCAGTCTGAGCACTTCCATAACACAATGGTGTGATGTCTGACCAAATAGTTGAGTGACAGAAAGTTACTGGACAGTCACGTTCCTCAGTCTGAGCACTTCCATAACACAATGGTGTGATGTCTGACCAAATAGTTGAGTGACAGAAAGTTACTGGACAGTCACGTTCCTCAGTCTGAGCACTTCCATAACACAATGGTGTGATGTCTGACCAAATAGTTGAGTGACAGAAAGTTACTGGACAGTCACGTTCCTCAGTCTGAGCACTTCCATAACACAATGGTGTGATGTCCGACCAAATAGTTGAGTGACAGAAAGTTACTGGACAGTCACGTTCCTCAGTCTGAACACTTCCATAACACAATGGTGTGATGTCTGACCAAATAGTTGAGTGACAAAGTTACTGGACAATCACGTACCTCAGTCTGAGCACTTCTATAACACATAATGGTGTGATGTCTGACCAAATAGTTGAGTGACAGAAAGTTACTGGACAGTCACGTTCCTCAGTCTGAGCACTTCCATAACACAATGGTGTGATGTCTGACCAAATAGTTGAGTGACAGAAAGTTACTGGACAGTCACGTTCCTCAGTCTGAGCACTTCCATAACACAATGGTGTGATGTCTGACCAAATAGTTGAGTGACGGAAAGTTACTGGACAGTCACGTTCCTCAGTCTGAACACTTCCATAACACAATGGTGTGATGTCTGACCAAATAGTTGAGGGACAAAGTTACTGGACAATCACGTACCTCAGTCTGAGCACTTCTATAACACATAATGGTGTGATGTCTGACCAAATAGTTGAGTGACAAAGTTACTGGACAGTCACGTTCCTCAGTCTGAGCACTTCCATAACACATAATGGTGTGATGTCTGACCAAATAGTTGAGTGACAAAGTTACTGGACAGTCACGTTCCTCAGTCTGAGCACTTCCATAACACATAATGGTGTGATGTCTGACCAAATAGTTAAGGGACAGAAAGTTACTGGAGAGTCACGTCTTCAGTCTGAGCACTTCCATTACACATAATGGAGTGATGACTGTCTAAATAGTTGAATGACAGAAAGTTACAGGAGAGTCACGTTCCTCAGTCTGAGCACTTCCATAACACAAAATGGTGTGATGACTGTCCAGATAGTTGGGTGACAGAAAGGTACTGGAGAGTCACGTTCTTCAGTCTGAGCAATTCCATAAAACATAATGGTGTGATGACTAACCAAATAGTTAAGGGACAGAAAGTTACTGGAGAGTCACGTTCTACAGACTGTGCACTTCCATAACACATAATGGTGTGATGACTGTCCAAATAGTTGAGTGACAGAAACTCACCGGAGAGTCACGTTCCTCAGTCTGAGCACTTCCATAACACATAATGGTGTGATGACTGAGCAAATAGTTGAGTGACAGAAAGTCACCGGAGAGTCACGTTCCTCAGTCTGAGCACTTCCATAACACATAATGGTGTGATGACTGTCCAAATAGTTTAGTGACAGAAAGTCACCGGAGAGTCACGTTCTACAGACTGAGCACTTCCATAACACATAATGGTGTGATGACTGACCAAACAGTTATGTGACAGAAAGTCACTGGAGGGTCTGGTCGCTCAGTCTGAACATACTCATATCAGTAACAGTGTGTTTACTGACGAAAGAGTTAAATGTCAGAAAGTCACTGAGAAGTCGGGTCATTCAGTCTGGGCACTTCCATACCACTAATGGTATTTCCATAAGCGACCGAAAAGGTGCGTGAGAGAAAGTCACCTACATGGCACCGATAAGTTAGCAAACGAAAATACGCCACTGTTGAAAATGAAGATGACTTGAGCCAGTTTTTATCAGGAGATGTTTTGTGTCGGTCAAGAATGTAATATATGCGATGTGGAGAGTTGTTCAACCTAGCCTGGAGCAAGGTCTCCTCAGTGTGATCCAGTTTACAGTGAGGCAAACCTCTCAAACCGATGTCTTGTACAGTCTTACCCTCGTAATCCAGTACTTTGGAGTCACGTTAAGGGTATGTATGACCTTCTTTTCATTGTTGCTGTTAATGACTTGCCCGCTGCTACTCCAGGTGAAGTGATCTCTTATGCAGATGATACCATTGTGCTACATATTATTTCTGCAAACACTTTTGATTGACCCAATACTTTAGATCAATTTCTGATTGGTTTGACGCAAATGGCTTGCGCATGAATAAAGAAAGAACACAAACTGTCTTATTTAGTTCAGAACATAAACAAAGTAAAGAGCAAAAAGTTAAACTCCTTATGGATGGACAACAAGCCTTTCCTAGAAACTCCACATAATGGAAATATGCAAAAAGTTGTCAAATGTTTTATTTACATTAAGAATACTTAGGATGTGTGTTTCCATTAGCACTATATTCACTGCTTATTACAGTTCATTTCATTGTCTTTTAAACTATGGTATTTTGCTGTGAGGTAGCAGTGGGGAAGCCAGTCAAGTATTTTTGCTCCAGAAGAAGGCTCTCAGAGTAACACAAAATTGTGATTCTCGCCGACATTGTGCACCTATTTTTAAAGAATTTAGAATCTTAACTGTGGCACCTTTGTATGTATTTGCATGCTTGAATTTTATTCATCTCCAAAAACAGATGAGTTACTTTTTCTGATATACATAACCATTATACAAGGTGTAGAAATAACATGGTACCTCCTAAATTTCAGTAACAGAAATCTCTTAACTCTCATCTTTATGTTGGAGTGAGATTGTATAAATAACTACCTTTAAATATAGGACAAATTTTAAATGCAAACTCTTTTAAAATTAATGTTAAAAACCGAATTAAGGAACTTAATTTTTACAACATACAAGAATATTTAAATATACATGCATTTTAATGACTTGCTGACGACCTTTTGCATTGTATGTATGCTAAATGGTGAAATAAATTATCATTATCATCATGACAAATCACAAAAAAAAAAAAAAAAAAAAAAATCAACTTTCATAAAATAATGTAAACATTCCTGGAAATAAAAACCTTATAATTGGCCACTAGGCGCCATTATTAATTTCTTAAGGACATGTAAGCATTGTAAATCACATTTTATTGAACTTGGAATCCTCACTTTTCCTTGCATACATATTTTAAATTGTCTACATATATTAATAAGAAGAATATACAAGATTATGAATCCTGTAAAATTTTACATAATTATCCCACAATAGTATTTATTTTAGGACATGTAAATATAGTAAAACACAAAACAGTTTAGAAATAGTTTTCAATAATTTATTTAATACTTTACTGAGAAAATTAAGAAACTTACATTTAACAAATTTAAGAGAGAGATTCTAAGCATTTTGAAGAAAATCCTCTATATAAGGTCCAGGAGTTTATAACACTGATTTTTTGTAAACTTTTATTTGACTTTGCTATACATATATAATCTTCTTCTATGTATCTCACTGTATGATTGAAAGTTTGAAATTCCAAACTAGCAATGTTAGCTTTTTGAAATGTATACCACATGTGTAATATAATGCAAATACCATCTATTTTGCTTTAATGGTTGGAAGTTATGGTCAAATTTATTTATGTTTTTGTCACGTCACAAAAAAAGTTCCTTGCCGCAAGAAAAGTAAAATTTTGGTGTAGGTTCACAATACATCTACTTTTTGAAATTAGGCTCCAAAAATATTTACAGCTATTAATCTGCATTGTTTGTCATAAAAATATAATTTTGTGTCTCAAAATTGAAAACATGTTCTTAAATATATTTGACAGTAACACCTAGAGAAATTCTTATTCATTGTCTCTCTGTGAACATGTACAGCAAATGTTATTTATGTAACAGAAGAACTGTTCCGCAAGGAGCATTTTACAGGAAGGAAAATGCTGAGAATATCAATAGCGAGAAAATAAGAAAATGTTTGAGTGCATGGCTCTCATTAAAATCCACTATATTGGTAGGTTGGACCCAGTTTTCCTTCTCCTCACCTCTGCTCCTACCTTTTCTGTCATTTTCTTCTTGCATTGCTGCATTTCTTTTGCACAATCTAGCACGCAACCACTTGCCCCCAACACGTACACACTGCATTGTCAACACATCACAATTATATACCACGCTGTGCTAACTTCGATTTTGTCCCGCTATCGGTCCTTAAGATGTTATCCCTAGTCATCACTTTACTTCGCTAAACTATTACAGCAATTGCTTAAGTTAGTGTCCTTCGCATTTCACACATTCTCGGCATCTTTGTATGCATTTTGCATACACACACAAAAGTAAGGTTAGTTTTCAATTTTAAAAGTTTAGTAACTACATGGGATGCAGTTTTTGAAAGCTTACTTCTTGTGCTGCACGATGTGAAGACTTGTTGGGAAAAAGTTCAAATGATGCCCTATTTCATCAAGTTTTTCTTCTCCTAGAACCCTACGCTTAAGTCTTGCGAATTTTAGTGTTCAATGATTCCGCTTCTGTAAATGTGTTGATAGACTTTCTAACTCTGTCTCTATTTGGAGGCTGAGTGCCAGGGGATCTGTTACAAATTGTCTACACACCTATTGGCATAAATTTGTATTGACTAAGTATGTACATAAATATTTGCTGCTGCAGAGTAAAGATTTCAACTGGCATTTTAATTATCTAAATAACTATAAAATTGAATGCACACACAGGACACGCACTTTAGACGGATTTCCAAAGAAGTTTACAGCAAACATGTCTTCTAACACAAGTAACACTTAACTGTTAAAAGCAACGACTGGTAACACAGAGCCCGCGCAAGCACGGGCCCTAATGCCTACACCGCATACAAGAGGGGGCAGCCGAAATATTTCCTTTCTTAACAATCTCTCCAAAATAGAAATGAAAACAAAGAATTTAATAGTGTATTCCCATACTATACAATCTATGGGGTAAACGAACTGCCGGGAAATAATTATGATCTTCTTGGAAATCCTATACATGTCGAACCTGTAAGTCTAAAGCTACCTTAGCAGCTATAACACATACATTACAAATACATACACTACATTACATGCAATATTACTCTGTAATGGGGCATGCATTTATTATTCAGTAAATAAAAAATAAAGACATACATTACATGCATACATACATACATACATACATACATACATACATACATACATACATACATACATACATACATACATACATACATACATACATACATACATACATACATACATACATACATACATATATACATACACATACATACATACATGCATACATACGTACATACGTACGTACGGACGTACATACATACATACACAATGTGCATACATTACATACATAGTCATTTAATGCATATACTATTAGATTGTAATGGGGCATGCATTTGTTGTTTAATAAATAAAAAATACACACATGGATTACGTGCACACTTACACATACATACATAACGTGCATACATTACATACATACAGTCACTTAATGTATGTAATACTACTTTGTAATGGGGCGTGCATTTGATTTTCAATAAACAAAAATTTCACACATACATGCATACATACACATATAGTTTTTTTTTTTTTTTTTTTCCAAAACATGATGGCCTTCAAACAGTATCACTCCCCCCTGTCCCTGGGCAATAACCATTAGCAAGCAAAAGGCGACCCTTTGTTAAGGGTGAGAGGCTTACGTAGTAAAATCTCTTTTTTCTTGGAGACCAAAGACTGCAAGTCGAGATTCGCGTCTCAGTTAAGGGGCCAGTAAGTGGAAGACTTGGCAAATGCGAGGGTTGGTTTCCAGCCGCACCCTTCCTAATCCAAAACTCTGTCAGAAGGCTATCATGTTCTAAAAAATATTGTACATGTTATCTTAGATATTTTATTGCAGTCTATCAATTATATTAAGAATTATAGAATTCTATTAACTTAAAAAACCTAATACTCCTCTCCTAATGTTTGAACTATGATTGTTTTGCTGACTACTGGAATGTAGTGTCAAAGATGTTTAACCAAATTTGTTTGCTGAAACTCCTGAGAGTCTCGAGTTGTTTTTCACCTTAAAATCCAATGCAGGTGCCTTGGAGTTCTCAGTATTCTGAAACATTCGTCAAGAATTCTCGAGAAGGTCCTAGGAGACAAAAATTAAAAACAGCCGCATAGTTACAGCCTATTTACCTTTTAGCTTACTACCAAAGCTCAGTCCGAAGTGCAGCATCTGAGTCACATGCAGCCTGTTGTCTGTTACCCATTTTTGGTAATGTTTATATAACCTTTCTGAGAAATAAGCAATAACTTATCGTCTTTATAAACAAACTAATGAGACATACCTGATAAACATTTCCAGAAATTTCATGTTGTGCAGACGAGATTCTAAATAGCTCAGCATTTCAAGAGACAAATTTATTGTCCGACCTAAGACCTTGTGAAGAATGTCTGGAATGTCAGCACTTGCGATAAACAGAAATGCGTTGCACAGGCAACACCAACTAACCGCGTTGTTCCCTCTGGTAGACATTTGCGTGTTCCTACAAGGTACTCAGTAGAACCCACATTTTTATATAATATAAAATTGAGAAGTATGTACTTTCGAGAGCCATCCGGAAAGTAACCAACTATTTGGCATAACTAAATAATAACGAAACATCAACATAACACTTTATTTACAAAGTTACAGCACCTTACTCTATTTCTCAACATAATCTCCATTCTGTCAAGATATTTACTGTCACGTGATACCTGTTTTTCAATGCCGATGTTATACTTTTCTACCAGCAACGAAATTCTTCGTTTTATTCAATGCATAAAATGTTCCGCCAATCTAATGTTATATAAATAACGCAAGTGTATTGTGATATTGCAATAAACGAGTCTTCAGTGAGGAAATGTCACATAATTTACGAGTAATTAAGGAAGAACCAGAGTGGAAGTTTATCAATCATTATGAAGGAATTGAAAGCAAATGTTGATGAAAGAAACCAAAAAACCGCTATTTCACTTTGGTCACCGTACATGACTTTTTAGGTGGAAAATAGTTCACAACCGGTCAAAAACCTCAGCATCTTGGCTCAGATGTTTAGCGGTGGAAGAGTATAACACAGGCACTGAAACACCGGTACCACGTGACAATAAATACCTCGATAGTAATGCGATTATGTTGAGAAATAAAGTAAGGTACTGTAAATAAAGTTTTGTGTTCATATCTTTCGTTATTATGCAGTTATGCCGACACGTTCGTTACTTTCTGGTGCGTTTCCGTACATATGTAATAAACTATGTTAAAATATGTACTCAAATATGTAATATAAAATAAAGTGTAATAACACATTGAATAGGTAGAGTCAGACTGAAAAATTTAAGGCCATTGCTGGGATTTGAACCACGGATGTACCGGTCTCTAGGCAGTTGCTCTACCACAGAGCTACCATGGAAACATGGCGGCATGGCATTAAATTAAACAACTGACTCGCATGATTCCTGGTAAAGCACAAGGTGACCTCAAATTATTTTGAGTAAGATGCCCCAATGGTGGCCTACAATGTCGTAACTACTTTAACACTGTGCTTAAGACAAATACGACATTGGGCACGTCATCTCAAAGTAATGCGAGATCAATAGTGCTTTTCTGGGAAACATGCGAGTCAGTTGAATAATTATTCTCCGATTTCCCCCGCCTTGCATTCCACTGTCATCAGTACCATCGCCTACGATGACATTTGAGTTTGGATATCGTGCGTTAAAACAGTTGCAGAATTCAATGCGGCTATTTCAAGTTAAAACCGCCAGTTCTCTGCTGGTGGGCACAACCTTTGTTTTACGCCTTTAACCGTTTGCGCTGATAAACAAGACAGATAAAGCTTTGGCTGTCTATGTTGTGAAGAGTATGAGCTCTACCATCAAATACCCTTCAAATCCTCTAGTCACACGAAAGTTAAGGTTTCGAAGGTTTCCCAATATTTAGGACTAACACTCCCCTAGGCCTTACAAGCGGATGCCTAGAGGTCAGAAGCCTATCGGGGAGACAACGGCACGAAACCACAGAATGGAGAACCTGGAAAGAGTGGTCGGTGGTGCTCATGAGCGTGAGGAAGTGGATGATATGGACGATAGGAAAAGTGATGATGGAGCAATTGGTGGAATGAATGGCGGGGGGAACCGGAGTACCCGGAGAAAAGTCGCCCAGACGCCGCTTCGTCCACCACATGCAAGCGCTTGAGATCGAACCCAGGTCACCTAGGGGGGAGACGAGCGGTCTAACCATTCAGCCACGGCGCCGGAGTTATCTGTCATGAGTACAAACGTTAGGTTGTAAGTACTCTATTATGTTAGCTGCATGGTCAATGCAAACTACAAGATATTTTTCAATTATGCATGTATTTCCTATTGTGTTTACTTAACTACATAGTATGTGTAATACCTACCTTTATTAGATATAAAATTGGATTAATAATAGCATTGTTATGTGAGGGCCATCCAGAAAGTGACGGACGATTTGGCATAGCCAAATAATAACACAAAACTTTACTTACAAAGTTTCAGTACTCTATTTTTCAAAGTAATTGCCATTGCTATCAAGGTATTTATTGTCACGTGGTACCGGTTTTTCAATGAAGATGTTATACTCTTCCACCGCTAAAGATCTGACCCAAGATGTCACTGTCACTTTGAGGTCTTCATGGCTGGGAAATCTTTTCCATCCAAAAAGTCATATACGGTGTCCAAAGTGAAACACCGGTTTTTCTTAATTCTTTTATCAACGTTTGCTTTCAACTCCTCCATAACGATTGATGAACTTCCACTCCGGTCATTTTCGTACACACTGGTTCATCCTTGATTACTTATAAATTATGCGCCATTTCCTCACTGAAGACTCGCTCATTGCATCATCACCATACACTTGCGTTATTTGCCTATAAAATTCGATTGCCTGAATATTTTGTGAATTCAGAAAAACGAATAAGCTCTTTGGCGGCAGAAAAGACGTATAGCATCGGCATTGCAAAGCTGATAACACTTGACAATAAATATCCTGACAAAATGGAGATTGCGTTGGCAAATAAGGTTTTGTTGATAACTTTCGTTATTGTTTAATTATTTCAAATCGTCTGGCACTTTCTGGATGACCCTTGGTTATTACGTATATAACAATAGCAGATTATGATACTAGGGTTAAAAGTAGGATTTTATATTGCGAACAGGAATGCTTGAGAAAAGAACACCGTAGCCGGGTTTAGTAATCCCATGAGCAAAATGAAACCGGTTTTAACACGTGTGACATTTACTATTTTTAGACGGTATTCTAATTAGTATTGATTTCTGAAACTAAGGAAAATCACGTTTAAAACAAGACCAACTCACGTGTATAGCGAGATTCTTGAAACAAGAGAAACGGGTTAGTATATCCGATCTTTTTTGGTTTGTGACCTTCAGACTTTCGTTTAAAGAATGTTGTAATCTTATGGTGCTTACTAATATATTTATTGTTCTTGACGTTAACACAGCGTTTAATCACTGAATAGTTGATCCGCAATGATGACTTCTACTGTTTATTTTTCTCTTCGAAGTAAGCCAAGAGCACATTTTCAGTGATATTATTTATAACACGTTTTGATTACACCAGACAATGGGGCGATTAAATGCTACTCTATATTGCTTTCTAGATTTTGGGTTTTTCTAGCACGCATGTTTACAATGTACACAGTAGATAGAGAAGGTATTTTATTCCAGTCAAAAATTCGATATCGAGATTTCACGGGAAATACGTGTTTTGAGTCACCTGCATAAACAAAGTATTTTGGGAAAATTTCATATACGCCTGTGAACGTGTGCGTGTGTAGCAGCAAAATCCAAAAACGAAAAGTCGGCTAAATACCAAACCTGGTATTTATGTTCAGTATTTTCTAAGGATGCGGCGTGAAGATTTTTAGAAAAATCCCCACCCCAACTACCCTTTACATGGACCATTTTTCAAAAAAATGTATTTCTCAAAAATGACTCAAACGATTTTGATTATATGTTTAAGATATTTTCATGAAAAACGACATGTAGGTATATCTTGAGTTTTCTAGGAATATTCTCTGAAGAGCTCTTCATTTTGGGTGAGTTTCGTATAACTGGTAAACCGTAAGAAATAAACAAAAACATATATATATCGTTAAAACACACAATGTATATCATATACATTTTTCTGTAGAGGTACCGTTTATAGATATTCCTTGTTACTGATTTTAGTTTGAAACTATTTAAAACTTCTCTGAAACCGGAAGTCGTTTTTCATTTTATCTCTCTTCTTCTTCTTCTTTTTTTTTTTTTTTTTTTTTTTTTTTTTTTTTTTTTTTTTGCTCCTGATCATTCAAATAGAACCGATTTTTAATTTTTTCACACAGCATTAGCTTCTAAAAGGTTCGACTGTCTCTTTAACCTAGTGTATTCCCTTTCTACTTACAAGGAAACAAGTAACTAGACAATTTTTGCAAATGTT
This sequence comes from Hymenopus coronatus, assembly GCA_030762935.1. Taxonomy (NCBI): domain Eukaryota; kingdom Metazoa; phylum Arthropoda; class Insecta; order Mantodea; family Hymenopodidae; genus Hymenopus; species Hymenopus coronatus. The sequence continues at coordinate 19,173,813 of CM060900.1, forward strand.
TTACCTCAATTAGTATGAAGTGGACAGAAGAATAAGCTTTAGTATGAACAGGCAGAGAAAGTGATGTAAATTGAACACATCAGATGTTTGCGGGTTGTAGTTCTGCTGTTATTCTGTCTGCGACTTAATTTCATTTGACTATTTAATTTCCTTCTAAATTTATATTTGCCGACATATAGTCTTATGCACGTTATACTAGATAAAAATAACTTTTTAGATGAGAAAGCAGAAAGAAAGCCAATGTAACTACAGATGAACTCTCTAACGAGCTCTATAGTAAAATTAAATTATGGCGGTCTGTATTGTGAAAGAATAATGAGATACTAATGATGTAAAAAGACCGAATGAAAAGTAGAGCCTAATCAAAGAGGTCGAATTATTAAACATTCACAAATACAAAGCATAATTGTCATGTGATTGTACTTGAACTCAAAGTTGGCCGGAATGGAGTGGTATTTTGAGATACTCTAAAGCTTCAGGTTGAGGATGTGGAAAGGATGTTTAAAACCCACATGGCAGATCACTGAGACAGTGAACATCTAGACCCTCAAAACTGCAACTATTTAGACAGCTATTTATGATACAAGTGGTAAAAATGGTGTTTTATATTGTGAGTAGGAAGCTTGCGAAACGAGGCCGTAATCCTACGCACAGTATGAAACAATTTTAACACAAGCATCATTCGCTATTGATAGACAGTTCTCAATATTTGTAGACATATTATAATTATAAATAGACCGTTTTACTTTTTTCACCGAGTTCATACTTAACGGTCCGCGCGCGATATTCAGTTGTTCCTTGCTTAGCATCAGTGCTGACAACATGATGACTTACTCGTTCAGAACGAAAACATTCTATACCCAGAGGCAGTGCAATTTTGGTGTCTCCACTGTTTGCATAATTTCGGATGGTTCAGCAAATTCCATGTTCATTACATTCCAATCATCCACCATTTAATGGATCGATACGAGGTTTCAAAGTCATAGCCTACCTGAATGAGGCTGTGGACGCATAAACCAAAGTTTGCTTCATTGAGGTATTATAATTTTATAACCCCGAGTGACAGAACTTTCTACTTTCAACGTTGCTGGCATCTGATAAAAGACATACTTTTAGCATCAGCTCTCTAAAATACTATTACAGAACCAGAAATATCAAATGCAAATTTCAGAAGAAAACAAAATGTTCTATTTACCAGGTTATGTATCGGCCACTTCGACCTCAGCCATGGCTATGTGGCGAAGAAAACAATCAAAGATCCATGCCCGAAATGTTCAGCTCGAGAAGACGTATCAATATCTCACCTTATCCTCAAGTATCCTTGTGTTACTGAACGAAAGAAGGAACTTAAATCTCATGAGTGACCTGTATTGCATGTTCAACACCAACGAAGGATGCAGAAAAGCCATCAAGTTAATGGAGATCACAACTGCTGTCTTTCATATAACACAATTTAATTATTATAAACAGCTTTTGATACTATTATAATTGTTTATCAGTATATATTCTTCTGTTATCAAAGTTCAAATTGTTGAGTATATGACCACAGATCTAACACTTTTGTATTAAATATATATATATGGATCTTTGTTATATAAAAATAATACTGTGGTCGCTGGTGATATTTGTTGTTATAAAGTGGCCCTAAATATATTCATTTAAAAAACTCTAGTTTGTAGGCACTACGTTACATATACTATGTTTCAACCATAATCTCTAAAAAATTATTATTAGTAACTAATAATAATTTAAGAAGCAGCATAGAAACTTATAAGGAACGAAAAATAGAGAAAAATGTTCTTCGTAATATTTATTTCAAATAAATGTTTTTGTTTTGAATAAAGATATTTTAGCATTTACTTTGAATTATTTCCAATATCATTAGATCCCAGAAAGTGCTAATAACCAATCGTAAGTGTAAAAAGTTAATTTGAATTATATTGGCAAAGAAATGAGAAGATTTTCCTCTCAGAGCCAAAAATGAATGATTTAAATACTAATGCAGGGTTTCTTAAAATGTCTGCCAAACTATTTAGAACATGGATTTCCATAAAGAAGTCAAAGTGTACGTTTGACTAACATTATAAAGGTTCATTTTTGCAAGAAATTAAAAATTGAAAATTTCAGCCATTTTGGCTTAAAATTGCGCTCTACGTACTCTTAAGGTTTCATTGAATTTTGGTGCACAAATGTTATATAGTATTATATAACATTAGCTAAATATAATATTAGTAGCCATATCAAACGTATAAAGTATAATAGATCATATACTATGATGTAATATATACTAGATACAGTATAGTATAGCGAATAATAAAAACGTAGAAATTAAGTAGAAGGTTAGAAACTTCTTATTTGTTTTTTACATTCTTTATTTTTATGTTGTGTATACGGGGCTAGAGAAGTATTGTATTCCACACAAAAATTCTATGTCGAAATTCCACCGAAAATATATGTTTTGGAGTCCCCTGAGCCAGAAAAAAAACATTTTATTTTTAGAAAAAAAGGCCCTTGTGTGTCTGTGAACAACATAGCTGCTCAAAAACAAAGTGACCGTAAAATACCAAACATGGTATTCAGCTTTAGTGTCTTCCAAGGATGCGACGCAAAGTTTATCATGAAAATCCCACACCACAAACTACTCTTAACATTGGAAAATGTTGATGGCATTAACGATTTTGACTAAAATCCCGTATATTAATGCTATTTACGTCCCCAATAAATGCATACCGTGAATTCTCTGTTAATAGCCTCTGAAGACCTGTTTATTTTGCCGAATTTTGCTTAATTACTAAACCGTTAGAGATAGACAGAAACTTACTACATAAAAACGTAGATCTCGTCAAAACCAATAAGTTATGTCCTTACGTTTTGTTGTGGAGGTAACCGTTTCCAAGATATTCCTTTTTAGTGGTTTCAATTGTGAAGTGCTTACACTTTTTTCAGATATGGAGCGTCCGTTTTTGATTTTGGTTTTTTTTGTTTCTTTTGTCTACTCCTGGCCAAACAAAGAAGCAATTGGCAGTGACAATCGCATAACGATAGTTTTTAGAACATTTGACTATCATTTTAGCCTTGTGCATTCCCTTAGTTGCCTTCTACTTATAAAGCACTAAAATAAGAATATTCTGCTAATGATTATCTCGATTAGCATTGTGTAGAAAGAAGAATAATCTTTTGTAAGAAGTTTATAGAGCAGCTAGAGAAAGTCATGTGAATGTAACACATCAGATTTTTCTTTCAATACACTTAAGCCTCGTGTTTTGATGCTAAGCTACCATGTCATTATGGTAGGTTTTCTTAGGGACACTTGGAGAGGAAATTCAAATGTCTATATTTCTGTATGTATTTTTCTGAAAAGGTTGCTGTGATTGTATTGTTGTTATGTTAATATGAATACCAAATTTCATTCAAGTTGGATAAATATTTGCAAGATATAAGTTATTTCATAAATGTTATCATGTAAGTTTATTGCAAAATGTCCCTAGTGTCTTAAATTTAAGAAACTGGTTGGCATGTTCTGAATTGGAGCTTAGAACAACACTAAAAACCTGAAACGGGGATATTTCAATAACTTTGATTACTTAGTTATTATAATTTGTTTAAAAAAGTTAAAAATGTGTATATCTAAAAGGTAATCATTTGAATATAAATGCATATTTTGAAAAACACTATTGGGGAAGTGGTGGGAATATGGAGCCCCCAATTATCTGAACAACAATGAGCTGGAATCTAGCAGTGACAGCTGAAACACATTGTTTGGTTGCGTAACAGTTGATAAAAGCGTGTGTTGGCGGCAGTTGATTAAGGACTTCTAGTGCCACGGCCGAGTAGTTTTCGATTCCTTGTGAAACCATATAAGGTGTGTAAAGTACTTTGTTTTGCACGATCTTGTAAGCGTCAAGGGTTATTATGTGTTTTTAGAAATCTTATTATATAGTTTCAAACATTATAGTGGTATTTATTGAGGCGATATATATTGTTGATTTCAACATAGCGATGTGGAAAATGTGGAACCCTGCAGTGCTTGTAATATGGAACCCGGATTATATGCATGCCACAAGTTATGTAGTTTGTCCAAGAAAGGAGCTCTTTTTGTTGTTTTTTAGATGCCACGAACTTCACTTAAGACAACATCTCGTAGAGATTGGAAGTAATGGGATAAAGAGGACACGATACAAGCTGTTTTGGCTGTACGGGAGAAGAAAATGGGCCTAAGGACAGTGGTAAAGAATTTTCGTGTCCCAAAAACAACATTAAGACGTTGATACTGTGCTTTCTCCTGATATTGTGGTAGTAAAGAAGTTAGGAAGAAGGTCAATACTTCTAGAGTGCACTGAAAACGAACTGGTAGATTATCGCCTCCTAATGGAAGCTAAATTCTACGGAGCTATTCGTATGGGCGTTCGTAAAATGGCATTCCAGTTAGCTGTTAAGCAATGGCGTGAAAAATCCATTTCGAGGAGAATCTGCTGGTAGGGCCTGGTTTGACCATTTCGTGCAGCACTTTATGAATTGCTGGAGGCGCAATATAATCAGTACAGGTATCCCTCTGACAGTGCATGGAGCGTGGATGAAACAGGGTTCAGTATAGTGCAAAGTAAAATTCCTCAAGTTTTTGGATTGGAAGAAAACGACAGGTATGCACTCTGACAGTTGCTGAGCGAGGGTCTCTTGTCACAGTGGTCTGTTCGATGACTGCTGGAGGCTCGGTTGTGCCACCGATGATGATTTTCCCCAGAAAAAATATGACAGAAACACTGATGAGAGGGTCTCGCCCTGGATCTATTGGGAGAGCTCATTCCTCAGGATGAGCACAGAATCACCTTTTCACTGCTAGAACATTTTATTGAGAAGACCGCCCCATCGGAGACGTCCCCGATTCTACTGATTCTCGATAGTCATTATTGATAGTCATAATTGATATGGCTAGAAGACATTACGTTCACATACTTTCTCTGCCGCCTTACGCAACCCATAAGCTTCAACCGTTGGATCGGACATTTATGGGTGTCCTTAAGACTCACTACGGTGAACACATTCGGCAGTGGATGGCTCACAATGAAAAACCCCTTGGTCCATGTGACGTTGCAGAGCTTCCGGATGTTCACAACACACCTTACCCAATGGTACTCCAGCATCTTCTCCTTCCACTAAAGCTTAAAACCAATCCCTCACTATTTCCCTCGGAGACATTTGCCCTGTTCTTGTTCCAAAGAAGAATAAATGCACAAGCCCGCAACCCTTGTAGCAGGATCACCTTATAAAGCATATTTGGGGGCTTCAAAGAAACAAAAAGATGCAGAAACAAACCAACGACATGGAGGTAAAGGGCGTGGATGTGGATGTATAAGACTTGAACGTGTTCACAAAGGACTTGGACGAGGTCAAGAGGATACATCAGAAAGTGACGATTCAAGCAATGGGTATGTAAATCTTCCTTCAGGCCGCTCTGATTGATCTTTGGAACTGTCCATTGGTGAGCCTCAGCCTGATAATGAAGATATGTACATCTTGTATGTTCGGCAGGTTTTCTAATGATGCAGAAGAGGAGTTGAGGGTTCAGTGCATGATTTGTGATATGTGAGTCCATAATGATTGTGCTGGAGCTGACGGAAATACGTATGCATGTGTAGTCCATAATAACTTCAATTTGTTTGTGAAGCTCATAATTCGATTATTATTTTGCAACTTAATAAAAATTACAATATAGTTGAGTTTTAACTTCCATATTACCCGCGCCATAACTGTCATGTCGAGTTTCTTACATTTTCATAAAATAAAATGAATATTAGTTTTTTCATTTGGTACAGAAATAAATCAGTTAAGGGGTTAGAGGTCAATATACAGGGGATATACGAAATTCCGTAATTGGTATGAATCGAATTGATAGTTTAAGACACATATCTTAAAAGCAAAGTGGGGTTCCATAATGAGTTAAGATGTTCAAGGAATATTCAGCAATACCCTTACTGTTGATCGATGAAAAATAGAATACATCTGTAGGTTAGTTAAAAAGCTGCAATTTTTTTAAAAAAAAATCTCCTAAACTTTTATTGAAAAATTACCATTTTAAATTTTAAATAAATGACTAATCCGTCCATATATAAAATCTTTTTCAATAAAATATAGCTTATTTAGGTGCTAACGTTTGACAAAAATTTCAGACCTTAGTGTGAATTAATATCAGAGATAATTTGTATAAGTAATTTTAATACTTCAGAAATTGCTTTCAAACATAGAATTAAAAAAAATGTAACCAATAATTTCAAACACAACTTCGCAATATTTCGAAACTCTCTCATGAAGGAAATATGAACAGGATGCCAATGCTGCCAATAGCTAAAGTAAAAATTCCCGATATAAAAAAACCCTCTTCTCTAACACTAATATTTACAAAGTTATTGATGTTTTATCAAAATGTTCTAAAAAAATCTGATATGTTCCATTCACATGACTCTTTCTACATCTTTGTAACACATTATTGTTAATAAGCTTATTCGTCTAGCTGTTCATGCTAATTGAGATAAACATTAGCACAGACGGTCTTATTACTTAGTTCCTTGTAAGTAGAAGGAAACATTTTAAACTGAAACTAATAACAAGAAATATTTCAAAACCGGCGAACTCTACAAAAAAAAATGTATATGACATAAATTGTGTGTTTTAACGAGATCTACATCTACAAGTTTTTGTCTATCTCTTACGGTTTACCAGTTATGTAACATTCAGCAAAATTCGTCCAGAATAAACAGGTCTTCAGAAGCTATGCCCAGAAAAATCAAGTTATTCGTTTTATTTGTGATGGAAACGGCTTTAAAATGTAGTAGTTTAATAAAAATAGTTAGAGCTATTTTCGAGCAAAACAAAATTTTCGAAAATTTTGCAATGTAAAGGGTAGTTTGTGTTGGGGGGATTTTCTTGAAACTCTTCATATGGCATCCTTGGAAGATATTAAATCTAATTTAGTGTTGTATTTAAAGGTCTTTTCATTTTCGAGCTACGCTGTCCACAGGACTGTTTTCTGAAAATTACTTTTTTGATTCAGGGGGTCCTAAAACATGTATTTCCGGTGAAGTTTCGGTATCGAATTTTAGGGTGGAATACAATACTTCCTCTATACATGTAGAGAAAAAATTACTACGTAGGATTATTTTCAAAAATATTTTAAACTATGTACAATGAAGCAAAATGAGTGGGAGATTCGATGTATTGATATGTAACTAAGAGATGAAAATGCAGCTACACCAAAATGAAACTATGAAAATACCATTCTGCTTCGCTTAAAGAAAGAAAGTAGACAGTTGTTGAAGCGCTCACGCCACTGGTTTCATGCGTGGGCAGAGAACTGACTCGATCTGAACTGTCCCGCCTCTTTCACTTGTTTTGCTTTGTTGCAGCCATGTCCTTGCCGTAACCCCAAGCGTTCACCTCGGAGAAGCAGCAGCAGCAGCAGAATGGAATTCGTGGTCATAGAAGACATTGCCTGGAAAATCCCTCTCAACGAGCAAGGTGAACGTTCGGTCGCACCTGCCCTCCAATCCACTGCATTCGACTTTTTCTTTCACTTTTCAAGCGCAATTCCTCTGCGGTTTGGGAGGGGAAGGAAGGCTTAAAAATTCTTTGTTCCAGCACGTTCATTACATAATACTGTACCTGAGAGCCAAAAAAGGGAAAATCGAGATTTTGGCACCTTTAATGATAAAAAACAATTGTCTTTAGGGCCATACTATCACATATTTTGGATTTTTTTTATAGAAGGTGAGATATTGAGGACCATATGCTTTTAAGTCCCTTCACTCATTAATACCAAAGTATCTGAAAGATATGCTGGCTCTATTTTCAGTGCTTCTATGATTATTGTTAGTCCATATAAGATAGTTTGGTTCACATGAACCTTGGCAACAATGACGTGATTATCTTCATTTGTTGACTAAGATGTGAACTGTACCAATCATATGCTTAAATTATTTAATAGTGTGACATAGCTAGCAGGGGAAGGAAGCTTGTTGAACTTGCTCTATTGAAAACGATTTCAGCTTCGCTTACCTTCAAATATATCGGTCATCAGTGATCGAAAGAAGCCCATAAGTAAAGTAAATTATGACAACATTCTTAAATTATTGCAGTGGATTCCAGAAGAACACAGATATTACTTCAAAAACCTACCACATCAGAATGACATGGCTGATTTTCCTGAAGAAGAGCATTGAATTTGGTATTGTTTAGGATACAATTTTTTTAAGAGCTGTATACATATTTTTAATTTCATACTGACAAATTGCTTCAACAATGTTAATAGTATGCATTAGGTAATATTAATGAGTTTATTGCTCATGATCATCTTAAGTCCCTAAAATAGGATCTAAAGTTTGAAACCAAACAATCTTCAGCACACCTTTTCATATTAATATTTATTTGTATCTGGCTAAAAACATTGTTGTTATAGTACACAACTAGATAGGATAAGGTAAAATACAACATGGTAATACACTTTGAAACAATAAATAAAAAAATAGACCTTCAAATTATATTGCTGTTTTATTAATTTTGTGGGTTTTTTTCCTTCAGTAAAATCAATAAAATGTGACTTACAATAGAATGGCTCGCAGGTACAGAATGTTGCACGACATCAAAATTATGCTCGAATATGAGCAACTCTCCTTAAAGATACCCATCTGTGAAAATTGATCAAAAAGTGCAAAAAATGATTTTTTTTTTTTTTTTTTTTTTTTTTGCCTAATTAAATAATGTAATGCTTGTAATCCAATTTCCTGTTGCTTTTATTACCACGTGGCGCTTTAAACCGTATCACCGTATTCACTGTCACAGTGATCTGCCATGTGGGTTTTAAACATCCTTTCCACATCCTGAACCAGAAGCTTTAGATTATCTCAAAACTGCGATTATGTTATTATACCACTCCATTCCGGCCAACTTTGATTTCAAGTACAATCACATGACAATTATGCTTTGTATTTGCATATGCTTAATAATTCGACTTCTATGATTAGTTTCTACTTTTCATTGTGTCTTTTTACATAATTAGTCTCTCATTATTCTTTCAGAATACAGTTCGCCATAATTTAATATATTATAGAACTCGTTAAAGAGTTCATCTATAGTTATATTGGCTTTCTTTCTGCTTTCTCATCTAAAATGTTATTTTTATCTAGTATATGACGATTTAAATGAATGACTATAAGTGGGTGTGGTTCTTTAACCTTTTCACTATGGTGAAAATTTGCTAAAAATCCGCTTTATATATTACTCGGAATTAGTCTAATCAGTCCGTGAGAGTTGACAGTTTAAAAATTTCTGCAGGAGAATATGAAATTCCAAGACTTATAAAGAAACAGCGTTAAATTGTATGTTAAACCTTAAAACCTATTTGCTCGTGTTTTTATTTTTCAGCGTTTTCAAAACTTTAAATTGTTCCACACGATGCAGTTTTCGAAACAGGAGCTTGAAATTTTTTATGCTTGGATAAAAATAGTACAAAAGAAAATTGATGAGATGATGTATTTTTAATATCACCAGTGTTTGTGTAATTAAATAATAAACTCTATCTTTCAATAGCAAAAATAAAAAAAATAATAAAAAGACAATTAAATTATTTTTTTTTTCCTAAACCAATAGTCAGATAAAAATTTCATCTCATCAATTTACTAATATTATATCAGTATAACTGCAAAGTATTATATTTCTGTAACTGAAATTGCATCGTCCGGAATGATTTAATTACAATCACTGTAAAATGTTAATATCACAGGAACTATTTTGAACAAAAGTCTGAAAATTAGCAATGTAAAATATTGTTAATACTGCCTTTGCTGTGTTAAAGTTTCAAATCAATCCAAGGAAAACTGTAGATTTTAGGTTTTTCACATATGGGTATCCTTAAGGATATGTATAGCTGAAACTTTGAAATTCCAAACTAATAATGCTTCTTTAACATTTATTTGTTTAGGTATTCTTTATTTCATTAAGTTTTACTTTATCCAGCCCGCATGTACAATGTGCATAGTGGATAGAGAAGGTATCGTATTCCACCCAAAAATTCAATGTCGAGATTTCAAGATAAATACATGTTTTAGTACCCCCTGAGTATAAAAAGTAATTTTTAGAAAGAAAGTCTGTATATATGTGTGTCTGTGGACAGCATAGCTCAAAAACGAAAAGACCGTTAAATACCAAACTTGGTATTTAGGTTTAATCTCTTTCAAGGAAGCGATACAAATATTTTCCAGAAAATCCCCCCACCACAAACTACCCTTTACATTGAAAATTTGTTGAACATTTTGATTTTCTCAAAAATGGATCTAACGATTTTGATTAAAATACCTTATATTAAACATATTTACATACCAAATAAAATATATATCTTGAATTTTTGGGGGATAGCCTCTGAAGACCTCTATTTTAGATGAATTTTACCTAATTTTGCTTAACTATTAAACCGTAAGAGATATGCAAAAACTTACTGCAGAAAAATTTAGATCACGTCAAAATACACAATTTATGTGCTTTACGTTTTTGTTGTGGAGGTAACCGTTTCCGAGATATTCCTTGTTATTAGTTTCAATTGTAAAGTATTTATAGTTTTCTCAGACAGGAAGTGTCCGTTTTTCTTTTGTTCTATTCCTGGCCAAGCAAAGCAACGATTTGCAATGACAATCGCATAACGACAGTTTTTAAAACATTTAATTATCACTTTAGCTACCCTTTACATTGAACGTTTTTGGAAAATTTTGATGTTCTCAAAATCGATTCTAATAATTTTGATTAAATTGCCATATGTGTAAGTTATTTTCATGATAAAAGAAATCTGTGCCTTTGAATTTTCTGGAAATTGCCTCTGAAGATCTCTTCATTCTGGATGACTTTTATATAACTGATAGAGCATAAGAGATAGACCAAAACTTGCTACTCAGAAAATGTAGATCTCGTTTAAACACACCACCTGTTTTTAAATTTAACCGTTTCCGAGGTATTCCTTGTTATTGGTTGACATTTTAAATACTTAAAACTTCTCTCAAATGCGAAGTTCTTTTTTGTTTCATACATCTTTATCGCTTTACTTCTGACCATGCACGCAGAACCGAAATTCAATCTATCACATTGCGCCCAGTCTCGATTAGCATGATTTAGATAAAAGCAAAACAAAACAAAAAATAATTTTTAAGCTTAACGTCCTTTAACCCGGTTGGTCATATCGGACGATGAATGAAATTGGTGAAATGATGCTCAAATGATCTCGGGGTCCATGGAGCTTAATGTTACTCGACATTCGTCTTCTCAGGATAAGGGAAAACCCCGAAAAAATACCTATCAGGGTAACTCACCCTAAACGAGATTCCAACTCACGACCTTTCGAATGTGAGGCAGACGCGCTACCATCACACTACCCAGGCGGGCCAAAATCTTTTGTAAGAATAGTTTGTTTGCAGAACAGGTAGGGAAAGTCATGTGAATGGTACAAATCCGAGTTTCGTGTCAAACTGTCGTCCTCTGTGGTGTAATGGGTACCATGCTAACTTCATATACCCAAGGTTGCGGGTTCAAACGATGGATTTTTTCGGGCGTGAAAATGGCTTCCTTCGGAAAAGAAGTAAGATTTCCGGCATGTAAACGAGCGTCAAGCCTGATAAAAGAGGGCTCTGAGTAAAATTAAACCATCTTTCACGCCCGGTATAGAATGGGACGCTGAGAACCACAACAGTTAAAGAGCGTCCATAAATAAAACTCAATTTCCATTTCTCACATAATGGAGTTCTTCATATTTAAAATGTTTGAGACATTATTTCCTTATTGCAGTTCTTAAAGTTAGTGTTGACCGTTGTGATATTTCGTCAGATGTATTCAATAAATGAGAAATATAAAGATAAACCTAACAAGAAAGGTTTATACGAAACAAAATATAATGATTTGTTACATCGGACACCGCTCTCTATTCTCTGGGTCAACTCGTATTTCATTAAAATGATTATTTACTTCTAAAATGACTGGAAGGTAGTAGTTAGCGAAAAGTAAGAACATTTAAACATTAAACCCCACAGCTCCCTCGGGGTTCGAGTTGTTTGAGAGCCTGGGCTGTAAACGTAACAAATATAGAGATGTCGACAACAACAGTTCCTTTTGCTCTAAGTGACTGATAACAATACTCGCTTTGGCATATTTAATTAGAAGGCAAGCAAGCGAGCGAGGATAACGTCGGCTGACAGGCAATAAAACGCGTCAAGACGCTTGCTTACACAAATCAGCTACCGGCACATCTCAATACTAATTGCATATTCAACAAGTTATGACGCCATGTCTACATATTCATAGCAGAATAATCATTTGCGAAAGTCTATTTTAAGCAAGACAGAATGGGGCCTCAACACTCAAAAGAAGACCTGATTAACGCTGAACTCTGAAGTTTGAAGGAATGAACGGAGGGACTCCTCGGAACCTCGTCTCAACACGTATCTCTTGTGCCCACCACCCCCAGCAGAGACGGTGTCGCACCTTGACTCTACGCGTGTCTCTTGTGCCCACCACCCCCAGCAGAGACGGTGTCGCACCTCGATTCTACGCGTGTCTCTTGTGCCCACCACCCCCAGCAGAGACGGTGTCGCACCTTGACCCTATGCGTGTCTCTTGTGCCCACCACCCCCAGCAGAGACGGTGTCGCACCTTGACTCTATGCGTGTCTCTTGTGCCCACCACCCCCAGCAGAGACGGTGTCGCACCTCGATTCTACGCGTGTCTCTTGTGCCCACCACCCCCAGCAGAGACGGTGTCGCACCTTGAATCTACGCGTGTCTCTTGTGCCCATCACCCCCAGCAGAGACGGTGTCGCACCTTGACTCTACGCGTGTCTCTTGTGCCCACCACCCCCAGCAGAGACGGTGTCGCACCTTGACTCTATGCGTGTCTCTTGTGCCCACCACCCCCAGCCGAAACGGTGTCGCACCTTGACTCTACGCGTATCTCTTGAGCCCACCACCCCCAGCCGAAGCGGTGTCGCACCTTGTCTCAAAGCGTATCTCTTGTGCACACCACCCCCAGCAGAGACGGTGTCGCACCTTGACTCTACGCGTGTCTCTTGTGCCCACCACCCCCAGCAGAAACGGTGTCGCACCTTGACTCTACGCGTATCTCTTGTGCCACCACCCCCAGCAGAAACGGTGTCGCACCTTGACTCTACGCGTCTCACTTGTGCCCACCACCCCCAGCAAAAACGGTGTCGCACCTTGACTCAACGCGTGTCTCTTGTGCCCACCACCCCCAGCAGAAACGGTGTCGCACCTCGTCTCAACGCGTGTCTCTTGTGCCCACCACCCTCAGCAGAAATGGTGTCGCACCTTGACCCGGAAGGGATCCCTTGGGCTCACCACCCATGACAGAAAAAGTTTCCAACCTCATCTTAACGCGTATCTCTTGTGCTCACCACCCCCAGCAGAAACGGTGTCGCACCTTGACCCGGAAGGGATCCCTTGGGCTCACCGCCCTTGACAGAAAAAGTTTCCAACCTCATCTTAAACGCGTATCTTTTGTACACACCACCCCCAGCAGAAACGGTGCCGCACATCGACTCAACGCGTGTCTCTTGTGCACACCACCCCCAGCAGAAACCTTGTCGCACCTTGACTCAACAGGGATCTCTTGTGCTCACCAACCCCATCAGAAACGTTGTGACACCTTGACTCAACAGGGACCTTTTTTGCTCACCACCCCCAGCAGAAACGGTATTATTAAAATTCAAGGTGCCGTCGCGAGTAAAACCAGTCTCATCCGTGAATAAGATATAGGCTTGTGCTTTGTCAAGACGTATGGCAGTGAGGGAAAGAGTTAGTCAAATGACCACCTGGAGAATCCTGCATGAAAATATTCTGTACCCGTATCACCTTCAACATGTTCTTCTTCTCTTCTGGATCTACAGCCCTTGGTGAGCTTTGGCCTCCTGCACAATCCTCCTCCACATATCTCTATCTTCTGCTTTACTTTTCCATCCTCTGATTCCAACATGTGCAAGGATTAAATGAGTCAGACTTTGAGTTAAGAAGACGTTTCTGCCAACGCATGTTACAGCAGTGCCCTGTGTTCATCTTATTCACGGGTGAGGTTGGTTTTACTCGCGACTGCATCTTCAATTTTCATAACAATCCTAACTGGACATTTGAAAATACTAATGAAGTACGACAGGACAACGATCAACAGAGGCTCTCTCAACAACAGAGTACGCCAGAGCATGGAACGCAGGCTTACTGTATGCATCGAAGCAAGAGAAAGCCATTTTGAGGAATTGTTGTAACTTTCGATTTTGTGACGTAACTCTGAAATAAATGATTTTCACACCCATGTTCTTATGAACTTTTTTTACTGTGTAAAAATATATAACACCAATAAAGATACATTCTGTAGAATGGAACACTGAGAACCACAGTAGTTAAAGAGCGCCCATAAATAGAAGTCAATTTCCATAGTAACATTTCTGCAAAATTTATACAATTCCATATTTGACAGTTGTAAAAGAACCTCAAGCCTGATAAAGACACCTCTGGTCTTTCACGCCTAATATAGAATGAGACGTTGAGAACCACAGCAGTTAAACAACGTCCATAAAGAAAACTCCATTTCCATGGTAAAATTTCAGCAAAAATTATACAGAAATATAGACATTTGGTGTCCCTTTTGGTTGAGACAGACTCTAGTGTTGTGTGTCCACTTCCTTGTTACTATGTTTTCAAGCAGCACATTGCACCTAACAAGTACCAGAGCACAAACTTTGTAACTTTCACTGTCATCAAAATGGCATGTGCTTGTGCAAAGTGACAACGCGTGCTTCATTAAGCAACATATACAAATATATCAAGTCCCCTTTTTCTTTGTTTCCGCGCCAAAACTTTTAAAATAAACGGAGTCGGAGAACTGGATTGCATGGCAGTTTATTCTCGTCGTTTTGCCTGCCAGCTCACGCCAAGCAATCACTGGTAATGGCCCTCACAACGACACTGCCATACAACAAAGAACGCGTGCGCTCAGTGTTCAGTACATAAAACTCTGATGTGGTACATTCACATTACTTTCTCTATTGTAGCTATACGTACAAACTTCCTGTAGGACTATGTACAATGTATACAGTAGGTAGAGAAGGTCCTGTATTCCTCCCAAAAATTCGATATCGTGATTCCGTCGGAAATGCATGTTTTCAGGATCCCTGAATCCAACACAAATCTTTTTACTTTCTCTAGCCAGTATATACATAGTAACTAGAGAAGGTAATGTATTCCACCCTATAATTCGATGTAGAGATTCCACCACAAATATATGTTTTGGGATGCCCTGAGTCCAAAAAAGCATTTTAGAAAAAGGCCCGTGTCTGTGTCTAGGCGTGATACTTTGGGCAGTATAGCTCAAAAATGAAAATTCAGTTAAATGCTAAACTTGGTATTTTAATTAAGCATCTTCCACGAAGATTTTTAAAAAAATCCCCCCACCCCAAACTATCTTTACATGGAGAAATTTCTAAATATTGATTTTCTCAAAAATGGCTCTAACGATTTTGATTAAAATATCGTATGTTAAATATATTTATATGCAAAATAAAATATATATCTTGAACTTTCTGAGTACCGCCTCTGAAGACCTCTTTATTCTGGATGAATTTTGCTGGATTTTGCATAACTAGTAAACCGTAAGCGATAGACAAAACATACTACACAAAAAATATAGATATTGTTAAAATACACAATTTAGGCTATTTACACTTTTTCGTGGAGTTGACCATTTTTTAGATATTTCTTGATATTAGTTTCAGTTTTAAAATACCTAAAACTTTTCACATACGGGAATTTGTAAACTCCTGGCAATACAAAGAAACGGATTTGGCAATCAGCTCAGCTTTTAAAAGATTTGACTATCGTTTTCGCCTACTGCATTACCTTGTTTTCCCCTACTTACAACAAAGTATTTCTGCTCTTGTTTATCTCGATTAGCATGAAACAGATAGAAGCACGTGGTTTTTAGCAATCATTTATTACAGAGAGTACAGAAAGTCATATGAATGGAACACATCTGATTTTTAATGCTTCTCTTATTGTTTCGCTTTTAATGTGATTTTTAAGACCACGAACCTCAAGACTGTTATTTCGATCGTTTCAATTATTCATTTGTTTTATTCCTACTCATGACCTAGGCTGCATAGAATACAATGGAAACTGCCATAGGTTTTAAAATTTAATACAGTATCTTTTTTGTCTTGTTTTCTAATGTTTGATAGTTCCCATATCTGTTGAAATGCATGTGCTTTTTTTTTATATAGATCTTTTTCATATTCAAATGAAATGTCCCAACCTAGATATTTGAAATATTTCACTTGTAGTGCTGCTGTTTTTATAAGTATATAACATAAAGTCATACGAAGGCGATCCAGAAATATGGAACGTTTTAGCATAACTAAATAATAACGAAAAATATGAACACAAAACTTTGTTTACAAAGTTACAGTACCTTACTCTATTTCTCAACATAGTCGTAATTACTATCAAGGTATTTATTGTCACGTGGTACCGGTGTTTCAATGCCTGTGTTATACTCTTCCACCGCTAAACATCTGAGCCATGATGTTGAGGTTTTCACCGGTTGCGAAATCTTTTCCATCCAAAAAGCCATGTACGGTGACCAAAGTGAAATACCGCGGTTTTTTCATTGTTTCATCAACATCTGCTTTCAATTCCTTCATAACGGTTGATGAACTTCCACTCTGGTCTTTGTCGGGCAAACTGGTTCTTCGTTGATTACTCGTAAATTATGTGACATTTCCTCACTGAAGAGTCGTTTATTGCATTATCACAATACGCTTGCGTTATTTGCCTATAGGATTCGATTGGCCGAACATTTTGTGCATTCATAAAAACGAATAAGTTCTTTGGTGGTAAAAAAGTGTAACAACTACATTAAACACTGGTACCACGTGACAATAAATGTCTTGAGAGAATGGAGATTACGTTGAGAAATAGAGTAAGCTGCTGTAACTTTGTAAATGAAGATTTGTGTTGAGATGTTTCATTATTATTTTGTATTGCCAAATGGTTGGTAATTTTCTGGATGACCCTCGTATTTGAATTAAAGAGAGTGTTTTGTTTCGTGAAGCACAAAGTCGCAGTTGCCAGTTGCTGTCGTCAAAGCAACAAGAGACAACTGTGGCAATAGCTTTGCGTAGGCGTAGTGTTTGCTTCAAGGTCCCCCCAACGGTGACTTGTCTGGACATGCTAGGAAGCACCACGACGAAACGCTCCGGAAATGCCTTCAAACCGCAGCACTCTTACAGCATTTCCCACTTGCGTTTCATAAATCGAAGATAACAGTGAGTTTCAACTTTTAAAAATAATGTTGGCTTATTGCGGGGCAGATGGTGCAACAAGGACAATGTGGGCGATAAGGAAAGATACACATTTCTTGATAAAAAGGAAGGAAAGGTGACGCACCACCTGAATGTTTCTGTGGAAGAATTTCCCTGTGAGAACACTCACTGCTGGAGGCACACATACCCATGCAAGCTCATTCAAAGTGATGATTTTGGTTGGCCCCACGGACTTACTGGTGCTCCAGTGTTACCACGGAATATTCCTAGGTATGACCCATCCAAGGTCGAAGGCATGGTGTCAGAACTTGTTTCCCCCGACCCCAGTCAAGTTGGGGAATTATTGGTGAGTCACATATACTGTCATATATACGTGCAGAGTTCGGTAGCGAATGTGCTGTTTTTAAGCAAACAGAAACGTTAGCTTCGAAACGCGAGTAGTTTCATTTTCATATCATTTTCAGAAGCTCCACAAACGAAATTACTTGCTCTAGAAAAATGTACTAGCATAAATTTTTGAAAGAAAGAGATTTGCAGTTATTTAAACAATTGCCTAAGGATTCATTTTCCAAATTGCTATTATTTTAACACATTTAACACCAATGTCTTTATCCACATATATTTTCGAGCAAAGCTTCTCTAAAACAAAATATATTAAAAGACAGAATCGCAATAGACCACGTGATGAACAATTCCTTGATTTATTTAGGCTCTGTACATGATGATGATTGGTGTTTAAGGGCGCTTAACTACAAATGATATTAGAGCCCTTAGAAAATAAAACCTTGGCTAAGAACAGATATAAAATGCACCTTTAAAATAAATCGATAAAATCCCAAAGGACACCAGAAAAAACACTATTATTATTTTTTTGGATAGTGTTTAACGCCCGCTTTTACTACTTGTGGCACCGCAGGCAATGGTCGGTCAATCGAATTTTATAGGCAAATAACACAATGATAATGCAATGATAGGCTCTTCAGTGAGGAAATGGCGCTTAATTTACGAGTAATCAAGGAAGAACCAGTGTGCCCGACAAAGACCGGAGTGGAAGTTCATTAAACGTTTTGAAGGAATTGAAAGCAAATATTGATGAAAGAATTCAGAAAATCCGGTACTTCACTGTGGTCACCATACATGACTTTTTGGGTGGAAAAGATTTCAGAATCGGTGAAAACCTCAACATCTCGGCTTAGATATTTAGCGGTGGAAGAGTATAACATAGGCATTGAATCACTGGTACCACGTGACAATAAATACCTCGATAGTAATGGCGATTACGTTGAGAAATGGAGTAAGGTACTGTAAGTTTGTAAATAAAGTTTTGTGTTCATATCTTTTGTTCTGGAATTCTCATATATCCTACACTTCAACAATAGGTATTTCCAGAATCACATCACTATACCCTCTACTACCAAGATCTCATGCGCTGCTCCTGTGTGGTGTTCAGTCAGCAAAACTCTATTCTCCGACTTCAGGTTGTACAAAACAAATTTCTCCGCACTATCACCAAGGCACCATGGTTCATAAGAAACCACCAGCTCCGCCAGGATTTTGCAATTCTCGCCATACAACAATACTTCAAACTGCTCTCAAAGCAATTCTTCATCAGGCTAGCCGAAGCTCCAGGAGCTAAAGCATTTCACATTGGACTTAGTAAACCTCAGGAGAGAAGATTAAAAAGAAAACTGCCTTAAGACGTCCTTTTCAGTGATTTCGCAGTCTAATTATTAGCTTCACGCATCCATACTCTGTTCTCAACTGTTGATTGTTAAACTTGTTAATTTAACCAGGATAATTTAATTGTTAATAACATATTATACTTATAATCGTTACCCATTGTTAATGTATCTGTCTGTTATCTTTCGTACATGTTAGAGGTTAAGTCCTCAGTTTGTTATATGTATAATTGCTTACCTTATTTACCACTGGCTTGTATAGTATTTTGCTCATCGGTCAAATAACAAATTGTGATAAAAAAGAGAATGTTTTCGTTATTATTTAGTTATGCCAAAAGTTCGTTACTTTCTTGATCGCTCTCGTATATTGTGTGGTGCAATTAAAATGGATGCAAATTTAATAAGTATTAAAGACACAACATAGCGCTTTTAATACGTTTCCTTTGTCTGAAAGAAATTCTTCATAAGACTAGCGAAGTTCCAGGAGCTAAAGCATTTCATATTGGACTTAGAAACCCTCAGAAGAGAACATAAAAAGAAAACTGTCTCAAGACATCTTCTTTAGTGATTTCGCAGTCTAATTATTAGCTTCACTCATCCATATTCTGTTCCCAACTATTGATTGTAATCAAAAAAATACATTGTTAGCTTTGTTAAACTTGTTCATTTACCCAGGATAATTTAATTTTAATAGCATATTATACGTATAGTGTTTACTCATTGTTAATATATCTTTCTGTTATGTTTCGCACATGTTAGAGGTTATGTCCTCAGTTTGTTATATGTATAATTGCTAACCTAATTTATCACTGGCTTGTATAGCAATCTTGCTGATCGGTCAAATAATAAATTGTTATAAAAAATATCTTTCGTTATTATTTAGTTATGTCAAAACGATTGTTACTTTCTGGATCGTCCTCGTAATTGTGTGGTGTTATTAAAATGGATGCGAATTGAAGACAAAACACAGCACATCAATACGCTTCCTTTGTCTGAAAGTGTTTAGCGACGGCGCAGCAGTATATCACCTGGTGTTGTGGAGTGAGTGCGAGAGGGAACCACCCAGGCCAAGGTAACTGACCCAAACTTAAGTCCATTGCTCGGTCCATTGGCTACCGAGTGGTAATCGAACTCGCCGGCAACAAAGAAACCTTCTTCAGCCCGTCAAGGTCGTTTGCTGCCTTTACAGTCAACACGTTCCCCGCTCCCCGCAGACAACTGACCAGATCACGCTGCTTGCCCGGACGCGTATTCGGCCTTGGCAAAGCCATTGTATGCCATCAGATTGTTCGAGATATCATTTGTTTTCCAAACGCTGCCCACAAGCTTAGAAAGTACATTCTGCGTTGTTTGCACGTTTTCATATATGCAAACCATAAGAAACCCAAATAAAATCTCCACATTTGGGGAAATTAGTATCATGACGGCGACGGCGATGGTCGAGTGGTTAGACTTTTCACCTAGGCGGCGTCGGTTCGATTCCAGGGGACCGCATTTGGGATTTATGATAGACGAAGCGGCGTCTGGGCGGGTTTTCTCGCGTTCTCCGGCGTCCCCCGCAATTCATTTATTTAAAATGAATGACTCAACTTTCTTCGACTTTCTCCTCGAATTTATTTTCCCAGATCTTATTCCTTATGTAGATATCTGAGTACTTCACCTTCTAGCTTTCGCTAGACTGAAATATTTCAAAATACCAATTACATAGATTTCGTTTTAAGGGGTACTGGAAATTATATTTAAAATGTTTAAATTTCTGTATAGATTTTTCTGAAAATGTTACTGATTGCATTGTTGTTATACTAAATATGATTACCAAATTTCATTCAAATTAAATAAATACTTTGCAAGATATACATTATTTCATAAGTTGTATTACTGTAAATATATTGCATAATGAACATGTTCCACGCGCCACAAAATTTGAGAAAATTGCTCGACGTTGTAGCTTTGGGCCACAGACAAAAGCTTTAAAAAGTGATATCAAATCTCCATATTCATATTTCCTGTGCTCCACTTCACCGTCAGTCATTTCATATCATCCACTTCATTACCTTCATTCCAGGCATAGGGCTGATCACCCATCCTAAGCTTCTCTCCAATCCACAGTCTCTGCTCCTCAACAGGCCCCAGGCGCTGGCTTGTAAATCCTGGGGGTGTAAGTCCTGTATACGAGGAGGGTAAAGACATAAATAAACAAAGAAACCAACTAACAATATAGAATCTTCACACATTCTGTTTGTTCAGCGCTGTTATAACTAGTGGGTTGGGGCGGCTTATCGCTCAAGTAACACTTTAACCTTTGGGAGGGGTACACGTATGCTGAACTCGTTCCCCGCATGGCAAAACAGTAAACAGTGTTGCAATACTTTACTCAGAGTCGAATGACGAGTCTTCAAAATCTACAGCAATCAGACAGTACACAGTGAACACAAATATTATCGGCAACAGTGCTTCCTTCTTCCACTCTGTCACGCGCCTTTACTCCTCGCTTCTTTCAGACTAAGAAAACACTACCTCCTTCCAATTGCTAAGCCCCTACGTGCTTGGAAGAGCGCCCCATCCCACTAGCTAAAACACCGCCGAACAGACAGTGTGGTACGAGTGTATTTGATATATATTCTGTGCTCCAGTTCATTGTCAGGCATTTCATATAATCCATTTTATCATCTTCATGCCTGGCATGGATCACTCATCCTAAGCTTCTCTCTGATCCACAGCCTCTGCTCTTCAACAGTCCTAAGGCGCTGGCTTTAAATCTGGGGGAGATGTAAATCCTGCATACGAGGAGGGTAAACTAAGAAACAAACAAAGATAGAATCTTCACACATACTTATCTAATGCTAAATTGTCTGCTGCTATAAGGACTTGTATTACGATCCTTGGTTAAAAGCCGAGGTTTGCTGTGGTTAATGCTACCAGTTGGTTAAATGGAGTGCGCCGTATTAGAACGGTACGTAACCATAGGTTAGTTAACCTGGAGTTTGTTAACAATTTGGTGTGGTTGGTAAAATTTTCGTGCGCAATTTCACGCCAACTAGGTGGAAATTTATGTCATTAGGTACATCTACAAAATAAACTTTGATTTGTGTATAATTATCTAAAGTGTTTATTAAACTTAGTCTGGTGGGCTTTTTTGATTAATATATTTCGTTTTTGATACATTTGATAATATGCTTGATTTATATATATATATATATATATATATATATATATATATATATATATATATACTGGGTGTAACATAAAGGTATGTCAAAACTTTAAGAAAATATTTCTTGTGTATAGAGGATAAAAACATGTTATATGAACAAAGGTTCGGAAATAGTTTATTTCCATTGTAGAACTCTTTTTCTACAACTCTGCTTACGAACAGTTGTTTAATTGTACAGAAGTCACTTTCACATCTGCTTTCCTCGGGTGGAGGGTGATATATTTCACCGTTGTTGTGCTCCAGTAGCGTATGTAGTCCGCTTGGTAGGCACTGGTACTCAGTTCATTGCTTGCCGGCACCGATACACGTACTTCTTGCACGATGGAGCTCCTCCTCATTTCAGTCTTTCTGTCCGTCGATTTCTGAATAACAGGTTTTCTGTTAGATGGTTAAGAAGAGGTAGACCAATCCCGTGGCCTCCACTCTCGCCTGACTTAAACCCACTAGAGTTTTATTTTTGGGGACATTTGAAATTTCTTGGTTATGCAACTCCAGTTCCAGATGAAGAGGCTCTTCGTGCTCGTATTTTGGAAGGCTGCCAGACAATACGAAATTCTCCAGGCCCAACTCAGTGCATTAGGATGTCCATGCAACGGCGGGTTGACGGATGCATTGGAGCTAATGGAGGCCATTTTGTACATGTGCTGTGATTTCCTGCTTCTTCCCGGTTCTGTCTTTGAGTGTGTTTGTATGGGTTCAGCTGTAGAAAAAGTGCTCTAAAAAGGAAATAATCCATTTCTGGGCATATACTCATATAACATTGTTAGTCCTCTATCCACAAGAAACATTTTCCCAAATTTTTGACATAGCTTTTGTTACACCTGTAAAGTGTTACACATGCACCCACAGTAAAGTTTAAATTGCTACGTATTTGGCCACACCATTCAATCAGTAATAGCACCGCTGTTGCCGGCAATTCTAAGGAAGCGGAAGCAAAGGTCAGGCGCGCACCCCCAATGTTAACAGTGCTCTGCCTACTACCAACGCGATTTCATTGCACAAAACACATATGAAACCTTGCTACTGTCGCTTGTCTGCCTTCATTGGTTTGCAGTGTCGTCACTATCATGTCCTAACCCCTTACGTCACTGTCATGTCCTAACCCCTTACGTCACTGTAATGTCCTAACCCCTTACTAACAAGGCGGTGTGCTGGCACGCACGCTGACTTGTGGCGTAAAGAAGTTCATCTGAAAAACACGGTTTAACGCTACATCTTAATTTCTAGCTAAACGCCTCGAATTATGAGAAAAAGACATATAGTGAAATTTATTCTGAAAGTGGTAAGCTTTCGTTTCTGAAAGAATTAACTCTTCATTCTCAGCGGTTGACATGCTAGGTCGTTCTAAAACTGTGGTAGAAAAATGGTTTGGTTTTTTCTCGTAAGCCATATCTTAGCGAGTAAAATTTCTTAAATTGCATATTCTCTTAAATATTGTACATCAGGTACCTTCCATCCTGCACCTATAGAAACCGTTGTTGCGGAAACATCTAGCCTTTTGATTTGCACATTCGTTAGTCTGTATTTACTGTACTAATATCACCGTTAAAGCATTCGAAGCTGAGTAGGGCAGAAAATAAAGTGGTTTGTCTGTTATGCATATATACTACTTATTTTTCTTTTGCCAGGTGTGTTTTAGTACGAAGGTACTAGCTGTAAAGCTTACTCCGCTATGAAAAACAGTTTCGCCAAGCGCATTGAGATAACAAAAAGGAAAGAGAAAAAGGATGTGATGTTTTCCATTCACATAACATTCTGTAGCTGTTCCACCAACAATTTCTTCTTACAAAACATTACTCTTTTATTTACGACAAACTAAACTGGATAAACATTAGCAGAATTGATCTTATTACTTGCTTTCTTGTAAGTAGGAGGGAAATAAGGGAATACACTTGGCTAAAGCGACAGTCAGATCTTTTAAAAGCTAGTCGCTATGTTAAATAATTGATTTTCGGTTCGTATTGCAGGGTCCCATTTGAGAAAAGTTAGTTTAAAACTGAAATCTATAATAACGAACATCCTGAAAACGGTCATGAAAAACATATATAACATAAATTGAGATTTTTAACGAGTGGTAAAGGTAAGTGGTGTAGTAAGTTCTTGTCTATTCTTTACGGTTTAGCCGTTATGTAAAATTCTGCAAAACTCAAGCAGAATAAAGGGCTCCTCAGCAGTTGTTCCCAGAAAATTTAAAATATACATTTTATTTGTGATGTGAATATTTTTAATATGCGCGTTTTAATCTTAATCGTTACAGCCATTTTTGAGAAAATCAAAATTTTCGAAAAATGTTCCTTGTGAAGGGTGTTTGGGATGGGGGGATTTGCTTGAAAATCTTTCTGTCGCATCCAAGGAAGGTACTAAACTTAAATACCAAGTTTGGTATTTAACTGACTTGTCATTTTTGAGCTATGCTGTCCACAGACACACACGGACATTTTTCTAAACATATTTTTTTCGGACTCGGGGAACCCCGGTGAAACTTCGGTATCGAATTGTTTGGTGAAATAAAATACCTTCTCTATCCACTGTGTACATTATTACATACGTGCTAGAGAAAGTAAAAGAAACGTAAATTCAAGAAGCGGTTGTAATACTTCTACAAATTATTATAGAGTTTAAGTGTAATAGAAGATAAATATGGTTCATTTAAAATGGTTGGCTTCAGTTTCCTCAAGTTTCTCCACGAATTTATTTTTCCAGATCTTGTTCATATTACGAGTATATAGATATCCGAGTCCTTCACCATTGCTATAAAACTTTTCGCTAGATTAAAACATTTCAAAATACAAATTACATAGATTTCGTGTTAAGGGAGACACTGTAAATAATATTTAATATGTTTAAATTTCGGCATATACTTTTCTGAAAATGTTACGTGATGGCATTGCTGCTATACTAATATGATTACCAAATTTCATCCAAATTGGATGTTGCCTGCGCAAAACTTCTGGAATCGTGACCCTGTGCGCCAACCCAGCTACCGAGCCTAGCTTATCGGAGTTTGTGAGATGATACTTTGCTTACTTAAAGTCACAGCGAGCAAACTGTGCAGTCTGTATCGAAAGTGTTCCGCATATGTTTGTATTCAAAGTGGACAGTAAATAGTGTTCATTTTATTTATTTTATTTTTTAACCATACTCCTACGTTTTCAAAGTTAACTGGTAAGGTATTACTTAGTCAGAGCAGAGAAACAGTTGCAAATGTCCTTGACTTCATGAAAGAAGAGGCAGAGATGCAGGCAGAACATGTATGTTTCCCGAGTTCTTCAGAAGCCTGTAGAAAGAGAATGAAAGCATAGCCAAGGCAACGATTGACATTGTTTATATAGTAGGCCATTTGTATAGATTCTTTGTAGATATGAACATAATATGAAAACACATGTTTATCAGTGCAGCGGCGTATAGTGCAGGTGCATAAGAGGTGGCAGATATTTGACATTGACTGTGACAGGCATTCTTCCAGCAGGCATGAATCGACTGGTGAACCGCTTATCTGAAAGCACAACTCGCTTCCTAGCTCTCATTAAGATTTTCACATGTCCAGATCTGTTACGCCAATTATAAATGCTTTGCAAGTTGTACATTATTTCACAAATTTTATTATGTAATTACACCGCATAATCAAAATACTCCACGTGCCATAAAATTCCAGAACACCGCTTGATATTGTAGCTTTGAGCCACAAACAAAAGGTTTAAAAAGTGGCATTTCAATTACTTTGATTATTGAATTATTATAATTGTTTTAAAAGGTAAGAAATTTGAATCTCTAAAATTAATCATTTTTTCATAAAAACATATTTTTTGAAAAAGTACTATTGTGTTGAATAATTTGTTTCTTTGTAATATTACAATAGGTATTTCTGCACATTCTGGGAAATTCTAGTTGTATTTAAACAAAAAGGGAGATGTGTGGAATTTTGAAAGTGTGAAAATATTGTTTTGAGGAAAACGCTCTTTTGTAAATTAGTGTGCTAGAAACAGATGTATTGTAAGATCTTTAAATGGCTGTAGAGTCCAAAATAAGGGGGGACAGCTAAACATGGATTCTTATGGATACTCAATGGTTCTGACAACTATTTGCCAATAAAAATTTATTTTCGATTTTTTGACCAATTGTAGTCAAAATGTCACTCACAGTGTTCCTTAACACGGTCTGTGTCGGTATAAAAGGAAACCTCCACAAACAGACAAAAAATGGAAAGCCGTTAATATATTCGTGTTTATTAGTGTGAAGATATGTTAGTTGATTTTGAGGTATTGACTAATGTGGATTTTTGGCTTCCTATAGGTTATTAGCAAAACGGGATATTTTGGAATATAAGATTAAGGGAGGATGTACGCGGTTGGGGTAAAAGAATCAGTAATCTGTTTATTAGCTTATACGTTAGTTTGACACCATAAGAATATAATTCTAAAGCTTCTGATTTAGATTCAATTTATAACGGTGTTAAAATGTCTCTATAAAGGACTGCACTGGGTTACTCCCACTTTCTGCCATAGAGTATTTTTAAAGAAGTGTCACTCAACTTTCTTTCCTATTTAGGCAGGAAAATCTTTCAGAAAGCTCTGATATCTGATTCAAGAAGGCTGTAGCAAGATGGTGGTTGTAAACACATGTGCTAGAATTTTCTTTTCATTTGATTTTGCTAGTCAAAAGTTCAAGAATGCCAAGACAGCGTCTAAAAGCTTACAAGAGGGTTAATACAAGCTGTGTTGGAACCACTAAAAAAGAGAAGTGCTGAAGAAACAAGTGCCTGTAATAGGAGGCCAACATATACAATTTTCTCAGGTACATAATATTCTCAATTTTCTCTTTAAGTTTTGCGAAACTTATATTTTCACTGGTAAGGTACAGTTTGTCCAAAAGTATGTAAGGTATTGCAATGAAACTTGCATAGTTGTTCTGGATACAAGGATACAGCTTTCTGTGGAACAACATTTTCATATATCTTACAGAAGATAAGATACATAAATGGAATTAAAATAAGGAAATGTCCTAATTTCTTTTTAAAATAATAAAATATTTTTAGAAAAAAAAACTAAGATCCTTAGAAAAATTCTATTGCACAACTTTTCTCATTTATCTGTTTGTAGATTGTGCAAAGAAACTTAAAAGAATGCTTCAGTGGTTTTCAAGATCATTATACCTTGGTTTGACTTGTATTTCCAATATTGATAATAGCATAGATTAAATAAAAATTAGTAAAATGTTTCCAAACTTCCTAGATACATGTTGTTAATATATTTGTAACTGCCTCCAAAATTTGGTAGGATATCTCAAACAGACATAAAGTTATGGTAAAATTTGTATCAGGCTGCACTATCGTATGCAAAATAGGTTAGAGCATTGCCTCTTAGGGCGAATTGCACGGTGTAGTGTGCAAAATATGGCTTGGCTAGGCTGACGACAGTGCAAACTCCAACGGCTTGGTTGTAGCAGTTTCCTCATGCTTGTCTCACTGCGAATAGTCTCGAGACGAGCCGAGTTGGACCGATGTGAGGTGCAGAGAACGCTTGCACCCGTGTAATTTTGCACCTTTGTATGACTCTGGTTTAGAGGCTTTAACGAATATCTGGTTAATGTCAATTGCATTACATTTAAGTGATGCATGTCACAAAATCGGGTGTGTTCCATTCACATGACTTTGTCTACCTAGCCTGCCAACAATTTCTTACAAAAGATTATTCTTCCTTCTACACAATGCTAATCGAGATAAACATTAGCAGAATTGCCTTATTACTTAGTTCCTCATGCAGCATGTTTCAGAACATGTTGACCCTACCCCACTCTACTTCCAAAGTCTTTAAAGTTTGGCATTAGGGTGTGTTCGGCTGGAAGTCAACCCTTGCTGTTGCCAAGTCTTCCACTTACTGGTCCCTTAACTGAGGCGCCATTTACGACTTGCAAGCAGGGTCTACAGGTCTCCAGGAAACAGAGATTTCACTACGCTGCCTCTCGCCCCTAGTACAGGGTCGCTTTTGGTTGCTAACGGTTATTGCCCAGTGATAGGGGGAGCGGTCCCGTTTGAGGGCCATCATATTTCGGAAAAAACTACAACTAAAAGGGAACTAAGGGAATACGCTAGCCTAAGTGATAGTCAAATGTAAAATCTGTCGATATGCGACTGTCATTGAAATTCGCTACTCTTGGATGCCCTGGAGTAAAACAAAAGAAACATGAGCGATGTTTTATTTGAGAATAGCATAAGCATTTTAAAACTGAAACCAATAACATGGAATATCTCGGAAATGGTAACAAAAATGTATACGACATAGATTGTGTGTTCGGACGAGATCTGCATTTCTTATGCGGTAAACTTTTGTCTATCTATTATGACATGCCAAAGTCATTCCGAGTCAAGAGGACTTCAGAGGCTATTACCAGGAAATTCAAGATACACATTTTATATGCGTTATTTTAAGCAAAGTGGTTGGAGTTTTTCGAGAAAATAAACATTTTTGAAAAAAAAAATCCACATAAACGGCAGTTTCAGGTGGGATTATTTTCTTGAAAGTTTTCGTGTCGCATCCTTGGGCGATACTAAATATTAATAGCAAGTGTGGCACTTAACATACATGGACTTTTTTCTAATTTTTTATTCAGGGGTCCTCAAAACACGAATTTCCGGTGAAATTTCTGCATCAAGTTCTTGGGTGGAATACAATACCTTCTCTATCTACAATATACACATGTGCTAGAGAAAGTAATTAAACGATAAGCAAGCTATGCCTTGCTGGAGGTATTATGCAGCAGAAATTAATAAAAGTTAAAGCAATTAGTAGCTACAGCTTTCGGCAATCTTGGTAGCGTTACGAAATTCCTCCTCGTTCTAAACTTGGAAATTATCCTTTCGACATCTAATTATTGTGATTTTCATTCTGTTATGTTGCTCCAACAATTCGCCTTGGAATCTTATCGACTGTCAATCGAGGCCGAAGGTACGCCATTTTAGTATTTATCTCCAAGTTACCCACTTACCGCTACCCGAGATGGCGGATAGTTCATCGCTAACCCCCGGTTAGTTGTTATCGAAATGATATTTTCATAATTTTTTTTTACATTTTCATGTTTTAATTGCATATAAATATTTCGAATAGGTCGTCTCCTTAGCGCGGTGGTAGCGCAGCTGCCTACCAAGCGGGAGACCTGGGTTCGATCCCCAGTACCGGCGTGGGGATTTTTCCCCCGCTGGGAGACCTGGACCGGGGTGCACTCAGCCTCGTAAGGTCCCTGGGGGGCCAATTGAGGAGCTACTTGATGGAGAAGTAGCGGCTCCAGGTCGTGAGGACCGCATTAACCGGCCGGGAGGGGTTCGAGGCGCTGACCACGTCTCACTCTCCAACACTGCACCCCATCCATGACGTCTGTAGTGGACCGAGATGGGGGACGCAGCGGCCGGGCGGTAGGCCAAGGTTCCCCGTGAGCTGTCGTGCCATGGAGTTATGTTAAATATTTCGAATCTGCAATTCATTTTGGTATAACTTTCAATGATGTGCGGTTATTGTAAATAGTTTAAAAACATTGTTGAGAATGGTCCTGCGTAGAGTTTTCTAGAACATTTTTGTACACTCTCTGTTAAACATCAATAACTTTGTAAATATTAGTGTTAGGAGATTTTTTTATTAGAAAATTTTACTTTAGCTATTGGCAGCATTGTCATCCCATTCATATTTCCTTCATGTGAGATTTTTCGAAGTACTGCGAAGTTGTGTTTGGAAAGTTAGGTTACATTTACTTTAAACGTTATATTTGAATGCAGTTCCTGAAAGAGTAAAATTGTGTACACAAATACTAAACCAAGGACGCGACACGAAGATTTTTAAGAAAATACTCCCACCCCGACTACCTTTCATATGGAAAAATTTTCAGAAATTTGGATTTTCTCAAAAATGGCTCTAATGATTTTGATTAAAATATCATTTATTAAAGATACTTACATGACAAATAAAATGTATATGTTGACTTTTCCTGGAATAACCTCGGAAGGTGTCTTGATTCTAGATGAATTTTAGGGCATTTTGCATAACTGGTAAACCATGATAGACAAAAACACAAAAAAAAAACAAAAAAAAAGCGTGGATCTCGTTAGAGCACACACTTTATGTTATATGCAGTTTTTTTCGTGGAGTTGAGCGTTTTAGAGGTATTCCTTGTTATTGGTTTCAGTTTTTAAAAATTATACTTATACTTCTACTTATAAGGAACTAAGTTATAAGACCGTTTCTGCTAATGTTAGCTCTATTTGTATGAAGTAGGAAGAAGAATACGCTTATTAACAATAATGTGAATCTTGTGAATGGAACACATCGGGTTTTTAAAATGATTTTCGACACAAAATGTTGCCTATGGCCATGAATTATCGAGAATTGTGCGCAGTGAAATGCAGTTGTTGATTTAGTTACACGTTTCGCATGTCATTCTGTACGTGAGACGGTCCAGAATTACGCAAGTGGAAATGTGCTTGGGGGTATAGCGTGTGTTATTGCAGAATTGGTCGTTTCTCAAGGTCCTAGAGGGAAACTAGAATAATGCAATGCATCCGGTGCACGCACCAGCCTCGTCTCCGTGCCCAGGCCAGAACAACACCAGAGAACATTCGTGCCGTAACCGGCACGCACTTGTGCCATGACGTCACCTTCCCAAAGGCTACAGCAAAACCGTCAAGGTCGCAGAGTTGGAGCTGTGGGCAGCACTAGTGGCCTTGCGCTCTCGGACGTTCAACTCCGTTAGCGGTCGCACGCTTGATCATTGGCTCTGCGCGCGCGGTCAATTTGGCGGGCTACTGAGCACCAGCGTTGCCAACATAAAGCTATTTCTTTCCTTTAAACTCAAGTTAAAATTCAACTAAAATCCGCTAAATGTCTATTATTGTTGTTTGTCATCTTCTTTAAAGTGAACTTTCAAGATACTAATAACTTGCAAAAAGAAATTGTGATCATCATATTTTATTATTAGCGATAGCATCTTGGGGACCAATAGCGGGAGAGAATCGAAGATAGCGCAGCATGGTGTGCTGACAATGCAGTGGTACTAATGAAGAAAATGGGACAGAAGTTACGTGATGTTTTCACTAGCAGTGGAAGGCGATTGAGATTGGGTGGGTGGTAAACATAAATACCGCTGATTTACTGGAACTAACAATTATATTATTCACATACATTCAATTGCTGCTGTGCAACAAGTCATCAGCATCATTATCCATTTCATTTTCCCTTGAGATACATAGATTACAAAGCACAACAATACACATTCGTAATGTCTCAAATGTAATTCGTCTCCGATTGGCACGAAACAGGCTTTACTATGTGCAAAACCTCGCTCCAAATCACAAGATTGGAGCAGAACGGAAATAGGACACGTAATTGACTATTGGGTAACATACTCCATCAGCGAATTATTTCCATGGCAACACCTCGTAGCACATATCGTATTTCACGCATTATTAAAAATCCGAGAGCTTTTCCAAACACTGTCTCATTTTCTTTTTGACACGGCCTAAAACAGGTTTTATGGGTCTCTGATTAATTGCTTGCACGTATTCATTGACAGCTCACAGGGCTCAAGGCATTTCAATGTTTGATGTTTCCAAATATGCGTTATTGTCGTAGATATGACGCCAAATCTTGATGCAATCCATTTGAAGCAAGAAATTTTACAATCTTGATTGAAGAGCATGCACTATCATCAAATGTATTAACTACCTGTTAAACAGTATTGTAATATACAGCACAGTATACTGCTGCGTCGAGCCACGTTCTCCAACGTGTTCTTAAAAGGTTGTTTACATGCGGCGCCTGCAGTCGCCAATGCAGTCGGTCTACTCGGTAAGTATGCAACTAGTATCTGCAAGTGTCCCTCTATCGGTCCCCAAGGTGCTATCCCTAATTATTATTATTATTATTATTATTATTATTAAAGATATAGAATTTATTCAATGTATTAGTAGTCAAGTCACAATATTTCATTTTCCTGCTCATCCTGCAATGGATATCGTATGTGTACACTGTTGCAGACCTGGTGCTGAGTACGCACCAGGTGGTGTTGCTCGGAGAACATCATCTGGCAATTCGTAGTCATAACAACACTTCAGACGATTAAGACCAGCTCTTAATGTGAATACGCCCACCTAACAGCATTTAGTATTGTGCTTGCAATTAGACGTGAACCCTGTCAACATGATGCGCAGTGGCGTGAACTGATACTGGAGTCGGCCGACACGTAGCGTCTGTCCAACACCATGATAACGCAAGTATCGCTCCTCGACACGCACAGCGAACATAAAAATAGACTAAACAGTGCCACCAGTAAATTACAGGGAAAAGAAACACGAGAAATGAATTGTTAATGTGTAGGTATCAGTTTATGATAAGGGGGCTGCAGAGGGGACCCCTATTAAATTCAAGTCTACACAGAAAAGTAGCGGTAGCCATCGTTGCTTATTTCTTGGATTTTTGGGTTCATCTGTATTTCCGGTGAAATCTCGGTATCGAATTTTTGGGTGGAATACAACGCACTAGAGAAAATAATTGTGGAGTATATTATGCAGATTTTGACAATAAAAGCACGCATATGTTGGATATTTAGTACACAAAACATGCTTCTAAAAATATGGATGTGTTTGTTGTAGCATCCCAGTTATGTGCGTACTGCATTGCTATCGCCCTCTTTTCCCCACTCTGAGCAACTCACGTCTATTTGCAACGAATGGTAACTTAGAATATACAAAGTAAGGTTAGGCATAAGAGATAACAAACAAAACAATATCTACTGCAATTAAATGCCGACTCATATGGCGATAATCACATGTGTACGTTTACTTCATTATATAGAAACTAATTAGCAGGGCACGTAGGTATACATATGTAGAGGTTATGTTCCATTTGGTATTATGCAATGTGCACATATCATGATTGAAATAGGAAGAGGGGAGTCAAATTTGCACTCCTATCCCACTAAATGTGGTTTCTAATTATATAATTGGAACACTGGATGAAACAGAAAAATATTATTGTGAAAACAGTCCACAAATACGTGAAAAAGTCCGTTGACCACTAAGTGCGAAATTGCGCCCGATGACGGTGTGTAAAATACGTCAAATTTAGCGGAAATTCCGCTAACTTGGCAACCCTGCTGAGCACGGTGCCTATCTTAGCCAAACATTCTGGCATTCGTTTGATTACCGTTCGCACCTACCGTCCTCCTCGCTTTTACAAATCGATACATGGAGGTTTCTGAGAATTGACAGCTTTTACATAACCTCAATGTCATTCTTCACACGCGTTGTCCCATATATCTTCCTTTACATATAAATGAGATAGGAAAAATATCAGGTGCATTCATGCCTTAGGTACGTTACGTAAGGTTGCTGTTTACATAAAATAAATTCTATTTTAAGCTTAAGGGACACTTGGAATGAAATTTTGATTACATTTGCTCAAAACGTCGAAAATTGCTTTTGTATTACAAATAGCTGATTGAAGCGTTGGGCATCTAGAGAAAATCGATATTTAACTGACCTTCCCCAGCTTTGGGTTCTACACCCATTTAAAGATAGCATAGTACACTGTTTCCAAGTATACTTTAAACTTTTTTTTTCAAAAAAGTTACATTTTCATAATATCAAAATGTCCCAGTTTTTCTTTAAATACAACTAAAATTTCCTAGAATATCCATAAGTATGTATTGTAGTATTAAAAAGGGCAAATTATCTTAACACCAAGAGCAATTTTTCAAAAAATTGATGTCTTCCACTCACGCGACTTTCTCTAAATCTGTGCAACAAATTATCTATTGTTAAAAAGCTTATTCTTCTATTTACTTCATGCTAATCGAGAAAACCTAGCAGGAATGGTCTTTCATTTGTTCCCTTGTAAGGAGAAGGGAAATAATGGAATACACTAGGCTAAAGCGACAGTCAAATCTTTTAAAAGGTGGTTGCTATGAGGTTAAGGTTCCTTGTTTGTATGGCGGGAACTGACATATTCATGTATGAGAAACGCACAAGTATTTTAAAACTGAAACAAATAACAAGGAACATCTAAAATAACAGTCAACTTCACGAAAAGATGTAATAACATAAATTGTAGGTTTTAACAAGCTCAAGTAAGTTTCTGTGTATCTCTTTTCACAATTTAATGATTTATTTATCAAAATTGGAGCATTATTTCGAAAAACTATAATATGACTTTCTTTAATGTAGGTACTTTTGAGAGAAAGTACAAAATTTTGAAACACATTAAGGAGAGAGAGAGAGAGAGAGAAAGAGAGAGAGAGAAAGAGAGAGAGAGAGAGGAAACAAGCCAACTATTATGACCAATTAGTTTTATTTTAATTGTTTCTTCACACAACCATGTGTAGGACAGGAGTTGGATATATTCAAATTTATTATTAAATTAACACTAATTAACCATAATAATCTAGGACTTAAAGCACTTAAGA
This sequence comes from Hymenopus coronatus, assembly GCA_030762935.1. Lineage (NCBI taxonomy): Eukaryota > Metazoa > Arthropoda > Insecta > Mantodea > Hymenopodidae > Hymenopus > Hymenopus coronatus. Next base: position 19,208,500 of record CM060900.1, read on the forward strand.
CATTAAGTCACCATTGGAGTGTGTCATCTCAAAATAATTTGAGATCACCTTGTGGTTTACCGGGAAGCATGCGAGTCACTTGTGGAATTTAATGTCATGCCGGCTTGTTGCCATGATAACTCAGTGGTAGATCAACCGGCTAGAGACCGTGAGATCCGTGGTTCAAATCCGTGCTATGTAATGGAATTTTTCAGTGTGACTCTTTCTATTTTCTTAATGTTTAGAATTCTTTTTCTATTTATCCTCCTCGTATGTAGGACTTACAAGCCAGTACCTGGGTTCAGACGCCTGTTGAGGAGCAGAAATTCTGGATCAGAGAGAAGCCAGGATTGAGGATCAGCCCGATGCCCGTAAGATGATGATGATTGGAGTTTAAGGTCGCTCAACTACTAGGTCGTCAGCGCCCTCCGATGCCTGTATGGAAGTTAGTGAGATGTATGACAGGAAATATGGTTATGGAGCAATTGGTGTAATGAATAGCTGGGGAAATCGGATAACCCGGAGAAATTACATTTCGTCCACAACAAATCCCACAAAACATCCCCTAGAATCGAGCCCGGGCCACCTGTGTGAGAGGCAAGCGGTCTAGCAATTCAGCCACAGCGCCGCCGTTTAGAATTCAAATAACATGTTAAATATTTCTCAATTATGAGTAAAATTTCACATATGAATCACTTCAGCATTCTAATTTACAAACTACACAGGTAAGGATACATCTTCTCTGAAAAGCTTAAAGGCAATACTTCTGTAAAGTTTGGAAAATCCGTTATTATACACAATGATACTAATATTTGTCCTATGTTTAAAACTCTAGCTTGTATGGTCATTTAAATAATAATGTGTATTTTCCAAATACATTGTTGTAATAAGATGAGACACGTGATGCAGTTTTTAAATTATTCAATGCAAAAAATCAAGTTGAGTAGTTATACCGCTCGCCTCCCACCTTGGCGGCATGGGATCGATTCTCACTCACATGTGGAATTGCTGGTGGACGGTGCGTTGTCTGGACGGGTGTTTTCCGGTTTTTTCCTCTGACTTCCACCAATAGCTCCATCATCACCTTTCCTATCATCCGTTTCCCTTACATTTCATATCATCCACCTCCCTCAAGCTCATGCCTGGCTAGGGGTCGACCACTCGTTCCAGGTTCTCCATTCTGTGGTTTCATGCTATGGGCTTCTGACTTCTAACAAGCTTCCCGCTAAATAAATAAACAAATAAAATCTGAATATACCTAGGTAACTATATCGGGGCATATATTCAAACTTATAATTTATTTCCAAACAAAAAAAAAAAAAAAAATACAAAAATGTATCTATTTAATTTATTCAGAGAGTTAATTGAACTTAAAATTAAATTAGCTATAACTGAATGAGTAAGTAACTATCTAGGATATAAAATAGAGATAAGGAGTAATTATAATAAAATAACAATAAGCAAAGTATTTTAAAACAGAGATATTCTGGAAAGCTAGAAATTTTGCAACTGGTATTCAGCGATACTAAACTGTATAATAATCACAATAAAGTTATTCTACTACATTAAACTTATTATTATATACACATATTGACAATACGGTTTAATTATATTTAACTATAAAGCAGTAAGACCAAGGAATGTTCTTAATTCAGTGTAACGCGCGAAGATGTGGCCATTTTCTCAAACTTCCTACGAAATGGTGGGTATGAGATTGGCCAACAATGGCGTCACTTGTGTAAACATAAACAGGGCATTATTGTGTAGTAAGGAGCATGTTACATCTGAATACAAGGACAGAAAATATAGACAGAATGTGACATATTACCCCTGAGTTGGAATTTATGAACGTGCTCATGTTATATACACATTTTCAAACATTATCTTGACCTTCTAGATCCTGTAGTTCTGATTTAAGGGTATTGTGTGTATGTTACAGTGAAATAAAGTATTTCCAAGCTACTGATGCCGCAAAAGAACAGTGAAAATGTGCTTATAAGAAATTCCAACGACGATGTTGCCTCTGAGCTAAGGTAGTTCCGTAAAACCTTGCCCCCTTTTCCCTTAACGGAAACTGGGAATGACATTCCAAATTTCTGTATTTCTGTATAGGATTTTATAAAACGTTTACTGTATTATTTGCTCCTATGTTAAGTTCAATAACAATGTCCATACAAACTGTAAAAATAAAATGCAAATTTTAAATTATTTCATACATTTTATTCTGCAAAATCAATATTGCAAAATTAATATTTTCCACGGAGAAACTTAAGATAATTGTCAGCATTTTCTGAATTAGAGCTTTGAACCACACACAAAAGCTTTAAAATTGATATTTCAATATACAGGATTGACCATTTAACATGAGACTGTAGAAAATCTCCAAAAGTAAGCGTTGTAGAAAGAAACAAAAGCTGTTTAATATAATGGGGGAAAGTAAATGTCATTTGTTGTGTTTTAATTGAAGACGGTTTGGATGGTAATTTGAGGGTCAAGGTAGGTTTTTAAATGCGAGCCAACACTTTTTATTTTGTTTCCTTATTTCTCATTAAAAATAAACAACTTTTGTGTATACCATTTTCTTGTACGGGGTTCATATTGTCTGGAGAAGGCGCGCATACGAAATGCTTATGCCAGTATTGGAAGAGACATGCTTTTACGGACAGAGCTATCGTTTATTTACAGAGCTGGAAAATGCATCGAGGTAGAAGGGCATCATTTTGAACATTTATTACAGTAAGGTACAGTGCTTATGAAATAATACTGTACTACACCCGTACAGTGGTGATACACTGCGCATCTGCCTTTCTTCAGTGTTAATTGTCTACACTGGTTTAAACAAAAGTTATTTATTTTTTGATAAGGAATAAGGAAACAAAATAAAATATGTTGTTCCATTTAACGTACCTCAAATTATCATCCAAACTTTCTCTAATTAAAACACAACAAATGGCATTTACTTTCCCGCATTATATCAAGGAACTTTATTCTAGATGTGTCTTTCTACAGCGCTTAGTTTTGGAGATATGCTGCAGTCTCAAGTTAAATTGTCCATCCTATATAATTTTTAAAAATAGTTAGAGGTTTGAATCTCTAAAATTCATCACTAAAAATACATTTTTTGAAAAAGAATATCGATGTTAGAATAATTTCGTCATGAATAACATTACGTTAGATACTTCTGGGAAATTTTAGTTGCATTTAAATAAAATCTGAGCGCATGCAACATTTAAAAGTGTAAAAATGTAGCTTCAAGAGAAACACTGTTTTACAAAATGATTTGCTAGGAAACAAGTGTACGATGTTTACATGGTTATAGAGCCAGAAGCAAGAGGTGCAGCCAAATGTTGATTCTCTATAGAGGCCCAAAGGATTCAAGAACTTTTTTCTATACAAAAAGACAATTTTTAATTTCTCCAGCACGTATTACAACGTATATACCTATTATATTGAGAAGGCATGATATTCCGCACCGAAATTTCACGATACTAAATTTAAACCCCTGAATCTAAAAACTCATTTTAGAAAAAGGTCCGTGTGTGTAAGGGTAGCATAACTCAACAACGAAAAGTGCGTAAAATACCAAACTTGGTGTTTAAGTTAAGTAGCTTCCAAGGATGCGACACGACGGTTTTCAGGGAACTCCCCCAACCCCAAATACCCTTTACATAGAATATTTTTCGAACATGTAGATTTTTTCGAAAATGGCTCTAGAGAATTTAATTAAAACACCTTATGTTTAAGATATTTTCATCGAAAATGAAATGTACCAACCTATATCTTGAATTTTCTGGGAATAGCCCTATAAGATCTATTTATTCTGGGTGACTTTTGTACAATTGGCACACCGTAAGAAATAGGCAAAACTTACTACGTAAAAATAATTTAGATATCGTTAAAACACAATTTATGTCATAAACATTTTTCTTTGAGTTAAGCATTTCCGAGATATTCCTTGTTTTTGGTTTACGTTTTTAAAGTTCTTATACTCTTCTCAAAAAAGAAGTCGTCCGTGTTTCTTTTGCTTTACTCCTGGCCAGGGAAAGAAGGTACTTTCATGACAGTCGCATATCGACAACTTTTAAAACATTAGACTATCACTTTAGTCTAATACATTCCTTTAGTTCCCTTCTACTGAGAAGGAACTAGTGTAAGAGCACTTCTGAAGAGGTAGAGAAAGTCACATGAATGGAACACAGCAGTTTATTGTACTGCGATTTATCGCAGAAGTTTTGCGCATTAACCTCTAAAATTTACATGGTACTATAAAATATCCTAAGCTCTATAAGAAAATTAACTACTTATTTTCACTTTGGTCATAATAGAAAAGCAATAAACCAAACTTAAGGTGTGGTATGAATTTTAATAACTGAATATTTATTTTGGGATGTAGTTAACACAAGATAAATATCTGATGCGTCCAATTCACACGAAATTCTCTACCTATTCTGTAACAATCAATTCTCACAAAAGCGTATCCTTCTATCCACGTCATGCTAAATAAGATAAACGTCCTGGTTCTGCGGTTTCCCCCGCCATCCACCGGCACTCCATCTACATTCAATGTATCATCAATGTCATCGCCTGTGGTGTCATTTATAGTAAAGGCGGGCGTTTAATCACTACACTATGTTAAGGTGACAGTGAAAACTTTTAAAAGCGATTGAAATTCTGTTTTCTTCGCATGGCCAAGAGTAAAACAAAGAAACAGGAATGACAACTTTCTGTTTGAATAAAGGTTTAAGTATTTTAAAATTGGAACCAACAAGAAGGAATATTTCGGAAATGGTTAACTTCGCAAAATATAAAAATGTATATGGCATAAATAGTGTGTTTTAAAGATATTTACCTGCTTAAATAAAGAGGGATTCAGAGGATATTTATTCCCAGAAAATTCAAGATACTTATACCTTTTTATTTGTCGAAATAACTTTAATATACGACATTTTAATTAAATTCCTTAGAGCCATTTCTGAGAAAATAAAAATTTCGGAAAATTCTGGGTGAAATGCATTATCATTTCTACCTATTTGCTGTGTAGGATGCAGAGAAAGTGCATCGGAAATTAATAGGTGGTGTAATTTGAGAGGTTTAGCAGCATTATGACAGCCATAGATAAAATGTTCTCTTAATGTCCTCCCTCTGCAAATGAAGTTAATATATTTGCTTATTCCTCCATTTGCTTTTATACTGTGATTACTGGTGACAGGTGTATGTACTCCAATTCCACCATTTCATATTTGTCTACGCTTTCGATTGGTTGCTGTTACAGTTATAAATCTTTCATCAGGAGGCAGCATTATCTGCACCTAGATTGGCGAATGGCAAAAGCGTTAAAATCACTTCGTCATTCTAGAAATAGCATTGCAGATGGGAGGAGTAGATCCTATATTCCTATAACCTGGTTGGCTGGATAAGTTAACCAATGAAGGCTAGTATGTTTTTAAACTCGGGCGGTACTATCGTTAAAGCGAATGAAACATCGAATAGTTCACGGAAAGTATCTAATCCGAATAATTCAATAGTTAACATTCGGATTTCCCAACACTTGCCACGATTCCATGAGGAATTGAAATAGATCTGAGTCCAGTTCTATCTCAATACGAGCTGAGATCTTTTTGAACACGAAAGCTTCGAAAATAATTAATAATAAATAATAATTAATAAGGTTTGGTGTTCCAAAGGAATGTAAAGTGATCAGCATAAGCTGAACAGGTTTCACGCCGCTCTAGCTTTCTTTGTGATTGTCTTTTAACCAAAATTGTCTTAGTGTTTTAATACAAACTTTCCAAATTTCTATATTTCGTATACATCTTTATGAAAATATTACATGATTACTTAACTGCTGTGTTAATAGGAATAAAAGCTTTCATTCAAATTAAATAAATACTTTACATGATATAAATTATATTTGTGTAAATATATTCTCAATCAAAATATTCCACACGCCTCAAAGTTTAAGAGAAGCGGTTGGCATTTTTTTTGAATTTGAGGTTTGAACCAAACAAGCTGATATTACAGTAACTTTTTTTTTTCGTTTTTTTTTTTTTCTTTTGTAGTAGCCTTATCCTCCCCGGTTTTAGGACTGACACCCCCCTTGAACTTACAAGTGAATGCCTAGGGGTCAGAAGCCTGTAGCACGAAACCACAGAATGGAGAACCTGGAACGAGTGGTTGGCCCGCAGCCAAGCATGAGCGTGAGGAAGTGGATGATGTGAAATGCAAGCGAAATGGATGTTAGGGAAGGTGATGAGGGAGCAATTGGTGGAACGAGAGGTGGGGGAAACCGGAGGATCCCGAGAAAACCCGCCCAGACACCGCTTCGTCCATTATAAATACCCGCTCGGTGGTCTAGTAAATTTTATTTCTGAATTATGATTATTTTTAAATGTTAGAAATTTTAATCTCTAAAATCAATATTTTTTATAAATATTATTTTTGGAAAAATTAATATGGTTATCAAGATAATACTATGAATAAATAATTCTGCAAATTCTGGGAAATTTTAGTTTAGTTAAAAACTAAGAGTATACTAGGAAACAAGAAACGATCATTATATGACTGTGGAGCTTAAAGCAAGGGGGTGAGTAGCAGTTAAAGGTTAATTCTCTATGGACGACCAAAGATTCCTATATAAATCTGATGTGTTCCATTCACATGGCCTTTTCTATTGGTTCTGCGAACAAACTATTCTTGCAAAAGCAGATTGTGTGTGCCTGCCTCACATTCAACAGGTCGGCAGTTCGAATCTCGCTTAGGATGAGTTACTCGGATGACGTTTTTTCGGGGTTTTCCCTTAACCTGAGAAGACGAATGAACAATATCTTTAAGCTCCTTGAGATTATTTGAGCCTCGTTTCGCCAATTTCATTCATAGTCCGATATGACCTACCAGGTTAGAGGACGTTATGCTAGAAAAACAAAAAACAAAAAAAAACAAAAACAAGATAAAAGAGTATTCTTCTTTGTACATCATGCTAATCGAGATAAACATTGGCAGGGATAGACTTATCACTTGCGTTTTTGTCAGTAAAAAGGAAATACAGGAAAACAAGAGACTAAACGAAAGTCAATGGTTTAAAAAGCTGATCGCTGTGTGAAACAAATGAAATTCCGTTCTCTGTGCATGCCCAGGAATAAAAATAAAAGAGAGATGAAAGGAAAGAGACCTCCCGTTTGGAAAAGTTTAAGTAGTTTAAAATTGAAACAAATAACAAGGAATATCTCGGAAAGGGTTAACTGTACAAAACAAAAAATAAATAGATAAAAGTATATGATATAAATTTTGTGTTTTAACGAGATGTCTATTTTATGCGTGAAGTTTTTATCTCTTCCGGTTTACCAGTTATGCATAAGTCATCCACAATGACTGTAGAGAATATTCCCAGAAAATTCAATGTACACACCTATAATATTCCGTATTTTAATCAAACCAGCAGAGCAATGTTTGGAAAAACTAATTTTTCAAAAATACGTTCTGACAGGGTCGTTCGTGGTGGTGGATTTTCTTGAAAGTCTTCGTGTCACATCCTTGAAAGATACTTAACTTAAAACCAAATTTTGATATTTAACTAACTCAACGAATACAAATATTTGCACTTATTCATCTCCCATCCTGTTTAATAATTATAATACAATAGTGCGATGAAAAAACTTCTGTTATGTTTTCTTTACGCCACTTGCATTTACTGCAAACCACCAGGACCACCACCACCACCACTACCGCCACCACCGCCGCCAAAACCACCACCACAACCACCGCCGCCACCGCCACCGCCACCGCCACTACCGCCACCACCACCGCCATCACCACTACCACCACACCACCACCACCACCACACCGCCACACCGCCACCACCGCCACCACCACCACCACTACCGCCACCACCGCCGCCAAAACCACCACCACCACTACCACCACACCGCCACCACCACCACCACACCGCCACACCGCCACCACCACACCGCCACCACACCGCCACCACCGCCACCACCACCACTACCACCACACCACCACCACCACCACCACCACTACCACCACACCACCACCACCACTACCACCACACCACCACCACCACTACCACCACACCGCCACACCGCCACCACCACACCGCCACCACACCGCCACCACCGCCACCACCACCACTACCACCACACCACCACCACCACCACCACCACCACCACACCGCCACACCACCACACCACCACCACCACCACTACCACCACACCGCCACCACCACCACCACCACACCGCCACACCGCCACCACCACCACCGCCACCACCACACCGCCACCACACCGCCACACCGCCACCACCACCACCGCCACCGCCACCACTACCACCACACCACCACCACCACCACCACACCGCCACACCACCACCACCACCACCACACCGCCACACCGCCACCACCGCCGCCACACCGCCACACCGCCACCACCACCACCACCACCACCACACCGCCACACCGCCACACCGCCACCACCGCCGCCACACCGCCACACCGCCACACCGCCACCACCACCACCACTACCACCACACCACCACCACCACCACCACCACACCGCCACACCACCACCACCACCACCACACCGCCACACCACCACCACTACCACCACACCACCACCACCACCACCACCACCACACCGCCACACCGCCACACCACCACCACCACCACCACTACCACCACACCGCCACCACCACCACCACCACACCGCCACACCGCCACCACCACCACCGCCACCACCACACCGCCACCACACCGCCACACCGCCACCACCACCACCGCCACCGCCACCACTACCACCACACCACCACCACCACCACCACCACACCGCCACACCACCACCACCACCACCACACCGCCACACCGCCACCACCGCCACACCACCACCACTACCGCCACCACCGCCGCCAAAACCACCACCACCACTACCACCACACCGCCACCGCCACCACCACCACCACCACTACCCCCACCACCGCCGCCAAAGCCACCACCACCACAACCACCGCCACCACCGCCACCGCCACCGTCGCCACCACTACCATCACCTAAACTAATAATAATAATAACAACAGTAACAAGATCAATAACAATAATAATAATAATAATAATAAAAAATAATCATAATAAATATAATAATAATGACAATAACAATGACAGTAACAACAATAGTAGAACTAATAATAAGGATAATAATAACAGTAATAACAAAAATAATAACAGAAACAACAATAACAATAAATTATACAAATACTAATAACAGTAACAATATCAAAAACAATAATAATAATAATAATAATCATAATCTTAGTAGTAATACTAATAACAATAATCTTTATAATTACAATAACTATAATAACAATAATAATAATTATAAATAATAAATATAATAATAATGACAATAACAATGACAATGACAATAACAACAATAACAGTAATAACAACAATAATAACAGAAACAACAATAACAATCAATAATAATAATAATAATACAGTGAAACTCTATGTGATACCAAGCATTAGTTTTGTGGCGGCGACTTAATATTTTAATTTCACCCTGCAGCGGATCTAATTTCTAATGTTAGTTTAGAACAACAAAAACACAATTACAAACTAGTAATGGGCTGATACTTATAGGTGAAATGAATGTTTTCTTAGCACTTGTCAATCCTAGTATTCTTTATTCTCTCAGAAACAAAGGCAATGTAACTGAAGTGGAAAATACGTAAACAACCTCTTCGTCTGATTTCACTACTGTTGTATATCAGCAAGGACTCTAATACAAGTATTGGAAGTGTCGCTCAATGAGTGCGATTCCTTCACTGTTTCCGCTGATATGCAAGGGGATTAGAATAAAGGTCGCCACTGATCGGCGTTTACTTGGAGTTGCCCCCTTTAGTTCTGCAACTGTTATAACGCACGAAGGGTTGGTTACCTGCACATGTTAAATGCGGCTTTTGGGACACCTGACAGTGCAACACACTTTATGATGACAAAGTCATATTTTTTACTCGATTGGTACAACTTTATGGATTTTTCGATCATAAATGCATGCATATTCCTTAATTTTTACTTTATTTACACGTACTATGTACAGTACCTACACAGAAGGTATTGCATTGCATTAAAACATTCCATACCGATATATCACCGGAAATATATGTTTTGAGACCCCTTAATTCAAAAAAGCATTTATAGAAAAAGGTCCGTGCGTGCGTGTCTTTGGCTCAAAAACTAAAAGACCGTTAAATACCAAACTTTCTAAACTTTAAGTTTATGACTAACAGACAGACAGACAATGCCTCTGACAATTTTGAATAAAATACCACATATTAAAGTATTTCTATCACAAATAAAACGTATATCTTGAATTTTCTGCGGATAGCTTCTGAAGTCCTGTTCATTCGAGACGAATTTTATGAAATGATGTATAACTGCTAAACCGTAAGAGATAGACAAAAACTTACTGAACAAAAAATACAGCCCTCGTCAAAACACACAATCTATGCCATATACACTTTTTTCGTGAAGTTAACCGTTTTCGAGATATTCCTTATTAGTTTCAGTTTGAACTTTTCTTATACCGGAACTTGTCAACTTTTAGCCACGCAAAGAAACGGATTTCAATCCCATAGCAACGACATTTTAAAACATTTGGCTGTCGGGTTAGCCTAGTGTATTCCCTTGTTTCCCTCCTACTTATAAGGAACTTAGTAATACGACCGTTTCTGTTAGTGTCTATCTCGAAGTAGATAGAAGAATAAGTTTATTTAGAATCATTTGTTACAAAGATGTAGAGAAAGTCGTGTGAATGGAACACATTAGATTTATTTTTCTTCCAATTTACGATTTCTATCGGGAAAGAGAAATCAAAGTGAACAGATCCGAACTTCATTGCCGGGGTTCATAATATGGGTACCTTGTTAGTACTAAAAGTATTTATGGATTTACCGAGAATCCAGCTGCACAAGAATTTTCTGTGTTCTCTATATCATGTTATATTTTTACGTCGCGCAACATTTACATGCTCTAAGTATTAGAAACGAATGTAAAGTATAAAGCTGCGACTCCAAACACGTTTAGCAAGTGTTTGTTTGTGGAATGCCTGAATCTGTGATTGGAACTGTGCCAGTGTATTGTGTGCTCAGGTTCGCGTTGTTACATAACAAGTGTTTGGGTCACTTTGTTTACTGCTGCAGGTAGAGCTGATTCCTTTAAACCGATGTCCCACGGTCGAATATTTTGGTCCAATACTCTTCAAACTAAAAATTGGGTCGTGGGACATCGGATAATTTCATTGTATACAATTCCGTCCTATTTTTTGGTCCAATTCCAGTTTTGTACAACAGGATACAGCGATTTCTAATTTTTGGTCCTAACATATGAAATCAACCAATGAGCGACCTGGTGGTAATGACGTAATAAGATGGTAGCTAGCGCTGGGTCTTTCTTCCCGCCAACGTGATTGTTTGTGTGAAACTTTGCTGTATCTTGTAGACTTTATCCTAAATAATAGGGTTATAGTAGCTGAGCTATGGTTGAAATACACATTAATTTCTGCGGCAGAGATTTATGAAATGATGCCTCGGGTATTTATAACCCCTGCAAATGTATTTTATCGGCTCCATTTGTACCTAACCTTCTTTTCTCAACAAAACTATGAAAACGTGGTCTTATATTAGATTTGCTGGTATGGACTGCATCATATTTGTGTCTGGCGAGTGATTTTTGCCTGAGCTAAGAACAGCAGCCTTCCAAACAAATTTTCGTCTATTCTAAGGAAGTTAAAATAATTTACAGGGTCAGAAACGAGTTCATTTTACAGCATATGAAGTACACCTCTTCCTTGGCCTGCATTCCTACGTTCTAGCTATGGTCTAGTCCACCAACGCCTCTTTATTGATTTTTCTTTCTATTATAATATGCTCTTGCAATGGATACATAAACTAAGCTTGTGACAGCGAACGTAAATAATTGTGAATCAGCAACCTCCACCATTTTCTAATAGCTGTTCTTGTGCTTGCGAGAAATATTTGGACCAATACACACTCCCGAGGGAATGGAATGCAGAAATTGTACACTACGTTCACGTTGTATAAAAAATGTTGGACCGAATTTTGACCGTGGGACATCGGCTTTACGTTCTCAACATGTTTCTAATCACTAAGGCAAGGCATTTAACGGGACAAGGTACTCTGAAATGGTAAAAAAATATTTTTTTTTAGACACCAATAAAATCTATATTATTTCTAGTTCCAGATAATGTATTCTTTTGGGGGTTAAGAGGATCTTATGCAATTTAAATATAATATAAATGCTAGTCTACATTTCTTTAAAGCTGTTTTGCAATGCCCCTTTTTAGAACATTTCTATCTTTAAATTCACTTTTCTCAAAACAGCATTTTTGGATACTTATGTGCCTTGAAAGTATGAGAGCTGGAAAGATGAAGTTTTCAGCACACAGTTGTACCACAGTCGTGATGTTATAGTATATAATGATCGTATTAAGAAAGCCACAACATTGCAAATTTTCCACATTTTTACTTTTTGAATTTTCAAATATTTTTCTTTTTTAATTTCAACTGAAATTGTATCATAGCTAAATAATTGAGGTTCAGAAGATAGCTGCTTATACTGAGAACAAGAATGCAAAAGTGTGATTGTGTATTGCAAGTAGTAGCAAAGAAAAAGGTAAATGAATTCACATGTTTTAAGACTAAGTTTTATTACTTTTGTGCTAAATGAAATACCTTTTAGACTCAATCGAAGTTATTAATGCAAACAACCACTTGAAATAATTATCATGACTTATAGAATAATTCATACAAATATCTGGAAAAACAATTGAACACTTTAAGAGCAGCGGTAATTTAACTCACTTAAGGCATAATTTCCGTATGTTCAGACTAGCTTGTCCCCTTAGTGCTCTATAATTTGGCAAAAAATGCAAAATAAAAAATGCATTTATGACCTAAAAATACAACAAATTACAAAATATGTATAAAAAGCAAGGAATTGCCAGTAAAAATATCATGTATTACATTCTACACTCACTTGGATACTAAGTTACATAAAATATAATACAATATCAGAAAATTAAAAGAAAATATAAAGAATATTTTAATCATTTGAGCTATGATTGTCCTTATGAAACATTTATTGCGAATAAATCGACTACAAAACAAGTTAAAATAAATATCTTTTATTGTAGATCGATTTTAGTACACTTTTACAATTTTGAATTGCAACATTTGGCGGAGATTATGCACATCCCTGGAAACTTGGGGTAGGAGCTAGCATAACCTCTAAGAAATTGAATTGAGCTTCTAGAGGTGGAGAAGTTCATGAAGCAAATTCCCTCAAATACGTATTGGCATAAAATCTGCTTAATTCCAACAAATTTTACTGACAAGAAAACTGAATTGTAATAAAATTCTCGAATTAAATACAAAAAATTCCACAGCCTTAGCGAAAGCGCTTAAAGAGCTCAAAATGACTTAAAAATTGCCAAAAAAAATGCCTTATTCCCAAAAAGCTGACAAAAATGCAAAAAAAAAAAAATAAATAAAAAAATGCCGTAACAAATAGTTTTTATTTCACTCATTATTCAACGTCATGCATATGCAAAAAGTTATTCAACCTTTATATGAAAAAAATGCAAAATCACTAAATGCCTTGCGCTATTAATCACATAAGTTGAGAAGCGTACAGCTTTAACACTTTCCGGCGTAATGGTGCCACATGGAATAATTATCTCTGTTTGTTGTTCGAGAAGAATAAACAATAATCTACCCCAATTGTGTATATTTCAGTACTTTCTTTAAATTCATTAATATCAACACGACTTAAAACAAGCAAAAGCTAAAGTGAAATTCCTTCAAATATACTCTTTTCTAACAAATATATAACTTTATTCCACTACAGTGCTAGATATGCCAACCAGCGTTTATTTTACCTGGGACCATTCCTTCCTTTATCACAGTAGCATTGTAGCGAGGATTCCAATTTGAATTAACCTGTGGCATTGAAATCTCGATCAGTGATGTTCAATGTTTTAGAAGTTTAGACAATTGAGCTACCAATAAGAGATCAGTGGGACCAATATTTTAAGATAAATGTGCATCTCATGGTATCGGTTTTCAAAATGAAATTTCACAGAAAATAAATCAGGCTGGAAAGGGTTAAACAAAATTGTGTTATAAAGTGTACATTTGTTTAAGAGTGCTGTACATCTATTTATATTATTATACCGAGGAGTTATGTGCCCAAAACATGCATATAAATGCACGAAAACGTTTAAAATATGCGCTAATGAATTTAAACTTACCGTAAATTTAGTTTATTAAAATCCAGTTGCACGATTTTTAGGAATCTTTCTAACGCGGTTTATATTATCTTTGAAATGCTCAGTGCATGACTCAATTTCAATCAAGTGAGTTAAATGTTTTGCATTATTGCAAATATTTTTAAGTATTTAAGAATTATAAAATTACCTGTTGGATATGAATATTAAAAGTGAAGCTATGATTAAAACTTTAAATGCCAAAAACAACTTAATTGAGTAAACTTGGCATAAAGAATGGGAGTTTTGAATAAAATACTGGAACTTCATTTTGCTGTGAGAAAGGTACTTTACTGCAAATATTTTTTATTTTTTTTATTTTGCCATAGATATGTTACAATACACCACGATAGTGTTATCCAAGAGTGCCGTTTATCCGTTAATACCTGCTTGTATGCTCAAAATGAACGTTCAAAATCACAACTTGTTATCGGGGAAAATTAAAAAAAAAAATCCCGGCTACTCTCGGATCTCTCGCGCAGTGCAGAGAGGCCACGAGAGGGATTATTTTATAATTTAATGACCCTTTATATAACATAGCAAAATTGTTTTGAAAGGCGACACACATCGTCCAACATCACTGAAGATTTCGATAATGTCAGTTGATTACATATAAAACTGATGTAGCAAATCGGAAAATTAGTGGGTAGTTTTCTCGCCAGATGGTGTATTAGACCGACAATGCCACTCATGATCTCTTGCGCAGGAATTTGATAATGTGTAAAGAGTTGAGATAATAATACCGGATAAGCAATAACAATGCACATGCACTGAATGATGTCGTGCAGACTCGGAACCTTTCGTTACTTTAATAACCGTTAATGAGATAAACAATAGTTACTCTCCTTGTTACTTATGCAACCGAAATGGTTAAGTAGTTACGTTGTAGTCCTTACTTTTGTAACCGTAATGTTTATCTAGTTCTCTACATTCGTTACTTTTGTATCCGTAATGTGTAACTAGTTACTCTGTATTCGTTACTTTTGTAACCGTAATGTTTAACTAGTTACTCTGTATTCGTTACTTTTGTAACCGTAATGTTTATCTAGTTCTCTACATTCGTTACTTTTGTAACCGTGATGTTTAACTAGTTACTCTGTATTCGTTACTTTTGTAACCGTAATGTTTAACTAGTTACTCTGTATTCGTTATTTTTGTAACCGTAATGTTTATAGAGTTCTCTACATTCGTTACTTTTGTAACCGTGATGTTTAACTAGTTACTCTGTATTCGTTACTTTTGTAACCGTAATGTGTAACTAGTTACTCTGTATTCGTTACTTTTGTAACCGTAATGTTTAACTAGTTACTCTGTATTCGTTACTTTTGTAACCGTAATGTTTAACTAATTACTCTGTATTCGTTACTTTTGTAACCGTAATGTTTAACGAGTTACTCTGTATTCGTTACTTTTGTAATCGCAATTTTTAACTGCTTGTATTGCATCCATTACGACAGATGAAAACTTACTTAACAAAAAATATACTGCTTGTTAAAACACACAATTTATGTGATATAAATTTTTTGTTGGAGTTGACCGTTTTCGAGCTATTCGTTGTTATTGGTTTCAGCTTCAAATTACGTATACTTTTCTCGTACGGGAAATTGTCAATTCCTGGCCATACAAACAACCAGCTTTTAAAAGATTTGACTATCGCTTTAGCCTAATGTATTCCCATATTTCCCTACTGGTTAGAAGGAAGCAAGCAATAAGACCATTTCTGCTAATTTCTTCTCGTTAGCATGAAGGAAATAGAAGAATAAGCTTTTTAACAATAATTTGCTGCAGAGATGTAGAGCAAACCATGAGAATGGAACACGTTAGACATTTTTACTATATACTGTATCATCCAAATGTTTAATTTCAAATGGTAAAAACAGACATCCAAAATGTCCGTCGTCTCCTTTTGCATGCGGCGGTAAAGACTTTAGCACGTACTTTTGGCGATATTTCTGCCTGTTTTGCGCTCAATAGCCATGAAACCCCAAGGCGAGTGTGACCACTGCAACTGGCATGCAGCAACTCTTACAATGCATTACTCACCTGCAGAGGTTGTCACGTAAGCTCTGTGTTTCCAGAATGTACATCATCCTCAGCAATAAAGCAAACAATCTATAAAAACATTCCTTTTGCGAGAATTCCAATTCTTCTGTACTCATGCTGCTAGTTAATACGAGAGCCATCCAGAGGATTTGACATAACTAAATAATAACGAAAGCTACCACCACAAAACTTTATTTACAAAGTCACAGTACCTTACTCTATCTTTGAATGTAACGTCATTGCTATCAAGATGTTTATTGTCATGTGGTTCCGGTTTTTCAACGCAGATGTTATACTCTACCACCGCTAAAGACCTGACCCAAGATGTCACTGCCACTTTGAGGTCTTCATGGCTGGGAAATCTTTTCCATCCAAAAAGTCATGTACGGTGTGCAAAGCGACACACCTGTTTTTCTTAATTCTTTTATCAACATTTGCTTTCAACTCCTCCATAACGATTGATGAACTTCCACTCCGGACTTTTTCGTACACACTGGTTCATTCTTGATTACTCGTAAGTGATGTGCCATTTCCTCAATGAAGATTCGTTCATTGCATCATCACCAAGCACGTTCCTTATTTGCCTATAAAATGTGATTGGCCGAACACTATTGTAATATTTAACTTCTTTGTTATAGCTGACATAGGAATGACACATTGTATGTAAAGTATACCATTTTTATTTATATACAATGTATTTGTATTACAGTTATTGATAGCATTCACTTGGTATGTGAACTGCGCCATTTTATCTTTATATAATGTATTTATAATAACTTTATATTATTGTTATTGTACTTAGGCACTTATATCTGTTGATATCCACATTACATGAAGTATATCATTTTTATTTACAACTATGTAATTGTATTTAACTTGTCACTTTGACATCCACATTGTATGTGAAGTGTATCATATTAATTTATTATTATTATTGTTTATGATAAATATCTGGATAAGCTAGAATATCCCATTGTATACAAACTGTACAATTTGTTGACGTTGTGTATTGCTTTTTGAAGCTTAATGACAATAAAATATTTCTATTTTTATTTCCATGTTGTGCATTAAAAAAGACGAATAAGTTCTTTGGCGGTAGAAAGGTATAGCATCGGCATTGAAAAACTGGTACCACCTGACAATAAATATCTCGGCTGAATGGATATTGCGTTGTGAAATAGAGTAAGGTACTGTAACATTGTAAATAAAGTCTTATGTTGATATTTAGTTATTCCAAATGGTTCGTCACTTTGTGTATGTCCCTCGTATGTCACGCTCTGAGCACTCCATTCAGACGCGGCCTTCATTAACAATGACATATTGTGGTTAGCAAACACCATATTTTGTAGTTGCATGCATAAATAATGACAGCAACACAAATAGTTTTTAACTAATGATTATAACATTTGGTTAAGTACCAACATTGTGAATTACGAGGTGATTTTTAAAGTAAGGTTCGTTTTGTAATAAACTATAAACTATTAATAAAGATTATAGTTTATTTAACTGTCTTTTTCCACACAAGTCGTGTGTAGGACAGAAGTTGGATAGGTAGAGTCCGACTGAAAAATGAAATACCATACCATAGACTTGAACCATGGATCTGCCAGGCTTTAGCCGGTTGCTCTATCACTGAGTTACCATGGCAACATGCAGGCACGACATGATATGTCTCAACTGACTTGCATGTTTCCCGGTAAACCAAAAGGTAATCTCAAATATCCCAATGGCGACTTACAATGACGCAGGTACTTTAAGTCCAGGATTCACAATAACCAACTATTATGAGAATTATGATAGGTATCCTTAGAGCTGCGAAAGAATATTTGTCACTTATTGACGTGCATGAATAATTTAACTGTTTGTTAATCAGTGATGTGTACACAATAATATCGTGAATTATTTTGGCGGGCGTAAAGTTGGACCAAAATTACTTTACGCTTGCTGCTCTTCTTTGCGTGTGGATTCCGTCAAAATCAAGTTTGCGATCTGAAATGAACTCGTAAACTACTCAACTACAAGCGGTCCTACCATAAGCAGGTCTTTTGCCAGATATCAGTAATGCTAAAAGTAGAAAATTCTGTCACTCAGCGTTATGAAATTATAACTCTGAAAGCTCGTATCAATTCATAACATGGCGGATGATTTGAATGTCGTGAACAAGGACTCTGCAAAACCAGACGAAATTATACAAGCAACGGAGAGAGCAAAATTACATTTTTTTACACTGCCTCCGTTATATAGAATATTTTCGTTCTGTACGAGTAAGTCATCATGTTGTCAGCACTGATGCTAAGCAAGTCAACAACCGAATATCGCAGACCATAAACTCCGTGAAATAGGCATAATATGTCTATAAATATTGAGAAGTGTCTAAAAACAATGTATGACACGTGTTAAAGTTGTGTTATACTGTTCCTAGGATTACTGTACTCGGTCTACGGCCTCGTTTCACCAGCTTCCTACTCACAATATAAAACACCATTTTTACCACTTGTAGCATAAATAACTATTGCTAGTAGTCTTTATTGTGTAATAGACACTGCTTTAAAAGTGTCCTTCACAATTTGCCGTATTTCTTGTAACATAAGTGTAGAGAAAAAGATTGTGCATATCTAAAAAAAATAAAACAGCGAACTCGATTGTTCCCAGGAAAATAAGTCGTAGTTTTCCAGACAAAGAAAGATAGGGCTTCAAAATAATATATCCGATATGATATCTTCAGAAAGATAAACAATAATTGTTTATAGGAGCAAGAGGAGAAATGTTTTGTGCAGCTTGCCAGCTATCACATAAGCTGAAAGGAAACAAAGGTAGTAATGCGGAAAATCACCTGTACACAGAAGTTCAATGCCAGTTTCCTCAAGATTCCTGGAACGCTGAGAAATTATCTCTTCTTTGTACCCACCTTTTGTTAAGCGGCCGTATGATAGTGACGTAAGAGTGAAGCAGTAGCTCACAAACGTGCACGTTGTCACATACTATCGCGTTCCTTGCTAGGATGAGTCGCCAGCACATCACCGCAGGATCGGTGAAAATTACAACACTGCACTTTATGCTTTTTAACTTATTATTGCATCAGATTCTCTAGGAACCTTTTCGCATAAATACTGTTGATATCGGATTCCACATGAATGTGTTAACGCATAGTCATGTATTTAGTGCGTTTTTGTGGCATTTCTCGCGTTTTTTGTTTACCTTCTCTAGCGCGTATGACCACAAGGCACAGTCTTGTTACGTACACCGCACTCCTTACCGTTTGTAGGGTACTTTATTACGTCATGTTTTTATTTTATTGGCTGATACTGTCACCTTGCAGGTGTGTTCTATATCGAAGCAATAGAGCATACCTATGCTGGGTTTGTCAGCCCATTCGCTAATAGGAATAGCCACCTCCCTCAACTAGAAGCGAGATTAGGTAACGTGTACTACAACAGTAAGGTCCTTCCCCATTTACAATGACGGAGGGGCCAGCGGATATCAGAAGACACGCCCTATAAATTCCCTACAGACAATCAGAAATTCGATGTCTAATACTATTTGTGCTCTGTGTACAATGCACATAGTATATAGAGAAGGTATTCCATCCAAAAATTCAATGTCGATATTTCACCGGAAGTATATGTTTTAAGGTCCTCTGAGTCAGAAAAAGCATTTTTAGAATTCGGTCAGTGTGTGTGTCTGTGGACAGCTTAGGTGAAAAACTTGGTATTTATATTTAATATCTTCCAAGGTTACGACGCGAAGATTTCCAAAAAAAATCCCCCTACCACAAACTATGATTTACATGGAAAAATTCTCGAAATTTTTGTTTTTCTCAAAAATGGCTCTAACGATTTTAATTAAAATGCCCTATATTAAAGATATTTACATCACAAATAAAATGCATATTTTGAATTTTCTAACAATAGCCTCTGAAGACCTCTTCATTCTGGATGACTTTTGTAGTACTGGCAAACTATAAGAGATATACAAAAACTTACTACACGAAAAATATATATCTCGTTAAAACACACAATTTATGTCATATATAAGTTTTGCTGGACAACTGTTTCCAAGATATTTCTCGTTATTGGTTTAAATTTAAAAACACTTATATCTACCTTTTCTCAAACAGGAAGTCGTCCGCGTTTCCTTTGTTTTACTCCGCGCCATGCAAAAAAAAAAAAGCGAATTTTAATGACAATCGCATAATCTTTTGTAAGAGGAGTTTGTTTGCGGGACAGCTACAGAAAGTCATGTGTGCAACACATCAGATTTTGTTATTTGAAGCCTTTGGGCGTCTATAGAGAATATACTTTTAGCTGTACTCTCCTTGCTTCGGGCTCTACAGCCACTTAAAGATCGTACAATACACCTGCTTCCTAGCACATTATTTCCCAAAACTACATGTTCACACTTTCAAAATGTTCCACCAGCCCCAGTTTTTATTTAAATACGACAAAAATTGTCCAGAATGTACATAAGTATATTGTAATATTACTGGGGACAAATTATACTATCACCAATTTTTCAAAGAATATATACAGGATGGTCCATTTAACTTGAGATGGTAGAATATCTCCAAAACTAAGCGCTGCAAAAAGAAACACATTGAATAAAAGTTTCTTGATATAACTGGGTGAAGTAAATGCCATTTGTTGTGTTTGGTAGTAATTTGAAGACAAGATAGTTTTCTAAATGGGAACCAACATTTCCCCCCCCCCTTATTATTCCTCATCAAAGAATAACTTTTATTTAACCATGTTCTTGTATAGTCTTCTTTTACTGGTGTAGACAATTAAACATTGATAAAAGGCAAATGCACAGAGTATCACCACTTTACGGACATTGTACAGTATTATTTCATAAGCATCATAGCTTAGTGTAATAAATGTTCAAAATGATACCCTTCTGCCTCAATATATTTTCCAACTCTGTAAATAAACGATTGCTCTGGCATTTCGTATGCACGCCTTCATGTAGTCTGGAGAAGGTGCGTGCAGTGGTGATACTCTGTACATCTGCCTTTCATCAAAGTTTAATTGTCTATACCAGTAAAAGAACACGGTGCAAGAAAATTATTTATACTTACCGTGCTGAAATAGTTTTATTTACAGTGTATAAATTCTTCTGTTAATTTCAACACAGATGCTATTTTTTCCAAGCGTTTTTGGTAATGTGATTCAAGTTTCTCCAAAGCAATGTTGTACCAGGTCCGGTCCTCCTAGAAGTGTAAAGAGAACCATATTTCAATGATAATTTTGCTAAACTATTAAAGCACCAATAAAATGGCCGATATTAACCAATTTCAACCAATCACGGTCATCTGACTGGAGCGATACTGTCGAAACATCTTATCGCAGCTGATGTTCATTTCTTTGAAATCTTGTCGCACCTGACGTTCGTTTGTTTAACCTCCTGTCTTGGTTATTGGTAACAAGGGGACGATCCAGTCGCTGTGACATTGCGTGATGGCGGAAGGTTTAAAAACTGTTTGGTCAGGCGACCGCACAAGAAATAAAACAAACTATAATGAAACCAGACCCGTTAATACGGATAAAAATCGCGCTAATATATGGAAACACTTCATGCAATTTTGCTTAGAAAGAGGTCACAAGCTTTTATGTGAATATAATACTTATTTGTATTTCTTAGGTATGAGATGGGTGCTCAAATAAAGTAACGTTTGTTTCCACTTCATGTATTAATCTCTAAAAGCTGAAATAAAATAATTGTTCCCTATTTCTATTGTTGCTATCGATATTCGTACATTGTGTGTAGGCACGGTCAGGCATGTCATAATTCAGGAGGCAGTGAAGTAAGAAAAAAAAAAAACATTCGGTAAATACACATGGTCGAATGCGTCATCTATCATTTGAGAACTAATGTATTACGACCATAACCTGATAAAATCTCCCTTCCTATATATTATAAATTACTAATAGTTTATTTCGCTGAATTGTCTTATCCAATACAACTCCTGTTTTCATCTGTTAGGAAAATTTGAATTATCGGCAAGATGAAAACACTCGTGGTGTTACTTATGACAATAGCATAGCGCCATTTCTAGAAACATTTACCTTGATTAGCGTTACGTAGATAAAAGAACACTTTTTGTAAGAATAGTTTGTTTGCAGAACAGATACAGAAAGGCATGTGAATGGAACACATCAGATCTTTTCCACTAGCCTTGTTTTGTTTTTAAACAGTTCAGTTTCATATCGTAGCTCAGCAATTAAGATATCTATCTCTTCCACAATACAATTTAAAAATGAAGATTATTAATCTTTGTTTAGATGATTCAGCTTGCGCTATATGCCACTCGCTTTC
Organism: Hymenopus coronatus; assembly: GCA_030762935.1. Classification (NCBI taxonomy): domain Eukaryota; kingdom Metazoa; phylum Arthropoda; class Insecta; order Mantodea; family Hymenopodidae; genus Hymenopus; species Hymenopus coronatus. The sequence goes on from CM060900.1 coordinate 19,231,182, forward strand.
AGGGTCAATGCACGTGTTATCACAGCAACAAATTCATCGTCCTCATACAATGTTGCAAATTAGTGATTAATTTAGCATATCTCGGATGGACTGGAGCCAAACATTTCACACCATTCGCGGTCCTTTTTTTACGCGATTACACACTGGCATCAGTGCGATAACATCCGCTTGTGTTACTGTGATAAGCTATCACGTCAAAGCCAGCGAGAACATGAAGGCATCCATAGCAACGTTGTCACAGGATATCATTTAATTTTAGAACATACTTCTTAGAAGAACAAGAACAAAAATGAGAGAGGAAGCATGTTGCAATGCTGTGTTTCACTCCACGTGGACTTAGCAAGTCCGAGGGCCATCCAGAAAGTGACAGACGATGTGGAATAACTAAACATTAACGAAAGTTATCAACACAAAACTTTTATTTACAAAGTTACAGTGCCTCACTCTATTTTTAACGTAATCGTCATTGCTATCAAGGTGCCACGTGGTAACGGTTTTTCAATGCATGTTGCACTGTTCCACCGCTGAAGATCTGAGCCAAGATGTCACTGCCACTTTGAGGTCTTCATGGCTGGGAAATCTTTTCCATCCAAAAAGGCATGTACGGTGACCAAAGTGACACACGTTTTCTCAACGTTTGCTTTCAAATCCTCCGTAACGATTGATGAATTTCGGCTCCGGTCTTTTTTGCACACCCTGGCTCATCCTTGATTACTCTCAAATAATGCGCCATTTCCTCACTGAAGACTCGTTCACTGTATTATCACCATACATTAGCGTTATTTGGCTATAACATTAGATTGACCAAATAATTTGTGCATTCAAAAAGACGAATAAGTTCTTTGGCGATAGAAAAAAACATTGAAGAACTAGTACCACGTGACAATAAACGTCTTGACAAATGGAGATTTCATTGAGGAATAGAGTAAGGTACTGTAATTCTGTAAATAAAGTTTTATGTTGATAACTTTCATTTTATTTAGTTATGCGAATTCGTGTGTCACTTTCTGGATGGCCCTTCTGTCTCTTACAACTAAGTTATACGTGGAGAAAAATCTCTCGCTGCCAGCATTTGGTACATTGATGCAAAATCATGAGACTCGCCAATGCCAAGAGTGTTGTTACTACATCTAGTTTGTTTCCATAACCACCAGGCTTTGCCGCTCAACAAAGTCCTTTGTAACATTCAAACAAATCGTAATTAATACAACCAGCTTAAATGCATTTAGTTGGTTAAATTCTGCCATTACATCACCTGTATTTTATATAGTAAATAGCCTTGAGGCTTCAAATAAATTATCTAAAACTTTTATTGTTATATCTGCAGTTTTATTTTGCCACAAGCGTCCAATTTAAACCAAGCAACCTTTTAATTGTCTTCTATTGTATCTCTTAACATTAAGCTTCATGCATTCTATAACTGTACTTTGCTTCCAGAGTGACCACTCTCTAATATTCCACATTTGTTTCTCAGCGAGATAATTCGGAATAAAACAAGGTGAGATACCCGTTTTCTTTAGATCGAAATTCTAATATTCGATCTGTTACCAAGCAGCAAACTTCAGAAACAACACTTTTATTTCCTGTACCTTATTTTAGTATCCTGTAAGTATTGGAATTTCGCTTAGGGTGAGTTACCCGGGTGAGGTTTTTTTCGGGGTTTTCCCTTATCCTGAGAAGACGAATGTCGAGTAACTTTAAGCTCCATGGACCCCGAGATCATTTGAGCATCATGTCATCAATTTCATTCATCGTCCGATATGACCAAACCAGGTTAAAGGACGTTAAACTAATAATAATAATAATAAAAAAAGCATCTTTAGAAAAATATCCGTGTGTGTTAGGCAGCATAGCTCAAGAACGAAAAGTCCGTTAAAACCAAACTTGGTATTTAGGTTTGGCATCTTCCGCGGATGCGACACGAAGATTTTCAAGAAAATCCCCCCACCCCCACTACCGTTTACATGGAACTTTTTTCGAAAATTTTGATTTTCTAAAAACTGGCTCTAACGATTTTGATTAAAATATCGTACATTAAAAGTATTTGCCTGACAAATAAAATGCATATCTTTAATTTTCTGGGAATAGTTTCTATAGGTTACTTTATTCTGGATGAATTTTACGGAATTTTGCAAAACTGCTACACAGTAAGAGTTGGACAATAACTTACCACACAAAACATTTAGAGAGCGTTAAAACACACAATTTATGTAATACATATATTTTTCGTGGAGTTGATCGTTTTTGAGATATTCCTTGTTATTGATTTCAGCTTTAAAACACTTTTCTCATACAGGAATTTGTGAACTCCTGTCCATACAAACAAAGCAACTTCATTCACATAGCAACCAGCTTTTGACTATCACTTTAACACTTGGGCTCCCTTATTTCGCTTAGACTTACAAGGAAGCAAGCAATAAGACTATTTCTGCTAATGTTTTCTCGATTAGCATGAAGTAAATAGAAGCACAAGCTTTTTAACAATATTTGTTGCAGAGATGTAGAGAAGGTAACGCATCAGACTTTCATCATTGTGAAGCAGCATTTATGTCTGACATGATAGTTTCTTTAGGGTTAGTTATAGCCTCTTTTCATAAATATATATTTATATTTATTAATCTGTGATTTCCGTTTGTAGGGGTCAGAATTTCGTTGCGTTTTTGTTTCTCGCTATTCAGTTTTTGTATGCGGTGACGAGCAGTTTGATTTTGGATAATATGTTTTAGCAACGGAAATATTTTCTCAGTAATGAGGTAGTTTTTAAATTTTAACCACTTCTGAGACGGACCTCGTCAGAGGAGGAGGTCAGTGTGTAATTCTACGAGATAACACTTCTTCGTCGGATCTCGTTAGAGAAGAAAGTTTTACTGCTGTTTGACGAGATAATTACATTAATTAATTACATTTAATTTAATAATTCGATTATTTTCCAGAATATTTTTGCTGAAGTGATAAAAGGATGATAATAATTTTAAAAGGAAATGTAAGAGATAATTTGATTATTTCGGCGTTACTAAGTAATTCGATGCAAACGAGGGCCATCTAGACATTGACAGAGGATTTGCATAACTAAATAATAACGAAAGCTATCAATACAAAACTTTATTTACAAAATTATTGTGCCTTTCTCTATTTTTCAAATTAGTCGTCAATGCTATCAAGGTATTCATTGTCACGTGGTACCGGATTTTCAACGCACGTGTACTCTTTCACCGCCAAAGATCTGACCACTGCTACATTGAGGTCTTCATGGCTGGGAAATGTTTCCTTCCAAAATGTCATATACGGTGTCCAAAGGTTTTTCTGAATTCTTTTATCAACATTAGCTTTCAACTCCTCCGTAATGATTGCTGAACTTCCACTCCGGTCTTTATCGTACACACTGGTTCATCCTTAATTACTCGTAAATTACCCACCATTTCGTCACTGAAGATTCTTTCATTGCATTACCACTGTACACTTGCATTATTTGCGTATAAAATTCGATTGGTGGAACATTTTGTGCATTCAAAGAAACGAGTAAGTTGTTTGGCGGTAGAAAAGTATAACATCGGCATTAAAAAACTGGTACACGTGACAATAACCTTGATAGCAATAAGGATTACGTTGAAACATAGAGTAAGGCAATGCAATTTTTTAAATAATATTTTGTGTTGATAACTTTCGTTATTATTTAGTTCGTTACTTTCTTGACGGCTCTCATAACCAGCATATTTGTAAACGACCATTGTGTTTTGAACAAAGGCTATCGTCTACGCTGATTTTAATTGCTGTTAGAAATGCATTAAATAAACAACAATCTGACTTGTTCCATTCACATGACTTTCGCTTTATCTCTGTAACAAATTATTGTTAAAAAGCTTATGCTTCTATTTACTTCATGCTAATCGAGAAAAAATTAGCAGAAATAGTCTTATTACTTGCTTCCTTGTAAGTAGAAGAGAAAGGTAGGTTAAAGTGATAGTTAAAAGCTTGTTGCTATGTGACTGAAGTTCCTTAGTTTATTTGGATAGGAGTTGAAAAATTCCTGAATAAGAAAAGTGTAAGTTTTTCAAAGCTGAAATCAATAACAATGAATATCTCAAAAACGATCAACTCCACGACAAAAATGTATATTCCAGAAATTGTGTGTTTTAACGTGCTCTACATTTTTAGTGTAGTAACTTTTTGTCCATCTCTTACGGTTTAGCCGTTATGCAAAATTCCGTAAAATTAATCCAGAATAAAGTAGTCTTCAGAGGCTATTCCCAGAAAATTGAAGATATGCATTTTATTTGTCAGGTAAATATCTTTAATATACGATATTTTAATCAAAATCGTTAGAGCCATTTTTAAGAAGATCAAAATTTTAGAAAAAAGTTCCATGTAAAGGGTAGTCGAGGGTGGGGGGATTTTCTTGAAAATCTTCGTTTCGCATCCTTAGAAGATACCAAACCTAAAATACGAAGTTTGGCATTCAACGGTCTTTTCGTTTTTGAGCTATGCTGTCCACACACACACACACACACACACACACTCACACGCATACATGGACCTTTTTCTGAAAATGCTTTTTTGGATTCAGGGGAACCCAAAACACGTGTTTCCGGTGAAATCTCGGTATCGAATTTTTGGGTACAATACCTTCTCTATACACTATGTACATAGTACGTGTAGAGAAAGTAATAAATGATTTGAATGAAAATGTCTCCCTTCTATACATAACTTCTGCACCAACTAAGACGCCCTGAGAAAATAGAGATCTCTTAGAGAGCTCTGCGGACTGGTCAAGTCGAGGCGAGGCACCGGCTCAACTTTCATACTTTCAAACTAAAGTTTTATTTTTATATCTTCAAATAAATGCACATTTTACTAATCAGCATAAAAATTGGATATTTCTCATTTATCGCTTGAAAAACATATTATTCTCGAAACTATGAATCATTCTAAAAAAAATCGCGAAATAACAAACCTACACCAGGGTTATTATACAGATTTTTGCTTTCTCTCCACGTACTATGTGCATAGTGTATGGAAAAGTTATTGTATGGCACCCAAAAATTCGGTACTGAGATTTCACCGGAAATATATGTTTTGAGACCCCCTGGATCAAAAAAAAAAAAAGCATTTTTAGAAAAATGTGTGTGTGTCTGTCTGGCTGTGTGTTTGTGTGTGTGTCTATGGGCAGCATAGCTCAAAACCGAAAAGACCGTTAAAAACCAAACTTGGTATTTAAGTTTGGTATATTCCAAGGATGCGACACGAAGATTTTCAAGAAAATTCCCCCACCCCAAACTACCCTTTACATAGAAAAAAATTCGAAAATTTTGATGTTCTTAAAAATGGCTCTAACAATTTTGATTAAAATCTCTTATGTTTAAGATATTTACTAGCCAAATAAAAGGTATATCGTGAATTTTCGGGAATAGTCTCAAAAGACCTCTTTATTCTAGATGATTTTTCCTGAATTTCGCATAACTAGTAAACCGTAAGAGATAGACAAAAACTTACTACTCAGAAATGTAGATCACTATAAAACACAATTTATGTCATATACATTTTTTCACGGAGTTCATCAGTTTTGAGATATTCCTAGTTTTTGGTTTCAGCTTTAAAAAACTTATACTTTTCGCATACGGGAACTTGTCAACTCCTGTCTATACAAAGGAACTTCAGTCACATAGCAACCAGCTTTTGACTATCACTTTAACCTATGGTTAAAGTTCGCTTCTATTTACAAGGAAGCAAGTAATAATACTATTTCTGCTAAGTTTTTTCTCAATTAGCATGAAGTAAATGGAAGCATAGGTTTTTAACAATAACTTGTTGCAGAGATGTAGAGAAAGTCATGTGAATGGAGCACATCTGATTTTTTGTCTTATTTTGTACATATGGGCTACAGAAGGTAAACATGTGCCGAACAAAAACTGCATTTTCACTAATGCCCACATTACTCAAGATGTTGTAGTTCAAAATAAGCAGGCGTTATAATGTAATCGGAAATTGAGGTAATAAAGAAATTTTGTTCCAGTAGGAATCAAGTATATTATGTAACAAGAGATAATGCTTCTGAAATGCGTGGAAAGTTTTATTGACAAATAAACAGATAGATACTTGGTTGTAAAGCTGCCTCTTAAGAATGACGAAAGCACGCTCATATATCATGACAGAATGTTAACTTGCTTTTATCGCCTGACCTCACGTTTGTATATCGCCATTCAAAAATGTACATTAGCCAATCAGGGGGAAAACACATGTCAGCGGGTCAAGGTTATAAAAAACAAGCATTAGTATGATAAACGTAGTTTTATTGTGAGTGTGTGGAGCTGAAGGTTTGTAAAATCAACGAGCAGGAAACAACTAACTTCACTTTTATTTGTATTTTGTACTTCTTTTTTAAAAAAAATCCTAATCAGTATTTGTGTCTTTCCGCTGTTGTTGACACAGTATACGAGGGTCGTCCAGATAGTAACGAACGATTTGGTTGCTGTCAAGGAATTTATGGTAATGTGGTACACTCAAAGACATTAAAAATACGCCTGGAAATACTTATTGTAAGAATCGCCTTGGACAGGCCACGTTACCGAAGGGAAGGCGATGGACATGAAACCTAACTTGCGACAAATAAGGTTCTTAGTTGCGAACTGGCAATTCCTAAACTTTCTGGTTGGACAATACTCCACCGGGTGATGCAAATTAGGTGCGCTACTTACTGAAGTTCTAATGCCTAGGTCGACTAAATTACGAGGGTTGAATGAAAGAAAAAATGCCTCCCCCTTCGTAACTCTTCAACAGATGGTAGCACTGGTATGCGGCAGGTACTGGCTTGTTTCGTAGCCTCTTCTAGACAGCTCCAGTTGGCGGGAAGCCTTAGAATTGAACGGTTGTGTTGTTACAGTGTAAAGTATGGAACCATGTGCAGACGGTCGGTCAATGCGATCTAAGCAACGTGCAGACATTAAATTATTGACAGCAGAAGGTGTCACCCCAAAGGAGATTCATCAGAGAAGTTTATGGTGATTGTGTTGATATGAGTACTGTGCGTCGTTGGGCGAGTAAGTTTAAAGATGTCGAGGTGGGAGCATCTGACTTGCGTGACAAACCGTAATTTTCCGGTGTATTCTACTCATAACCCACAATTAATTTATGGCATGCACACAACCATCATTTTATTTCACTAACCTCATATAGCAGTTGTTCAAAGTGACGTCCTACGGCATTTCAAATATTCTCGACATATTTTTATGGAATTTGCCTTCACACGCAAAAGTAGTGCAATGTTTTAATTTTAAAAGTTCAGTAAGCCTATGAGCTGAAGTTTTTGAAAAAAAAATTAAGAAATATTCCTTTTTTTAATAAAATAACATTTCTGAAAATGTATCGTTTCCCACATTTGGCGCACTGCCAACTAACTGAAGCTATAGATGGGTGGGTGTATACTGAATAATAGGCACACCCATATTTAAACCTTATTTTCTCGCAAACCTTTTTCCAACGCCATTCCATACTCAAAATGCTACTATTTTTCGCTAATTTGTTCCAAAACTGTTATACTACCTCTCAAAAGCGCAATAAAGAAGTTTGTCATAGTTTTTTTTTTTTTCTCGAAATAATGCTCCAATTTTATAATTTTAAACTATTACATTTTGAAAAAATCAAGAATTTTGGACAGTACGAAAAGCAAAACATTTTCTACAATAATTAGGGTTAATATAACAAATATGACGTGAATGGTCTGTTTGTAAATTCATGTAGTGCAAAACTTGAATTTTTTATGGGAATAGTTTTAAAAATGCTGATTTTTGTTAAAGAAACTAATTTATACAAAGCATTATTAGTTAAACAACCATGCAAGCTGGAATATTGATACATGGCAAAAATATTACTGTTATTGTGTATAATAACTGGTATAAAATTCAATAAGATATCTTATTGTGGATTTTCCAAATTTCACAGATGTTATCATAATTAACGCCACGAGTGTTTTCATCTTGTTAATAATTCACGACCGGAACGAAGCGACGGGAGTCAATCGTCCTAAGAAATGAAAACACGAACTATATTTGATAAGACAATTCCGCGAAATAGACTATTAATAATTTATAATACATAGGAAGGGAGACTTTATCACGTTGTTATTGTAATACTTGCATTAGTTCTCAAATGATGGATGACGCATTCGACCATGTTCATTTACCGATTTTTTTTTTCTTCACTGCCTCCTGAACTATGGTATGGCCAACCGTGCCTACACCCAATGTACGAATATCGATAGCAACAATAGAAATAGGGAACAATTATTTTGTTTCAGCTTTTAATAACTAATACATGAAATGGAAACAAACGATATTTTATTTGAGATGAGTGGAATAACCTCAAATAACCAAGACAGGAGATTAAACAAATGAACTCTCAGGTGTAACAAGAAATGAACATCAGCTGCGATAAGATGTTTCGACAATATCGCTCCAGTCAGATGACCGCGATTGGTTGAAATTGCGTAATCTCGGCCATTGCATTGGCGGTTTAATAGTTGTGCTGAATTGTCACCTTAATAAACTATTCTTAAACCCCTAAATAGTTTTCCAAACTCGCAAAAGATGCCGCTAATGACATCAAGGTGAGTAAGTGATGATTGAGATAATTCGTAAGTAGCCATGAGTAAGCATACGTTCGGTTCGCAGAGGTCAGCAACTCCTCAAGGATGCTTAGATAATCGGTTTATTATAAATAGAGATGACAATGGAAACTATAGATTCAGTAATAGTGGCTACGCAATGTTCAACTTCCTCAAGAAGGTCAAGAAGCATCCTCCGAAAGCTATATTCATAAAAATAATCCATCAGCAAGAAACGCATGCAGGCATTTTCACGTCAGTGTATATTCCTGTGCATTAAATATGGCCCATCATGAAACAGATCTGCTTATACCAATTGGTTCTGACTACATCTCGTCCCACTCTCTACAAACGTCACCATCTGTTTTTCCCGAGCATAGTTCTAGCCACTAGATTGGAAGCGCGTTTAACCTCTCCCAAAATATGGCCGAACTCTCGAAAACTAACATTACAACTTAAACTTGTATTTTTAAGCTTCAATGCCGTTTTCTTAATATCGGTTTGATTATTTCTGTACGATAATTTATAGATTATAAGTTTGTTTTATTTTAGCCATGTACATAGATATACCTAGAAAGATGGTACATTTGTTTTATGGGTTTTAAATTTTGCTGGGAACCAGTACTTTTAGATTAGGTTGTAGATTTTCAGAGTTGAATACCAGCTATTATATTACAGGCTGCCAGTACAGTTTATTATAAATATATATTTAATACGGGTTTGAGCACTGTTTTGTAAAAATATATAGATGATAAAATAAAAAATAAATAAAGCTGGGGAGTGTTTACTATAAAGTGAAATAATTAAAATTGACAATGAAAATTAAATAGGTGTTAAGTTAATAATTTATGAATATGAAGGAATGCGTACTTAAAATAGAAGGTATAAAATTATAAAAACAATCATTAATGTTAAAAATATGAATTGGTTATAACATTAATAATTAAAAAGTAATGATAATAGTTAAAATATTGTTGTTAGTAATAATAATATATAAAAGGGTAAAAATAAACTATACAAAAGTAAAAATAAATATTTGAGAAGAAATAAAAATTCAAAGAAGATAATATATCTACATAAAATAGTACACGTTTATTATTTTTATAACTGAAATTACAAATGATAATTTTAAAAGTTAAAATGAGTATAAAATTAAGTTATAGTTATAAATTAACAATTAAAATGTGGACTTTTTAAAAGCTAATTTAAACAATAATTAATATGTAACACGTTATTTTAAAACCCTTATTTAAATGATTAGTAATATAACATTTTGGACACTAGTTTAATATTAATTAAGAGTTTAATATTTAGTTCAAAATTATTCGTAAAATAATGAAATGGTAATACATGTTACAATTTGGAATACGTGCTCGGTTTAAGTAATTAGCTACCGGTATATGATATCCTAGATTTTTATTTATTTATTTTTTCGATAACGGCAATAACCTTAATTTCGATGAAAGCTCTCATATCGATATCGATATCGATAGATATATATATATATATATATATATGTGTGTGTGTATATATGTATATGTATGTGTATATGTATGTGAGTATTTTTCAGTTTAACAATACATGTAAATAATTCCCCAGCACTTCCTCTATAATACCGAGTTATGCTGTAATTATTGCCTTTCCTTGTGTATAGCTCACCGCTTCATATGACGATTATAAATGTGCATTAACAATTTTTGTCACTGAATTGTTTACGACGCCAGAAACACAGAGAACTGGTACCGGCCGGGAGGAAGCAATATTTGGTTACCGAGAAATGCCTTTACAATCTGGGGGAATATGCCCGCGAGTGTGCAGGTGAAGTTGAGGTTATGTTTGGAGGGAATCTTAAGGTCTTAGCGCTGCGGTAACGTGTGCGACTGACATTCAGTAGGCTCCGAGTTCGCCCGCCCAGTCTGACCAATGGCATTCCGAGGGTCGCCAGGCGAATGCATGGGCGGTTTCTCATTTTCTATGATTTCATTTCCATCATTACTCATTCACTCGGTTTCCATCTCATTTTCTGACGTCCTTTCAGGTTCGTATTGTATGTCAGTGCGGGGAGATGGCGCGGATGCATGCCCAATGGAAAATTTATCCTCGTGTTCACTAGGAGACGTCCAGATCGAAGGGTGGCGATTCTGGCGAACTTGTATGAGACGAATAATCAAGATCATCAGGGACTTCCGCGTGTCTCAAGCGATCTGTCTGCCTGCGGCCTCCTATAGTTCCTTCATTCCCCCTGGTAGATTTGCGTAGGTGGCAGTGCGGGAGGTCCACCTTCTCCTTTATCCCTTTAACATCTTGCTTGAAAATCCAATGGAGTGATTTATTCCGAATAAGCATCGCAGTAATACGAGGGCCATCCAGAAAGTAATGAACGATTTGGCATAGCCAAAGAATAACGAAAAATATAAACACAAAGCTTTATTTATAAGTATTTCTCAACGTAATCGTCATTGCTATCAAGGTATTTATTGTCACGTGGTACTGATTTTTAAATGCTGATTTTATACTCTTCCGCCGCTAAAGATCTGAGCCAAGATTTCACTGTCACTTTGAGGTCTTCATCGGTTGGGAAGTCTTTTCCACCCAAAAAGTCACGTACGGTGTCCAAAGTAAAACACCGGTTTTTCGGAATTCTTTTTGTAAGCATTTGTTCTCTACTCCTCCATAACAATTGGTGAACTTGCACTCCGGCCTTTGTGCACACTGGTTCTTCCTTGGTTACTCGTAAACAATACGCCATTTCCTCATTGAAGACTCGTTCATTGCATTGTCATCACACACTTGCGTTATTTGCCCACGACATTCGATTATTTTGTACGTTCAAAAAAACGAATAAGTTCTTTGGGGTAGAAAACAGGTATAATATCGACACTGATAAACTAATACCACGTGATACTAAATGTCTTGAAAGAATGAAGATTATGTTGAGAAATAGAGTAAGGTACTGTAACTTTGTAAATAAAGTTTTGTGTTGATAACTTTGTTATTATTTAGTTAAGCCAAACCGTCTATCACTTTCTGGATGGCCCTCGTGGTTCTTAAATGTATTGTTGCAGTATTATTATAGCTTACAGCTGATCGCGGTGTTCACACTGAGTACGTAAATTCCCGTGACTTCTCCTTAACAGGCACTGCAACTTCATTGACTGAATGTTTTCACCTTCTCCACAATTCGTTTCCAATAGTTGCGATTTATAATCAACTCCAGCCAATTTCTTATATTCATATTTTTAAATCTTAATATTATCGCTACGTCTACCCCTTAATCTTGATTCGAGAGACTTCCATGTGTATATTTTCTTTACTATTCTCTCATCTGGCAGTCTATATAAGTGCCCAAACCATCTAAATCTCAGCGCAGTTATAAAATTAATTATTGTTTGTTTTTTAATTCTCTTATTTAGCTCTTCATTTCTTAGGATCATTAATTGTCCCCCATCTTTAATTGGTCCAAAAATTCTTCTTAAAACCCTTCTTTCAAAAATTAATAACTTCAGCTTTTAAGCTTCTTTCAGTATCCATGTTAGCCATATGTTGTTATGGGTCTAATAATGGTATTATATATTCTTAATTTAGTAATCCTAGCAATTAGCTCACTTTTAAATAAATTATTATACGTAAAATATACTTTGTTTCAAAATATTGGCCTATCTTTCACTTGTTCTTCTATAGAGTTATACTGTTTACTATGGACCCGAGATACTTGAATGACCTTACAGCTTTTAAATTCTCGTGACTTCCTGCTGGATATTTACTGGAAACATTAGGTTTCTCCAAGATGCAGCAGACCCTGACGGTGATATGGCTGCCGTAAATAAAATATATGTTGCAAATTAGATCATGAATACCTAAGTTCTCGAACTCATGTTCTGGATATTGCTGACAACATGAAGATAGTCCCAAGAAGGGTAGGCTAGGTTACAATAAAGTGTTCTCGGCACTCAACCGGCAATTATTGTACCTATGCCGCTCGAGAGGGCGCCCCTGGGAGGGAGGACCAGGCGACCGGAATCAGTACTGACGGCACAGGACAGACAGTGTTGCCAGATTGGGCGAAAATTCACGGTTTGGGCTACTAAATGATCGATTTTCCGACCGATTTTTAATTAAGGCGATTTGCGAATTATTGGGCTACTTCTAAAATCAGGAAAATAATCAAAATGCATTCCTTGAAAAGTATATTGTACATTGTTTCACAAATTAAGTAATATATTATGAGTAGAGTGATGGTATGTTGGTTAAGTCACTACTGCTATGAAAATAGTGTAAACTACCTCAATCAGTATTCATAGACGAGAAATTAGCCTTTCTGCTTTGCGAAGGGTCCCGGATTCGATTCCCGACTGGAGGTGGGACATTTACTCCAGCCGATTATTCGCTATCCTCCCCCAAAGACTGGAAATGTTGATGAGAGAGTGTGTAATCTAATGACTAAAACCCAAAGAGAAACAGAAACCAACTTTAACACTACACGAGGTAACGCCATTGTCGATAGGCAGTTTATTCCAAAGAGAAATCCCGCAGATATGACTTTGCAGTTGTGAACCTGAAATAAATAAATGGCCTTAGCAGGTTTCTTGTGATATAACTTTTGTTTTTATTGTAAAGTTTGCAACTAATGGTCCAATGATTTGTAATAAGAAACACGCAGTAAAAAACAAACAAAATTCTAAACCAAATCTTAGAGACGTTTTTCAAACCCCTTAAGAAAATGTGAATGTGAAATTGGGCGATTTCAATATGAATTTTGCGAGTTTTAAAATAATTCTGGCGATATTTTGTGAAACGAATCTGGCAACCCTGTCAGACACCCCACACCACATAGGGTTCGAAGTCCTCAAGAGTAAAAGTAAAATGAAAGACGTGAATTTTGATATGCTCGTACAAAATCAGATAAATGTGTGGGAACTTGGAGGTCTCAGCTTGCATGAACACAATGAATATCTCGGAAATGGTTAACAGCACATAAAAATGTATGTCTGTTTTAACGAAATCTTTATTTTTTGTAGTAAGCTTTTGTCTATCTTTTATGGTTTACCAGTTATGTAAAGGTCATCCAGAATGAAGAGGTATTCAGAAGCTATTCGCAGAAAATTCAAAATATACATTTTACTTGTTATTTATATAGAGATTATTTTAATAAATAAGCCAGAGCAATATTTTAGAAAATCAAAATTTTCGAGCAATTTTTCAGTAAAGGATAGTATGGGGTGCGCGGTTTTTTGAAAATTTAGATCATTTAATTATAAAGTGTGGTATTTAACCTAATTTTAGTTTTTGAGTTATGTTCTTCACAGACACACACACACATACACACACACACACACGCGCGCGCGCGCGCGCGCGCGCATACACATGGACCTTTTACTGAAAATGCTCAGTGAAATCTTGTTATCGAATTTTTGGGTGAAATGCAATACCTTCTCTACGCATGTACTAACCAGAAAAAGTAATAATTAAAAATGAGGTACTTTTGGCATTCCTAAATAAGCATAAATGTGTAAAAAGTAGCATTACTGAGCTTAATGGTGCAAATATAAATGTTATTACTCGAATAAAAGTTAATTCTGTCTTATTTCCATTTGTTTTCATTGATACTTATATATACCAGTGAATTTAACACTAACCTGGAGAACATGAAGTCGAAGTTCACCTTACGTTGGAAATGGAGCCTTAAATAAAATTGGCTGCTAAAAAAATGTTGTTTTTTTTTTTAAATTTAACATTTGACGAGATTACAGAGAAACGTGTATGATGACATTTTATACATATCAGCAGTAAATTAAGTTGCAGTATATTCTAAATTAATCGTGTGATACAAAACTCAATATCTACTCAAACTCAAGTTTACACCAGAAGGATGAAGACGGGACAAGACAAAATTTAGAGAATACGCTCTGCAATAATGTGGAAAGCCGTGTATTTTTTGGCTCTAAAATGACAGTATTTGACGGAAGCCTACCCGCTAAGCCGGAAACATAAATTTGCCAGGAAGGAAGCACATCTCACGAAGAACAAAAACAGCTGCTTCTCGGAGACTCCAAAAGCTGTCGAGGTCCATTTAAAACCGGCATAGTTGTACTCGCTCTAAGAAGCAGCATGTGTATAACTGGCGCAACAGATCTGGATATGGAAGCGCGTTGTACTTTCAGATAAGCAGTTCACCAGTGGATTCATGCCTGTCACAGTCAATGTCAAATATCTACCACCTCTTATGCACCTGCACTATACGCCGCTGCACTGATAAACATGTGTTTTCATATGTATATTCGTATCTACAAGACATCTATACAAATGGCCTATTATATAAACAATGTCAATCGTCTGCCTCCAACTCTTCCACACCTGACAGTTCTTCGTCTTCGCTCACGTCATTGTCATCATCAACGTTATCGCTACTTTCTGCACCATTATCCTGGATTAGATTTCTTTTTGATTTTCTACAATTCTTTCTAATGATTTTCAATATTCTCAACATGTCGACATACATTTTCCTATTGTGGCCTGCCAATTTCTGAAATTCGCTGGCGACACAACTGTTCCACAGCCTTTAATTTAAAAGTGATATACTAGGTTTTATTTTTCTTTCTTATCTTTGAGAACCCTGGAAACGGAGCTCAGTAAAATATCAGTTACCTTGGCTATTCTTTCATTCACTTTCTACAGGCTTCTGAAGAACTCGGGGAACATACATTTTCTTCCTGCATTTCTGCCTGTTTCATGAAGTCAAGGACATTGGCAACTATTTCTCTGCTCTAAGTAATACCTTACCAGTTAACTTTGAAAACGTAGAAACCATGGTTAAAAAATAAAATAAATAAAATGAACACTATTTACTGTCCACTTTGAATGAATACAAACACATGCGGAACACTTTCGATACAGACTGTACAAATTTTGCTCGCTGTGACTTTAAGTAAGCAAAGTATCATATCACGTACTCCGATAAGCTATGCTCGGTAGTTGGTCACGATTACAGAAGTTTTGCGCCGGCAATACATACGATCTTGTACAAGACGGTGCAGAATTTCTATCAGGAACTCGTATCAATCAAATATACAGTTTATATGTGTATGCACATAAGCCACCTAGTCAATGTATTCGCCCACAGCATGCTCATACAGTCCCAAAATTTCATTCACCATTCTTTGCTCTATTAGTCCCGCATTCTGCGTATCATCTTTGCCCCGAATCTTTTTCCCAATTCCTTTAGCCTGTGTTTAGCAAATTGTATCCTTTTTTACTTTCTCTACACGTACTATGTACATAGCTACTTACTGAATTACACCCAAAAATTCGAAAACGAAAAGTGCGTTAAATACCAAATGTAGTACTTATGTAGGTTTAGTATCTTCCAAGAATGCGATACAAAATTTTTCAAGAAAATCCCCGCACCGCAAACTACCATTTACATGGAAAATTTTTTGAAAATTTTGATTTTTAAAAACTGGCTCTAACAATTTTGTTTAAAATACCGCATATTAAAGATATTTAAATGACAAAGCGTATGGCTGGAATTTTCTGGAAATAGCCTCTGAAGATCTATTTATTCTGTATGCATTTTATATAACTGATAACTGATACAATAAATGTGGGTGCAAATTCATTGCAAGAACTTCAAATGCTATCAAACTCAATACCTTTTGAGGCAATTAGGAAGACGGAATTTCGACAAAGTAACACAATAACACAACACGACAGTGAGTGCTTTTATACCAATTTATATCCAGGAAATGCAAACGCCTTATTTTGTTACTTATGTTACGAAAGGAACTAATTCTGTCATGATTTTTGTATGTATACCTTCCATCTACTAATATAATAATAAATAAGGCAATATATGTATGCCTCAGACATTGTACCTATTACTTTCAATAGGAAACGTGTCTTTAGACTGATTTCCAATATTGGGTCGTTTCTTCGGCTTCCTCTAGTTTTAGTTCTCTCACTACACTGGCTTTTTATCTCTAGTTTTAACTGTTTTAATTTGCATTGTTTTTAGATTACTTTTGTCTCTTATCGTTTGCCTAGAGTGTTTCATTTTTAAGGGTGCTAATAACCTAGCAGTTAAGCGCCGTTAAGGACATGTAGGACTGAAAGTTTGAAATTCCAAACTAATAATGCTTGATTATAGCTAGAAGAATTATCCGGGCTGAGAAGCCGTGGTCTGCTGGAATTTCAGGTCCAGACGTTTCGTTCACGACTGCGGTGAACATCTTTAGTGGCGTGGTCTAAGTCTTCTCGGTGAAGGTTTGGTCCTGAAAACTCCAGCAGACCACGGCTTCTCAGCCCGGAAAATTCTTCAAGTTATAATTTGGACTCCGGACTCCGGTGAAAGCTTACGCCTACTGATAATACATTTTACTCCACAGATATAATATAATACAAACAAGTTATCATCCATTTTGCTTCAATTGTTTAGAAATTATGGTCAAATTTATTTAATGTTTTTGTTACGTCACTAAAATAGTCCATTGCGACATAAAAATGAAATTTTGTTCTAATACTTTAACTTTAGGTTCACAATATATCTGCTTTTTGAAATTATCCTTAGTTTCTCTGTGTCTCCTTTGGCTTAGGCTTCAAAAATGTTTAACGTTATGAATGTGTTTTGTTTTTTTTTTTTTTATGTTTGAAAATTGAAAACATATACTTAAATACATCTGACAGTAAAATCTAGGGCAGTTCTTATGCATTGTACCTCTTTGAATATATGCAGCAAATTTTATTTTTGTAAATGCTCCTCGAAGGGCCTTTTACAGGAAGAACACATCATTAGTGAGAAAATAAGGAAAGATTTGAAACATGGCTCACATTAGAATCCAGCAGGTTGGTAGGTTGGTCCCTCAGCTTTCTTTTCCTCTCCACCGCTGCTGCCTTTTCAGTCTTTTTCTTTTTCTATTGCTATTTTTTTCTACAGAATTTCGCTTTTTACTTTGCATGATGCGAATGAGATGTCGTCGAACTGAAGGTTTTCTTGCCGAGTTCAGTATAGTGTCTCTTGTAATGTTTGGCTGTAGCTTCAGTTAATGTGGCCTGGTGGCCATTATACCTTTTTATATTATGGAATGTTTAAGTTATTTAATGGAATTAGAATGTAAACTGTGATTTTTCATGAAATTTTAGTCATACGTACCCTTAAACCCTATCATAATCACACGTATCGTTTCTACCCTTTCTAAATTTTGCGAGAGGTATATGCAGTCACCCTTTCTATCGCCTGTCTTATTCTTTCTTGCTTTCTTTCTTGTTTTTCTTTAAGACAGTTTTTCCACAGTCGGGCTTCTAAAACGAGCCTTGCAGATGGGAGTTCGAATAGAGAATATGGCATCAAATTTGTGGTATAGCTGGCGCAACAGATCTGGACATGTGCAGATCTTAATGAGAGCTAAGAAGCGAGTTGTACTTTCAGATAAGCAGTTCACCAGTCGATTCATGCATGCTGGAAGAGTGCCTGTCACAGTCAATGTCACCTCTTATGCACCTGCACTAAACGCCGCTGCACTGACAAACTTGTGTTTTCAT
The DNA here is from genome assembly GCA_030762935.1 of Hymenopus coronatus. NCBI lineage: Eukaryota > Metazoa > Arthropoda > Insecta > Mantodea > Hymenopodidae > Hymenopus > Hymenopus coronatus. The sequence continues at coordinate 19,249,312 of CM060900.1, forward strand.
GTCTCGTATGTTTATATCAACAAAACATCTATACAAATGGCCTAATATATAAACAATGTCAATCGTCTGCCTCCACTTCTTCCGCACCTGACAGTCCTTCGTCTTCGCTCACGTCATTGTTATCAACGTTACTGCACCATTACCCTGGATTAGAATTCTTTTTGATTTTCTACAATTCTTTCCAATGATTTTCAATGTTCTCAACATGTCGACATACATTTTCTCATTGTGGCCTGCCAATTTCTGCAATTCGCTGGCGACACACATTAAGTTTTATTTCTCTTTCTTTCTTATGTTTAAGAACACTGGAAACAGAGCTCAGTGAAATATCAGTTGTCTTGGCTATTACTTCATTCACTTTCTACAGACTTTTGAAGTGTTCGGGGAACATATCTACATCTATCCACTTTGAATACAAACACTTTTGATACAGACTGTACAAGGTCTGCTCGCTGTGACTTTAAGTAAGCAAAGTATCATAACAATAAGCTAGGCTCGGTAGCTGGGTTGGCGGTCAGAATCACGGTCCCAGAAGTTTTGCGCCGGCAATAGATCTAAGATACAGCGTAATTTTCTGAGAGCGACGAAGTCTTGCAGATTCGCATTCAAATAGAAACACTATGACATTAAATGTACGGGAGTCTCTAGGATATCGCGTCATTTTTACTTTCTCTACACGTAGTATGGAGGAAGTAATGTCTTACAACCAAAAATTCGATACCGAGATTTCACCTGAAATATAAACTTTCAGGTCCCCTATGTCCAAAGAGCATTTTTAGAAAAAGTCCGTGTGTCCTTGTGCATGGCTCAAAAACAAGAAGACCGTTAAATACCAAACTTGGTATTTAAGTTTGGTATCTTCTAAGGATGACAAACAAAGATTTTCAAGAAAATTCTTCCTCCCCAAACTACCTTATATATGGATTTTTTTGTTGAAAATTTTGTTTTTCTCAAAAATGGCTCTAACGATTTGGATTAAAATACTGCATATTAAAACTACTTACATCACAAATAAAATGTGTATCTTGAATTTTCTGGGACTAGCTTCTGAAGACCTGTTCACTCTGCATAATTTTGCTGAATTTTGCATAACCGTAAAACTTGCGACACAAAAAATGTAGATCTCGTTAAAACACAATTTATATCATATACAGCTTTGTTACAGAGTTGACGGTTTCCGAGATATTCCTTGTTGTTGGTTTCAATTTTAAACTAGGCATCTTCCTAAATGGCTTCCTTCACCTTTCGTTTCATCTCCCTTTTGTTTTTCTGGAAATGCAGAGCGAGCCGAACTTCATTTGTTTACATATCGATCGGCTTTTTAAAAGAATTGACTGTCGCTTTAGCCTGTTGTATTCCCATATTTCCCTTCTGCTTATAAGGAACTAAGTAGTAAACCTTTTTTGTTAATGCTTATCTCGTTTGGCACGATGTAGGTAGAATAATAATCTTTTGTAAGCGTACTTTGTTTGCAGAAGAGCTAGAGAAAGTCATGTGAATGCAACATATCAGATTTACGTCTTGCACATCTGCCTTCGAACAGAGAGAATGTAGCATTAAAAATGCAGATTATATAACGTTGCTTTATGCAAACACTCTTCATAGTTACGTCATAATATGGACCTCTTTGTTTCTCATGCTGCTACTCTCTCAAGTGGTGAGCTGAAGAATGGATAGTAACTGGAAATATCTACTTTTGTAGAACAGATTATTTATTTGTTTATTTATTTATCCTGGTTGAAGTTAAGGCCTTAAGGCAATACATAAATGCATTACAGCAGCGATACAATGAATAAAGAACAAAAATATAATTCTATACAACTTAGTAAAAACAAATATAAAAAGGTGCAACAAGTGTACTGAAGTAAAAAGAAACTGTAAACAAAATTATTTTGAGTGGAATATTCATGTTGAAACGCATATTAGTAATATTTACAATTGAAATGTATATTAGTTGTCAGCATATAAAGTAGTGATTTATTTAAGTAATATAACGAGAACTCCAACTTCCACCGTTAAACTTGTTGCTCGCGAATTTATCTAGAGAAACGTTGTAGTTGTAGTTGTTTTTAATAAGACTATTTCGTGAATAAAATAGCACGAAGAATAATATTCCTAACATCCCATATGTTTTGATATATATATATATTTGCACCGAAATCACTGCCACTTGATGTCCATATCATAAATTATGGCCTAGTTGTTTACAGAGTTGGTTGAACTGGTTCCACACACACTCTGTTGTTTTTAGTATTCTGCGGCTTTGAGTTTTCAATTGATATGTCTATTTCAGCGATAGACCTTTCCCCAAAACGCTTTGGAACTTCCGCCATTATGTACGGGAATATCACAGAACACTGATATTATTATTATGAGACAGATTAGTTCAGAGAAAAAACAAATTCCCGTGAGTGTGATAAATTTAGAAAAACAATTGCACGTGGGTGTAATAAAAAAGTCGATTAAAATGCAGAGATAATGAGTTCCGATTGGTTGGAATGTTACACGCCAATATACTGGATTGGCCACTTCCTACGATCACGTGACATGAACGAAATAGTCATATTAATACAGCAGCAGATTAGGTTTGTTTTTAAATGTGTGCCCTAATTTTCTTCTTGAATAGTATAACGTTCCGGCAGTCCCTTACGTCTTCAGGGAGGGAATTCCAAAGACAAGCTAAATCTATTGTAAATGATGATGAAGGTTGTATGATGTGTGGGTATAGCAAGAAGGAAAGAGTGTCGAGAGCGAGTTTCCTGATTATGACAGTCAGAAAGGTATTTGAAGCGAACATTTAGATAGTTTGGAATGCGAGAATGAAGGAGTTTATAGAAACATGGTAAATTATGCATTTTTTACTTTCTCTAGCCCACATGTACAATGTACATAGTGGACAGAGAAGGTATTGTATTCCACCCATATATTCCATGTCGAGATTTCACCGGTAATATATGTTTTGGGGGTCCCCTGAGTCCGAAAAAAATCATTTTTAGTAAAAGGTTCTTGTGTATGCGTGTCTGTGAGTCTGTGTTTAAGTGTGTGTGTATGTGTAGACAACATAGCTCAAAAACGAAAAGACCGTTAAGTACCAAACTTGGTATTTGGGATTAGTATCTTCCAAGGATGTGGCTCGAAGATTTTCAAGAAAATACCCCCACCACAAACTTTATGTGGAAAATTTTTCCAAAATTTTTATTTTCTCAAAAATGGCTGTAACGATTCTGACAAAAATCTCATATATTAAAAGATATTTACACCCTAAATTAAATGTACATCTTCAACTTTCTAGGAATAGCGTCTGAAGACCTCTTTATTCTGAATGCATTTTGCCGAATTTTGCCTAAGTGCTAAACCGTAAGAGATAGACAGAAACTTGCTGCAAAAAATGCAGATCTCGCCAAAATAAACAATTGAGTCCTTTACGTTTTTGTCGTGGAGGTAAACGTTTCCGACATACCCCTTCTTATTGGTTTCAATTGTGAAGTGCTCATACTTTTCTCAGACAGGAAGTGTCCGTGTTTCTTTTTTTCTACTCCTGGCCAAGCAAAGAAGCGATTTGCGATGACAATCGCATTAAGGCAGCTTTTTAAACATTTGACTAGCGCATTCCCTAGCTCTCTTCTACTTATAAGCAACTAGGTAATAAGAAGATTTTGCTAATGTTTATCTCGATTGGCATTGTGTAGAAAGAAGAAGAATATTTTGTAAGAAGTTTGTTTGTAGAGCAGCTAGAGAGAGTCATGTGGGTCTGTCCCTAAGTTGGAGCCATTTAAGTGATTTGAGTGATGGTATGGTGTCACATGATCAAATTGACGGAGATTGCAGACAAAGCGTACACTTAGGGTCTTAGACCATAGCCAGTGAGAGGGTGACTAATGCAGGGTACACATAAATGGCTTTACACTTGTTACTTCCTTTCTTACACGCACTGAACAACTGTGGCGGGTAATTACAGTGTGAAGGACAGGACATGGAGCCTCAAGGATTATTGCAAGTGTAGAAACACACAGGGACAGTGCAAATTTGCTGGCGAGAAACAGTCAACAGATCTGACACTTCGTCAATTCCCAATAAGTTCGATGAAACAGGAGCCAGACCCGCAGTTGGTTTCGAGTAGTGGACTGTATTTATGAATTAATCATATTTTCACGGCTGTGGCCCTTGGAGCAATGAGAACTCTTCAGTAATTTAGGGAGTGGGATATTACCAAAATACCACGTGGATATACTTTCCTCAGTTGAGGGCTGCCATGTAGACAAAGTATAACTACACAATTAACATTTTTAAAAAATAATTTACAATGATAAAAATAAATTGTATAACTAAGTACAGGTAACATATAAAATTAGAAATGATAAACTTCAAATCTAACTCAAATAGCACATACAAATCTTGTCAAAAACACTTAAGTTGTTTAAAAATTACACAATTTAATGATTTCTATAGCACCAGCTTTAAAACGAATACAAATGATTTCTGAGGATGAGGATTGATCCTCTGTTTGCCATGATCACTATTGTATGTAGTAGGCGTTTATCCAAACCATAGTCTTTCCAAAACTGGTGTAATTTTTTGGGTATTGTCCCTCTGTTTATTCCTTTTAAGGAATCCTCATACCAGCGCTTGCACCAACTACACATTGAAGGAAAAAAAAGAAGAAGAAGTACGCCCCAAAATGTATAACGAATGTCAATATATGTTGGTTGTTTATCGACGAAGTTTCTAATTTGAAGGACGTGAGTGCCTTGGAGAACGTTTGATGATGGTGATGATGGTTGGTGTTTAAGGACGCTCCACTACTGAGGTCATTGGCGCCCTCATAAAGCAAGGTTAAATAAAAACACCAAAGGTAAAATAACAATATAAAAAAATTATAAGAAGAACGTCAATGAAAAAAAAAAATAAAGAATAAAACAACTGTTGGCAAAAGGGCACACATAAATCCAAAATATTTAAAAACGGAAGGAAAAGGACACAAAATAACTAAAACGCGGTCGACGGGTTAAAATTAATGAGGGAGAAAACAGTTAAAATCATTAAAATTCATGGACCTTCGCTCCGTTTAGAGCAATCGTTATGAAGCAAAACCTAAAAAACGAAATCCTTGTTGGACACGTCAAATTAGATAAAAAGGTAAAAACTCTATCGACCGCTCTGTGGCCGTCGGCAAGGACATCCGGCAGATCGTGAACGAAGGGTTGCTAGAGCAGAGTACGGGAAATTACAGTTACACTAGGGCTGTAACCATTACTGTTTAAGTTCCCATGTTACACGTCTGCCCAGTACCGGCTTCCAGCAACGTCTTGACGCGGGAACTCGGTGTCTCGTTCCAGCAGTGTCCTCAGCGTCGTCGTTGATGAAGATTTCACTCCTAATCTTCCAATTAAAATTATCTCAGGGGTTTGTGGGACTGCATTTTCCTCTTACAACTTGAATTTATTGTATCTCAGATTTAACGGGCGGCTAGCCTGTTTCCTTACAAATTGTGTTATAAATGAATACCATCCCACCCCTTAAATTATTAATCAGGAGCCTAATATAACCATCTGCACATCGCTCTCCCACCATTTAAGCACGTGGACGTGCGCGCAACACAATGTGATGTGAACAAAAGCTCAAGAGAGTAACAGTGTGAGAGTAACCACATAAGAGATCTGCCATGTCTTAAATACTGATCCTGGGTGACACCAACTTTCGCGCCATAAAATGTAAGAGTATCTCTTATTGGTTCTTAGCATCACCTCACAAGTTAAGAGAGTAAACTGTGCCAAGTTTTGACGTCATACCTTGCAAATGACGCGTTTGGAAAAATACAGTGGTTCCTCTCACTTTAACTTTATGCTTGCTTTGTCTGATTCTCCAATTCCCTGGGCTACTTGGAAGAACAAGTCACTATTCCTGTCTCACTTCTTACTATGTCTGTTCTTTTCTATCTTACATTCCTTAGCCTAAACCCTGTGCTCATTAGCAGGTGGTGGTTGGTGAACTGATACCTGGAATTAAGCTAGCTCACCTTGCCTTAATTACCTAAGTTACAACAACTTGCATTTATGCCTATTTCTACCCTTAAATATTCACAACTATTTTACATTGCTGTCTATGAGCTTATAATATTATATACCATTTCTCTTTTTATATGGTTGGTGAGCATATGGTATGCGCTCTTACAGTCTCTCAAACCTTACGTTTAGAAGCTGGTTCCAGGACCAAGTGTAAGACATATCTTAGGGGAACTGTCCCCTTGATTTGTTCAGCCTGGCCATGTGTGCGTCCCCCTGTCGTCAAAAGACTCCCTAGGCGAACGGCAACAATCTTTTGTTCTTTGACAATGGGTGGCTTGAAATTTGTAGGCTTTCACGGCCGGTGTCAGCACAAGAAAAATTATTATCCGGGCTTGTAGGCCGTGGTCTACTGGGCTCCTCCTTCTTCATCTTCCCAGACGTTTCGTCTGCGGCTGCGGCAGACATTTTCAGTGGCAGTGCGATTGAAGTGTCCTGGTGGAGGTCTTAACAGTGACTGACAGATTTATAATGTGTGTTTTACAAACAGAGGAGGGATGAGGGAATTAGTTCCGCACTCCAGATCAGTGCGGTGGTCAAGTGTGTCAGAATCATAAACATTCTAAAGGTGCACAAACTCATTAGATGCAATTTCTAGGAAAAAATAAATAAAGAAAGGATATTTTAAAAAATCGGCGATTTTGCATTTATATGGATTGCATTTTAGTATAATTTTTTGCATTTTGAGCCAATTTCGCATTTTATCTCATTTTCAAAATTCATTAAAATGTGATTTGGAGGACGTAAATAATGAAAATACAAGAGCACAGGGAATTAGGAACATTTCGGACTATATCGCATTTGCGAAAAATCACCACCCCTCATCATTGCGCAGTATGTTGCGTATTTCATTATATTATCTGCTGTACACTCTGAAACGCTGGTTATTATTTAATTTATTTTGTACTTCTTTGATTCCATTATTAATTATCGCACTCAATAATGGGCTGTCTCAGTTCAAATGCCCTAAAAATTGGCCGGCCCCGATCAGTGCGCAATGAGGAAAATTGGAAGTTGGTTGCACAGGATTTTGTAGAACTCCGAGGATGTCGTCTCCTAGAACCTCTTTAGGACAGGCCTCTCGCAGAATGTTACAGACACTTCACTTCACTTACGACTATTCCAAGACTTACTGGAGGACGATCCAGACAAACGCCTGCAGTTTTGTAAATGAACTGCAGTACAACAGACATGATGCATGCTTCAAGTTGCTCCGACGTTTAAATAAACATAACTGTGTAATTTGGAGTGAAAAATAAACTAATTCGAAGCTTTTGCAATAGACTGCATAAAGTTATAGTTCGCGTCAAATCTCCTGCATATGACAGTAGCCAATAGGAGCGCGTTGCAACGTAGCCATATCGTGCGCTTGTGCGTGTGAGAGATAGAGATAGTAGCATGCAGCGCAGCGTATTACCGAGGGCTATGTAGTGGAACTGTAGATTAAAATTCTAAGTAAAATGTGGGTATTTAGTAAACCTAAATAAGTGACAATAGAAATTAACGTACCTGTTTAATCCAGAGGGATGACCAGGGGCTCATCGTCACTGCTTGGCTGTGTAAAACATGAATTTGGTTCTCTTCTTTCACTAACACAATCACTTGCTTTACTTATCGACATGTTGTAAGCTTCAATTTCATAGAACTGCACACTATCTGTTTTGTCCCCTCATCAGAGTGCTTATGGGTTATTGGAGAAAAGGGAAGCATAAAGGAACATTAGCATAAAAGTTAATCACGTATCTGTTAACAGCTCAAGGTCTGTCTCATTTCTGACAAAATACACGTAAAACATAATTACGTATATGTATTGAACGGCTGAAGGTAAAATTACACTCTTTTTTCGTACATGCTTGCACGATCACTTTCTTTATATCTGATACAAGTTTTAAGGTTATAATAAACTATTAGTATCCGAGCGTTAATCTGGTGATAACTAAGCGAGGCGTGACTAGTTGTGACTTGGCAACGTTGCACGTCGGTGATTCGCTACAGCCTCTCAAGGTAATTTGCAGGAGTTTGGCGCGAATTATAAATATCTCCTCAAAGGATATGCTCCCTTGCCACTTCTTCTTTTTCTCTTCCATATGCCCTTTCGAGCGTCGGCTTCATGATCCGTTTCCTATATTTTGTCGTTAGTTGTTTAACTCCTTAAAGTGTTTGCTTTATTATACACTCTTTTCTCTACATAATCGGTTCCATTCTATTGTTGGTGGCCCTCTCCCTCTTCTTCCTTCCCCTCTGGCCACCCACACCTGTTTCGGTTTCGTGCTCTTATCCACCCTATTTATGTGACCAAACCATCTTAAAACATTTTTCTTTATGTTTGTTATTACTGGTTCTTGAATAAGGGTATTCCTTATTTGGCATGTTTCTTATCCTGTCCCGTCTGGTTGCCCTGTACATTTCCGTAAATACTTCATCTCTATACTTGTAATTCTACTTTCATGTTTGGACGATACTGACCAGCTCCTTACCACTTTACTTATATATATATATATATATATATATATATACACACACACACTTGATAGAAATTAGATCTATATGGATGTATGGTTGCGCAATATGGAGATCTGCATTAAACTGCCAGATAAAACGAGTTCAAATCGGGCAATTCGACTCATCGCGGATGCACCATGACAACCAGCATACATACTTCAACCGTTTTTTCAACACCAAGCTCCAGTTATAGACATCTTTACCGCAGAATAGAAAACCACCCCAACAATCTGCTCAACTGCATTCCAGCTCAACTTCCACCACCTCGGCATCTACGAAGGTTAAAAGGAAAGAGCCACATGTCGTGAGTACTTTTAAGACCCAAGATTGACAGTATAGCCACCTATTATGATCACTTATTATTGAGTTAATTGTTTTTACAAACAAGCCGTGTGTAGGACAGAAGTTGGATAGGTAGAGTCAGACTGAAAAATTATATTATTGTTTATGATTGGGGACAGTCATAATTCTGCTTTAAAACGCGTTTCTTGCGTATTTACACATATGTATATTGTACCAGCATGATTGCATTGTACATTAAGTATAATAACATTATCTTGAATTACATTAAAAACAATTAATCCGAACGCAGTCATGGAGACTGCATTGAACCAGCCTAATGTCACAGTTTGTGGGAGAGTACCACATGACGGAATTATCGGCCGTTTCCTGTTACACTGTTGTTACTACTCAACATTTCTTACAGGCACTACAAGGTATACTCGTGCCACAGATCCAAGAGAGAGAGACATTCAAGATTTTCTTTTCAGCAGGAAGGTGTACCGCCTCATTTTCCATTGGCTCTGCGCGAATATATGAGTCAGGGGTTCTCGAATAGATGGATGGGCCGGCGTGGACAAATTGAATGGCCTCCTCATTCTTCTGAACTTATCCCAATGGACTTTCTCTTTCACAAAACTCCAGAAGAAAAGGCGTGGGGTATCGCGGCACTGTTCTTTTTTTCCCCCACTGTAAGTGAAGGTAATTACCATAAGTAATACCACGAGTGTTTTCATCTTGTCGATAATTCATGACTGGAGCAAAAGGACGGGAGTCGGTTGTCCTAAGGGATGAAAACCCGAATTGCATTTGATAAGAAAATTCCGCGAAATAGACTATTAATACTTGATAATATACAGGAAGGGAGATTTTATCATGTTATATTTGTAATACTTACATTAGTTCTCAAATGGTAGGAGACGCATTCGACCATGTTTATTTACCGAATGTTCATTTTTCTTTCTTCACAGCCTCCTGAATTAAATAAAAAAACGTCAGGTGCGACAAGATTTCAAAGAAACGAACATCGCTGCGATATGATGTTTCGACAGTATATCTCCAATCTGATGGCCGGGATGGGTTGAAATTGCCTAATCTCGGCCACTGCATTGACGCTATAATGGTTGAGCTAAATTGTCATGTCCATCTCAATAGCGGAAACAATGCTGACAGGCTACAGTCTTGCCGGTCTTATGGTTGTGGGGAACAAGGAGGAGATTCCTGCCTGACTTCTTCCTAGCAGAAAGATGGCAGTAGGAAGTTCTGAGTTCTCTTTGATGCAGAGAAGACGCTGGTTTCATTGTCCGAAGAAAGACAAAAGTGTAGCCCCACTTTCAACTGTGCATTATAACAAAAACATAAATGTATCGACAATAAGCCTGAGACCATTCACATCTACAACAATACCAAAGGTGGTGCTGATTACCTGGACCAGCGAGTGAATACACACACAACAGCCAGGAAAACCAGATGCTAGCCGCTAGGCTTTCTTTATCACATTTTGGACATAGCTGGAGTGAATAACATGGTACTATTTAAGTTTTACATAACAGAATGAACAGTAACATGAGGTGACGTCACTTCCTGATGGACCTGGGGGTAGAGCTGGCAAGGTTACATTTGGAGCATCCTAAGTTCAAAGCCAAAAAGTTGAGAATGAAAGAAGAACTCAGGTTTCCTCTAGGTATCACTGATTCTGAAACTAGAGCCAGAATTCCCAGAGGAAAGCCCACAGACGAGCTTTTTGCTAAGCCACAAAAACAAAGACAGATTATGTATATTATAATGTACTTTCTCTACACGTACTATGTATATAGTGTATTTATAATGAAGGCATTGTAATGCACCTTAAAATTCAATACCGAGATTTCACCGGACATACATATTCTGTTTCCCTCTGAATCCAAAACAAAAGCCCTTACACTTTTCTAAAATGGAAAGTCATCATTCAGAACATGCACAGAGAACGAAATTTTTAAAGTCTCCACTTAGTAACCAGCTCTTAAAAGATTTGACTATAACATTATGCAGTCTTTATTTCCCTTGCACGAACAAGAAAATAAGCAATAAGACTACTGATACTAAATTTTATCTTGATTAACATGGAGAAGAAAGAAGAATAAGCTCTTGCGAGAATAATTTGTTGTAGAATAGGTAGAGAAAGTCATGAGAATGGAGAACCTCAGATTTGTCATTCATTACTCTACCTACCAGGCAAGTAAGTTAGATCAGAAGCTGTTTTACGGTTGGAGTGAACAACAAGATGGATGCTGGGCATTTCTTCAGAAGAGATCAATGTATCTCAGCACATGATATAAAGTGAGCATTAAACTTCAGTAAAGTGTTCACAGCTGCAACTGTTAGCATTAGTAACATAGTGTTTACAGTGATACGAGGTCCACACTGTCCTTTTAACACCATCTTTTCTGTTTTCCTGTTGATGTGTTGGGACATAAAACATTGTAACTCTCCACGACTGTCCCAGCAGCAAACATTTCTTTCTTTCTAATTATTTCTTTCCTTCATTCCATTCTGTTCCATTTCTCTTTCTTTATGCTTTCTTTCATTCCATTCCGTTTCTCTAACTAGCTTTTTTCATTCTATTCCGTTCCATTTCTCTTTCTTTATGCTTTCTTTCATTCCATTCCATTTCTCTAACTAGCTTTTTTTCATTCTATTCCGTTCCATTTCTCTTTCTTTATGCTTTCTTTCATTCCATTCCATTTCTCTAACTAGCTTTTTTACATTCTATTCCGTTCCATTTCTCTTTCTTTATGCTTTCTTTCATTCCATTCCATTTCTCTAACTAGCTTTTTTTCATTCCATTTCTCTTTCTTGCTTTGTTTCTTTATTCTTTCTTCATTCCAGCCACTTCTATTTTTGCCTTTCTTCTTTATTCTTCTTCCATTTAATTCCTGTTCCTTCCCGCCCTCACTCCCTACTTTCTTTCTCTGTTTACTTTCCTCATAATTAAGACTTTCTTTTTTGTTGTATTTCACACACATATTGGCTTTCAGCCGCGACAATCAGGGGAGAGAATGCCTGAGATAGAACAAAAACACAGAAACACCCATGCCTAAGGTGGGACTCGAACCCGCGACCCCCTGCGCTACGAAGCACCAAAGCTAGACACTTTGGCCTATGGGGATAGTCTATTTAGGGCTTGAAATCCAGCAGCTGGGAGGAGCAGAGGCTCTGGATCAGAGAGAAGCCAGAAAGGGTGATTAGCCCGATGTCTGGTATGAAGGTGTGGAAGTAGATGATATGAAATGACGATGAAATGAATGAAAAGAAAGATAATTATGGACCAACTGTTGGAACGAATGGCAGGGTAAACCGGAGACTCCGGAGAAACTCCGCCCAGACGCCGCTTCGTCCATTACAAATCCCACATACGCCCCCTGTGATCGAACCCGGACCACCTAAGTATTATAAACAAATCATCCGGAACTGGATAGGCATTGTTGTTTATTACTGCAGGTAGATCATTTATATACACTAAAAATAATAAGGGACCCAGAATAGAACCTTGTGGGACACCTTGCTTTATTTCAGGCCATTCAGAATAAATCAGACAGAGCAGCGTGTTAAACTTGTTTCTGACAATTTACAGGTATTTTGATTCTGCGCGGTAAATGTCTCGACCGAAGTTCTACAACGGTCTGCGCCGTAATACAACTGCAAATTGGGACCGTGATAGATGCAACATCGTGCTGCATAGCTTAGGGCAAATTCGCAGATGAGCAGAACTCAATGTTCAACACGTAGATGTGGCGAGTTTTGCTTTCGTGTAAAAAGTATACATATACATGTAAATTTGTTTAATTCCGAACCAAATAAATCGGACGAAAAAGATCCGTAGTTTTTTTTTTTCTTCCTAATTTATTCTTTATTTAATGTCGCCTGAAAACATAGATCTTGTAGCGCAACATGCATTAGCATTGTTACAATATTTCAAATACATTGCCAGATTTTACACGGGTTTACAATCTTTTAAGAATTTAAGTAATGATAATAAATTAGTCGGTTCATCTAATGCTGCCTGAAGATCTGTGGGAATTTGTTTCTTGATCTGTAGTTGGAGTAGTGGCCACATTCTCTAATAATGTGCTTAACGGTCAGTATTTTGCAATGCTCACAAAATGGAGGATCCTGCCTGGTAAATAGATAATCATGTGTTAATTTAGTGTGACCAGTTCTTAGTCTGGTGAGTAACACCTGTTGATGGCGGCTGAGAACTTTATAGATTCTTGGGAAAGATGTATGAGGTTTAACTTCAAGTAGTTTGCTGTTTTGATTATTTTCAGTCCAGTTGTCTTTTCACTGATGTATCAGATTTTTCTTAATAAACAGTATAGCATATTCATGGGGGGCAGGGATAGCAGGATAAATTGGTGGTTGTCTGGTTGCTTCCTTTGCTCCATCATCTGTTTTTCCATTACCATTAAAACTCCTTTTTTTGTATGGCTAGGAGTTGAAAAAACCTCGTACGAGAAACGTATAATTATTTTAAAGCTTAAACCAATAACAAGGAATATCTCAAAACAGGCAACTCCAAGAAAAAATGTATATGACATAAAGTGTGCTTGTTTTGCTAAGTAAGTTTTTGTCTAACTCTTACGGGTCACCCACCAGTTATGCAACATTCATCCAGAAGAAAGAGGACTTCAGAGGTCATTACCAGAAAAGTCAAGATAGACATTTTATTTGCCATATAAATAGCTTTAATATACGATATTTTAATCAAAATCATTAGAGCCATTTTTGAGAAAATCATTTTCGAAAAAAGTTCCATATAAAGAGGAGTTGCTGTTGGGGGGGGGGAGTTCTTGAAAATCTTTGAGACGCGTCCTTGGAAGATAATGAACTTAAATATCAGTTTGATATTAAACGGGCTTTTCGTTTTTGAGCTATGCTGTCCCCCCCCCCCACACACGGACATTTTTTTAAAAATGTTTTTGGATTCAGGCGGTCTCAAAATATATATTTTCAGTGAAATCTCGGTATTGAATTTTGGGTGTAATACAATACCTTCTCTATACACCAGTGCATAGTTTGTGTAAAGAAAGTAATAAATTATATACACCCAATAATATTAGTTTATAAAGTAGGAAGAATTTGTTGAAAACATATGTATTAAGTTTACTGATATATGGACGTGCAGTGCTAAATTAGAAGAATTAGAAACATTGTGCTGCAGGAAAATACTAACTTAGTTGGAAACATAACAAATTTTTGAGAAAGGAAAAGCAGAAAGAGAAAACTTTGAATTGAATAAGAAAAAGAAGAATAACATCCATAGAACATTTACTAACATACCAGAGTATTTTGAAAATTATAATCGACTGCATAAACCGCTCGCCTTCAACCTAGGTGGCCCGGGGTCGATCCCCAGTGCCCGGTGGACGAAGCGGTGTCTGGGCCGGTTTTCTCTGGGTCCTGCGGTTTCCCCCGCTCCATCATCACCTTTCCTATTATTCATTTCGCTTGCATTTCATATCATCCACTTCCTCACGCTCATGCCTGGCTATGGATGGACCACTCGTTCCAGGTTCTGCATTCTGTGATTTCGTGCCGTTGGATTCCCGAAGGCTTCTGACCCCTACGCCTTCGCTTGGGAGTCCTAGGGGTGTCGCTCGTAAAATACAGGGAGGGTAAGCCGTCTACGAAACGAAGTATTTTGAAAATTATAATCGAAGGTGCAATTGCAGGTGAGAAAGGAAGAGCAATACTGTAATACGCCAGAATGGAAAATCACTGCAAAGCAATCCAAGTATAGGTGACTAAAGAAGAAGAAGAGGAAGCCACCTTGAGCTCTATGCGTTATATAACGATTTAATTGTTCTCTCTAAAGGAACATAACATCGCTTCTTGTTTAAACATTACGTAACAAAGATTTAAAAGTGTAATGTTTCTGGGAGCAGATTTATCTACACAAGTTTGATTGGACGAGTGTTGAAGTGGTCTCATTATTTTTGCACCCAAACCGGTTATCACTGAGCCGATCGCATTACATAACAAACAAGTGCAAGTTTGTGTACTGTTCAAACTACCAGTGTTTTATGTTTTTATTATCCCATTAGAAAAACAGCTTCATTCCCGGTTTCCAAAACATCACATTATATTTAATTTGAAGGCAAAGGAAAGATAAGGCTTAGAGAATAGTGAAAAGGGACAGAGAGAATGTGACAGAAACAGGGCAGGCTAAAGATAGAAAACAGAAGCTGAGGCAGGACTAGTGAGAGGAGAGAAAAACAAGTAAGAAGGAGAGAGCGAGACAGAGAGGAAGAAACATAGATATAGAGAAAACAGGAGGGAGGGCTTGTGAGAGGAGAGAAAATGAGTAAGAATGACAAGGAGAAGCATGCCATGATAAGGATTGGAAAAGGAAAAAGAGGGAGGGCTGGTTAGAGGAGAGAAAGGCGAGGGAAATGATGAGAATGAGACAGAAGGAGAAAGATGACATGCTAAATATTGGAAAGAGGAGATAAGGGAGGGCCAGTGAGAGGAGGTAAATACGAGGAAAGGGAAAGGGGTATGGCAGAGAGGAAAAAACATGGTGGACTAGAGGTACAGAAAAGAGGAGGAAGAGCTGATGAGAAGAGATAAAAACGAGGGAAAGGAAGGGAGTATGGCGGAGAGGAAGAAATATGACGGGCTAGAGATCGAGCTAAGAAAACGAGGGAGGGTTTTTGCAAGGAGAGAAAAATGAGCGACTGGAAGAGAGACTAGGGGAATGAGAGAGAAGAAGAAACATGACATGCTAAAGATTGTAAAGGGGAAGTGAGGGAGGACTGATGAGTGAAAAGAAACATAAGAGAGAGAGGAAGGGAGATGCGGGGAATGGGAGAAAAGAGGAAGCACGACACGCTAAAGATTGTAAAGGGGAAGTGAGAGAGGACTGGTGAGAGGAGAGAAATGGGAGGGAGAAGAAGAGAGATGAGAGGAATGAGAGAGAAGAAGAAGCACAACACGCTAAAGATTGTAAAGGGAAGTGAGGGAGACTGGTGAGAGGAGAGAAATGGGAGGGAGAAGAAGAGAGATGAGAGGAATGAGAGAGAAGAAGAAGCACGACCCGCTAAAGATTGTAAAGGGGAAATGAGGGAGGACTGATGAGAGGAGAGAAATGGGAGGGAGAGGAAGGTAGAATGATGGAGCGCTGGAGATGATGGAAAACAGAAGAAGAGGCACGACACGCTAAAGATTGTAAAGGGGAAGTGAGAGCAGAGAAATGGGAGGGAGAGGAAGGTAGAATGATGGAGCGCTGGAGATGATGGAAAACAGAAGAGGCAGGTAGCGCGAGGTAGAGGGAAAGAAGCTCACATTCAATCCAATAGCAGCCATAGCGATGCAGGATTTTCTAGTTCTAAACAAGTTAGATGTCTGCTAATTCCAGAACTTGACGTTAGGGACGTTAGTTTTTTGTTTAGTACAACTTGTCCAGTCGGCGGCGCCGTGCTCGCCTCCCATTTAGGCGTCCCGGGTTCGATCCCAAGCGCACGCATATGGAGTATGTGGTGGACGAAGCGGCGTCTGCGCGGGTTTTCTCCGCGTTCCTCCAGTTTCCCCCGTCACTCATGCTCCATCATCACCTCTGCTACCATCCACTTCTTCACGCTCATACGGGCCGACCACTCGTTCCAGGTTCTCCATCCTGTGGTTTCATGCCGTTGGCTCCCCGACAGGCTTCTGACACCTAGGCATCCGCTTGTAAGGCCTAAGGGGGGGCCAGTCCTAAAAATACGGGGAGAGTAAGCATACTACGAAAAACAATTTGGCCACAGAAATAAATGAAGACGCAAAGATAGGCTCAGGAATGGACAGTATTATCAAACTGAACCTTACACTCCGCGTCAACCGAAATATTTTACAAAAGCACTCTTTTTAATGTTTCCATAAATATTATCCTATTGGTAGCGCTTGATGTCCTATTTCGTTTTATCCCACTTATCACTGCCTCCTATTTCCATTTTTAGGCTCGACGATGAATTAATTATTCAAATGAACCGTACGCAAGCGCTAAGGGTGTACGATAATCTGGAGGGGAAGGGGTTGGCATGTAAACAGAAAAAAGAAACAAATGAAAATAAATTTATGAAATCTGATGTGTTACACTTACATAACCTTCTCTAAGTGATCTACAAACAGACTTCTTACAAAAGATTATTCTTCTTTCTACACCATGCTAATTGAGATAAGCATTAGCAAAATGTTCTTGTTACTTAGTTCCTTATAAGTAGGAGGGAACTAAAGGAATGCGCTATGCTAAAGCGATAGTCAAATGTTTTAAAAGCTATCGTTATGCGAATGTCATTGAATTTAGCTTCTTTGATTGGCCAGGAGTAGAACAAAAGAGAAACGGACACTTCCTGTGGACATTTTAAATTTGAAACCAATAACTAGGAATATCTTGGAAACGGTCAACTCTACAACAAAAATGTATGTGACATAAACTGTGTATTTTAACGAGATCTACATTTTTTGAACAGTAGGTTTTTGTTTATGTCTTGCGGTTTAGCCGTTATGCAGAATTCTGCAAAATCAACCAGAATAAAGTGCTCTTCAGAGGATATCTCCAGCAAATTCAAAATATATATTATTTGTGTTGTGAATTATTATAAAATACGGTATCTTAATCAAAATTGATAGAGCTATTTTTGAGAACAACAAAAATTTCCAAATTTTTTCCATGTAAGGGGTAGTTTGGAGTGGGGGGATTTTCTTGAAACTTGGTATTTAAGTTTGGTTGGTATCTTCCAAGGATGTGACACAAGGATTTTCAAGAAAATCTCCCCACCCCAAACAACCCTTTACATGGAACATTTTTCGAAAATGTTTATTTTCTCAAAAATGGATCTAAAGATTTTGATTAAAATACCTTATGCTTAAGATATTTTTATGACAAACAAAATGTATATCTTGAATTTTCTAGGAACAGCCTCTGAAGACCTCTTCATTCTGGATGACTTTTATGTAACTGGCAAGCCGTAAGATATACACAAAAGCTTACTAGACAAAAAATGTAGATCTCATTAAAACTCACAATTTATGTCATATAGATACATATTTTTGTAGAGTTAACCTTTTCGTGATATTCCGGATTATTGGTTTCAATTTCAGCCACTTAAACGTTTCTCAAACGGGAAGACATCTTTCTTCTCGTTTCTCGTTTGTTTATTCCTGGCAAGCAAAGAGATCGGAATTTCAATTGTTTCAAATAGCGATCGGCTATTAAAGTACGAGACTTAACATTTTCTTATTTCCCTTCTACTTACAATAAGAATTATTCTGCTTATGTTTATCATGATGCAGATAACAGATTAATCTTTTGAATAAAAGGTTTGTTTACCGAACAGCTCATGTGAATGGAACACATTAGAGTTTTCCATTCTACTTACAAGGAACCAAGTAATAAGGACAATTTCTGCTAAAGTTTATTTCGATTATCATGAAGTAGCTAGAAGAATAAGCTTTTCAATAATTATTTGTTACAGAGATGTAGAGAAAGCCATGTGAATGGAACACATCAGAATTTTTATAATTGAAGTTTCCAGTAGTTTGGACTAACCCTCCCTACTCATCATGTCAACATTTAAAAACAATGTAATATTAATAGTCCTCCGTGGTTTAGGGGCAACATGCTAGCCTCTAGTTCCCAACATTACGGGTTCATAATGAATATTTTTAGCTTAAACATTCAATCATTGAGAAATAAGCTTAATGAACTTGACGCATTTCTATCCACGGCCAGTTATACTTTTAATCAGTGAACATTGGTTATCTGAAAATGAAATGCAGCTGTATGATTTTAGCGAATACTTTGTTGCAAGTTATTTTTGCAGGGAACGTATCTTACATGGTGGTGTTTGTGTGTTTTTAACAAATAGTCTCAAGGGACATCCAGTGAGCAAGGTTAACGACCAATCATTGGAACTTCATGCGGAATTCGCGGCAGTCAAATTAGAAGAAATAAACACTGCAATATTTTCATGCTACCGCTCACCCAGTGGAAATTTTAATATTTTTATTGAAAGGCTAGATAAAGTATTGGAAATTCTTTTAATTAAGATGAAAACGAAGGTAATTCTTGGTGGAGATTTTAATATTGGTGTAAATATACGTTGTTCCTTTGTTAACCAGCTAAGTAATATTTTAACTCAATATGGTCTTTTAATTGTAAACAGTGCTCCTACACGTAATGGCGCATGTCTAGATAATATTTTTACAAATTTGCACACTTCTGAATTTACTTGTAATGTCATTGATCCTGTACTTTCTGATCATATGGGAATTAGGTTTGAAGTACATTTTTCAAAATTAAAGAATAAACCAACTATTTCAAGAGAGATTAGATTAATATCTCAGCGCAATAAGTAACTTCTTAAATTGTTTGAGTACCATAGATTGGAGTTTGTATTTATATCACAATGAGGTGTGCTTAAATTGTAATGCTATGTTTGATATTTTATTATATTTTTATGAATTATGTTTTAAAACTGCCAAGCTTCGTCAGCAGTCAAATAGGCCAATTCCCAATTCTTGGTTCATGCCTGCTCTTAAGTTAATGCGTGAGCATGTGGTAATATTGCATAAAATAAATAACATGTGTAAAACTGAAAACAGTAGACAAATGTATTTAACTGCTAGGAAGGTATACAAAACAAAGCTTTTTGCAACTAGAGTAATGTATTATGAGTTTTTAATAAATAACTCTGGCAATAAATGTAAAAAAATATGGGACGTAATTAATACGGCAGCAGGGAGGAATATTAATAAATCCGAAATTAAGTTAACAGCAGAGCAATTTAATACCTACTTTGTTCAATCTGTTTCTGAAATAATAAAAAAGACAAAAAGTACTAATAAGTCTGTTATTGACTTTTTAATTAATATGACAGATCACTCTGAAAGTTTTACTTGGAAGGAAGTGACGCATGAAGAAGTTTACAAAAAAGTTATGAGATTTAGTAACTCAAGGACTCAGGATTACTACAGTTTTTCTAACTATTTATTAAAATTAAGTGCTTCTTATTTATTGGATCCCTTGTTAGTTATTGTTAACCAATGTTTTAACCAAGGTAAGTTTCCTGACCCCTTGAAAATATTTAAAGTTATTCCTGTTCACAAAAAGGGAAACAGACAAGAAGTCTCTAACTATAGGCCGGTATCCTTGGTGCCAGTTATTTCTAAAGTAATTGAAACTGTAATTTTAGAACAGTATGTATGTATGTATGTATGTATGTATGTATGTATGTATGTATGTATGTATGTATGTATGTATGTATGTATGTATGTATGTATGTATGTATGTATGTATGTATGTATGTATGTATGTATGTATGTATGTATGTATGTATGTATGTATGTATGTATGTATGTATGTATGTATGTATGTATGTATGTATGTATGTATGTATGTATGTATGTATGTATGTATGTATGTATGTATGTATGTATGTATGTATGTATGTATGTATGTATGTATGTATGTATGTATGTATGTATGTATGTATGTATGTATGTATGTATGTATGTATGTATGTATGTATGTATGTATGTATGTATGTATGTATGTATGTATGTATGTATGTATGTATGTATGTATGTATGTATGTATGTATGTATGTATGTATGTATGTATGTATGTATGTATGTATGTATGTATGTATGTATGTATGTATGTATGTATGTATGTATGTATGTATGTATGTATGTATGTATGTATGTATGTATGTATGTATGTATGTATGTATGTATGTATGTATGTATGTATGTATGTATGTATGTATGTATGTATGTATGTATGTATGTATGTATGTATGTATGTATGTATGTATGTATGTATGTATGTATGTATGTATGTATGTATGTATGTATGTATGTATGTATGTATGTATGTATGTATGTATGTATGTATGTATGTATGTATGTATGTATGTATGTATGTATGTATGTATGTATGTATGTATGTATGTATGTATGTATGTATGTATGTATGTATGTATGTATGTATGTATGTATGTATGTATGTATGTATGTATGTATGTATGTATGTATGTATGTATGTATGTATGTATGTATGTATGTATGTATGTATGTATGTATGTATGTATGTATGTATGTATGTATGTATGTATGTATGTATGTATGTATGTATGTATGTATGTATGTATGTATGTATGTATGTATGTATGTATGTATGTATGTATGTATGTATGTATGTATGTATGTATGTATGTATGTATGTATGTATGTATGTATGTATGTATGTATGTATGTATGTATGTATGTATGTATGTATGTATGTATGTATGTATGTATGTATGTATGTATGTATGTATGTATGTATGTATGTATGTATGTATGTATGTATGTATGTATGTATGTATGTATGTATGTATGTATGTATGTATGTATGTATGCGTGTGTTTGTGTTTGTGTGGATGTGTGTGTGTCTGTGAACGGGACAACTATAAACAAAAGTTTAAGTACCAAACTTTGTATATGAGTTTAGCATGTTTCAAATATCCAATGCGAGGTTTTTCGGTACTTTCCCCATCCATTCCAAACTACCGTTTATATGGAATAATTATGGCATTTATTTTCTCAAAAATTGCTCTAAAATTTGGATTAAAGCCGTATATTAAAGAAATTTAGAGGCAAATAAAATGAATATAGGTATCTTGAATTTTCTGGAAATAACCTTTGAAGCCTTCTTCATTCTGGCGGACTTTAGCACAACCGATAAACCGTAAGATACAAAACTGTAGATCTCATTAAAACACAATTTATAATAAGTGCATTTTTTGTAGAGGTAACCATTTCGGACCTATTGGTATAAGTTTCCCAATAATGCTTTTGTCAAATGAGAAGTCGTCATTCATTTATTTTTTACTCCAGATCATGCACACAGAACGGAATTTCAAAGTCATCACTTAGCGAGTATTTTAATAGATAGACGGTAGCAATGATGATTACGTTGAGAAGTAGAGTAAGGTACTGCAGCATTGTAAATAAAGTTTAGTGTTGATAATTGACGTTATTATTTAGTTATGTCACTTTCTGAAAACTTGTAGTGTTAGAAATTTGAACTTTGAAAAGATTCACTAGAAACACAGTACAATTTATAATGTGATGGCAATGTGTGGACTATTAACAAGATGTGACGTGACCTTTTAGGTCAGAGCGCAATGGCTCATTCATGTGATGTGATGTAATGTTTTACAAGCACATAATGTCACCTCGCGTACTTGGTAAGCGCGCTGTCACACAGGGCTCTTACTTTCTCTACACGTACTATGTGCAGAGTGTACAGAGAAGATATTGTACTGCATCCAAAAATTCGATTGTGAGATTTATCCGGAAATACATGTTTTGGTACCCCCTGAATCCAAAAACAGTGTGTGTGCGCCTTTGGACAGCATAACTCAAAAACGAAAAGACCAGTAAATACCAAACTTGGTATTTAATTTTGATACCTTCCAAGGATACGACACGAAGGTTTTCAAAAGAATCCCCCCACCACAAACTGCTCTTTACATCGAAAATTTTTCGAAAATGTTGATTTTCTCAAAAATGGCTCTAACGATTTTGCTTAAAAAGTCTTACGTGTATCTTTAAGACAAACGAAATGTATGTGTTGCATTTTCTAGGAATAGCATCTAAAGATCTCTTCATTCTGGATGGCTTTTGTGTAACTGGCAAACTGTAAGAGATATACAAAAACTTACCAGATAAAAATGTAGATCTCATTTAAACACACAAGCTATGTCTTATCTATTTCTTTTTTGTAGAGCTAACCGTTTTCGAGATATCCCGGATTAGTGGTTCAGTTTTAAGCCACTTAACTGTTCTCAAACGGGAAGACAACTCTTTTCCTCGTTTCTTGTTTGTTTACTCCTCGCAAGCAAACAGATTGGAATTTCAATTGTTTCACATAGCGATCGGTTTTTTTGAGACTGTGGCTTTAGCCTGTGCATTCTTATTTCAATTCCATTTACAAGGAAGCTAGTAATAAGACTAATTCTGCTTATTTTTATATTCATTAGCATGCTGTAGATAACAGATTAATGTTTTGAATAAAAGATTTGTTTACCGAACAGCTAGAGGACATGGGGCACATTAGATTTTTTCCCTTCTACTCGCAAGGAACCAAGTAATAAGGACAATTGCTGCTAATGTTTATCTCGATTATCATGAAGTAGATAGAAGTATAAGCATTTTAACAGTCATTCATTATGGAGATATAGAGAAAGTCATGTGAATGGAACATCAAACTTTTGGGGGATTTGCACAATAACTTAAATGTGTTTAATTGATATATTTATAAAAATGAATTAAAACAATGTTCTTAATTTCATATTTTTAAACCATCCTCTATCTATAGGTTTTATTCTCTTCCTCTGAATACTTTTATGCTGTATAAGAAGTTATGTAAAGGCAAATAACGGATTGGACACTAAAAGCAGTGCAACCTATATAAATATATTGTGCCTAACACCTCATATGAGGATGGTTTGAGGTGAAGGATCCATAAGAGGCCAAAGGCCGCAGGCAGACAGGCCACTAAGGACGTTTGGAAGCCCTTAATGTTTTCAAGCCCGATGGCGCGCAAATGAAGCGTTGATCTGCCAGCCACATAGTGTCCGCGTAGAGTAATGTTTTCATTGAGCATCCGCACCATCTGCCCCCACTGAAATACATCACAAACATAGAAGCACACCTGAAAGGTGGGAGGGAAACGAAATGAAAGGGAAATTATGGAAAGGAAATCCTGATAGTTGATATTCCACGCCAGCATTCACCTGGTTACCCCCAGTAACACCAAGAAAACCCATGGATTAGATTGGACAGTACCCGGGGGATCCATCTATGCCGGGAATTTGAGTCGCACAAGTTACCACGGAGGATCTCATTTGATAAGCTATGTAACAAAAGGGTAGGCAGTTAGTTGACCAGGCCTGGCAGGCCAAAGCACAAGAGATGTGAACTTACCCTTCCTCTGAGCACCAATGTTTCAACAGTCACGTAGAGCGGTTCATTCCGATATCAGCCCCGCGGCAGCCTTTTCAGTGTGGTGGTGGCTTACATGTGCAATATGAGTGAACGCGAATGTTTAATCGGGATTAGGAGAACAAATATTGTTTTGTTCTTCAACAAAAAACGCAACTGTTGCACACGTAGCCTCTCCACTTCTCTGTCAGGTGCAAGGAAAACGGAAGCGGCGATTGTAGAGGTAGAGCATTTCACACTACGGGTGATTATCTTACCGGCCCTTATACTAACAACCGCCACTGTTGCACACGTAACCTCTCCGCTTCTCTACCAGGTGGAAGCAAAAAGAAAGGGGCAATTGTAGAGGTAGAGCATTTCAAATTGCAGGTGCTTATCTTACCGATCCTGCTATAGTAAAAACCGCCAGTGTTGCACACGTAACCTCTCCGCTTCTCTGCCAGGTGGAAGGAAAAAGGAAGGGACGATTGTAGGGGTAGAGCTTTTCAAATTTCGAGTACTTATCTTACCGGCCCTGGTATAGTAACAACCGCCACTGTTGCACACGTAACCTCTCAGCTTCTCTGCCAGGTGGAAGTAAAAAGAAAGGGGCGATTGTAGAGGTAGAGCAGTTGACACTACGGGTGCTTATCTTACCGGCCCTGGTATAGTAACAACCGCCACTGTTGCACACGTAACCTCTCCGCTTCTGTGAAAGGTGGAAGTAAAAAGAAAGGGGCGATTGTAGAGGTAGAGCAGTTCACACTGAGGATGCTTATCTTACCGGCCCTGGTATAGTAACAAACGCCACTGTTGCACACGTAACCTCTCCGCTTCTCTGAAAGGTGGAAGTAAAAAGAAAAGGGCGATTGTAGAGGTAGAGCAGTTGACACTACGGGTGCTTATCTTACCGGCCCTGGTATAGTAACAACCGCCACTGTTGCACACGTAACCTCTCCGCTTCTCTGAAAGGTGGAAGTTAAAAAAAAGGGGCGATTGTAGAGGTAGAGCAGTTGACACTACGGGTGCTTATCTTACCGGCCCCGTATTTGACGATCACATAATTGAACGCTATGACTCATTCTGTTCAATTCTTCTTTATTCCTGGCCAGGACACAGACACTCTCTCTCTCTCTCTCTCTCTCTCTCTCTCTCTCTCTCTCCGAACTTGGAAGTCAAACACTCCTATTTCCCCAGGAAAACGCCTTTCGAACACCTATAATCCCAACAATTGACTTCAAAATGAATCGTTACCAAAGCATTTTCAGTACTCAAATTCATTACAAAGTGCGCAGTGATAGCTGATAAGGTTAGTTTTATTGTTCACGCCAGTATTTTGTAAACTGTCTGCATTTATGAGTAAATGTGAATGCTTTCTTTGTCCTTTTATTTCACTGTGAAGGATCAAATGGTTTAGAATGTTAGAGTAAGCATCGTCAGCCACTGAGCAGCTTGTCTGCTCAGTACACAAGCATTACTGGGAGCAACTGTAAGAGGCTGGAAGGGGAAAAACATCGACGCCATTGATACCCTCCCTCATTGCAGTGGCGGTCAGGTTTAACCTATCGGTAGTTTTTATTTAAAATGAGTGCCTGCATGAAAGCGTAGGCCAGCAACATCAACTAGTTTCAACCCTGCTTGAGAGGAAACATATTTCATTACAGCACGAGATAATGGTGTAAAGTGTTTAGTTTGTAACAAGCAAGATGTCAAACCATAACAAATTTAACCCTCCGAACCATTATTTGTTTTGCGATGCCAATGAGTATGGAAAATACCAAGCGGAATAAAGGCCAGCTTAAGTTTTGTCAGCACAAATATCATACTTCAATTTACTGCTGCCTAACTCGTTCATGCTGGTCAGACCTGTAACTGTTTTTTTTGTTTTGAACAAGAACATGCATGAGGAATATTTTCAACAAGCTTGGATCTACGTATCTTTGTGATCAGCTGTTTTCGTTAAGCAAGACTACACAAAGAAAGAGTCTTAACGATCAAAATCTATAATATTATTGGAGTAAGCAAGCAATATTTACCGAATATTGATAATTAGGGATAGCATATTGGGGACCGATAGCGGCACACATGCGTATAGCAGTTGCATATCTACCGAGTAGAGACTGGCCTGCATTGGCGACTGTACGCGCTGCATGTAAACAACCTGTAGTAACGTGATAGAAACTGACGCAGCAGTATACTATGCTGTATAATACAATACTGTCTTACAGGTAATTAATACCTTTGATGATAGTGCATGCTCTTCAATTAAGATAGTAAAATCTCTTGCTGCAAATGGATTAAACGAAGATTTGCAATTCATACAGAATAGCTTTGCAGATATATCTACGACAATAACACATATTTGAATCATCGAACATTGAAATGCCTCGAGCACTAAAAGCTGTCGATGAACTTGCGCAAGCAATTAATCAGAGGTCAGTGACGCCTGTTTTAGACCTTGGGAAAAAGAATGTGAAGAATGTGTTGGAAAAAAATGTCGGATATTCAATAATACGTGAAACACGAAATGTGCTACGAGGTATTGCTACGAAAATAATTGCTGATGGAGTATCTTACCCAAAAGTCGATGATATGTCCTGCTTTCGTTTTGCTCCAATTACATCTTGTGATGTGGAGTGAAGTTTTTCACAATATAAAGCCTGTTTGTGTGACAATCGGAGACGATTCACATTTGCGATGTTACGAATGTATGTTGTGCATTGTAAACTATTACCTTGAGATAAAATGAAACGGATAAAGATTCTGATGACTTGATGCACAAAAGAAATTGAATGTAAGTCAATATTAAATTGTTAGCTCCCGTAAATCATTGGTATTTATGTTTAGCACCCACCCAATCTCAATCGCCTTCCACTGCTAGTGAAAACATCACAGTCTAGCACTGCCCCATTTTCCTTCTATTAGTACCACTACGTGCACACTGCATTGTCAACACATCACAACTTTATACCATGCTGTGCTAACTTCGATTCTGTCCCGCTGGTTGCAGTTACAGGAAGCGCCACTGAAAATTATAAACCTGCTCAGCTTTCTTTGTGGCATAATGGAGCAATTCGAGAGAAGTAAGTAAAGATGGGTGCCTAGATCGTGTATGGATTCCTTCACTATAGCTTCCTTCAGAATATATATTAAAAAAAAAAAAAAAGTTTTTTATCGTGGCCAGGTTGACGAATTGTCACTGGCGAAATTTGGATAAGATTGCGGTGACTTCTTCGTGCACCTGCAAGCCAGTACCAGGAACAGACAGGTTGAAGATTGAGGAAATGCCTTACTCGGTTTGAGGAAAGGGATCTTCCTTAGATGTGACTCACCTCAAACCAGATCAGCACAGAGTATTTGCTGGCATGAGTGGTGAGTGGTTTTGTCAGGGTCGTTGTTGCTGTTGCCTGAAGTTGTGCACTTTCACGAAACAACTCAGCAATGCCGTCACATGGAAATACAATTACGCACTGCTTAAATCACTGAAGTACGTTTATTTTTATCTTTTCTTGAAGTTGTGACTCACTCTGACGTTTCCGTTCCATCAGATGCCTCAAGGCTGCGTTTGGTAAGCAAGCATTGCGCTGGGAGTTTTTGAACACACATGTGGTAGTAAATTCTAATTTCACTGTTATACACGACGTGTTCTACACTTGGGGTGGGGTAGGATTGTGCAATAAAGGTCAGCTTTCAGTAAAAGGGGAGAGGGACCAAATTGAGATCCTTTTTAATTTTAATAAGTTATGAAGGCCTATTGATTGACAAAAGCATAGAAAACATATGCATTCGCTTGTATAGGTATAACGTTTTAAAATCCCTAACTCAATTTTCAAATACAATAGTGGCCAATTTTAATTGTTGACAGTTCGCAAAGATTATCAAAAATATGGGACAGTATCTCATACTAAGATACCTACTACTGTAAAATATATTCTTAAAGAAACACACAAAGTACTCATCGAAGTCATTTTATTATTAACAGAAAAAAAATTTTACGAAAATGTGTTTGTGCGTGCGCGCGTGCGTAGCGAAATCATAGATCTCAATTTTGATACTGAAATAAGTAATAATTAAAATTCAATATGAAGATTGGGTGTTCATTACTCATTTTAATGGATTAAAACCCACATGACGAATAACATAAAATTGCCTGAATGTATACATTGCTGCAGCAGGAACAACCAACCTCGTATCACTTAGTCTTCGTGAGACCTTTTCAGTTTGCCTACTTCTCTCCTCGAGTGTCCTCGGCAGGAGTGCAGGTGGCGACATCATTTTCAGATTGATCATTACCAGAATCAGAATCTTCTAGAATGATGTTTTCTGAATCACTGTTGGAATCGTTCAGGTTTTCACTTCAGTTTTTTTTATGCTGAAAAGGTTTGTTTCTTCGCAGGACTTGGCTAGTTTCTAATAACTGAAAATACCTTAGTGACGACTCGGTGCACATATTTGTGCTGTTTACTTAATATGAAAGACTACGAGGCCCCCATTAGGAGACACCTCATATTAGGGCCCCTCACTCTATCATATTAGGAGCAGCCAAGAAATATACGACGGTCTTTTTTTTCAACCTTTGATAGGCTATATATAAAAGACAAGTTCATTGAAAACAATTATTTTATTACTAAAAGTTTTGTAAACTTATGGTTACTTATCAACATAATCACCGAAGAGATTGCGACATTTATCGTACCTGTGCACAAGCTTTGCAATACCCGCTTCAAAAAATGTCGCCACCAATGATTTCAAATGAGCATTGACGTTGTTTTGAACATCTTCATACTTTACGACGTTTGCGGAGAGCCATTCAAAACAAACGAAGAGGATCTCTGAATTCAGGAATTGTGTTGATCCATGACAACGCTCGTCCTCACACTGCTGGCACAACCCATTGGCTCCTTGAACAATTTCAATGAGACATTTTCGATCATCCGCCGTACAGTCCTAACCTCGCACCCAGCGACTTTCACCTTTTCCCTGAACTGAAGACGTGGCTAGGAGGGCAGCACTTTCAAACCGACGAAGATCTTCAAAACAACGTTAATGCTCATTTGAAATCATTGGCAGCAACACTTTTTGAAGCGGTTATTGCAAAGCTTGTGCACAGGTACGACAAATGTCTCAATATTTTCGGTGATTATGTTGAAAAGTAACCATAAGTGTACAAAACTTTTAGTAATAAAACAATTG
Source organism: Hymenopus coronatus (assembly GCA_030762935.1). Taxonomy (NCBI): domain Eukaryota; kingdom Metazoa; phylum Arthropoda; class Insecta; order Mantodea; family Hymenopodidae; genus Hymenopus; species Hymenopus coronatus. The sequence continues at coordinate 19,278,339 of CM060900.1, forward strand.
TTTTCTATGAGCTTGTCTTTTATTTATAGCCTATCGGAAGTTGAAAAAAGGGCCCTCGTACTTTAGCTGTCTTTATCACGCTACTTGACAAACTGCAAATAAAAACATTCGTCAGGGCTTAAAGCATAGCTCTAGCTGTCCACAATGGTATATAAAAATGGGAAATTTCTTCTTATCTTCTTTTCAAAATATGCTCTGGAGTGTGGGGCTGCTAAACCTAACAAAAGAACACGATTGGGCGCTCACAGAGTACTGAAATGTCGGTATTTCTTATTCCTGCCATGTTTACAATTAGTTCATACAAATGACATCATATGCAACACTTCATTGGCCAGTTATAAAGGTACATTAAGAGACTATCTAATATTTGGAGCTCAAAATAGTTTTACAACGTTTGGGGATGGATTCCTTACATGGAAACAAGAAAATAAGTTCATATAAACATATGCTGTAAAGCCCTTCGATTTCGTGTTGTCAATTTATTAATGAAAGTTTACGTCCGAGCCTCAGCAACTTCATTTATCTATGTATTCATTCATAGAAGGCTTCTACCCATTTTATACTGCGGAGTTGGTCTTGTGTTGCAATGGCGCAACAGATCTGGACACGTGAAAACCTTAATGAGAGCTAGGAAGCGATAAGCAGTTCACCAGTCGATTCATGCCTGTCACAGTCAATGCCACCTCTTATGCACCTGCACTATACGGCGCTGCACTGACAAACTTGTGTTTTCAGATGTATATTCGTATCTACAAGACATCTATACAAATGGCCTAATATATAAACAATGTCAATCGTCTGCCTCCAATTCTTCCACACCTGACAGTCCTTCGTCTTCGCTCACGTCATTGTCATCATCAACGTTATCGCTACTTTCTGCACCATTATCCTGGATTAGAATTCTTTTTGATTTTTTACAATTCTTTCTAATGATTTTCAATGTTCCCAACATGTTGACTTATATTTTCCCAACATGTTGACTTATATTTTCCCATTGTGGCCTGCCAATTTCTACAATTCGCTTGCGACACAATTGTTCCACATCTTTTAATTTAAAAGTGATATATTAAGTTTTATTTTTCTTTCTTATCTTTGAGAACCGGTCGTCTCCTTAGCGCGGTGGTAGCGCAGCTGCCTACCAAGCGGGAGACCTGGGTTCCATTCCCAGTACCGGCGTGGGTATTTTTACCCCGCTGGGAGACCTGGACCGGGGTGCACTCAGCCTCGTGAGGTCCCTGGGGGGCCAATTGAGGAGCTACTTGATGGAGAAGTAGCGGCTCCAGGTCGTGAGGACCGCATTAACCGGCCGGGAGGGGCTCGAGGCGCTGACCAAGTCTCACCCTCCAATACTGCACCCCATCCATGACGTCTGTAGTGGACGGAGATGGGGGACGCAGCGGCCGGGCGGTAGGCCAAGTTTCCCCGTGAGTCGGGGAACATAATTTTCTTCCTGCATCTCTGCCTTTTGTTTCATGAAGTCAAGGACATTTGCAACCATTTCTTTGCTCTGGCTAAGTAATGCCTTACCACTTAACTTTGCAAACGTAGGAGCCACGGTTAAAAAATAAAACACTATTTACTGCCCACTTTGAATACAAACATATGCGGAACACTTTCGATACAGACTGTACAAAGTTTGCTCGATGTGACTTTAAGTAAGTAAAGTAGCATAACACAAACTCCGATATGCTAGGCTCGGTAGCTGGGTTGGCGGTCAGAATCACGATTCCAGAAAATTTTCGCCCATTCTGCCAGCACACCTTACAGATACTTTGTACAGGGAGTTCATTCAGAACAATTAGACAGACAGATGGGTAGAAAAAGACTAATCCCATGGTCTGCACGTTCTCTCAACTTCAATCCTTTGGAGTTTTACCTTTGTGGGCACTTTAAAAAATTGCTTTATGCATCAGACTTCCCGGATGAAGAAACTCTTAACCTCTGTGTCATAGAAGCCTATGAAGCCATGTGACACCGACAGGGGGTATATGACAGTTGATGCTTGACTAGACGCAAGAGGAGGATATTCCATCATTTGCTATGTGTGGTGTTTCTGTTGAACACCTCCTAATACGCCGATAACGTGAAAAAAGATTTGATTAATAGCATTTTGAATCTCAATAAACCGAAAAGGAAGGATATTATAACATCCGTTTACGTGAACATTTTGTCTTGTTTCAATGTAAAGAACCAGTCCCCAAATTTGTAAAAGTATTTTTGAACCATCCTGTATTTAGCGCAACTGAATTATCTGTTTGTTCCATACCAGTGCTAGGACAGGAGTTGGAGCGGTTGCTTTCTTTTCTTTGTTAGTGTTTAATGCCCCTTTTACACAAATGGCTCCGCAGGCGATGACACTAATAATACATGGAATGAAGATGGAGCACTGGTGGAATAAGATGACGGGGAAAATCGGAGAATCCGGAGAAAACCCACCCCTGCGCCGCTTTGTCCACTGCAAATCCCACCTGCGGTGGCTTGGGATCGAACTTGGGCCGTCTAGGTGCGAGGCGAGTGGTCTAAGCACTCGGACACGGCGCGGTCGAAATGGTTGAATCAGACTGAAAAACTAAATGCCATAAGCGGCATTTGAACCACTGATGGTTTCCGTCCAGTAGCTCTAACCGCTGAGCTACCATGGTACTCCCGTTTTCGGTAAACCACAAGGAGATGTCATATTATTCTGAAATGACATACCTCAATAGCGACAGGTGGATTTTAACTTGAAGTAGCCCCGTTACATTCTGCAACTGTTTTAGCGCACAAAGGGATATCTACACACATGAAATACGGGCTACTTGGGCCACCTGCTGTTAAATATATTTATGTAGCAAATAAGATATAGATCTTGAATTTTCTGGGAATAGACTCTGAATTACCCTCCATTCTGGAAGATTTTTACTTAACTGGTAAACCGTAAGAGGTAGACAAAATATTCGTTTCGTAGTCGGCTTACTCTCCCCGTCTTTATGACTGACACCCCCCTAGGAGTCAGAAGCCTGTCGGGGAGCAAACGGCACGAAACTACAGAATAGAGAACCTGGAACGAGTGGCCGGCCCTTGGATATGCATGAGCGTGAGGAAGCGGATAATATGAAATGCAAGCGAAGTGGATAACAGGAAAGGCGATGATGGAGTAATTGGTGGAATGAGTGGAGGGGGAAGCCGGAGGAGTCGCAAAATAAGATGCATTCCGAGCCTATTCCGAGAAAATTCAAGATACACCTTTTATTGTTCATGTAAAGGTCTTTAATATACGATATTTATTCAAAAGACATTTATGAGAAAATCCAAATTTTCAAAATTGTTTCCATGTAAAGGGTAATTGAGGGCGGGGGTATTTTCTTGAAAATCTTCCTGTCGTATGCTTGGAAGTTGCTGAACTTAAGTACCAAGTTTGGTGGTTAACGGACTTTTCGTTTTTGAGCTATGCTGTCCACAGACACACACACACACACACACACACACACACACACACACACACACACACACACTGACAGATAGACACACACATGGACATTTTTCCAAAAATGCTTTTTATGGATTCAGGGAGTCTGAAAACATATAATTCCGGTGAAATCTCGGTATCGAAATTGTTGGGTGTATACTCTATGTACTTAGTATGTGTAGAGAAAGTAAAAAGTGAAGTTTTTACTTTCTCTAGCCCCGAATGTACAATGTGCATAGGGATAGAAAAGGTATTGTATTTCACCAAAAAATTCGATATCGAGGTTTCACCGGAAGCATATGCTTTGTTAGAAGTTCACAAACTGAGCACGCGGTTGGAAATAGCCAGATATTGCAACGGTGCAGCATCTAGATCCGTTTCCGTTGTCTGACCGACCAACTGACCGGAATGCTTTGTGATTGGTTCAGAAAGTCATACGGGTCAAGCTTTTCATCTGTTTTTAGCTGGTGTACCAACTTACTTCCAACTGTCAAGTGCAAGGATTCAGCGGCGGGGGTACAGAAATAACATTCCGCTAATGTTTAACTCGACTAGCATTGTGAATAATCTTTTGTAAGACGGGAGAGCAGGTCGATGCGAGTGTAACACATCAGAGTTGTTTCCATGGAATTTCAGTCGTACATAACATTAACTTTCGGTTCATATATACAGTAATGCAGGGATATAGGCTGAGTAGCCTTACTGTAATGTAAGAAAACGAAGGAATTACGCGCATCATGTGTGTTAGCTATGAGGCTCATTGTGGCATTGCGGTGACCCGACCGCACAAAACAGACTGAGCTTAGGGATTTTCATGCTGATGACCTCTGTGCTGAATCAGGGGGACAATGACCATAATGGAGTACACCATTTCCTACTTGCCGGCGGATGAACAGAAGCGGCTTAGGAAGCAAAACCTCAAACGAGGGCGCTTGGTGAATGCTTCACTCTGAACACACAAACACGTGTGCGGAAGCGTAGGTGTACCAAACATCTGACTTGCTCCACATCTCTGCAATAAATTATTGTTAAAAAGCTTATTCTTCTATACTAATCGAGAAAAAACGTCTCATTACTTGCTTCCTTAGAAGTAGAAGGGAAATAATGGAATACACTAGGTTAAAACGCTAGTCAAGTCTTTTAAAAGCTAGTTGCTATATGATTGAAATTCCACTGTGTGATAAATTCCAGTATAATAAAAAAGTAACTTAAAACTGAAATCAATGACAAGGAATATCTCAAAAACGGTAATAATCACAACAGAAATGTAAAGCACGTAAATAGTGTCTTTTGACGAGATCTACATTTCTTTTGCACACATTTTTGTCTTTCTCTTATGGCTTAGCAGTTATGCAAAATTCCGCAAAATTCACTCAGAATAAAGATGTCTTCAGATGCTATTCCCAGAAAATTCAAGATGTATATTTTATTTGTCATGTAAAGGTCTTTAATATATAGTATTTTAATCAAAATTGTTATTGTCATTTCTAAGAAGAACAGTATGTTCGAAAAATTTTCCTTGTTAAGGTAGTTGGGAGTAGGGGAATTTTCTTGAAAATCTTATAGTTTCGCTTTCTTGGAAAATACTAAATTTTAAGTGCCAAGTTTGGTGTTTAACGGTATTTTCGATTTTGAACTATGCTGTCGACAGGCACACACGGACCTTTCTCTAAAAATGCTTTTTTCTTATTCAGGTGACCTGAAAATGTACAGATAGATAAGTTTCTTTGCCAGAACAAAGTACATTGTGAAGCAACGTCAATATACAAGTAAGATAAGAAACAATTGGCACTACCATAAAATTCATCCAGACAATAAAATGAATTTAAAATCAAAGTGCGCTCACTGATTTCTTGAAAGCTTCAATGCAGAGAGCTTTAGTGTTGTTACTAAGTCTGTTAAATAGATTTAATGATATTGTCTTAAAGTAATTTTGTATCTTACTATATTTACATTTTTATGTAAATATTGGAACTAGTTCTGGAGTGAAGATAGATTTCGGAACATAGATTGTATTTATGACTATTTTTCTTAGCAAATAAGAGGCAGTGGAACACAAACGAATGAAGTCAAAGTTAAAACACCCAACTTAACAAATAAAGGTTTACATAACATTCGAATTGCCTTTTCCTGTAATAAAAGTATCTTTTTAGCTAAAGCATGGATGCACCAAAATAAAATACCATAACTCAAATGGCTATGGATTTGTCCATAATAAGTTGTTAATAAAACATTGGAACACACATGAGTTTTTAAAACACGTAACATAAATGTACCTCTGCTTACTTTGTTGGCGATGTAATTAATATGTGAACACCAACCGAGATCAGGTATATTTCCGGTAAAATCTCGCTATCGAATTTTGTGTGCAATATAATACCTTCTCTGTACACTAACTACATAGTACGTGTAGAGAAAGTAAAAAAAATCTGATGTGTGCCATTCACATGCCTTTCTCTACATCTGTGTAATAAGTTATTGTTAAAAGCTTACTCTTCTATTTACTTTATGTTAATCGAGATAAACATTAGAGAAATTGTCTTATTACATGGTTCTATGTAAGTAGAAGGGAAATAAGGGAATACACTAGCCTAAAGCGATAGTCAAATGTTTTAAAAGCTGTCGTTATGAGATTGTCATTGCAATTCGCTTCTTAGCTTGGAGGAGTAGAACAAAAGAAAAGCAGACTCTTCCTGTCTGAGAAGAAACAGTTGAAACCAATAACAAGGAATATCTCGGAAACGGTTTTCTCCACAACAAAAGTGTAAAGGACATAAACTGTGTGTTTAAAGGATATCTACATTTTTGTGCAGAGGCTACTCCCAGAAAATTCAAGATATGCATTCTATTTTTCGTGTAAATATCTTAAATATAAGAGATTTTAATAAAATCGTTAGAGCCACTTTTAAGAAAAACATTTTCGAATGTTTTTCGATGTAAAGGGTAGTTTGTGGTGGGGGAATTTTCTTGAAACTCTTCATGTCGCACCCTTGGAGGATACTAAACCTAAATACCAAGTTTGGTATTTAACGGTCTGACCGTTTCTGAGCTATGCTGTCCACAGACACACACAAGGACCTTTTTCTAAAACTGTTTTTTTTTATTCAGGAGGACCTAAAATTGTATTTTCGGTGAAATCTCGGTATCGAATTTTGGGTGGAATACAATACCTTCTCTATACGCTGGTATATGGCACGTGCAGAGAAAGTAAAAATAGAGTTTACGTGGACGACAGTTAACATCCCCGCGAGGACATAAACCCACACAGTAGCGTTCCAGCCTTACACAAGGTTAACTCAACCAAAATAGATTTTCACATTCCCAGAAATGCGAGTTAGGACCACTGTTGCATTCACATGACTTTCTCTGGTTATTCCAGAAACAAACAAACTTCTTACCAAAGAAAATTCTTTCTACACCATGCTAGTCGAAATATACATTAGCAGTATGGTCTTATTACTTAGTCCCTTATAAGTAGAAGGGAGCTAATGGAACACGCCAGAATAAAGCGATAGTCGAATGTTTTAAAAGCTGGACGATATGTGAACAATTGAAGTTTGATTTCTTTTGCTTTTCCAGAAAAACAAAAGAATGATGAAACGAAAGATGGCCCCGTTTGATAAGATGCGTAGTTTTAAAATTGAAAACAAAAAACAAGAAATATCTCTGAAACGGTCAACTCTGCAAAAAAAATATATATATATGACATAAATTGCATTTTAACAAAATCTACATTTTCTGCGTAATAAGTTCTTGTATATCTCTTACGGTTTACCAGTTATGCAAAATTCAGCAAAATTCATCCAGAATAAAATGGTCTTGAGAGGCTATTCTCAGATAATTCAAGATACACATTTTATTTGTGATGCAAATAACTTCAATACACAGAACTTTAATCAAAATAGTTACAGTTTCTGTTTCCATTGTGAATTTTAATGTTTTTTCCTGTATGTTTAATAATGTTATGGCATCATCTAAATGTCTACTTGGTACTATTGCAAATATGTCGTCAACATAGCGGTACTACACTTTGAAAATCCATGGGAATGCTTTCTTCATGTGCGTTTCGAATTTGCTCGTAAATAAATTTGCCAAAAATGGAGATAGAGGGTTGCCTATAGAGAGTCCTAATTTTTGCCTGTAATATTTACTATTGGAGGTGAAGTAGTTTTGTTCAATGCACAAACTTGTTAGTTGTATGTAATCTTCTACTTCTCCAGGTTCTATTTCTGTTGTGTTTAGCCAGTTTTTAATAGGTCTTGCAGTTTTTGTGTTGGTATGCTAGGGTATAGTGCTGTAACATCAAATGAAACTAATGTGTCTTCTGTGTCTATTTTTATATCTTTGATTTTTTCAACTAATTCCAAAGAGTTTGCTAGATTGGAACTTTCAAATTTTGGAAACGAATCAAATTTATTCAATAACCATTTTGCTAATTTATATGTTGGAGAATCAATACTACTGGTGATTGGTCTCATTGTTTTTCCTGTTTTGTGAATTTTTGGTAGGCCATAAATTCTGGGTAATGTTGGATTGTCTACTTTTATTTTATATGACTCTGCTTTTTTGATGATTTTACTTTCTTTTACTGCTTTGTTTAATGTCTGGATGCAAGAGTTTAGTGGGTTGGTTTCCACTGTGATGTATTGGTGATCCTGTAATAAATTTTCCATTCTGTTTATGTATTCTGTTTTGTCCAAAATTACCATGTTGTTCCCTTTGTCTGCTTTAGTGTATATGACTGGTTTGTCTTTTAGTGATTTTAATATTTGGCTATTGCATTTGGATTGCTTTTCATTTTTAATCTGATCAACTATTTTTGAACCTTTACTTTTTATCATAATTTTATCTTCTTCCTTTAAGTTTTTTTGTGGCGATTTGGATGTCTGCAATATAATCCTCTACTTGGTTTGAGTAGTCCACACACGTTTTTAACCCTTGGTTCAGAAAGTTTAACTCTTTTTTGGTGAAATTTTGATTTGATAAGTTTACTACACTATCTGTGATTTTGCTTTGTTGTGGTTTTAGGTTATGTTTTGGTTTAGTTGGTGGTTTTTCTTTCTTTGTTTTCAAACATAATTTATCTAGTTTCCTTTTTAGTTTTATTGTTTTGTTTTTCATTTTTCTGTTCAGAATTTCGTAAAGGTTGTTTTCCACGTTTTCCCATATTATGTTTCCTAAATTTCTTATTAGTTTTAGGTGCAGTGAATATAGTTTTAGTTCTACATCATTTTTATTTTTGTAATGTTTGTTTTTTTCCGGTTCCAGTACCTTTTTCTCTGCCGTTTTTTGTTGTTTACTGTTGTGATCGAATTTTACTAACCTTCTCACGAAATTTGGTACTACTTTTTTAAAAATGCACAAATTAAGGAACCTAATATCGGCGGCTATTTTTCTTCTTTTCTCCTGTAATTTAGTGAAGAGCTTAATTTCTGTTCTGTTTGCTATTAAACATTGGTTGGGTCCTACCTTGTGTGTATCCATGTTCCTTTCTGCTCTTTCCACGTGTTTGTTTACGTATCCGTATAATTCCTCAAGACTTGTAGGCCTTAATTGGTTGATTGATGTTTGGAGAAATCGGCAGTAGCATTTCACTTTTGGAAAGAAAACCACAATTTAGATCCAAATCCAAAATTGCTTAAAACCATGTCAGGCCACAATGAACTCACAACCTGGGAAAACATCCTCATATGGAACAATAAAGATCGGCTAATAAACTTTGAAATCCCGCCAGTAGACAGCTTAGTTAAGAAGTTCATCATTTCGCCACCAGAGAGGAGTGTACAAGCAAATGCAGCTAGCAATGGCAGTTGGACCCGTGAGGTTGAAAATGAAAGCATAGGCTTTCGAAACTAGTCCCGCATAATAACAATGTAAGTGACGTAGTGTTAAAAAACCAACTCAGCAAATTAATAAAACATATAACTTGACCGTCACTGTCACTAAATTCCTCCAAACATCAATCAACTACGCTTGGTATTTATCGGTCTTTTAGTTTTCGAGCTATGCGTACACACAGACTTCTGATGCGTTCCATTCACATAACTTTCTCTAGTTGTTCCAAATACAAACTACTCTTACAAAAGATTATTCTGTTTCTACATGATGCTAACCAAGATAAATATTAGCATAATTTGCTTATCACTTCGACACGGGACCTGCGAGTTTACTTCCCTTCCAAAGGAAGTCACGCTAAGCGCTTTTACACCAGAAACAATCCATAGTCTTCCGCCCACTTTGAACCCGCGATCTTGGATACATTACGCTAGCATGTTAACCACTACACCTCGGAGGGCGACATTGATATTCTCCAAAAAAGACAAAGTTTTCGCACATTTTTGTGGCGTATATTCTCCAAAATGTTCATTTATTATTTATATCAAGCTTGTTTATATTCCGTGACTCATGGGGTTTTCTTCTCTTGTCCGAATTTCGTGCATCATTTCTATTTCTAACACCTCCTTGTCAGCTGTTTCAAGTTTGAAGCACCAGACAACGCTGTTCGACGGGAAAATTTGAGTTTTATTAATAGACACGTTTAATTGCTATGATATTCAGAGTCTCATTCTACGAGGGTCACCCAGAAAATGACAAATGATTTGGCATGAATATTAACGAAAAATATGAACATAAAACTTTTTTACAAAGTTAGAGTACCTTACTCTATTTCTCAACGTAATCTGCATTCTGTCAAAACATTCATTGTCATGTGGTGCCAGTTTTTCAATACCAATGTTATACTTTTCTACCGCCAAAGAACTTATTCATTTTTTGATGCACAAAGTGTTCGGCCAATCAAATTTTATATGCAAATAATTCAAGTGTATAGTGATAATGCAATGAACGAATCTACAGTGAGGAAATGACGCATAATTTACGAGTAATCTAGGAAGATTCAGTGTGCACGACAAAGATCGGAGTGGAAGTTAATTTTCATCAGAGGCCTCTTTATCAGGATTGAGGTACTTTTACGTACCGTAAATGTACGACCCTGGACCAACGGCTTTACTTCCTTTCCGAAAGAAGCCATACTAAGGATTCTTACGCCCGGAAAAAAAAATCAATCGCCTTCTGCAGGGTTTGAGCCGATAACCTTGAGGACCAGAGATTAGCGTTTTACTGTTAGACCGTGGCCGCGCTCACTAAAGTGTCTAGCTTTGGTGCTTCGTGGTGCAGGGGATCGTGGGTTCGAGTCCCGCCTTGGGCACGGACGTTTGTGTGTTAGTAAATGTATATATGTACTACCTGTCTGATGAAAGAATGCAGGGGAGGTCACTGGTGTAGCATGGCACAATTTAGAGCGGTCAGAGAAGGCTGGAATATAGTGCAGTACAGAGCATCAAAACATCAGCACAGCGAACGTAAACAGGAATAAACTAAACGATCCGCAACAGGTTAAACTTTCTGTTTTCTTTATCACTAATGAATATTAATTTTCTACTTTGTTAGCGCATGACTACGCGCGGCGGTGTTTGTATTTTGACTTGATTCGAACCCGTCCACTGTAAGAGACTCAACTGCTGCATTCCAGTATTGTACAGTGCATGCACCGGGAGTGATGACGTAATACCGTTTATCTGATTCTGTTTACGCAAGCTTCCACTCGTGGCCGTCTGCATTCATTCTTCAGACAGTAATATATGCATTTGTATGTGTAAAGACAACGGTAAACAAATAGGTCAACACAGGAAATGTAGGAACACTGGTGTAAAATAGGAAAAAAGGGGAAATAGAAAAAGGAATATTGCGCCGGAGTCCCGACAAGACTCCGGAACTGTATTTTTTATTAAAGAAGGTTGAGGTGTTTGGCGGGTTGCTCGCGCAGTGTAGATGTCGCCGCCATCAGGTGCGGGGAACCCCGCGTGTTTGGGGCCATACTTACGTCCGTTGTCATTCGAAGCTTGTCCCCATTCGGGTCTACTCCCTCAACCCTTCTTCCCTGGAGTCACTTAGGTCGCAGAGGGGCACAAAGGCCTACGTGGGGTACTGTGCCCCAGTGACTGAGGCTCCGTCCGTGAGTAATTCTAATCCTACATAAGTCTTTGGTTTGAGATTAGATTAGAAAGCATTCTGTAGGTTCGTTTAGGCCAGGAAGCCACTGAACATAGAACTTTTCAAGGCATATACATGTATACATATGTTTATATACTATGAAAAAAAAACAATGTATAAAACTCTAGTGCTAAAAGCATGGTTACAAAAACAGCAGAATAGACATATAATTACATCATTTGCTTTTGAGGCCTGTACGCCACTGCACTATATCTACTTAATGTGCTCTATAAAACATATGTACTTTTTTTTTTTTTTTTTTTTTTTTTTTTTTGCATGCACATAGAAACAGAGAGTATCAAAAATTCGTGTTAAGATGTATAAATAAATATAATTGCATTATATGTAACACTGATGTAATGTCAGATGATAGTTTTTCTAATTATCGACATAATAGTTACTACTAGTAATTATATAAAACTAAAATATGATTATTGTATTACGTAGTCTTCATAAATGTCAACAAATTACAATACATATTTATTTACAAATATGTTATAGAAGTTACAATGCAAAAATTTACAATTATGTACTAGAGTGTAAAATATCAAAGCATCAGGCTTTACAGACCTTGTGTCATTACTAAATACTAAGAAATCCATTTGGCACATCTGTGCAAGTCAAGGTATACATCAGTTTATTTTGAATATAAAACACACACACACACTAATATGCACAAGATGCAACACATTATAATACTTATAAGTACAATGATTATTACGGTATTGCCAGACAGATTTGTCACTTAAATATTCATCTACAGAGTAAAATGATTTATTGTAAAGGTACTCCTTAAGAGAGGCCTTAAAAAGCCCTGAAATTCCCAACATTTTCTTTGAGATTACTGGGGAGAGCATTAAATATCTTGATTGTTTCATAATATGCACCTTTCTGAAAGCAACGAAGATAGGCATTGGGACGATGAGTATATCCTTTTTTGTCTAGTATTAATGTTATGAATTTCTATGTTTGTTATAAAACTATGTCGATAAACTGCATAAAATTTTAAATTTTATTAAATATTTAACTTCATACTGATATAGGTATACAAAAACATGGAATTTTCACTTCCTTTCAGCGGAACAAATAATTTTAAATTATACAGTTTAAATATTTATAGGTAATGTATAGTTGAGTTCAAGCAATTGCGTGTGTTACTGCGGTTGGATTTAATGTTATGCTTGAAAGCGATTTCTGAAGTAAAATTGTCTACAAGAATGCCCCATTATCTCAAAAACTAATTAACACAAAGGTCTGAAACTCTTACTACACATTGACATCTAAATAGGCTTTATTTTTACGAAAAATATTTTATGTATCTGGATTTGTTATTTTTTTAAATTTAAAAAACCTAATTTTTCAATAAAATTTTAAGATGTTTATTAAAAAAAAGTATACCCTTCCTTCTAGCCAACAAAAGTATTCTATTTTTAATGAATTAAGAGTAAAGGTGTTGCCGAATATATCTTGAAAATTTAGCTCATTATCTTAAATAGTTGCTGAGATAAGGTGAAACTTTAACATTAGCATTTCGACTCCCCTGAAAATAAATAACACACTCACTCACTGTTTCTTCCTCTGTTTACTTCCTCGAGTGTAGAACTTGCACCCTCAGGACTTACAAAACAGCGCGGTCCGACGCCTAAGAGGACGTATACGAAACGTAGATACTGCATTGTTGTCCAGTATATACCACAGTTTTGCTTAACATTGTCAACTGTGTATAATCAGACGCCGCTTACTCCTTCTATAATAAAGGTCAGCAGTAGTTAGTTGGTAGCAGTGAAATGTTGTTTATTGTGACAGAAAGTCCTTTTAGACAGCTGATGCTAAAAGTAGATCTTTTACCAGATGTCAGTAGCGTTAGAAGTCACTCAGTGTTATAAAATTATAACACTCCAATATAGCCAACTTTGGTCCACGGCCTCATTCAAATAGGCTATGACTCTGAAAGCTGGTATCGATCCATAAAATGGCGGATGATTTCAGTGTCATGAACATGGATTATGCAAGCAACGGAGAGAGCAAATTTACAACTGTTACACTGCCTCCGTTGTATAGAATGTGTTCGTTCTCTACGAGTAAGTCATCATGTTGTCAGCAGTGATGCTAAGCAAGCAACAACTGAATATCGCAGACCGTTAAGCATGAACTCCGTGAAATAGGTAAAACAATCTATTTATAATTATAATATGTCTATAAATGTTGAGAAATGTCTTAAAACTAGTGTATGACACACGTGTTAAAATTGTTTTATATTGCTGGTAGGATTCCTGTACTCGGTCTACGGCCTCGTTTCGCAAGCTTCCTACTCACAATATAAAACACCATTTTTATCACTTGTATCATAAATAACTTTTGTGTTACTCCTTCATGTGAAACGGCAATTATAAATCATGTCTTTGAGATCTTAATGTTTATTGCAATAAAGTGATCACTGGAACAAAGTTCCTCAGCCACAGTTCAAAGTAGATATGTTACAAGCTAAATGGTGCACGTGACTTCATAAACCTCAGCACTAGTATGTGCGATGTAACTGTACCTGCTAACAATGAGGTAGGTGGAGCATTGCCAATAAATATCACAGTCGCCATTGGTGGAGCTTATGAAGAGAAGCTAAAATGAGTGATGAGTGCGATACCTGGTATGAAAGTGAGGAAGTGGATGTTATGAAATGTATGACAGGAAACACGATTATGGAGTAACTTGTGGTAGGAATGGCGACGGGAACCGGAGGAAACCCTCTTCGTCCACCACATGAGGTCCCCTGGGATCGGATAGGGAGAGGACGGCGGTCTAACCACTCCGCCACGGCGCTGCCTAAAAAGGAATAACTCAGGAGTTAAATTAACGAGTTCGCACACGACCCTGTACTGTTAATATCACATATACACACACGGACATCTTTCTAAAAATGCGTTTTATTCAAAACATGTATTTCCGGTGAAATCTCGGTATCAAATTTTTGGGAGCATTACAATACCTTCTCTAAACACTATGCACATAGTACGTGTAGAGAGGGTAAAACGCTATCGTAAGAAAAGATTTTATACACACTAGTGAAGATAGAGGGATAGAAAAGCATGTGAATGTAGCACATTTGATTTCAGATTCGTGCTAACGAGCACAAACTAGCCATGAACTCGTTGCGCCAACCTTGAAAGTGGCGAGGGTTACAGAAATGTTTGCTAATTAGCTAATCAAGAGAATGATGGAACAATAAATCAACACGAGTTCGCAGACGGTAACGGAAGTTACGTCATTAACCACACGTAACGGCATTGTGATGTGAACTTGTCTCCAACTCTGCTCTTTTGTTCCATTGCATATAACGGTATATAATAACTGAAGAGCGTCTGCAGACCTTGCTTGTGTAACAACTGAAGGAAAAGCTCACGCAAAATGCGAGATATTGTAATTGCCATAAATTTTAATTTCCAACTTTATAACTACCATAAATTTTAATTTCCAAGTTAAGGGAATGCAATATATATAAATCTGAAATTTCGTTTATTTCACTGGTTTGTGGTATTTATACCTTCAACTGCGTTTCTGCCGTACTTAAGGTTATGTATGACTGAAACTTCATAAAAAATCACAAAAAATCGAATTCTTTAATCTTTTTTTAATAATTTATTTTTTGACTGATCAGCAATATTGCTTTACAGGCCATTGAGAACAATTGACAATATGACAATATGTAAATTGCATGTTGAAGTTGACCTATAAGGCTCCTCTATCGTAAAAACCAAAATAAACAAACAAACAAAATGTGTATTTTACATAACATATACACTGATGTTAAATAATATCTATTATAAGTAACAATGATAGTGGACATTAAGTAAAGAATGAAATACAATAATGGCAAAATGTGTGGTAACAAATTAAGTAATAAAAATAAAGCTATATATATACAAAAGATATAAAACATTTGCTGTAATATAATGTATTCAAGATGAGAAAAGTCGCTGTCATCGGATTGGTTGGGTAGACTGTCCTAGGGTAATCTCCTTTTTAACATTATTCTCTTTTGGGTTTTTGTTCCAAGGTGATATGTCTGAGATCCAGAGACTTGAAGTTTATTGTAGAAAAACTTTGCTAGTTCCCCGATGTATTGTTGTAACGGAAGAATTCTTAGTTATTGATGCAGTTGATTGTTTCTTACATACCAAGGAGAATTTATGCCAATTCGAATGATTTTTTTTTAATGTTAATTCCAAAAACTAATTTAAACATTCCTGAATGCCAAAAAAGTATAATTGGGCACCAAGCACCTTAAATCCTTTGAGCATTAGAAATGAAACTGCACTGGACTCGGCAAGAACAACTTCAGTTCGACGAGATCTCATTCGCACCAGGCAAAATAAAAAACGACGTTGTGCAGAATAAAAGAAGCCATCCAAGAAGATAAAGACAGAAAAGGTAGCAGCAGAGGAGCGGAAAAGGAAACCTGAGAGTCCAACCTGGTGGATTTTAATATGAGCCATATATTCAAATCTTTCCTTGCTTCACGCTATTGATATTTTCAGCATTTTTCTTCCTGTAAAATGCTCTTTGCGGAGCAGTTTTTCTGTTACACAAATAAAACTTTCTGTACATGTTCACAGAGGTACAATGAATAAGAATTGTCCTAGGTTTCACTGTCAGATGTAGCTAAGCATATGTTTTCAATTTTCAAACACAAAAATTATATTTTATGACAAAAAAGGCAGATTCATAACGTTAAACAATTTTGGAGCCTAAACGAAAGAAGACGCAGAGAAACTTAAGGTAATTTCATAAAGTAGGTGTAATTTGAACCTAGAAAATGGATGAAATTTGCATTGTAATTTACTTTCATTATACTACACATGTGTTATGATTTTCTAAAAGCTAGCGTTAGTAGTTTGGAATTTCAAACTTTCAGTCATACATGTCCTTAAAATAGGAAAAGCTTTTTATTTTTACTTTCTGTACACGTACTACGTACATAGTGTATAGAGAAGGTATTGTATTGCACCCAAAAATTTGATACCGAGATTTCACCGAAATATGTTTTGAAATCCCCGTGTATGCCTGTGGACTGTATAGCGCAAATACTAAATGACCGTTAAATACAAAACTTGGTATTTTAATTTATTATCTTTCAATGATGCCACACGAAGATTTTTAAGAAAATCTCTCCACTCCAAACTACCCTCTACATTGAAACAGTTTTGAAAATTTTTATTTTCTCAAAAATGGATCTAAAAATATTGATTAAAATACCGTACATTAAAGTTACTCACAACACAAATAAACTGTATATTTTGAAATTTCTGAGAATAGCATCTTAAGAGCACTCTATTCTGGTTGACTTTTGCAGAAATTTGCATAGCGGTTAAACCGTAAGAGATCGATAAAGGCTTACTACAAAAAGAATTTATGTCATATGCAGTTTTGTTGTAGGGTTGACCGTTTCCAAGGTATACCTTGTTATTGGTTTCAATTTTAAAATACTTATACTTTTCTCCGACAGGAAGTGTCCGTTTTTCTTTTGTTCTACTCCTTGCAAAGCAAAGACGCCAATTTCAATGACAATCGCATAGCGATAGCTTTTAAAACACTTGATTATCGCTGTAACATAGTGAATTCCTTAGTTCCCTTCTATTTATAAGGAACTAAGTAATGAGTGCATTCTGTTAATGCTTATCTCGATTAGCTGGTGTAGAAAGAAGAATAATGCTTTATAAGAAGTCTATTTGTAGAACAGTTAGAGATGGTCATGTGAGTGTAACACATCAGATTTTTTTCTGTTATTTTCTTTATCTAGTTTTTACAGCACTCAAAATGTTCTATATGTTTTAAAATTCTCCTTCTTTCTCGCCTTCAATGTTATTTGTTATTAGTTTGTGAGTGCCGATGTTTTAATAAATGTTATTTGATTTTCTGTATAGTGTTGAAGGAATTTGTGAACATATGAAATGCATCAAATTCACAGTACACGAAACAAACAATGTAATCCATTGTTATGTCAATTTGGAACATATTTATTTTAATACAAGAGGATTGTTACTTCATCAAATTACCGTTGTCCATTTCTTATAAACCCAGGAAATTTCATCGAACATATATACTTGCACTTTACTTTTTCTTTCTCTGTTTTTGCTTTCTCTACATGGTATGTAGGTAGAGACGATATTGCACTCCACCTTAAAATTCGGTTGCGAATTCACTATAAGTACACGTTTTAGGGTCTGCTTTATCCAAAAAAAAGCATTTTTAGAAAACGTTTCGTGTGTGTGTGTGTGTGTGTCCGTATGTCTGTGAACACAATAATTCAAACACGAAAAGTCGGTAAAATATTAAACTTGATATCTTATATAATTTTTCTGCAAAGCCAATTACCCCGCACTACCTAGGCCAGCAAGTCACAAATTTTAGTGTGAAAACGTGAAATCAAAAGATATAGTCTACAGATAGACCTTGTGCACTTCGCCGCGCATAAAAGACCATACTTCAGTTACTAAACTATGAGATTGGTTTGTGGGAAAACTGCTAGACGAAAACATAAAATGTGTGGTTTCATATATGATGTTTTATCTAATCTTTTCGGAGTACCTGTTAAAACATCTGATGTGTTCCATTTGCATGAATTTTTCTACATCTCTGCAACAAATTATTATTAAAGAGCTTATGCTTCTATTTACTTCATCGACAAAAAATTACCAGAAATAGTCTTATTACTTGCTTCCTTGTAAGTAGAAGGGAAATAAGGGAGTAACCGTAGGTTAAAGTTATAGTCAAAAGCTGGTTGTTATGTGACTGAAGTTCCTTTGTCTTTATGTACAGGAGTTGACAATTTTCCGTATGAGAAAAGTATAAATATTTTAAAGCTGAAACCAATAACAAGGAATACCTTATTAACGATCAACTCCATGAAAAGATGTACATAACATAAATTGTGTGTTTTAACGAGCTCTACATTTTCTGTTAATATAGCTTTTGTCTACCTCTTAAGGTTTACCACTTATGCAAAATTCCGTAACATTTATCCAGAATAAAGTAGTCTTCTGAGGCTATTCCCAGAAAGTTCTAGATATACATTTTATTTGTCAGGTAAATATCTTTAATATACATTTTAATCAAAATCGTTACATCCATTTTTGAGAACATCAAAAACTTCGAAAAAAGTTCCATCTAAAGGGTAGCTGGGGGGCGGTTCTTGAAAATCTTCATGTTACATCCTTAGAAGATACTAAACTTAAATACCAAGTTTGGTTTCTAACGATCATTTCGTTTTTGAGCTGTGCTGTCCACAGACACAAAAACACACACGCACCGTTTTCTAAAAATGTTTTTCTTGAATTCGGTGGGAACAAAACGTGTATTTCCGGTGAAACATCGGTATCGAATTTTTGGGTATATTACAATATCTTCTCTATACACTATGTACATAGTACGTGTAGAGAAAGTAAAAAAATAATGCATTGGTGTCCTAGGGTTAAACTATATCACACCATTAATTAACCCTACATTGCATGGTTTGCCATTTGGCAACAAAGCTGATTAATCCAAGGTTTTAGTATTTTCAATGGTCTTCTTTTCTAATTTCGTATTTCACTAAGCTTCAACACTAAAATTAGGTTATTTAAAGTTGTTTTATATTGTAAATATGCTAATATCTTTGCAATAAAACTATAGTGTTTTCTTTCAAATAATAGAGCGCATAATCCATGCAAATGCAGTCAAATGTTACCCCGTTAGCATCCAAGCGTGTCACCGCACCGGTTATTTTACTTGGGCCCTCCCCATCCTTCACCACAGGCACATTTGACTGCAGTCGCTTTGAATGGATGGCCAAGTCTACTTCGTATCGCACTAAGGATCAAAGCCACTGTTTTGCATACGGTCCTTTAAAATTCATAAAGCAATAATCCGTTGTGTTTTAGAAAGTTTTTTGTTTTTTTCTGTTAGTGCAGCCAGCAGGCAACCATGACTATGTCATAAAGTGAAAAAGTGGCTGTTATTAGGTGTGGATGGTGTACAGTGAAATTATGTTTTACACACTTCTTTGTGGGATAGCATTACTGCAGGGAATATGTTTAGGAATAATAACCACATTTGGAGATGTGTAGTACTCCCGAAAAGCTTCAATTAAGGTAAGAAATTTGACTTCTTCTCACATGAAACCGAACGTCACCCCCTCCCCGCTCTTATTAATACGGCAAGAACTCGTGAAGTAATCACACTGGCGTTATAAAATGTTAATGAGTACTTTTTTGACATTACAAACATGTTAGAAGAAAAAAAAATCACATTTCTATCTGCCCATGAGAATGTTAGCTGTTAGATTATCAGGAACTCATAATGTAGTGACTAGATTTCTCTTTAGCTTTCTCAAAACTCTCAAAAGTAGGTAAAATTAACTTTTGTGCATGATACGGTGCATTTGTTGTAGAGTGCATTAGTTATTTCTTTCCTTCCAATTCCATTAAGTAAAGAGCTAAGTTCAGACGAGTCCAACTGGTGCTTTGCACTGCGTTTCTATAAGCCAAGTTGAAGTAAACATTGAGTCCAATAAACCCATATTATTTTCCATTTGTTGATTGTTTTTGCGGATATTTTCTGACAGAGTAAACTGAAAGAACTGGCTGGCGAGTGTTTGTTTGCTTGCAGTGACGTCACCATCACATCACACACATTGAGAGAAAGTTTAGTGAAGGGCCTTAACCTCAGTTTGTGCCGTGCATAACCTCAAGGTCAATGCTGCAAGAGAAAGTTAGTACATTCACCTCCCGAGACATCACTTCATCTCAAATAGCAAATTTCCTTCTAACCTCAATTAAACCTTTACTCGTTTCCAACGCGGTTGTGCAAAATTAAGTTTTCTATTTGTTTCAAGCTATATGAAATTAGCAGTGCTGTATTTCAATGTATATGAAAAATATATACAAAAATCTGATGTATTCCATTCACATGCATGACTTTCTCTACATCTCTGTAACAAATTATTGTTAAGAAGCTATTGTTCTATCTACTTCATGCTAATCGAGATAAACATTAGCAAAAATGGTCCTATTATTTGCTTCCTAGTAAGTAGAAAGGAAATAAGGGAATACACTAGGCTAAACCGGCAGTCAGGAGTTGACAAGTTTCTGTATGAGAAAAGTTTTAAGTATTTTAAAACTGAAACCAATAAGAAGCAATATCTCGAAAACAGTCAACTCTCGAAAAAAAAAATGTAAATGACAATTGTATGTCTTACAAGAGGTCTACATTTTTATGTTGTAAGTATTTGTGTATGTCTTACGGTTTACGAGTTATGCAAAATTCAAAAAAATCCATCCATGATAAAGAGATTTTCAGCGGTTATTTCCTTAAAATTCAAGATATGCATTTTATTTGTCATGTAAATATTTTAAATATAAGAGATTTTAATTAAAAACTTAGAGCGTTTTTCAGAAAACCAAATTGTTCGATATTTTTTTAGGTGTAAAGCGTAGTTGGGGTGGGGAGAGATTCTCTTGAATGGTGGAAGTGGTGGTAGTTGTGTATTACTGGGGGCAGATACTTCTGGTGGATATTTGGTTTGCAGTCAAGTGCTGAAGCATAAGGTGACCGATACTGTCTTGGCGGTCAGTTTTGTTACTATTTCCTTACGTAACTGCGGAAGCAGACATTGCTGATGGCAAGTTTTACACCTCGTGAGAAATGTGGTTGTCTCAATGGTTTCCGAGATTCCAGACGCTACTCAAGTATTTTTTCTCCATCGTGTGAAGGAACTTTGACGTTGGACGGACTGCTGAATGGAAATGTGGACGACATCACGCTCGAAATGAAAGCTTAGGCTCCAAGTCGCAGTCGGATTGAGATGCGCTTTGGCTGCAAAATTAGGCGCAGTGTCCTCTTACAGAACATCCGGCTGACGGCAAACAATCTTACACTCATTGGAAACGTGTAACTCGTTACATAATATGGATGTAATACCAGCTTTACTCCATTTACACAATACAAATACATTTCTTCCAAGCAAGCGGAATAAATCTAACAATGTTATAAATAATATTATGTATGCACACACACACAAACAGGAGGGCCACTCATTAAGTGACAGATGATTTGTGATAACTAAATCATAACGAAAGTTATCAGCAAAAAAACTTTATTTACAAAGCTACAGTACCTAACTTTCAACGTAATCGTCATTGCTATCAAGGTATTTATTGTCACGTGGTTCCGGTTTTTCAACGCAGATGTTATACTCTTCCACCGCTAAAGATCTGAGCCAAGATGTCACTGTCACTTTGAGGTCTTCATGGATGGGAAATCTTTTCCACCCAAAAAGTCATGCACGGTGTCCAAAGTGAAACATCTGTTTATCATAATTCTTTTACCAACATTTGCTTTCAACTCCTCCATAACGACTGATGAACTTCCACTCCGGTATTTACGTACACACTGGTTCTTCCTTGATTACTCGTAAATTATGCGCCATTTCTTCACTGAAGACTCGTTCATTGCATTATCACCATACACTTGCGTTATTGCTTATAAAATTAGATTGGCCGAACATATTATGCATTCAAATAATGAATAAGTTCTTTGGCGGTAGAAAAGTAAGACACCGGTATTGAAAAACTGGCACCACATGACACTAAATGTCTTGACAGAACGGTGTTTACGTTGAGAAATAGAGTAAGGTACTGTAACTTTGTAAATAAAATTTTGTGTTCATATGTTTCGTTATTATTTAGTTATGCCAAATAGTCGATCACTTTCTGGATGACCCTTGTATATTTAAATGCAACCTAAACGCAAAACTAAATATTGCTTTTTTCACATAGGATTTATTATTTATTATGGGATACATTCAGCTGTAACGACTCTAAATTTAATCTCAACACAAATATTACATCTAGGGGAATTATCAACTCGTTAATTAGAGATAATTGACCTAATAGTTGGTTAAACAATGAACACTGAGACGTAAAGTACTTTTGAAACTGTAAGTAACGATTAGAGCTTTCATCTCAAAATTTAACGAGATCTGCCTGTGGTTTACCGGGAACAAATGCGAGTCATTTTGGGAACTAATGTCATATCGGCATATTGGTAGGAGCAACCGGATGGAGACCGGGCGATCCGTGGTTCACATCCCGGCTATCCATTGAATTTTTCATTCTGACTTCTCTTTTTTACCATACAGGTGCTAAAATAAAATGAAAAAAATCACAACCATTTAACCCTCTGAAATTTTAAGTGTTGTTTCTAAGGACGATATTGCAGCTACTAAAGCAGAATTACTAAACAAAGAATGTTCCAAAACTTCTGATAAACGACTGATTTATAGTTGTCACTTGTTAAATTCGAACGGTTTTAGTTTTTAAGCATAAACATTTCAACTCCTGATACTTTGCCATAATTCCTAATGTCCTAATAGCGCTCAACAATCTTATTCGTTTATTTATTTAATGTTTAACCATACAATATACACACAAAACAGAGTTATCATAGGTTAAGTCAAAAATAACGCAGTATTTTAAAAAAGAAGTTGTTTTGACAAGCATGTATGTCAACCCTAATTATAATGTACAATCAGTAAAAAAATAAATTGCATGCACAGAATTACAATTATACAAAGCATATAATACATGAATAATATAATTACAAAACAAAAGAATAAAATTGTCTCTTAAGATACATTCTCAAAAGCATCATATTAATAATGGTAATTAGAAGTTATCCTGAATTATGGTTTTAAGGCTCATTCGGATTATAAATGCAGTATCTTAATAAATACTTTTGAACCCTTTTTAAAACTTGTGTATGTCAGACATTTTCTTTAGATCTATTGGCAATGAATTTAACTATTTAGGCTCTGCAGGAATTATATTTTTCTTTCCAAAAGGACCCATGTATGATTTGAAAAATAAAATGTTATTTTTCTACGAGTGGAGTTTTTATGTCCATCTATTTATCTGAGAGGATTGTCAGACAGCATTTTAGTATACAAAATAATATAACTTACATACATAAAAATAGCGGTGCCATTTTAGATTGTTTAAGTGGAGTCCAAATGCCTTTTCTTGCCAATGTTAAAGCTTGACCCATTACCTCAGCAACAATTTAAGTTAATGAGCTACATTTTTCAAGATGTGTTCAGCAATATCTTTACAGTGATTAATTAAAACACAATAGTCTGTTTCTTCTTCTTGGTCCATGATTTAATTAGTAAAATGTTTAATTTATGCTATATAGGTATAAAGAATTAGGTAAATATTTTGCTCACCTGTTTGTTAAAACGTGGTTTCTTGATATATTTAGGAGGTAATGTATGCTTTTTTAAATAAACCTCTAAAAACTTTATTGAAAAATGATTTTTAAATTAAAAAAATAATCCATATACATAAAAACTTTTTCGTTAAAATATAACCTATTTAGGTGCAAATGTGTGGTAAAAATATCAGGCATTAGTGTTGATTAGTTTGTGAGATAATGGGACCTTTTACTTCTTCAAAAATTGCTTTCAAACATATTATATAAAAAGGTAACCTAACTTTAGAAACATAACTTTGCAGTACTTCGAAACTATCACATGAAGGCCGCAATACGAGCGGGACGACAATGCTGCCAAAACCTCAAGTAAAAATTTCCGAGCAAAATAAAAAAAAAGATCTCTTCTTAAACACTAATATTTACAAAGTTATTGGTGTTTTGCCAAATGAATGTAGCAAAATGCTCTAAAACGCTATCTCGCAGATTTATTATTTTCAACAATATTTTTACAATTAGCGTACCTCTATAAAAGGTATACCAAAACGAGCGGGGGATTTGAAATATTCATATGCAATTAAAACATTAAAATGGAAAAAAATTATGAAAATCTCATTTCAACTCCCCTTAAAGAGGTGTCTATTATTATTATTATTATTATTATTATTATTATTACTATTATTATTATTATTATTATTATTATTATTATCACCATCATCGAATAATCACCTTTCTTTAAATGTATAAAGTTATTTTAAAGGATGCTAAGTTCACTTTACGTTTAAATGCATGTTTATTATGAGAATGTTAGGCTAGACAGTGTTTCTCTCGTTGCTCTTTGGGGTGAACACCTGTCTGACCTTACAGTCCATCACATCTGCTCGCTCAAGTACTAGGACCGCGAATCAGCTCACTCTATGGATTTATTTGCCCTGATTGCTCGGAGCTGGCTGGTGAGCACTTCAGTTGCGAAGGTCTGTCCTAGTTTTAATAATTGGTCTGTACAGATATTGATATTTCCCTTCGAACAGCAAATTAATGAAAAAAAGAGATGAAAGTGTGATATTGCATATCCACGTTTGTCATTGTGTAGTGTTATGCCTTAACTTTTCCAGATCTCATTAAGAAATAGTGCCTTCATGCCTCGTATGTTTTGCTTTCTCTAGCCCGTATGCTCAACGTACATAGTGGAAGGAGAAGGTATTGTATTCCACTCAAAAATTCGAATTCGAGATTTCACCGGAAATATTGCTTTGACAGCCTCTGAATCGGAAGAAAAGCTGAAAAAGCCCCACCCTCAAATACCCTTTTCGAAAATTTTGATTTTCTCAAAACCTGCTCTAACGATTTTGATTAAAACATCGTACATTACAAATATTTGCATCAAAAACAATATATGTCTTGAATTTTCTGAGAATATCCTTTGAAGACCTCTTTATTCTGGATGAATTTTGTTGCATTTTGCAAAACTGGTAAACCGTAAGAGATAGACAAAAACTTACGATAAAAAAATGTAGATCTCGTTAAAATACATAATTTATCATATACGCTTTTTTTGTAGAACTGGCCGTTTCTGAGATGTTGCTTGTTATTAGTTTCAGCTTTAAAATGTTATACTTTTCTCAAACAGGACCATACAAAGCGAGCTGAACCTCCATTGTTTCATATAGCGACAAGGTTTTAAAGGGTTTTACTATCGCTTTAGGCAAATGTATATCCTGATTTCGCTCCTACTTAAAAGGAAACAAGTAATAAGACCAATTATGCTAATATTTATCTCGATTACCATGATGTATATAAAGGAATAATATGAGTAATATATATGTGGAACAGTTACGTAAGTTAATGTGAATGGAACAATCAATTGTTTTTGTAAACGTAGCTTTGTTCAGAGCATACCTTAGTGTTGTTACTTAAATCTCTGATCAATATTTTATGAGTAATGTTTTCCTTTCACAAACCACAGATATTAGTGTAATTTTATTAGATGTTTAAAATAATAAAATAAAAATGTGTTGGGGATTAAAAAGTACTGTAAATTGATGGAGTTCCAAGTGATTCTAATTTTTTTGGGATTT
Source organism: Hymenopus coronatus (assembly GCA_030762935.1). NCBI lineage: Eukaryota > Metazoa > Arthropoda > Insecta > Mantodea > Hymenopodidae > Hymenopus > Hymenopus coronatus. The sequence continues at coordinate 19,304,154 of CM060900.1, forward strand.
TACTGGACATGTTTTGCTTTTGGCGTATTTTGTGAGCGTCCGTTCGTTTGTCTGCCTTTCAACAAGATAATTTAGGATGTAAGATATGATCGAAAGTCAGCAGTTTAATCATCAAACTTCTCATCAACGTGAGTCGTCAGAAAAGGAAGATACGAAAAAAAAAAAACAACATAAAACGATAAGCTATATAAATGAAAACGTAATTCAAGTGCCAAAAACAAACAATGGTTAATTACAGGTTATACAAACGAAGCTACAATAAAAAAATCTGATGTGTTACACTCACATGACTTTCTCTAGCTACTCTACAAACAAACTTCTTACGAAAGATAATTCTTCTTTCAACACCATGCTAATCAACATAAACATTAGCAGAATTTTATTACTCAGCTCCTTATAAGTAGACGGAACTAAGGGAATGCACTATGCTAAAGTCATAGTCAAATGGTATTAAAGGCTGTCGTTATGCGATTGTCGTTGCAAGTCGCTTCTTTGCTTAGCCAGGAGTAGAACAAAAGAAAAACGGACACTTCCGTCTGAGAAAGGTATAAGTACTTCACAATTGAAACTAATAACAAGGAATACCTCGAAAACGGTAAGCTCCGCGAAGAAAATGTCTATTACATAACTTGTGTATTTTAACAAAATCTATATTTTTTGTACTTTAACTTTTTGTCTATCTCTTAAGGTTTACTAGTTAAGCCAAAATAAGCAAAATTTATCCAGAATAAGCAGGTCTTTAGAAGCTATTCCCAGAACATGTAAGATATAGATTTTATTTGTGGTATAAATGGCTTTAATATGTGGGATTTTAATCAAAATCGTTAAAACCATTTTTAAGGAAAACAATATTTTCAAAACATTTTCCATGCAAATGGTAGTTAGCGGTGGGGGGATTTTCTTGAAAATCTTCGTGTCGCATCTTCGGAAGAGACCAAACTTAAATACCAAGTTTGGTATTTAACCGTCTGTTCGGTTTTGAGCTAAGCTGTCCACAGACCCACACACACAGACAGACACATACACAAACACACACACACAGACCTGTTTCTGAAAATGCGTTTTTTGGATCCAGGGGATTCTAAAACATGTATTTCTGGTGAAATCTCGACATCGAATTCTTGGGTGCAATACAATACCTTCTCTATAAACTATGTGCATAGTACGTATAGAGAAAGTAAAACTATTACAGGATTTAGAGCAATCTCTGATTCAAGAAGACATTATTAGTCGAGTATCTCAGTATCTTCTAACGAATATCACTAATTTAAATACACTAATGGAGAATATTTGTGGAAGTTTCAACGGATTAGAACTATTTTTGGAAGCAAGAATTTAATTTTATTGCTTTTGAATTGCAACATATAAACCAAATTTGTTTTTGGGCAAACGTTTTGTGCATACAGCAATTTTATCATAGATTCTTAGATCAAAAGTTTTAAAAGTGCGTACTCTCATCATGAATATTTCTGTGATTCATATTTGCAAAGGTAGGGCCTGTGAATATTGTGATTTGTAAAATATATGCTATGTAAAATTTATACCCAATTACGTATCCCAAAACAATATTCTTATGTATGTTTACAAACAAGTATTTATGCCGTTCTTCACAGAGATAAAAAAAGCAGCAAATCCTGGTATTGCTAAAACATCTGATGTGTTCCACTCACATGATTTCCTCTACCTATTCTGCAAACAATCTACTGTCACAAAATGCTACTCTTTTATCCGCATCATGATAAACATTAGCAGAAATTGTCTTTTATTATTTTTAATAGTGTTTAACGCCCGCATTTACTACAAATGGCACCGCAGGCGATGACACTGATCATACATGGAATGAAGATGGAGCACCGGTGGAATGCGATGGCGGGGGAAACCGGAGAAAACTGCCCTTGCGCCGCTTTGTCCACCACAAATCCCACATGCGGTTGCTTGGGATCGAATCCGGGCTGCCTAGGTGAGAGGCGAATGAGCTAATCGTTCGGCCACGGCGGGGCTTCTTATACTTGGTTCATTGATAGTAGAAAGAAATAAGGCGATGCACTAAGCTAAAGCGATAGTCAAATCTTTTACAAGCTGGTTGCTATGTGAAACAATTGAAATTCGGTTCTGTTTGCACTGCCAGAAATAAAATAAAAGATTTTTGAAACGAATGAAGACATACAGTTTCAAAAACGTTTAAGTTGTATGCCAATAGCAAGCAATATCTCGGAAACGGTTATCTCTGCAAAAATAAATTATTACCAACATTTAACAAATCTTGCGTTTTAAAGATACATATATTTTTTGGTGCCGCAAGTTTTGTCTATCTGTTATGGTTTACCAGATATACAAAAATAATCCAGCGGCTACTCCCAGAAAATCCAAGAAGCACATTTCGTTTGTCATGAAAATATGTTAAGCATATGGTATTTTAATAAAAACTGCTAGGAGCTATTTTTGAGAAACTCAAAAATTTGGAAAAGTGTTCCACATAAAGAGTAGTTGACTTGGGGGGGTGGTCCTGAAAATCTTCGTGCCTTATCCCCAGAAAATGCTGAATTTAAAGACCAAGTTTGATATTTAAGAAACTTTTCGTTTTGAGCACTCGGTCTACAGCTACACACACACACACACACACACACACACACACATACACACACACACATGTGCGTCTATTTGTTTTTACTCAGGGGAACTCAGAACATGAATTGACCGAAAACCCTCTCCACATCTCCATTTGATTGGGGGAGACCTAACATTTTAAATCTTGAAGGGAATTCATGCCTGTGGAAATCTTATAATCACTTACTTCAGCCCAAAAATCGATAGTATTACTAATGCTGCGCCATTTTGTGAAACTGATATGGATTCAAATACGTCGGTCATAGAATAATCAAATAGTTCATCTAATTCAGTTATCGGTCCTTTAGCAGACTTTGTTTACAGATAATATTTTCATTGTGTTCTGGAAGTGACTTTTAGTTGATGTTGTACTTCTCAAATACCCCAGATTTAGTTATTTGTGCACCAAATAAGCAACTGTGTGGCCGAGTCGTCCATTTGGACAAGATGATTACGTAGACTTTATGATTCCAGTTCATGAATCGCAGAAAATGAGCAAGCAGAGTTGTCTGGAAAATATGGAGAACATTGCTGTATCCCTTGGCTCTCGAACAGCAGCAAAATACCGCACCTTTAATTAAGAAGACGAAGCTTTGTGTTTAGTTTCTCCAAGTTCGCAGGAATGGCAAGTTTTTGGAATGCGCAGAGCTGCGACCGCAGGAGAAGGATTTCTGGGAAGTTCAGACAAAGCTGAGGATATCCTCTGTATCCCGTAACATTTACAACTCTCCCATAACTTTGCCGTACACTGATCATTCTGACCTTGCAGATCGCCACGATAGTAGCGCAGTAATTAACAAGAACTTGAAAATATTTCCACAAAAACGATTCTGGCTTTGTTGGTGGTTATTGTTCCATCTCTGGCGTAATCTTCCAGCCTGTGTGCAGCTAACAACGGGTCATTGTCACATTGATGTTATAGATCTTTGCTGGTGGTTATTGTTCAAGCTCTGGCCTAACATTCACCAGCTCTATCCTCCTGTGTTCTAGCAACAAGTCACATTGATGTTATAATATTTGCTGGTGGTTATTGTTCCATCTCTGGCCTAATATTGACCAGCTCTATCCTTCTGTGTTCTAGTAACAAGTCACATTGATGCTATAGATATTTGTTGGTGGTTACTGTTCCATCTCCGGCCTAACATTGACCAGCTCTATCCTCCGGTGTTCTAGTAACAAGTCACATTGATGTTATAGATCTTTGTTGGTGGTTACTGTTCTATCTCTGGTCTAACTGACCAGCTCTATCCTCCTGTGTTCTAATAGCCAGTCAAATCGATGTTGTAGATATTTTTTGGTGGTTACTGTTCCATTCTTGGCCTAAAATTGACCAGCTCCATCCTCCTGTGTTCTCCTAACAAGTCACATTGATGTTATAGAACTCTGTTAGTGATTATTTTTCCATCCTTGGCCTATCATTGATCAGCACCATCCTTCTGTCTTCTACTAACAAGTCACATTGATGTTATAGATCTCTGTTAGTGGTTATTGTTCCATCCTTGGCCCATCATTGATCAGCACCATCCTTCTGTCTTCTACTAACAAGTCACATTGATGTTATAGACCTTTGTTGGTGTTCCTTGTTCTATCTCTGGGCTAACATTGACGAGCTCCATCTTCCTGTGCTTTACTAACAAGTTACATTGATGCTATAGATCCTTGTTGGTTTTCATTGTTCTATCTCTGGGCTAACATAGTCTAGCTCCATCCTCCTGTGTTCTACTAACAAGTCACATTGATGTTATAGATCTTTGGTGGTGGTTACTGTTCCATCCTTGGTCACCAATTTCATCCTCCTGTGTTCTACCGGGTGATCCAAAAAGTCGGAATCGCTACGCGGAGTTTTGCCTGTCATCGCCTAGGCGCTCGTTGCCGTTTGCCGCTATCATAAAAAGGCGCGGATGAAACCATGCAATAGTTTTAAAGCTACTTATAAAGGCTTTACTTACAAACTTTATTAAAGGAGGTGCTGAAACTGGCAACCACCGTTGTCCATATATTTTTGGCGACTCTTTAGGAAACTCTGCATCACACGCCGTAGTTCACGATAAGAAATGCTGGCAATTTCTTGGCGGATATTTTGTTTTAATTCTTCCAGGGAGTTTCGGTTTGTCTTGTACGCTTTATGCTTTAAGTTACCCTAGAGATAGAAACCCAGGTGGTTAGATCAGGGGACCGAGGGGGCCCCAAATCTCTATTAATAAGTCTGGCCTGAAACACACTTTCAATAAAATTGTTCTCATCGAAAGATTGGCTGTATGAGCTGTTGCAGAGTCTTGTTGACAAAAGGCAAGTTCACGCTTCCTGTCTGTTAATTCCCTAAAAAAAAAAAAAAAGGTAGGGGGGGATTGTATTCGCAGATATATGGGCGTCAACTGTTGACTCGAAAAAAATTGGGCCTATAAGTCTTCCTTAGCTAATGGCGTACCATACACCAATTTTTCGTAATGAAGTGGTATTTCATGAACAATATTAGGTTTCTCAGAGCTGCAATAACGATTATTTTGTGTACACATATATCCCTGAAAGTGGAACCAAGCCTCGTAAAATATTAAACGTGGGTCAATTTCGCCATTGTAAACACTATTCAGAGTCCACTCAAAGAATGTGTCAATACATACGAATCATAAATAAATACAATCTGTGTGGTAGAAAACAATGGCTGAGCCATAATACACTTTATGGCTAAGTACAGGACAAAATAAGAAAGCACGTTGGTAATAACTCAACCACACGATATTACCATCAGCTGAAGTCACCTTTCACCTTTCAGAACAGAGAAAAACAAGTCAGCACCGTGACCTGATGTACAGCAGCTGAGTGGCGTGTTTCCGTGTGTGCAGTGGAAAAACACCGCACAGCGGTTCGGATGTATTTGGGTCGTACAGTAGAGTTCGGTAGAGAAAGTAAAAATGGCAGAGTTGTGCCTTACTTTGTGCTTTATTCTGAAGTACTAACAACGGAATGACAAGTTACGCCTTTAGTTGTATTTAATTTTCTGCAATATTGACACCTGATTTTGTGATATAAAAGTTTTTAACTATATTATTATTTGCTAAAACAGTGTTTGTTTACTCCCTAAAAGCAGCAATAGATTTTTAATTCGAGTTTAAATGGCAGCTCTTACGATTTGACGTATGATAAAGCTGCAAGTCACTAAATGAGCCTCTGTTGCGGTAAATATGCTACTGCCGGAGTGTGTCTAGACCTGCTGAATGCCTCTATCTCCCTTCTGATTTAGGACGGAGAGGGCCCACATCAAATGATCGGTGGTGCGGCATGCCCGATGATGATGGGTTAGGGAGAAGCACCCAGTGTGGTACCTGTTTTGTAAATTGTCGAAACACACTACTATACTCACTTTTTAAAGCTAATGTATTCTGAACAGCGAGTTTGGCATTATTTAAAAGAAGTTACTATTTTAGGGGTATAACTTACATATAAGCCCACACTTATAAACACACAGCTAGTGGATGTCTGAAAACAGTGTTAATAGAAGGGAAATAAAGGAGTACCACAGGTTAAAGTGATAGTTAAGTCTTTTAAAATCTGGTTGCTATGTGATTGAAGCACCTTTGTTTGTAGGGCCTGGAGTTGATAAATTCCTGAAAGAGAAAAGTATAAGCATTTTAAAACTGAAATCAATAACAAGGAATATCGCAAAAACGGTCAACTCCACGAAAAAAAAAAAAAGTATGTAACCTAAATTGTATACTTTAACGAACTCTACAATTTTGTTAAGTAAGTTTTTGTTTATCTCTTACGGTTTACCGGTTATGCAAAATTCCACAAAATTCATCCAGAATAAAAATGTCTTCAGAGGCTGTTCTCAGAAAATTGAAGAAATCCATGTTATTTGTCGTGTAAATATCTTAAATATACGATATATTCATCGAAATCTTTAGAGCCAGCTTTAAAAAAATAAAAAATTTCGAAATTTTTGCTTTCGAGCTATGCTGCACCCCCACACTCACTGACAGATAGACAGAAACACACTGACATGCTTTTTTTATTCAGTGGGTCTCAAAGTATGTATTTCTGATGAAATTTCGGTATTGAATTTTTGGGTGCAATACAATACCTTGTCTATACACTATGTAAGTAGTATGTATACTACTATGTAATTTGTTTTAAAAATATAAAAATATAAAAAAATTAGATAAATAATAACAGTAAAATAAAAATGTAGTAATGAAATTATAATATTAATAATTGTAATAATAATTATTAATAATAACAATGATAGATAATAATAAATAGCAATAATTAACAATAATTGATGATAATTAATAATAATAATAATAATAAAATAGATGAAAAGTATTCAATTTTTTACATAAATTTTAAAAATAAATTCAATTTATAAATTTGATATTCTTTAGGTGGTGGTAGTGGAGGGATGTTGCATTGTAATATAAGAATTATTTTTATGTGAAGTTGAAATTAATTTTGGTATTAAAATGTTTATGTTTGGGGTGTGTTTTATGTATTATGTGATTTGTTTAGTTTTATATGTTTATTTTTGTATTTTATTGGTTATTTATTTAGATTCAATTATGAAAGTGTAACTATTTAAACGTTGTAAATATTTTATAATTTTATTTTATTATTTTTATTAGTTTTTGTTATTATGCAGTTTATTATAAGTATTAGTTTTATTATTTTTATTTTATGTTGTATATTTTATTTTTTTAATTTAATTTCTAATTAATCTGTTAATAATAAATGTATGTTGTATGGAAATAAATACACTTCTAAAAAATCTGGCATATTAGCCCTGGGCTTCGAAATTAGGTACCAGGGTTTTTATACAGAGTTTTATTATTAGTAGTACGTGTAGATAAGATAAGAATTTTAGAAAAAATCGTATTTCTATTTCAAAATTTGCATTCATTTCTTGGACCGTTGCCTTTAAAGTTTATATAAAAACATTTATTTCTCTTTTCAATTCTAAACTGGTAAAAAAGAAACTTTGGATGAGTGGTGTCAGACTGAAAAATTCAACGGCACCCAATTGGATTTATACAACGAATCTCCCGGTCTCTAGCCGGTTGTTGTACCACTGAACTACCTTGGCAACATGCTGGCAGAGCATTAAATGTCAGTTCAGGAATTGTCCATAACAGTTGGCTATACTATGAAGTCTGGGACTTAAAGTACTTACGACATTGTAAATCGCCATTGGAGTTGTCATCTCAAAATAGTTTGAGATCACCTTGTGGTTTATTGGGAAGCATGTGAGTCAATTAATGCTATGCCGGCATGCTGGCATGGTAGTTCAGTGGTAAAGCAACTGGCTGGACACCGGCAGATCCGTGGTTCAAATCCCGGCCTAAGGCTTTGAATTTTTCAGTCTGACTCTACCTATCCAACTCCTGTCCCACACACGGCTTGTGTGAAAAAACAGTTAAATTAACAATAAAGTTTGGGTTTATTATTTTTTTTTAATTGTTAAGGATAGGATTAGGGTTATCGCGGATGGGCCCCCAGCGACTGGGGCGAAGTACCGCACGTAGGACATTGTTGCCTTTTGCGACTTATTGACTCCTAGGAGGGAGGGATGAGAGGAGAGACCCGAGGATTTATCAGATCGGGATGACAACGGGCACAAAAAGGACGGGTCTTTTAGCGTTTTCAGATAGAATGTACCTGACATCTCCCGGCGTACTCCCACAAGCCCCTTAAATCCCGGTGTCACTCCTAGGGAGCGTTCCACTCAAAGGGATCCGGAAGGCAGGTCGCTGAATACCCGGTGGCAATGCGTTGGAGCGAACCACCCGAAGTTTTCCGGCGGAATCCACGAAATACCCATGGGCCAGTAAGGGCGGGGATCAAATTTGGGACCTCCCGAATGCGCCACAGACGTTACCAACTAATCCATCCAGTTCGATTATTGAATAGTTAGGTACAAACAAAAAACAAAACAAAAAAGACTCTCCCTAGTAAATTGGTAAATACTGGTGTTCTTCCATGCATAGCAAGACAACTGTATAACTGAGGCAAAATTCTCCAGTGATGGTATGCTATACATTGTATGACTGGAGAATGCGTCTCCAGTTATGGTGTGCTAGACAATTGTATAACTGAGGCCTAAGACTCCAGTAATGGATACTAGACAACTGTATACCGGAGAGTAGGTTTCCAGTAATGGTACGCTAGACAATTGTATAACTGAGGCCTAAGACTCCAGTAATGGATACTAGACAACTGTATACCGGAGAGTAGGTTTCCAGTAATGGTACGCTAGACAATTGTATAACTGAGGCCTAAGACTCCAGTAATGGATACTAGACAACTGTATACCGGAGAGTAGGTTTTCAGTAAAGGTACGCTAGACAGCTGTATAACTGAGGCCTAAGACTCCAGTAATGGATACTAGACAACTGTATACCGGAGAGTAGGTTTCCAGTAAAGGTACGCTAGACAGCTGTATAACTGAGGCCTAAGACTCCAGTAATGGATACTAGACAACTGTATAACTGAGGCCTAAGACTCCAGTAATGGATACTAGACAACTGTATACCGGAGAGTAGGTTTCCAGTAAAGGTACGCTAGACAGCTGTATAACTGAGGCCTAAGACTCCAGTAATGGATACTAGACAACTGTATAACTGAGGCCTAAGACTCCAGTAATGGATACTAGACAACTGTATACCGGAGAGTAGGTTTCCAGTAAAGGTACGCTAGACAGCTGTATAACTGAGGCCTAAGACTCCAGTAATGGATACTAGACAACTGTATACCGGAGAGTAGGTTTCCAGTAAAGGTACGCTAGACAGCTGTATAACTGAGGCATAAGTCTCAAGGAATATTAGGCTAGGCAACTGTATAAATGAAGCACAAGTCTTCGGTACTGGTATGCCAGACAATTTTATTGTAAAACTCAGGCATAAGAGGTAAAAGAGGTTAGAAAACCCAGCATACTACGGGCGAAACGATCATTTGTATAAAATTAAGGGTAGAAGGCACAGAACCAACGTAGGAAAATTTTCTTTTGTTGATAGGACCTTTCAGGGCTGCCCTCTGACCTTAAAGGAGTTTAGGGATAATTTAAAGAGAATAAATGTAAATGTTAGATATTAATGAAAGTAAATATTGTGAAGTAATTAAGGATATAAAAACGGTATTAATGTATATTATTATAATGTATATATAAGTAATGTGTAGTATTAATGTTGAGGCTTCATAGTAACGGTTTATAAACATGCTGGTAATTGACATAAGTATTGCTATACTGAATAAGAAGTAGTTAGGTACTAAAAAATACCTGTATATATGTTGTATTATTATTCTTAGTTTAACTGTAAGAATATTATTGTAAGTGAATTTGGTACATTTAACTCTGCCACAGGGCAGTATCCAATTGCAGAGAATAACTAAATACATAAAAAAAAATAATTCTCCAGAAATGGATGCTAGACAAATGCATATCATCAGCATAAGTCTCCAGAAATGGATGCTAGACAAATGCATATCATCAGCATAAGTCTCCAGAAATTGATGCTAGACAAATGCATATCATCAGCATAAGTCTCCAGAAATGGATGCTAGACAAATGCATATCATCAGCATAAGTCTCCAGTAATGGTATGCTAGACAAATGCATATCATCAGCATAAGTCTCCAGAAATGGATGCTAGACAAATGCATATCTTCAGCATGTCTCCAGTAATGGTATGCTAGACAAATGCATATCTTCAGCATAAGTCTCCAAAAATGGATGCTAGACAAATGCATATCTTCAGCATAAGTCTCCAGAAATGGATGCTAGACAAATGCATATCTTCAGCATGTCTCCAGTAATGGTATGCTAGATAGACACTTGGATGTCTGGAGCACTAGTCTCCAGCAATGCTATGACATAATTGTCGTATAAGTTTCCTGTAAGGCAGCAACAGATTATACGTACATATGTTCTACTACAGGAAATGAAATTTCGCCCATAATGTTGACGACAGCTGCGTTGAAAGAGAAGGTCCAATTGGTGCGTTGAGCAGCAAACCAAAGCAACAACTGCAGTCTATTTTAGTCTGGGAAAGGCGACGTACATACTATTGCTCCAGATTACGTAATGCCCACTCAGCACAGTTAGGTATATACATACGCATCAGTGATGTCATCGTCTACCGCATTCAACTGTTTGTTCCAACTCATTCTATCATCTTGCAGGACTTCTGCTCTTATTTCAGAAATAGGGTGCGTGTGGAACAAAGGTTCGAACTAGAGCCCTTTATCTTAACAAAAGCTTGGTAAGGTACGGCTTCATCAGAATAACAACATTGTTCAACTTTTGCCATTGTGAATCGAAACATACTAAAAGGACCATGTTATGCCCAGAATAATACAATCATCATAATCACCCCTGGAATGTTTTACCATTTTGGTGACACAGACAGGTTCGCAACCCATGATTTGCTTCTCGTCATGTCAACACCCAAAAATCCGTCAAAATAAGAAAAATATGTGACGTGTTCCATTCACATAACTTGAAGACGAATGTCGAGTAACTTTAAGCTCTATGAACCCCTAGACCATTTCACCAATTTCATTTATCATCCGAAATGACCAACCAGATTAAAGGACGTTAAGCTTTAAAAAATTGTCCTTCTATCTATTTTTCACATTAATCAAGATAAACATTAGCAGAAAGTGGCATCTACTTACTTCCTTATAAGCAGCAGGGAAATAAAGATTATATTAGTCTAAAGCGATAGCCGAATCTATTAAAAGTTGGTTGCTATGTGATTGAAATTTGGTTATCTTTGCATGGCCAGGAGTTAAACAAAAGAAAAATAAATGGCGAATTCCTCTTTGAGAAAAGCTAAGTATTTTAAAATTAAAACCAATAACAAAGAAAATCTCGAAAATGCTTAACTCCGCAAACAAATTGCATGAATTGCATGTTTTAAGGAAATTTACATTTTGTATGTAGTAAGTTTTTGTCTGTCTTTTACGGTTTGCCAGTTTTACAACATTCATTTAGAATGATGAGGTATTCAGAAACTATTCCCAGAAAATTCGAGCTATACATTTTATTTGTCATGTGAATCTATTTAACATACATTATTCAAATCAATTTACTTAGAGCCATTTTTTAGAAAAAAAAATGTCTAGCTTATTTCATCTAAAATGTAACTAGCAACGAAAGAAACTTATAGAAAAGCTTTGTGTCATATCAGTAGATGGTATTAAACTTAAATTCCAATTTGATATTTAAGGGACTTTTCGCTATTGAACTAATTCGTTCACAGACACCCAAACGGATATTTTATAAGACATATTTTATTCAGGGAACCTCAAAACATGCATTTACGGTGAAACCTCAGTATCGAATTTTTGGGTTGAATACCTACAATATGCAGGCAGAGACGGTATTGTTCTGATTCAAACAAACGCATGTTATTGACACCTCCTAAGAAATTGGTGCCAGTGGGATTACACTCACTGCAGATGCTATACAACCAATCATGTTATAATAAAGGCACACTTACTGCAGATGCTATACAACCAATCATGTTATAATAAAGGCACACTTACTACAGATGCAGTAATATCAATCATGTTATAATAAAGGCACACTTACTGTAGATGCTATACAACCAATCATGTTATAATAAAGGCACACTTACTACAGATGCAGTAATACCAATCATGTTATAATAAAGGCACACTTACTACAGATGCAGCAATACCAATCATGTTATAATAAAGGCACACTTACTACAGATGCAGTAATATCAATCATGTTATAATAAAGGCACACTCACTGTAGATGCTATACAACCAATCATGTTATAATAAAGGCACACTTACTACAGATGCAGCAATACCAATCATGTTATAATAAAGGCACACTTACTGTAGATGCTATACAACCAATCATGTTATAATAAAGGCACACTTACTGTAGATGCTATACAACCAATCATGTTATAATAAAGGCACACTTACTACAGATGCAGCAATACCAATCATGTTATAATAAAGGCACACTTACTACAGATGCAGCAATACCAATCATGTTATAATAAAGGCACACTTACTACAGATGCAGTAATACCAATCATGTTATAATAAAGGCACACTTACTACAGATGCAGTAATACCAATCATGTTATAATAAGGCACACTTACTACAGATGCAGCAATACCAATCATGTTATAATAAAGGCACACTAACTACAGATGCAGTAATACCAATCATGTTATAATAAAGGCACACTTACTGTAGATGCTATACAACCAATCATGTTATAATAAAGGCACACTTACTGTAGATGCTATACAACCAATCATGTTATAATAAAGGCACACTTACTGTAGATGCTATACAACCAATCATGTTATAATAAAGGCACACTTACTACAGATGCAGCAATACCAATCATGTTATAATAAAGGCACACTTACTACAGATGCAGCAATACCAATCATGTTATAATAAAGGCACACTTACTGTAGATGCTATACAACCAATCATGTTATAATAAAGGCAGACTCACTGCAGATGCTATAGTACCAATCATGTTATAATAAAGGCACACTCACTGTAGATGCTATAGTACCAATCATGTTATAATAAAGGCACACTCACTATAGATGCTATAGTACCAATCATGTTATAATAAAGGCACACTCACTGTAGATGCTATAGTACCAATCATGTTATAATAAAGGCACACTCACTGCAGATGCTATAGTACCAATCATGTTATAATAAAGGCAGACTCACTGCAGATGCTATAGTACCAATCATGTTATAATAAAGGCACACTTACTGCAGATGCTATAGTAGCAATCATGTTATAATAAAGGCACACTCACTGTAGATGCTATAGTACCAATCATGTTATAATAAAGGCACACTTACTGCAGATGCTATAGTACCAATCATGTTATAATAAAGGCACACTCACTGTAGATGCTATAGTACCAATCATGTTATAATAAAGGCACACTCACTGCAGATGCTATAGTAACAATGATGTTATAATGCAGGTACGCTCACTGCAGTTACTATAGTAGCAATCATGTTATAATGCAGGTACGCTCACTGCAGATGGTATAGTACCAATCATGTTATAATAAAGGCACACTCACTGCAGATGCTATAGTACCAATCATGTTATAATGCAGGTACGCTCACTGCAGTTACTATAGTAGCAATCATGTTATAATAAAGGCACACTCACTGCAGATGCTATAGTAACAATGATGTTATAATGCAGGTACGCTCAGTGCAGATGCTATAGTACCAATCATGTTATAATAAAGGCACACTCACTGCAGATGCTATAGTAACAATGATGTTATAATACAGGCACACTCACTGCAGATACTATAGTACCAATCATGTTATAATACAGGCACACTCACTGCAGATGCTATAGTACCAATCATGTTATAATACAGGCACACTCACTGCAGATACTATAGTACCAATCATGTTATAATACAGGCACACTCACTGCAGATACTATAGTACCAATCATGTTATAATACAGGCACACTCACTGCAGATGCTATAGTAGCAATCGTGTTATAATACAGGCACACTCACTGCAGATACTATAGTACCAATCATGTTATAATAAAGGCACACTCACTGCAGATACTATAGTACCAATCATGTTATAATACAGGCACACTCACTGCAGATACTATAGTAGCAATCGTGTTATAATACAGGCACACTCACTGCAGATACTATAGTACCAATCATGTTATAATAAAGGCACACTCACTGCAGATGCTATAGTAACAATGATGTTATAATGCAGGTACGCTCACTGCAGATGCTATAGTACCAATCATGTTATAATAAAGGCACACTCACTGCAGATGCTATAGTAACAATGATGTTATAATGCAGGTACGCTCACTGCAGTTACTATAGTAGCAATCATGTTATAATAAAGGCACACTCAAAGCAGATACTATAGTACCGTTTAAGTTATGATGGAGGCAAAGTATTACCCATCACCAGGCAGAGATAATGTACGCCATCAGAGGTTTGCAACTGAGAAGAGTAAGATTAATTATTGCTGTTCTTGATTATTGGGTAAAATAAGCTGTGTCGAAAGTGAGCTGTAAGCCATCTTTCAGTCTTAGCTCAACGGACACTGCTTATGAAATGTTTTACATTTTATTTTTACACTTGAATAAGTCGCCTCGTTATCAATAATTCCACATGTCTATATTGTGCGCACTTCAGCAGTTAATAATGCTATCAGCTATATATAGAATCTGTTACTTAAGAACAATGTAAGTATTAGTTTTGTTTTATTCTCTTTTTTCTTTCCCTAGCAGGTGCCTCATATACATGTTAAACAGAAGATACCGCACTCCACTCAAATATTCGACACCGATATTTCACCAGCAATGCCTGTTTTAAAGCCCCTGAATAAAAAGTGTTTCCAGAAAAAGAGGTACGTTTTTCGTATCTTAGAACAGCATAACTCAAAAGCATATTTCGGCTAAATATCATACTTGATATTTAAATATAATACCTTCCAAATATATTACACGATGATTTTCAGAATTATCCCCATATCCTCAGCTACTCTTTACACAGAGTTTTTTTCGAAGTATTTTATTTTCTGAAAAATGACCAACACTTTTATTAAATAACACACCTTAAACATATTTAGTATATACATTAAACTTCAATGTGTATTGAATGTCTGAGAATAGCTTATAAATCCGTTTTCAGCAGAAGGATACTTATATAATCTTGTTAAATTCGAAAACTATAAGAATAGGTGAAAATGAACATTAAACTGTACTCCCTTTAAAACATATAGCTTAATACTCATTCATCCCTTTCCATTCCTGTCGATTTTCAGTTGTTTCTCGCGATGTCATGAGAATACTACGCAATTTCAAATCCAGCATATAGCGTCTAGTTCTATAGCATTATACTCTCTATTATAGATATTTTGGATATTATTAGACTCTTAACATGCATGCCTTGAGTGTGCCACGCCTACTTGAAGGTACTAACCAACCTGAAAACATACTACTCTTATTAACTAAGATTATTAATAGGGTAGCATCTTCGGGGCCGATAGCGGGACAGAATCGAAGTTATCGCAGCATGGTATATAGTTGTGCTGTGTTGACATGCAGTATGTACGTGGTGGCACTAATAGAAGGAAAATGGGGCAGTGGTAGTCTGTGATGTTTTCACTAGCAGTGGAAGCCGATTGAGATCGAGTGGGTGGTATATTTAAATACCACTGATTTACGGGAACTTACAGTTTTAATATTTACATACATTCCATTGCTGTTGTGCAACAGTCATCAGCATCATTATCCGTTTCATTTTCTCTCAAGATGCACAATAACATACAATCGTAACGTCTCAAATGTGAATCGTCTCCGATTGGCACTAAAAATGCTTTATACTGTGAAAAAGTTCACTCCACATCAGAAGATGTGATTGGAGCAAAACAGAAATAGGACAGACACATCGTCGACTATTGGGTAAGATACTCCATCAGCAATTATTTCCGTAGCAACACCTCGTAGCACATTTCGTATTTCACGCATTATAGAAAATCCGATATTTTTTTTTTTCCAAATACTGTCTTCGCTTTCTTTTTCACACAGTCTATAACAGGTGTCACGGGTCTCTGATTAATTGCTTTCACAAGTTCATCGACAGCTTTCAATGCTCGAGGCATTTCGATGTTCGATGTTTCCAAATATGTGTTGAACTCGTAGATATATCTGCAAAATTCTTCTGTATGAATTGCAAATCTTGATGCAATCCATTTGAAGCAAGAGATTTTACAATCCTGATTGAAGAGCATGCACTGTCATCGAAGGCATTAATTGCCTGTAAAACAGTATTGTAATAGACAACATGCTGCGTCGAGCCACGTTCCCCAACGCGTTACTACAGGTAAATTATATACGGCGCGTGCAGTCGCCAGTGCAGGTCGGTCTCTATTTGGTAGGTATGCATGTGTCCCTCTATCGGTCCCCAAGTTTGGATCCCTAATTATTAGTCTACAAATGAAGGAAATGTTGATGTAATCTTCATTACACTATCATCACAATATGTGCACTTATTTCTCTAGTAGCCTGTATTGCATTCATGTTAGTTTGGTATAGTATAAACGAGTGTATTCCTTCCTCTTCTTCTCCAGAGCGTTCTGTAAATTAGTATGCATACAAACATGCAATGTGCGACGTTACTTCAGCTACAGACTTTTCAGAATTTGACTTTCTGTGCGAGTGTGATGAGAAGAAAATATCTAGAACCTAAGCTTAGTAATAAAGTCCATCATTTGCCTATTTCGCAATTGGTTGCATGAAGCATTACTAATTGATATTGTGGCAAGCAGATGTAATTTACGCCGCGCCGATCCAAACGACGTGCGTACGACATGATTAAGAGGCACGACGCGTCCCTAAAGGAAGTGAGCATGATCACTGCACTTGCAGCCGGCGCCAATATGAAGAAACATCCTCTGATTTATAGGATTCTTCTCGTCCTTGTCGCATTCCGCTGCACACAAGCTTCTTGTTCCAACACGAATACGCTTTTAGATAATGACGTCATGTGCTGCATTCCGTATATTGCTGTAATGAAAATAATAACAGAGTGAGATGATTCTCTGCAACACATGCAGCAGGTTCCGGGTTCGATTCTTGTCGGGCCAGCTAGAGGGACGTCAAAGAGTGACCCAATCGCGGCTAGGTTGTTATAGTTTTCTCCAAAACGTGACGTCGCCCTCCGTGGTGCTAACTTCATATACCCAAGGTCGTGGGTTCAAGCCCGGGAGAGGACGATGCATTTTTTCGGGTATAAAAATCCTTAGCATGGCTTCCGTTGGAAGGTAAGTAAAGCCGTTGGTCCCGTGTTGTAGATTTACGGCACGTAAAAGAACCTAAAGCCTAATAGAGAGGCCTCTGAGTAAAATTAAGCGCTCTTTCACGCCCGGTATAGAATGGGACGCTGAGAACCACAACAGTTAAAGAGCGTCCATAAATAACACGCCATTCCATTCCAAAATGTGATGGCAATAACCAATAATAAACAAAAGACGAACCTGGAAATTCCTATAATTCGTTTCGTAATCGGCTTACCCTCCCTATATGTAGGATTGACACCCCCATAGAACTTACAAGCCGATGCCTAGGGATCAGAAGCCTGTCGGGGAGCCAATGGTACGAAGCCAGAGAATGGAGAATCTGTTACGAGGGGTGGGCCAGGCATGAACATGAGGAAGTGAAATGTAATGTGATTGGAAAGGTGATAATGCAGCAATTGCTGGAATGAGTGTCGGGAGAAACCGGAGGACGGGGAGAAAACGGGCCCAGACGTCGCATCGTCCACCACAATGCGGGCGCTTGGGATCGAACCCGGGTCGCCTAGATGGGAGGCGAGAGGACTAACCGCTCAACCACCGCAAATCCCTAACCCAACAATGCTAAATTTACTGATTTCAGGGATCTTTTTTTCCTAGACTACTTACTCTATGGACCTGAATTTTTTACTGCTATTTTATACATATATGTGTAACCTTTTAACACAAGGGATTTAAGTTTTATAAGTTTTCATTTGAAATATTAATTGTTATTAGCAGGACTGCTTCTTCAATTTAAAAATTTTAACTTAATGCGATATAAAATCATAAGATAAAAACTATTTTTAAAAATCCTGTGTTGAAATGCACATTTGTGTGCTATAAATAGACCCACAAAATGTCAACTTTATAATTCTTGAGATAAAGACGCTTTTGTACATGAAAATTAAACTTACTGGAATTGAAGGTTGAAGTTTCGGTACAGTCCTGGGCCATAACAAGGGTTGTCAGATGAAACAAGTAAGCCAGTTCACAGTATAATATTTCCTTATGTGAACTTGGTTAGCCAACAAGCTCATAAACATAGCTATAATCTTTGAGAAAGGAGGATTTTCAAAATTGTTTATGAGAAACAACATTCAGCTAAGAAGCATATTCTGCAACACTCACAACTTTTAAAATAACTTTAATACCCTCAGAATTGAGACATTGAAGTGGTTTTTACGCCACTTTGAAGGGAAAACCTCAATACTCTTATCCAATAAAAGAGTAATAAAAAACCATTTTCATGATTTTTGCGATTCCGGAATCCTTAAAGGACCAGCAAGTGGAAGACTTGGCAACAGCGAGGGTGGTTTCCAGCCGCACAGTCCTAATCCCAAACTTTGGTAGAAGAGTGGGACAGAGTCATCATGTTCTATAAGCTTGGAACCGGTAGGGAACTCTGATGTCTGTGCCGGCCTCCATTCGTCTCCTGCAGCTTCTTCACCTCATCCGTACCTCCCGGGATCTGCTGGGGTCGATGAACAGGTGACCCCTTCGTCAATTGGTCAATGTCATTATCACAAAATGAAAATGTAAATGGCGTGTTATTTATGGACGCTCTTTAACTATTGTGGTTCTGAGCTTCCCATTCCAAATTGGGCGTGAAAGACCGCTTAATTTTGCTCAGAGGCCTCTCTATCAGGCTTGAGGTTCTTTTACGTGCCGGCTTTACTTCCCTTCCGAAGGAAGCCATGCTAAGGATTTTTTACACCCGAAGAAGTGCATCGTCCTCCGCCGGGTTTGAATCTGCGACCTTGGGTATATGAAGTCAGCATGGTAACCATTACATCACAGAGGGTGACGTCATTATCAGACCTCCAGTACTAAGCTTGAGCCCTTTGTGTTTCCAACGAGCAGGTCCCCGTGGGCGCACTCGCTGTGGTGCTTCGTGGCGCACGGGATCGTGGGTTCGAGTCCCGCCTTGGGCATAGGTGTTTCTGTGCTTGTAAATGTATCTATGTCTGTGTATGTATATGTAAGAGGAAAATGTTAAACATTAATAGGTCAGCTAAGGAAATATAGGAAACTGGAATAAGGAGGAAAAAATAATACAACGCCGGAGTCCTGACAAAGCTCCGGAACTGTATTTTTCTTATGTAAAAAGAAGAAAAAAAAAAAAAAAAAAAAAAAAAAAAAACTGACCCTAATAAGATAGGTCCACCAGATCCTGAAAACGATGTGTTCTAGCAAGGTAGAACAACCCTTCAGGTATTTCATCTCATCCCTTCCTCCCGGAGGTTGCTTGCGAGAAAAAAATCTGTTGTGCTCCATTTACACGACCTTCTTATAAACCAATGTTACAGAAGATTATTTTTACTTTCTCTGCACGTACTACGTACATAGTGACCCAAAAATTCGATACCGATTACTCACCAAAATACATGTTTTGAGACCCCCTGAATCAAAATAAGCATTTTAGCAAAATGTCCGTGAGAGAATGTGTGTGTCTATGGGCAGCATAGCTCAAAAACGAAAAGTCCTTTAAATATTGAACTTGGTATTTAACTTTGGTAACTTTCAAGGATGCGACGCAAAGATTTTCAAGAAAATCCCTCATCTACAACTAAACTTTACATGGAACATTTTTCGAAAATTTTGATTTTCACAAAAATGGCTTTAACAATTTTGATTAAAATACCTCATGTTTAAAATCTTTTTATGTCAAACGAAATGTATATGTTGAATTTTCTGGGAATAGCCTCTGAAGGCCTTTTCATTCTGGACGGCTTTTATATACCTGGCAAACCGTAGGAGATATAAAAAGCTTACTGCGCAAAAAAAGTAGATCTTATTACAACACAAAATTTATGTCATATACATTTTTTATAGAGTTAACAGTTTTCGAGATATTCCGGATTATTGGTTTCAATTTTAGCCACGGGAAGACATCATTTTTCTGGTTTCTCGTTTGGTTACTCCTTGCAAGCAAAGAGATTGAGGCTTCAATTGTTTCACAAAGCGATCAGCTTTTAAAGGACGAGCTATCGCTCTAGTCTGTGTATTTTCTTATTTCTCTTCTACTCACAAGGAAGCTAGTAATAAGACTAATTCTGCTTGCGTTTATCTTGATTAGCATGGTGCAGATAACAGTTTAATATTTTAAATAAAAGGTTTGTCTGCTGAACAGCTAGAGGACATTATGTGAATGAAACAAATCAGATTCCCCCCCCCCTCTTCTTACAGGAAACTAAGTAATAAGGACAATTTCTGCTAATGATAATTTAAATGTTTTCTCACAGAAGCCGTGTGTAGGACCGAAGTTGGATAGGTAGAGTCAGACTGAAACATTCAACGCCATAGCCGGGATTGGAACCACGGAACTCCGGATCTCTAGGCGGTTGCTCTGCCACTGAGCTACCATGGCACCATGCGGGCATAGCATTGAATTTCTCAACTGACTCGCATGTTTCCCAGTAAACCACAAGGTGCTCTCAAATTATTACACGCTGTTTCTGTGAGAAAACAATTAAAATTATCGTTAAGTTATAATATTCACAATGCTGGTAAGGTGCTACAACGACGTTACTGGACGATTCACTTCAGTTGGGTGAAGGCCCATGTTGGCATTGAAGGTAGTGAATTAGCTGACAGATTAGCTAAAGAAGCCTGTACAAGAGAAGAAATAATATATAATAAAATTCCCAAATCCACCATCAAATCGGAAATTAAAAGGGCAGGTATCGAGGAATAGCAGACTAGATGGAATAGTACCACAAAAGAGCAGTAACTAAATCCTTTTTTCCGCTAATTAAAGAAAGATTGAAAATGAATCTGCCAACAATTCCAGAAACTACAGCCATTTTGACAGGCCACGGGAAAACAATCCTATTTACATCGCTTTCATATAATAGACGACCCAATTTGCGAATGCAACAGAGCCCAACAGACAGTTAACCATCTTTTATAAGACTGCATAAACACAGAACATCAGAGAGCAATATTAATCAAAGAGGTTATTCAGAATGGAGATACCTGGCCTGTCAATAATCGACAGCTAATATTCCGGCATTTACCAAGTTTTTATACATATATTAAATCCATGGAGATCTAAACCAAATAGATACATAAATAAATTGTGTAATTAATATGTACTAATTTTGAGCATAGAGTAATTTTAAAAATAAATTAAACAGTCAAATGTAGTAATATAAAATTATTTTAATGACATGTGACTGCAGTGAGTTTATTTCTAAAACAAAGTTTAAGTTTATATTATATATTATTATTATTATTTATTGTAATAGTTATCATTATATTATAATGACAAACAAATGTAAAATCTTGTGTGTTGATAGCATTTACTAACACCACATGGCACGTAATGTTATCGTTGTAACGGGGCATGCAGATGAATATTTAATAAACAAACAAACAAAAAATAAATAAAATTATGACAATTGCTCATAGTATTTGGCTATACTATGAGTCCTAAAGTACTTACAACAATGTAAGTCGCCATTGGGGCTGTCATCTGAAAATAATTTGAGAACACCTTGTGCTTTACCGGGAAACATGCGTGTCAGTTGAGAAATGCAGTTACTTGTACGTAGAAGGCAGTACACTAGGCTAAGGCTATAGTCAAACACTAGACGATCGCTATGTGAGACAATTGAAATGCGGGTTTTTGCGTGGCTAGAAATAAAACAAAAGATGATTTCACGTTTGAGAAGCGTTCAAGTAATTTTAAACTGAGACCAATAAAAAGGATTATCTCGGAAACGGTTAACTCTACAAGTAAATTTAATAACACAAATTGTGTGTTTTAATGAGCTCTACATCTTTAGTGCAGAAAGTTTTTACCTATCTCTAACGGTTTACTGGTTATACATAATTCCTCCAGAATGAAGAGGTCTTGCAGAGGCTATTCGCAGAAAATTCAAGGTATACATTTTATTTGCCATATAAATAAATTTAGTATACGGTATTTTAATAAAAATCTTTAGAGTCATGTTTGGGGAAAACAAAGTTTTCAAAACTTTTACCGTGTATTAAGTAGTTTGGGATGGGGGATTTTCCTGAAAATCTTTGTGTCGCATCCTTGAAATATAGTAGGTACTAAACTTATATACCAAATTTGGTATAAAATGATTTTTTCGCTTTGGAGCTATACTGCTATAGACACATACACACAGACGATTTTCTAAAAATGCTTTTTTTTTAATCCAGTGGACCTGAAAACATGTATTTCCTGTGATATCTTGACATCGAACTTTTGGGTTTAATACAATACCTTCTCTATACACTAAATGTAGAGAAAGTAAAAGCTAATTCTACCTTATAAGATGAGTTGCCTTCTCCTTAAAGTGCCAATAAAAGACCAATTGTTTTAAAGCTTAACGTTCTTTAATCTGGTTGGTCATATCGGACGATGAATGAAATTGATGAAATGTTGCTCATATGATATTTGGAGCTTAAAGTTACCCAACATTCGTATTCTCAGGATAAGGGAAAACCCCGAAAAAAACCTTATCCGGGCAACTCACCCTAAGCGAGATTCGAACTCACGACCTGTTGAATGTGACGCAGACACACTACCCAGGCGGGCCAACCAGTTTTTGATATTTCGCTACATTCAGCACTACACTTAAAACTGCACACAACGAGTTCCGCAAAAAAGAAGTTGAGGAAGTGGTGAATATCGACACGGTTGGCGGAGGTCGCTGAGGTACGCACTTGTGAACGGTAGGTCTGCGGTTCGAATGCCGCTAGACTATCGTCCCTGAATTATTTTTTCTCCCCTGGTTTTCCTTAGTTCTCTCTGGCACGTGCCGGGTAGAATTAAGGAGGAGCTAACAGATGCAGTCCTTAGTCACTGGGGCAAGGTACCCCATGTAAGGCCCTTGGGGCCCTTTGAGGCCTAACGTGAGGGAGAGATGGGGAAAGAGACCCGAAGGGCGACTAGATTCGGATAACGGCGACTAAAGCATGGCCGCGCCGAGGCTGAGTGGTCGCCTCTCACCGAAACGCATATGTGATTTGTGGTAGACAAAGCGGATTTCTCCGGTTTCCCCCGCCATCGCATTCCACCGGTGCTCCATCTTCATTCCATATATCATCAGTGTCATCGCCTGCGGTGCCATGCTAGTAAAAGCGGACGTTAAACACTATAAAAAAGTGCAAGCAAAGGCTCCTGATTGAACGCCTCCAAGGACCCCCGAACCTCGAGGGGCTCCCCGTGTGGGCCCGAGAAGACCCGAATGTGTGTCCAGATAAAGTGGTTTTGCGACGACGCCAGGAACTAACTTCCACACCGCCCAGCCGCAAACCACCGAAAATCGCCGCCTGGTCCTTCAACACTGAAACAGATGCCCTAGTTGTGTGGCTAGAAAATGTTGACAGAACACTCCCAGCATTCACCTGACAACCCTAAAACCCATGAATTAGAAAGACTAGCCATGGAAATCGAACAAATGTGCTCTCAAATGCGAGACGCACACTGTCGTAGCGCCAAATCGCTTGGACACATACCGGGTAAGTACCCTTTGTAACATAGCCTTGCTGCACCTTATTTTATCGTTTAATTTATGTCAGTTGCAACTGCATACTTCTTTCACACATAATCCCGTATATATTTTAAATTTCTGTATTACTCTAATGTTCGAATGTTCGAATTAATAGGAGCACTTCATGTGTCCTCAAATAAGTTGGAACATATGGGAAACATAGCAGCACCGTTAACGTGAGAACGGCCGCGTCGTGGCAGAGTGGTTGGCCACTCACCTCTCGTCGAAGCGGCCCGGGTTCGATCCCGGGCGACCGTATGTGGGATTTGTGGTGGACAAAGACGCGCAGGGGCTTGGTTTTCTCCGGGTTTTCCAATTTATCCCGCTATCGCATTCCACCGGTGCTCCATTTTCATTCCATATATCATCAGTGTCATCGACTATGGTGCCATGGTAGAAAAAGCGGACGTTAAACACTATAAAAAAGACTGCAAGCATGGACATGGTCCCCAACGGCTCCTGATTGAACGCCTCCAAGGCCTCCCGAACCTCGAGGGACTTCCCGAATTGGCTCTATCCCAAAAGCAACCAAAAATGGGTCCCGATAAAGTGGTTTCGCGACGATGCCAGGGACAAACTTCCACACCGCCCAACTGCGATCCACCGAACACCGTTGACTTGTTCTTTAACCCAATGAATCAGGAAGGTCAGCCACGGAAATCGAACTCACTGCTCTCGAATGTGAGCCGCACATACCATCGCACAGCCACTTTGCTCAGTACTCTTTGTAACATAGACTGCAGCATCTGCTCATTTAATTATCATTTCATATCAGTTTTCACAGCATACTTCTTTGACACACAATTCCGTAGTTATTTTAAATTGCTGTATTTCTCTAATTTTATAATGTTCGGATTAATAGAAGTACTTCAAATAGACACAAATGAGCTGGAACATATAGGAAACATAACAGTGCCGTTAATGGGGGGTTTAGTATCAAAATCTACCACACCCATTTTTTCATACGCCCTATTTGGTATTTTCAAGTTCAATCAATAGCCCATTTAAAATGCTTTGCGAAGATGACAATTCGTTTCAAAACCTGACATATCCATCGGAAAAAGATGCTGCGTATATTTCGAAACCTAACACATCCACTGACCAATCGTTGAGAGCACTTTAATTGGTAATCCATTTACTAGGCAACTAGTACTAGGGACGAGAGGCAGCGTAATAAAATCTCTGCAGACTCTGTAGGCAATTCAGTTTCATGTTAGTGCGTGTCCAGCTAGTTACTGCACCGCATGTTAAGCGACCAGCAACAGCTAGACTTGACAACTGCGAGGGCTGGGTTCCAGCCGCACACTTCATAAAAAAACTTTAAAGTCACACCTTAGGCAGAGGAATGGGGCAGGCTTATCTTTTTCTGAAAAATGCTGTATATAAGGCCTGGCAGGCAAAACGAAAGAGGTATAAACTTACCCTCCCTCTCAGCCACGTAGAGTCAAAGAAACCGGTGGGCGGTGGCTCACATGTGCAATATGGGTGAACGGCGGTTGTTTAATAGGGACTGGGAGAAGAAGTATTGTTTTGTTCTTCAAGCAGGTCTTTCATTCATATTCTGTAGTTCCCGTTACCTATTTTGTGCCTTCCTAACAAACCCTTGAGTACAAAAGTATGCATTTGATTACGTCGGAAAAGACGAATCATCCAAATTCTAAACAACCGCCACTGCTGCACACGTAACCTCTCCACTTCTCTGACAGGTGGTAGAAAAAAGGAAGGGGCGACTGTAGGGGTAGAGCATTTCACACCGAAGGTGCTTATCTTACCGGCCCTGCTATAGTAACAACTGCCACT
Organism: Hymenopus coronatus; assembly: GCA_030762935.1. NCBI lineage: Eukaryota > Metazoa > Arthropoda > Insecta > Mantodea > Hymenopodidae > Hymenopus > Hymenopus coronatus. The sequence goes on from CM060900.1 coordinate 19,329,925, forward strand.
GTTACTCACGTAACCTCTCCACTTCTCTACCAGGTGGAAGGAAAAAGGAAGGGGCGATTGTAGGGGTAGAGCGCTTCACACTGGGGATGCTTATCTTACCGGCCCTGCTATAGTAACAACCGCCACTGTTACTCACGTAACCTCTCCACTTCTCTACCAGGTGGAAGGAAAAAGGAAGGGGCGATTGTAGGGGTAGAGCGCTTCACACTGAGGATGCTTATCTTACCGGCCCTGCTATAGTACCAACCGCCACTGTTGCACACGTAACCTCTCCACTTCTCTACCAGGTGGAAGGAAAAAGGAAGGGGCGATTGTAGGGGTAGAGCGCTTCACACTGAGGATGCTTATCTTACCGGCCCTGCTATAGTAACAACCGCCACTGTTGCACACGTAACCTCTCCGCTTCTCTACCAGGTGGAAGGAAAAAGCAAGGGGCGATTGTAGGGGTAGAGCGTTTCACACCGCGGGTGCTTATCTTACCGGCCCTGCTGTATATGTTCACAATAACATGTCGGAGCGGGTGGACGAGAATTCTCCCACCCATCCGTCCTCGGACTACAGCTGGGCATCCCGTTCTAGAATACTTACTTATATCACGCTATGGCATGACTAGTTGACGGAGGTAGGTTCACCCACCCTCCCCTCTACCGACTACGGTTCGGCATCCCTGTTTTTGAGGATGGGGTGAAGATTATTTACATCTGCTGCTGAAGTGGACAACAACTAAGAGAGAGCTTTCATCAGCGGCGGAGGCGAAGGTTGAAGTTACTGCCGTTATCCAACGGTAATACTGAAACCTGTTAAGAAAACGGCACTGTAGCATGAAAACACAAGGTTTAAGGGGATCCGAAATGCCCAGTCTAAATTGCCAATGTTAAAATTTCACCCATTATCGCAGTAAATATTTAAGATAATTAGCTAAAAATTTCAAGGTATATTCAGCATTACCTTTACTGTTGATTGATGAAAAACACAGTACTTCTGTACATTAGAAAGAGAATTTTGATTTTTCAAATAAAGCTCTTAAAATTTTATTGAAAAATGATGATTTTTGAATTAAAAAAAATAACTAATCCGTATACATAGAAACGTTTTCCTTAAAATAAATTCTGTTTAGGTGCAAATGTATGGTAAACATTTCAGCCCGTATTGTCAATTAGCTTCTGAGATAATTGGGCATCTGTATAGAAAATTTTACTTCTTCAGAAATTGCTTTCAAATATAAGATTAAAAAAAGATGCAACCTAGCTTTCCAAACACAACTTCGCAGTGCTTCGAAACTCTCACATGAAGGAAATATGAGCGAGATGCCAATGCTGCGAATAGTTTTAGTAGAAATTTCCGATCAAAATAAGTAAAATATCTCTTCTCTAACATTAATATTTACAAATTTATTGATGTTTACTACGTTAGTGCAGCAAAATGTTCTAAAAACTGCTATGCGGGGTTATTTTTAACAATAATTTTAAACTATTTACAATTAGCGTACCTCTTGAAAGTTTACCAAAATGAGCAGGAGATTCCAGTTATTCATGTCCAATTAGAACATGAAAATGGGGGGGGGGGAAATATGAAAATGTCATTTCGAGTCTCCTTAAGTTTTAAGTTACACTCGGCCATATTTTAGGTGAGGTAAAGTACACTCCAATCCAGTAGCTAGAGTTATGCTTGGGAAAAAGAGGAGGTCACGTTTTTACAGCTATAGTCATATGCACGTTGTCGCTGTCCTATTGGTCTACCTTGAAGTCGGTTTGAATTAGCGTCAGTGAAATACTTTATAAACAGACGTGTACATACCTCTTGAAAGTGCTTTGATGCGCCGGCTCTGCTCATCCACGTAGAACACAAGTTTGACTCTCACTGCGGGGGAGAAAGAATGACTGGGGTATGTGACACGGGGTAGACTCAAAAATAGAAGTACTTCACTTTAGATTCCACTGAATTAATGCTTTTATTCACCTTGGTTACTTGTCGAGGCACTAATCCTACGAGCGACTCCCGACATAATAATTCTTGAAGACGTGGAAATGTTAATAACTAGTACTATTTCTTCTGCTCACTAAGTTCTTGCTTCGACGCTCATCGGTAATTACTGCGTACTTCCCTATTACGCGACAACTCAACTAGTGCGATAACTACAATGCTTCGCGTAATAATATCACATGCTCGGGCAGTAACACCGCCGCATTCACGTGCGTACAACGTACAACCTATAGCGTACCGTATACAGCATCACAAGTGTAACAAGTAGCCCAACAAGAAGAAAAAGAAGCCTAATTTCATGTAAGCGCATCGCTTATATACCTAGAATATCTAATTTTGAGGCTCGTTCCTGATTGGTTAAAAGGAAGCGCGAAAATAACGTTGTCACGAGATTAATTTTGTAAGTTCTTTGTAATAGACTCATGTGACCGCTCTTTATAATGAAAAAGTCCCGAGCTGCTAACATTTAGGGAAGAGACCTTTCTCTAAAAAATACTGTTACTTACTCTGCCACTTGGTAAAACATAAATAACTGAGAAGATATCGTTTTTTTTGTTTTTTTTTAATCAGAAAGTTATACTTTAGGTATTCGCAGCATTGTTTCGTTCATGTGAGAGATTCAAAGTATTGCAAAGTTGTGTTTGGAAAGATAAGTTACTTTTTATTTCTTTTTTTATGTTTGAAAGTAGATTCTGAAGAATCAATTTTTTATACAAATGTTCCATTATCTCAGAAACTAATTGACACTAAGGGCCGAAATTTTTACTACACGTTTGCACCTAAACGAAAAAGGCTTTATGTATATGGCTTAGTTATTTTTTTAAAAATTAAAAATAATTTTTCAATAACATTTTAAGACTTTTATTAAAAAAAATCATTTATTTCCTTCTGATGAGCAGAAGTATTCTATTTTCCATCAATTATCAACTAAGGTGTTTCTGAATATACTTTGAAAAATTTAGCTCATTATGTTAAATAGTTGCTGAGGTAATGGGTCAAACTTTCACGGCATTTCGATTGGACAGCAGCTAAGATGGAGACGAAGGTTGAAGCTACTGTCGTTATCGAACGGGAATAACGAAACCTGTATTAAGAAAGCGATACTTAGCATGAAAACACTAGGTTTAAGTTTTAAGTTACACTCAGGCATTTCGGTCGTATTTTAGGTGAGGTAAAGTACACTGCAATCCAGTAGGTAGTGAGTGACTTTTACGTTCCACAGGTTTTTAACTTAATAGTAGTCGAAATGGGATTTTCATAATTTTTTTCCATTTTCATGTTTTAATTGTATATGAAAATTTAGAATCTCCCGCTTATTTTGGTGTAACTTTCATAGAGCTGCGCTAATTGTAAGTAGTTTAAAAAGGTTGAAAATAATCCTTCGTAGTGATTTTTAGAACATTTTGGTACACAAAACTCGAGTTGGTAAAACATAAATAACTTTGTAAATATTAGTGGTAGAGAAGACATCCTTTTTTTTTATATTAATCAGAAAGTTATACTTCATGTGAGAGTTCAAAGTACTGCAAAGTTGAGTTTGGCAAGTTAAGTTACTATTTATTTGTTTTTTTTTATGTTTGAAAGTAGTTTCTGAAGAAGTCAATTTTTTATACAAACGTTCCATTATCTCAAAAACTAATTGACACCAAGGACCGAAATTTTACTACACGTTTGCACCTAAACTGGCTTTATTTTAACGAAAAAGCTTTTACGTATATGGATTAGTTACTTTTTTTAAATTAAAAAAGATCATATCTTTCCATCTAATGAGCAGAAGTACTCCATTTCCCATCAATCATCAACAAAGGTGTTTTTAATATTCATTGAAAAATTTAGCTCATTATGTTAAATAGTTACTGAGGTAATGAGTCAAACTTTAACATAGGCAAGATAGGGCATCTTGACTGGACAACAGCTAAGAGAGAACTTTCATATGCGGCATGGAGACGAAGGTTGAAGTTACTGCCGTTATCCAACGGGAATAACGAAACCTGTATTAAGAAAACGATACTTAGCATGAAAACACTAGGTTTAAGTTACCTTCTGGCAGCTCGGCCATATTTTAGGGGAGGTAAAGTACACTCCAATCCAGTAGTTAGAGTTATACTTATACAGCTACAGTCGTATGCACGTGATTATGCATACTTCGATTCGGACAGGGCGTTTTTATTTATGGACGCTCTTTAAATACTGTGGTTCTCAAGTCCCATTCTGTACTGGGCGTGAAAGGCCGCTTACTTTTGCTCAGAGGCCTCTCTATCAGCCTTGAGTTTCTTTTACGTGCCGTAAATCTACGATATGGGACCCACGGCTTTACTTCCCTTCCGAAGAAAGCTATACTAAGGATTTTTACCCACGAAAAAATCCATCGTACTCCGGCGGATTTTTACCCGCGACCTTGGGTATATGAACCATTACACCACGGAGCGCATTCCTGCATATTGTCCCTCTACAATTTGTCCCTATTTGAGGAATTTCCACTTTAGTTTGCCAGTGACTTATACGTTCGACAGTTTTTAACATGATGTGATATAGAAACACTGTCGAGTTGATTCACAAAGGTTTCCTTGCGGAAAGAGTTGTACGACACACACCTAAAGCATTGAATCATCGTTACAAGACTTCCTGGTAGTGCTGTTCGGAAGGATGCATCGCAATCCTAATGACTTGCGCATTCTACAGCAACAAACGGCCAAGTAGTTGAGTATAACACCGCATTCTACAGCAATTAACGGCCACATAGTTGAGTATAACATCGCATTCTACAGCAACTAACGGCCAAGCAGTTGAGTATAACATCGCATTCTACAGCAATTAACGGCCACATAGTTGAGTATAACACCGCATTCTACAGCAACTAACGGCCAAGCAGCTGAGTATAACAACGCATTCTACAGCAACTAACGGCCAAGAAGCTGAGTATAACATCGCATTCTACAGCAATTAACGGCCACATAGTTGAGTATAACACCGCATTCTACAGCAACTAACGGCCAAGCAGCTGAGTATAACATCGCATTCTACAGCAACTAAAGGCCAAGCAGCTGAGTATAACACCGCATTCTACAGCAACTAACGGCCAAGCAGCTGAGTATAACATCGCATTCTACAGCAACTAACGGCCAAGTAGTTGAGTATAACATCTCATTCTACAGCAACTAACGGCCAAGTAGTTGAGTATAACATCACATTCTACAGCAAATAACGGCCAAGTAGTTGAGTATAATACCGCATTCTAGAGCAATTAACAGCCGCTTAGTTGAGTGTAACATCGCATTCTACAGCAACTAACGGCCAAGCAGCTGAGTATAACATCGCATTCTACAGCAACTAACGACCACTTAGTTGAGTATAACATCGCATTCTACAGCAACTAACGGCCAAGCAGCTGAGTATAACATCGCATTCTACAGCAACTAACGGCCACTTAGTTGAGTATAACATCGCATTCTACAGCAACTAACGGCCAAGCAGCTGAGTATAACATCGCATTCTACAGCAACTAACGGCCACTTAGTTGAGTATAACATCGCATTCTACAGCAACTAACGGCCAAGCAGCTGAGTATAACCGCGCATTCTACAACAACTAACGGCCACTTAGTTGAGTATAACATCGCATTCTACAGCAACTAACGGCCAAGCAGCTGAGTATAACATCGCATTCTACAGCAATTAACGGCCAAGTAGTTGAGTATAACATCGCATTCTACAGCAACTAACGGCCAAGCAGCTGAGTATAACATCGCATTCTACAGCAACTAACGGCCAAGCAGCTGAGTATAACATCGCATTCTACAGCAATTAACGGCCAAGTAGTTGAGTATAACAACGCATTCTACAGCAACTAACGGCCAAGTAGCTGAGTATAACATCGCATTCTACAGCAACTAACGGCCAAGCAGCTGAGTATAACATCGCATTCTACAGCAATTAACGGCCAAGTAGTTGAGTATAACATCGCATTCTACAGCAACTAACGGCCAAGCAGCTGAGTATAACATCGCATTCTACAGCAACTAACGGCCAAGCAGCTGAGTATAACATCGCATTCTACAGCAATTAACGGCCAAGTAGTTGAGTATAACAACGCATTCTACAGCAACTAACGGCCAAGTAGCTGAGTATAACATCGCATTCTACAGCAACTAACGGCCAAGCAGCTGAGTATAACAATGCATTCTACAGCAACTAACGGCCAAGCAGCTGAGTATAACATCGCATTCTACAGCAACTAACGGCCAAGCAGCTGAGTATAACATCGCATTCTACAGCAATTAACGGCCAAGTAGTTGAGTATAACATCGCATTCTACAGCAACTAACGGCCAAATAGTTGAGTATAACATCGCATTCTACAGCAACTAACGGCCAAGTAGTTGTGTATAACATTAAGTACGGTAGAGTAGTTAACAGTTCTGTACACGTAATGTGAATTAAAGTCACCAAAATGTGAATTTTACAAGTTCTATGGCACTGAACTAGTATTTTTACTTTCCCTACACGTATTATGTAGATAGTGTACAGAGGAGGTGTTATATTGCATCCAAAAATTCGATAACGAGATTTCTCCGGAAATACATATTTTGGGACTTCCTGAATAAAAAAAAAACATTTTTACAAAAAAGTCCTTGTGTGTGTCTGTGGGCAGCATAGCCCAAAAACGAAAAACCCGTTAAATACCATACTTGGTATTTAAATTCACTATCTTCCAAGAATGTGACACGAAGATTTTCAAGAAAATCTCCTCACCCCCAACTGTCGTTTACATGGACATATTTTCAAAATCTTCGCTATTCTCAAAAATGGCTCTAACTATTTTGATTATAATATCGTACATTAAAGATATTTACATGATATATAAAATGTATAACTTGAATTTTCTGGGAAAAGCCTCTGAAGACATCTTTATTCTGGATGAATTTTGCGCAATTTTGTAAAACCGATAGACAAAAAAATGTAGATCTCATTAAGACACAAAATGTATCTCTTTTACATTTTTTCGTGGAGTTGAACGCTTCCTAGATGTTCCTTGTTATTGGTTTCAGTTTTAAAATACCTAAACTTTTCTCATATGTGAGCTTGTCAAGTTTTTGCCACGCAAAGAAACTGATTTCAATCCCATGGCAGCCACATTTTTAAACATTTGACTGTCGGTTTAGCCTAGTGTATTCCCTTATTTCCCTCCTACTTATAAGGAGCTAAGTAAAAAGATCGTTTATCTCGATCAGCAAGAAGTATATACAAGAATAAGCTTATAAACAATAATTTGTTACAGATATGTAGAGAAAGTCATGTGAATGGAACACATCAGACTTTTTTTTTACTTTCTCTATACATACTATGTCTGTAGTGTATAGATAAAGTATTGTATTGCACCCAAAAATTCGACACCGAAATTTCACCGGAAATGCTTTGAGACCCCCTGAATCCCCCCCCCCCAAAAACATTTTTAGAAAAAATTTCCGTGTGTGTGTTTGGGCAGCATAGCACAAAAACGAACAGTTTGGTATCTTCAAAAGATGAGACACGAAGGTTTTCAAGAAAATCCCGCTACCCCTAACTACCCTTTACAGGTAACATTTATTGAAAATGTTGTTTTTCTAAAAAATAGCTAACAATTTTGATTAAAATACCTCATGTTTAAGATATTTTTATGACAAACGAAATATATATCTTGAATTTTCTGGGAAAAGCCTCTGAAGACCTCTTCATTCTGGATGAATTTTGTATAAGTGGCAAATCGTAAGAGATATGCAAAAACTTTCAATATAAAAAATGTAGATCTCATTAAACACAAGTCAGCCATTTTCGAGATATTCCGAATTATTGGTTTCAATTTTAAGCCACTGAAACTTTTCTCAAACGGGAAGACATCTTTTTTCTAGTTTCTCGTTTGTTTACTCCTGGCAAGCAAAGAGATTGACATAGCGACCGGCTTTTAAAGGACGAGAATATCGCTTTAGCCTTCTTAGTTCCTTCTACTTACAAGGTAGCTAGTAATAAGACTAACTCTGCTTATGTTAATTTTGACTAGCATGATGTAGATAACGCTTTGAATAAAATAGATAGAAGAATAAGGTTTTGAGCAATAATTTGTTACAGAGATGTAAAGAAATGGTGTGAATGGAACACATCAGAGTTTGATATTCAGGATGGCCTAAAACATGAATTTGCAGTGCGATTGTTTTGGGTGCCGAGGCGTCCTCATGGCCACAGTGGAGATGCGTAGGAGGAATCTGAATGCAGCTAGAAGCTTCCTCTGCCACGGTGGCTGTAATTGCCACAAACACATGTTTGTGATGGGATATCTTGCATTAAATCAGATGTAGCATCCAGACGTACACGTGACAAAAAAGGAAGAAGAAGCCGTTGATAGTCTCTTGTCTCTTGAGAGTTTAGATGCGTGCCTGTTTAACCAGCTGCTGCAGAAAAACCTCTTCATTTTAGATCCTATAGCACTTCCTTGATGGTGTATTTAAGTCTATGGAGTGTTTTTTGCTTACCCTAGGTAGAGAGGGTATTCTATTCCATCCGACAAATGTTATACCGAGATTTTACCGTAAATACATGTTTTATGGTTCCCTGAATAAGAATAATAACTTTTAGAAAAATGTTCGTATGTGTCTGGACAGCGTAACTCAAAAATGAGAAGTCGCTCAAATACCAAAGTGGCATTTAAGTTCGGTATCTTCAAGGAAAATTACAAGACATACTCATTTTCCTTCCGTATTTTAGAATTCGCAACACCTCAAAAGGGAGTAAATTTCATTTATAGTGTAATAGTTATACTGTAAAGATAGACACCTTTAAATACCTTTTATCTCCTAATTTCTCAAAGTATTTTCGCAGTGGAAAATGTGATGATAACGAGGACCAGAAATTTTCATTCTGGAAGAGTTTTGCATAAGTGATAATCCGTAAGATATAGACAAAACCTTAATTTAAAAAAATGTGGATCTTTTAAGAACACACAGTATGTGTCAAACACATTTTCCTGTGAATATCTTCAAACAGTTTAGGAACAGAAAGTTTGTTTGAAGTTGCGCAACACCCTTAGAAGAAATTTATCATTATACTCATATCACAAATAACTCAAACGTTTTCCTAAGCCAGCTATGTGGTATATGCTCCAAATATAAACTGCTCTTTTCTATTTGAAGTGTCCGAGACCGAACCTTGAAGATGTGTCGAAACAGTGGAACGTCAGGAGATGGACATCCCTCACCTGAAGGTCGCGGAGGCGACCGTCCTAGTTAGCGTCTTTCTGAGGTGAACGGTGTTGGTTCAGTAATTGAAACCCAAACTGTTTGGCACAAATAATCCCGTCATGTGCACAGTTTTCTCACATGTACTGTTATGTTTCCTATATATTTCAACTCAATTTGAGGGCACGTGAGGGGTCTAGTTTCAAAGTCTACCACATCCACTTTTATAGTTCAGAGAAAATTGAGAAAAACTTATGGCTGTGTTTGCTGGACATAGCAGGTTTTGGTAATAAGCTCTATTACTAAGCATATTAAATCTTCCTAATTTTCTTTCAACTGAATTGCTGAAAGTTGTATTTTGAATATTCAAATTCGCAAGACAGTTCCTCACAATACCTTCGTCATGATGGTTGATGATTTGTCCAATTTGTAGATGTCCATTTCGAAGGCTGATAGACTTGTTTCCGAGCTGTTTCAAGTGTACAAGGAACAATAATGGACATCTTATCTGTTGTCTAAAACCGTTGCAACTAAACTGACTCACAACATGCCTTGTCCGACCAACTATTGCGGACTGTATCTGGTAATTAGGTACAGCAATGTTCTGTCGCTGTTTGCTGTATTGCAGAAGGGTGAGGTTGCAGGTCTTGTGACACGCGACGTCACGGTTGCTCATTTCTGGTATGATGCATTGCTAAAACAAACTGCAATAAAATCAACTTCCGTTACTTTCAGCTTCAACACATTTGTTGATATTATTATTATACATGTATAGTAATATTTTATAATAAGAGTAAGTATTACTTTCTCTAGCCCGTATGTGCAATGTACATAGTGTATAGAGAACGTATTGTATTCCATAAAAAATTCGATACAGAAACTTCACTGGAAATATATGGTTTGAGTCAGAAAAAGTGGACAGCACAGCTCAAAATCGATTAAATACCAAGCTTGGTATTTAAATTCAGTATGTTCCAAGGATGCGACACGAATATTTTTAGGAAAATCCCCACACTCCAACTACCATTTACATGGTATATTTTTAGAAAATTATTATTTTCTCAAAAATGGCTATAACGATTTTGATTAAAATACCGCACTTTGTCAACCAGATCTAATGGAATAAAGTTCAGAATAAAAGATTCTCACAGGCCCAGAGAGGATGACCACAGAAATCTTGAGCAGTACACATTTTAACAGTCGCATACCTCCATTATTCTTTTGCCAGAAATTTGACTTAAAAGTGAAGTCCTCATTACGGGACACTGAGACTGAAATTTGGACTACAATATATCAAAAATCGAAAATTACTTTTTCAGAAAATAGTTGCTGGAACCTTTGGGCGTCTATAGAAAATCCACAATTAGCTTTCTCCCCTAGCTTCGGGTTCTACAGACATTTAAAGATGGTACAATACACCTGTTTCCTAGCACACTATTTCAGTAAACAACGTTTTGCACAAAACAGCCGGTCCTCATGGCCGCGCTCGCCAAAGCGTCTCGCTTTGGTGTTTCGCAGCGCAGGGGATCGTGGGTTCGAGTCCCGCCTTGGGCATGGGTGTTATATGTTTGTGTATGTGTGTGTAAAAAGTGAAACAGAAATTCAGTAATCATAAAGTAATCAAAGTAAACAAATTGGGTAAATAAAAAGTAGGGTATACAGCGCCGGAGTCCCGATCAGACTCCGGAACTGTATTTTAAAAAAAAAAACACAAAAAAAACGTACATCTACCTACACAACCTCAAAATGTTACACGCGTCTCAGTGTTTGTTTAAATACAACTAACATTTTCCAGAATGTGACGACATATCCACTATAATATTACAACGAACTCCAATAGTAATATTTCCAAAAATGTATTTAAATGAAAAGATAATTAATTTTAAAAATTATGACAGTTCATTAATCAACATTGTTGTTAATGTTTTTGTGTGTGTTTTAAAGCTTCAATGTAGAAAACTTCAGCCAATTTTATAAAATTTTGATGTGTCTAGAACATTTAACTATGCAATATAATCACATAATACATTTATGGACTAATTTATAGCTTGAAAAGCATTTATCCAATTTGGATGAAAGTTGATATTCATATTAATATAACCCAAGGGCAATTGCAGTAAAATTATCAGAACATTTTTTTTATTTATTTATGGACGCTCTTTAACTGCTGTGGTTCTCAGCTTCGGATTCTATAATCGGCGTGTAAGACCCTTATTTTTGCTCAGAGGCCTCTTTTACGTGCCGTAAATCTGCGACAGGGGACCAACGGCTTTACTTCCCTTCCGAAGGAAGCCATGCTAAGGACTTTTACGCCCGAAAAAATCTATCGTCCACCGCCGGGTTTGAATCCGCGACCTTGGGTATATGAAGTTAGCATGGTAACCATTACACCACGGAGGGCTACAGAACATTTCAGAATAATCTATACACAAATTTATAAATTGAACATCTTACCTTCAGTGTCCCTTAAACTTTCGGCTTCTTCATGAATTTCAGATGATAGTGATAATTTATTTCACCATTTGGCATACATGCAATGCAATACGTTTCATCAGAAACTCATTAAAATGCATCTGTATGTTGTAAAAATTAAGTCGCCTGATTCTGTTTTAATGCTAATTTTAAAAGAATTCACACTTACATTTAAAGGTAATTTATTATACAATTTCACTTTAAGGTAAAGATGAGTATTAAGAGATTTATGTAATCTAAATTTAGGTGGTACTATGTTATTTTTGCACCTTGTATCATGGGTATGCACGTCATAAAAATACCTCATCTGTCTTTTAGAGAGGAATACAATTCAAGTATGCACACAAGGATGCCACAGTTAAAATACCAAATTCTTTAAAGATGGGTCCACAATTTTGGCGAGAATCAAAATTTTGTATTATTCTAAGAGCCTTCTTCTGGAGCAAAGATACTTGATTGGCTTCCCCACTGCTACCCAGAGCAAAATACCATAGTTTACATGGCAATAAAATAAACTATAATAAACAGTCAATAAAGTGCTAATGGAACCACACATTCTAAGTTCTCTTTAGACAAATAAAACAATAAAACCATGATGTTCGTAACAATTTCGATAGAAATTTCGCTTTTTTCTAGCGCTTTATGGCGTGATTCTAATCCTTTGTATACACAAGAAAGGTCCCGGAGGCCCCGGGTTCGATTCCCAGCTGGGGGAATTTTTCTTTAGCCAGAATTATTCCCTATCCCGCACAGAGTCTGGAAGAATATATATAACAGTGAATGTGTGTGTGTGATTGAGGGAAAAAATGATTTAAACCAAACGTAAAAAAGGAACCTACAGACAACGAGTTCTTTCAAATGCAAAGCCCCCGATATGACCTTAGATGTTAAAGGGGCCTATACAAATGAGACGAAAAAAATATCCAATGCCAAATACAAAAGGGAAAAAACACCGAGAAAGAAGGGAAAGCAGATACATAAGAATGCGTATACAAACACAAAGAATCATAAAACAGAATTTAGCGCCTAACGTAACGTCTAGCGCTTGTTTTTGTTTTGGTTACAAGTGTCACACCACTCTTACTGCCTTGTCGCGTGTTGCTTTCTTTCCCTTCTCGGCAAGGAAAACGAAATTAGTGTTATTTCCGCGTCGATGATGCCTGTGACCTAATATCAACCCCATAAGGAGCTCGAAACTTGAAACGCGCGGTTACATAGCCTAGTTCCGCCCCTCCCCTCCACGCCCCACCCCCCTTCTTTTGCATCCTTGACAGAAGTGGGTCATTGTCTCGGATTGAAAGTTTCGACTATTGCCGCCATGGCACAACACAGCTGACGGTTTGGGAAGTGTGTGTGTTTTCTGGATTCACTGTGAGGTAGGCCAGGGACCTTCAAGGACTCGCTCAGTGACTAGTGGTGACCAAAACTGACCTAACTGTGCCGTTTAGATCGTTTCTTTGCGTTGGGAAGTGTAGTTGAAGCCTTCAGGACGTCGCAGCAAGGGATATTCGTGCACAAGGGGAGGCGGGAGGATCTGAAAATGCATCCTGAAGGAGGTGGAGGTCCTTTGCTGTATCCGGCACCCCAGGGTAAGTAACTTCGGGTTCATATCTGACTAATACCTGGGCTCAATCTCAAAATTCCAAGACCTTTCTTCCAGCTTTCTCTTGAATGAAGTCATTAACCTCAAAGCAGATGTCTCTCCGGGAAATTTTATACTCGCCTGCCACGAAGACAAAACACTGCTTAAGATCTAGCATAAGTGACTTGGGAGTGAAACTTTGACTATAATCGGTCAAAAAGTCGAAATTGTTGGAATCTTTGGACGTCCATCTAGAATCAACATTTAGCACCCCCCTTGCTTCGTATAATACAACCTGCTTCCTAGCATACTATTTAATAAAACAGCGTTTTTCTCAAAACTACATTTACTCATTTTCAAAATGTCCTACGCATCTCAATGTTTGTGTAAACACAACTAAAATTTCCCAGAATGTGCAGAAGTATCTGTTGTAATATTACAGGCGATAAAAATATCATAATACCAATGGCAATTATAAAACAATAGGCATAGATGGATAGGTGGAGTCAGACTGAAATATTCAATGCCATTTGAACCACAGATCTCCCGATCTCTAGCCGGTTGCTAGCAATGAAGTAGAGTTATAAATTGCTAGCAACCGGCTAGAGATTGGGAGATCCGTGGTTCAAATCCCTGTCCTACACACGGCTTGTGTGAAAAAAACAGTTAATCCAATAGGCATAGATATTTTAAGAAAAAAATAATTTTAGAAGTTAACATTTCTAGCTGTTTAAAAATTAGCATAATTCATTAATAAAAATTATTCAAATATAACCGTGTAAAATTTTTGTTTGAGATTCAAAGCCCCAGGTATAAAAAAAATAAAATAAAAAATAAAAAAAAACATTAAAAAAATAAAAATAAAAAAAATGCTAACCAAATTTCTTAAAATTATCACTTGAAAATGATTTATTCAATTTGAATGAAATTTGGTATTCATATTACTATAACAACAAGGTAATTGTAGTAAGACTTTCATAAATGTCTATACAAAATATAGAAATTTGAAATTTCATTCTCAGAGTTCCTCAACTTAGGTATGTTGCAGATACATAACAATTCCTTTTTCTTAGTCCTAAAATACAGGCATATTTTTATGGCGAGAAAGCATAAAAACAAAGAACAATTTATAGATTAGATTATCATAAATACTTAAGCTGTTTCTGCCCAAATTTTGTTTACATGAATGTGCTTATCAATGAAAGAATAAGAATACAGATTGTTATTTTGGAAAAAAAGAAAGAAAGAAAAAAGATAATTAAGAAGTGGCAAATTTAATACAGGCATTCTGGAAGCAAATAGAAAATAATGCATTATAGTTTTCTCCAAAACGTGATGGACGCTCCCCCCTGCCGCTGGCAATAACCATTAGCAAACAAAAGACGAGCCTGTACTAGGGGTGAGATTTAACTTAGTAAAATCTGTTTCCTGCAGACTCGAAGACTGCCTGCAAGTCGAGATTCGTGCCTCATTTAACCAAACAGGAAGTGGAAGACTTGGCAGCAACGAGAGTTGGTATCCAACCACAAAACACCTAAACCCAAACTTCATAGTCATGCTGAGGGCTCTCAAGTTCTGAACTGTACTGTTGTGTTGCTTAGTATGATTATTATTATTATTGTTATTATTGTTATTATTATTGTTACAAGCGGACGGGGTCTCCTGAAAGTGGGGCCGAAAACCCCAAGTAGAACCTTGGGGGCCTTTGCACTTACGTGACCCCAGGGAGGTAGGGGAGAGGGAGAGAGACTCGAAGGGCGACCCAGACAGTAGAGCAGAGTACTCCATGTGGGACCTTTGTGCTTACGTGACCCGAGGGAGAGATGAGGGGGATACTCGGAAGGGTGACCAGTTCCGGATAACGAGGACGGGTTCCAAACGGTTCCAGACCGAAGAAAGTGCAATTATACTTCATGTCGTAATTGCTAATATATTATATTTCTTGATAGAATACTCAACAGTTTCTCCCATTTCAGGTGATGGAGCATCAAAACTCTCTTCCAAGGTCGTTTTAGATATTTTAAATGATAACTGGTGAAACTATTAGGGCACTTCTAAATAATAAATCCCATGGCAGTACAGCCCCCAAGGGCTCTGCCAACCCAAATGCCGGCTTCACGCCTACCTACGCACGGCAGAGGCGGGCGATCCTCCAACCAATACAGGAGGTTATGTGACCAGCATCAAGCAGGAATGTTGATTTTCTTGGTCGGGACCGCTGTCTATCGCAGCTTCTCACTTTCTAAATACCCAATCTTATTTCCAAAACCTATGAAGGATACATAATGAATATATTTTTCCCAGGAAACCAAGCACAACATTTTGTTAAGAGAGAAAAATACGATCAAATAACACGAAATTACTTGAAAAAATTTCCTACTGTTCATAAATATCGTCAAAGTAAGCAATATGTTACAAAATTGTATTTAGTAACTCACGAAGATTAACACAGGCCCAGAGGCCGTGTTTCAAATTGCTACAGGTACATAAAATTGTTTATAAAAATATTACTTTTACCTCACATATTGAAACACCTTTTCAATGCCGCAGCATCCTAGTTTGCATTCAGTTTTACAAGAAAATATAATTTAATATACACATATAAACCACTACTTTTTTTCCAAAAACTATTTCTGCATTTAGTAATACTTCCTCACAAACAGCTTCGTAACATTGTCTCCCATCTAAGCATGCTGAATCGTGGTCTATAGTAGATTAGACCGAGAATTATTCTCACTAAAACCATACAAACATATCTCAAAATCAATATAATAAGGTCTTTCTTTCCAGTGTCACAGACAAGAACAACTCGTGCATAAAACGTGGACCATAATGGAAGGGAGCTGTTTATGTTGGTACTGCCAACCCTCTACAAACTTAACTACTTCTTTCCCCTAGTATATTTCAAGCGACTGGATTGATAGGGTACTTTACCTCCCTTACAATATGACAACATTACAATTTAAGTCTTCTATTTTCATGCCGCACTACCATTTTCTTCATATCGGATTAGTTACTCCCGTTCGATAACAGCAATAACTTTAGCCTTCGTCTCCAAGTCGCAAATGAAAGTTCTCATATAATCAAGTGTCGTAGCTGTCATCCAGTTTAACCACACATGCAAATAATCCTTTACCCCTTCCTCTAGAATGCCGAGTCATGTTTTAATTGGTTTAGACTTTGCTTATGAGCTAATCGTGAAGCTCTTTCATAAAGACGGTTTCCGGATTACCTCTTAACTTCGCAACGATTATAGCATTGTCCATTGGTTAGTTCTTGTGTCCCTATTTGTTTTTCAGGCCAGTCACATACCGGCAGGCAGGAATCAAAGTTGGTTACCTGAATGTGGAAACATTACGGACATACAAACTATTGCAGTCCAGAGGAATGTGCTCAACAGTCATTTAAACAATAACCCTGTTTCCTGGCATACTATTTCATAACACAGCGTTTTCTCAAAACTGCATTTTCACACTTTCAAAATGTTCTATCCCTTCAGTTTTTTGTCTAAATACAACCAACATTTCTCAGAATGTGCAGTAGTAGCTAATTTAATATAAAAAAGAACAAAAGTATCTTAACAACAATGGTAATTTTTCAAGAAGTACGTTTTTATTAAAAATGGTTTTGGGCATTAAAGTTATTTAACTTTTAAAAAATTAGAATAATTTAATACTCAAATTTATTAAAATATTCATGTTTGAAGCTTTTGTGAGTGGTTAAATGCACTGATTCAGAAAATGATATCCACTTTTCTCAAATTTTGAGGTGCGTCGGACATTTTGATTATGCAACATATACACATAAAATGTATGAAATAATTATATCTTGTAAAGTTTTTATACAATTTGAATGAACTTTGGTATTCACATTACTATAACAATACAATTTCAGAAAACTCTATACAGAAATATAGAAATTTGAAAGTGTCCCTTAACACTGATATACAGGGAGGACCAGGGTCACTCTTAGGGACACCTTGTGCTCATATTGGCCGCCCGATAACTTAGCGCTGCAGCCTTGAGCACGAGGTACGAAGCTGTTCGTTTGACGTTGCTCTTATTTAGGCCATTACCGTTGAGATAAGTGAGGCGCTGATAGTGTCGGACCGTGACCTGTTTTTAAGTGACATCGCTTCCCCCACTTGCAGTGGCAATGTCAAAAGCCATCGCGTGCCACAGGGCTAGCTGTATTCATAAGCTATACAGTGTGGCTCACTTGAGCCCTATAATACTAAAGAGCTGTCTCGCGTTGATCTGTATTCATAAGCTATACAGTGTGGCTCACTTGAGCCCTGTAATACTAAAGGGCTGTCTCGCGTGAATCTGTATTCATAAGCTATACAGTGTGGCTCACTTGAGCCCTGTAATACTAAAGGGCTGTCTCGCGTGGATCTGTATTCATAAGCTATACAGTGTGGCTCACTTGAGCCCTGTAATACTAAAGAGCTGACTCGCGTGGATCTGTATTCATAAGCTATACAGTGTGGCTCACTTGAGCCCTGTAATACTAAAGGGCTGTCTCGCGTGGATCTGTATTCATAAGCTATACATTGTGGCTCACTTGAGCCCTGTAATACTAAAGAGCTGACTCGCGTGGATCTGTATTCATAAGATATACAGTGTGGCTCATTTGAGCCCTGTAAAACAACAGGGCTGTCTCGCGTGGATCTGTATTCATAAGCTATACAGTGTGGCTCAATTGAGCCCTGTAATACTAAAGGGCTGTCTCGCGTGGATCCGTATTCATAAGATATACAGTGTGGCTCACTTGAGCCCTGTAATGTTACAGGCAGTCTCGCGTGGATCTGTATTCATAAGCTACTCAAATCGATAGTCAAATCTTTTAAAAGCTGGTTGCTATGTGATTGAAGCTCCTTTGTTTCTATGGCCGGGAGTTGACAATTTCCCGTATCAGAAAAGTATAAGAATTTTGGAACTGGCACCAATAACAAGGAATATCTCAAAAACGGTCAACTTCAAGAAAAAACGTATATAACAGAAGTTGTGCATTTTAATGAGCTCTACAGTTTTTGTTATGTAAATGTGTATCTCTTTCTTTTTACCAGTTATGCAAAATTCCGCAAAATACATCCAGAATAAAGATGTTTTCAGAGACTATTCCCAGAAAATTAAAGATATACATTTTATTTGGCATGTATATATCTTTAATATATGATATTGTAATCAAAATCGTTAGAGCCATTTTTGGGAAAATCAGCATTTTCGAAATTTTTTTCCTCGTAAAGGGTAGTTTGACGAATGAGGATCTACTTGAAAATCTTCGTTTCGCATCCTTGCAAGATACTGAACTTAAATCCAAAGTATGCTGCTCTCACACCACACACACATTTTTTTCTAAACGTGTTTTTATTAGATTCAGGGGTCTCAAAACATGTATTTCCTGTGAAATGTCGGTAAAGAATTTTTTGGTGCAATAAAATACCTTCTCTGTGCACTATTGTACATAGTACGTATAGTAAAAAATCTGATGTGTACCATTCACATGACTTTCTCCATATCCCTGCAACAAATAATTCTTAAAAAGCGTATACTTCTATTTACTTTATGCTAATCAGAAAAAAATAGCAGAAATAGTCTAATTACTGGCTTCCTTGTAAGTAGAAGCGAAATAAGGGACAACCGTAGGTTAAAGTGATAGTCAAAAGCTGGTTGCTATGTCAATGAAGTTCCTTTGTCTATATGGATAGGAGTTAACAAGTTTCTATATGAGAAAAGTATACGTTTTTCATAGCAGAAACCAAAAATAAGGAATGTCACAAAAACGACGAACTCCACGAAAAAATGTATATAACATAAATTGTGTGTTTTAATGTGTTCGACACTTTTTGTGAAGTAAGTTTTTGTCAATTTCTTACGGTTTAGCAGTTATTCAACATTTAGTAAAATTCATCCAGAATAAACTGCTCTTCAGAGGCTATTATCAGAAAATTCAAGATATACATTTTATTTATCAGGTAAATGTGTTTAATATACGAAATTTTAATCAAAATCGTTAGAAACATCTTTGAGAAAATCAAAATTTTCGAAAAAAGTTCCATGTAAAGGGTAGTTGGGGGTGGGGGGATTTTTCTCAAAATCTTCGTTTCTCATCCCTGGAAGATACTAAACTTAAATACCAAGTTTGGTATTTTACCGACTTTTCGTTTTTGAGTTATCATGTTCACAGACACACGGACACACACACACACACACACACACACACACACACACACACACACACACACACGGACCTTTGTGAACATGCTTTTTTTGGATATTGGGGACCCTAAAACATATATTTCCGGTGAAATCTCGGTGTCGAATTTTTTAGTGGAGTGCAATACTTTCTCTATACACTATGTACATAGTGCGTATGGAGAAAGTAAAAATCATACATTTCCTTCTAATGAACATAAGTATTCTTTTTTTTTCTTTCCCCCCCCCCATAGATCAGCAGTAAAGGCATTGTTGCATATATCTTGAGAAATTTAGCTCATTATCTTAAATAGTTGTTGAGGTAATGGGTCAAACCTTAAAATTGGCAAAACAGGGCATTTCGACTCCCCTTAAAGTGAAAGAAGGAGTGATTTTGAACACAGAGACACCCAGACCTAGTAACCACTGCACTGCTAGGGGCGATAACCTTTACTCCACGAACAACTCAGCGATATCTTGCAGTTCGGGCATTCCTTTCTGTTGTGTTCCGTATATGATTTTGAAGACAGTACACGTGAATACATGCACAATATAGTGAGACGTGCAAAAGTAAGAATGACTGAGTGTGCAAAAACTGAAGTAATTATGTTGAGTAAATTGCGCATCATCAAACTCAGGTCATTCACACCACAGCTCATTGCAGGAACAGCAGGGCTGGTTGGGTTTCAGTCTTCAAGTATTAACTGGAAATAATTGTCACATTGATTTTATGAGCTGGGATTTTTAGTGAAAGTAGATCGGAAAAAAGAAAAACAGTCTGATGTGTTACACTCACATGACTTCTCTAACTGTTCTACAAACAACTTCTTACGAAAGATTATTCTTCTTTCTACACCATGCTAATCGAGATAAGCATTTTCAGAATTTACTTATTACCTAGTTCCTTATAAGTAGAAGGGAACTAAAGGAATGCGCTATGCTAAAGCGATAGTCAAACGTTTTAAAATCTATCGTTATGCGATTGCCATAAATAATACCACGAGTGAATTGTCCTAAGAGATTAAAACACGAGTTGTATTTGATAAGACAATTCAGCGAAATAGACTATTAATAATTTATAATACATAGGAAGGGAGATTTTATTAGGTTATGATCGTAATACTTACATTAGTTCTCAAATGGTAGATGACGCATTCGACCATGTTAATTACCCGAATGGTTGTTTTCATCTTTCTTCACTGCCAACTGAATTATGATATGGCCGACCGTGCCTACACCCAATGTACGAATATCGATAGCAACAATAGAAATAGGGAACAATTATTTTATTTCAGCTTTTAATAACTAAAGCATGAAATGGAAACAAACGCTGATTTATTTGAGGCTATTGCATTCATCTCATACATAAGAAATATAAATTATTATTTTCACTCTTTTTTTAATTAAATTTCATTATCAGCTGGATACAACTTTAAATAAACATTGTAACTGAATTCATTTAAAGGAGAATTGTGAAACTGACAGTTATTAAAAGTAAAGTTTGGCTGACTAGATTGTCACCTGTTAGCAATAACTAAGACAGCAGATTAAACAAACGTACGTCAGGTGCGACAAGATTTCAAAGAAATGAACATCAGCTGCAACAAGATGTTTCAAGCGTAACTATACAAATAGGGTTGTACTCTAGGATTAATTACATGGTATACTAACCTTCAACCATAAACGACAAGTAATCAAGACTGTTTCATGTCTTTCATAAAATTGCAGTGACTTTTTTAAATAAATAAAAGAGTAAAACCCACATAACTACAGTCAAATGTGATCCCATTATCTTCCAAGCATCACACCGATTATTTTACTTGTGCTTTCCCCGTCCTTTACCACAGTCATTAGGATTTGAACTTGCAACATTTGGCTTTGAATGGATGGCAGTCCATTAGCTATCACCTAACACCCATGGCCACTTGAATTTCTTTTTGATAATGCCTTTGGCAGGATTATGAAAACTGGTTTAGAAGAATTTAAGCTTTTAATTGGGAAGAAAAAAAATAATAAAGGATCTACATATATTTTCATTTCTATTATTTTTTCTATTATCTTACATAATAATTTTATAGGTTTATTCCCATATATTTTTACAAGAACTCCACTTTTAATCTTGAATTAAAGTATATGTAGTATACTAATGCAGGCAACTAAGGGTTAAAATTACTCGACATTCGCCTTCTCAGAATAAGGAAAATCCCGAAAAAAAAAAACCTTATCCGGCAACTCTCTCTAAGCGATGTTCGAACTCCCGACCTGTTGAGCACGAGGCACACACGCTACCCCCACACTACCTAGGCGGGCTAGCAAAAACACTTATAGAAATTTGGAAAAACATGTGAGAAATATCACAAAAAGCCCAAATTCACTACCACACACTTCAATCAGTCTTGCGTGTGGTCTAGGAGTAACGTGGTAGCCTCTGGTTTCTAAGGTTGCGGGTTTAGACCTGGCGGAGCGCGCAAAAATCCTTAGCATGGCTTTTTTTCTTTTTAGGAAGGGAAGTAAAGTCGTCCATCCCGTGATGATGTTTACTTTCTCTACACGTGCTATGCACATATTGTATAGAGAAGGTATTGCACTCCACCCAAATATTCGATACCGAAATTTCACCGGAAATATATGCTTTAGGGTACCCTGGATCCAAAAAAAGCGTTTTCAGAAAAAGATCCGTGTATGTGTGTGTGTGTCCATGTGTCTGTATGTCTGTGAACACGATAACTCAAAAACGAAAAGTGAGTAAAATAACAAACTTGGTATTTAAGTTCAGTATCTTCCAGGGATGCGACACGAAGATTTGGAGAAAAATCCCCCCACCCCCGACTACCCATTACATGAACTTTTTTCGAAGATTTTGATTTACTCAAAAATGGCTGTAACGATTTTCATTAAAATATCGTATATTAAAGATATTTACCTAACAAATAAAATGTATATCTTGAATTTTCTGGGAATAGCCTCTGAAGAATACTTTATTCTGGAAGAATTTTACGGAATTTTGCATAACTGCTAAGCCGTAAGAGAGGGGCAAAAACTAACCCTACAAAAATGTAGAGCACGTTAAGATACACAATTTATGTTATATACATTTTTGCGTGGAGATTGTCGTTTTTTAGATATTCCTTGTTTTTAGTTTCAATTTTAAAAAAACATACATTTCTCATAGAGGAATTTGTCAACCCCTGTCCATACAAACAAAAGAACTTCAGTCACATAGGAACCAGCTTTACTGCATGTGAGATTCCTCAAGCCTGAAAAAGGAGCAAAATTATGCGAGCTTTTATGCCCTATATAGACTTGAACCTCGGTTGGTATTGAAATGATATCTGTGGTCGTCTATATTGTGGCATTCTTCATGTGTGTTCTAACCAGCTATATCTTATTTGATTTATTCTGTCGTTTAAATTGAATATTTTTAATTCTATTGTAACATCCTCATTATGTTTTTTTTATCTAAAAGCGTATATCCCGCTACGGAACGTAAGATTTTCATTTCGGCTGCTTCTATCTTTCTTCTGTCTGATCTTATTAGTATCCAAGCATAAGTTAACATGGGAACTGCCATAGTTTCATAGAGCTTCAGTTCAGTTGTTTTTAATGTTTTATTTCTCAATTTTCTTCTTATTGTTCCACACATACTATAGAATCTGCTTAGTATTATGTTAATATCATTCTTTTGGCAATAGTATACGTTAAATCCCAAATAGTTAAAATTATTTACCCATTTATTATTTATTACCATTTTTCCATCATTTTTGTTTTCTTCACTGGGACTCTCATGTTGTAATTACTAGGTATTCCTTCTAATGTTGTATTGCCTTTTGTAATTGTAATTATTGACCATAATTGTGTGCAAATAAATGAGATATATAGGATGGTATTGTGTCAGTTTTTATGAGGAAACTGGAGTTTCGGAACAGCCTGTATCAAGGACTAACTTCGGACAGGTGTAAAACAAAGATAAATTATGGTAATAGCCCAATGTTGCGTTTAAGTTTACCGTAGCTCACGAAGGTGTACAACAGCAGGCATTTTAAAAGTTTAATGCTTTTATTTGGCGTGTTTTCTTTCACATCTTTGTTACACAAACTTCTCGGAATATTTTACGGTTCTGAAATCTTCTTAGAATTTCAACCACTTTGTGACAGAAGATGCTTTTTTTTTTTTTTTAACAAACGGTCTATGGTTTATTTATCTTCCCGTGATGACCTTTCTAAGAGTCGAGAACACAGTTCTTGTAACAGCAGCTGCGAATGAAACCGTCATGATGGTCTTCAGGCAGATGCTCAGCTTGCCTTACTCATTTCAGAATGTTTATCATAAGCGTAATGGAATATTTTGTTAATTTAGGTGCTTACGATCGTCAACTCAACAAAGTACCTAAAACCTCCTGATCAGCAAAAAAATGATAACTCACTCTTTAATCATAGAACCGAGATTTTCCTCAGAAGTGTTTCCTCATTATAAGGAAATCCTCGCCCAATCCAATTCGAACTCGGGCTCCCTGGATTAGGAGAAGGAGCCATAATGAACAACCTCCTCTCCTAAAGCAATAGTAACGTTTTAGTTTTCCTATTGGAGCTAAAAAGATCACTTCCCATGAGGCTTACAACCTAAATCCCCATCTCTCCTTCTCGC
Organism: Hymenopus coronatus; assembly: GCA_030762935.1. Taxonomy (NCBI): domain Eukaryota; kingdom Metazoa; phylum Arthropoda; class Insecta; order Mantodea; family Hymenopodidae; genus Hymenopus; species Hymenopus coronatus. The sequence goes on from CM060900.1 coordinate 19,354,009, forward strand.
GGATATTTGTATCGTGATTTAGGACAGTGAAATGAACAACATTACATCAATATTTGCTTCATTTACTGACTAATAATTTTAGTTATTAGCAGGGGTATGTTTTATGGCAGGTTAGTACTTCCAATTAGACGTGACACTCACTTGCCATACGAACTCAGACAATCTTCCTCATTGTAAGGAAAACCTCACCCAACCCAATTCGAACTCGGGCTCCCTGGATGAGGAGAAGGAGCCATAATGAATAACTCTTTCTCTCCTAAAGCAATAGTAACGTTTTAGCTTTCCTATTGAAGCTATAAAGGCCACTGCCCGAGAGACTTACAACCTAAATCCCCCCACTCTCACACACTCTCTCTCTCTCTCTCTCTCTCTCTCTCTCTCTCTCTTTCTCTCGCTGTTGGGGGTATTAGTGCGGCTATTTGTACTGTAAATCAGCACAGTGTAACAAGCAACATTATATCAATATTTGCGTCATTTGTTGACTAATAATTTTAGTTATTAAGAGTAGTATGTTTAATGACAGGTTATTACCTTCAGTTAGGATTGGCATTGACTAGCCATACTATTTATTTACCCCGAGAGCGCAGTTTAGGAGAGCTGGGAGGCGTAAACCAGATAGTCAGAACTGAGTTCGAATACTTTCTGCAAAGTTAATAATCTCACACTATCTGGGCTGGCAAGCCAAGTATCGAGGTATGAACACTTGAAAGCAAAGCGGATAGTCTATTCACTTCGCGACGCAGTTACGGCAATGCAAAACTCATCAGTTAATAAATTATGCTTTGTGTTTGTGGGAAAACTCCTAGACGAAGAAAAAAAGTAGATACGCATTAAGGTCCCATTATTTGACCCCATAATTTTAAATAACAACAACATTAGCTCCAAAGAGCATCTCTTCAGACTTTCGGCTTCTGTTTACGTTTATTTTCAAATATTAATTAAGTGTTTGGAATTGATGAAACAGTTTTCAGCATTTAGAAGGGACTGTATGAAATTAGCGCTTTTCTGTCAGAAGCACTCGGAATTTTTTGATAAATTTGAGCCCGGGGAACTCTGGCAGCAATAATAGCGCATAAGTTGTGTAAAGTCCCAACTACAAAATAATTCTCACGTCTTTTGAAGCAAGTTGTCTCCGCTGATTAAACAAAAATAATTTGAGGCGAACATTTTTAGGAAATTTGCCTTTAAGTTTATTAGATTTTTGATTTTTATTGAGCTCTATACCGATGAAGAACGTAGCAGTAATAATTTCACACAAAGAATAGAATTAATGCGGTGAAAGAGAAGCGTCAAACAAAACATACCATTCCAAAAAGTTCAACCCTGTATCCCAGAGTGTTCCAAAGGAGTGTCAAGTGTCGCAGAATAAACAAAATCATTATTCTCATTTCGTATTGACCACAAAGTTGAATAATACGAAAATTTCATTACTACATTATTTGCAGGAGAAGAAACAGACTCCTTATAAATAAAACTTTATCGCAAGTTTCTCGAAAATAGCAAAATTTCAGGTATTTAACTAATGTTGCATTTGTGGAAATAATAAACAAATAAAACTTGAAAAATATAACGTTTGCATCGACGAACTCAAGAATTATAAGTAAAAATACAGTTAATATACTTTTCTGTAAGATTTCAGTTAACAACTCAATTTTACCGATTGCTTTGGGCAAAAATTTTAAAACCAACCTATTTTGAATTATTTCTGTGTGTTTTTTTTGTTTTTATTTTTTTGCTAATCTGCTGAGGATTTATTTTAGATGGTTTTGATGTTCATTAATATCAGAGTTCAAGCAACGAATACAGAATTGTACCTAATATTTCCTGAGACGTTTCATTGACTTAACTTTTTTTAAACGTTAAAATATTCTCCAGGGCTTAACAAACATTTCATTAGAAAAATCAGTACATAAATGGCTTGACACTTTGGTCCAAAATACAGTATGAGTGTCTCTTGAACTTAAGTTTTAAATGTTTCTCTCTATTTTTTCATCTGTTTATATGTACAAGAAAATTATGAAATACGCAGGCGTAAGCTTAATAGATGCTTAAAAAAGCTAAATGTCTGCTTTTGGAATTGTGGGGCTCACTTAGTATTCGCGTGGAAAATTACTTTTGCACTTATAGTGTTCTCCAAAACATGACCGTTCCCCCTACCACTGGGCGATAACCATTAGCAAACAAAAGACGAAGCTGTACTAGGCGCGAGAGATAACGCAGTAAAATCTGTTTCCTGGAGAGTCTGCTTGCAAGTCGAGAATCGTGCCTCAGTTAAGGGACCAATAAGTGAAAGACTTGGCAACAGCGAGGGTTGGTTTCCAACCACACACCCTAACCGCAAACTTTGGAGGAAGTGTGGGGCAGGGTCATCATGTTCTGAAAAATACTGTACAGCTTCTTTGTCCTTAATTAGATATAATCTCCCTCCCCCCGCATTGGTAAAATACCTAGTCATTATGGCATACATGCTGGGAGATAGAGAAGTACAAATAATGTAATATCTCGTAGAGAACAATACCTGTACACACACACACACACACACTCACACACACACACACACACACACACACACAGGGGTTAATGAACTACACCGAAATCATTTGCGAGATTGTGCACGTGATTGATATAAGTAATTCGAGATCGGCGATGCATGGTCCCCGGATAAACATAACGACATAGCGTTAAACGTGTGGGTATCAGGTGCTGATAAGTCGGTGTTAAAGCAAAGCAGATTGAAAAAATGACTTAGAATGTCTTTAAAACTGCTGCCCGAGTATAGAAATATCGAATTTTAGCTTCTCGTTACTAGCGTTCTCAAGATTTAATGTCGCAAAAATCTGTAAAATCTCGAACTAATCACTTGACAGTGCGACAGTGAGCATTCATTAACTACGTTCTTGAGTTATGTAGCCTACTCTGGAGGCATTTTTTCAACTGCTCTGGTGGCTTAATGTGTAACGTGGGAAGCTGCTATCCCAAAGGTCACGAGTTAAATTCCTGTCATAGAGTAAATGTTCTTTATTATTATTTTTTTCATTCCAGACGAAGTGGCGTACTGGTACTTCAGAATGACCGTTACTTCGAAATTTCGATAAACAGGCCATAAGTCTCCTATCTCAAATTACTTATGTCAGTAATCTACACTTTCTGTGAAAATATTTCGGTATAGTTCATTAACACCTGTATGTGTATGTGTGTGTGTGTGTGTGTGTGTGTGTGTGTGTGTGTGTGTATATATATATATATATAATTGAAGCACACATTTCAGGGCCTAATGCATTTTGAACGGCACTCAGCTATGTCTCCGCTGTATTTGCATGCATCAGACCACCTATAGTCGGGCAGGGCAGAGTTACGTAAACAACTGAACGTCTGAGACGGAATAATAGCTATCCTAAAAACATCGTGACATTTTTCTCATGAACATAACGTTAGAAAATAGCGAAAAGAACTGCACATACTTATCATCACATCGTCCTCAAAAGCATATACCAACATTTGCACCTATTCACCTCCCACCTTGTACATGGGGATGCATCTATGAAATTTGACCAAATGCCGTGAATATGAATTCTTAACTTTAAAAAGGATATCGTTTTCCCACTTGACGCATTGCAATTAGCAATTTACTGAATCTATATATGGACAGATTGATGCTTGTCAACAGGCACCCCGAAATTTTAACCTTGTTTTCCGCAACCCTTTTTTCAACATATTTCCATACTCAAAATGCTGCACACGATGCGATGGGGAGACGTCACATTTGCCATTCCCAGGGCTTGGTTAGAGCAACCGCATGGAGACCGGGAGATGCATGGTTCAAACCCCGACTATGACATCCAATTTTTCGGTTCTTCTCTGCCTAACTCACTCCTATTCCACACACGGCTTTGTGGAAAATACATTAAGAAAAAAACATACAAAGCCATACCGGTATGACAGAAGCTCAATGGCTAGAGCAACTGCACCTGAGTGGAGGAGAACCGTGTCCAAATCCCACCTGTGGCATTGAATGTTTCAGCTGGTTTTAACACTAAACAACATCCTCCTGATAGGACGTTATATAACCACATTACAAACATAATAATGCAAATTAAGTTATCCCTAGCGGCGCCGTGGTTGAGTGGTTTAGATCGCTCATCTCCCATCTAGGTGGCCCGGGTTATATCTTCGAGCACCCACATGTGAGATTTGTGGTGGACAAAACGGTGCCTGGGCGGGTTTTCGTCGGATTTTCGGTTTCCCCCGCCACTCATTCCACCAATTGCTTCATCATCACCTTTCTTATCATCAATTTCGCCTACATTTCATATCATCCACTTCCTTATGCTCACGCCTGGCTACGGGCTGACCCCTCGTAACATGTTCTCCATTCTGTGGATTCATACCGTAGGCTCCACGATAGGATTCTGACCCCTAGGCATTGGCTTGTAAGCCAGTCCTAGAAATACGGGGAGGGAAAGCCGATTACGAAACGAAACGAAGTTGGATGGGTAGAGTCAGACTGAAAAATTCAACACTATAGCCATGATTTGAACCATGGATTTCCCGACCTCTAGCTGGTTGCTCTGCCACTGAGCCACCATGGCAACATGGCGGCATAGCATTGAATTTCTCAACTGACTCGCGTGTTTCCCGGTAAACCACAAGGTGTTCACAAATTATTTTGAGATGACAACCCCAAAGGCGACTTACAATGTTGTTAAGTACTTAACTCCCAGAATTCATAGTACAGCCAACTATTATGGTCAATTGGTATTGTACTGGCATGGTAGCTCAGTGGCAGAGCAACCGGCTAGAGATCGAGAGATCCATGGTTCAAATGCCGGTTATGGTGCTGAATGTTTCAGTCTGACTCTACCTATCCAATTCCTGTCCTACACACGGCTTGTGTGAAAAAAAGTTATCCTTAGGGCTGAATTGTAGACAAAGTCCACAAATTCAGGTATTAATTGTCCATGGTGAGGGGGTACGGTTTGAACAAAGCGACAGAGAAGGGTGTGGTCCATGAAGATGAGAGGGGAAAGTAGTAACAGTAGCCTACTTTTAGCTGAAAGCCAATCTCCTCAAACAATCTGGCATCGTGACTATTAGTGAGTTGGGAAGCTTTCTATGACAGACATTCAAGCAATAATGCTAAGTAATCAAGGCCACCTATAAACGGAAACGCATGGTGGCCTTATACGAGAGCCATCCAGAAAGTAACGAAACATTTGCCACAACTAAATAATAACGAAGGACAACACAAAACTTCATTTACAAAATGACACTACCTTACCCTATTTCTCAACGTAATCGTCATTGCTATCAAGGTATTTATCATGTGGTACCGGTTTTTCAATGCAGATGTTATACTCCTTCACCGCTAAAAATCTGAGCCAAAAATGCCACTGCCACTTTCAGGTCTTCAACGGTTGGAAAATCTTTTCCGCCCCAAAAAATGTGTACATGGTGTCCAAAGACAAATACCGGTTTGTCAACATTTGCTTTCAACTCCTCCATAACGATTGATGAACTTCCACTCCGGTCTGTATCCACTGGTTCTTCCTTGATTACTCGTAAATTATGCGCCATTTCCTCTCTGAAGACTCGTTCATTGCATTATCTCTATACACTTACGTTATTTGCCTATAAATTTCGATTGGCCGAACATTATGTGCATTTAAAATACATAAGTGCTTTGGCAGTAGAAAAACTTGTAAAAATTTGTCTAATTTTTTTTTTTACTCTGTACCGTGTTTAACTGCTTTGGTGGTCACTTTAACATTAGATTGTACTGCATTTCTAATGTTCAATGCATTTTTATTTTCTTCATTTCTCAAAAACACTTTTTTCTTTGTATAAAAAGTTCCTTGTGGAACAATTTTAATCAGGTTATTTTGAGATTTAGAATAGAAGGTCTTTAGGACCTTTGTTTTAATATTTGGTCCTGACTTTGATGAGAATTGGTTGGTTTATCATTTGTATGGCAATACATATTAGAAATACATAATTTTCTTTGAAAAATTATCATTGCAGATACAAAAGTTCTTGTAACTTTTGTTTTCTTTATAAAACAAACCATGACCAAACTTTATACGCATGTATATTAAGAACATTTTTATAAAATATTATACATGAAAGTTGTTCTAAAACGAGCATTTTATATCAAGCAGTTATATTCTCCATTTAAAAGTTAATAAAGTGGAAATTTGCTTGGAGTACGTCACTGTCATTTTGCATATTGATAAATTGTAATTCTCGCCAACATTGTGGACCTATGTTTAAAGAATTTGGTATTTTAGCTGTGGGATCTTTGTATTTATTTGCGTGCTTGAATTTTATTCATCTCCAAAAGACAGATGAGTTACTTCTTTCTGATATATATATATATATATGTATATATAACCATTATATAAGCTGTAGAAATAGCATGGTGCCTCCTAAATTTCAGTTACAGAAATCTCTTAACTCTCATCTTTGTGTTGGAGTGAAATTGTATAATAAACTACATTTAAATATAAGACAAATTGTAAATGCAAATTCTTTTAAAACTAGAGTTAAAAATCTGATGTGTACCATTCACATGACTTTCTCCATATCCCTGCAACAAATAATTCTTAAAAAGCTTATACTTCTATTTACTTTATGCTAATCAGAAAAAATTAGCAGAAATAGTCTTATTACTCGCTTCCTTGTAAGTAGAAGCGAAATAAGGGACAACCGTAGGTTAAAGTGATAGTCAAAAGCTGGTTGCTATGTCAATGAAGTTCCTTTGTTTATATGGATGGGAGTTGAAAGTTCCTGTATGAGAAAAGTATACGTTTTTCATAGCAGAAACCAAAAATAAGGAATGTCACAAAAACGACGAACTCCACGAAAAAATGTATATGACATAAATTATGTGTATTAATGTGTTTGACACTTTTTGTGTAGTAAGTTTTTGTCCATCTCTTACGGTTTAGCAGTCATTCAAAATTTAGTAAAATTCATCCAGAATAAACTACTCTTCAGAGGCTATTCCCAGAAAATTCAAGATATACATTTCATTTGTCAGGTAAATGTGTTTAATATCCGAAATTTTAATCAAAATCTTTAGAGCCATTTTTGAGAAAATCAAAATTTTCGAAAAAAGTTCCATGTAATTGGTAGTTGCGGGTGGGGGGATTTTTCTCAAAATCTTCGTGTCGCATCCCTGGAAGATACTAAACTTAAATACCAAGTTTGGTATTTTACCGACTTTTCGTTTTTGAGTTATCGTGTTCACAGACACACGGACACACACACACACACACACACACACACACACACACACACGGACGTTTTTGTGAAAATGCTTTTTTTGGATATTGGGGAACCTAAAACATATATTTCCGGTGAAATCTCGGTATCGAATTTTTTGGTGGAGTGCAATACTTTCTGTATACACTATGTACATAGTGCGTATGGAGAAAGTAAAAATAGAATTTAGGAACTTAATTTTTACAGCTTATAAGAATATTTAAACATGGTTGTATTTTAATGACTCATTGACGAAACCTATTGCATTGTATATTTGCCAAATGGTGAAATAAGTTATCATTATCATCATAGACACCACCATAAGCAAGAGCAATAAATATACAAAATATGAAAGCAATATCTTTAAAAATATGGAAATTAGATTTCCATTTGTCTGCCCCCTTAAAAGACATGTTTTAGATAATTTGGTGTAGACAATCACGATCATTTTTCTATTGATTTTTATAAATAAAAAAAAAACTATTCTACAGCCAACCAATAAAGAACTTACCCTTTTTTGCATCAACTTTATATTCATTATGATGAATACTTGCATTGAAACTACTGAGCAATGCAACGGTGCGGAAAAAAGCTTAGATTAGGATGAACTTTACACCATAGGACAATTTCTACAAAGGTATTAAGGCATGTAATTTTAAAAATATGATGTGCTTCATTCACATGACTTTCTCTACATCTGTGTAACAAATTATTGTTAGTAAGTTATTCTATATATTTCATGCTAATCGAGATAAACATTAGCAGAAACGGTGATATTACATAGTTCCTTTAAGTAGAAGAGAAATAGGCAATACGCTAGGCTAAACCGACAGTCAAATGTTTTAAAATGTGGTTGCTATGGGATTGTAAACAGATTCCATGCATGGCCAGGAGTTGACAAGTTTCCTGTATGAGAAAAATTGAAGTATTTTAAAACTGAAACCAATAACAAAGAATATCTCCAAACGGTCAACTCCACAAAAAATGTGTGTTTTAATGAATGTACATTTTTTGTGTCGTAAAGTTTTGTCTATCTCTTATAGTTTACCAGTTATGCAAAATTCAGACAAATTCATCCGGAATAAAGAGATCCACACAGGCTATTCCCAGAAATTTCAAGATATTCATTTTATTAGCCATGTAAATATCTTAAGTATACAAGACTTTAATCAAAATCGTTAGAGCCATTCTTGAGAAAACCAAAATTTTCGAATTTTTTTCCCTGTAAAGGGCAGTAGGGGTGGGGAGAACTTTTTTGAAAATCTTCGTGTGCATCCTTGGAAGATACTGGACTTAAATATAACTTTTGGTATTTAACGGACTTTTAGTTTTTGAGCTAAGCTGCCCCCCCCCACACACACACATACGGACATTTTTGTACAAATGTTTTTTTGGGATTCAGAGGGCCCCGGTTTTTTGGATTCAGGGGGCCCCAAAACATGTATTACCGGTTTAATCTGGGTATCGAATTTTTGGGTACATTACAATACCTTCTCTACACACTATGTACATGGTACGTGCAGAGAAAGTAAAAATGGGCCATGTAGCTCTATATCTGTAGGAGATTTTTGATTTTAGCTAATTAACTCAAATAAATTAATATATCCATGTATGTGTGTGTGAAACCAGTATGAAAACTTCCTTTGTTACAGCAATTCCTTTACAAACATGTAAAGCTCTAGCGTAAATAATTTAGAACATAACGTTTATCAACGGGTATGCATAAAATTTCATGAAAAATCACAAAAAATCGACTTTTTTATTTAAATTCCATAAACTAATTTAAACATTCCTGAATTTAAAAAGGCATAATTGGGCAGCAGGCGACATTTTTAGATGCCTAAACTGGAGCTACAGCAAAGCATTAGAGATGAACTGTACTGGACTCGGCAAGAAAAACTTCAGTTCGACGAGATTTCATTCCCATCATGCAAAGTAAAAGACAAGTTGTGTAGAAGCTAAGCCGCAATGCAAGAAGAAAAGGACAGAAAAGGCAGCAGCAGAAGAGAGGAAAAGAAAAGCAGAGGGTCAAACCTACCAACCTGGTGGATTTTAATGTGAGACATGTTTCATTCTTGCCTTGTTTTCTCACTATTGATATATTCAGCATTTTTCTTCCTGTAAAATGATCCTTGCGAAGCAGTTTTTCTGTTACATAAATAAAACATACTGTATATATTCACAGAGGCACAATGAAGAAAAAAATTGGCTTAGGTTTTATTGTCAGATGTATTTAGCATATTTTTGCAATTTTCAAACAAAACAATTATATTTTTATGACCAAAAATAGCACATTCATAACTTTAAAGTTTTGGAGCCAAAACCAAAAAAGACTCAGAGCAACTTAGAATAATTTAAAAAAGTAGATGTATTGTGCACCTAAGGCTGAAATATTAGAGGAACATTTTAATGTTTTTGTTGCAACGGACTTTTTAGTGACGTGACAAAAACATTAACAAATTTGATCATAACCTCCAAACCATTAAAAAAATGCATTAAATTTGTACTATAACTTTTTTCATTATATTACATGTGTGGTATACATTTCAAAATAGCATTATTAGTTTGGAAATACATGCCATTTGTACTATAACTTATTTTCATTACATTACATGTGTGGTATGCATTTCAAAGTTTCAGACATACATGCCTTAAACAGAAAACAAACCATTCATTAATCTGCGAAGAATAAAGGTATGAAGCATAGGCGTAACTTCCGCCACTTGTACAAACACTTATGCAAGTATTAGTGTAAGTGTCCGGAACGGGATACAGTGCCTTTGTGATGTCATCGGACAAAGATCCTGGAACGGCTGTGGTCAGTAACACGGCCTCGCCTACATTCCCAACTCTCTCCACGCTTCTTCGGCTCACTTTCATCGCTGAGCTGCTTTCTATGAATCAGTGGTAACCCCAAACTCTTCCACGAAGTCTCTGGCAAACTTCAGTCCCATTTTCCCGGAACAAGCGTTTTCGGGAAGCACCATTCTTGTACGTATTGAAGTTATGGCTAAACTCTCGAACACAGGGATAGCTACTAATCGATATTTCCATCACATTACGTGCTACTTCAATACCAAAGTGCGGAGAATACATACTAGTAGCACATTTCCATCACTTATAATGCTAATTTAGCTCAACTATTAAAGCGCCAATGCAATAGCCGAGATTAGGCAATTTAAACCAATCGCGGTCATCTGATTGGAGCGATATTATCGATAAATCTTATCGCAGCTCATGTCCATTTCTTTAAAATCTTGTCGCATCTGACGTTCGTTTGTTTCATTTCTTGCCTTGGTTATTGATAACAAAGTGACAATCCGGTCAGCTATGACATTATGTGATGGCGGAAAGTTTGGTTAGGTGACTGCACAACAAATAAATCAGAATAATTCTTCCCTATTTCTATTGTTGTTATCGATATTCGTATATTGGGTGCAGGCACGGTTGGTATATCATAATTCAGGAGGCAGTGAAGAAAGAAAATAAAAAACATTCGGTAAATTATGCGAATGCGTTATTTATCATTTCAGAACTAATGTATTACAACCATAACCTGAAAAAATCTCACTTCCTATATATTATAAAATAATAATGGTCTATTTCGCTGAATTGCCTTATCAACTCGGGTTTTCATCTGTTAGTACAATTCACTCCATGAATTATCGGTTCGCTCTAGTCAGGAATTATCGACAAGATGGAAACTATCGTGATATTACTTATGATAATTTTTACTTTTTCTAGCGCGTATTTACGATGTATTAGTGGATAGAGAAGGTATTGTATTGCACTCAACAATTCGATGTCGGGATTTCACCGGAAATATATGTTTTGAGATCTCCTGGGTCGAATAAAGCATTTTTAGAAAAAGGTATGTGTGTGTGTGCGCGCGCGCCTGTGCACAGTATAGCTCAAAAACGAAAAGTCCGTTAAGTACCAAGTTTGGTTTTAAAGTTTGGTATCTTCCAACGATGATACATTAAGATTTTAAAGAAAATCCTCCATAGCAAAATATCCATTAGATGGAAACATGATTGAAAATTAATTTTCTCGAAAATGGTTCGAAAGAGTTTGATTAAAATATCATATATTACAAATATTTATATGGCAAATAAAATGTATATTTTGAATGTTCTGGAAGTAGCCTCTGAAGAGGTCTTTATTCTGGGTAAATTTTGCTAAATTTTGCATAACTGGTAAACCCTAAGAGATAGGCAAAAGCTTACTAAAGAAACATTTTAAAATTTAAAACACACACATTTGGCATGTACATTTTATGTAGAGCTGACAGGTTTTTAGATATTCCTGGGTATTGGTTCCAATGTTAACTTTCTCTAGCTGTTCCATACACAATCTATTCTTAATAAAGACTTTTATTTTAGATAAACGTTTGCAGAATTGCTCTTTTTACTTGTTTTCTTGTAAGTAGAAGGGAAATAAGTGAATGCACTATGCTAAAACGATAATCAAATCATTTAAAAGCTGATGTGTTATTGAAATTCTTTGTTTCTATGACCAGGAGTTCACAAATTCCATATGAGAAAACTATAAAACGGGCAGCTCTAAAATAAAACAAAATGAAATAAAAGAAAACGTATATGACAAAAGTTGTGCGTTTTAGCATGATCTACAATTTTTGTGTAGAAAGTTTTTATCTATCTCTTACAATTTAACCGTTATACAAAAGTTAGCAAAATGTATCCAGAATAAAGAGTACTTGAAAAGCTAACCCTAGAAAACTCAAAATATACAGTTTATTTGTGATATGAATTACTTTAATATCCGTATTTTTAATCAAAATCGTTAGAGCCATTTTTGAGAAAATCAAAATGTTACATCCTTGGAAGACACTGAACTTACGTACCAAGTTTGGTATTTAACCTACTTTTCGTTTTTGAGCTATGCTGTCCACAGTCACACAGAGAGACAGACACACATGGGCTTTTTTCTAAAATGTTTTTATTCGGACTCAGGGAACCTCAAAACATATATTTCCGGTGAAATATCGGTATGGACTTTTTGGTTAGATTACGATACCTTGTCTATCCACTATGTACAGTAGCTTAACGTACTTTAACCTGGTTGGTCGTGTTGGACGATGAATGAAATGATCTTGGGGGTCCATGGAGCTTGTCTTCTCTCGATAAGGGAAAACCACGAAATAAACCTTATGTGTGTAACTCATCTGAAGCGAGATTTGAACCCGTTCAAATGGTTTTCTGCGAACAAACTATTCTTACAAAACATTATTCTTTTATCTAAGAAAGCTATTCAAGATAAACATTAGCATAAAATGCCTTATTACCTACTTGGCTTTCTCCTATGTAGGAGGGGAATAAGGGAATACACTAGTCTAAAGTGATAGTCAAGTCTTTTAAAGGCTGGACGCTATGTGATACAATTGAAAATCCTGCATGGCCAGGAGAAAAATAAAAGAGATATGAAACGAAACGTTTGAGAAACGTTTAAGTGTTTTAAAACTGAAACCAAAAACATGGAATCTCTTTAAATTTTAACTGTACAAAAAGAAGCAACGTATACGAAAAACGTTGTGTGTTTTACCGAGATCTACACTTCTTGTGTAGTACATTTTTGTCTATTGCTTACGGTTTACCAGTTTGCAAAAGTCATCCAGGATGAAGCAATCCTCAGAGGCTATTCCCAGAAAATTCAAGACACACATTTTTTTTTTTTCATGTAAATAACTTTAATATGACATATTTTAATGTCAATCTTATGAGCCATTTTTGATAACGTGAAAATTTTGGAAAATTTTTCCATATAAAGGGTAGTTTGGGATAAGGGATTTTCTGGAAAATCTTCATGTGGCATCCTCGGAAGTTACTAAACTTAAATACCAAGTATGGCATTTAATGGGATTTTCGTTTCTGAGCTATGTTGCCCACAGTCACACACAGACACACATGGACACTATTCCATTTTTTTTTAGTTTCTCTAGACGTACTATATATATATATATATATATATATATATATATATAGTGCGTAGAGAAGGAATTGTAATGCACCCATAAATTCGATACCGAGATTTCACCGGAAATACATGTTCTGGTTCCTTCTGAATCCAAAAAAAAAAAAAAAAATTAGACAAAGGTCCGTGTGTTCGTTTGTCTCTGTGGACAGCATGGCCCAAAACCGAAAAGACCGTTGAATACCAAACTACCGTTTACATGGAACATTTTGCGTAAATTTTTAGTTTCTCAAAAATGGCTCTAACAATTTTTATTAAAATACCTTATGTTTAAGATATTTTATGACAAACGAAATGTATATCTTAAATTTTCTGGATGATTTTTCAGTAACTGGCAAACCGTAAGAGATATACAAAAACTTGCTATACAAAAAAAAAAAAAAAAAATGTAGATCTCTTTAAAACACACAATTTATGCCATATACATTTTTCTTTTTTTTTGTAGAGTTAACCATCGAGATATTCCGTATTATTGGTTTCAATTTTAACCACCTAAACTTTTCTCAAACGGGAAAAATGCCTCCTTTTCTTTTCAAGTTTGTTTATTCCGGGCAAGCAAAAAGATTGGAATTTAAATTGTTTCACATAGCGACCAGCTTTTATAGTACGATACTATCGCTTTAGACCGTACATTTTCTTATTTCCCTTCTACTTACAAGGAAGCTAGTAATAAGACTAATTCTTCTTGTTTATCTTGATTAGCATAATGTAGATAACAAATTCATCTTTTTAATAAAAGGTTTGTTTGCCGAACAGCTAGAGGACATCATATGAATGGAACACATTAGATTTTTCCCTTCCACTTATAAGGGAGCAAGTAATAAGGACAATTTCTTCTAATGCTTATCTGGATTAGAATAATGTAGATAGAAGAATAAGCTTTTTAACAATAATTTGTTACAGAGATGTAGAGAAAGTCATGTGAATGGAGCATATCATTTTTTTTTTTTTTTTTTTTTTTTTTATGATTCAGGTGGCCTGAAAATACATACTACCTGTGAAATCTCGGTATCGTATTTTTGGGTGCAATAGAATACGTTTTCTATACACTACGTACTTATGCCTGTAGAGAAAGTAAAAAATCGCAGTTCCGATCATGTGTCCGCGTATTTCCGTGCCGGTTTAACCCTTACGCATGTCGTTTCGTGGGAAGCTTCGGGGTTACCCAGCGATTCGTTGAAAAAGCAGTAAATAACGTTACGTATTAGGAACAGTTACTTTCCCGTTACTTGTTACTCCGGCGCCTTGGGCTGGGTACAAAGGGTAGCCTTTCAAAAACGTTTAGCATTCCATTTCGCGTTTCTCTGTAAGCAACGCGTTTAAATAAACCCGCTGTTTGTGTGTATCATTTTTTTTACTTTCTCTATACATACTATGCACATAGTATATAGAGAAGGTTTTGAAATGCACCAAAAAGTTAGATTCCGGGATTTGCCCCAGAAATGTATGTATTGAGATCCTCTGAGTCCAGAAAAAACATTTTTAGAAAAAGGTTTGTGTGTGTCTGTGGACAGCATAACTCAAAAACTAAAATACCGTTAAATACCATACTAGTATTAATAAACTTACTCTTCTATCCACTTCATACTGATCGAGATAAACATTAGCAGAAACGGTCGTATTGCTTAGTTCCTTGTAAGTAGATGAGAATAAATGAATACAGCAAACCGACAGTCAGGATTTAAAATGTGGTTGCTATGGAATTGAAATCCGTGGGCAGAAGTTGAAAAGTTCCCGCACGAGAAATGTATAAGTATTTTAAAACTGAAACTAATGACAAGGAATATGTCGAAAACAGTCAACTCCACGAAAAAAAAAAATGTATATGGCATAAATTGTGTATTTTTACGAGATCTAAATTTTTTCTGTAATAAGTTTTTGTCTATTCCTTGCGGTTTACTAGTTATGCAAAATTCATCCAGAACAAACAGGTCTTCAGAAGTTATTCCCAAAAATTCAAGATATACATTTTTTTGGGGTGTAAATATCTTCAATACGCGGGATTGTAATCAAAATTATTTGAGCCATTTTTGAGAAAATCAAAATGTTCGAAATTTTTTTGGGATAAGAGTAGTATGGTGGGGGGATTTTCTTGGAAAGCTTCGTGTTGCATCCTTGGAAGATACTAAACCTAAATAGTAAGTTTGGTATTTATCGATGTTTTTGAGCTATGCTGTCCACAGACACACAGGGACTTTTTTTTTTCTAAAAAAAAAATGCCTTTTTCGGACTCCAGGCATCCCAAAAATGTATTTCCGTTGAAACCTCGACATCAAATTTATGTTCAGGGCTAGAGAAAGTAAAAACAGGATGACAACGCTGAAAACGTTGTATTTCTGAAGTTGCGAAGAAACACAAATGCCTTAAAGGTCCAGCACAGCCTCCCCGGGCACTCTTCGCAGTTGCAAAAGGGAAAAACAAAGTGTGCTGTGTCCTAGGAGAAACCGACAGAAGGTCTTTCTTTATTCTCAGAGCGGAAGAGGAATATGGAAGGCCAGTGCTCCGACAACGGCCTTGGCGCGGCTGCCTGATTCACGACAACCTTGCTTTTGTGTGCTGTAACGCGCCCAGGAGCCAACAATACTCTTGTCATGTTCACTTCTTGCATTTCTATCCGATTTAGGGTAAACCAGTTATTAACCGTCACAGTTACTGTGCGTTATGGTTACATGTAGCGGCTACCAGTAGTAGTATTTTTTTTCTAGTAGTAGTATTTTATTATTAAGTTTACAATACAATATTTGCGTCACACAGTCGCATGGGTCGGGTGACCGTACATGCTGCCTATAAATACTTGAATTTAGAATATTAGCTACATATCTATTTTGTATATCTTAACAACATTAGAAATACACACACAAACACATACATATGCTCGCGTGTTAGGACAACAGAACCCTAGAACAATAAAAGAAAGAACACTCTGATATCACACACACACACACACACACACACACTCACTACTACACCACGTATTCATACATATAGATCACTCAAACACCAAATAAGTCTATGCAATATTTACACAAATATTTTGTCTCTTAGTGCACGAACTTCCATTAAGTATCTATGTGCCCAGGCTTGGCCAGTTTTGGCTGTTTACAATCAAATCCCAGAATGCTGTCCTTCGTCTGTTTGAAGCTAAAAATAATTCCGGCAGTGATTTTATCCTAACATCCTCCATCTGCACGCAATCTGCCAAAATATGCGTCCAGTCTTCCTGATACCCGGGCTACCAGTAACGACTATGTTCTGCGAAATATTTAACTATTAACGGGATGAGAATAATTAAAAAGTGGCTTGATTAAATTTTCTTTCGTTATTTACCAGGGAAACAATAGCAGTCCCTGCCAGCCTGTTTCTCACATCACGTCCAAATACATAATTATAACAAGAGGCAAGCACTTGTGTTGAAAATCATTTAATTTCGTGCTAGGTGACGTCGTGGTTAGACGCTCGCCTCGCACCTAGTCAGCCCGAGTTCGATTAGTGGTGGAAGAAACGGTGTCTGGGCGAGATTTCTCCGGGTCCTCCGGTTTCCCCTGTCACTCATTCCACAAATTGGCCCATCTTCTATTTCGCTTGCATTTCACACCATCCACTTCCCTCAGGCTCATGCCTGGCTACGGGACGACCACTCTTTCCAGGTTCTCCACTCTGTGGTTTCGTGCCGTTGGCTCCCCGACAGGCTTCTGACGCCCAGGTATCCGCTTGTAAGTCCTAGGAGGGTGTCAGTCCTAAATACAGAAAGAGTAATCCGACTATGAAACAACAAAATTAATTTCGTGCTAATTTTTGGACAGAATTAATCAGCAATAACATAACTGAATTCAAAATTGCCAGGTAAGTAAAAATCACATTAATGTTAAAAAAATCCTTATTTCTAAATTCAAAACGTTTTATATCAATTCAGTATCATGAATGGAATCAAATACCACAAAACAAACATCAACAAACTGCAACAAACAAGTTTTGTCAATTTCGTTTTAACTTTCTCTACAGTACCATTTACATAGTGCATAGAGGAAGTATGTAAAGGGTATTTAGAGTGCGTGGATTTTCCTGAAAATCTTAGTGTCCCAACCTTGGAAGATATTGAATTTAAATATCAAGTTTGGTATTTAACGGACGTTTTTGAGCTATGCTGCCCACAAACCCACTCACACACAGACAGACAAGACAGACAGGTACACACGGACCTTTTCCTATTTTTTTCTGGGGCTCCTCCCAAAACATATATTTCCGGTGAAATCTCGGTAACGAATTTTTGGGTGCAATACAATACCTTCTCTATGTACTATGTAAATAGTTCGCCTAGAGAAAGTAAACAGGTACTCACTACCCCATAGAACCTCTGCTCTCTAAATCCAACGTATTGAATAACCACAAAATGTATTACAGCGTTTTACTTAAATATATACCCAAGAAACAATAAATGTCCATTGTACTGTCATAATACAAAGCTAAATGAATTTGTTTAATAACAACGGTTACCAAGGCTATGATAAAAACATATCCAAGTTTGGACCACTGTAGCAGCTTTAAATTAAAAATCTGATGTGTACCATTCACATGACTTTCTCCATATACCTGCAACAAAAAATTCTTAAAAAGCTTATACTTCTATTTACTTTATGCTAATCAGAAAAAAATTAGCAGAAATAGTCTTATTACTCGCTTCCTTGTAAGTAGAAGCGAAATAAGGGACAACCGTAGGTTAAAGTGATAGTCAAAAGCTGGTTGCTATGTCAATGAAGTTCCTTTGTTTATATGGATAGGAGTTGACAAGTTCCTGTATGAGAAAAGTAGACGTTTTTCATAGCAGAAAGCAAGAATAAGGAATGTCACAAAAACGACGAACTCCACGAAAAAAATGTATATAACATAAATTGTGTGTTTTAAAGTGCTCTACATTTTTTGTCTAGTAAGTTTTTGTCCATCTCTTACGGTTTAGCAGTCATTCAAAATTTAGTAAAATTCATCCATCATAAACTGCTCTTCAGAGGCTATTCCCAGAAAATTCAAGATATACATTTCATTTGTTAGGTAAATACGTTTAATATCCGAAATTTTAATTAAAATCGTTAGAGCCATTTTTGAGAAAATCAAAATTTTCGAAAAAAGTTCCATGTAAAGGGTAGTTGCGGGTGGGGGGATTTTTCTCAAAATCTTCGTGTCGCATCCCTGGAAGATACTAAACTTAAATACCAAGTTTGGTATTTTACCGACTTTTCGTTTTGAATTGTCGTGTTCACAGACACACGGACACACGGACACACACACACACACACACACACACACACACACGCACACACACACGGACCTTTTTGTGAAAATGCTTTTTTTTTTTTGGATATTGGGGACCCTAAAACATATATTTCCGGTGAAATCTCGGTATTGAATTTTTGGTGGAATGCAATACTTTCTCTATATATTATGTACATAGTGCGTATGGAGAAAGTAAAAAAGCAATAACAGAAAATACATTCTGTGATGGAAATTCACCGGAAATGCATGTCAGGTCTCCTGATCCCCTCCCCCAAAAAGCATTTTTAGATAAAAGGTCTCTGTGTGTCTGTGAGCAGTATAACTAAAAAACGAAAAGTCCGTTAAGTACCAAACTTGGTGTTTATGTTCAGTATCTTCCAAAAATACGACACGAAGATTCTCAGGAAAATCCCTCCCAGCCCCAACCACTGGATATTTTTTAAAACTTTTGATTTCTCAAAAAAGGCTCTAACATTTTTGATTATCACACCATATCTTTTAAGATATATTTAAGACAAACGAAATGTATACCCTGAATTTTCTGGAATTAGTCTCGGAAGACCTCTTCATTCCGGTTGACCTTTGTGTAACTGGCAAACCGCAAGAGATATACAAAGTAGTTTTTCTTTTTCATAGTCGGCTTATGTAGGACTTACAAGGGGGGAGCTAGAGGTCAGAGGCCTGTTGGGGAGCGAACAGCACGGAACCGCCGAATGGAGTACCTGGAACGAGTGGTCGACCCGTAGCAAGGCATGAGTATGAGGAAGTGGATTATGTGAAATGCAAGCGAAATGGATGGTAGGAAAGATGATGATGGAAGAATCGGTGGAATGAGTGGCGGGGGAAACCGTAGCTTCGTCCACCAACAATCCAACTTCTGTTTATAGTGAGAATTTTGCAGCGCCTAGATATGAGAGTTACGAAATTTAAAGAAGCCATCAACGGTGAACTGTCTCAACACGTTGGTTAAAAAGCCTTGTGTTTGATTCATATGACTTTCTCCACCTATTCTTATTATTCTATTTACTTCATGCTAACCAAGATAAACAGAGGAAATTGTATTATGAGTTTCTTATACGTAGAAGCTGAATAAGGGAGTGTCCCAACCTAAAGCCATGGTCTAATCCTTTGAAAATCGGTCGTTATGTACTGTTATAATTTTACCCAGTTTTGTGTGAGCTATATTCCTATAGGTCTCCCATCTTGGGCAGTGGAGTAGCGTGTGCTCCGCAGTATCAGTTTCTGGGCATTTCTCGCTATTCGTTTTCCCCATTTTTTTTTTTTTTTGCGTAGTACCTAAATCTTCCATGACCAGATAGTACCTGCGTCATGAAATAATCTAATGATCTGTGCTTGCATAATAGCCACATATTAATATCTGGGATAATTTTCTTTGTCCATTGTGCCACTTCCATGGTCTCATGCCACCGCTCTTGCCACTCTTCTATGATTTGTTGTCTTATATTTCTTTTGTCTGCATTAGTGGAACCAATGTTTTCTTCTAAGATATTTCTCTCTTTTACTAACAGATCTATGGGTACTGCTCCTGAGATGACCTGTAGGGCTTTGGTCGATATGGTTCGATACCCATTTACCACCCTTAATAATAATTTCCGCTGTACTCTGGCCAGGTGGTTTGGGTACACTTCTTTTCTTAATGCAGTGTGCCATATTGAGGCGGCATATAACAGCATAGAATAGATTGCGCTACATAAAATTTGCCTTTTTACAGTTCTTGGGCCCCCAATATTCGGCATTAGTCTACTCAGTGCCGCTGTTCTCTCTTCGGCCTTCTTGGTGATTGTTCTAACGTGCTCACCAAAATTTCCACCATCATCCAATATGACACCTAGATATCTCACTGACTTTTTTTGGCTTAACATCAGTATTGCCTATCCTGAAACTCATATCTGGCCGTTTTCTTGGCCCTTTTAGGATCACAGCTTCCGTTTTCTGTGGCGCAAGAATTAATTTGTTGGCTTTCATCCACCTGTCTATGCGTATGAGGGATTCATCTGCCTTAAACATTAATTCTTCTGTGTCGGCAGCTGTAGTGACTAACACTAAATCATCTGCAAATCCCAACGTATAAGCACCTGTCGGTAATTTTAGCCGCAATACGCCATCGTATAAAATATTCCACAATGTAGGTCCCAGGACCGAGCCTTGGGGTACTCCTGCAGTAACCTGTACTTGTTTCTTATTACTTTGCGTTATGTATCTTGAGTTGAGGTACTCTCGTATTATATTTACTAAATATGCTGAAATCTTTTTTCTTTGGAGCTCTTGAATGATAATACTCCAAGTTGCACTGTTGAAAGCATTTTCCACATCCAGTGTGATTGCGGCTACCCACTTTTCTTTACTGTCATCTTTAATTTTTTGAACAGCTTTAATGGCCTGGATTGTAGTTTTGCCTTTTCTGAAGTCATACTGGTTGCAGGATAGTCCTTCCACTTCCTCAATTTCTTTGTCGATTCTTGTTCTTATTAGACTCTCATATAGTTTACTCATGGTATTGAGTAAACATATTGGTCGATATGCTGATGGATCTTGAGGTAACTTACCCCCTTTTAGCAACAATATGAGTTTAGCTACCTTCCATTCTCCTGGAAACTCCTGTTGTTTCAGTAACGTATTTAAGGCTGCTAGAATCCATTTAGGGGTTGCCTCAATGGCGAACCTCACTGCTTCGGGTGGAATACCGTCCAATCCCGGCGCTTTGCCGGATTTTATGTTGCGCCCTGCTTCGTGTAATTCATCCATGGTGAATTCTTTCTCTACACTACATCTTATTTTGGCTTCTATCTTATCTTCATTGCTAGGGAATAACGCCTTTACTACACTTATTTCCTTCTCCTCTGTTAATTTTATGGGAGCTCTATTAGTCAAACGCCCTGTTACTATGTTATATCCTGATCCCCAAATATCCTGATCAAGTTCTTCACATAGTTTTTGCCAGTTTTTTCTCTTGGACTCCTTTATGAGGTTTGCCAATGTTCTTTTCTTCTCTTTATAGACTACTCTTAACGCTTCTAGGTCCTGCTCTTGTATTCGTCTCTTATTTGCTCTTGTTACTTTGCGCCTGCTTTGATTGCATATCCTCCTTTGACATTCAATGTCATTGGTCCACCAGTATGGTACTCGGGAGCTGTCTCTCTTGCTGGTATGTATTTGGCTAGCTAAAGTAGCTTCTTGCATTGCGTTTACCACCTCCTCCCGGGAGACTTCTTCTGTAGCGTCTTCTCTATTCTCTTCCTTCCACTTCATGATAACTTTATATATATCCCAATCATACTCTACTTTAGTCTTCTCATTTTGCCGACCCTTTCGCTTTGTTGGTTCTTTGATTTCAAAATAGATAAACTTGTGGTCGCTAACTGATTCCTCTTCGAGCACCTCCCAATTCAGGATTTTATGTGATATTATCTGAGTTGAACACGTAAAGTCTATAAATGATTCACAGGCTCCTCTCACAAAAGTCGGTTTGTTTCCTATGTTTTGTACTACTAAATCCAGTTCCGCCATCCACTCGACCTAATATTCACCTCTCTGGTCAGTGGTTTGTGCGCCCCACTGTGGTGATTTAATATTTAAGTCTCCCATTATAATGCTTTCTCCTCCTTGCGTACTAATGTCTTGCATTATAGAATCTACTTCTTTCTTAAATTCGTCCAGCGGTATGTTTGGTGAACTATAACATCCAATAATCTTAAATTGTTTGAAGTAAATACAGACATAACCATTTTCTAACCTCCAATCTATTACCTCTAAATTTTTGTTTAGGAAGTTGACAGCGACATCCATCCTATTATCCTTAATCCAATTATTGCTGGATACACACTTTAAATTTGGTTCACTTACTATCATTATGTCAACCTTCTTCTCCATTGCAACTGCGTAATCCATATCATGACTACCTTGTGACCTCATTAAATTAGCTTGTAGGATTCCTATGGTTGTTGAACCCATTATCTTTTTTATTTCAACCTTCTTCGTCTTATGTCCCCTATCATCTTTCTGTATAGAGGGCAACTCATTTGGTCACTTCTGTGGCCTCCTTTTTTACACGTTATACAGACAGATACATTTGTGCATTCTCTGGCTATATGACTCTTCTCCCACAATTCAAGCAAGATCCAGTTCTATCATTTTCCTCCTTACATTGATACGCTATATGTCCAAATCCAAAACACTTAAAACACCTAGTGACTTTTATTCTTTCTCTAATCTGGCAGCTGAACCATCCAACTCTAATCTGTCTCCGTTTTAGTAGGGTCTTACCAGGTTCAGCAGGTAACGTTACTGTTGCGTTTTGATTACCAAATCTTCCTGGTCTCATAGAAACATTAATTATATCCGTCTCCTGTAACTCTATTTCTTCACAAATTGCAGTTTTCAGATCATCTTCATTGGTTGTAGGATATATTCCATAAATAAAAACATTTATTTCCTTCTTCACAGTACGCACCTCAACTTCTTCAACATTTTTCAGGATCTCCTCTTTGAGGACATTTGCCTTCCCTGTTCCCTCAACTGCAAGGAACAGGTCCTCTTTACCTAGTAGTAGTAGTAGTAGTAGTAGTAGTAGTAGTAGTAGTAGTAGTAGTAGTGGTGTTAGTGGCAGTAGTAGTAGTGGTAGTAGTAGTGGTGTTAGTGGTAGTAGTAGTGGTAGTGGTATTAGTATTAGTAGTGGTAGTGGTAGTAGTAGCAGTACTAGTAGTAGCAGTAGTAGCAGTACTAGCACTAGAGTAGTAGCAGTATTAGTAGTAGCAGTACTAGCAGTACTAGCAGTACTAGTAGTAGCAATAGTAGCAGTACTAGTAGTAGCAGGACTAGCAGTAGTAGTAGCAGTACTAGTAGTAGCAGTACTAGTAGTAGCAGTACTAGTAGTAGCAGTACTAGCAGTAGTAGTAGCAGTACTAGTAGTAGCAGTACTAGTAGTAGCAGTACTAGTAGTAGTAGCAGTACTATTAGTAGCAGTACTAGCAGTAGTAGTAGCAGTACTAGTAGTAGCAGTAGTAGTAGCAGTACTAGTAGTAGTAGTGGCAGTATTAGTAGTAGCAGTACTAGCAGTAGTAGTAGTAGCAGTAGTAGTAGTAGTACTAGTAGTAGCAGTAGTAGCAGTAGTAGCAGTACTAGTAGTAGCAGTACTAGCAGTAGTAGTAGTAGTGGCAGTAGTAGCAGTACTAGCAGTAGTAGTAGTAGTGACAGTATTAGTAGTAGCAGTACTAGCAGTAGTAGTAGTAGCAGTACTAGTAGTAACAGTAGTAGCAGTACTAGTAGTAGCAGTACTAGCAGTAGTAGTAGTAGCAGGACTAGCAGTAGTAGTAGCAGTACTAGCAGTAGTAGTAGCAGTACTAGTAGTAGCAGTAGTAGCAGTACTAGTAGTAGTAGTAGCAGTAGTAGCAGTACTAGTAGTAGCAGTACCAGCAGTAGTAGTAGCAGTACTAGTAGTAGCAGGACTAGCAGTAGTAGTAGCAGTACTAGTAGTAGCAGTACCAGCAGTAGTAGTAGCAGTACTAATAGTAGCAGTACCAGCAGTAGTAGTAGCAGTACTAGTAGTAGCAGTACTAGTAGTAGCAGGACTAGCAGTAGTAGTAGCAGTACTAGTAGTAGCAGGACTAGCAGTAGTAGTAGCAGTACTAGTAGTAGCAGTACCAGCAGTAGTAGTAGCAGTACTAGTAGTAGCAGTACCAGCAGTAGTAGTAGCAGTACTAGTAGTAGTAGCAGTATTAGTAGTAGCAGTACCAGCAGTAGTAGTAGCAGTACTAGTAGTAGCAGTACCAGCAGTAGTAGTAGCAGTACTAGTAGTAGCAGTACCAGCAGTAGTAGTAGCAGTACTAGTAGTAGTAGTAGCAGTACTACCAGTAGTAGTAGCAGTACTAGCAGTAGTAGTAGCAGTACTAGTAGTAGCAGTACCAGCAGTAGTAGTAGCAGTACTAGTAGAAGCAGTACCAGCAGTAGTAGTAGCAGTACTAATAGTAGTAGCAGTACTAGTAGTAGTAGCAGTACTAGTAGTAGCAGTACCAGCAGTAGTAGTAGCAGTACTAGTAGTAGCAGGACTAGCAGTAGCAGTACTAGTAGTAGCAGGACTAGCAGTAGCAGTACTAGCAGTAGTAGTAGCAGTACTAGTAGCAGTACTAGCAGTAGTAGTAGCAGTACTAGTAGTAGTAGTAGTGGCAGTATTAGTAGTAGCAGTACTAGCAGTACTAGCAGTAGTAGTAGTAGCAGTAGTAGTACTAGTAGTAGCAGTAGTAGCAGTAGTAGCAGTAGTAGCAGTACTAGTAGTAGCAGTACTAGCAGTAGTAGTAGTGGCAGTAGTAGCAGTAGTAGCAGTAGTAGTAGTGGCAGTATTAGTAGTAGCAGTACTAGCAGTAGTAGTAGTAGTAGTAGCAGTACTAGTAGTTACAGTAGTAGCAGTACTAGTAGTAGCAGTACTAGCAGTAGTAGTAGTAGCAGGACTAGCAGTAGTAGTAGCAGTACTAGCAGTAGTAGTAGCAGTACTAGTAGTAGCAGTAGTAGCAGTACTAGTAGTAGCAGTAGTAGCAGTACTAGTAGTAGCAGTAGTAGCAGTACTAATAGTAGCAGGACTAGCAGTATTAGTAGTAGCAGTACTAGCAGTAGTAGTAGCAGTACTAGTAGTAGCAGTACTAGTAGTAGCAGTAGTAGCAGTACTAATAGTAGCAGGACTAGCAGTAGTAGTAGCAGTACTAGTAGTAGCAATACTAGCAGTAGTAGTAGTAGCAGTACTAGTAGTAGCAGTACTAGCAGTAGTAGTAGCAGTACTAGTACTAGTAATAGTACTAGTGGCAGTATTAGTATTAGCAGTACTAGCAGTAGTAGTAGTAGTAGTAGCAGTACTAGTAGTAGCAGTACTAGCAGTAGTAGTAGTAGTACTAGTAGTAGCAGTACTAGCAGTAGTAGTTAGGGCAGTACTACTAGTAGTAGTAGTAGTAGCAGTACTAGCAGTAGTAGTAGCAGTACTAGTAGTAGTAGCAATAGTAGTAGTAGCAGTAGTAGTAGCAGTAATAGTAGTAGTAGCAGTAGTAATAGTGTTAGTGGTGGTGGTAGTAGTAGTAGTAGTGTGGTAGTAGTAGTACTAGTAGTAGCAGTACTAGTAGTAGTAGTAGTAGCAGCAGCAGTAGTAGCAGAGTAGTAGTACTAGTAGTAGTAGTAGCAGTACTAGTAGTAGCAGTAGTAGTAGTACTAGTAGTAGCAGTACTAGTAGTAGTAGTAGTAGCAGTATTAGTAGTAGTAGTAGCAGTAGTAGTACCAGTAGTAGCAGTAGTAGTAGCAGTACTAGTAGTAGCAGTACTAGTAGTAGCAGTACTAGTAGTACCAGTAGTAGTAGTAGTAGTACCAGTAGTAGCAGTAGTAGTAGCAGTACTAGTAGTAGCAGTAGTAGTAGCAGTACTAGTACCAGTAGTAGCAGTAGTAGCAGCAGCAGTAGTAGCAATACTAGCGGTAGCAGTAGTAGCAGTACTAGTACCAGTAGTAGCAGTAGTAGCAGTACTAGTACCAGTAGTAGCAGTAGTAGCAGTACTAGTACCAGTAGTAGCAGTAGTAGCAGCAGCAGTAGTAGCAATACTAGCAGTAGCAATAGTAGCAGTACTAGTTGTAGTAGTAGCAGTACTAGTACCAGTAGTAGCAGTAGTAGCAGCAGCAGTAGTAGCAATACTAGCAGTAGCAGTAGTAGCAGTACTAGTTGTAGTAGTAGCAGTACTAGTACCAGTAGTAGCAGTAGTAGCAGCAGCAGTAGTAGCAATACTAGCAGTAGCAGTAGTAGCAGTACTAGTACCAGTAGTAGCAGTAGTAGCAGCAGCAGTAGTAGCAATACTAGCAGTAGCAGTAGTAGCAGTACTAGTAGTAGCAGTAGTAGCAGTACTAATAGTAGCAGGACTAGCAGTAGTAGTAGTAGCAGTACTAGTAGTAGCAGTACTAGCAGTAGTAGTAGCAGTACTAGTAGTAGCAGTAGTAGCAGTACTAATAGTAGCAGGACTAGCAGTAGTAGTAGCAGTACTAGTAGTAGCAGTACTAGCAGTAGTAGTAGTAGCAGTACTAGTAGTAGCAGTACTAGCAGTAGTAGTAGCAGTACTAGTAGTAGTAATAGTACTAGTGGCAGTATTAGTATTAGCAGTACTAGCAGTAGTAGTAGTAGTAGCAGTACTAGTAGTAGCAGTACTAGCAGTAGTAGTAGTAGTAGCAGTACTAGTAGTAGCAGTAGTAGTAGTAGCAGCAGTTCTAGTAGTAGCAGTACTAGCAGTAGTAGTAGTAGCAGTACTAGTAGTAGCAGTACTAGCAGTAGTAGTTAGGGCAGTACTAGTAGTAGTAGTAGTAGCACTACTAGCAGTAGTAGTAGCAGTACTAGTAGTAGTAGCAGCAGTAGTAGTAGCAGTAGTAGTAGCAGTAATAGTAGTAGTAGCAGTAGTAATAGTGTTAGTGGTGGTGGTAGTAGTAGTAGTAGTAGTAGTAGTAGTGTGGTAGTAGTAGTACTAGTAGTAGCAGTACTAGTAGTAGTAGTAGCAGCAGCAGTAGTAGTAGTAGCAGAGTAGTAGTACTAGTAGTAGTAGTAGCAGGACTAGTAGTAGTACTAGTAGTAGCAATACTAGTAGTAGTAGTAGCAGTATTAGTAGTAGTAGTAGCAGTAGTAGTACCAGTAGTAGCAGTAGTAGTAGCAGTACTAGTAGTAGCAATACTAGTAGTAGCAGTACTAGTAGTACCAGTAGTAGCAGTAGTAGCAGCAGCAGTAGTAGCAATACTAGCAGTAGCAGTAGTAGCAGTACTAGTACCAGTAGTAGCAGTACTAGTACCAGTAGTAGCAGTAGTAGCAGCAGCAGTAGTAGCAATACTAGCAGTAGCAGTAGTAGCAGTACTAGTTGTAGTAGTAGCAGTACTAGTACCAGTAGTAGCAGTAGTAGCAGCAGCAGTAGTAGCAATACTAGCAGTAGCAGTAGTAGCAGTACTAGTACCAGTAGTAGCAGTAGTAGCAGTACTAGTACCAGTAGTAGCAGTAGTAGCAACAGCAGTAGTAGCAATACTAGCAGTAGCAGTAGTAGCAGTACTAGTACCAGTAGTAGCAGTAGTAGCAGCAGCAGTAGTAGCAATACTAGTAGTAGCAGTAGTAGCAGCAGCAGTAGTAGCAATACTAGCAGTAGCAGTAGTAGCAGTACTAGTACCAGTAGTAGCAGTAGTAGCAGCAGCAGCAGTAGTAGCAATACTAGCAGTAGCAGTAGTAGCAGTACTAGTACCAGTAGTAGCAGTAGTAGCAGCAGCAGTAGTAGCAGCAGCAGTAGTAGCAATACTAGCAGTAGCAGTAGTAGCAGTACTAGTAGTAGTAGCAGTAGTAGCAGTACTAGTACCAGTAGTAGCAGCAGCAGTAGTAGCAATACTAGCAGTAGCAGTAGTAGCAGTACTAGTAGTAGTAGCAGTAGTAGCAGTACTAGTACCAGTAGTAGCAGTAGTAGCAGCAGCAGTAGTAGCAATACTAGTACCAGTAGTAGCAGTAGTAGCAGCAGCAGTAGTAGCAATAGTAGCAATACTAGTAGTAGCAGTAGTAGCAGTACTAGTAGTAGTAGTACTAGTACCAGTAGTAGTAGCAGTAGTAGTAGTAGTAGTAGTAGTAGTAGTAGTAGTAGTAGTAGCAGTAGTAGTAGTAATATTAGTGGTGGTGGTAGTAGTAGTAGTTGTAGTAGCAGTAGTGGTAATATTAGTGGTGGTAGTAGTAGTAGTTGTAGTAGTAGTAATATTAGTGGTGGTGTTAGTAGTAGTAATAGTGGTGGTGGTAGTATTTGTAGTAGTGGTGGTAGTAGTAGAGGTGGTAGTAGTAGAGGTGGTAGTGATATGTAGTAGTTCATCAATCTTTATGAAGGAGTTGAAAGCAAATTGTTGATAAAAGAATTCAGAAAAACCGGTGTTTCACTTTGGACACCCTGCATGACTTTTCGGATGGAAAAGGTTTCCCAGCCATGAAAGCCTCAAAGTGGCAGTGACATCTTGGCTCAGATCTGTAGCGGTGAAAGAGTACAACGTTTGCGTTGAAAAACCGGTACCACGTGACAATAAATACCTTGGTAGCAGTGACGAAAAATGAAGTATGGTGATGTAACTTTGTAAATAACGTGTTGTGTTGGTATCTTTCGTTATTATTTAGTTACGCCAAGTCGCCTGACACTTTCTGGATGAACCTCGTATTTTGACTATAAAAACTTACAGTTCAATCTGCGACATCAATGTGAGCAGGGGCCCTTGTTAAAGCGAACCTGGGGTACAGTTAGACGAAAACACATTAAACGCACTCGTGTTTAAGAGACTATCATGCAGGGGTAGTGTGTTGCCAGTACTTTCACGTCGTTGTGGACAAGGAATTCACGTATTAACATTATGTAGCACTTCGTTTTTACGTTACATTCCAAAGAATACGTATTACGCATGTTTGCATGTGTGTAGTTTAATAATTATCATGCTCTTCACTAAGAAAACATTGTGTGCAACAAGTTACCTTTTAGACAGTTGATGCTAAAGGTAGGTCTTTTACCAGATGTCAGTAGTGTTAAAAGTAGAAAATTCTGCCAGTGTCATGAAATTATAACACTCCAATGTAACCAACTTTGGTGTATATGCCCACGGCCTTATTCAAGTAGGCTATGATTCTCTGAAAGCCCGTATCGATCCATAAAATGGCGGATAATTTGAATCTCATGAACATGGAATCTGCTGAATCAAACGAAATTATGCAAGCAACGGAGAGAGCAAAATTTCAACTAGTACACTATATAGCATGTTTTCGTTCTGTTCGAGTAACTCCATGTTCTCAGCATTGATGCTAAGCAAGGAAACAACTGAATATTGCAGACAGTTAAGCATGAACTCTGTGAAATAAGTAAATCTAATTATACTTATAATATGTCTATAAATATTGAGAGCTGTATAAACTATATTGTATGACACGCGTGCTAAAGTTGTGTTATACTGTTCCTAGGATTACTGTACTCGGTCTACGGCCTCGTTTCGCAAACTTCCTACTTACAATATAAAACACCATTTTTACCACTTGTTTCATAAATAACTATTCTCATCCACAGCTTATTGTAAATGTGAGCAAAAAGTGTCCAGTATTCATATTTTCGTCGTGAGCTAAAACTTTTAAGTAGAAACTTTGTGCGATTCGTAAATAAGTAATAAGAGTAACATTAAAGGTCGGCTTAGTTTGTAGTGAAACCGAAAAAATAAATTATAAAACAGCCAGGAAAGTATTACTTTTTGTAGCACGTATTTACAATGAACATAGTAGGTAGGGAAGGTATTATATGTCACTCAAAATTCGATTCGAAATTTTACCCGAAATAAGTTTTGAGGATTCAAGAATTCAAAAAATGCTCTTTTAGAAAAAGGTTCGGTATGTATATCTGTGTGTGTTTGGTCAGTACAAAGTTCTTTACATATCGAACTTCGTATTTAACTTTTATCTTACTATTTTCAGAAAAATCTCCGGCCCCCAACTACCCTTTACATGAAAAAAAAATGTGAAAATTTGTTTTTGTCTCAAAAATGGTTCTAACGGTTTGCATTAAAATGCCGTATGTTAAAGCATATTACATGAAAAAATTATATCTTGAGTTAGAGCTCTCTTCATTCTGGACGACTTTTGTACGACTGGCAAACCGTTAGAGAGAGACAAAAACTTACTACACAACATATGTAATATACATTTTTGTAAAGTAAACGCTTCCGAGATATTATTTGTTTCAATTTTAAACTATTTAAACTTTTCTCAAGCAGGAAGTCATCTTTCAATTCAACTCACTTTAGATTTACTTCTCACCTTTGCAACGGGAACCGAATATTAATTGTTTCACATTGCGACTGCTTTCAAAGGATTTGACTATGGATTTAGTATGCTCTTATTCCTTTTACTTATAAGGAACAAAGCCATTTCTGCTAATGTTTGTCTTGATTAGCATGAAGTGTATAGAGGAATAACCTTTTCTAACAATAGTTTGTTACAGAATAGGTAGAGATGATGATGATGATGATGATGATGATGATGATGATGATGATGATTGGGGTTTAAGGGCACTCAACTACTAGATTATCAGCGCCATTAGAAAACTAAATGGGGCATGAGATGAGAACTAAAATGGGTTTAAAATGGTAAAAACCGTGCTGAAATTAGACGTCAAAGAAACTGTAACAATTTGACATCACTAAAGTCATAAAATCCATAAAGCCAGTTAAAACAATGGAGTGTAAAAATGTATAAAAAACTGGTAAAACTAAATGTTTTGTAAGCTTATAAAAAGAACTAGATTCTTAAGGTAAAACTAATTGTGAATAAACATTCAAAAACTCAGTAAACAGCAGCGGGGTAATTGCCAAGGACCTCCGCTAGGGAGGCCGGCAGCTGGAATGTGCGAAAAGATGCCAGAGCAATAGGTAGAGAATGTCGTGTAAATGTAAAAAATATTTTTATACATTGATTCTCACATATGTATAAATAACCGTCACCAACAAACGTCTCAAACAGTTGCTTCAGTTCCAGCAAAAATCCTATGCACTTTCCTGGATTGAGAAGAGTATTTTGAAAACCAGCTTCGCACCCAAGTTATGGTGTCGCTATAGTGCTGAACAAGGAAGAATATTTGTGCTATCCATGTTCTGATAACACTTTTACCTCTTATGCAATTGCTAAGAATTTGTGTCGCATCTGAGAGATAGGTCTACACCCACATAAGCAATAAACAGCTGATAAGGAACAAGGTACTCTGGATATTTCCTTATTCCCTTATAAGGCTTTAGCTTATCACAAAAATCCCAGACATCCGGGTGCGTAACAGCTTCCCCGTCTTTGTACACCTATTTATAGAATTTCCAAGTAAGGCATAAGATTAAACAGGCAACATTGTCAGGATTAAAAAAAAATCTGATGTGTTACACTCAAATGACTTTCTCTAACTGTCTTACAAAAGAGTATTCTTCTCTCTACACCATGCTAATCGAGATAAGCATTAGCAGAATGTACTTATTACTTAGTTCCTTATAAGTAGAAGGGAACTAAAGGAATGCGCTATGGTAAAGCGATAGTCAAATGTTTTAAAAGATATCGTTATGCGATTGTCATTGAAATTCGCTTCTTTACTTTGCCAGGAGTAGAACAAAAGAAAAACGGACACTTCCTCTATGAGAAAAGTACAAGTATTTTAAAATTGGAACCAATAACAAGGAATAACTTGGAAACGATTAACTCTACAACAAAAAGTCATATGACATAAATTGTGTGTTTAAACGAGACCTACATTTTTGGTGTAGTAAGCGTGTGTCTATCTCTATCAGGTTAACCGTTATGCAAAATTCTGCAAAAGTCAACCGGAATAAAGTGCTCCTCAGAGTCTATTCCCAGAAAATTCAAAATATACATTATATTTGTGTTGTGAATAAGTTTAATATACATTATTTTAATCAAAATCGTTAGAGCAATTTTTGAGAAAAACAAAATTTTCACAAAATTTTCCATGTAAAGGGTAGTTTGAGATGGGGAGATTTTGTTGAAAATCTTCGTTTCACAGCCTTGGAAGATAATAAAATTAAATACCAAGTTTGGTATTTAATGGTCTTTTAGTTTTTGAGCTATGATGTCTACAGACACACACGCACATATAAACAAAATATTCTTAAACAAGTTCCGTATGAGAAAAGTATTATTTTAAAACTGAAATCAATAACAAGGAATATTTAAAAGACGGTAAATTCCAGGAAAATATGCATATAACATACATTGTGTGTTTTGACGAGTTCTATATTTTTTGTGCAGTAATTTTTTTCTATCCCTTACGGTTTACCAGTTACGCAAAAATCCACAAAATTAATTCAGAATAAATCTGTCTTCAGAGGCTATTCCCAGAAAATTCAGTACGTACATTTTATTTATCATATAACTATCTTTAATATATGATATTTTGATTAAAAACGTTAGAGGCATTTTTGAGAAAATCATCATTTTCGAAAAATGTTCCATGTAAAGGGTAGCTGGGGGTGGAGGGGTTTTCTTCAAAATGTTCGTGTCGCAACCTTAGAAGATAGTGAACTTAAATGCCAAGTTTGGTGTTTAACGGACGTTTCGTTTTTGATCTATGCTGATCACAGACACACACACACGGATTTTTTTCTAGAAATGTTTTTTTTTTTATTCAGGAGGTCCCAAAACATGTATTTCCCGTGAAATCTCGGTATCGAATTTTTGGCTGCAATACAATACCTTCTCTATACACTATGTACATAGGTGTAGAGAAAGTAAAAGGAGTATTCTTTTACCTACATGATGTTAATGAAGATAAGCTTTAACAGAAATGGTGGTATTATTTGCCTCCTTGTAAGCAGAAGGGAAATTATGCAATACAGTGGGCTAACTGGATAGTCTAACCCTTCAACCCAACAAACTACCGTTATCCACAGGGCTATTGAATTAAAACTATTAAGAAAGGAGGGAGTGCAACAAACCTATAGGTGTTAAGGGCAAGTAACTCGACTGCTCTATTATGAAAAAGTCAAGTCAAATCAATTCTTCCACTCATGTAGAGCCTACAGTTGCTGTCATCCTACGCAGTTACCGAGGTTTAGTCAGTAACTTTTTGAGCCGAAGAGAAAACAATAAACCTATAGGTTTCAGTGTTAAGGGCAAATAACTCGACTCCTTTCTTATGGAAAAGTCGAGTCAAGTCGAATCAACTCTTGCACTTATGTAGATTTCAGCCGAAGACAATGCAATAAACCTATTGGTTTCATATTAAGGACAAATAACTCGACTCCTTTCTTACGAAAGAGCCAAATCAAGTCAAGTCGAGTCAAATCGAGTCAACTCTTGCACTTATGTAGAGGCTACAGTTGCTGCGCCATTACCGATCTTCAGTCAGTAACTTTTTGAGCCGAAGAGAATGCAATAAACCTATAGGTTTCGGTGTTACGGGCAAATAACTCACTCCTTTCTTACGAAAGAGCCAAGTCAAGTCGAGTCAAATCGAGTCATCTCTTGCACTTACACAGAGGTTGCAGTTGCTGTCACCCTGCGCAGTTACCGAGCTTCAGTCAGTGTGTGTTTTAATTGGCGACAGAGCAGGTCAGTGTATCATATGATGCCCTCCGTTTCTGCCAACTACACAAGGACACAAACGTGACGTTTAACGCCGCACGAACATACAGAAGACACATTTATCTCCCGCAGCGACCACATGTTCCTTAAAGCTTCCGGACGCGAGTGTTTTCCTTTGTAAATACCAGAGACAGTTACAATAAGGCCTATTAGTCTATCACATTTCTGTGTCACAGAATGTGACAAAACCTGTGATCACATGATGTAAACGCATTTAAAGTTTTTGGGTATATTACACTATGTCAAATAATTGATCACATTTTTATCCACTTTTGAAAAGTATACCCAACATTTGACACCAAGAGCTGTAATAATGGTTCTCATCCTTCTGTTTAGAATATGTGTTATGTCATTATATTGGCTATTTATAAATAGTTTTACTATAATAGCGTTTTATTAAATTCATGTGCAACATTTTCACATAACCTAACCTAAAACTTAACCTCAAAAAGACATTTTAAGGAATGTTAATACAGCATTTATGAGTATTACTAACAAAGACAGCAGTAAAATAATACTTAAAGGTTGTAATGGTAACAAATATTTTCTTCTTCTAAATATTATCTTCGCAGTCCATTATGGTTTAATCTATTTGCTCATACCATTCGCAGTATATACTGCACTAATGGTATGGTTTAATATATTTACAGTCTCTTGTTGTGTTTTATATTATGCAACATTTCATGTGATTAATAAT
Organism: Hymenopus coronatus; assembly: GCA_030762935.1. Lineage (NCBI taxonomy): Eukaryota > Metazoa > Arthropoda > Insecta > Mantodea > Hymenopodidae > Hymenopus > Hymenopus coronatus. The sequence goes on from CM060900.1 coordinate 19,388,370, forward strand.
TGAAAATGAGCAGTTTGTTTGTACCAATTGACCAAGTGTACCTGTCTGCCACTTTATTTTCTCATCACAGATGAAATCAAATGTGTGATGGTGGGTATAACTTTTATCGCAACTAAATGTGATCAAAATGATACATTACACTGAAGAAGGTTTTATCATATCTATGTGTAATATAGGGTTTATACAACCATGAATATACACTATAGATTATTTGTGACGGTTCCGCTAAGAAAAGCACCATGTCTTTGTTTGGGCTAACGTAATTCGACTTTACGCAAAACCTATACGAAAATAAAACCTCTGATATGTTCTATCCTTACCTGCTCACAAACAAAGCATTCTTCCAAAAGATTATTCATTATTAGTATACGATGGTTCCACCAATTGATATTACTTCAATACTTTTGTTATTTCGTCATTAGAGCCACTTTGAAGTTACTTACTGATATATTATAAACGTTTAGGGCCCTAAGCCGCAAAGCGTCGCCGAGGGATATTTTTTATAAGTAGAACAGTGTAGCAATTGCGGCCGAAGGCCGCTACTGCGGAACGACAACAGGGCGTAGCCAAGGGATCTGTGAAGCTAAAATCCCAATTATCCCAAGAAGTGGGCAAAACTTCGGCAATCTGGCGACTTTCACGTCTGAACAACTTAATGTTTTCAACACTTTCAAAATTTGGATCGCCAGTAAATCACTACTTCTTAAGACCGTTGTGTGTGTACGCGCGCAAGCGTGTCCCTATGTGTGCTTTACCGATTATTCTCTTATCTGCGTCATCGCTCACAGACACTCAGACTAATTTTTTATTCAGGGGCCTTCAAAACATGCATTTACGATGAAATCTCGGTATCGAATTTTTGAGTGGCATACAATAGCTTCTTTGTCTATGTGTACATTGCACATTCGTGCTAGAGAAAGTAAAGATCTGACGTTCTATTCACATGATTTTCTCTAGCTGTTCTGCAAACAAACTTCTTACAAAATATTATTATTCTATCTACTTCATGCTAATGGCGATAAACGCTAACAGAAACGCTTTTATTACTTAGTTCGTTAAAAGAAGGAGAGAACTAAGGGAGTAAGCTAGGCCAAAGAGACAGTCGATTTTTTTAAAACCTGTCGCTAGCAGTTGATACTGAATTTGGCGCGTCTTCTTGTGGTAAGGAGTAGAAAAAAAACCGGACGGCCTCCTGTTTGAGAAAAGTATACTTATTATAAAAATGAAACAAATAACAAGGAGTATCTAGGAAACGAGTAGATCCACAACAAAACTATACAGGACACAAATTGTGCGTTTTGACGAGATCTACATGTTTTGGTTTATGTCTGTGGCTGAGAGGTTAAACCGCTCGCCTCCCACTTAGCGGCCCGGGTTTGATCCCAAGCGCCCACATGTGGGACTTGTGGTAGACGAAGTGGTGTCTGGGAAGTGCTTCTCCGGGTCCTTCAGTTTCCCCCACCACTCATTTCACCAATTGCTTCATCATCACCTTGCATTTCATATCAACCACCTCTGCACGCTCATGCCTGGCTAGAGGCCGACCACTCGTTCTAGGTTCTCCATTCTGTTGTTTCGTGCCGTTGACTCCCCGACAGGCTTCTACCCCTAGGCATCTAGTGTAAGTCCTAAGGGCGTGTCGGTCCTATATAAGGGGAGGGTAAGCCGACTAGGAAAAACAAAAGTTTAGGTTTATCTCTTGCGGTTTAACAATATTGCAAAAGTCATCCAGAAGTTATTCCCGGGAAATTCAAGATCTAGCTTTTATTTGTTAGGTAAATGTTCTAATATACGTTATTTTAATCATTATCAATAGAGCCATTTTTAAGAAAATCAAACTTTACGAAAACTTTCGCAATGTAAAGGGTAGTTTGAGGGGGAGAATTTTCTTGGAAATTTTTGTTTCACATCCTTGGTCCATAATAAACTTAAATGCCAAGTTTGGTATTTAACAGTCTTTTCTTTTTTGAGCTGTGCGCGCGCGTGCACACACAAACACCACATGCGTCACTAATTATATTTAAGTAGTCTATGAGGTAGTTCTTTCAAGCGGATGGTTTGGAGATCGTCACTTTGTTGGATCACAAGTATATCGGAAGTTTGCGTTAAACCACATTTATTAATGGTTTTCCCATAAAATAAGGAATAGGAAAGGCAAGTTGATCGTGGAATCTGACATCGCCGACTCCAACCATTTGTTACGCTTTCGTAGATTTCGAGGACAAGAGATGGTTGTGGCATTTGTTTCTTTTGGAGGTGCTAGCCGAGCACTACGTAGAACGTAAGTAACGTTTAGAAAGTGTCACTGAGTTTCATGACCTCGTTTCACGTACCGATGCAGTCAGCGGCAACAAGGAAGGTCGCCACAGTATCACGTTTGTTGCAAACATATGCTTTTTGTTTTCCTATGGGCCGCTTAATCACATCATCTTCTTTTATGTATATGATCACACCCCTGAGTCTTTTTATATTTGCCCCCTCATCAGTTTTTACGTGCAACAAAACATAAAATAAAAATCTGTGTAATAATCCTGGTACTCCATTACTTTAAACCAGGACCAATATGCCAGATTTTTAAGATTAATTAAATTCCACGTTTATAAACGCTTCATCTTTTACAGATAAATTTAAGCTAACATAATTATAAATTATAATCATAAAAGGAAAAATATAACTTTAAACTAATAAAAATACTAATAAAATGTCTAAAATATAATAAAAATAAACTAAAACATCATAAATACATTCATAATTAACACCAATAATTACTATTGCTACATATAAACAACATTAACAAATATATAAAATAAATTATCAAATTTATTTATTTTTAAATTTCATTTTTACCAAAATATTAATAAATTACAATTAATGGATTACCTTTTATTTATTATTTATATATTTATATAATAATTATTCTATAAATAGTTAATATTACAATGTATTTATGAATCTTTATTTTATTTCTTTTACATAGGTGTCTAATTATCGATTTATTACATTTCACTATTTAATTAATATATATTCATAAATCATTTATTACTGACACTTTTGTATTTGTTTTACACATTATTCAACTATATTGTATTTATTTTTTTAAATTATTTATTTATAAGCAATTTAATTTCACATATATTACTATTAAATACTAACCCAAATTTATGGTTATCCACTAAAAATAATTGGTAACCAGTTATTAAAATTATAAATACTATATTTATTTGCCGCCGGTATCCAGTACTAATTCTACCGTAGGTGTGTAGTATAAAATTCAGGATCTATATAACCAAACATTCAATATTCGCGTTCCAAAATTTACTGCATGGGTAATTATATACAATGCACATAGTAGGCAGAGAAGGTATTTTGTTCCAACCAAAAATTTTATACAGAGAAATACGCGTTTTGAGACGCCACGACTAAAAAAAAGCATTTTTGTGTGTGCGTGTGTGTATCTGTGTGAATATAACTAAAAAACGAAGCGTTTATTAAATACCAAACTTGTCACCTTCCAAAGAGCAACACACGAATATTTTCAGCAAAATCCCCCTATTGCCAACTACCATTTAAATGGAACATTTTTCGAAAACGTTGTTCTTCTCAAAAATGGCTCCAACGATTGTTACTAAAATACCAAATGTTTAAGATACCATTATGACAAGCGAAATGCATATTCTGAATTTTCTAGGAATAGTCTCTAAAGAATTCCTCATTTTGATAACTGCTGTATAAGTAGTAAAGCGTAGAAATATACAAAAAGTGTATATATCTTTAAAACACACAATTTATGTCATATACATTTCATTATGTGGAGTGTCTGAGATATTCGTTGTTATTGGTTTAATTTTTAAAATACCTAAATCTTTTTCAAACGGGTTCCCATCCGCTTGATATTCCTCTTGTTTTCTTCCTGGCCATGGAAAGAGAATTGAATTTCAATGTCGGTCGCATAGCGACTAGCTTTTAAAGAATATGACTATCGCTTTGGCTCAGTGTATTGCCTTATTTACCTCCTACTTACAAGGAGGCAAGTAATAAGAACATTTTTTATAATGTTTATGTTGGTTAGAATGATGTAGATAAAAGATTAAAGTTTTCACTTTCTCTACACGTACTATGTACATAGTGTATGAAATAAAATGAAATGGCGTTTTATTTATGGATGCTCTTTAACTGCTGTAGGTTATCAGCGTCCCATTCTATATTGGGCGTGAAGACCGCTTAATTTTGCTTAGAGTCCTCTCTATCAGGCTTGAGGTTCTTTTACGTGCCGTAAATCTACGACAAGGGACCCATGGCTTTACTTCCCTTCCGAAGGAAGCGATGCTAAGGATTTTTACTGTCGTCCTCCTCCGGGTTTGAACCCGTGACCTTGGTTACATGGGCTAACCACTACACCACATGATTGCTGGTAGGAAACAACAGAACATCGTAAAGTCACCTGTCCAGATTTGCTTCTGGCCTTGTCTTCGTGCATGCTTCATCCTAAAGAGGAAAGTATACTTAAGTTCTCTGTTTTTACAGAGAGAAAGTCATGTTCTGAAACGCAAGTTAATCAGTGACGCGAGGAACTTGGTTCTAGCCCCAGGCAGAACCACTTTTCTTATTGGTGCATTACGGTGCATCACCTAATCCAATATCCCGGGCTACATTCTGTAGATGTAGATGCAGTTGCAGAGTGGAGTGCTTTTCCTTACAACACTGACTTTCTATGTAAGGAAATGAGAAAGAAAATCTGATATGATATACTTACATGATTTCTTACAAAAGATTCTTCTACTCTCTTCACCAGCTAATCGAGATAAGCATTAGCAGAAGGTACTTATTACTTAGTTCCTTATAAGTAGAAGGGAACTCGACTTTGTTTGGCCAGGAGTAGAACACAAGTCGGACACCTCCTGTCTGAGAAAAGTGTAAGTATTTTAAAATTAAAACCAATAACAAGGAATGTCTCAGAAACAGTTACCTCCACAACAAAATGTGAAGGACATAAATTGTGTGTTTTGACGAAATCTACATTTTCTGTGGTGTAAGTTTTTGTCTAGCTCTTACGATTTACCAGTTATGCAAAATTGGGCAAACCTCATCCAGAATGAAGAAGTCTTCAGAGACTGTTCCCAGATAATTTAAGATTACATTTTATTTGTGACGCAAATAGCTATAATATACGGTATTTTAAGCAAAATCGTTTGAGCCATTTTGAGAAGATCAACATTTTTCCAAAAATGTTTCATGTAAAGGGTAGTTGGGGGATTTTCTTGAAAATTTTCGTGTTGCATCCTTGGAAGATAATAAACCTAAATGCAAAGTTCGGTATTTAACTTTCTTTAGTTTTTGAGCTATGCTGCCCATACACACACACACACACACACACACACATACACACACAGACTCACACGGGCCTTATTTTTTTTTTTTTTTTTTTTTGATTCAGGGGGTGTGAAATCTCGGTATGGAATTGTTGTGTGCAATATAATACCCTCTACACACTATGTACATAATGAAAGTAATACCTTTGTATTTTAATCAATGAATTTGTAAGTGTGTGTACATTCAACCACTAATGACAGCCAGCTCCTATAAGATTAGACAAACAAGAAATGCAATGACTTAACAAAGTATTACAGAGAATAGGACAAGGAGAAAAACTTGTGTTTCTAAAGAGACTGAGAAAAATTTATGGGCACTGTTTAACTTGAGTGGCTCTCAGCGTCTCATTCTGTATCGGGCATGAAGGACCGCTTGAGACCTCTTTAGCGGGTTTGAGGATCCCTTACGAAGGAAGCCATACTAAAGATGTTTACGCCCGAAAAAGTCCATCGTCCTCCCTCGGGTTTGACGCCGCGACTTTGGGAACCAGAGGCTAGCCTGCTACTTCTCGACCACTGAGGACGACAAGGGAAAGGGCAGCATGCTGTATGTAAAGATATGTTTCATGTCATGTGTACAGGCTGAAGAATTTGTATACATTATGAAAAAGTACTATTTCAAATTTTTCTTTTGTAGAAAGCAATGAGTTGTGGAAGTCTTATTAAGAAAGAAAGAAGGGGGAGGGAAGGTTGTGGTTGTACCACCAGCAACATGGTTCCTCTTACTTAAGTTTGAGTTCGAGTTCATTTAACGGTTTTCACAAACGTTTGAAATTTGCGTTATTTTAACTCTTTTGGTCAGTAGAATAAACAGATATATCAAAATGAAGATGTTAAGAAACACAGGGTATACAAGAATGCGAATTACTGGTTTTTTACTGTAAAACAGTAAACAATAAAACAAATGCTGGTGAATGGTGTATGGAGCTACAGTTCCTGCAGACAGCTCAGCTTTTCAACAAGTACATGAATCTGAATAATTCCCGCAGATGACTCAACTCCACCACGAGTCATACAGCGCAATAGTTCCACAGACAGTTCAACTCTTCACAAGTATACAAATCTCAATAGTTCTTGCAGACAGCTCAACTTTTCGACGGGTATATGAAGCTAAATATTTCCCCCAGCAAGATCAATTCTACGACGAGTAATGCAGCTCAACAGTTCCGCCAGACAGTTCAAATCTGGGACAAGTATATGGAGCTCAATAGTTCCTGCAGACAGCTCAACTTTTTGACGGGTATATGAAGCTGAATAGTTCTCCCAGAAAGATCAATTCTACGACGAGTAATGCAGCTCAACAGTTCCGGCAGACAGTTCAAATCTGGGACAAGTATATGGAGCTCAATAGTTCCTGCAGACAGTGCAACTCTTGGACAGGCAGGTATATGGAGCTAATAATTCCGTAGACAGTCCAACCCTTGGACAGGTATATGTAGCTCAATAGTCCCTGCACATTGTTCAACTCTTAGACAAGCATATAGACCTCAGTAGGTCCTGTAAATTCTCAGCTGTTGAACAAGTATATGGAACTCAATAGTTCCTGAAGATTGTTCAACCCTTGAACAAATATAATGAGCTCAATAGCTCCAGCAGATTCCCTACTCTTGAGCAAGTATATGGAGCTCAATAGTTCCTGCAGATTCTCAGCTCTTGAACAAGTGTATGGAGCTTAATAGTTCCTCCAGGTTGTTCCAACTCTAGGACAAGTATATGGAACTAAATTTTTTCTGTTGGTTGTTCAACTCTTGCACAGGTATATGGAGCTCAATAGTTCTTTAGGTTGTTCGACCGTTGGACAAGTTTATGGAGATCAATAGTTACTGCAGATAGTTCAACTGTTGGACAAGTGGGTATATGGAGATCAAGTTACTGCAGATAGTTCAACTGTTGGACAAGTATATGTAGATCAATAGTTACTGAAGATAGTTCAACTGTTGGACAAGTAGGTATAGGGGATCAAGTTACTGCAGATAGTTCAACTGTTGGACAAGTGTATGGAAATCAATAGTTACTGCAGATAGTTCAACTGTTGGACAAGTAGGTATATGAAGACCAGTAGTTCTTGCCAACAGTTGAAACATTATATATACCTTTAAGTCAGCAGTTGTTGAGTTTTGTTAACTTGTGAAAGTTAGTACTGAAGATAATAAGATGCCAGTGTTATCCTCTTCTCCAAAAAGCAGTTGAACTACGTATGAGTGATTCACTGGGCAGCGAACAAGAGAAAGTTGGGGACGTGACTCAGGTTTGAAATGCTGAAAGATTACGGCCGCACGGCTGCTGTCACAAGGCCAATGTTCTGACACTGCGTAACAAAAGAAACATAACAGTCCGTGTAACAGGCTTACACTTTCTACATCAGCGAGTGATTGGCTCTCATCTCTGCAGTTAGGTCCCACGCCTCATATTTTGGGCTACTTGATTTTAACCTTTTCTCTCAAATTTCTACGTCGTATGTTAAAACTGCGAAGCGAAGCTATTAATTACGCACAAAATTTTACGCTCTAAATTTCCCTTTAATGTCTATGTATCTGTGCATCAAAACTTTCATAACATACCAAGTAAAAGTATTAGCACATCCACCAAGCTTAAATTTAAAAAAAAATCTTATGAGTTTCAATCACAGGACTTTCTTTACGTACCCTGAAATAAATTGTTCGAACGAAATCTTATTCTTCTATTTACTTCAAGCCAATCCAGATAAACATTAAACTGAAATTTGTGCGTTGGAAATTTCATAATATACCTAAGTAAAAATATTAATATGTCTTACTACTTAAATAAAAATATCTGATGTGTTTCATTCACACGACTTTCTCTACCTACTCTGAAATAGATAATTTTATAAAAGCTTATTTTTAAATCTACTTCAAGCTAATCAAGATAAACAGTATCAGAAATGTTGGGTATTAAAACTTTAATAATGTGCTTACAAAGTAAAGGTATTATCACATATTCCTGACTTCAATAGAGAAACCTGATGTACTCCATTCACACGACTTTCTCTACCTACTCTGAAACATAAATTATTATTGTTGTTATTATTATTATTATTATTATTATTAGTATTATTATTATTATTATTATTATTATTATTACTGTTGTTATAATCTACTGTCTACATGAAGCTAATCGAGATAAACATTAACAGAGATACTTTATTGCTCATTTCCTTGAGCGTGCAAGGTACAAAAGGCAGTACACTAGGCTAAAGCGATAGTCAAATCCTTTAATAGCTGATCGCTATTTGATACTATTGAAATTCCATTCTATTTGCATGACTAGGGTGAAAAGGGAATTACGACTATTTATTTAGAAAAGTATAAATATTGAAACATTTAAACAAATCACAAAATATCTTGCATATAGTTAGCTCCACAAAAAAGAATGTGCTTCTATAAAATAAATGCTTTGTTTTTACGAAATCCAAGTTTTTGTGCAACAGGAGTTTGTTTATCTCTTATGGTTTAGCAGCTATGCAGATCCCCCAGAATGAAAAGGACCTCTGAGGCTATTCCCTGAAAATTCAGGATGTCATTTTGATATTTGTAATGTAAATATCTTTAATATGTGACATTTTATTCAAGTCGTTATAGCCATTTTTGAGAAAATCTAATTTTTTTAAAATGTTCCAATAAAGGCTAGTTTGGGGTGGGGATTTTCCTGAAAATCGTGTCGTATCCTTGGAGTACATTCAACTTAAGATTGGTACTTAACCGACTTTTCGTTTTTTCGTTGCGCTGTTCACAAACGGACGTACCACAAAGGACCTCTTTATGAGTTTTTTGTTGTTGTTGTTGTTGATTCGGGAAACCCCAAAACGTACTTTTGTAGTGAAATCTCCATATAGAATTTTTGGGTGGAATGCAATACCTTCTCTACCTACTATTTATTACACTGTAGGAAAAGTAATTAAGACAATTTCATGTAATATCTTGGTGAATAAATCTATTTTGTACACCATGTGAATTAGGTATTATCATCAAACTTTATTTCTATTCCCTTTATTTTCCTTTCTACTTATAAGGAACTAGCACAAGAGATTTCTGCTTCTGTTTATCTCGAGTAGCATGAAGGAGAAAGAAAAATAATCTTTTGTAACAAGTTGGTTTGCAGAACGGGTAGATAAAGTCATGTGAATGGAACTTTAGAAACAGGTCAGTGTGTCTGGGAACAGCGTAACTCAAAAATGAAAAATCGGTTAAATACCTAACTTGGCATTAAAATCCACTATCTTGCTAAAACGTAACACGAAGATATTCACTGTATATATGAAAGAGTTTTCCAAGTGGTATTGCAATGTTTTTTTATAGTGTTTAACATACACACATACACACACTGTTCTTTTCATCAAAATGATTTTCTTTGGATGAAGGTGTCCTGAAAACATTTCCAGTAAAATATCGGAATGGAACTGTTAAGTGTAATGCAATAATTTATACTCTAAAAATAATGCTAGTGTAGAGAAAGTCATGCGACTGTAACACATAATGTTTCCCCTGTGCGCATAATACTGTGTAATCTGCTCATCTGTTTTAATAAGCTATGCAGCCTATTTTGCTACGTATGAGCCACAAATGCCTGACGGATGTTGTGACATGTTTACGAAACAGTGGAATAAAGCATAGCGTGACGCTCTCTGTGGGATTGACAGTAACCTTCGGGTTCCTGACCCTGAAACGGCGACTAGCGGGTGGAAAGCGCAATATCTCAACCCAAGAGAAAGCTCTTTTGTTGTTCCACTAACAGGACATTGACTTTCGCTCGTCTCCTTCCGCAGTTTACCTGCGTGTGCCAAAGGCAGAGTTACTCGTTAACCACGTTATTTTGGGAACACGAGGGGGGGACTGGGCTATTTAGAACACTTTCAAATCCCCTCTTTGCAAGTAATCTAAGCAAAACATGACGCAATTGAGAGAAAAACGAGGACATGTGTAGTTGGGTTAAGTAGGCTAAAGCTTATACCTTCAAGTCCGGCATAATCGACTTCCGAAACAGCGTTATGAGTGTGCAGACATTTTGTCACATTTGCCGCCATTACATAAAACTATATTTATCAGAAACTATAAAATCTTATGTGACTTTCTCTACCTCAAATTATTGTTAAAAAACTTAGTTTTCTATTTACTTTATACTAATCGAGACAAAATTGGCAGAAACGTTCTTATTACTTCCTTCCTTGTAAGTAGAAGAGAAACAAAAGAGTATCAAAAGCTTAAAGCGATAGTCAAGTGTTTTAAAAGCTGGTTGCTGTGTGACTAAAGATCATTGGTATGGCCACGAATTGATAAATTCCTGTGTAAGAAAAGTATCTTGAGCTACACACATACGCGGGCGGACCTTTTTCAAAAATCAAATGTGCTCCATTCAATGGCTTTCTCTACATCTCTGTAACAAATAATAATTGTTAATAAGCCTATTCTTGTATCCACTTCATGCTAATCGAGATAAATACGAGCAAAAACGGTCTCATTACTTGGTTTCTTACAATTAGGAGTGAAATAAGGGAATACGTTAAGTTAAACCGACAGTCACTTGTCTTAAAATGTGACTGAGGTTGGGATTCAACTCCTTTCTTTGCATGGCCAAGAGCTTACAGGTTCCTGTATGAGAAAATTATATTTATTTTAAGATTAAAGCCAATATCAAAGAATATCTCGAAAACGGTCAACTCCATGAAAAATAATGAATATCCTTACTTGCTTCCTTATAAGTAGAAAGGAAATAAGGGAGCACCATAGCCTAAGCGTTAGTCAAATGTTTTAAAAACTAGTTGCTATGGGATTGAACTCCGTTTCTTTGCTTGGCCAGGAGTTGAGAGGTTCCTGTATGAGAAAAGTTTAAGTATTTTAAAACTGAAACGGATAACAAGGATATCTCGAAAATTGTTAACTTTACGTATATAAATTGTGTGCTTTAACGAGTTCTACATTTTTTGATAGGTAAGCTTTTCTGTACTTTTACGGTTTAACAGTTATGCAAAATTCCGCAAAAATCACCCAGAAAATTCAAGATATAAATTTTATTTGTCATATAAATATCTTTAATATACGATATTTTAATCAAAATCATTAGAGCAATTTTTGAGAAAATCAAAATTTCCGAAAAAAAAATTCCGTGTACACGGTATTTGGGGGTGCGGGGGATATTCTTGAAAATCTTCGTGTCGCATTCTTGGAAGATTTTGAGCTTAAATATCAAGTTTGGTGTTTAACGGACTTTCGTTTTTGAGTTATGCTACCCACAGAGAGACAGACAGACAGACAGACACACACACACACACACATATTTTTCTAAAAATGCTCGGTATCGAACTTTTGGGTGGAATACAGTACTTCCTCTATACACTATGTACATAGCATGTAGAGAAAGTAAAAATATATCAAACTGCAATTTTGAAATATCTACTTTTCATTGAATGACTTCTGTGAGTATCATTCTTCCTCTTCTTCTTTCTCTACACGTACTATCTACATAGTATATTGCACCCAAAAATGTATTATCGAGATTTCACCGGAAATAAATATTTAGGGTCCCCCGAATCCAAAAAAAAGCATGTTTAGAAAAATGTCCGTGTGTCTGTGGGCAACATAGCTCAAAAACGAGAAGTCCGTTAAATCCAAGCTTGATATTTAATTTCATATATTCCAGGGATGCGACACGAGGATTTTCAAGAAAATACCCCCCAACCCTTTACATAGAAAAAAATTCGAAAATATTGATTGCTATAATGAGTTTGATTACAATCTCGTACATTTAAGAACTTAACATGATAAATAACATGTGTATCTTGAATTTTCTGGAATAAAGACCTCTTCATTGTGGGTGAAATCTGCAGAACCGGTAAACCCTAAGAGGCACACAAGAGATTACTACACAGCATATGTAGATATCGTTAAAACACACAATTTATGTCATGCAGTTTTTTTAAGGTAACCGTTTCCGAGATATTTCCTTGTTATTGATTTCAATTATAAGCTACTTAAATGTTTTTTTCAAACGGTAGCTCATCTTTCGTTTCGTCTCTCTTTTCTTTTCCTCGCGGCAGAGCAAATCGAAACAAATTTCAATTATTTTACATAACGACCGGCTTTTTAAAAGATTTGACTATCGCTATAATATATTATCTTATTTCCCTTGTAGACAAAGTGATGTGAGTAGAAAATATGGGATTTTTTTTTTGTAAGAATGTTTCTCAAGAACGAGCAGAGCTAGAACCTTGAAATTTTTCATGAAGGTTAGAGCTTATCTTTATCTGGTAGAAGGTTCATGGACATAAATTCTTATTTTAAGAAAACAATTTTTAAAAACAGATCATCAGAATGTGAATTTCAAGAAGTACAGTTTTTTTTTGGTTTTTCGTTGTTAAAATAAGCCAACTTTAGTACAGTATATTGATACTGACTTTGTACATATAACGAAGCTCATTCCATGCATTTTCTAAAAATAATTTGTTGCTGAATAGATGTTGCGTTTGCTTCTAATCTATAAATGTAATATGTTTATTACAAAATCTAAAATAATTCAAATAGGACAATGAAAGTCATAGAAGCCATACACTGAGCATTATTAAATATGTGTATAAAATTGCAGGCTTACGTCTTTTATAGTTCCTGTTAAATATTATTTCATGTGTTGCCTTGCAAATTTGACAAATTATGTATAGGTACCTGTTTTAGGTATACGTCCCCTTAAAAGCAGAGACTTTTGCTAACTGCTTTCATTTACTTTTTGCAACCACTTCAATATGAGTAATCAAAGACAGTTTAGTTTAAACCTTTTTTTTTTTTTTTTGCTGAATAATTATGCAGTTATACAAAATACTTACGACCTTCCCATGCTTCGGAAACCACAGCCATTTAAAGATCCCACAATTCACTTGTTTTCAAGCATACAATTTAGTTAAGCAGCGTTTTTTCACTATTTACACACCTTCAAAATACTCCACGTTTCCTAAAATGTTCGGAAATATCTATAGTAATATTGCAAAGGTAATATTGTCCTAATACAAATAGAACTTTTATATACATCAAACGGGAAGTTGCGATTCGTTTCACATATATTTTGTTTTACTCTTGGCCATGCAAAGAGAACCGAATTTTAATAGTTTTACAGACCAACCAAGGATTTTGTTTGATTATCGCTTTAACTTTGTGTATATTTACCGCGATTAGAGCTAGAAGCATGTTGGACGCTACTGGCTGGCACGGAAGACGTGGACGGGCTAGGTAAATTTATACTTAAGGCAAGACAGCTGAGATCTGAGAAAACTGCCAATAGAGAAGAGGGGGGCAGGGATAAGAACAACTAAACAAAAGTGGCTACAATGTTTTACATACATATATTTTATGTCATACTTAGGTCACTGTTGTGTTATGGTTTTATATATTGTGTATATATTACGTGTGTATATTTCTTTTAAGTGTATTTATCTATTCTAAGAGGGTACATCTATGAAAGTGTACTCTGTACTGTAAATTTAAATTGTTGTATTTGAATATCTTTGTATTTTTATTCTCATGTTTACTCTTTTAATTCTTTGCTTTAATATTGTTTTTCATTGTGTATTACCTTTGTCTTTTTATTTTCGTGTTTACTCTTTTAATTCTTTGTTGTTGTTTTAATATTGCTTTTTAGTGTGTATTACAAAAGCACGTAGGGTCTGTGGACCCGTGCGCTTGTTGAAGTTCAATGTATGATATTGTTATGTCAATAAATACACTTATTCATTGAACTTTGTGTATTTCCCGTCTACTTACAAGGAAGAAAGTAATATGACCATTATCTCGATTAGTATGGTGCAGATAAATGAACAGTCTTTTGTAAGAACAGTTTATTTGCAGAAGTGGTAGAGCCCATCATGTGAAGATTCTTTATTTCGTTTCCTGAAATAAAAGTCCTCTCATAATTCACAGTAACCTCATATTTTAATGTCAAGTCCATAAAAAGGATGTGGAAAAGAGAAAGAATGTGTGTGCGTGTGTGAGTATATGTGCGCGCTCGTGTGTGTCACGGTTGCTCAATACGCCGTTTAAAGAAGCCTCCTAAAATACACCAACTCGACCTTGGGAATAATTTTAACTAAAGTTGAGGAAACGAAATCCGGCAAGGACACATCGGGAGTCCATCTAAATTATGCATTAGGTGTGCTGAATTCTATACTACGTCACAATTATATACATAGCTTTGCATGCATAATGGAACACTGCAGAGCATTTTTCTTGCAGGCGTCTCTGTCATTCAGTAAAAGCTTTTTAGGTGTTCCAGGTGATTAACGATGCTATGAAAATTCAGGGAAAATTTTCCAAATAAACTCTTATATCTCGTCTTTGGGAAACGCCTGTAGACCCTGTTAGTTTGTGGAAACATTAAAGCACGTCAGTTATTTTCCTCCACATTAACCTACTTCTACTTTCTCTACACGTACTATGTACATAGTTTATAGAGAAGGTATTGTATTGCACCCAAACATTCGATACCGAAGATTTCACCGGAAATACATATTTTGAGACCCCTGAACCCAAAAAAAAACATTTTTAGAAAAATATCAGTGTGTGAATGTGCACGTGCACCTATGTGCAACATAGCTCAAAAACTAAAAGTCCGTTAAATACCAATCTTTGTATATAACTTAAGTATCTTCCAGAGATGCGACCCGAAGATTTTCAAGAAAATACCCCCCACCCATAACTACCCTTTACATAGAAAAAATTTCGAAAATATTGATTTTCTCAAAAATGACTCTAACGATTTTGATAAAAATCTCTTATATTTAAGATATTTACGTAACAAATAAAATGTATATTTTGAATTTTCGGGAATAGCTTCTAAAGCCCTCCTTACCCTAGACATTTTGTTTTTGAAGTTTGCATATCTAGTAAATCGTAAGAGAGAGACAAAAACCGACTACACAAAAAATGTAGAGCTCCTTAAAACACATAATTTGTCATATACATTTTTTTTTTCTAGAGTTGACCGTTTTCGAGATATTTTCCGTTAAATATCAAACAGTCTTCGAAGGTTACGACGCGAAGATTCTCAAAAAAATTCTCCCACCCCAAACTATGCTTTAAATGGAAACATTTTTGAAAATTTTTTTGTTTCTCAAAAACGGCTAACGATTTTGATTACAATGCCTTACATTGCACATACTGACTTCACAATTGACGATATTAACCGGCATTTTACTTAATAGGGTAATATTAAAGTGAGGGAATCCTTTTCAAAGTTTCTGTGATGATGATGTCACTGTTCACTTGCTCATATTGCTTGTGTCTTCTTCATGGCTTCTGCCAGTAAATTCCACGCCGGATGTAAGCAAGAAGAATTGATCGATATCTGAGTTCCTTTGTGTGGATTGGGAACAGATCCTACTTGCATGCGATTACGTCAAGCCTTACGGTGTGACCTCGATCCAAAGTGAAAAAGCGGGTCAAGTGTAGGATCGGGCCCAAACAAAGATCACATTTCTCATTTCCACCATTATACCCACGCCGCGCGCCGTAACGAAGTGCTCTGGTTATCTGGGCCGGCAAGAACACTACCACGCAATTTACGTTAGTGTTACGTGTAATGCAACAATTAGTGGGGCACGGCACAAATTTTACATAATGTGCACTTGTAACAGACTTAGTGCATTCAGGCCATCGTTTTTTGGCAATCCCTGTTGGCAGCAATACAGAGGAATAAAGTTAGCTTTCAAATAACGGGGAAAATGATAAAGTTAAAGGCATCCATAAAGTAACAAAGTAGTAGCATAGTTGAGAAATAAAATACCTCGTGTAACTTCAACTATACTTTCCTACCCTTGCCCATTCCACAGTTGCAAAATACTGAGCACCCAATGGATAATCTGATATGTTACACACATTACTTTCTCTAGCTGTTCTACAGTCTTCTTACAAAATATTCTTCTTCTTTCTAAGCCATGCTAATCGAGCTGCATTAGCAGAATGTACCTATTACTTAGTTCCTTTTAAGTAGAAGTGAACTAAAGGAGTGCACTAGGCTAAATCGATAGTCAAATTTTTTAAAAGCTGGCATTCCAATTCGCTTCTTTGCTTGGCCAGGGCGAGATTGCAGATTTTATTCAGTTTTAGACTAAGGCTCCTTCCTGAGCCTTTCCTATATGGCTACGTGACAGGTGAACGACAGGTTTCGAGATTTCGTTGAGGTTAGACAACGTTAGGTTAGGTTAGATGTATGTAAATTAACTGGATCCAAATAAGACGTAAAAATGGACTTTCTGAAAATCGGCTCTGCTTTCCAATGCGAAATGCACAATCTTCTGTTCGTCTGTCTGCTTGCACATGGGCAGCCATGTTGGTCAATCGACCAATGGTAGAGTCAAACCTAAAACTCAACTAGAATCTGCAATGTCGCTTGGCCAGGAGTAGAACAAAAGAGAAACGGACACTTCCTGTCTGAAAAAAATTATTAAGTATTTTAAAATGAAAACCAATAACAAGGAATATCTTGGAAATGGTCAACTCTACAGCAAAATTTTTGACATAGATTGTGTGTTTTAACGAGATCTGCATTCTTTGTGTAGTAAGTTTTTGTCTATCTCTTACAGTTTAACCGTTATGCAAAATTCTGCAAAAATCAACAAGAATTAAGTGCTCTTCAGAGGCTATTCCCAGAAAGTTCGAAATATAAATTTTATTTGTGCTGTGAATAACTTTAACATACGGTATTTTAATCAAAACCGTTAGTCACTTTTGACGGAAACAAAATGTTCAAAAATGTTTCCATGTAAAGTGTAGTTTGGGTTGGGGTGATTTTCTCGAAAATCTTCGTCGTGCATCCTTGGAAGATAATAAACTTGAATACGAAGTTTGGTATTTAACGGTCATTTGGTTTTTGAGCTATGCTGTCCACAGGCACACACACAAGGACCTTTTTCTAAAGATGCTTTCTTAGGATTCAGGAGTCTCAAAACACATATTTCCGGTGAAATCTCGGTATCGAATTTTTGGGTGCAATACAATACCTTCTCTAAGTACGTAGTACGTGCAGAGAAAGTAAACATGTATTCCAAAGTGAGCCTTAAAACATATTCTCCTGTAAAAAAGTGTATTCTTCTTTTCCTTGGAGTGGTTTCAGCTTCTCACCGTACAGTTTTAGAATATTGGGGCATTTCCTCTGCTAAAACAATCACTTGTGAAGGAACAATAAAGTGGCATAATTATGTATCGTAATATTGCTAAGTGACGTCTAGCTTTCCTATACTTTTCTCTAGAGAAAGTCTTTCACCGACCGTGAGAAGGAGGCCGCAGTCTCTACTTTATTTAACAACGGTCTGCAATCGTGATGATATTCTTATTGCGTGTAACTGTAAAACTTCTGACCTACTTAACATCTCAAGAAAAAGCGATCTGAGTGTTTACTTTTCTTTATCGAAGCAAACATTGTTCTAGGAGGTTATCCCATGTTGTTGCTATTATCTGTAACAGAAACAATATACATTCAAAACGTAGCCACAAGTTTTCTACATCTTTTGTAAAACTTAGTACACAATTCAAAAAGTTCTACGAGGGGCGTTCAATAAGTCCTTAGAAAAAGATAGAAACACAAATTATTTTTGGTAGTTTTATTGTTATTGTTTTATTATAATCTCCTTTTAGCTCTATTTACTACCCTTCCCAGAGTTTCTCTAACTGTTTTAAGCCTTCCAAAAAGTAGAATATCAGAAAGTCCTTAAAATAGGCATCTGTTTGAGAGATTACCTCTTCGTTAGACGTAAGCCACTTTTTCAAGTTCGAAAATAAAAAAGAAGGTCACTAGGGGCCAAGTCTGGTGAATACAGTGGATGTTATAGTACGTTGAATCTCAATTCTACAATTTTCGCCATCGAACGTGCGCAGGTGTGCACCCTTGCAAAGTCGTTTTCTTTGGGAGATGAGGGCGTTTTTCTTGATTTCTCTGTTCAACCGGTGCAATAAAAATGCACAATACTCTCCATTTATTGTTCTTTCTTTCTGCAAGTAATCAATGTAGATATTCCGCGTGCATCCCAAAAAATCCGAGGCTATCGCCTTGTCTGCAGATTTCACCTCCTAGGTTTTCCCTTATCCTGAAAAGACAAGTGTCGGATAGCTCAAAGTTCCATGGTCCCTGGGCTCATTTCATCATAATTTCGCCCATTTCATTCATCCATTGTCCGATATGACCTACTTGGTTATTTAAACAAAATAGATATTTATGATTTTAGAGCGTAAATTTATGCTTTTTGATTAGAGCGAGAATCAAAAAGAAACTTAACGGTCGCGTATCATACAATATTTTTTTTTCTACCAGAATTTTCTGATCTTAAAGGAAAATCGACGAAAGATAAATTAATTTGAGGTTAAGTTTGAGCCATCCACCAATGGTTATAGTTCGTTATTTATTGCAAATTGCTGTACGGTTATAGCAGGCCCTGTCAAACCAATATCATCGTTATTCTGTGATATATCCTGAGAAAATGGCATATTATGACATCCTTAAGACTGTGAAAGGAGCAGAATCAAATTTACTTTACCTGCTACATCCCGAAAAGTTTATGAGGCACGATATGAGAAATTTATGAAGTGGTGTCTGTTAATCATTGATATATACACACTATTATCGTGAATTATTTTGGCGAGCGATGAGTTGGAACAAATTTATTTACGCTAGCATTTTACGTTTGCTGCATTTCTTTGCACATGTATTCCGTAAAAATCAATTTTGCGATCTGAAATGAGCTCGTACAGTACTCAATAAATTACGATCGGTCGCAGAAAAAATACTTTAAAGGTCAGCAACAAATTTGTACAAATACAGAGATGATTGCAATTACAATGCAATAAATATGTAAACATACATTAATTCATTCATTTTGTACGTATTTATGTATGTATGTGTATGTATGTGTGTATGCATGTATGTGTATGTATGTGTGTGTATGTATGTATGTATGTATGTGTATGTATGTATGTATGTATGTATGCATGCATGCATGTATGTATGTATGTATGTATGTATGTATGTATGTATGTATGTATGTATGTATGTATGTATGTATGTATGTATGTATGTGTATGTATGTATGTGTGTATGCATGTATGTGTGTATGCATGTATGTGTATGTATGTATGTATGTATGTATGCATGTATGTATGTATGCATGTATGTATGTATGTTAGTATGTGAGTAAGTATGTATGTATGTATGTATGTATGTATGTATGTGTGTAAGTATGTATGTATGTATGTATGTATGTATGTATGTAAGTATGTATGTATGTATGTGTGTAAGTATGTATGTATGTATGTATGTATGTGTGTATGTATGTATGTGTGTATGTATGTATGTATGTAGGTATGTATGTATGTATGTATGTATGTATGTATGTATGTATGTATGTATGCATGTATGTGTGTATGTGTGTATGTGTGTATGTATGTATGTATGTATGTATGTATGTATGTATGTATGTATGTACGTACGTACGTACGTGCGTGCGTGCGTGCGTGCGTGCCTGCATGCATGTATGTATGTATGTATGTATGTATGTATGTATGTATGTATGTATGTATGTGCGTGTGCATGTATACAAGTGTATATGTATTTATTCTCAGTATTTGGGTGCTGCCCGATAGCAGAGTTAAATGTACAAAATCCATTTACAACAATAATCTTACAGTTAATAATAGTATTACAAATACTAACATACTATATATACCTGTGTCAATTACTAGCATGTTTATAAACATTTGCTATGAAGCCTCAACATTAATTATAGGTCCGTTTAATTATTTTTCAATATTTATTTTAATAAACTATCTAAAGCTTATTCTCTTTAAGTCATCGCTAAACTTCTTTAAGGTCAGAGGGCAGCCCTGAAAGACCACTACAGGTAATTCATTCCATTCTTCAATGGTTTTATTAACAAAAGAATTTTTACCTTCATCAGTTCTGTACCTTCTACCCTTAATTTTAGATTCGTGCGTAGTATGCCGGGTTTTATAACCTTTTTCTAACGTCCACCCATACATTTAAACCAGCATAAGCTTTAAATAATGCGACTATCCTATGTGTTTTACACCTAACTTTTAGCGGCTCCTATTTATTCTCTTCGCCTTTCGTAAGCCCAAAACCTTTACCTCTCTTTATGAAATTAACATCCCTTCTCTGTATCTTTTGCGGCGAATCAGTTTGATTAACCCTGTATGTGTCCCAGCATGCTACTCCATATTCCATAACCGGCCGCACTAAGGACTTGTAGGCAATTTCCGTGGACTTTGCACTCCCCGTTTTCAGTATTCTCATTACGAAGTGCAATTTCTTCCACGCTTCCTAGATGTAGAAATTATCTGTTCCTCCCATCCGGCATTGTGTGATACAACTTTGAAAATTCAGCAAATTAAACGTTTAGATTTTAAAATATCTATTTGTTTTACTTTCAGAGTGAAGAAAGAAACAAGGTTCAGTGTTTACTGATCAGAAAAGCTAAGCTTGTTATTTAGTAACAGTAAGAAAAACATTTCGCAAATGGTTCCAGTCATGTACCTATTTGTTGCAGGCAACGAATACAAACACTCAAATAATTCATTTTATTTGCAAATTCTTGGCTCGATAGCTTTAATGTGTGTCGAGAAGCTTTATACGAGGTTGTAGCCATGCACGCAAAAATAGAGCAAGGTTGCGTCGCGAAGATGTAGCTACGAGCCATCTTGTTTTCCCTCAAGGTCTGCGAGGTTCGAGGCAAAGCCGGCTTAGGTATTGATAAGGTTATTTTTGGTGTTGTATGACGGCTGTTTCTGAATAAGTAGATACTTAAACCAGGGCTAATGTTCCATATTTTTAAAATGTATTAAACTTCACATTTATACAGACATCAACATTTACAGATAAATTTAAGTTAACATAATTGTAAATATAAATTATAAATATAAAAGTAACATTAAAAGTATAACTTTAAACAAATAAAAATAAATAATACACAAAAAACTAAAAATACTAATAAAATTTCTACAATATAATAAACAAATAGTAAACTAAAACATCAAACACACATTCATAATTAACACCACTACTAAACAACAATAACGAATATATAATATCAAATACCAAATTATTTATATTTAAATTTCAATTGTAGTAAAATATAATGAATTATAATTAATCTATTATTTTTATTTATTGTTTATATATTTATATAATGATTATTATGTCAATAATTAATATTACAATTTATTTATTAATTTTAAAGTAGGTATATATTGTACTTATTTAACTATTAGTGTATTAAGTTTTACCATTTAATTAATATATATTTACAAATCACCTATTAATTAAACACGTTTATTTATTTTTAAATATTATTACTTATATATTATTAAATTTTATTTCATTTATTTTTTAAACTATTAATTTCTGAACAATTTAATATCAGAAATCTATTGCTAATAGTTACGGGTACCCAGTAAACAACTGTCACCAGTTACTAAAATTCTAAACACTATATTTAATTTGCTGCCGGAGTAACTACTATGTACATAGTTGGTAGAGAAGGTATTGTATTTCACCAGAAAATTCAATACCGAGATTTCACCGGAAAAGTATGTTTTGATGACCCCTGAAATCAAAAAAAGCATTTTTGAAAAAGATCCGTGTGTATGTCTATGGACAGCACATCTAAAAACGAAAAGTCCGTTAAACCCCAAGCTTGGTATATAAGTTCAATATTTACAGGGATGCAACACCAAGATTTCAGGAAATTCCCCCACCCCAAACTAGCCTTTACATGCAACATTTTTCGACATCTTCGATTTTCTATAAAGTGACTCTAGCGATTGAGATTAAAATGTAATATATTAAAGATATTTACATGTTAAACAAAATGTGTATTCAGAATTTCTTAGGAATAGTACCTGAAGTGCTCCTCATTCTGAATGACTTTTGTATAACTGGTAAACAGTTTGAGGTAGACAAAAGCTTACTACACAAAAATGTACCTAGATCTCGTTAAAACGCAGATTTACATCTTGTACCTTTTTGTAGAGTTTGCTGTTCCCGAGCTGTTGCTTTTTATTGGTTTCAGTTTTAAACTACCTAGGCTTTTCTCTCCGTTTAATATTTCTTTTGTTTTACTCCTGACCGTGGAAATAGAGACGAATTTCAATGAAACTCGCATAGCGATAGCTTTTAAATCATTTAACGATTACTCTAGCCTAGTGATGTACCTTATTTCCCTTCTATTTACAAAGAAGGTAATAATAAATACTATTTCTGGTAATGTTCAAATCTGTTAGCGTGATTTACATGAAATAACAATCTTTTGTAAGAACAGTCTGTTTGCAGAACAGATAGAGAGTGCCATGTGAATGGAACACATCAGACTTTTTGTCTTAGTTGTCAACTTGACTCACTCCTGAATAAGGAATAAGTAAGTATTGCTGCTATTAATGATATGACGAATACTAGCTTGCTGTTGCTACTCTTCTAAAAGGTTTATTTTTAGACAGTTGATGCTAAAAGTAGAGCATCTACCAGATATCAGTAGTGTTAAAAGTATAACATTCTGTCACTCAGTGTTGTAAAATTGTAACTCGTCAATGTAGCCAACTTTGGTTTAGGAGTCTACGGTCTCATTCAAGTAGGCTGACTCTGAAAGCTGGTATCGATCCATAAAATGGCGGATGATTTGAATGTCATGATCATGGAATCTGCTGAACCGGACGAAATTATGCAAGCAGTGGAGAAAGAGCAAAATTACAACTGCTGCATCGTCTACGTTGTATAGAATGTTTCGTTCTGTACGAGTATGTCATCATGTTGTCAGCACTGATGCTAAGCAAGGCAACAACTGAATATCGCAGGCCATTAAACATCAACTCCGTGAAATAGGTAAAACAATCTATTTGTAATTATAATATGCCTATGAACATTGAGAACTGTCTATAAAATAGTCCATGACACACGTGTGCCTATGACCTCGTTTCGCACGCTTCCTACTCACATAAAAACACAATTTTTACCACTTGTATAATAAATATTTCATGCAGTGTAAGTTGGCACTCTGTGTTTTATGAGGGCCATTTTTTTTCGACCTCCGATAGGCTATAAATAAAAGACAAGCTCATAAAAACAATTATTTTATTACTAATAGTTTTGTACACTTATGGTTACTTTTCAACGTAATCGCCGAAAACATTGAGACATTTATCGTACCTGTGCACAAGCTTTGCATTGCCCGCTTCAAAAAATGTTGCTGCCAAGGATTTCAAACGAGCACTGACGTTGTTTTGAAGATCTCCCTTCGTATTTTACGACGTTTGCGGAGAGCCATTCAAAACAAACGAAGAGGAATGCTGACTTCAGGAATTGTGTTGATCCATGAAAATGCTCGTCCACACACTGCTGGCACAACCTATCGGCTCCTTGAACAATTTCAATGGGACATTTTCGATCATCCACCGTACAGTCCTGACCTAGCTCCCAGCGACTGTCACCTTTCCCTGAACTGAAGACGTGGCTAGGAGGGCAGCACTTTCAAACCAACGAAGATCTTCAAAACAACGTCAATGCTAATTTGAAATCATTGGCGGCAACATTTTTTGAAGCGGGTTTTGCAAAGCTTGTGCACAAGTACGATAAATGTCTCAATATTTTCGGTGATTATGTTGAAAAGTAACCATAAGTGTACAAATCTTTTAGTAATAAAATAATTGTTTTCTATGAACTTGTCTTTTATTTATAGCCTACCGCACGTTGAATAAATAACGGCCCTCGTATATCCATTGTTCTAAACAGCTACATGCATTATAGGTTTGTTAAGTCACGGCCAATCTCGGTATCTAATTTTTGGTTGAATACAGTAGGTTCTCTACCTGCTACGTACATTGTATATATGTGCTAGAGGATGTAAAAAGTATGCAGTATTGTTGCAGATGTAGTTAGCAACAATGCAGTCTTGTTGCAGATGGTAGTTTAATTTAAAATCAGTTATTAACGCCGAAGATGTTTGGACTGTTTTCACATTAGTCATTTATTTACAAGCTACACTTAGTAAATACTATTTTAATCTAAGAGCAATTCTCAAAGCTTTGGCAGAAATTAGTGTTCTAACTTCCTGTTTAGTGAATCATGTC
The DNA here is from genome assembly GCA_030762935.1 of Hymenopus coronatus. Lineage (NCBI taxonomy): Eukaryota > Metazoa > Arthropoda > Insecta > Mantodea > Hymenopodidae > Hymenopus > Hymenopus coronatus. The sequence continues at coordinate 19,412,860 of CM060900.1, forward strand.
AAGGATGGTTTGGACTCAAATGACCGATTGCATCATCGTTTGACGCATTGGAAACGTCACGCTCTTCGATCAGATGTCCCAGAACTTTGGGTCAATGATTCTCGGAGACCGACTGGAGGTTGAGATAAGGAAAACGCCACAGGTGCTGGGCCCTGCGATGGGGTAAGACTGCAACCCCTGGTCTTTGTACCCGTTAGTTAGACAGAGCGACTCATCTCTTGTTACCGTTAGCTTGAGTCACACAGTCCTGGCCGCCCAGTCACCTATGGTAAACCAATTTTCAATTCTGTTGCGTAATTTGCATTTGCATTTGCATTCACCGCTAATCCTACAATATTTCTTTCATAACAACTCAGGGAATCTCAAATTATTTGAAAACATTACCATAATCTGAAATCATATTATTCTGTCTACTGCATGTTATTCAAGGTAAGCATTAACAAGAATAGTCTAATTATTTATTTCCTCGTAGGAACTAGGGTTTCCTCAAATCGCCCTCAGTGGTGTAGTGGTTTCCATTTAGTCTCCCAAGGACGCGGGTTCAAACCCGGCGGAGGACGATGAATTTTTTTCGGACGAAAAATCCTTAACATGGGTTTCTTTGGAAGGGAAGTAAAACTGTTGGTCCCGTGCCGTAGATTTACGGCACGTAAAAGAAGACCTAAAGCCTGATAGAGAGGCCTCTGAGCTAAATTAAAAGCGGTCTTTCACATCCAATATAGAATGGGATGCTGAGAACCGCAGTAGATAAAGGGAGTTCATAAATAAAATAAAACACCATTTCTATTTCGATAGCCAAATCTTTTTATATATAAATGTCTTTCCATTTGGGAAAATTTAACTAGAAAAATTGGAAAACTTATTTCTATTGGGAAATTAAACCAATAATAAGGAATATATTGAAATGGCTAAATATACAAAACAGGGCTCTATCATGATCTGCATTTGTTGTGTAATAAGATTTTAACTACCTCTATCGGTTTACCGGTTATGCAAAGGATTGAAGAGAACTTCAGAGACTTGGCCAGAAAATTGAAGATATTCATTTTATTTTCCATTTGAATACCTTTAATATGTGTGGCATTTTAATCAAAATTATTAGAGTCACTTTGGAGAAAAGAGAATACTTCGAAAAGTATTTCATGTAAAGTACAATTTTTGGTCGGAAAATGTTTCTGAAAATTTTAGTGCCGCATTGTTGGAAGATTTGAAACTCGAACACCAAATTTGGGACTTCGCCGACTTTTCGATTTTGAGTAAATGTTGTTTCACAGACACGTGGACCTTTCACCAGAAATGCAGTTTTTGAATTCAGGTTATCCTCAAAACATGTATTTCCGGTGTAATCTCGGTATCAGGTTTTTGGGTGGAATGCAATACACCTCTATCTAATATATACATTCTAGGTGGTAGAGAAATTAAAAAAGAGCGTCTCTAGTAATGGGGCGGGGCAGTTGCCAATTAATATAAGTCTGATATTTACTTCTTATTTATTCACTGGTATAAGCGCGCCGCCCCCAAATTTTAACAGCCATCCATCCATGTGTAAGGGCAACGGACTAAGATGGGATATAAACAAAACAGGTAGTGGCATAGAAATGGATCATTCAAGTTGGCTAAAACCATAGTTTCTGCTACATATTTGAAAATGTCTCTACTTAATCAACACTAGGCATTTTGAGCTTTGGTGTTATAAATAGTTATTTATGGTACAAGTGGTAAAAATGGTGTTTTATATTGTGAGTAGGAAGCTTGCGAAACGAGGCCGTAGACCGAGTACAGGAATCCTAGGAACAGTATAACACAACTTTAACACGTGTGGCATACATATTTATAGACATGTTATAATTATAAATAGACTGTTTTACCTATTTCACGGGGTTATTGCTTAATGGTCTGCGATATTCAGTTGTTGCCTTGCTTAGCATCAGTGCTGACAACATGACGACTTACTCGTACAGAACGAAAACATTCTATACAACGGAGGCAGTGTAGCAGTTGTAATTTTGTTCTCTCCGCTGCTTGCATAATTTCGTCTGGTTTAGCAGATTTCATGTTCATGACTTCAAATCATCCGCCATTTTATGGATCGATACGCACTTTCAGAGTCATAGCCTACTTGAACGAGGCCGTGGACGCATAAACCAAAACCTGTATTGGAGTGTTATAAATTTATAACACTGTGTGACAAATTTTTCTACTTTTAACACTACTGACATCTGGTAAAATATTTACTTTTAGCACCGACGGAGTTTTCCGATGATCTAATCCGGATGAAAAGCAGAGGCCCAAAATTTCCGCTAACATCCACATTACTTAAGGTAGAGAGTGAATTCAGAAAATTAAGTTTTAATAACTAATGTGTGTGTGTGTATATATATATTTGGATTTAGCAGATATATTTAATAGAGATGTACATAGAGTTTATAAACAAATAAAAACCCTATTTACGTAATTATTTTAACTGAATGCACCATTTGAGTTTGTGACTATGAAATGCTTTTAAGTAACTGGAAAGCTATAGCTTTCCCAAGGCACTAGACGATTTGGTACATAAACGGAAAGTAATTTTTGTTCGTATTTACATCTTTACATCAGACTTCATTTCTTCCCTTAGTGGTGTAATTCAATAAGGAAGTTCTAAGTCGAGGATAGAAGTAAATTAGAAAGTTTTACACAGAAGACAAGTTAAACTTTTCGTTCTGCACGTAACTATAGTGTTTAGCATCTTTTCAAACAAACCTCCTGATTTTAACGTAGCGTTCAGGAATTGCCTGTGCGAAATAGCGGGAACCTAGTTATTGAAGCAAATTACATTTTATATTACCTTCATTTCTTAATGTTTGCATATTGTCTTCATCATCGTCACGGCTAAGTCCATCACTGAACTGTTCCGTCTTCTTGAAGAAAAGCCACTTTTACTTTTTCTACACGTACTGTGTACATAGTACATAGAGAAGGCATTGTATTGCACCGTAAAATTCGATGTCGTCATTTCACCGGAAATATATATTTTGAGGTCTGTGTGCGTATGCCTTTGGACAGCATGGCTAAAAAACTAAAAGACCGTTAAATACCGAACTTGGTATTTAAGTTTTGTATATTCCAAGGATACAATACTAAGATTTTCAAGAAATCCCCCCCAACCCAAACTACACTTTACATGGAAAAAATTTCGAAAATTTTGATTTTCTCAAAACTTGCTCTTACGATTTTGATTGAAGTACAGTATATTAAATATATTTTCATGAAAAATGAGATTTATATCTTAAATTTTCTGGGAATAGCCTCTGAAGAGCTTTTTATTTTGGATTAATTTTGCTAAATTTTGCGTTGCAAGTAAATCGTAAGAGATAGAAAAAAACGTACTGCATAAATAATGTGGATCTTGTTAAAACACACAATTTATGCTATATACATTTTTTTCGTGGGGTTAACGATTTTCTAGATATTCTTGTTATTTGTTGCAATTTTAAAATCATTTTCAAATACGGGAATTTGTCAACTTCTGGCAATGTCAAGAAACGGATTTCATCCACATGGCACAGCTATTAAAATATTTGACTGTCACTTTTGCCTAGTGTATTCCATTATTTCACTTCTACTTACAAGGAAGCAAGTAATAAGACCTTTTCTGTTAATGTTTATCTCGATTAGCATGAAGTAGATGCAAGAATAACATTTTTGACAATAATTTGTTACAAAGATGTATAGATAGTCATGTGAATGGAACACATCAGATTTTTAATTTCCTTTTTGGTGATAGACAACATTAATACCGTCCCGCCTAATAGGTTTCTCATTAGTATTACATATAAGGACACTGAGAAGACATTAAGAAGGTCATGACCGCATTACAGAAGGTGTGGGCTGAGGACCCTTTCTTTCTTTCTTTCTTTATTACTTCGCTTTCACTACGGAGTGGGGGAGGAGAATAGAGAAGCAAACCTCCTGACTGACATTTAAACGTGCAAATAATATACGGAACTTCTTTTATAAAGCTCTGTTAAAACTTTACATATACCACTCAACTTCGAAAAAATAGAAATACGAGGGTCATCCATCAAGTGACAGACGATTCGGCGTAATTAAACAATAACGGAAGTTATCAACACAAAACTTCATTTACAAAGTTACAGTACCTTACTCTATTTCTCAACGTGATCGCCATTGCTATCAAGGTATTCATTGTCACGTGGTACCGGTTTTTCAACGCAGATGCTGTACTCTTCCACCGCTAAAGATATGAGCCAAGATGTCACTGTCACTTTGAGGTCTTCATCGCTTGGGAAATCTTTTCCATCCTAAAAGACATGTACGGTGTCCAAAGTGAAACACCGGTTTTTCATAATTTTTTTATCAACATTTGATTTCAACTCCTTTACAACGATTGATGAACTTCCACTCCGGTCTTTATCGCACACACTCGTTCTTCCTTGGTTACTCGTAAATTATGCGCCATTTCCTCACTGAAGGTTCGCTCATTGCATTATCACCATACACTTGCGTTATTTGCCTATAAAATTCGATTGGCCGAACATTTTGTGCATTCATAAAAACGAATAAATTCTTTGATGGTAGAAAAGCATAACATTGACATTGAAAAACTGGTACCACGTGACAATAATTGTCTTGATAGAATGGAGATTACTTTGAGAAATAGAGTAAGGTACTCCAATTTTGTAAATAAGTTTTGTGTTGATATCTATCGTTATCATTTAGTTATGTCAAATCGTCTGACAATTTCTGGACAGTCCTCGTATTCTGGCCTGTGTAAGATATGCAATTAATAATAATAATAATAATAATAATAATAATAATAATAATAATAACAATAGCTGCAGCAACAATTTGGTAAGTACAATGCGATGTTGCAGAGGTCTGTAATGGAATGTAAATACGAAATAGCAGTCTATTGGAAGCAAAGTTGAAACCACGAACTGCTTATACTTTATCTGCTGAGGGCACAAGAGAGCTGACGGGCAGAAGTGAAACACGTGTGAGGAAAGAGTGATATGTTGTGTGGAAATATGAAATATGAAAAAAAGAAAGAAAGAAATCATTGAAAAAATCTGATGTGTTTCATTTAATATCTTTCTCTAGCTGTTCCACAAACAAATTTTTCTTACAAAAGATTGGTCTGTTATCTACATCCTGCTTGTCTAAATAAACAGTAGCAGACTTGGATCTTATTACGTGTTTCCTTGTAAGTGGAAGGGAAATAAGGGCTAAAGCGATAATGAAACGCTTTGTGAAACATTTGAGGTTCGGTTCGCTTTGGATGCTCCAGTTTGAGAAAAATTAATTAATACAAGAAAAACGTATATGATATAAAGTATGTGTTTTAACGATATTTACATTTTGTGTAGTAAGCTTCTGTTTATCTCGTAAAGTTTAACCGTTATGCAAAATTCTGCAAAATTCAACCAGAATAAAGAGCGCTTCAGAAGCTATTAGAAAATTCAGAATATGCATTTTATTTGTGATGTGAATATCTTTAATATACCTCATTTTAACCAAAATGGCTAGAACCATGTTTGAGAAAATCAAAATTTTCGAAAAATGTTCCATGTAAAAGGTAGGTATTTTGTGGTGTGAAAATCTTCGTGTCGTATCCCTGGAAGATACTGAACTTAAATACCATGTTTGGTATTTAACCGGTTTTTCATTTTTGAGCTATGCTGTCCAAATACGGACCTTTTTCTAAAAATGCCTTTTCGGACTCAGGAACTTGTATTTCCGGTGAAATCTCGGTATGGAGCTTTTGGGTTGAATACAGTAGCTTCTCTATCCACTATGTACATTGTACATACGGGCTATAGAAAGTAAAAAGTAGAAAAATTCCAGCGTTAGAGCATTTTTAAACAAAAAACAAAAGTTATGTGCGACCATTTAAGAAGGAAATTTATGGCGTAGAATGACATACATGTTGTAAAAATAGAGTCAGATATATCTACTCATCCAAACAGAAATAAAATACTATGGAGCATCTACCGGGTGTAGGTTTTTCCATATTCAAACGTCCCTATGGCAACTTGGAGGATTAACAAGGTGACATTGGTTTTCTAGGATGTATAGGTTATGTTTTCAGTTCCGCAGCTTCCAAGCCAAACAAAATCTGTGTTACTCACGAGTTGGAAATTCCTGGTTACGAAACATATCCCTATATCGTTACAGATCCAGCTTCTGCACCAGCAAGTTCTACAAATCCAGTATTTCAACAGAAAATACCCGAGTTTGCGATTTTTCGTGTTTATTGTTTCTCAAAGCAGTGCTGGATAATTAGTATGTTTAACAACGCACAACAATGTCACAAACCGGATTTTAACCTTCTGATAGTGTGAGTGCGGTATTGAAGCCTTTTGCGGTCAGAAAAATAGCTCCGAAGCCTCCCGGACCCTTAAAAGTCCCTAATTACATAGCCCCCAAGCCTCCCGGTCGAAACAGGCAACAGTTGCAGTTTGGTGTTTATAATATTTGATGAAGCATTACATGCTTCTAGTGGAAGATGTTACATTTTTTGAGTTTATGATTAATAACAAAGAAACACGGCTCTAGTACCAAAAGAAAACGCAGCTCTAATGCTTAAATTTGAATTTGTGGTTGTTGTTCCAGTTCGTTTAGCGTTACCCAGGGTGCACCACGAGGAGGCGAACTGGCTCGCACCCCAAAAGATTCCACATGTATCAGCTTCGTTGATTCTAAACCTATATCATACAGTAATATGTATTTCGTCTTTAAAATAAGCGGCATTTCTCCTTTTAGATCTTATTTCCATGTATTTCCAGGTTTGGTTCTATAAGAAACGACTTCACGTATTCCATTCTTGAAAGTTTTCCAGTTTTGAAATGTTCTACTTGCTGCACGTGGTGCCGCGTGGTTATGGCCCTCTTGATATATCCGGCACATCTATTTCTTTAATGGAACAGATTTTAATAAAACTTTTGCAACTATTAACACCGCACGTCCATCGTGCTACCGCACTTTTAAAAAACTTCTGGAATCCGAAAAAGACTTTTCCTTCCTGTCCAACTCACCGTAATTTCAGTCTCGTCGGAAAACATGTGAACTAATTTGCCGTACACTGAAAGAAATCAGGGGAAATTAAGCATAGCCATTCCACCCCTCCAATACACCGGTTTGTTGCCTGCTAAACTTACCTGGGTCCCGCGCCCGATAGTGTAGGTAAGGACTACCACTATAAATTATTAATCTCTTTCTTTTCATCGTCTTGATGTGTTCCATTCACATGACTTTCTCAATCTGTTCTGCAAACAAACTATTCTTAAATAAAAAGTATTATTCCTTTATCTATATCATGCTAATCCAGAATCCTTGTAAACAAAAGGGAAATAGAGGAATACATTAGACTAAAGCTGGTCTATATGTGAACAGTTGAAGTTCGATTCGCTTTGCACGGCCAGCTGTAAAACAGGAGAGAAAGATTGCTTATCGTTTGGGAAAAAAGTACAATATCTCGGAAACGGTCAACTTTACAAAAAAAATGTATATAACATAAGTCGTGTTTTTAACGAGATCTACCTTTTTTGTGTAGTAAGATTTTGTCTATCTCTTACAGTTTACCAGTTATACTAAATTCATCCAGAACGAAGAGGTCTTAAGAGGCTATTCCCAGAAAGTTCAAGATATGCATTTTATTTGTCATGTAAATATCTTTAATATACAGTATTTTAATTAAAATCGGTACAGTCGTTTTTTAGGAAAACAAAATGTTCGAAAATTTTTCCATTTAAAGGGTAGTTTGGGGTGGGGGGATTTACTTTAAAATCTTGGTGTCGCATCCTTGGAAGATGCTAAGCTTAAATACCAAGTTTGGTTTTTAACGGTCTCTTCGTTTTTGAGCTATACTGTCGACAGGCACATTGACCTTTTTCTAAAAATGTTTTTACTCGGTGCCCTCAAAACGTGTATTTCTTGTGAAATCTTGACATTGAATTTTTGGGTGGAATACAATACCTTCTCTATACACTATGGACGTAGTACGTGTAGAGAAAGTAAAAACAAATGATCATTGGCTACGAAACGCACATTTAGCTATGGATCCCGTTATAGACTCTTAGGTCAGAAACATTCAGCGCAGAAGAATCCATGGAACTGAACCTTCATTAGCGACGCCATTATCTCTCAGCTGCATTCCACAACTCGTTGGAAACTGTAATCCTGGCCGTTACAATGTATTCGTTCTGACGAAATCCTTACTTCGACATTTAAATGTGTATTGCAGCACTACAACATGAACAAAAATACCACGACTTTCTCTACAGCTCTGTATCAAACTATTGTTAGTAAACTTATTCTTCTATCTACTTCATGTAATCGTAAAACATAAGCAGAAATGCTCTTATTACTTAGATCCTTTAACTAGAAGGAAAATAAGTGAATACACTACACTAAACTGACAGTCAGATGTTTTAAAATGTGATTGCTTTGCGATTGAAATCAGTATCTATAATATGTATACCATGTAATTAAAAATGAACAATGTTGTTATTTCCATCGAAAAACCCAGTGGCAGTCTTTCAGAGCTAGTAATAGAGCTACGGAAATATCAGTGATGCAATGTTTTTCAAACAAAACAATGGAGGAATGTTCTTTGTCCGAGAAGGTTATCTTTAGGTGGTAGATGAACTTTAATTAGTACTTAACGTCCTTGTCAAGTTCTTCGTGACAAAGTAGCTTATCTGTAAGAAAGAGTAAAGTATAGCGCTGATATTTTTGTTATTCAGAATGCTAAGCTTGACAATTCTGTATCATTGTGTACAGTAAAACAGCAGCAAACAAAGTTCAAAATTCCGGTTTTAACTGATTCAGTCGCGTTACGTAAGTCTTACACATATTTTAGGTGAATCATTTCATCGATGTGTGATAATGCACAAACGGTCACGTAGACTCAATGTTCCCGATTCTGCTCCATTTCTGACACTTAAATATTCAGAATTGTTTACTCCAGGGTTGGCAAGCTCCACATAGTAGCAACATAACGGTTTGGTAGCATTATAAACCTGAAACAGAATTCTTATAAGTAGACCGAGGATTTGCATATAAATGCATGCTTTTATTGAAGGGTCATATTCAAGAATTAATATGTACTTTTACAAAGATTGGGGACTCGTTCCTTCCATCAAAACAAACAAAAAAAATGTTCATACAAACCGTTCTCCGCGGTGTAATAGTTACCACGCTAACATCTTATACCCAAGAATTTTTTAGGGTGTAGAAATACTTAACATGGCTTCCTTCGGAAAGGAAATAAAGCCGTTGGTCCCGTGTCGTAGATTTACGGCACGCAAAAGAACCTCAAGCCTGATAGAGAGGCCTCTGAGCAAAATTAAGCGGTCTTCCATGCCCAATTTAGAATGGGACGCTGAGAACCACAGTAGTTAAAGAGCGTCCGTAAATAACACGCCATTTACATTTTTTTTGTTCGTATGTTCGATTTACTGAAAATCAAAGAATTATTAATCAAAACATTTTAAAGTGACAAATGTTTCTATTTTAAAGCTATATTCTTACTTTTTTATACTTTTAGTTTCTCTACACGTACTATAAACATAATGTATAGTGAAGGTATTGCGTTCCACCCAAGAATTCGATACCGAGATTTCACCGGAAATATACGTTTTAGCGTCCCCTGTAACAAAAAAACATTTGTAGAAAAGATCCGTGTGTCTGTGAACACGATAACTCAAAAACGAATAGTCGTTAAAACACCAAACTTAGTATTTAAGTTTATTATCTTCCAGGGATGTGACACGAAGATTATGAGAAAAATCCCCCTCCCCAGACTACCCTTTAGATGGAAAACGTTTCGAACATTTTAATTTTCTCAAAATTGGCTCTAACGATTTTAATTAAAATACTTTATATTAAAGATATTTAATATAAGGTATGGCAAATAAAATGTATATGTTGTATTTTCTGGAATAGCCTCTAAAGACCTCTTTATTCTGAATTGATTTTGCCGAATTTTGCTTAACTGTATACCGTAAAAGACAGACAAAAAACTTACTCCACAAAAAATGTAGATCACGTTAAAACACACAATTTATGTCATTTACATTTTTTTCGTGGAATTGACCATTTCTGAGATATTCCTTGTTATTTGTTTCAGATTCAAAATACTTAAACTTTTGTCACAAGGAAATGTGTAAGCTCCTTGCCCTGCATAGAAACGGATTTCATCCACAAGAACATTTAGCCTAATATGTTCCCTGTTTACCTTCTGCTTACAAGAAAGCAAGTAATTAAGACACTTTCTGTTAATGTTTATCTCGACGATGATAACGTAGATTGAAGAATAATCTGCTTAACAATAATTTGTTATAGCGATGTAGTCATGTGAATGGAACATATCAGATTTTTACTTTTATATTTATAGTTATGTTGGTTTAAATTTATGTGTAAATGATATATGCATAAATGTAAAGTTTAATAAATATTGAAACTCTCACATATTAGCCCTGATTTAAGTAATTATGTACCAGGGCTATTATACCGATTTTTGTTTTATTTTGTTTTGTATATACGGGTAAGAGAAACTCATAACGGTTTAATAGAGAAAGAAATGATACTACTAGAAGAAACTATTTAGTTGATTAGCACTTCACACATGGGTATTTAACCGCAACGTAAGGAAGATTCAGGTTAATCTGATGGGAAATCCTGACACCCACCCGCCTTTCTTCCAACAAACAAAACAATCTCGCGTCACGCATCTTCCTGATAAACACGGGAATTACGGACAATTGTGCAAGTGTCTTGGGGATAAGGCTCATTTTGGGTGATCAGTGTTTCACTTATGCGCTGTCACTTAGTGGATGGTGCAACCGGCACAGCGTGACACGCAACTTCTGTGTTCCATTCACATGACCTTTTCTGCTTATTCCGCAACAAACAATTCTTCGTTACTTACCCTCCCCGTATTTAGGACTGATACCTCCCTAGGAACTAAAGGAATTCACTAGGCTAAAGTGATAGTCAAATATTTTAAAAGCTGTCGTTCTGTGATTGTCATTGCAAATCGCTTCTTTGCTTGGCCAGGAGTAGAACAAAAGAAAAACGGACACCTCCTGACTGAGAAAAGTATAAATACTTCACAATTCAAACCAATAACCAGGAATAACTATGAAATGGTTACCTCCACAACAAAAACGTAAATGACATAAATTGTGTGTTTTGAAGAGATCTACGTATTCTGTGTTGTAAGTTTTTGTCTGTCTCTTACGGTTTAGCAGTTATGCAAAATTAGGCAAAATTCATCCAAAATAAAGAGGTCTTCAGAGGTTATTCCCAGAAAACTCAAGATGTACATTTTATTTGGGATGTAAATAGCTTTAATATACGCTATTTTAATCAAAATCTTTATAGTAATTTTTGAGAAAATTAAAATTTTCGAAACTTTCCATGTCAAGGATAGTTTGTGGTGGCGGAATTTTCTTGAAAATCTTCGTGTCGCATCCTTGGAAGATACTGAACCTAAATACCAAGTTTGAGCTTTCTGAGCTATGCTTTCCACAGACACACACGGACCTTTTTCTAAAAATGTCTTTTTTCGGACTCAGGGGACCCCAAAACATATGTTTTCAGTGAAATCTCAACATCGTATTTTTGGGTAGAATACAGTACCTTCTCTATCCACTATGTATATTGTACATGCGGGCTAGAGAAAGTAAAAACAGTGTATGACACGTGTTAAAGTTGTGTTATACTGTTCCTAGGATTACTGTACTCGGTCTACGGCCTCGTTTCGCAAGCTTCCTACTCACAATATATAACACCATTTTTACCACTTGTATCATAAACAACTATTTAGAAAAAGGTTCGTGTGTGTGTTTGTTTTGTATGACATGTTCAATGTCCCCGAGTTTTACTCGAAGAGGGGTAAACAAACAGGAGGGGCAGAAAAGCGAAGTTGGCTCCTATGTTGTAATAATACACAGGAAGAAGCGTACCGAATGCAGTGTTGCAGTGCATCTGGACTACATTGCTCCAGGAATGCCAACATGATGGAGAAACCCAAACTCACGTGCGCGGTATAGTGACGGTTACGTAACAAAGTTACCGTTCTCACATAGTCGAGCAAGGTAGCGGTGCACATCTAATTGTTCGCCACGGTGGTGCGACAACCGGAAATGACGATGCTTTTCAGAGCTGAGACAGGGAACCCCAGAACTCCTTTACTGAGTGCCAGTGTACTCGTTAAAACTACTGCCACGTTATCTAAGTACAGTATATTTACTTACACGTACTACGTACATAGTGCATAGAGAAGGTATTGCAATGCACTCAAAATTGGATACCGAGATTTTCCCGGAAATACATGTTTTGGGTACCCCTGAATAAAAAAAAACATTTTTAAAAAAAGGTCCGCGTGTGTGTGCGTCTATGGATAACATAGCTCAAAAACGAAAAGACCATTAAATACCAAACTTGGTATCTTCCAAGGATGCGACAGGAAAAGTTTGAAGAAAATCTCCCTATCCTAAACTACCCTTTACATGGAACATTTTTCGAAAATTTTTATTTTCTCAAAAATGGCTCTAACAATTTTGATTAAAATACCTTATGTTTAAGATATTCTTATGACAAACGAAATGGGTATCTTGAATTTTCTGGGAATCGCCTCTAAAGATCTCTTCATTCTGGATGACTTGTGTAAGAGATATACAAAAAACTTACTACATAAAAAATGTAGATCTCATTAAAACACAAAGTTTATATTATATGCATTTTTTTTATAGAGTTCGAGATATTCCGGAGTATTGGCTTCAATTTTAGCTACTTAAACTTTTCTCAACCTGAAGGCATCTTTCTTCTCGTTTGTTTATTCCTGGCAAGTAAAGAGATTAGAACGTCATTTGTTTCACATAAGCTTTTAAAGGACGGTTCTATCGCTTTAGCCTGTGCATTCACTTATTTCCCTTGTACTTACAAGGAAACTAGCAGTAAGACATATCTGCTTATGTTTATCTTGATTAGCATGATGTAGATAACATATTAATGTTTTGAATAAAAGCGTTTACCGAACAGCTAGAGGACATCATGTGAATGGAACACATTAGATTTTCTTCCCTTCTACTTATAAGGAACCAAGTAATAAGGACAATTTCTGCTAATGTTTATCTCGATTATCATGAAATAGAAGAATAAGCAGTTTAACAATAATTTGTTACTGAAATGTAGAGAAAGTCATGTGAATGGAACACATCAGACCTTTCAGAACATGATGACTAGGGACAGCATTTTGGGGACCGATAGTGGGACACATACGGATGCAGTTCATACCTACCGAGTAGGAACCGACCTGCATTGGTGACTGCACGCGCCGCATGTAGACAACCTATATAACGCGTTGGAAAATAACGAAGGGTATACTATGCCTGTGATGTTAGTGCATGCTCTTCAATCAGGATTGGAGAATCTCTTGCTTCAAATGGACTGCACGAATATTGCAACTCATACAGAAACGCTTTGCAGATATATCTACGACAGTAACACATATTTGAAAACGCCGAACATTGAAATGCCTCGAGCCCTGAAAGCTGGCCATGAACTTGTGCAAGCAATTAATCAGAGACACGTGACACCTGCTTTAGACCGTGTGAAAAGGAAAGTGAAGACAGTGTTTGGAAAAAATGTCAGATTTCAATAATGTGTGAAATACGAAATGCGCTACGAGGTGATGCTACGGAAATAATTGCTGATGGAGTATCTTACCTAACCGTTTTGCTCCAATCACATCTTGTGATGTAGAGCGAAGTTTTTCGCTAATTAAAGTCTGTTTACGTACCAATGGCAGACCATTCACTGTTGCGACGTTACGAATGTTGTTTTTGTGCATTGTAATCCACGTATCTTAGAGAAAATAAAACGGATAATGATGCTGATGCCTTTTTGTTCAACAACAAAATATGTGTAAATATTAAAATTGTTAGTTCCCGTAAACCAGTGGTATTTATGTTTACCACCCAACCAACGTCGATCGCCTTCCACTGCTAGTGAAAACATCACAATCTACTACTGCCCCATTTTCCTTCTATTAGTGCCACTATGTACACACTGCATTGTCAACACATCCAACTATATACCATGCTGCGCTAACTTCAATTCTCTCCCGCTATCGGTCCCCAAGATGCTATCCTAATGATGGCCCTGCCTCACTGTTTTTCCAAAGTTGGCCTGACTTCAAGTTTGGGATTAGTGTGTGTGTGTGTGCGGCTGGAAACCACCCCTCGCTGTTGCCACGTCTCCCCTTTACTGGTCCCTTAACTGAGACTCGATTCTGGACTTACAAGCAGAGTTTCAGGAAACAGATTTTACTACGTTGACTCTCGCCCCCTAGTACAGGTTCGTCTTTTGTGTGCTAATGGTTATTGCCCAGTGGCAGGGGGAAGTGGTCCCGTTTGAAGGCCATCATGTTGACAAAATTAAAGATGCACATTGATTCATTTTTTTTTTTACACAAGCCGCGTGTAGGGTACAAGTTGTAAAGGCAGAATCAGACTGAAATATTCAATGTCAGAACCCAGATTTGAGCCACGGATCTCCCAGCAACCGGCTAAAGACTGGTTGGTTCGTAGTTCAAATCCCGGTTATGGCATTGCACTTGTCAGTCTGACCCTATCTATCCAAATATATGCACATTTTTACTTTCTCTGCGTGCTATCCAAATATATAGGAATAGCGTTTATATCTTTAACTATACTGGGCGTGAAAGGCCACATAATTTTGCTCAGAGGGCTCTTTATTAGACTTGAGGTTCTTTTACGTGCCATGAATCTACGACACAGGACCCACGGCTTTACTTCTCTTCCGAAGGAAGCCACGCAGGTCGTATGGCTTCACACTCGAAAAAAGCCCATCGTCCTCCGCTGGGATTAAACCCGCGACCTTGGGTATATGAAGTTAACATGGTGGCCATTACACCACGGAGGGCGACTGATATGCACATAGTACGTAGAGGAGGTCTTGTATGCCACCGAAAAATTCGATACCGAGATTTCACGGTAATAGGTGTTTTGAGACTCCTGAGTCAATAAAAGCATTTTTAGAAAAAGGTCTGTGTGTATTTGTGAGTTTTATAGTATTTAACGCCCGCCTTTACCACATATGGCACCGTAGGCGACGGCTCTGATAATACATGGAATGAAGATGGAGCACTGGTGGAATGTTATGGCGGGGGAAACCGGAGACAACCCGCCCCTGCGCCGCTTTGTCCTTCACGTGCGATTGCTTGAAGTCGAACCCGGGCCGCCTGGGTGAGAGGCGAGTGGTCTAACCACTCGGCCACTGCATGGTCACGTGGTGGATGTGGGTGTCTGTGCACTCTCAAGCACTCTTAGCTAAAAACGAAAATATTGTTAAATACCAAACTTGGCATTTAAGTTCAGTATCTTGCCAAGATGCGATACGAAGATTTACAAGAGAATCACCCCACCTCAGACTACCTTTACATCGAAACATTTTGTTTTTCGCAAAAAAATACTGACGATTTGATTATACTTATTTACATGACAATGAAATTCATATCTCGAATTTTCTGGGAGCAGCTTCAGAAGACATTCATTCTAAATGAATTTTGAATAATTGGTAAACCATAGGTGATACACAAAACTTACGACACAAAAAATTGAGATTTTGTTAAAACACAATTTATGTCATATACATCCTTTTGATGGAGTTGACCGTTTACGTGATACTCTTTTATTATTGGTTTCAATTTTAAACTATTTAAACTTTTCTCAAAAGGGAAGTCACCTTTCGTTTTATATATATTTTGCTTTTCTCCTGTTCATGCAAAGAGAACTGAATTTCAAGTATCCACATAGCGACCAGCGTATAAAAAACTGACTATCCGTGTGGCCTAGAGTTTCTCCCTATTTAGCTTTTACTTAGTTGGAAGCAAGCAATACGACAATTTCAGCTAATGTTTATCTTGCTTGTGGATAGAAGAATATTTTGTAAGGATAGTTTTCGAGGAACAGGCAGAGAAGTTTATATAAATGAAGCGCATCAAATTTTTGTTATTATTAGTCGCATTTTTCAATGTTTACAAGATTTTGTGACAGTCATATTAAACTGTACATACCTATAGACAAAACACAATCTATCCTATCTATCCATTGTCCTCTTAATTGTCCCTCCTTCATGGTTTCCATAATTCCATTTTTCCATGTTCTTGAAGGTCGTCCTCATTTTCGTCTCCTTGATGGCATCGATTCAAAAACAATCTTCCGTAACTTATCTTGATCCACACGCATCACGTGTCCATACGCATGGTTTCCTTGTCATATCATATACACCATTACACTAATTTACACCAGTGATAAGTCTCGGTATTTGGAACACATTTTGTATCTTACGTTTTTGTTTTTGACCATTTCCTACGGAGATAATTTAGTTGTTTTTTTTTCTCGAAAAAAAAAAGAGACAGACAAGCTGGGAACGCTGCAGGTTGTGTGGGTGTCACTTGCACTAGGTCAGAACATAAACAAGCCTTACTAGGACGTTGAAGGCATTGCTTCTGTTTTTTCTGTGCGAGTGTTGGCCAATCAGAATGCCTGTCGGGCTCGTTATCCTCCACCTGCGTCGTGTTAGCAAGCGACCGACGTGTTTACATCGAGAAGTCGGTTCAGATCCCTGAACAATCTCAAAGCAACGTTGCTGAGTTACTTCACGTCTGGAAAAGCTGCTCGGAATATTCCTTTAACTCTTTTAAGTGATTATTCCTTCCGAAACTAATATCAGAAACACACCACTCTAAAAGTAGCAAACCATTTTCTTCGTACATTCTTGTGGAATTACGCATCAAATTTGGAACCAGTTATTTTTTGGAAATCGGCTGATCAAAGAACAAAGTGCTATTTGACATATTAAAGGAATATAATATAATATAATATGTATGTGTGTGTGTGTTAATGCCCATTTCTTGTCTTATTTTGTTATTTTCTAATCAACCTCAAAGCATCTGGGTACCAGGCAAACCTTTCTTGTTTATTTATTTTACCTGCTTTATCCATGTGGTCATCTCGCGTTGAATCTGTTTGGAAATACTCTGGAACTGGGCAGTGAAATAAAAATATTTAACAGTTTGCTGTTCAGTACATTATAAAGTGATATTCGTTGTGTCTTGGCATCTTCAACCATTCAAAATAAGTTCCAAATTTACCATGTTCTGGCAAATATTGAGTGTATATGAAGTCTGGTGTGATATTTCTATAGCGTAAGCGAATTTTAACTGTTGGAAAGAAGATTTTCCTGTGGTGATTCTTTAGAGCTGGACTTTCACTGCTCGTTTCATATTCTATCACACTCCTTAGGTTTATTCCTAGCGTAAGGTGGGAGACTTATGTGTAGCTAAAATTTAAATTACAGGTAGCAACACCTTTGTCAATTCATCAGCTCTTTTGTTTCCTGCTGTGCCGATATGACTTCGTACCCATGAAAAGCAAATATGTTTGAGCTAATTTCTAATGCCAACGTATATATTTATTTTTTTTTTTTTAGAGTACTTACCCTTCCCATATTTAGGACTGACACCCCCCTAGGTCTTACAAGCGAATGTCTAGGGGTCAGAAGCCTATCTGGGAGCCAACGGCACGAAACCACAGAAGGACAGCCTGCAACGAGTGGTCGACCCGTAGCCAGGCATGAGTGTGAGGAAGTGAATGATATAAAATGCAAGGTGATGATGGAGCAATTGGTGGAATGAGTGACGGGGAAAACCGGAGGACCCGGAGGAAACCCGCCCAAACGCCGCTTCGTCCACCACAAATCCCACATGCGGTCGCTTGGGATTGAACCTGGGCCGCCTAAATGTGAGGGGAACCGTCTAATTAAATTATATTTAAATTATTCCTTTTATAGCAATTTGTTGCTTGTTGGTTTTAAAATGCATGCACTAAAGTGCTCAAGGAACTATAGCCCGTTTCAGTTCAAGCTAGCACTGACGGCTAGTGTTGCTGTTGTCTAACGAATGTACAACACCTCTTGAGGGGCCGCGGGGAGTTGCGCGGGTCGAGCGCATAGCACAGACCGTCACGTAATGCTATAAAGTTTGATGTTGACTTTCTGTTTATTTCATTAACACTAAATAATAGGCAACGTTCGTTTAAGAAGCCACTGTTCTGAAATATTCGTTTAATGCACACTGATTTTCCACAGCACCTGTCCAGTGTATGACGTAAAAGTCCAGGCGTTCACTACTGGTAACATGAGGTGGGGGGTAGTAAAACCAGTAACATGATAGTTACAGTTCGCATATCAAAGTGCAAGGATGAAAACTCATAAATAGGAATAGCGGGACAGAATCGAAGTTAGCACAGAATGGTTTATCGTTGTGATGTGTTGACAATGCGTGTGTATTTAGTGGCACTAACAGAAGGAAAATGGGGCAGTGGTAGACTGTGATGTTTTCACTAGCAGTGGAAGGTAATTGAGGCTGGGTGGGTGGTAAATATAAATGCCACTGATTTACGGGAACTAACGAGTTTAATATTTACACTCACTCAATTGCTGTTTTGCAACAAGACATCAGCTTCATTATCCGTTTCATTTCTCTCAAGATACATAGATTGCAATGCACAACGTCTCAAATGTGAATCGTCTCCGATTGGCACGTAAACAGGCGTTATATTGTGAAAAACGGAAATAGGACACATTATCAACTATTAGGCAAGCTACTCCATTAGCAATTATTTCCATAGCAACACCTCGTAGCACATTTCGTATGTCACCTATTTTTGAAAATCAGATATCTTTTTCCAAAGACTGTCATCACTTTCTTTTTCACACGGTCTAAAACAAGTGTCACGTGTCTCTCATTAAAATTGCTTGCACAAGTTGATGGACAGCCGGTCTCTACTCGGTAGGTATGCAACTGGTAACCACGTGTGTCATGCTATCGGTCCCCAAGATGCTATCCCTAATGAGCATGCCGAATGCAACTGGTCCTGGAAGCAAGAACAATGCGGGTACTTGCAAATGTCTGCCGAGTAACGGGTTCACCAAGTACTGTTCTGTTATGTTTGATTCTTTACTGCACTCTTCCATTTATCTGGGAGTGTGTGTTCAGTTTTGCTTAGACTCAACTGTAACACTGGGACAATAGTCGTAATAAATGAGTAATTATTTTATAAAGAAATAATGAAATAGCGAAATAATTGGTATAAATTGATATATTAAAATTAACAAATAATTTAAATATGCATGTTCTGTTCTATTTAAGTCATTGTTATAGGCAAGATATTTTGTTTTTAACCGTGAATAAGAAATTTGTTGAACTAAAAACAGAAAGTTTTGTATGTATTTGACTTTTTTTTTAAATGATGCATAGGCTTCTATTTTCGCGATCTTTTTGTTCTTTTGCATAGGAAAACGTGTATTTATTTCAAGCTACAAAAATAAAATCTTAATTTATCATGAAGCTAGAAGCTTTGAAGCAATTTTGAATTTCAACGAAAAGTAGTTAGTAAATACAATTGTTACGAACTTGTATCACTGAAAGTTTAAGATTCCAAACTAATAACACTAGCCTTTTGAAATGTATACCCCAGATGTAATATAATGCAGATAAGCTACAGTGTACATTTAATCAATTTTGTTGTAATGGTTTAGAAGTTATAGTCAAAATTGTTTATGTTCTTGTCACGTTACTAACAAAGTCCCTTGCGTCAATAAATAAATGAATACAATTTTGGTCTAATATTTGAAACCTAGGTTCACAATGCATCTGCTTTTTGAAATTTTCCCAAGTTTCTCTTTGCCTTCTCTGGTTTAGGCTCCAATTTTTTTAAAGCTAAGAATCTGGTTTTTTTTTGTCATAAAAATAGAATTTTTGTGTTTGAAATTTGAAAACATATACTTAAAATCCAGGGCAATTGTTATTCATAGTACCTCTGTGAACATGTACAGCAAATTTTATTTGTGTAACAGAAAAACTGCTCCGCAAGGAACATTTTACAGGAAGAAAAATGCTGAAAATATCAATAGTGGGAAACAAGGACAGATTTGAATGCATGAACCCTCAACTTTTCTTGTCCACTCATCTGCTACCTTTTGGGTCCTTTTCTTTTTGCTGCTTTTTCTTACTGCTTAACTTCGTTTTTTTTTTTTTTTATTTTGCCTGGAATGGGATCTCGTGGAACTGAAACTTTTGTTAACGAGTCTTGTACAGTTTCATATCTAATGCTTTGACTTAAGGGATTTAATAATGCCACTTGCTTTTGTTTTGTTTTGTTTTTTGATAGTGTTTAACGCCCACTTTTACTACCAAGGCGATGACACTGGTGATACATGGAATGAAGATGGGGCACCGATGGCGGGGGAAACTGGAGAACACGGAAAAAACCCGCGCCGCTTTGTCCACCACAAATCTCACATGCGGTCGCTTGGGATTGAACCCGGGCCGTCTAGGTGAGAGGCGAATGGTCTAACCACTCGGCAACGGCGCGGCCAATGTACTTGGTGCCAAATTATGCCTTTTTTGTTTTCAGGAATGCTTAAATTATATAATTTAATTACATATTATGGAATTAAAATAAAAAGTCAATTTTTTATTATTTATTTTTATTCACTTAAACAACTAAGCATTGCATTGTTGTTGTATCTTTTCGCCAATCCGATTTGAGCCCATCACATATAACATGTAGATATAAGAAATACTAAGCCTAATATTAATTGGCGTTTTACAATTTCCCCGAATTTTAACTTGATTCTATGTTGTACGATAAGACTGCGGAAAGGCTGGACCCACCACAGAGCGGAAATGCTAGTGTTTTGCTGAAGCACTTTTTGTGTCCAGCCGTCAAATTGTGGCACTACACACTTTCATATATACCATAAGCAACATCTATCAAATTAACTGTTTTTCCAAGTTTTTGAAGTAAAAAACAAAGGACAGTGGAAGGAGAGAGATCTCTATTTGAAGGAATATTTAATACAATCGCATTTTTTTGGCCTGTCAGAAGTTACTATTGATAAATTGGCAGTATTGCAGTAAACATCGTGGCAAGGTCATAACTTAATTTTGTTCTAATTTCTTGGTCTAAAACTACTCTTAATGTAACAAATTTAAACCTTTAGTAGAATATGTTAATCATGAATTTTGGTCGAGGAATATTACTATAATAACCATTGCATTCCGAGTCCGAGGAACACGCCCCCTTTCCTCAAGGTTCTGACATCATAAGCACATGCTTTGATAGTAATAAGCTGCTAAATGGGTGAATTAGCAAGAAGTTTCTTATAAACTGGAGTAGGTTGCCAATTTTGTCTGCGAATTGCCTTTACCCAAGCTTCTCTAAGGTCTTTCCGAGTTGGAAATCTAAAATCTAACAAACAATACAGAATTTTTCTGTTGATAATGTATACCATATTTCACTAAGTATACCACCGAAAAATCACTTAAATAAGTACACTAACCTATGTATTTAAACATATTACCCGTTCCTTGTTTTTGCTTCCGCTATTCGAGAAACTACAACCAAACAAAAAGTACGTATTGACCATTATACTGGTTTAAAACTTACAGTCTAAATTTACTGTTTAATTGAATATTTAACGCCACAGAATATTATTTTTGGGTGCACATTTAAACCATACAAGGCGCACTCATCTCAAAAGTGTAGTGTCTAAATATGGCGGCTTGGCAAAAACGTACTTCACCAACCATAATGCATAAGGATATGGCATTTCCGATCTAATCTCTCTCTTTATCTGTAGATGACACTTTCATGACATTTCTCAATAGTTTACGATAAATGTACAGCTTAATGTTGCCGTAATATCATAAGAGGAAGGGACGGAACAGTGTTTTGCCGCTTGGCAGTATTCCTAACAGATTAAAAATCCCAACTTATCTAATGCTAGCGAAGCAGAATATGTTAAATAACAGTGGACTAAGTCCAAATACTAACTGACGTACGTGTTGTTATTTTAGAATAGCTATTTGCTTGGTTGTTTATTATCTACTTTAACTGGTCCGATTGGCACTCCTGCTGAAAATTTCCCCAACTCTATTCCGTCGACGTTTGCTGAATGCTTTCTGTGCGGTCGTACAAGCAAACTTCCTCAAGGGGCAGATAAAAATGGGATCTTTTTTTCTTCCAACATATTTGTAATGTCAAAACAGGTGTTTATACAATTTTTATAACGTGAGTGCGATTACTTCACGAGTTCTTGCCATACTAATAAGAGTGGGGGAGGGGCTGACATTTGGTTTCATGTGAGAAGAAGTCAAATTTCTTACCTTAATTGCAGCTTCTCGGGAGTACTACACATCTCCAAATGTGGTTATTATTCCTGAACATATTCCCTGCAGTAATGCTATCCCACAAGAAAGTGTGTAAAACATAATTTCACTGTACACCATCCACACCTAATAGCTGCCACTGTTTCACATGTATCACATAGTCCTTTCAAATTTTTAAAGCAATAATCCGTTGTGTTCTTGAAAGGTTTTGGTTTTTTTTCTGATAGTCCAGCCACCCGCCAACCATACTGGAAGGACTATGAGATAAATGCGAAAAAGTGGCACTTATTAGGTGTGAATGGTGTGTAGTGAAATTATGCTTATATAACAACTTATTTAATTTCATATATTTACTATCACTATAATTGTAACTTCGGTAGGTTATATAATTTTAACCTTGTGACAATTAGGTTTATAGACCGACGTGTAATGAAGGGTTAATGCTTAGAAATTCTATGAAGTTTTACCAGGCGTAGTAGTGGGATAGGATGGCAAGTATTATTGACGGGCGGCCGAAACCAGACCACAAGGAAAGTCACCGTGAAGGGTCCCTAACCTAGTCCAAGCAGCTCATCTCGACACGGCAAGTGCTAGAACACATCCATCAAGTCTGAACAAACCTCTGGGCCCTACAAACGACAAGCAAATCCCGCCACAACAAACTACCCTTTACATGGAAAATTTTTCGAAAAATACTTTGATATAAATACCGTATATTAAAGATATATATATAAAATGTATATCTTGAATTTTCTGAGAATATCCTCTGAAGAACTCTTCATTCTGGATGAACTTTGCCGAATTTTGCTTAACTGTAAGAGAGAGACAAAAACTTACTGCACAAAAAATGTAGATCTCATCAAAGCACACAATTTATGTCTTTTTGTTGTGGAGGTAACCACAATTCTGAGATATTCAATGTTATTGGTTTCAATTGTAAAGCACTTATACTTTTCCCAGACAGAAAGTGCCCGTTTTTCTTTTGTTCTACTCCTGGCCAAGCAAAGAAGCGATTTGCAATGAAAATCGCATAACAACAGCCTTTAAAACATTTGACTATCGGTTTAGTCTGGTGTATTTCCTTATTTTCCTTCTACTTATAAGTGATACGGAACTAAGTAATAGGAACATTCTGTTAATGTTTATCTCGATTAACACATCTACACACTGTGTACATAGTATGCTTAGAGAACGTAAAAATTGAAAATTTTGAAGAAGAAAAAAAAGTGACTATTGGAGGCGTGTCAATGTACCCTAAGCTGGTTCCAGTAACAGTGGAGTTACTAATTCCCTATTCAACACCGTTCGACCTTAATTTGTAAACAGAGACCTTCTGAAAATGAAGCTGGATGGTTTAGCATACGAGCTGCTGAATAACCGGATCTGGTGAATGAGAAATGGAGGTTCCCGTTATTCCTCACTTGAACACTTTGCATTTGGTAGTAAGCGGTATAAACACCCCACACAATACTACTCACACAGACACTGCACAAATTCCGGCAGTTAATAAATGAATGGACAAAAAATGCAGCTTTCGAGAGAATGTTTGCCATCATTGAAGGCTTTCGGGTTAAGGTTACTTAAGCAAAAATGCTTGAAATTATCGATTTTTTGTTTCTTACAAAAATTAACAATTTGTAATGGTAGTCAAACGTACACAGTTGACTTTTTGTGAAAATTCATACTCTAAATGGTTTAGCAGCTATTTTTAATAATCCTTACATAGGCATTTAAACACCTGTCATGACGTTGTTTGGTCCAACAGGAAAAGCCTCTCATTTATAGGATCATTAAATTATAAGGTAACGGCTTTCGCGGCCTTTCTCCGGGAATGTGGTGCAGGCAGAGCGTACCAGAGTCCTTACCTTAAACAAATGCTGAAAATACTAACCATCTGCTCCCAAACAGGCAGTATAACAAGTTAAGCATGTTCTCGCTCATTCATCTAAGCTCAGCAGCAGAAATCCCTGTGTAATCTACAGAAAGTTAGTGATAACATCTTTCAAGAAATCACAGGGATTCCTGCTGCTAAATAAAGTGAGAATATTTTCGCAAATTGTGCTGCCATATGTGAGCTGGTCAACATTTCCGTGGTTTATCTTAAGATACGTATTTTAGTGCGCCTTTGCCGGCGCCACTTTCCCGGCGACTCTCGGATCTCTCGCGCAGTGGAGAGAGGTCGTGACAGGGGTTACTTATAATTTAACGAACCTATATTTGAAAAAAAAAAAAATCATTCAAATTAACACTCTTTACATGGGGGATTAATGTTAGCGGTTTTCTGTGATACTATTAAAAATAATTTAAAGTAAATACTAAAATATTTTTATTAAAAGTAAAATATATTAATTGCAATGAGATAATTTGAATAATATTATTTTTTTGTGTCTCAAGGATTCTTATGTGTTATATTATCTGACAGCTTAACCCTACATTGCATGGTGTTGCCACTTGGCAACAAAGACCATTAATTAAGGGTTTTAGTATTTTTAATGGACTTCTTCTCTAATTTCTATTACACCTACCTTGAACAATAAAATTAGGCTATTATAGCTGTTTTATATTTTTTAAATAAAAAAGTGCAAAATCCATGCAACTGCAGTCAAATGTAACCCCGTCAGCATCCACGTGCCACCGCACCAGCTATTTTACTTGGGCCCTCCCCGTCCTTTACCACAAGCACGTTTGACTTGAACTCGCAGCGTTCTGCTTTGAATGGATACTTCGTATCTCACAAACGGTCACGGTTATTCAAGTCGCTTCAGTTGTGGCGCCGGTGAAAGGGACATAAAATCCGGTTTGCGAATTAGAGGAAGAACGGCATTTGTAGCGAAATAATTCAGGCAATGTAGGGCTAAATTATTAATTATCTGTTTACTTCACATTATTATTCTTTACATACAAATTTCTCCTTACAGGTTATAGTCAGCAATTTTGGTGAGATTTCAGCAAAATTCACAGATTCAGCACAAATGAGAAATCCCAACCAGTAGCATGTAAAAGTAAATTGAAGACTTTATAAACTAATAAGAAAAGATGGAAATGTGACTTTAGGAATGATTCTTAACCTATGCGGTGATGAAAGCTTGCATTCCTCCATTTGGCTCAAGAATTCTAAGGAAACTTATGTTTCTAAGAAAATACTGGAAGTTGCCTAGAAAGAGGTAACGCGCTCGGAAACTGTAGAAAGAAGCAAGTGAATTTAGATGATTAATATTGGACAAAATTTAAGTTAGCCATGTTTCTTTACTTAAATCTTAGTTTTCTCACAACTACATTTTGCTGCATGGAATAATATATCCCATATTTAATCCAATCTGCAAGAAAAGTGCCACAAATATTCTAAATACTATTGTAAATAATTTTAACACTACTTTTTTGTATTGTCTTAAAAATTATGGTCATAGTAAATTAATTACATTAAAAGTTCACACAACTTTAGCTTTAAAATATGTATTAGTGTCATCTTTTTAAAATTCTTGTTTCAAAGCATAGATTTTAAAGAGTATCCTACAATCATTTTAAGATGTATTAAACATTTATGAATAGAAATAACAACCCTGAAAAAAAATTAACCCGCCCGCATGGAATATTTCAAGTTTACGCATGTATCGTAATCCACGAAAACATACGTGTTGAGTGCGTCAACTGTCACTCATACACTTTTGATGGAATTTGTTTACAATGTCATAGGAATACTACTGACCAGCATTTAAAATTTGAGGACTATAACTTTAATATTGTGAAAAGTTGTTCTAAGTGCACGTGAGCAGGGTATACTCTCTGTAGGCTATATTCAGCATTCTGGTTGTTTTCGGAGTAACTATACTCATCCATATAATCCATATTTTTGTAATAGAAACATAAGTATTTTATCCGCTCAAGTGGGTAGCTATTTGAAGGGGGATTTGCGGAGGCATTTTCTGCCCTTTGCGCCTTTGCCCCAAAACGTGGTAACCACCGATTTGGCAGAACTAAATGATAACGAAACATATCCACACAAAGCTTTATTTACAAAGTTACAGCACCTTACGCTATTTCTCAACGTGTGTGTAGTGATATATTTTGAAAATTTGCAAACAAAGCTTAGAGCAATTATAATCGAAATACAACGTTCTACGAATTTCATAGTAAAGAAGCATAGCTTAGCACATAATAGTGCAGCTAAAAATGAGATTTTGAGTATTAAAATTTTAACTCAGGAATCTAGACAAAATTAATATATGAATCAATTCTTTTTTATTTCATTTCATTTTTATGTACCTACAAAAATTATACAGCACTGACAACGTCTGGTAAAAGCAGTACATTAACATTGTCACAATAAATTACAAACTAAAATCACAAATATATATTATTGTGGCGTAAAATAAACACAGATCTCTTTGTAACTCTATATTCTATTATTTTGGCTTTGTAAAGCATGATTGCAATTAATGTGTCTATTGGAACTTCCGCCATTATGTACGGGAATATCACTGCACACTGATTGATATTCGGAGAGAAAACAAATGCACGTAGGTGTGATAAAATAGACAATTACAATGCAGAGATAATGAGTTCCGATTGGATGGAATTTTACGCGCCAATGTGCTGGATTGGCCACTTGCTACGATCACGTGTCGTGAACGAAATAGTCCTAATAATTTTCTTTTGAAGAACAGAACTTTCATTTACTGTGTTAGTACCACCCGAAAGAATTAGGCCATATCTTATTACAGACTCTAACACATTCAATTGGAATACAGTCTCTAAAATTACGAATTAAAAACCTAACACCAGACAGTGTCTTGTTTAAATATTCTATATGGGTTGTCCATGATAGTTGGTTATCAATATACACAACTAAGAATTTAGTAATTGATACTGCAACGCTAGGTCGTCTGATATCCTTTTCAAAGGAATAAAACCATTTCAAACACATTTTTTGCCATTTTGTTACCAGAGTTTGGGCTTAAGAATGGTTCCAGCTGCGAGCAAGCATGCAATCTGGTCGAGGACAGAACACGCCATTAAAGGGCAACGTATCAAAATAGCGAAATCCACTTCCGTTTGCCTACAAGGTTACGCGTATTCAGTATACACACTATCGCAAAAGTTAGGCGCGCCGATCAAGATGAGAAAGTTGCACATACGCATTGCACAAAGCGCTTGAAACCAAGCACAAGGTTACAGTGAAGGTCTCGAGCACACAGCCACCTGATGCTGCCATAAAGCTTGTGATGACCACAGTACCGTAATCACTGAAACATAATACTCGCTTCGCATTTTGCTTGCTCTACCAGTATCTACACTTGCATAAAATGGCAATTATTTTTGTTTGTGTGTGTCTGTGTGTCTGTCTGTCTGTCTGTATGTATGTGTGTATGTATGTGTATATGTGTGTCTGTGTGTCTGTCTGTCTGTCTGTATGTATGTGTGTATGTATGTGTGTATGTGTGTCTGTGTGTCTGTCTGTCTGTCTGTCTGTCTGTCTGTCTGTATGTATGTGTGTATGTGTGTATGTGTGTCTGTCTGTCTGTCTGTCTGTATGTATGTGTGTATGTGTGTATGTATGTATGTGTGTATGTATGTATGTGTGTATGGTGTGTGTATGCGTGTATGTGTGTATGTGTGTATGCGAGTATGTGAGTATGTGTGTATGTGTGTATGTGAGTATGTGTGTATGTGTGTATGTGTGTATGCGAGTATGTGTGTATGCGTGTATGCGAGTATGTGTGTATGTGTGTATGTGAGTATGTGAGTATGTGTGTATGTGTGTATGTGTGTATGTGTGTATGTGAGTATGTATGTATGTATGTATGTATGTATGTGTGTATGTGTGTATGTATGTATGTATGTATGTATGTATGTATGTATGTATGTATGTATGTATGTATGTATGTATGTATGTATGTATGTATGTATGTATGTATGTATGTATGTATGTAGACGAAGATTATTGCCGTTATCAAACGGGTGTGACCAAATTGATATTAAGCAAACTGTGGCGTAGCATGAAAATACAAGGATATAGTTGTAGTGTCAATCTTACAACCATATTTTGCGGAAGGTACATTTTGTGTATGAGGATATACATAGTGGGTAAACAATATATTGCATTGCACCAAAAAATTAGCCTCCGAGTTTTCATCGAAATACATGTTTTAAGGAGCACTGAATTAAGAAAGATTCATTTTTAGAAAAATGTTCCTGGCTGTATGTTTGTGTATGTCTGTGAACTGTTTAAAAAGTTAAAAACAAAATGTCCGATAAATGCCAAACTTTGTACATGTGTACGTTGAACACCGTTCAAGGACGCGAAAGGAAGACTTTACCACTCCTTTAAGTGACATATTTTTCGAAATTTTCGATTTTTCAAAAACGGCTCTAACTATTTGGTTAAAACTGTAAGTAGATATATATTAATGGTATTATCTTGAATTTTATGCAAATTGACTGTGGAGCCCTCTACATTCGGAAGGAATATTATAACTGGTAAATGTTAAGAGAAAATCAACTTAATACAAACAGTATAGGAGAGTCAAATTGAAAAATTCAATGTCATAGCCGGGATTTGAACCACTCCCAGCTCTAGCCGGTTTCTCTACCACTGAGCCACCATGGCAAAATGCCGGCGTGAATAAATTCCTCATTTGATTCGCATGTTTCCCGGTAAACCTCAAGGTGATCTCAAATTATTTAATCAAGTATGTTATCTCAAAATAATTTGAGATCACCTTGTTATTTACAAAAATTTAATGCCGTGCCGGCATGTTGCCATGGTAGCTCAGGTGGTAAAGCTGGTTCAAATCCCGGATATGACATTCAATTTTACAGTCTCACTCTACCTATTCAACTCCTGACCTACACATGGCTTGTGTGAAAAAAACAATTAAAACAAACAATTTAGTTATGTTTAAAACACACGATTACGTCAAATAACCATTTTTAGCATAAGCTATTTACGGGATATTCATTATTAATAGTTCAAATTATTCAATATTTTCTTATTGTTTTAAAATTCTGAGGATATTCACTTGTTTCTCGCGAGTGAATGTATTTTGTTTTCGGGTTGTTTTACTCTTATTGAGACTTCCACATAACTGCCTTTATGTTACAGCTTCACAATTATACTGCTCTGTTATCTACTTCGGCATAAAAATAAAAACTGTCCTATTGCCATTTAAGTAACAATTACGGATGTTTTAAGTAGGATACTGATATTTGTAATCGACAACTAAACAAAAGAATATCTTTTCCTTCACGACAACCTTCACCTTGGTTTTCCTTTCATGTTATTTAATGTGATGCTGAAGATAAGGTATTCCTTGGCAAACCATCAATGCTACCTCCTGTATCAGAGAAAAACGGAACTGCATTTTCTTGTTTCCTTCAAAACCACCATGGCAGTGCAGCTTTTGATCCCAAAAATGCGGTTTTCTACTTTTAGAAAGTAACATGCTACTAGCCTCTGGTTCCCAAGGTGCACAAAGCTTCTTCGGGTTCTCCGGTTTCCCCCGCCATCGTATACCACCGGTGCTCCATCTTCGTTCCATATATCATAAGCCTGCTTTGCGGGCGTTACGTACTAAAAATAAATAAACTATAGTGTTCTACTGCACCGGTATTTCACCCAAAGAC
This sequence comes from Hymenopus coronatus, assembly GCA_030762935.1. Classification (NCBI taxonomy): domain Eukaryota; kingdom Metazoa; phylum Arthropoda; class Insecta; order Mantodea; family Hymenopodidae; genus Hymenopus; species Hymenopus coronatus. The sequence goes on from CM060900.1 coordinate 19,442,753, forward strand.
CAAAACTCTGTATTGCTTACATTTAAAGTGCATCATCTCTTCTTTGTTGAAAAAAATTGAATATCTAAGTGTATTATTTGTTGCTGACTGTAACTAACCCAAATGTTCACTATTGACTGTGCTTCTTTTTGATTTTCAGGTAAGCAAGATGACACATTTCCACTTTGACCAACGTTTACAACTACAGCCAGCATATATAGGTATGTTCCAAATAAAGTATATTCACACAGTTCGACAAAATAAGTGACATCTCAACAATGGGTAGCGTGTCTGCCTCACCTTCAAAAGGTCTCAAGTTGGAATCTCGCTTAGGGTGAGTTGACCGAATAGGTTTTTTTCGGGGTTTTCCCTTATCCCGAGAAGACGAAGGTCGAGTAACGTTAAGCTCGATGAACCCCGAGATCATTTGAGCACCAATTTCAGTCAGCGTCCGATATGACTAACCAGGATAAGGGACATTAAGGCACAAAAAAAAATGTTTGATACATTCCTGAGTAACTAAACCACCCTTAAACTATCATAACTTAAATATCACCTTTGTTGACCGCATTTTAGATTGCAAGTGTCCGTCTTTTTCTGTTTAAATACTTACTTCATGCTCATTGTCTGTCATTTCTTATTAGTCTATGAATAAGAATGAATAAGTGTATTTATTGAACTTCCAGAAATGCATACATTGATCTTCATCTATTGCACGGGTCTACAGACCGTACGTGTTTTTGTAATGCTCAAAATAGTAAGCAGTACTAAAAAACAAAAAAATTAAAAGAGTAAACACAAACAAAAAGGACCAAGATGTGTACACTCACATGCCTTTCTCTAACTTTCTACAAACAAAGTTCTTACAAAAGATTATTCTTCTTTCTACACAATGCTTATCGATATAAACATTAGCAGAATGCATTTATTAATAAGTTCCTTATAAGTAAGAGGGAACTAAGGGAATGCACTAAGCTAAAGTGATAGTCAAATGTTTCAAAAGCTATCGTTATGCGATTGTCATTGCAAATCGCTTCTTTACTTGGCCAGGAGCAGAACAAAAGAAAAACGGACACTTCCTGTCTGAGAAAAGTTTAAGTACTTCACAATTGAAACCAATAGCAAGGAATATCTCGGAAACGGCTACTACCAGAACAAAAACGTAAAGGACATAGATTGTGTGTTTTGACGTGATGTACATTTTTATGTATTCAGTTTTTGTCTATCTCTTACGGTTTAGCAGTTAAGCAAAGTTCGGCAAAATTCACCCAGAATAAGGAGGTCTTCAGAGGCCATTCCCAGAAAATTCGAGATAAACATTTTATTTCGGATATAAATAGCTTTAATATACTGGATTTTAATAAATATTGTTAGAGCCATTTTTAAGAATATCAAAATTTTCGACATGTTTTCTATGTAAAAGGTAGTTTGTGGTGGGGGGATATTTGTGAAAATCTTCATGTCGCATCCTTGGAAGATACTAAACCTAAATACCAAGTTTGGTATTTAACGGTCTTTTCGTTTTCGGGCTATGCTGTCCACACACACACACACACGCGCGCACGCGGACCGTTTTTAAAAATACTTTTTTTGGACTTAGGGGACCCCAAATCATGTATTTCCGGTGAAATCTCGACGTCGAATTTTTGGGTGCATTACAGTACCTCCTCTATCCCTGTGTACATTGTACATATGGGGCCAGAGAAAGCAAAAATGAATGTCGGTTAAATAACGAAGCTGGTGTTAAAGTGCAGTGTATTCCAAGGATGCGACACGAAGATTTTCAGAGAAATCCCTCACCCCAAACGTGGAAGATTTTCTCAAAAATGCCTCTAATGATTTTAATTAAATTGTTATATATTAAAGTTATTTACTTGACTAACTGTATATCTGGAATTTTATGAGAAAAACTTTGGGAACCCTCTTCATTTTGGATGAATTGTGCATAACTGAAAACCCTATACATTGCTACTGTAAAAAATGCAGACCTTGTTAAAACAAACAATTACAATAGTGTACATTATTTTTTGGCAGTTAAACATTTCCAAAATATTCCTTGTTTTTGGTTGTAAAATGTCCAATACTTTTCTCAAATGAGAAGATGTTATTCACTTTTTTCATCCTGGTCATGAAAAGTGAACAGAATTTTGATTGTATTACACAAAGATTAGCTTTTAAAATAGTTGAGTATTGCTTTTAATTTTCTTGTTATTGCAAAGAAGTACGCAATAAGACTCGATTGTCATGAAGTGGATAGACGAATAAGATTTATAATAGTTTATTGCAGAATAGTAAAGAAAGTCATGTGAAAGGAGCACATAAGATTTTTATTTTCTCTACACGCACTATATATGGATAAGGTATTGTATTGCACCCAAATTTCAAACCCGGGGTTTCACCGGAAATGGATGTTTTGGGACCCCTTTAATGCCAAAAAAAAACATTTTTAGAAAAAGGTTCGCGTGTGCGAAAGTCCGTTAAATACCAAACTTGATACTTAAGTTCAAAATCTCCCAAGGATGGGACACGAGATTTCCAAGAAAATCCCCCTACCCCAAACTACTTGGAAACATCTTTTAGAATTGTGTTTTACTCAAAAATGGCTCTAACGATTTTGATTAAAACATCGTAGGTATATTAAAGCTATTCACAACACAAATACAGAGTATCATTTGAATTTTCTGGGAATAGCCCGTGAAGAGCACTTTATTCTGGTTGATTTTTACAGAATTTTGCATAACGGTTATACCGTAAGAGATAGAAAAAAACGTACTACACAAAACATGTAGATGTTAAAGTACACAGTTTAAGTCATATGCAATTTTATTGTAGAATAATCGCTTCCAAGATATTCTTTATTATTGGTTTCAGTTTTAAAACATTTTTTTTTTTCATACAGGAAGTTATCAACTCCTGACCACGCAAAGAAACAGATTTAAATCCTATAGCAACTACATTTTAAAACATTTGACTGTCGGTTTATCCTAGTATATTCCCCTTATTTCCCTTCTACTTACAAGGAACTAAGTAACAAGACCGTTTCTGCTAGCGTTTATCTGGATTAGCATGAAGTGGATAGAGATAGTCATGTGAATGGAACGAATCAGATTTGTATGGATAGTAAAATGCCGAAAATGTGTTACTTGAGGCCTTCAATGCTGCCACATTTAAACGTAAATTAAAAGTAATCCCATTACATAACTACTGACACAACAACCAAACGCGAAAAACACTGTTACGCAATGTCTAAAAGTAAGGCGCACAACACCAGGAAATTTCCATTTTAAGGATGGCACATGAGTGTCTGAAGTGAGGGCAAAGATCCTTGACGTCAGGGTAAGCTGGAGCAAGCACTTATAGTTACACTACTTACACGCAAACTAACTCAAATAAAACAAGAGGGCAAAACATAACAAAATCCTTTAGTCTGGGCGTGTTGCATAACAGCAGATAAAACTCCACCAGTATTGCATGACGTAAGAAAAGCCACGTGACTATATTTGTTGGCGCTGACCCCTGTTTGACCTTACCCGATTAATCTGCACTGACCCAGTAAGTTCACATGTTACTTTGTTGCTTAATTTACAAACTTTATCTAATGGTTTTTATTTTGCGCCGTATCTATAAATCATTTTCCGCAAGCATGACTTCTACATTGTAGTATTATGTATTTATCACTAGCTGATGAGGATTATGTAACACGCAGCTAGTTTATTCGCAATTTATTAGCTTACATATGTCAGCGCTCCTTAGCAAGTGTTCAAACCATGTACTGCCATACTTATTTGTCACCAAACAAATGCACATCACATTTTACGATGTACGAGGGGACAGGCGATTTGGCATAATTAAATTACAACGAAAGTTGTCAACAAGAAACTTTATTTACAAAGCTACAGTACCTTACTCTATTGGTCAACGTAATCGTCATTGCTATCAAGGTATTTATTATCACGTGGTACCGGTTGTACTCATTCACCGCTAAACATCTGAGCCAAGATGTCACTTGTCAATTTGAGGTCTTCATAAATGGGAAATCTTTTCCATCCAAAAAATCATTAGCGGCGTCCAAAGTGAAACACAGGTTTTTATGAATTCTTTTATCAACATTTGCTTTCAACTCCTCCATAACGATTGATGAACTTCCACTCCAGTCTTTTACGCAAACACTGGTTCTTCCTTGATTACTAGTAAATTATGCCCCATTTCCTCACTGAAGACTCGTTCATTGCATTATCACCATACACTTGCGTAATGTACTTATAAAATTTGATTGGCGGAATATTTTGCGCACTCAAAAAAAAAAAAAAAAAAAAAAACAAAAAAAAAAAGGAATAAGTTCTTTGGCGGTAGAAAAGTATAACGTCAGAATTGAAAAACCGGTACCACGTAACAATAAATATCTGGACAGAATGAAGTTTGCGCTGAGAAATAGAGCATGGTACTGAAACTTTGTAAACAATGTTTTGTTGATATCTTTCGTTATCATTTAGTTATGCCAAATCTTTCGTTATTTTCAGCATGACCCTCGTATTGCACTACTTTCTGTATACGTACTATGCACATAGTAGGTACAGAAGGTATTATATTCCGCCCAAAATTTCCATGTCGAGATTTTAATGGAAATTATATGTTTTGAGGTCGACTCCAAAAAAAAATAGAAAAAGGTCCTGCTGTGTGTGTACAACATAGCTCAAGGACGAAAAGGCCGTTAAATGCCATATAAACCATTATGTTTAATATATTTCAAGGGTAGTGAATAGACCGGTCGTCTCCTTAGCGCGGTGGTAGCGCAGCTGCTTACCAAGCGGGAGACCTGGGTTCGATCCCCAGTACCGGCTGGGAGACCTGGCCCGGGGTGCACTCAGCTTCGTAAGGTCCCTGGGGGGCCAATTGAGGAGCTACTTGATGGAGCAGTAGCGGTTTCATGAAAACCGCATTAACCGGCCGGGGGGGCTCGAGGCGCTGACCACGTCTCACTCTCCAATTCTGCACCCCATCCATAACATCTGTAATGGACCGAGATGGGGGACGCAGCGGCCGGGCGGTAGGCCAAGGTTCCCCGTGAACTGTCGTGCCATGGCGTTATTATTATTATTATTATTATTATTATTATTATTATTATTATTATTATAGTGGTCTCCCATCTAGATGGCCCGGGTTCGATGTGTGATTTATGATGGCGGGTTTTCTCCGGATTCTCCAGTTACCCCGCCACTCATTCCACCAATTCCTCCATCATCACATTTGTTTCATCATTGCCTGCGGTGACATTTGTAGTCAAAGCGTGCGTTAAGCAATATTAAAAAATCATCACCTTTCCTATCATGCATTTCGCTTGCATTTCATATGAACCACTTCCTCACACTACGGCCGAGCACTGGTTTCAGGCTCTCCATTCTGTGGTTTCGCGCCGTTGGCTCCCCGACAGGCGTCTGACCCCTAGGCACCCGCTTGTAAGTCCTAGAGGAGTGGCAGTCCTAAATACTGAAACTTTCTAAATATGAGAAATTCAATTTTACAAAATGGTCCGCGAGTGTGGGATAAGCATAACTACTGACTCGGGCAAACCACAAAAAATCATGGTTAGAGTGGGAGTCGAACCCAGGACCTTCGAATGACGTAGTGTGCATCAGCTAAGCCTGTTAACAGTTTTGCAGAAGGCCACGGGCGACGATTGAATCGATTACGGAACCGCTTTAGAAATGACTTGTTGCTAGACCTCGATTAGTAATCGATGACGAAGATTATGCCTATAATTGCGCATGTGTTGCGAGCACAAGTAGTATTTCCGGGAACTGTCCGTAGCGGAAGTGATGTCCATATTGTGAAGGTCGCGGCCTCTTCTAGAGGTCACAACTGACCAGACATACCAGCAGGTTCACGTAAACAGCTCGATAGCTCACATTGCTCCGTGCAACATTGTTGGAGGCCGCAGTAATACATTGTATGGATGCGACAACGGAGTACAGTCTCCGATCTCGTTGGGTCATAGTTCCAAGAGGCTTCTGTTTCACAGGTCAGCCGCCATCTTGCGATTCTACACATTACCATATACACCATAGGCACCATCTGTCAAATTAATTGTTTTTCCAAATTTTATAATAAAGAACAAAGGACAATGGAAGGGGAGATATCTCTAGTTGAAGGAATATTTAATACAGTGACATTTTTTGGCCTGTCAGAAATTATTATTGACTATTTCGTTCCTGACACGTGATCGTAGCTAGTGGCCAATCCAGTAGATTGGCGCGTAAAATTCCAACCAATCGGAACCCATTATCTCTGCATTTTAATCGTTTTTATCACACTGACGTGCAATTGTTTTCTATCTGAATATTAGTGTGCAGTGATATTCCCGTACATAATGGCGGAAGTTCCAATAGACAAATTTATTGCAATCAAAATTGCTTTATTAAGCCAAAATAATAAACTGTAGATATACAAAAGGATATGATTGTTATATGGACATCAAGTTGCAGTGATTTCGGTGCAAATACACGTCAAAACAAATGGGCTATATAGGCTAATCACTGTTATTTTATTTATGAAATAGTCTTATTAAATATAACTCGAGCTACTTTTCTCGCAACAAGTTGCTCGCGAGTTTATCGATAAAAGTTGGAGCTCTCGTTATATTACCTATGATAAATTGGTATTATTGCAATAAACATCGCGGCTAGGTCAGAACTTAGTTTTGTTCTAACTACTGTTAATGTAACAAAAGGCTGTATCATATGCTACAGCTTTAGTAGAATGTTAGCTAATTATTTCTTGCAATTACTTCCCTATCACTGCAGATATGTGTTGTCAGTCTTCCAACCCTCTGCTTTAGCAATTTTATTCTTTCACGTTCTTTACACAACTTAGCAGTTTTGCTCTTCAACTTCAACATTAATTTTCTCTTTCCTGGGCTTTGCAGTACAACTTTATTGTCAAGCGCAGTTTTCTGGGTGGCCTTTTCAGTTACTGATTCACAAATAATTGGGGTACTTCCACTATTTGGGGGCGATGTAGCAAATTTCTGCAAATAAGAGGGATAAGCAGGGAACACAGAAGAAATAGCTCCTTCTCTTAGTTTCCTGGTTTGCCCTGTTAAGTCCATATCGTCGGATGTGAAGTGTTGTGAGCACACACCAAAAGTCGGAGTAGGTTGCCAATTTTGTCTGCGAATTGCCTTCACCCACGCTTCTCTAAGGTCTTTCCGAGTTGAAAATCTACAATTCACAAACAATACAGAATCGTTCTGTTGATAATGTTGGATAGCATACTTCACTAAGTATACCGCCGAAAAATCACTTAAATAAGTACACAAGCTTGTGTACTGAAATATTTTTTTCCCTTGTTTTTTCTCCTGCTATGCGAGAAACTACATCCAAACACCATTCGCCCTTATACTGGCTTAAAACCTACAGTAGAAATGTACTGTTTAATTGACATTTCACATCACAAAATCTTATTTTTGGGTGCACATTTAACCCACAAATGCCGTATTCATGTCAGAAATGTAGAATCAGAATATGGTGGATTGGCAAAAACGTGTTTCACCACCCACAATGCATAAGAATAGGGAATTTCCTATCTATTCAATCTATATCTGTAGTCGCCCTCCGTGGTGTAATTGTTACCATGCTAACTTCATACACCGAAGTTCGCGGGTTCAAACTCGGCGGAGAACGATAGATTTTTTCGGGCATAAAAATGTATTTAGATTTACGGCACGTAAAAGAACCTCAAGTCTGATAGAGAGGCCTCTGGTTTTCATACCCAGTATTGAATGGGACGCTGAGAACCACAGCAGTTAAAGAGCGTCCATAAATAAAATTCCATTTCCATTTCATTTCTCTATATCTGTGCTCTGTTTGTGAGTGGCCTAATCGGAAGGAAGGGAACTGGAGGACCCGGAGAAAACTCATCCAGGCGCCACTTCGTCCACCACAAATCCTACATGCGGGCGCCTAGATAGGAGGCGAATCTCCCGGCCACGGCGTGCCTTTGCACATTTGAAAATTCAAAGTGTCATATTTCGTAATTAAAATTATTGAGATTTATGTCATCTTCCTGAAAGTCCATACACTCAGCTCTTATAACTCCGAAACCCCTTATACGAATCATGTAAATCAAATTTCGTTTTGATTCTTACAAATTTAATTTGCTACCGAAACAATTGAAGAAGCAACTTTTGTTCGTGCAGAAGGTTGTGAAACATGTATGACTCAGATCGAGTTCATTGTATCTTCGTGAACTCAAGGACAGACGATAAACACTGAATGCTTTTAACTTGTACATTGTCGACCAACATTACCATATGGAGAAACAAGGTAAAGTAGGAAATTCAGCATTCGTTTACTAGTTTAGCTCTTTGGTGTAAATAATCACCTTATTGCTTCCTTACAGCTTTGCTTTGTACTTTCTCTACACATTTTTGAGGTACCTGAGAACAAAGCATTTTAGAAAAAGGTCCGTGTGTGTCTATATGCATGTGTCTATGGACAGCATAACTGAAAAACTAAACTTCCGTTAAACACTAAACTTGGTATTTAACTTCATTAGCTTCCAAGGATGCAACACAAAGATTTTCAAGAAAATCCCCCACCCCAAACTACTCTACATGGAAAATTTGTGGAAAAATTTGTTTTTCTCAAAAATGGCCTGAACGGTTTTGATTAAAATACCGTATATTAAAGTTATTCACAGCACAAATAAAATGTATATTTTGAGTTTTCTGGGAATAGCCTATGAAGAGCACTTTGTTGTGGTTGATTTTTGCAGAAGTTTCCATAACGGTTAAACCGTAAGGCATAGACAAAATCGTTTTAACAGAAAATGTAGCTCTCGTTAAAACACACAATTTATGTTCATATGCATTTTTGCTGTCGAGTTGGCCGTTTCCTAGATATTCCTTGTTATTGGTTTGAATTTAAAATACTTATACTTCCCTTAAACGGGAAGTGCCCGTTTTTCTTTTGTTCAACTCCTGGTCAAGCAGGGAAGCCAATTTCTATGACAATCGCATAACGATAGCTTTTAAAACATGTAAGTGTTGGCTTCAGCATAGTACATACCTATGGCTCCCTTCTACTCATAAGGAACTAAGTAATAAGTACATTCTGCTAATGCTTACCTCGATTAGCTGGTGTAGGAAGAAGAAGAATCGTTTGTAAGAAGTCTGTATGTAGAACAGTTAGAAAAAGTCATGTGAGTGTGTTACATCAAATTTTTTAAAATTATACCGTTCTTTACACGTACTATAGACATATGAAGATAGAGAAGGTATTTTATTCCACCCAAAAAGTCGATGTTTTGAGATTCCCTGAATCCAAGAACATCAGTTTTAGAAAAATGTCCATTGTGTGTGTATGTGTGTGTGTGTGTGTGTGTGTGTGTGTGTGTGTCCGCAGGTATCTTTGGACAGCATATCTCAAGAACGGAAAGACCATTAATACCAAATTTGGTATTCAAATTTAGTACCTCCCAAGGTTTCGACACGAAGATTTTCAAGAAACTCCTCCCACCCCAAACTACCCTTTACAGTGAACATTTTTTCGAAAATGTTGTTTTTCTCAAACATGACCCGAACGATAGTACCGTCTATTAAAGATATTTCCATGACAAATAAAATGTTTATCTTGAATTTTTGGGAATAGCCTCTGTGGAGCTCTTCAGCCTGCAAATCGTAAGATGTAGACAGAAACGTACTACGCCAAAAGTATAGATCTTGGTAAAAGACACAATTTAAATCATATACATTCCGAGATATTCCTTGTTATTGGTTAACTGTCTTAAACGGGCGTGCAAAGCGAACAGCATTTCAATTGTTAGATATAACGACCGACTTTTTAAAAGGTTTTACTATCGCTTTAGTGAGTGAATTGTATTATTTTCCTTCTACTACCATTTCTGCTAACGTTTATCACAATCACCATCCTTAAAGAATTCATTTCTATTTTCTGTTTTTGGAGATCTGCTCCAGAAAGTTCTCGGTTTATAGGTTTTTTTTGTCCATTACAGCTTTCAAAATACCATTATGCTTAAATTAATTTGGATTTCTATTATAGTTTCCCCGTGGAGCTGGTACTTTAGGTCAAAATTCATTAAAATATATTATTTCTATGATCAAACGTAATTGAGTAGTTTACGAGCTCATTTCTAATCGCAAACTTGAATTTTACGGAATCCACGCGCAAAGAAGTGCACCAATCGTAAGTAATTTTGTTTCAACTTTACGCTCACCAAAATAATTCACGATATTAGCGTGTATACATTACTGATAAACATACAAACATTTAAATTAGTCTGCACGATTTATTGTTATGTTCACTAAACTTTTCGGAATTTAGCAGGTAATAAATTTTATTATGCTTCTTTCGCAGCTCTAAGAATATCATAAATTTCAAAATCTGCAATTTTCTCAAAACATATCACAGAACAACAAAAATATTGGTTTGTCACGGCCTGCTATAACCGTACCGTCACCGCGCCCAACAACCACAAAGCGAAACTATACTCACTGAACGCACGCACCCTATCCTAATACTGCCAAATAAATAACCAACTAGGCTCAAACTTAACCTCAAATTTATTTCATCTTTCGTTGCTTTTCTTTTAATATCAGAAAAAACGTTTTGTGATACGTAGGCGTAAGGTTTCTTTTTGATTATCGACTGCGTCTCGTTTCATAATATTCTCGCTCGAATCAAAAACCAAAACTTTACGCTCTTACATCATAAATAACTATTATGTGTTGAAAATGTGTAATTCAGAGTAGCCTGAACAGCTTTATTCGTGTTTACACAGCTTGACCTTATTGCTGATCGCTTATGCAGTTTATCAGTTTGATTTTGTGCCACTTGACCTCTATTGCCTAACTCATTTTGCAAACTTTTTCACAACATCCATAAAGAAAATATGAAGCACAAGTGGCAAAGAAACTGCAAATGTAAACATGAAACAAGATTACTCTTGTGACAGGCTGTGACGTTTAAAAAGTGAAGTATATAGTAGAATAAAGGTTGGTTCACAAGTTTAGTTTTACAGCTACCAAGTTACGGAAAAGATAGGATAGCATACAGTCGGAGGGGTCTCGGCACCGAATCTGAGGCTATGTACCTCCGCCCCAGGAGGGAGGGATGCGGTGAGAAGATACACCATGGCGGCCGGAACCAGGAGCAACGGCACAGCAATGACAGTATGATGATGAATATGGTTGGTATTTTAGGGCGCTCAACTACTAGGTTATCAGCGCCCTTATAAAGCTAAAAGTGGCAGGAGTCCAGAGTTAAAATCATGATAAAGATTATCAGATATAAAAAAACAGCATAAATTAGAAATAACATGCAGATTAAAAAATATCCATTGCTAAAAACTTAATAATCCGATAAAACCATTAAGAAAAATGATCGCAAGAAAGGTTAAAAGGACCTAAAACTAAAACGGTATTACCACCATAAAACAAATCAGATCCTGAGTTTCACACAACAAGAAGCAGCTTCACAATTTACTGGACCAGAGGAACATCTCGGTAACACCCCAGGAAACAGATTTGGGATCGTTTAGAGCCAACCCCTTATACAGGAGTGCAGCATTGCAATGGGTGTGGATGATACTTCTTCTGGTTTTATCAACAGTTTACCAAAAGCTTTGTATCTCCTGCGAGCATAAAATTTGCTGGGCTGTTTCAGTCTCCTTCATGCATAATCTGCAGTCTAAGTTGCCCTGAAGCACTCCAATTGTGTCAAGATGCTTTCTTGAGGAGAGCAGTAATTGTTCTCAGCTGAAGTCTGCTACATGTTATCAGGCTCTCAGCTCTTTCCTTACATGGTCCTTTGATAAATATCTCATTAAAAGGTTTGTTTGTGGAGCAGCTACAGAAAGACATGTGAATGGAACACATCAGATTTTTTAAAACGTAAAATAATGGATAAAACATGAAAAATGAGCAAAATAAGCATCGTATTCTACGAACATGAAATGCCTTTTTAACCAAAAGTTAAAATTTGAACTTGTTGGCCCCAAGACAAGTTTTCATGGGGAAGTAGTACATGGTTGCCTGCGAATTCGTGCACATTATTCGCACCTCACACACAGACAGGAATAAAAAAATGTTGCGAAGTCGCGGATAATATTATCGTTTCCTTGTTTACGTAGAGAAGACTTGAGATAGTGCCAAGATTCGGATTGGAGTGGAGCGCTCAAAGTGTGTCAAGGGAAGCAGGAAGGGATGGACCCTCAAGATCATGTGGATTGTTACGTCACGTGGGGCGAGGTAAGCGGGAAGTGCACAATACTACTTCCGCTCTGTCTATTTGCTACGTCTCTACCTGATTCCGATGTCGTAATCAAATACAACACGTGTTTACGCTAACAACAATGCACACCTGGAACAGAAAAAATCTGATGTGTACCATTCACATGACTTTCTCCATATCCCTGCAACAAATAATTCTTAAAAAGCTTATACTTCTATTTACTTTATGCTAATCAGAAAAAAATTAGCAGAAATAGTCTTATTACTCGCTTCCTTGTAAGTAGAAGCGAAATAAGGGACAACCGTAGGTTAAAGTGATAGTCAAAAGCCGGTTGCTATGTCAATGACGTTCCTTTGTTTATATGGATAGGAGTTGACAAGTTCCTGTATGAGAAAAGTATACGTTTTTCATAGCAGAAACCAAAAATAAGGAATATCACAAAAAACGACGAACTCCACGAAAAAAATGTATATAACATAAATTGTGTGTTTTAATGTGCTCTACATTTTTTGTGTAGTAAGTTTTTGTCCATCTCTTACGGTTTAGCAGTTATTCAAAATTTAGTAAAATTCATCCAGAATAAACTACTCTTCAGAGGCTATTCTCAGAAAATTCAAGATATACATTTCATTTGTCAGGTAAATATGTTTAATATCCGAAATCTTAATCAAAATCGTTAGAGCCATTTTTGAGAAAATCAAAATTTTCGAAAAAAGTTCCATGTAAAGGGTAGTTGGGGTGGGGGGATTTTTGTCAAAATCTTCGTGTCGCATCCCCGGAAGATACTAAACTTAAATACCAAGTTTGGTATTTTACCGACTTTTCGTTTTTGAGTTATCGTGTTCACACACACACACACACACACACACACACACGGACCTTTTTGTGAAAATGCTTTTTTTGGATATTGGGGACCCCAAAACATATATTTCCGGTGAAATCTCGGTATCGAATTTTTGGTGGAGTGCAATACTTTCTCTATACACTATGTACATAGTGTGTATGGAGAAAGTTAAAATAGTATTGTTTCTTTTTACTTTCTCTACACTTACTATGTACATAGTGTATAGATAAGGCATTGTATTCCACCGAAAAATTCGATACCGAGATTTCAGGAAAAATATTTTTGGGTTCCAAAGGGTCAAAAAAAAAAAAAAAAAAAAACATTTTGTGTGAGTATGGGGGGTGGGTGGGTGTGTGCAGCATAGAAAAACTGGTACCACGTGACAATGTTTCGACAGAATGAAGATTACGTTGAGAAATAGTGTAAAATACTATAATTTTGTAAATAAAGTTTTGCTTTGATATCTTTCATTATCATTTAGTTATGACAAATCCTCTGTTACTTTCCGGATGGCCCTCGTAAAAAGCAGAATGGCGGGGATTGGCAACAATGAGGACATGGAATTCTCTAAACCGGTGTTTCTGTAATTAGTAGTTAGGACGCAGAATTCTCGCAACTTTACATTAGTCATTAACAGTGAAGGCAGAGGATTCCTGGGACGCGTATAGCAGTCGCAAACAGTGAGGATACAAAACCTTGTATGACACAGCATTCTGTCGACTTTACATTAGCAGTGAGGGCACGGAATCCTTGCGACTTTACATCGCTCTTTGGCAGTGAAGATACAGGATACTCGCGACCCGTATATCAACAGAATCCTCGCGACTTTACACCAGTCTTTGGCAGTGAAGATACGGGATACTCGCGACCCGTATATCAACAGAATCTTCGCGACTTTACACCAGTCTTTGGCAGTGAAGATACAGGATACTCGCGACCCGTATATCAACAGAATCCTCGTGACTTTACATCAGTCTTTGGCAGAGAAGATACGGGATACTCGCGACCCGTATATCAAAAGAATCCTCGTGACTTTACATCAGTCTTTGGCAGTGAAGATACTGGATACTCGCGACACGTTTATCAACAGAATCCTCGGGACTTTACATCAGTCTTTGGCAGTGAAGATACAGGATACTCGCGACCCGTATACCAACAGAATCGTCGCGACTTTACATCACTCTTTGGCAGTGAAGATACAGGATACTCGCGACACGTGTATCAACAGAATCCTCGCGACTTTACATCAGTCTTTGGCAGTGAAGATACAGGATGCTCGCGACACGTGTATCAAAAGAATCCTCGCGACTTTACATCAGTCTTTGGCAGTGAAGATACAGGATGCTCGCGACACGTGTATCAAAAGAATCCTCGCGACTTTACATCAGTCTTTGGCAGTGAAGATACAGGATGCTCGCGACACGTGTACCAACAGAATCCTCGCGACTTTACATCAGTCTTTGGCAGTGAAGATACAGGATACTCGCGACACGTTTATCAACAGAATCCTCGCGACTTTACATCAGTCTTTGGCAGTGAAGATACAGGATACTCGCGACCCGTATATCAACAGAATCCTCGGGACTTTACATCAGTCTTTGGCAGTGAAGATACGGGATACCCGCGACCCGCATATCAACAGAATCCTCGTGACTTTACATCAGTCTTTGGCAGTGAAGATACGGGATACTCGCGACCCGTATATCAACAGAATCCTCGCGAATTTACATCAGTCTTTGGCAGTGAGGATACAGGATACTCGCGACCCGTATATCAACAGAATCCTCGCGACTTTACATCGCTCTTTGGCAGTGAAGATACAGGATACTCGCGACCCGTATATCAACAGAATCCTCGTGACTTTACATCAGTCTTTGGCAGTGAAGATACGGGATACTCGCGACCCGTATATCAACAGAATCCTCGCGACTTTACATCAGTCTTTGGCAGTGAAGATACGGGATACTCGCGACCCGTATACCAACAGAATCCTCGCGACTTTACATCAGTCTTTGGCAGTGAAGATACTGGATACTCGCGACACGTTTATCAACAGAATCCTCGCGACTTTACATCAGTCTTTGGCAGTGAAGATACAGGATGCTCGCGACACGTGTATCAAAAGAATCCTCGCGACTTTACATCAGTCTTTGGCAGTGAAGATACAGGATGCTCGCGACACGTGTATCAAAAGAATCCTCGCGACTTTACATCAGTCTTTGGCAGTGAAGATACAGGATGCTCGCGACACGTGTACCAACAGAATCCTCGCGACTTTACTTCAGTCTTTGGCAGTGAAGATACAGGATACTCGCGACACGTTTATCAACAGAATCCTCGCGACTTTACATCAGTCTTTGGCAGTGAAGATACAGGATATTCGCGGCCCGTATATCAACAGAATTATTGCGACTTTACATCAGTCTTTGGCAATGATGATACGGGATACTCGCGACCCGTATATCAACAGAATCCTCGCGACTTCACATCGCTCTTTGGCAGTGAAGATACAGGATACTCGCGACACGTTTATCAACAGAATCCTCGCGACTTTACATCAGTCTTTGGCAGTGAAGATACAGGATACTCGCGACCCGTATACCAACAGAGTCGTCGCGACTTTACATCAGTCTTTGGCAGTGAAGATACAGGATATTCGCGGCCCGTATATCAACAGAATTCTTGCGACTTTACATCAGTCTTTGGCAATGAAGATACAGGATACTCGAGGCTATATATCACGCATAAGCAGGGAAGGCACCAATCGGTATGACACAGAATTCTCATGACTATATCAGTCGTTAGTCTTTCTCGCCTTAGTTTACTTTCAGTGTGGTTCTTGTATCGGGAAGAGTATAGCATTCTGAGAGAACAAAGAATTACTGTATTTGTTCTACATTTTTGAAGTGGTTTCCGTAACAAATAAAACTGAAAACAACGAGTGTGAACCCGCAGAAGGTCGGCTGACCTTGCGCAAGTCACATACCGTTACGTAAAGAAACAAGTCTTCACTCCTAGGAGGCAAACAACAAACAGACGCACTAATTAAGAAATGTTTATGCTTTCGGTTAAATGTAAAAGGAAACAGAGGAAGCGCGACAAGCGGCATGCAGATATTTGCTGAAAGAGACAAAGACCATCGTGTTCTATTTTCGTGACAAATCCCATCGAGCAAAGCAAATGTTTTAGTTTTGGTTAGAAAGAACTAACCAAACTCTTCTGGTTTGTTGCTTCATAAAGGGACTGTAAGCGTAAAATTAGGTAACATCTTTGAGTGAAAGAACATTATATGTTATATTCCTAAATATTTTAAACATCTTAGGGCCAGTTTCACAGCTTTAGTAAGGTACAGACCCCCATTTAAGCCAGATTTGTGTTTTGGTTTAAGGTAGTCAAAATGCCCTATCTTGCCAAAGTTAAAATTTGGCCAATTATATCACCAATTATTTAAGATAATGGGCCAAAAATTTCAAGGTATATTCAGCAATACCTTTACTGTTGGTTGATGAAAAATAGAATACTTCGTTCATAGAAGGAAAGGTATGACTTTTTTAAATACAATTCTTAACATTTTGTTGAAAAACTGTGATTTTTAAATTAAAAATCCATAGACATAAAAGTTTTTCGTTAAAATAAATCCCATTTAGGTGCATATGTGTGTTAAAAATTTCAGCCCTTTGTGTCAATGTTTCTGAGGTAAAGGGTCATTTGTTTAGAAAGTTTTATTTCTTCAGAAATTGGTTTCAGAAACTCTCACATGCAGGCAATACGAGCGGGATGGCAATGCTGCCAATATCTGAAGCAAACTTTCCAATCAAAATAGAAAAGGTTTCTTCTGTAACACTAATATTTACAAGGTTATTGATGTTTTACCAAATGAGTGTACCGAAATGTTCTAAAAAACTACTACGCAGGATTATTTTCAACAGTGTTTTCAACTACGTTTACAATTAGCGCATCTCTATGAAAGTTACACCAAAATGAGCGGAAGATTCCAAATATTCACATATAATTAAAATATGAAAATGGAAAAAAATTACGAAAATCGCATTTCGACTCCCCTTAAGGTTTGCAAGTTTCACAGAAGGGCAACCAGGTTCGGCTTTACTGAGTTGAACAGCTCCCGGAAACGGTAAAGTTGGTAATGCTTGCGCATGCGCATCGAGTGAATTGCCAACATTTTGTATGTGGCGACGCTGTGTAGGTTAACCAGCAAAATATAGTCAAAATGAGCCAAAAATCAGGTCAAAACGTCCCGTGAACACCATTTCTCAAAAAGCGAACATGCCCCTACGAATTTTGAAGTGCATAAGGATGTAATAAAAGCACAAGCGCCCGTGGAAGTAACTGTGGAGTAAGAAAAACCAAATGTGGGCGGAAAATTGCGAAAAGTGGATTAAAATGGAGTGAAATAGTTTCGACAGCTCTGCATTCGGTAAATTTTGAGACGCCGAAAGAATGTCCAGCTGCAATAAGCATGCTTTCGTTGGCGTATTTAAATGTTTAAAGAAGCATTGCTTATGAAGAAACGCTTTGTTACTGAATTTTAATGCAACAATAGATGCGCGTATACACTAAATTACATACAGGTTAGGAAATTGATGAACAAGCGCACTGCTGCAACATGCGTTGGCAGAAACGTCTTCTTGTCTCAAAGTCTGACTCATTTAATCGTTGAAGGTGATACAGGTACAGAAGATTTTCATGCAGGATTCTCCAGATAGTCATGTGACTAACTCTTTCCCTTACTGCTATACTCTTGACAAAGCACAAGTCTGTATCTTATTCACGGGTGAGGTTGGTTTTACTCGCAATGGCATCTTCAATTTCGATAACACTCCTAACTGGACATTTGAAAATCCTAATGAAGTACGACAGGACAACGATCAACAGAGCGCGCCAGAGCATGGAACGCAGGCTTACTACATGAATTGAAGCAAGAGGAAGCAATTTTCAGTAATTGTAACTCTGAAATAAATGATTTTCAGACCCATGTTCATATGAACTTTTTCTACTGTGTTGATGTCAGGAACCTTCCCCTAAATATATTGTTAAACAGAGAAAGCCACAATGTGCATAGGTAGTTAATTATAGTCCTAGCCTTATTATTGAGATCGACCTTTCTTTGCAGTTCTGAACAAGTATCCCTCGCAGTGTTTGCTGCACACTTTACACACGCATTCTTCTTCCGGCTGGTGGAATCTTTGGTTGTAGCACAGTTTGTGGTGAAAACCCTGCGTTGCATATGTGTCGGAGTGGCTGCTTCCAGTCTTGTGTCGTTATGGCGTCTGTTGTGTAGAAGTCGGGCCATTTGGCGCTATTTTTCTCATTTAGTAGATGTAGTGTCTTTTCATAGATCCTTGTATTTGGTAACCGGAATTGTGCTCTGATGTCCTCGACGAAAAAGGTTTCTCTGGCTAGTACGTAGGTTAGCCTCGATGGTGGTGACTTCCCTATTTCTAGGATCCGACTTTCTCAATTGTTGATAGGTTGGCAATTGTAAGTTTGTCCCAGATGATGTTGATCCCGCAGGTTGCAATTGTTGCTATTATTGTCTTGAAGAGTGTTGTTGCGGTGGCTAGTGAGATTTGCTGCGGTTGTTGGATGTTGTATATGGCTTTTATTGCTGCAGTTGCTCTCTGAAGCATGAGATCCTCTTTACATTTGAACTAAAAGTCTACTCGCGCTTATGCTTGGTTTGGAGTAGCAATCGACTCTTCTCAGGGCTTGTTGGGCTTCACAGACCCAGACTACCTGGCGACTTGTTAAATAATAAATCACTAGGATTTTCTGTGTAAAATTGTAGTTCATTTTGTAATCATTTCGTACAATTCTAAAGAGAAACTGCAATCTCCCGATGCAATTTATGTGTTTTTTTGAATACTGCAAATATTTGTATGCATACATTTCTACACGAATACATTAATGTATGCGTAATCTCCAAGTGGCCTTTTCCATACTTGTGAAAAAGCCTGTTTCTTTTTGATAACTGGTTTCACAAGCCAGAAAATCAACACGTAACTATGATACTTATTGTTGGAAAACAAAATCGCATAGAGAAAATCAAAACACTTATACGCGACGAAAGCACAAGGAATAATAAACATTTGCATCCAGCGATTTCAATGCAACAGAACAAAAACATTTGAACATCAAATATTGTAAAAATTACAGGAAATTCACAAAATATCGGCAGATTTTGTGGTTAGCATATAAGTATTGCCTCATCTCTCTGTGACATGATAGTTGAAGGATGATAGTTTTATTTGTAAAGTAACTCCGAGGTATATCCCCAAATAGATGACACAAATAAAGAAACATCCTGTATTGCAAAGTATGTTTACAATTTTAATGATATTTGGTGTTCATATAAACATAATATCATTGCAATCACAGTAGAATTTTTTAGAAATAGCCTTTACAAAATATAGAAATTTGATATTTCAGTTCCAGTGTCTGGTTAACAGGTTTAATAACATGCACGTGCATTTCCGTTTCGGAGCGCCGTCCGGACCGGAAAGGAAGACGTAATGAACCTATTCCGACAAATCAGCGACCCTCCTGGAAATGAAGAGGATTCAGAACGGCGCCAACCAGGTCTTTGTTCTGCTGCACGCGAAATCCAGTGGCGGTGCATGCATTTTGTAATGCCACAATATTTCTTGTTGCTCTAAAATGCTTCATTGCCTTCAATAATAAACATGTGCACACGTTTGCATTGTGTTTCTGAATGAAAGTCTGATGCATTCCATTCATATTACTTTCTCTACACATCTGTAACCAATTATTGTTAAAAAGCCTATTCTTCTATCTACTTCATGATAATTGAGATAAACATTAGCAGAAATTGTCCTTATTACTTGGTTCCTTGTAAGCTGAAGGGAAAAACACTGTGTTCCATTCACATGATGTCCTCTACTTGTTCGGTAAACAAACCTTTTATTCAAAACATTAATCTGTTACCATCATTCTAATCAAGATAAACATAAACATGTTACTAGCTTCCTTGTAATTAGAAGGAAAATAAGAAAATACACAGGCTAAAGCGATAGCCTTGTCCTTTAAATGCCGGTCGCTATGTGAAACAATTGAAATTTCAATATCTTTGTTTGCCAGGAGTAAACAAACGAGAAACGAGAAAAAAGATGCCTTCTCGTTTGATAAAAGTTTAAGTGGCTTAAAATTGAAATCAATAACCCGGAATATCCCGAAAACGGTTACCTCTAGAAAAAATAATAAATACATAAATAAATGTATATGACATAAATTGTGTATTTTAGTATCTACATTTTTTGAGTTTTTACCAGAAAATTCAACATATAAAGTTTATTTGTGATATAAATATTTTTGATACAGTATTTTAATCAAAATCGTTAGAGGCATTTGTTTAGAAAATCAAAATTTTTAAACTTTTCCCGTTAAAGTTAGTCATTAAAAGTTAAAGTTGGCTCGCTGTATTGCAACCTTGTTACCAATAACCAAGACAAAAGATTAAACAAACGAACGTCAGGTGCGACAAGATTTCAAAGAAATGAACATCAGCTGCGATAAGATATTTCGATAATATCGCTCCAGTCAGATGACCGCGATTGATTGACATTGCCTGATCTTGGATATTGCATTGGCGTTTTAGTATTTGAGCTAAATTGTCTGAGAAACCCTATCACCCCCAACTACCCTGTAGATGGATCATTTTTTTTCAAAAAGTTTTATTTTCTAAAACTGGCTTTAACGATTTTGATGAGAATGGTATGTAGGTATTTAAGTTATTTTCATGTAAAACAAAATGTATATTTTGAAATTTTGTGAATAGCCTCTGAAGACCTTTTCACTCTGGATGACTTTTGCATAACTAGTAAACCCACAGAATATGACAGCAACAAACTGCTTTCACTTTTACTGAATACAAAGATACGCGATTTTTAAAACGCCACAGTTGAAAAATTTGTCTGGAAAAGGAAAAAAGAAAAAATGACCTCAACTAAGCATTGGACTTTATGTGGATAAAATGGAATGACCTCATAATACTGATAGACCTCGCCAACTCTTGAGGTTGCTGTGAAATACCAGTAATACGGAATTCCTAATTTGCGTTTCCACTGTTCCTTATCACAACAAGGTCACAAAATGAGTTCAGGTTGAACCACGTGGTTTGTTACTGCGTCGCTTTGTATTTCGCAGTTGTGTAACCCGACAATTTTAAGTGAAGAATCTGTTAAGCGTTAAGTGACAATGAAACTGTAAATTTTAGTAGCCTAGAAACAAAAGCACCTCCAGTTAAAATGTTTAGGAGTGAGTAATCCAGAGTACAAAGCCTTTTAACTCTTTTAATACCTTTCACCATCTAATCATGATGCCATATTCGTATGTTTTAGATCTTTCCGGCGGGAAAGTCTGCATCTTCTACGCCATAGCCATACGTAGCATTTCAGGGCTTCTCTTTACACTCCAAAGCGCTATATTAGCTCCAAATGTAATTTCTCTAGCCGGTATTTGCTTATGTTGGTTGAAATTATGTTGGTTTTGAATTTTCATTTTCAGACCTTGATGAAAGCGTTTCTGATATTGAGGTGAATATATACTCTAGCTTCTGCAATGAAAATGTTTTAGATAACAACGGCCATCGTATGAATGCAAAATCGCACTCCGTGGTGCAATGGTTACCATTCTAACTTCAAACCCGGCGGAGGACGATGGATTTTTTCGGGTGTTAAAATCCTTAGCATGGCTTCCTTCGGAAGGAAAGTAAAGCCGGTAGTCCCGTGTCGCAGATTTACGGCACGGAAAAGAACCTCAAGCTTGATAGAGAGACCTCTGAGCAAAATTAAGCGGTCTTTCAAGCCCAGTATAGAATGGAATGCTGAGCGTCCATTTACATTATATGTACGCTTGCAAATAATCAGTGTACTCACCACAATATGCGGCGCCGTGGGTGAGTGGTTAGACCGCTCGCCTGCCGTCTAGGCTACTCGGGTTCGATCTCAAGCGTCCTCCGGTTTCCCCCGCCACTCATTCCACCAATTGCTCTATTATCACCTTTCCAATAATCAAATTCTCTTATATTTCATATCATCCTCCACTATTCATGCCTGGCTACGTGTCGACCCCTCGTAACAGGTTCCCCATTCTGTGGTTTCGTGCCATTGGCTTCCGAAGACTTCTGACCCCTAGGCATTGGCTTGTAGGTCCTAGAGGGGTGTCAGTCCTACAAAAACGGGGACGCTAAGCCGATTACGAAACCAACAATAGATTTAGGGAGGTGTAACCAGATACGCAGCCAATGTGGACAAACCATTCAGCTACGCAAAAACAAAAGTGCTAAATTGTACAGTAATATACGTTACATCTGCATCCTATTTGCTTTATGCCATTTTCATTATTAACTGCATTATGCTTATGCGTGTGTGTCTTTTGTCGATTTTTTCAGTTTTCAGCCCTCAGATTACATAATCTATTTTTTGTATTTTAAAAATAAAACACTAGATCTAAACAGGTTGTTGTTTTAGTAAAGAAATATCAGTATTTTCCTCTCATTAGCCTAAACTGTCTATATAGTAAGGTTTTGTATGCCTAATTATTGATTATACTGTGATTTTTTAATTTTATTTAAAAAATTGCTCTTAATTTTTTAAAAATATTGAAGAGACTTCCCCCAAACAGATTACACATATAAAAAAAACTAAAAAAAAAAAAAAAAAAAAAAAAAAACGAAATAATCCGCTCCCTACGTCATTTGGTACTCATTTTATTACTAAGAATTTAAAACCCTGCATTCTCCTCTAAAATTGCTTGGTACTTTTCAGACAGCATTTTAATATTCGGGCTGGCTCAAAAAGGGTTAAATGTTACTGCGTTTTACTATCTATATTCACACAACGCACTGCAATAGTACATTAAAAATACAACGCAAATAGTATAGCTGTAAGTAAACCAAAATCGCATTTATAACAAACTGGCACAGAAATTTCTTCAATGTTCTTTGCAATTGGCCAAAAATTCTTTGCAGTGTGTGATTGTCACTCTTTTGCTCGTTCAGGTATCTGGTAATGCACATAGTACACAGAGAAGTATTGCGTTCCACCCAAAAACTGTATACCAAGATTTCACCGGAAATACACGTTTTGAGGAGCAAGCAGCATGTTTAGAAAACGATCAGGGTGTGTGTGCCTGTGGACAGCATGGTTCAAAAACGAGAATTCGGTTAAATTCCAAACCTGGCATTTAAGTTCAAGATCTTCCAAAAATGTGACACGAAGATTTTCAGGAAAAGCCCGCAACTCAAATTACCCTTTATATTGAATGTTTTTCGATTTTCTAAAAAACGACTAACGATTCTAATTAAGATGCCTGTAAAAAGGTACTTACAGTGTAAATAAAATGAAAAGCCTCAATTTATTGAGAATAAATCCTGAATATTGCATAACTGGTAAACCGTTTTCCAGATATTCCCTATTATTGATTTAATTTTAAACTACTTTCTTAATCGGGAAGACATCTATCGTTTCGCATATATTTTGTTTAATTCCTGAACCGAATTTCAGTTGTTTCATATAGCGACCAGCTCTTAAAAGATTGGACTATCGCTTGTTTGCGGCACAAATAGAGAAAAGTCATGTGAAGGGAAGACAGATTTGTTGCTCTCTCTCTCTTAATTTGAATAACCAATCCTTTCTTTCGCAGTAAGCTGTGCAGGTTTTAGTTTATTGTTTTTTATTCTCACTTTTTACCTTACAACTCCTCAAGCCAGAAGCCAGATGACGTAATGGACTCATTACGACATTACTTGGATTTCAGAGTGTCTGTTCTACTGCGAAATGTTAATTCATTAAGTGTGCCTATCTAGTTTTGAATCAAACTACAAAAATTATGTAAGCAACTTACGCCACTGAACCAAGAGTGTGATGTAATCAACTACGAAGGCTGTTAGAATCGATTGCAGTTATCGACCTGCTTCCTGGCCCGATACGAGGAAATCCACAAGGACCGATATGAAGGGCCATGATTGCGACATGTCGGACTTTTAATAATTTGGTTTGAATAACATAAACAGGAAAGTGTAGCGGGCGTTGCCTACTGCCATCTGACGGCCTTGTCACAAACACACGCGCTACCTTGAACACAACTGCAGAGGTCATTCGCATTAAATGCAGCCGTTGCTTTCCATGTACAAGTTTTATAAAGGCAATTCCTCCATTTTTTCTCTCTGGCCATCTTCGTCTCAAAGACTTGGTGCAAATCTGTGCAGATCCTGGAATAGTTACACTTAGAATACGAATGAATGAACGACTAATCCTACTTATGCACCGCAGGTGGTGACACTGGTGATACATGAATGAAGATGCAACACCGGTGGAATGCGATGGCGGGGGAAACCGGAGAACCCGGAGCCGCTTTGTCCACCACAAATCTCACATGCGGTCGCTTGGGATCGAATCCGGGCCTGACAGTCTTGACCAGACTCCAGTACTGTTTAAAAAAAATCGCTAGCAACAAAAGAATTAGGGAACAATTCTTTTATTTCAGCTTTTAATAACTAATACAGGAAATGGAAACAAACTTTACTTTATTTGAGATTATTGCACTCATACATAAGAAATACAAATATTATTATTTTCACTCATCTTGTGAACTAAATTCATTATGAACTGGATAAAACTTTAAATAAACATTGTAAGTGAATCAATTGAAAGTACAATTGAGGAACTGACAGTTATTAAAAGTGAAGGTTGGCACCCTGGATTGCTACCTTGTTACCAATAACAAAGACAGGAGATTAAACAAACGAATGTCAGGTGCGACAAGATTTCAAAGAAATGAACATCATCTGCGATAAAATCTTCCGACAATATCGCTCCAGTCAGAGGACCGCGATTGGTTGAAATTGCCTAATCTCGGCCATTGCTTTAATGGTTGAGCTAAATTGTCGTTAAAATAAAAAAAATGAGTTTCTGATTGGTTGTAGTAAAAATGTCACCCCTAGTGTCGCCTAAAGAATATAACAAGCAATAGTAATGGAAACGCAGACAGTGGTCTGCGCAAAGTATCGACAAACAGTTCAGGAACACTGAACGAAAACCTGCTTCAGACGGAAAGAAACAACGATTATTTAGCGACTGAATGAGCAAAAGGAAGTTGGTCACTGCAGCCAAACTATCGCTACAGTGTGGAGTTAAAATGTGCCTAATCAGTCTCCGTGTCCTAGGTAGTGTAATGTGGTGTAATGGTTACCATGCTAACTGCACCTACCCAAGATCCCGGGTTCAAACACGGTGGAGGAAAATGGATTTTTTTTCGGGTGTAAAAACCCATAGAATGGCTTCCTTCGGAAGGGAAGTAAAGCCATGGTCCCGTGTCGTAGATTTACGGCACGTAAAAGATACTCAAGCCTGATAGAGAGGCCTCTAAGCAAAATTAAGCAGTCTTTCATGGCCAATGTAGAATGGGACGATGGGAACCACAGCCATAAATAACACGCCATTTTTTTACATAGTACTGTAGAGAAAGTAAAAGGGATTAGTTTTAGAGATAAAATATCTGAAATTTAAATATATACATATATTATAGTTTTATAATTAAAGTTATTGAAAAACACCCGTTTAAAGTATCTGTGTGTGCTTCAAAGCTCCAATTCAGAGAATGCCAACCAATTTGATTAAATTTTGAGGCGCGTAAATCATTTTGACTATGAAATATATTTACATAATAAAATGTCTGAAATAATTTATATTTTGCAAAGTAGTTGTCCAATTTGTATGAACTTTGGTAATAGTATTAACATAACAACAATGCATTCACAGTAAAACTATCAGAAAAAATCTAATTCGAGGTATGGAAGTTTGTGGCCCTTAACTCAGTACGTATAACAAATGTGCTAACTGTTAAAGAGCACGACTTGTGTTAAGACCAGGAATTGCGCAATTCCTTCCTGGTGGGGCGGGCAGAAGACCGTGAATTATATCCGCACAGGTAACGGTGTAACAGTCCTCACGGCTAACAGCTGTTCCCACAACAGGGACACCTTCAATTGCCATCTTCCAATATTTGCAACAAAGTGTTACATTGGGAAGAAAACGAGCTTTGTATTACAGTTTTAGTGTGCGCGCGCGTGATTATGCTTTCCGTGTGGATCTATGTGCGTGCGTACGTGTGTGTGCTTTATGAGAGTGTGTGTATGGGCGCGTGCGTGTGAGTGAATGTGTGTGAGAGTGTTTGGGCGCGTGCGTGTATTGGCTCGTGCGTGTGAGAATATATGCGTGACTGAGTGTTAGTGTATGTGTGAGAGTGTGTAAGTGTGTATGGGTGCGTGCTTGTGAGATTGTGTATGGACGCGTGCGTGTTAGTGTGTGTGCGCGCGCGTGTGTGAATGAGCGAGTGTATGTGTAAATGTGTGCGAGCGTGTGAGTGAATGAGTGTGAGTGTGTGCGTGTGTGTGAGTGTTTGGGTGTGTGAGCGTGTGTGTTAATGTGTGTGAATTAGTGAGAGTGTGTGTAAATGTGTATGAGTGAGTGAGTGTGCGTAAGTTTTTGGGTGTGTGAGAGTGTAAATGTGTGTGAGTGGGTATGTGTATGTGTAAATGTGAGTGAGTGTGTGAGTGTTTGGGTGTGTGAGAGTGTCTGAATATATGTGAGTGTGTGTGTGTGTGTGTTGTGTTCGGAGTGTGTGTGTATGCGTGCGTGAGTATGTGTAGCTGTGTATGTGTGAGTGTGTGAGTGAATGAGTGAGAGTGAGTGTGTGTGTGGGTGTATGTGTGTGTGAGCTTTTTTTAGTGTTTAACACCCATGTTTACTACTATGGCACCGCAGGCAATGAAGATGGAGCACCGGAGGAATGCGGTGGCGGGCGAAACCGGAGATCCCGGAGAAAACCTGCCCCTGCGACGTTTTGTCCATCATAAATCCCACATGCGGTCGCTTGCGAGAACCCGGGCCGCCTTGGGGGGAGGCGATTAGTCTAACAACTCGACTACGGCGCGGGCGATATATATATGTGTGTGTATGTGTGTGTGTGTGTGTTTGAGAGACAAAGAGCCTCTCTCTGTGAGTTTGTGGAGAGCATAGATCAAAAACGAAAAATCGGTTAAATACCAAACTTGGTATCTAAGTTTATTATTTTCCAATTATGCGACAAGAAGATTTTCATAAAAAAAGCCACATTTAATGAAAAATTCCAAAAGGAATACAAGTATTTGAAACCATGTGGTATTTTAATGATCGTGAAAGGTGTTCACAGTATAATGTTGTTCACAAAGGTAGGGAAGACACTGAAGTTCGCCTAAAAGCAGATAAACATAAGAAAGTTGCACATGCTGCTTCATCTCTCCTGACCCTAAAACCGACCTCAGCTCTTGCATAGCGTTTCAGTGCCAGACTTCTGACTGATGTAAAGCCAATAGGAGACGGATACATTTAGCGAGTATCTTCTAGCTATTCGGGGATAAAGGTTCCGTATCTATCCCTTCCACCACTTGATTTGCACAAACCAAAGTGGAACATTTCTGATAATGAGGTTCTACCAACATTGAATGAAGAAAACATTTTAGAAAACTAAAAGCATCAACACATTTTTAACTTCTTTTTTTTTTTTTTTTGTTTTAGTTTTTGTTTTTCTTTTCTTGGCTATCGGCTGTGCATAGATAGATAGATAGGTAATTTATTTCATCTTTTCAGTTACAAAATTCATACATACATGGTTACTTTGCTGAAGTAGCTGAATTTGGTATCATATACAGTTAACATTTTTTTTGTAGTGTTTAACGCCCGCTTTAACTACTAATGGCACCGCAGGCGGTGACACTGATGATACATGAATGATGATGGAGCACCGGTGGAATACGATGGCGGGGGAAACCGGAGTACCCGGAGAAAACCCGCCCCAGCGCCGTTTTGTCCACCACAAATCTCACATGCGGTCGCTTGGGATCGAACCCCGGCCGTCTAGGTGAGAGTCGAGTGGTCTAACCACTCGGCCACGGCGCGGCCTACAGTTAACACACAGTTATTTATGTATATGTACCTTTCCCTCTAATTGCACATTTTTATACCCTACCAACTTAATCTATTTTTCTTTTTTATAACTTACAACCTCACCAGTTTTTATTCCGTATTTTCTCTCACCACATTTTAGTTTCCTCGCACTCAGTTATGCAGTGTAAATTGTTATCGGCATTGCCACATATGGCATATGGCATATGATCTTTATCAACTTTTAGACCTTTTAGTAACATTGTTCCTGTTCTTGTCCATGCCAGACCCTCTCTTTCCACTTTTCCACAGACATCGGTATATATTTTTCTTCTCCATACTTTCTTAACATTCCTATATAATATTAAATTACTCTTATCCCTTAAGCTACCTATTATTTCTTGTTTCTCTATATCGACTATCCTAGCTTTCACTTTATTCCATAGTTTTTGTCCCCCTATTGTCTGTTGATTGGATAGCTCGTCCAATAAAACAATTTCCTTTAATTGACATATCCAATTTCTTTCCCATTTTGCTGATACTTGTGTCCTAAGACAGTCTTTGAGAATATTTCCTTCCTCTGGTACTTGGATCCTGTTCCAGCATTTCACTCTACCCAATTCAGCTAATGCTACTCAAATGAGCTATTAGATGAGCGACTGATTCACCAGCTGAAAATATTCGGGACCAAAGGTTTTGTTTTCACTAAACGCAAGTATGATTGAGATAAAAGGTTCGGGGCTAAATGATGTCACACAAACAGCAGACATGTTTTAATATCATTCTCCTCTTGATCATGTGGTTCGGGGAGATAAAAGCAATTGCTTTGCTTAAAACAACGTGACTAGACACGTAAATAGGACAGCTCATGCCGATTATGTAGAAATTCAACGTGACAAAATGGAGATAATTTTAGGCACGCACAGCAACAAGATAAGCTAGAAATTCTCCAAACCGTTTAACAGGCTATTTAATTGCCGTCAAAAATTCTATCCGGGCGGTTGCGGCATGAATATGAATTCTTTTTCATGTTATCATGCAAAGAGACTTTTGTCTGAAGAGCAGAATTGTGGAAGCGCATCGCATTAACTCGCTTTCCTCAATGAAATTACATATGACAGTTCAGCTCGAATATTAAAGCGCCAATAGAATAGCCGAGATTAAGCAATTTCAAGCAATCGGGGTCACCTACTGGAGTGATATTGTCGAAAAAATCTTGATATAGCTAATGTTCATTTGTTTGAAACCTTGATGTTCGTTTGTTTAATCTCCTGTCTTGGTTATTGGTAACAAGGTGACAATTCAGGCAGCCAAACGTCACTTTTAATAACTGTTAATTCCACAATTGTACTTTCAATTAATTCACCAATGTTTATTTAAAAATTTATCCAGTTCATAAATGCAATAACCTCAAATAAAATGACGTCTGCTTCCATTCCATGTAAGTATTACTTATTAAAAGTTAAAATAAAATAATTGTTCCCTATTTCCATCGTTGCTATCGATATTCGTACATTGGGTGTAGGCACGGCCGTCCATATCATAATTCAGGAGGCAGTGAAGAAAGAGAGAGAAAAAAAAAAGCATTCGGTAAATAAACATGGTCGAATGCGTCATGTAGGTATTACGATTATAACCTGATAAATCTTCCCTTCCTATATATTATAAATCATTAATAGTCTATTTCGCTGAATTGTCTTACCAAATACAATTCGTGTTTTCATCTCTTAGGACAATTGACTCCATTCGTGAATTATGGACAAGATGTAAACACTCATGATGTTACTTATGATTAGCTAAGTAGAAGTTTTGTGAGCTCGCTGCTGGACGCAACATTTTTCGTAGCTAGTGAGTGGAACTATGAAGAAGGCACTTCACGGTCAGTCACCTGCTGAAGTGAACGAACTGTCATGCCGCCTGCTTTCTTTCGGTTTCTGCAACTCTCTCTTCTCAACCCACTTGTTAATGATTGCTTTATTTCAGCAGCTTTGGCTCTGCACTATTAAGCTCTAACGTTGTTATATTGGCTAGGGTGCTCTCAACACAAGATACACTAATGCCATTCATTCTAAATATTTTTTTAAAAATTTTTTTCGTAGTCGGCTAGCTCTCCCCGTATCATGTAGGACTGACACCCCTCTAAGACTCACAAGCCTGTCGGGAAGCCAAAAAGAAATTGGAAATGGAGTTTTATTTGTGGACGCTTTTTAACTGCTCATGTTGTCAGCGTCCCATTCTACTTTGAAAGACTGCTTAACTTTGCTCAGAGGCCTATTTATCAGGATTGAGGTTCTTTTACGTGCCGTAAATTTATGACACGGGAGTAATGGCTTTACTTCCCTTGCGAAGGAACCATGCTAAGGGTTTTTACGCCCGAAAATAACCATCGTCCTCCTCTGGGGTAAGAACCCGCGATCTTTGGTATATGGTAACCATTGCAACACGGAGGGCGACATATCTATAGAACTGAATGGATACGTAGGACTCATCGGGACATCTACCTACGTCACATAGGCATCAATTAACCAGATTTGAACACTGCTACATATTTTATATTTTTAAAGCATGTTTTTTTTTTTTTTTTTTTTTTTAATTTTTAGGAGCTTTAAATTGGCGAAATGTCTGAAAACGGCTAATAAGTATGAATTTCTTATCGAGCATTTACGTGAAATATACTAGCTGATTAAAAGTCATTTCAGGAATGGAACAATCATCTGTTTGTGTGTAAAATATATATTTTAGACAGTTGATGCTAAAAGTGGGACTTTTATCAGATATCATTACTGTTAAAAGTAGAAAATTCTGTCACTCAGTGTTATAAAATTATAACACTTCAATGTAGCCAACTTTGAATTATGCGTCCACGGTCTCATTCAAGTAGGCCATGACTCTGAAAGTTCGTATCGATCCATAAAATGGCAGATGATTTCAATGTAATGATGATGGAATCTGCTGAACCAGACGAAATTTTCAAGCAGCGGAGAGAGCAAAATTACAACTGCTACACTGCCTCTGTTGTATAGAATATTTTTGTTCTGTACGAGTAAGTCATTATACTGTCAGCACTGATGCTAAGTAAGGCAACAACTGAATATCGCAAATAATTAAGCATGAACTCCGTGAAATACGTAAAATGATATATATATAAAATTATAATATGTCTATAAATATTGAGAGCTGTTTAAAAAAAAAAAGTGTATAACACTTGTGTTATACTGTTCCTAGGATTCCTGTACTCGGCCTACGGCCTCGTTTCTCAAGCTTCCTACTCACAATATAAAACACCATTTTCACCACTTGTGTCATAAATAGCTATTACAGTGTAGGAAATAACGAAATTAGTTGGCAAAACAGATAGCAGTAATAGAAATGTACTAACGTAGAGGTAAATTAACAGAAGAAAAGTTATGTATGTATTTTTCCGGAGCAAAGGAATCACACAGAAGCTGTGGATGGAGGGGGGGGGGACTTGAGAGATATAAGAAGGAAAACTATCCTACAAGGAAAACAATTAGGTTAAACACTAGACATTAAAAGGGCATGAGAAACAGATAAAGGAAGTTAAGATAATGGTTCTTAAAGGGGAATCACCGAAATAATAAATGATGCAAGTTCACAGTAAATTGAATGACATAATGCATAAAAATGAACGTCTCATTGCATGATTCACTGTTATGCTTTCCGATGACGAGATAAGGTAAAAAATCAATGACTAAAGTACGATTAGCGTGTACAAGATGGCGCAATCGCGTTACGTGACTGGTCAAGACGGGCTACAAACAAAGGAAAAGCTGCGGTACGCTTGCTGCAGCCACAGAAGGTCGCTAGCAACCATGAGTCGACCTAGCGGTGTGTCGCCACGTTTCGACCGTCACGCCGAGGTCTTCTTCAGGCGCACATTGTGCCACAGGATGGGTAGGGTGACGAGTGCGTCATCTTACTGCCGGAAGGACATACAATACCTATTGCAGTTGCTATCTGAAGCAAAAATTATAGTCTCCAGTATATTATTATTCTTGTTTCAAAATTTTCAGATATTTCTGAAATCCTTTTACTTTGTGCATTAATATGTTCTCTATTTAGTAGTGTAATGGCTACTATGCTAACTTCATGCACCCAAGGTCGCGGGTTCAAATCCGGCGTACGATGAGGTATTTTTTCGGGCGTAAAGATCCTTAGCATGGCTTCCTTCAGAAGGAAAGTAAAGCCGTGGGTCCCGTGTCGAAGATTTACGGCATGTAAAAGAAGCTTGATAAAGAGGCCCCTCAGAAAAATCAAACAGCCTTTTATCAGCAATATAGAATGAGACGTTGAGAACCTCAGCAGTCAAATAGCGTCCATAAATAAAACGCCATTTCATTTTTTTTCTATTTAGTACATAATACATAGGTGTTGCATTCCACCCAACATTTTGATACCGAGATTCCATGGAAATACACGTTTTAGGGTCTCCTGAGTCTAAAAGTAGCATTTTTAGAAACAGATTCATATATTTGTGAACTCGATAGTCAAAACGAAAAGTCGATTACATACCAAAATTGATATTGGATTAATTGTTTTTTCACACAAAGGTACAGGACAAAATAATAAAACACATTGGTAATACTCAACCACACGATAACACAGTCAGCTCAATACTACACTTTTAGAGCAGAGAAAAACAAGTCAGCACCGTGACTTTGTGTACAGAAGCTGTGTGTTATCATGTTTCCTTGTGCACAGTGGAAAAACATCTCAAAGCAGTTCGGAAGCCTTTGGGTCGCACTGTGTTTGATCTCTTTGTTTAATAATTAGATATTGTTTTTCGCCATGTCATCACATACCTTTATACTGTTACGAAAGCTCGTGCTTAAGATTTGGGTGCTGAAAGTATGTTGGAATAAAAGCGCATGTCATGCTTGACTGACAGACACTTGAACATGGCCTGGAATTTAGCGAGGGCCGTCATGGACATAGATGTGCCCTTGAAATGCAAAAACATCGCCAACAAATCAGAAAGAAAGTGGTGGAAATCGTGCCAACAAACGCTTGGCCAATGCCTAATGCTTTGACGCAGATGTTTGGGCTTTGTACTACTCGTTTAACTTTGTTTACCTCTGTTGACCTTGTAAAACTGGTAATGGTGCATGTCCAGAGGACATTTATTGCCTAAGAGTCTGGATTACGATTTTCGGTTCAAGTTCCGTTGCATTGTTAACTTAGAGTCAGGGCAAATTTTCGTACTACGACCTTCGGTTAACAGCTAACCGGGAGTTGTTCTTAGTGACAATTTAGCTCAGCTATTAAAACGCCAATACAATAGGCAACGCCGAGATTAGGCAATTTTAACCAATCGCGGTCATCTGACCGGAGCGATGTTGTCGAAACATCTTATTGCAGCTGACGTTCATTTCTTTGTAATCTTGTCGCACCTGACGTTCGTTTGCTTAATCTCCTGTCTTGGTTATTGTTATCAATCCAGTCAAACAAACTTCACTTTTAGTAATTCCACAATTGTACTTTCAATTGATTAACTTACAATGTTTAATTAAAGTTTTATCCAGTTCATAATGTATTTAGTTAAAAAAAGGAGTGAAAATAATTATTATTTGCATTTCTGATGTATGAGATAAGTGCAATAATCTCAAATAAAATAACTTTTATTTCCATTTCAAATTAGTTTTTAAAACCTGAAATAAAATAAGTGTTCCCTATTTCTATCGTTGCCATCGATATTCGTACATTGGGTGTAGGCACGGTCGGCCATATCTTAATTCAGGAGGTAGTGAAGAAAGAAAGAAAAAAAAAACATTTGGTAAATAAACATGGTCGAATGCGTCATTTACCATTTGAAAACTAATGTAAGTATTACAACCATAACCTGATAAAATCTCCCTTCCTATATATTATAAATTATTAATAGTCTATTTCACTGAGTTGTCTTATCAAATACAACTCGAGTTTTCATCTCTTAGGACAATTGACTCCATTCGTGAATTATCGACAGGATGAAACCACCCATGGTATAACCTATAATCTATCCGCCACTTCGGGTATTAACTAACCTCAACCATACAAAACTGTCGTACCTTCAGCCTCGATTCTCAGCCGATAGCGATTCCATTAATACCTACAATAATTATAAGTTACTCACGGTAACTTACACAGAGCGTGTTAGCGCGAAGCCTGTGTAAGTTATGCTTTGAAATGTTTTAATCTAGCTTAAACTTTTACAGCGATGCCGAGATGAAGGACTCAGATATCTGTAGATATAATAAGAAAAGGATCTGGGAAAATAAATTCGAGGAATTGAGTGTGTGTTGTGTGTGTGTGTTTGAGAGAGAGAGAGGAGAGAGAGAGAGAGGAGAGAGAGAGAGGAAGAGAGTGTGTGTGAGAGAGAGGAAGAGTGTGTGTATGTGAGAGAGAGGAACGGAGTGTGTGCGTGAGAGAGTTGGAGAGAGAGAGTGTGTGTGAGAGAGAGGAAGAGTGTGTGTGTATGTATGAGAGAGAGAGAGGAAAGAGAGAGTGTAGGTGTATTTGAGTGTGCATGTGTGAGTATATGAGTGTGTGTGCATGATAGTGTGCTTGTGTGTGAGTGCATGTTTAAGTGTTTGAATGAGCGTGTGTTGGAGTGTATATTTGAAAGTGTGTGAGACCGTGTGTTTGTGTGTGCGAGAGAGTGTGAGTGTGTGTTTTGAGTGTCTCTGGAATGTGTGTGTCTAGTTGAGTGTGAATGTGTCACTGTATGTTTGAGTGCCGGTTGTTGAATGTGTGCTTGAGTGTATGAGTGTGTGTGTGTTTGTGATTTTTGTGTGTGTGTTTAAATGTGTGTTTGAGCGTATGCTTGAGTGTTCGTGACCGTGTGTTTTGTGTGTGAGAGAATATATGTTTGACAATGAGTGTGTGTTTGAGTGTCTATTGGAATGTGTGTGTGCATATTTTAGTGTGTGTTTGAGTGCCTGTGTGAATGTGTGCTTGAGAGTGTATGAGTGGGTGTATGAGTGACTATGTGTTTGAAATATGTTTGAGTGTGTGTGTGAATGTGTGCTTCAGTGTGTGTGAGTGTATATTTGAGTGTGTGTTTGAGTGCCTGTGTGAATGTGTGCTTGAGAGTGTATGAGTGGGTGTATGAGTGGGTGTATGAGTGACTATGTGTTTGAAATATGTTTGAGTGTGTGTGTGAATGTGTGCTTCAGTGTGTGTGAGTGTATATTTGAGTGTGTGTTTGAGTGCCTGTGTGAATGTGTGCTTGAGAGTGTATGAGTGGGTGTATGAGTGGGTGTATGAGTGACTATGTGTTTGAAATATGTTTGAGTGTGTGTGTGAATGTGTGCTTCAGTGTGTGTGAGTGTATATTTGAGTGTGTGTAAGTGTGTATGAATATGTGTGAGTATGTTCTTGAGTCATTGTTTGAGTGTTTGATTGTAAGCTTGAGTGATTATGTGAGTGTTTGAATGTGTGTGAGTGTATGTGGGAGTAAGTGTATATTTAAGTGTATGAGCGTGTATTTGAGTGTATGTGTTTGGTTCAAGTTACTGTGTGTGTGAGTGTCTAGGGGTACTATTTTAATGGCAGATTGAAACATCGAGTGAAGTTGTAAAGTATGCCAGGTGGTCAAATTGCCCCGTATTTGACGTGTGCAGCTACGCCTTCGTACGTTAGAACAGTTGCAGAACTCAACGGGGCTATTTCAAGTTAAACCAGTAAGTTGAGAACTGGCTGAGCGACATTTGATTTACCCTTATTTCTATGTAGCGAAGACGGTGAACGGAATGCATAAGCTAAAGCGATAGTCAACTCTTTCAAAAGCTGGTCGCCCTGTGAAACAATTGAAATTCGGATCTCTTTACGTGGTAGGGAGGAAAGGAAAGATTTCTTCCCGTCTGAGAAAAATGTCATTACTTCAAAATTGAAATCAAAAACAAAACAATTAATGCACAAAAAGAATATATATATATATATATATATAATTGTGTCTTTCAACGAAATCTACATTCCTTGTTATTGTTTAAAATACTTATACTTTTCCCATAAGGTAATTTATCGACTCCTGGCCATACAAACAAAGAATTTCAATGACATAGCAACCAGCTTTTAAAGCATTTGATATCATTTGAACCTAGTGTATTCCATTATTTCACCTCTACCTACGAGGAGGCAAGTAATAAAACCATTTTTAATTTTCGCTCGATTAACACTTTTTATAGTCTTTAATGCCCACTTTTACTACTATGGCACCGCAGGTGATGACAGTGGTGATACATGGCATGAAGATGGAGCACCGGTGGAATGTGATGGCGGGGAAAACTGGAGAACCCGCCCCTGCGCCACCTTGCCATCATAAATCTCACATGCGGCTACGCCACGGCCAACTTTCGATTAGCATGACGTAGACACAAGAATAAGAGTTTTAACAATAATTTGTAACAGAGATGTAGAGAAAGTCATGTGAATGGAACACATCAGAATTTATTCCTCAAGGTTCAAAATCAACGATTCTTGCACTTTTTCTCCATAAAGAACGCGACATTTTTCTTAACTTAATGATCTTAAGGCCCATGGAGCTTAAAGTTACTCGACATTCATCTTCTCAGAATAAGGGAAAATCCCGAAAAAAAAAAAACCTTTTCCAGCTAACTCACCCTAAGCGAGATTCGAACTCGCGACCTGTTCA
Organism: Hymenopus coronatus; assembly: GCA_030762935.1. Taxonomy (NCBI): domain Eukaryota; kingdom Metazoa; phylum Arthropoda; class Insecta; order Mantodea; family Hymenopodidae; genus Hymenopus; species Hymenopus coronatus. The sequence goes on from CM060900.1 coordinate 19,479,437, forward strand.
ATGTAGGCAGGCACGTTACCACCATTCTACCCAGGCGGGCAGCAACCGATCGTAGCTATGACTTTGAAATTTGGACTGCGCACTAAAACAACTTCTTCCTTATCCGGAAAATGATGCAAGATTTCGTAAGATTATGTTCAATTTTCCTTATTCGAACGGTCTCCTTTTGCTTTGAAAATATATATTTTATAAATAAAAGTAGGTAGATACTCTATTTGCTTAAATAACCGAATTAGGCTATTTACGTTCTATCATAAAATAGGTCCTATTATGTCCTAACGTAAAATTAGGTCAATTTAGGCTGTATAAAATTGAAGTACATTACTCGTAGTACCTAAAACATTAAAATAAAGTAAAACTTGTGTCACATAACTGTGATCAAACAGAGATGATAAAACATTTTACAGTGTAATATAGCATTTTTGACCACATCTAGCCGTGAAATACTTCTGTAATAAAAGTTATATCTGCCATCACATCTGTGATAACAAAAGAAAATGGTAGATATTACATATGTTCAGTGGCTGCAGCCAAACTGCTCGTTTCCTATTATGAATCACATGAAATGCTGTACAATTCAAAACATAATTATAATAAAAACAGAAACAAGGCACCACGGTAATTCGTGAGGAAATAATTAAATGGATTGGGAAGCCAATGTTCAGAAGAACAAAATGAAGGTTATGGCAACCATTGATTACTATTTTCTGCTGCTGTGCTTATTACTAATACTCATGAATGTAGTCGGTATTCGTTAACATTCGTTAAGAATGTCTTATTTAGGTTAAGTTTTAGGTAAGGTTATACGAAAATATTTCAGATAAATATAATAGAGAGTTAAAACAAATTGATTTATAAATACTCATTATAATGACAAAACTCACATCCTAAATAGAACAAAATAGGAATCATTGCTACAGGTCATGCTACTAACTTTAGGGTATCCTCTTTAAAACTGTGATGAAAAGTTTGACGTAGCTAATATGCTGGACAGCTTTAATGTGTTCATAACATGGCTTGTCACATGTGTGACACAGAAATGTGATAGTATAATATAGGCCCAAGAGATGAGAAGCTAAGAATCCGGGACGGATCCTGCTCGCCGCTGCAGATTTTCGAACACTCTAAAGTTATCCTAACCTTGCCAGGAGCAATGCCTGCTTTCTTTTGTTTCTTTGCCGCGCAACAATCGGTTCACTCACCTTGCATTGCGCTGCGTATCATCTCATCTTAAACGTTCGGACTTCTCCGGCCAAGTTCGTCGAATCGACGACTTTGCCGAAGGGAGAACCGGGATCCTGCTTACGTAACAAACCCACACACTTTGTTACGTAATTTGAAGGTGACCTATCGCGGCTCTGATTGGTGAGTCAGAGAGGGTGTTGTCCTCGCTCCGGGGCCGCTCCCCACCACCCCCTACCTCGATATCCCTCGGCTGCACTCGGGTACGCTCGAGAACTGGTGGTTGCCTTCCTCGGGAGTATCCGTCAGACGCCGGGACGTGTGACATCAGTTGCTTGCGGATCCCGCTAAGAGGTAGACGTGAGTGTTTTGTCATCCTCACAAGTGTGACAATAACGTGTCTTACGTAGTGAATACTGTGTTTGTATTGTTATCACAAAGTGAATTCCAAATCAACACAGAATTGAAAGGCAGTAATACGGATCTTAAATACAACAATCATTCTTTTGGTGAGTGCAGTTTTGTTTTTGAAATTTATTTATTATGTGAACAATGTGTCGTTGCTGTCACTTTTGTTTTGTTCTGCAGAAATGTGACGAACGCTTAGGAAGGTTTTCTGTTTGAGACAGAGACTTTTTCTTAAACGAAATGAACGTTTCTAGGACACGTACACATCCTGCATGTCACCGAGAAATGACACACTTTGGGATCTCGGTGACTCACGCATGATGCGTTTGGCTTTCCCCAGTTACGTTAGCAAATCCGTCATCCTGGTTCATCCCAAGATAATGTGTTTGGGTCTTAGGGATGCAATGAATGACTTAAGTAATATCCGCAATTTCTAAATTACTTCTTCCTGTATTTTCCATAAATGTTAAGATATGATATTAGCGGTACGTAATTCAGTATTTGAAGGGACAGACAGGTAAGAGAAGATACGTGCATGTGTGAGGTAGCTGTTTGGCCTTCAAAAGTGTTACATAATCACTTGTAGGCCAGTTTTTATCCCAAAACGTTGGCGGTGTTTTATAACGAATACAACGTGACTACTATCACGTGTAACAGCCACGGTCGCGTTGCGTAACCTCCCCAAATTCGACCCCCGCTGGGAGGAAATGGGCATGCCTGGGTTACATCACCCCGTTGAGTACAATCTGTCTGCTAACTCAAGCATGGATAGCTGCCGATGCCATTGACCCCTTTCGCAGTTGCACCAGCACAGTGGTCCAGATCTCATCTCCGCGAAGCTTGTATTTCATTTTCTGCTCGAAGCAAACTCCAAATCTTCAAGAAAAACAAAGCAGTGCTGATTATCTGACGTGATAGAGAAGACAAGGAATACCTTAGCCATTACTTCACTCTGATACTCTTTTAAAGAAATATGATAGGCGTAAATTACAACTCTCTATTAGCAATGTCACTTACTATAAGCCATGAATCGAAGTATTTCTATTATGACACTCAGCTGTTAGTAAACATGACGACGCCACGTGACAATAGATGGTGTGCGCCGCAACATTCTGTTTCGTTTTTGGGTACGTCTTCGATTTAACTATTCTCATGTGTTACGTTTCTATGGGGAATTCAAATCGATTTGAGTCTAATTCCATCCGAATACGATCCGCATTTCACGTGTTAAATTCAATATGAAATGAGGTCGTTTTGAATACGCAAGGTTAGAGAATAAATATATTAAAAATTTTTATGGTCTTGGATTTACGCAGCCGAACGTGTTAAACATAGGTTTTGGGGTTGTTGAAGGTTTTGAGAAGAGTAAATTGCGAGATTATGGAAACCGGGTGCTTTATTACACAATTTCCTGGCAAGTTTATTTAAGAAAACAAAATGACGAGTGTTTAGTGTGTTTCTATGCAAATATTTTGTTCGGCTCCGTTCTGATCGCACTTTCTAAGGTGATCGAATCCAAGACTCCATACGATCTGAATCGGCTTTTTCGTGCAGCATCGAATCTGGAATGTGGATTCAAATCGCTTTCAATTCCTCATGCAAAAGGATTCTTGTAAGTTGTAGAAAGTTGAATGTCGTTACAAGGTATTTAAGATTAGAGCTTGCGTGAAAATTTCAAAGTGTGACATCTGTATAATATTGAACTTATCATAACGTGAAAATACTTCTTAAGATTGTAAATCTCTGGCAGCAATTTTTACGTAAATCATATCGGCATCAGAATTTTGCTGAATGAAATATAACTATGCAAGTTACACGACTTTGCTTCATTAACGATATGCTATTAAAACGTGCCTACGGCGTCTCCAAGACCGATTAAGTCATTTAGATAAATGAAGGAAAAGCCACGTAATATATGTTTCCTAAGACAGCAATTAGTTTTCCTAGAAATTGAACGAGCACGAATGACGCTTTGGCGCCCATACAGACTAAACGCTGACGCGACGGTGTTTCCTTGCATGTGGTGGTGTAATTTTCTGTTTACTTCGGTAACATCGCATCGATTGCGAGCTTTTACGCAAATATTTTAAGCGCAAAACGGTTGCAGCAGAACGAATGTTATCACTGTAAGACGCTATTACAGTAATTTTATCATCAGCAGTAACTTTGAAATGTCGAAACTTGTCTCAAGTAGCAGGAAACTGAAATGGTTCAATATCACATGGTCGCTTTTCCTCGTAGGAAATATGTGTATTTTACCTGAAAAATTAGATTTCAAAAGGAGGACTTCCGGACCCTTGGCTAACGGTATACCCTCATATGGTGCATTTCAATATGTGGCACAAATAGTGGCGTTCCCCTTTCTCTTCGGCGCAAAGAAATGAGGAGCACGTTCACAGACTAATTCAACGACCTTTTTTCATTTCTGATTCTAGGTTTTTACAAGTGCATCACGTTTAAACCCCCTCGTTTGATTAAAGTAAGGGATATATAATGAAATACGAGGCGTTTAGGCTGTATAACAATTTTAGACAAAAGGACCAAAATTATTTATTACGATTTGGGATGATTTTCTACCAAAAAGAACAAATTCCAAAAATTATTTTTTTTAGCTTAACATCATTTAACCTGGTTGGTCATATGGATGCTCAAACGATCTCGGGGTTCATGGAGCTTAAAGCTACTGGACGTTTGTCTTTTCAGGATAAGGGGAAACCCCGAAAAAAATTGTATCTGGGTAATTCACCCTAAGCGAGATTCGAACTCGTGACCTGTTTGGTGTGAGGCAGCCACGCTGTCCCCACACATAACGTATACTGTGAGCTTGTTTCGTTACAGATTCACACATTTAGTGGAAAACACCCAAAGTAATATTACATGTCTCCTGTATTTTTGTCTAAAGTTGATTATAAAATTGAGATGCAATTGATATCATATTATCGTGTTGTAGGGTCTTATCAACTCATCACAGCATATTATTAACAGAAAATATTAACCGATTTACTAAATTATGACATTGATTACAAAACATATACAAATTATGTATTTTAAAATAGGATTTCCCATAAAACTAAACATGAAACATTCTTCTCATTGTATTCCTTCCCCTAACGACTTCTTCCACAAAAATACTTTTCATTCAGCTAACTAACGACAGAATGAATTTCTTTTGTTGCAGATGTTCTGAGACATCGAATTATGGTGGCAGAATTCGTCGCCCGCCAAAGTGGATCGCCCATCAATGGTGAAACACCGTCGTTAAACTCCAGTATGCCTGGCAGCAACAGCAGCAGCAGCAACGTGACAGGTCCAGACTCTGTCTCCATACACATGGGAATGTCGAGAGCAGGCTCTCCAGATCCCGAAAACTATCCTCCAGGCTTCGACCTGGCCGGCCAGCTCAAGAGGAAGGAGCTCTTCTCGCAGCGCAAACAGCGAGAGTTCATCCCAGACAACAAGAAGGACGAAAGCTATTGGGACCGTCGACGAAGAAACAACGAGGCAGCCAAACGTTCCCGCGAGAAACGTCGTTTCAATGACATGATCCTGGAAACCAGGGTAGTAGAACTGAGCAAAGAGAATCACGTTCTCAAGGCACAGCTGGCTGCTATTAAAGACAAGTTCGGAATCTGCGGCGAGAGCGTCGTCAGCGTAGAGCAAGTAATGGCAACTCTTCCAACTAGCGAGCAAGTTCTCAGTATTACCAAACGGCCAAAGCTTTCGGCAGGTACAAACCCTGCACCCCCTCTCATCTATCCCCCAACACCAAGTCCCATTCCTACTTCTGTTATTCATCAGCCCGTCAACAATAACGGCATTGGAAGCGCCTCACCACCTCAACCCATTCATTTCCAGACACAATCCCCTGCAGGACAGCTACCCATTCATAATCATCACCTCCACCATCCACACGAATCCAACGGTGGATATCCTTCAGAACCAGAAGTATACGCATACAGTTATCCTCTTCCATCACTTCACCCTCCACCATTTGATGGCAACACTAACAGCGTCCTCAACCTGAGTCGAAGCCGTGGAACGAGAAGCAGAGCTCAGTCTCCTTTCGAGCTCTCAAGTGGTAGTGGAAGTGGCGATGAAAACTCTGTTCCTGGACCCATGGCACTAACCACAATTAATAGCGTTAATGTCAGTCCAATCACGAATGCCAACGGAACAAACAATCCTAGTGCAAACAGCAATTGTTTGCCACACAAACTGAGACACAAGACGCACCTTGGAGACAAGGATGCAGCAACAGCTCTTCTTTCACTTCACAACATAAAGCAAGAACCTGGTTTGAATCACGGTATCGTGGGAGTGGGCATAGGATCTCGGGCAAGTCCACCTTGGGATGCTGAAGGAAGCAGTGATGAGCGAGACTCGGGGATCTCTCTAGGAGTGGAGTGGGGCACACATCCAGGACTTTCTTGTACCTCCAACGGGCCCCTTCCTCAGATGCCTATCCAAATACCCATTTCAGTATCTCCTGGTCCCACCGCCGGTGAACCACTAGCAGAATCTGTTCCACAAGACGATGCTCACCTCAAATCCGAACTCGCTAGGCTTGCAACTGAGGTAGCGAATCTGAAAAGTATTCTTACAAGAAAGAAGGCAGCTACAAATCAAGAACTTAGTCCTGCGACATTGTCACAGCGTCACTAAAACTGTATTTTCCCCTTCTGGGGAAACGTTTGAGTGAATGACTCGAGTGAATGCATGCGTGTGAGTGAGAAAGCGCTTCTATTTTGTCGCCCTTGTCGCACATTAAGACTGCTTATTTCCATGCGAGGTAAATTATCCAAATATTTTATGTTTAAGTTGGTTGTCATGATGTGTCAGCCGACAAGATCGAATGGATCTGATGATTCTTGGTATTTATTGTAAATTGTAATTATCGTCATTTTAAATGAAGTGATAAGACTGTTTTCTTAAGGTTAATGAGTGGAGACGTAAATATTTTTGTGATGTAAAGTCAGGGGTGACCAATGCCGTCGCTCTTACTGCACAGCATGTAAACTCGAGAAAGAGTAGACAACTCCTACAGACAAAATTGTAATAAGAGCTGCTGCATTGTCTGGCAGTTTGTTTGTTTCGCGCTCTCTAGTGCTGCACACAAGAGCACGGGTTGGTCACCCCTGTGTAACAGATCTTAATTTACAAGTTCCAGTAAATTTATTAATATGCTAATGTAATTATTGTTGTTATTATTAATTATATACTTTTCTGTGAATCGCTGTGTTTCCTTATTATATACATTTTCTATGTGCTGACGAGTATATACATGTGTGTACGTTTTGTTGCATATATTTGTGACTTATGCTGTATGCTCTGCATCATCTTACCCTTTCCTCACAATGGCTGTTGTATTCTTTTCGTATAATGTGAACTAAATTAAATCTAGAAGCAGCCCTCAAAATTTGTCATCAGCTCAAAGTTTGTTCACTCAGGTCCTCCAGTGTTTCTATTACAAACTTCTCTATTTGTATTCACTGAATGTACTAATAAATTTCATGTTTTGAGAAATTATTCTTTCTTTTCATTTGAAAGACTTCCTTGTAACGCCAATATCCTACAATTTCCTCATTAGTATTTAGCATATAGGACTTTATAGGCAACAGAAGGGAAGGCACTGGTTCTTCAAGTGGCAGATAAAATATTCCGCGACGTTCCTAGTAACACGCCTGTTCTTAACATTCAGGTACAGCAGCATTAAACCACAGGTATAGTATATGTAGCGTAAGTAACTACGAGAACCATCCAGACCATTTGGCATAACTAAATAATAACGAAAGTTATCAACACAAAACTTTATTTACAAAGCTACAGTACCTTACTCTATGTACGGTGTCATGTACGGTGTCCAAAGTGAAACACCGTTGTTTCTTAATTCTTTTATCAACATTAGTTTTCAACTCCTCCATAACCATTGATAATTTCCACTCCGACTTTTACACATGCTCGTAAATTCCTTGATCACTCGTAAATTATGCACCATTTCCTCACTGAAGATTCATTCATTGCATTATCATCATACACTTGCATTATTTGCCTATAAAATTCGATTGGCCAAACATTTTGTGCATTCAAAAAACGAATAAGTTCTTTGGCGGTAGAAAAACTAATACCACTTGACAATAAATGTCTTGACAGAATGGAGATTGCGTTGAGAAATAGAGTAAGGTACTGTAACTTTGTAAATAAAGTTTTATGTTAATAACTTTCGTATTATTAATTATTTATGCCAAATTGTATGTTACTTTCTGGATGGCTCTCGTAGAAGTATTATGACACAAGAAAAGTGCTTCTCTTCTAAGAGATGTACGACTGAAATTTCATTAAAAATCACAAGAAATCGACTTTTTGTTTTAATTGCAGAAAATAATGTAAACATACCTGAATACAAAAAATCTGATCTGTTCCATTCACATGGATTTCTCTATATCTCTGTGATAAATTATTGTTAAAAAGATTGTGCTTCTATTTCATGCTAATCGGGATAAACATTAGCAGAAATGCTTTCTTGTAAGTAGAAGGGAAATAATGCAATACCCAAGGCTGAAACGATGGTCAAATCTTTTAAAAGCTGGTTGCCAAGTGGATGAAATCCGTTTCTTTGCGTTGTCAGGAGTTAAAAACTTTTCAGATTCGGGAATTTCTCAAGTATTTTAAAACGGAAACCAGTAACAAGAAATACCTACCTAAAAATTGCAAATTTCACGTAAAAAATGTATGTTGCATACATTGTGTGTTTTTACCAGATCTACATTTTTTGTGTAGTAAGTTTTTGTCTGTCTCTAACGGTTTACTAGTTATGCAAAATGCAGCAAAACTCGTGAAGACTAAAGAGGTCTTTAGAGGATTTTCCCAGAAAATTCAAGATATACATTTTATTTGCCATGTAAATACCTTTAATATACGGTATTTTAATCAAAGTCGTTAGAGCCATTTTTGTGAAAATCAAAATATTTGAAAAGTTTTCCATGTAAAGGGTAGTTTAGGGTGGTAGTTTCCTCTAAATCTTCGTGTCACATCCTTGGAACATAGGCACTTAAACACAATACCAAGTTTGCTATGATAGCGACTTTTCGTTTTTGAGTTATCGTGGTTACAGGCACATGGACACACACACGCACACACGGACCTTTCTCTAAAAATGTTTTTTTTTTTATTCAGGGGGCCCTAAAACCTGTATTTCCAGTAAAATCTCGGTGTCGAATTTTTGGGTGGAATGCAATACTTTTCCTATACACTATGTACATAGTACGTGTAGAGAAAGTAAAACTGTATAATTGGGCACCAGCTGTCATTTTTAATGCCTTAGAGATGAAAGAAACTGTATTGGACTAGGCAAAAAAAACAAAAAAAAAAAAAACAACTTCAGTTTAGCGAGATCTCATTCCCACCAGGCAAAATAGAAACAGAAATTGTGCAGAAGAAAAGGACAGGGAAGCAAAAATAGAGGAGAGGAAAGGGAAAGCTGGGTCCTACCTGATGGATTTTAATGTGAACCATACATTCAAATCTTTCCTTGTTTTCTCGCTATCCATATTTTCAGCATCTTTCTTCCTGTTTTTCTGTTACACAAACAAATTTGCTGTACATGTGCTCAGAGGTACAATGAATAAGAATTGCCCTAGGTTTTACTGTCAGATGTATATTAACACATATTTTCAATTTTCAAACACAAAAATGATATTTTCATGATACAAGAAAACCAAACAAAACAGATGCACAACTTTAAAACATTTTGGAGCCTAAATCGAAGAAGACAAGAGAAACCTAGGACAATATCAAAAAGTGGATGACTGTGAACATAGGGTTAAAATTTTAGACCAAAATTTTTTAATTTTTTGTCGCAAGAGTATTTTTTTTTTTTTTTTTTGACGTGACAGAAACATACATAAATTGGACCATAACGTCCAAACCATTCGAGCAAAATGGATGAAATTAGCTCTGTAACTTATTTGCATTATATTACACATGTGGTGTAGTCTATGTCATTAAGGGTACTCTGAAATGAAATGGCCTAATTTAGCTGAAATGTTTATCTAACATAATTGTGGCATAAAATTATTTTTTCTGATCCTATCACACTAAAAGAAATCTGAAGTTGACATAACTTTCTCTACATACTATTGTTACAAAATATCATTGCTTTATACATTCGTGGTATTAGAGATAAACACTAGCAGACCTGGTTCTATTATTTCCTTCTAAGTAGAAGGGAAATAAGCGAATACTAAAGCGATAGTTAAATCTTTTAAAAAGGCCGCTATGTGAAACAATTGAAATTTGTTCTGCTTTACACGGCCAGGAGTAAAACAAAAGAGATGAAACGAAAGATGACCTCCCGTTTGAGAAAAGCGTAAGTGGCTTAAAATTGAAATAAGTAACATGGAATATCTCAGAAACCGTTAACTCTATAGAAAAAATATGTATAATATATTGATTCTGTTTTTTAAAGAAATCTACATTTTTTTGTGTAGTAGGCTTTTGTCCATCTCTTGCCAGCTGTGCAAATTTCATCCAGAATGAAGGGAATTCCAGAGGTTATTCCCGGAAAATTCAAGACTTACATTTTATTTTCCATGTAAATATCTTTAATATAAACAAAATCGTAGAGTCATTTTTGAGAAAATCAAAATTGTCGAAAAATGTTCCATGTAAAGGGTAGGTTAGGGTGGGGGGATTTTCTTGTTAATCTTCGCGTCGCATCCTTGGAAGATAAATACCAAGTGTGGTATTTAGCGGTCCCTTCCTCTTCGGGCTATAGCGCGCGCAGAAATTTTTCTAAAATGCTTCTTTTGGATTAAGGGACCTCAAACATATATTTCCGGCGAAATCTCGACAACATCTTCTCTGGCTACTATATGCATAGAGAAAGTGAAAATAATTTTAAAAATCTGACGTCTTCCATTCACATGACTTTCTCTAAATCTCTGCAAGAATTTTTTTTTTTTTTTTTTCATTTATATAGCCCCGTTTAACATCTAAGGTCACATCGGGGGGCTTCGAATTAGAAACAATTCGTTGTCTGTAGGTTTACTTTGGGTTTAAACTATTTTATTTCCTCAAACACTCTCACATACATACTTCCTGACTCTGTGGGGGATAGGGAACAATTCTGGTTAAAGAAAAACTCCCCGTCCCAGCCTGGAATCGAACCCGGGACCTCCGGGTGAGAGGTCAGCTCGCTGACCACCCGACCACGGAGGAGGCAGACCAAGGAATTATTGTTTAGAAGCTTATACTTCTATCTACTTCATGATAATGGACAAAAAATTAGTAAAACTGGTCTTATTGCTTGAGTCCTTGTAAATAGAAGAGAAATAAGGGAGTAGCATAGGTTAAAGTCATAGTCAAAAGTTGGTTCCTATGTGACGGAAGTTACTTTGTTTGTTTGGAACAGGAGTTGACAAATGCCTGTATGAGAAAAGTATGTTTTTTAAAGGTGACATCTAAAACAAGGAATAACTAAAAAACGATCAAGTCCACGAGATAAATGTATATAACATACATTGTGTGTTTTAGAGTGCTGTAAATTTTTTGTGTGGTAAGCTTTTGTCCATCTCTTACGGTTTAGCAGTTATATAAAGTACCATAAAATTCATCCAGAATAAAGTAGTCTTCAGAGGCTATTTCCAGAAAATTCAAGATATACATTTTATTTGTCAGGTAAATATCTTTAATGTACGATATTTTAATCAAAACCGTTAGAGCCATTTTTTAAAAACTCAAAAATTTCTAAAAATGTTCCATGTAAAGGGTAGTTTGGGGTGGGGGGACTTTTCCCAAAATCTTTATGCCGCATCCCTGGAAGATACTAAATCTAAATACCAAGTTTGGTATTTTACCGGGTTTTCGTTTTTGAGTTATCGTGTTCAAAGACACACGGACCTTTTTCTGAAAATGCTTTTTTTGGATACAGGGGACCCTAAAACATATATTTCCGGTGAAATCCCGATATCGAATTTTTGAGTGGAGTGCATACCTTCTCTATACACTATGTACATAGTAGATACGTATAGAGAAAGTAAAAATTGAAATTTTAATATCATGTGAAACGTCCACGTTATAAATATTTGGAGACTGTAAACTTCCGTTTACATATTATTCCTGGATTACGGTTAATTAGAATCAAAGATTAAATATCGTTCTACCGTAAAAGCTTTTGTGGAAAAAATACGGCACTCACTAACTTCCTAAAACTGAACCATCGATTAAATTATTAAAGCCTCAAGTCAGAAACTGAAATTAATATTGATACAATACTGTTTACAGTATCTTCATCATCATTCAAAGAGCGTGTATCTACTGATTATCTCAAAGAATTAGAATGGAGGGCTATATCGATACCTTTGTAAAGGATGTTACAAATTTGTGACGTCAACAACAAAAGTGTAAAACCTGCTATTGAAGTTATCGGTAGCACATGAACCATATGCACAATAATAGATAGATCATTCGCCTCTCACCTACGTGGTCTGGGTTCGATCCCAAGCGACCGCGTGTGGGATTTGTGGTGGACAAAGCGACGTAGTAGGGGTTTTCTCTGGGTTCTCCTGTTTACCCGGCCCATCGGTGCTCCATTTTCATTCCATGTATCATTAGTGTTATCGCCTGCGGTGCCACAAGTAATAAATGCGGGCGTTATGGAAAATAAAATTTCTGATGTGTTCCATTCACAGGACTTTCACTACATCTCTGCAAAAAAGTATTGTTAAAAAGCTCATGCTTTTTTAATTAATGCCAAACGAGAAAAAATTAGCAGAAATAATCTTATTACTTGCTTCCATGTAAGTAGAAGCGAAATAAGGTAGTGCCATAGGCTAAAGATGTAGCCAAAGGCTGGTTGCAATGTGACTGAAGTTCCTTTCTTTATATGGACAGGAGTAGACAAATTACCGTATGAGAGAAGTAAAAGTTTTTAAAGCTGAAACCAATAACAAGGAATATCTAAAAAACGATCCACTCCACGAAAAAATGTATAGAACGTAAACTGTGGGTTTTAACGTGCTCTACATTTTCTGTTATGTAAGGTTTTGTCTATCTCTTATGGTTTGCCAGTTATACAAAATTCCGTAAAATTCATTCAGAATAAAGTAGTCTTCAGAGGCTATTCCCAGATAATTCAAAATATACCTATTATTTGGGATGTAAATATCTTTAATAAATGGGATTTTAATAAAAATTGTTTCAGCCATCTTTTAGAAATTCAAAAGGTTCAAAAAATTTTCCATGTAAAGGGTAGTTTGTGGTGGGGGGATTTTCTTGAGAATCTTTGTGTCGCATTAATGAACTTTATATGAAGTTAGTTATTCAACCGACATATTGTTTTTACCTCTGCTGTCCACAGACGTACACTCACACACTTGATTACTTTCTCTAACATGTACAATGTCTTTAGTAGATAGAAAAGATATTGTAATCCTACCAGACATTGATATTGAGATTTCACATATTTTGAAGACCCTTGGATCCAAAAAGAGCATTTTACTCCTTGTCTCTGATTTGGGCGTGTGTATGTGTGTGCGTGCGTGCGTGTGTGTGTTGTGGACAGCATAACCCAAAAACGAAAAGTTAGTTGAATGGTTGAAACTTCGTAGATAAGTTTGGTATTTTCCAAGGCTGCGACACGAAGATTTTCAGGAAAATCCTCCCACCACAAACTATCTTTTTGACGGGAGATTTTTGGAAATTTTCAATTTTCTCAAAAATGATAAGCAATTTTGATTAAAATACTGTATACTAAATATGTTTACCTGGCATATAAAATGTATAGATATCCTAAATTTCTTGGGAACAGACCCTGAAGTCCTCTTCATTCTGGATGACTTTACCATAATTGGTAATTTGTAAGAAAGAAATAGAAAGAAGCTTGCTGCACAAAAATGCACAATTTATATTTTATATATAACAACACGTATCAGAGAAGGTACTGTATTGCACCCAAAAATCCGAACTAAAATTTCACCGGAAATATATGTTTTGGGACCTCCTGAATCCGAAAAAAAAACATTTTTAGAAAAAAATGTGTTTTTCTGGCTCTGGGTGTGTGTGTGTGTGTGTGTGTGTGTGTGTGTGTGTGTGGGCAGAATAGCTAAAAAACTAAAAGTACGATAAATAACAAACTTGGTATTTAGGTTCAGTATTTGCTAAGGATGCGACAAGAAGATTTTTCAAAAAAATTCCCCCACACCTAACTACCCTTTGCATGGAAAAATTTCCGAACATTTTGATATTCTCTAAAATGGCTCTACGAATTTGAGTAAAATGTGGCGTGCTAAAGGTGTTTACATAACAAATAAAAGGTATTATATCTTGAATTTTCTGGGAACAACCTCTGAAGACATATTTATTCTGGATGACCATTGTGAAAATTTTGCATAACTGGTAAGCCGAAAGAAGTAGACAAAAACGTATTTAACAAAACTGTAGAGCTCGTTAAAACACACAAGTAATGTTATATACATCTTTTTCCTGGAGTTGACGGTTTTTGAGATATTCCTTGTTATTGGTTTGAGTCTTAAAATACTCAGAGGAATTTGTCGACTCCTCGCCATACAAAGGAACTTCAATCACATAGTAACCATCTTTTAAAACTTTTGACCATCGTTTTAGCCTATGATACTCCTTACTTCCCTTCTACTTACAAGGAAGCAAGTAATAAGACCGTTTCTGCTGAAGGTTTCTCGAGTAGCGTGAAGTAAATAGAAGAATATGCTTTTTAGCAATAATTTGTTGCAGAGATGTAGAGAAAGTCATGTGAATGGAACACATCAATTTTTTTTGTATAGTTAACCATATCTGGATATTTGTTTCTGTTTGTTTCAATGTGGCAGTACTTATACTTTTCTCAAACGGGAAGTCTCCATTCGTTTGGTATTTGTTTTACTCCTGGCCATGCAAAGAGAACCAAATCTTTATTGTCTACCACAGGGATCACCTTTAAGAGATTGTGATTATCGCTTTAGCCTAGTATGTTTGCTTATTTCCCTTCTGCGCGCAATTAAGCAAGTAGTCAGAGATCTCTGCCAATGTTTATCTCCATTGGCATGAGGTAGATAAAAGAAAAATGCTTTGTAAGAATAGTTTGTTTACAGAACAGGTAGACAAAACCATGTGAATGGAACACATCATAGTTTTGCATTCAGGGATGACAAAACGTGTATTTCCGGTTAAATCTCGGATCGAATTTTTGGGTACGATATAATTCTACGTATACGTAGTAGAGAGTAAAAAGACATTATAAAAAAATTCAAAACAATCATGACGGATATCTCAGAAACAGTCAATTCTATAACAAAAAAAAAAAAAAAAAGCATATATGAGATAGGTAAATTGTGTGTTTTAACGAGATCTACATTTTTTGTACGGTAAGTTTTTGTCTATCTCTTATGGTTTACCAGTTATACACATTTCAGCAAAATTCATTCTGAATAAAGAGGTCCTCAGAGCCTATTCCCAAAAAGTTAAACATATACATATTTTTTTGTGATGTAAATTTCTTTAATATACACCGGAAGTTTTGAGAACTTCAGAATGAAACAAGAAGCTCTTCTAAACGCAGCATCACTAAAAAACGAAAAGTCCATTCAATACCAAATCTGATGTATAAGCTAAGCGTCTTACTAGGATGCGACACGAAGATTTGCAGGAAAATTCCCTTATATGGGACAATTTTCGAAAATTTTGTTTTTCTCGTGAATGGCTCTAACGATTTTTATTAAAGCACCATATGTTTGTAATACGATGGTGACGTAGTGGCCGAGTGGTTAGATCACTCGCCTCCCACCTAGGCGGCCAGGGTTCCATCTCAAGCCTCCGAATGTGCGACGTGTAGTGGACGAAGCGGGTCTGGGCGGCGGGTTTTCTCCTGGTTCTCTGGTTTCCCCGCCACTCATTCCACCAATTGCTCTATCATCACCTCTCCTACAATCCGTTTCGTTTGCATTTCTTTTCATTCATTTCCTCACATTCATGCCTAGCTATGGGCGAACACTCGTGCCAGGCTCTTCATTCTGTGGTTTCGTGTCCTTGGCTCCCCTACAGGCTGCTGACCCCTGAACACCCCCTTGTAAGTCCTAGGGGGGGTGCCAATCCTAAAACACGGGTTGGGTAAGCCGACTTCAAATATTTATAATACTGTCTTGAAAATGAAACCTTGAATTTTCTGGGAAATAGTCTCAGAAGACCTCTTATTTTGGATGACTTTTGTGTAACTTGTAAACAGTAACGGATAAAAACAAAAACTTACAGCACAAAATGGTTGATCTCGTTAAAATACACCATTCATCTCAAATACAGTTTTTCTAGAGCTAACCTTTTCCAAGATATTCTTCTTATTGGTTTCAGTTTTAAATACGTATGCTTTTCTGAAACAGGAATCCGTCCATATTTCTTTTGTTCGACTCCTGGCCTAGCAAAGAAGCGATTTGCAATGACAATCGCATAACGACAGCTCTTAAAACATTTGACTATCACTTTAGCATAGCGCATTCCTTTAGTTCCCTTCTGCTTATAAAGGAACTAAGTAATAAGACCATTCTGCTAATGTTTATCTCGAACAATATGAGGTAGAAAGAAGAATAAACTTTTTTAAGAAGTTTGTTTGCAGGGTAAGTAGAGGTAGTGATGTGAATGAAAGTTCTTTTTTGCACCCAGAGGAGCCTCAAATCATGTATTTTCGTTTAAATCTCAGTATTGTTTTTACTTTTTCTACACGTACTACGTATAGTGTATAGATAACGTATTGCATTGCACCCAAACATTCGATACCGATATTTCACCGGAAATACATGTTTATGGGACCGCTTGAATAAAAAAAAGTAGAAAAAGGTCCGTGTGTGACTGTGGGCACCATATCTCAAAAACGAGGGCTCCGTTCAACACCAAACTTGATATTTAAGTTCAATGTCTCCCAAGGATGCGACACGAAGATCCCACCGCCCCCAACTACCCCTTCCATGGAAAAAAATCGAAAATTTTGACTTTCTCAAAAAAAGCTCTAACGACTTCTTTTAAAATCTCTTATATTTAATACATGTCAAATAAAATGTATATGTTGAATTTTTTGGGAATAGCCTCTGAAGACCTCTTTATTCTGGATGAATTTTCCTGTATTTTGCGTAACTAGTAAACCGTAAGAAATAGACAAAAACTTGTCACACAAAAAATGTAGATTTCGTTAAAACACACAATTTATGTCACATAACTTTTTCCACGGAGTTGACGGTTTCCGAGTTATTCCATGTTATTGGTTTCAGTTTTAAAATACTTGTCAGCTCCTGGTCACGCAAAAAAAAAAAAAAAAAAAAAAAAAAAAACGGATTTAAATCCCATAGCAACCACATTTTAAAACATTTGAACGTCGGTTTAGCCTAGTGTATCCCCTTTTTCGCTTCTACTCAAAAGGAACTAAGTAATAAAACAACTTTTTCTAATGTTTATCTCGATTAACATTAAGTTGACAGAAGAATAAGCTTATTAACAATAATTTGTCACAGAGAAAATGAAATTGAGTTTTATTTATGGACGCTCTTTAACTGCTGTGGATCTCAGCGTCCTAAACTATACTGGGCGTGAAAGACCGATTAACTTTGCTCAGGACTCTTTGTCAGGCTTGAGGTTCTTTTACAAGCCGTGAATTTACGACACGGGACCAACGGTTATACTTCCCTTCCGAAGGAAGCCATGCTAACGATTTTTACGCCAGAAAAAAATTCATCTTCCTCCGTCGGGTTTGAACACACAACCTTGGGTATGTGAAGTTAGCACAGAAAAGTAGAGAAAGTCATGTGACTGGAACCCATCATGTTTTTGGTGGAATGCAATGTACCTACATGTTTTACCTGGTAAGTGCATGGTAGCGTTTCTGCTGTTTCCTTGTTTGCTTCTAAACATAACGAGTCACGTAGGATGGAATCTTACGGAACGTTATTTCCTTTCGGGTACAGCGACGTGATCACTTTCCATACGGGTTTTTCCTTAACTTAAATTTGCCTTGGGATTTACGTAGCGGGTTCTGAACCGCAGCCATTAGCGACACAGTCACCCATCTCAGAAAGTCACGCGTTAATAAGTTCTCTCTGACTTATAAGTCTAACACGGTGAAGACGCCATTTCAAACCTTTATGTTTTACATTTAAAATGTCCTCTATTGTTTACACAGGGCGGACCGTTTAACTTGTGACTGCATATCTCCAAAACTAAGCGCTGTAGAACGAAAAGTTGCTTGATATAACGTGGGAAAGTGCATGCCAATGTCTGTGTTTTAATTGGAGAAGTTTCGGTTGCTAATTTGAGGATCAAGGTAGGTTTTTTAAATGGGAACCAAAATTTTTACTTTCTCTACAAAGTACTATGTACGTGGTGTATAGAGAAGGTATTGCACTTCACCTAAAATTAGATTCTGAGATTTAACCGGAAATAAACTTTTTAGGGTACCTTGTATTAAAAAAGTTAGAAAAAGGTCCGTGTGTGTCCAACTGTCTGTGAACACGATAACTCAAAATCGAAAAGTCGGTAAAATACCAAGCTTCGTATATAAGTTTAGTATCTTCCAAGGATGCGACACGAAGATTATCTTCCCAACCCAAACTGTCCTTTACATGGAAAAAATTTCGAAAATTTTGACCATTTCAAAAATAGCTCTATCGATTTAATTTCGGTGGATTTTGCATAACTAGTAAAACATACGAGATAGACAAAAACATATTACACAAAAAATGTAGATGTCGCTGAAACACATAACTTATGTAATATTCATTTTTTTCGTGGGGCTGACCATTTTTTAGATATTCCTTTTTATTGGTTTCTTCTAAAATACTTAAAATGTTTCACATGCGGGAATTTGTCAACTGCTCGCAATGCAAAGAAACGGATTTCATCCACATGGCAGCCGAGTTTTAAAAGATCTGACCATCCTTTTAGGTTAGTGCACTCCCTTATTCCCCTTCTACGTACAAGAAAGCATTTCTATTAATGTTTATCTCGATTAGTATGAAGTTGACAGAAGAATAAACTATTTAATAATAATAATAATAATAATTTGTTACAGAGAAGTAGAGAAAGTCATGTGAATGGAACACATCAGATTTTTTAGTTTGTTTCCTTATTCCTCATCAAAAAATAGACAGCAAAAAAATCACCACTTTGATACAAAACTTTTAATTTTAGGTAACAAATTGAAACTTTCCTTTGTTACAATTTGTGTTAGGTAAATAGCCACGAGTTCAATTTCCGTTACAGCACAATGGGTTGAGTTAGACCGTGCCATCTGTTGGCTAATGGTGGAAGTATGGGGACACCCAGCTACAGGGCACGCCAGAGAGGAGCGAATGGCAGCTTCAAGACATCTTCTAATTTCAATTGTTTTGATGTTTTAATTACTCCATTAGATGTAGCTATGTTTAAACGTTTTGCAGCAACATTAGTTTAAGGCGTGTTAAGGGAAAACCCAAGTGATTTTCTAAATTACTAAAGCTAGAGGTTTAATTTACGTACACACATTCCTGGCAACAAAAGAAATATTTATTTATTCATTTATTTAGATAGAATGTACCAATGAGCATATTGCTCTAGGTAGGAACTGTCCTTAAGTGAGACGGTAAGAAAATACAAAGAATAAAATAAACACACATAAAAAGGAGTATATAAGTATAAATAATATATATATTAACCTATTTTACTTTCTCTACACGTACTATGTACATAGTATATAGAGAAGGTATTGTAATGCGCCCAAAAATTGCATTTCACCGGAAATATATGTTTTGGGACCCCCTGAATAAAAAAAAGAGCATTTTAGAAAAATGTCCGTGTCTGTCCGTCTGTGTATGTGTGTGTGTGTCTGTGGGCAGCATAGCTCAAAAACGAAAAGTCCGTTAAAGACTAAACTTGGTACTTAGGTTTGGTATCTTCCAAGGATGCGACACGACGGTTTTCAAGAAAATCCCCCCACCCTAAAAATATTTACCTGACAAATAAAATGTGTATCTTGCATTTTCTGGGAATGCCCTCTGAAGACTACTTTATTCTGGATGAATTTTACGGAATTTTGCATAACTGCTAAACCGTAAGATATGAACAAAACTTATCACACAAGAAATGTAGAGCACGTTAATTTTTTTATAGTGTTTAACGCCCGCTTTTACTACCAAGGCACCGCAGGCGATGTAGAGCACGCTAAAACACATCATTTATGTAATATACAAATTTGTCCTGGAGTTGATCTTTTTTGAGATATTCATTGTTATTGAGTTCAGCTTTGAAAAACTTCACTTTTCTCATTCAGGAATTTGTCAACTCCGGTCCATACAAACAAAGGAACTTGAGTCACATAGCAACCAGATTTTGTCTATCACTTTAACCTATGGTATTCCCTTATTTCGCTTCTACTTACAAGGAAGCAAGTAATAAGACGATTTCTGCTATTTTTTCTCGATTAGCATGAAGTAAATAGAAGCATAAGCTTTTTAACAATATTTTGTTGCGGAAATGTATAGAATGTCATGTGAATGGAATACATCAGATTTTTTGTGTGGGTGTGTGATTAAACTTAATGTAATATTTCAACAAACACCATAGGGATTTACTGTTGTCAATCTTTTAGGAATTATACTATTGCTCAAGTAGGTATTTGAAGAGTTTGTTTTTAAATTGGGATAAGTTAAGTAATTCTTTAATGTTAAGTGGGAGATTATTGTATGTTTGGGTGTCACTATGTAATATACTTATTATTCCATATTTGGTAGAGTTAACTGATTCTATACATATGTGATTGGCTGATCTACTTTTGTAGAAGTGAATATCTATTTTGTATTTGATTACTGAGTTGGTATGTAGGAGGCTATTTTCAGTTTTATACCAAGTTTTATTCAAATATATCCTACTCCCATTGTGAATATATTAATTAATTTATTCGATTTAACTAGCCTAAATCAAAATCTTCTCCTACAGATACTGAGCTAAATTACGTTCCTAAATACCTTTATAACAAATTTATGTTTTAAGGTGACAGTACTCTAAAGTGGTAAAAAATAACGTTTTTTATTTTGTTTTGTTTTAAGCACTAATAAATTTGTGCTACTTCCAGTTTCAGGAAATGCACACTTTTGGGGGGTTAAGAAGATATTAAGGCATTTAAAGCTGTCATGTAATGTCCCTTTTTAGAACATTTGTATAATTAAATTCAGTTTTCCCAAAATAGCATTTTTGAATACTTTTTCAGAAAGTATGAGAGCTGGGGAGCTGAAGTTTTCAGCATATGTATATAACACATAATCAAACTTTCTGAACCACAATAATAATATTATAGTATATATTAATGATATTAAGAAAGCAACAATATTACAACTTTTTTACATTGTTATTTTACATTTGTGACTCTGCAATTTTTTTCTTTTTTTAATTTCTGCTGAACTTATATCATAGCTTAATAACTGAAGTTCAGAAGATAACTGATTGTACTAAGAACAGGCATGCAAAAGTATGTATTGCAAGCAGTATCAGAAGAAAATTTATATGAATTTACATGTTTTAGGAGTAAGTTGTATTATTTTTCGGCTGAATGAAACACTTTTTACAAATAAGTTATTAATGCAAACAACACTTGAAATAATTGTCATGATATACAAGGTGGTTCACCTGTCCCTTATTATTTTTCGAGAGAGGCAACACTTCATACTCAGAAAGTAATAAGGTCGAAATTACCGTGCTAGTCGGTCATTTGGTAACCAAGCAAATCTACCCTGCTCTTCATCGGAAAATATACTTTAGCAGCAATAGTTACGTCCATTCCAAAAACATGCGCCTATTAACTCCTGTTACAGTACATGTTATACCAATAGAATCGCTGTCATATGTTCTGCAACGTAAATTATAATGTATGAAGGTTAAACGAAGGGCTTAAGCCACAAAAAGGAGTCACACAACAGTTATAAAGAGATCAGAAGCGGAGAGGGAGACATGTGGGACACTGTACCTGCAAGTTTTAACGGAACAAGCGGACGCAGTGATTGTAGCTCAACTGGTTAATTTCATGTTCCCTCATCACCTTCCGCGTGTCAGAGGTTCGAGTCCCACAGTCTGCATGCACTGTTTTTCTTCTCTATGTATTACCCTTCGAGGTGCAAAGTTAGTTCAGTGTTTGTCACTCTAATAATTTAAGGTGTAAACAAAAGGTATACGAATGAAGAACAAACGAAAGTTCATTTTACGTGTTTTTCTCTTCGACCCTTAATTTTCTTTCTAATTATTTTGAAAAAGATACTTCCACTAAGCCTTTAAACAATAAAGGAAAGTTTCAAAACGTATAAAGTTAATAAAAACAATTTCAAAACACCAGAACTCCTAACATGTTATCGATTGTTCTTCATAGTTAGATACTGTTTCATCACCAATTTTCATGTCGGAAACACTTTATATAGTGGATATTGAGAAGTTTGTTAGGTTAAACCTAATTTTCTTTTCAACTGAAAGTATTGATGAATATCCATGTATTTGGCACTGTTTGTGATTGTTAGCTTAGATATTTTGTGTATTTTTCGTTTTTGAATTACCATGAAAATGGGTCTTTCTGTAGTATTATCTGAAATACCAATGTCTGTCCCTGCATATTTAGAAGAAACTGGATGAGTATGCCTCAAAATGTTCATTTTCATTTGTGTTTCCTGTAACTGGACTGATTAAGTTAGAATAAACATAAATAACGGCAACAACAATAGAAGAAACAAATAAGCAAGTTAAAAAATGTTCCGATATCCGATCTAGCTTTGTGTGAAATCAGTAAGGAAGAAAGCGGGGGAAAAAATAGTCACGTTCTGGTAAGATTCAAACCTGAATCAAGCATTTTGGAACTTCTGCTAACATTGCGCGTTGATCATATACGTTACTGTTCAGCTCTAAGGTTTAACGCCAACGTCTATAATGTTGGTGAGGAGAAGACGGGTCTCGGGAACGATGTGAGACTGTAATCTGCGGGTTGCATAAAACCAGAGAACAAGGGACAGGTGAACCACCTTGTATAGAATAATTCATAAAGATTTCTGGAAAAACAATTGAATACTTGAAGAGCAGTGGTAGGTAATTCAAATCTTTTAACCCTTAATTTGCTACATATGTCGTTCTCCCACTAATTCACAAACCTGTATTTATTTCCCTTTCACAGTCACAATAACTGAAGCAACTTGAATAGCCATGATCGTTAGTGCAATACGAAGGGGACTGGCCATCCATTCAAAGCGAGTTTGAGTCCCAGTGATTGCAGTCAAATGTGCCTGTGGTAAAGGATGGGGAGGGCCCAAGTAAAATAACCAGTGTGACGGCGCGCTTGGATGCTGTAGGGGTCTCAGATAACTACAGTACCATGGATTTTGCTCCTTTTTATTTGAAAAAAGCTGCAGTTTTATTGCAAAAGTATTTATGTTTTTACAATATAAGACAGATATATCAAGCCTAATTTTATTGTTGAAGGTTAGTGTAATACGAAATTAGAAAAAAAATCAATTGAAAATACTAAAAACTTTGAGTAATCATCTTTGTTGCATATATTCAATACCGTTCAATTAAAGGTTCAGGTGTAATTTCTGTATGTTCAGACTATCTTGTCCCCTTAGGTTTTCCTTTGGTGAATAGTTAGTTTTATTTTAAACTATTATGTAGCACAAAGTTAAAAAAAAAACCCGCATGATTATACTAATTAATTTGTTACAATTAATCTAAGACCAATATAAAATAATCCAACCAGACATTATATAACAGACATTCCACACTGCTTTGGAAAACGTTTTCAGACATATTCCTGTATTTTCATTGGAGAAGATAAAGGTTGACTATGGGTGGAGGGGGGATTGAACCTGAGAAAATTTGCTTTAAAGTTTGACAGGAGAGTCATTTAAGATGCTTTAAAATGGCGTCCAAAACATGTGTTACATCCGACCTAGGTGAATTAAATTGCGTTAAGTACGGTGAATTTTGTCACAAAAAATTGCTAATAAACTTCTTTGTTCTCTTAATGAAATTGTTAGGTTTCCTTGTGACAGAACGCATATAGTTGACCATATTCCAGGGCAATTTAGCCTGAAGCTATACTCCGAAATTCCAACTGCATTTTAAAGACAAGTTTAGCCTTAAAGAAACTAATATTTTATTTCTTAAACTTGAAATATTTTATTAAAAGTATCGTTCTCGTAATTTTTACTTTCTCTACATGTACCATGTGCATAGTGTATAGAGGAGGTATTGTATTCCGTCCAAAAATTCGATACCGAGATTTCACCGGAAATATGTTTTTAGGTCCCCTGAGTTAAAAATCTAATGTGTCCTCTAATCATGATGTAATCTAGCTGTTGGGTAAACAAAGTTTTTATTCAAACCATTAATCTTTTATCTACATATAATAAACAGCACTAGTCTTATTGTAGTGTTTAACGCCCGCCTTTACTGTTCTGGCACCGCAGGCGATGACAATGATGATACATGAGATGGCTGGGGAAACCCGAGAAAAACCGCCCATGCGGTCGCTTGGGATCGAACCCGAGCCGTCTAGGTGAGAGGCGAATGGTCTAACCACTCGGCCACGGCGCGGCCTAGTCTTATTACTAACTTCCTTATAAATAGAAAGGAAATAAGAAAATGCAAAGGCTAAAGCGATAGTCTCGTCCTTTAAAAGCTGGTCGCTATGTGACACAATTCAAATTCCAATCTCTTTGCTTGTCAGGAGTAAACAAACGAGAAGCGAGAAGAAGGATGTCTTCCCGTTTGAGAAAAGTTTAAGTGGCTAAAATTGAAACCAATAATAGGAATATCTCGAAAACGATTACTCTATAAAAAATGACATAAATTGTGTGTTTTAATGGGATCTACATTTTTTGCTGTTGTAAGTTTTTGTATATCTCTTACGGTTTGCCACTTATACAAAAGTCATCCAGAATGAAGAGGTCTTCAGACGCTATTCCCGGAGAATTCAAGCTGTACCTACATTTCGTTTGTCATAAAAATATCTTAAAGATCAGGTATTTTAATTAAAATCGTCAGAGCCATTTTTGAGAAAACCAAAATTATGGAAAAGAAATTTCCATGTAAAGGGTAGTTTAGGGTGGGGGTATTTTCTTGCAAATCTTAATGTCGGTATTTTTATCAAAATCGTTAGAGACGTTTTAGAGGAAATGAACATTTTCACAAATTTTTCCATGTAAAGAGTAATTTGGAGTGAGGGATTTTCTTGAAAATCTATGAGCAGCATCCTTGAAAGATATCAAACTTAAATACCTAGTTTGGTATTTAACGGTCTTTTCGTTTTTGAGATATGCTGTCCACAGACACACACACACACAGGCACACACGGAACTTTTTCTAAAAATGTTTTTTTTTTTTGCATTCAGGAGTACCCAAAACATGTATTACCGGTGAAATCTCGATATTGATTTTTGGATGCAATACAATACCTTCTCTATACACTATGTACATAGTACGTGTAGAGAAAGTAAAAAAAAATTTTAGAAATAGGTCCGTATGTGTCTTTGGACAGCGTAGCTCAAAAACGAAAAGACCGTTAATTTCCAAACTTGCTATTTAAGTTTAATATCTTTCAAGGACGCTACACATAAATTTTCAAGAAAATCCCTTACTCGAAATTACGACTTACATGGAAAAATTTGTGAAATCTTTCATTTTCTCTAAAATATCTCTAACGATTTTGATTAAAATACCGTATATTAAAACTAATTATATAAAAAAATAAGATCTATCTCTTGAGTTTTTTGGGAATAGCATCTGAAGAACTGTTCATTCTGGAAGAATTTTACTGAATTTTGCAAAACTGGTAAACCACAAGAAATAGACAAAACCTCACTATACAAAAAATGTAGGTCTTCATAAAACAGACAGTTTATGACACATGCATATTTTTCGTAAAGTTAACCGTTTCCGAGATATTCCTTGTTATTGGTTTCAGTTTTAAAATATTTAACACTTTTCTCATACGGGAACTTTTCAACTCCTGGTCACGCAAAGAATTTCTTTCCCAAAGCAAACGACATTTTAAAACATTTGGCTGTCGGTTTAGCCTAGTGTATTCCCTTATTTCCCTTCTATTTATAATGAACTAAGTAATAAGAACGTTTCTGTTAGCGTTTAACTCGATTAGCATGAAGTAGATAGAAGAATAAGCTTGTTAATAATAAAGAGATGCAGAGAAAGTCATGTGAAAAGTCACATCAGGTCACATCACGTTTTTCTCTTTGCAGAGCAACAATAAGTAGTAGTTTTGTTTACTTATTATAACTTAGGCTACAATTACGTCATTTTTTCCTGAAGTCCCTGTTTTGTATCACGTGAAATATCCTGTCGGATTTCCTTCTCTTCCTCCGATTTCCCCCGCCATTTATTCTGCCAGTAGCGCCATCATCATATATTCTGCGTTCTGTTTCATCCATACCAGGCACTTGGCTGATCATCCATCCCTGGGTATCTCAACAGAGAACATTAGCTTGTAAGTCCAGGGGGTGTAGGTCCTCAATGAGGAGAAGAAGAACTTAGGGGAGCAATTGACCCCTTGTCCGCCCCTGTTTTTTTTTTATTGTTTCATTTATATTGCCCCCTTTAACATCTACGATCATATTGGGGGCTTTGCACTTGAAACAACTCGTTGTCTAGGTTTAAATACTTTTTTTTTTCCCTCAAACACACACACACACACACACACACACATTCACTCTCACATATATACTTCCAGACTTTGTGGGGGATAGGGAATAATTCTGGTTAAAGGAAAATTACCCCCCGAGAATCGAACCCGGGAACTCCGGGTGAGAAGTCAGCTCGCTGACCACTCGACCACGGAGGCAGTCAAACGCCTCTGTTTTGTTTCATTTAAAATTACCCTTATCTAGTCTTACAATGGCAGTCAAACGCCTCTGTTTTGTTTCATTTAAAATTACCCTTATCTAGTCTTACAATGGACAGAACTTGGATCTTCACACGTTTCCTATTAAGTCCTAAACACGGGGAGGGTAATAATAATAATATAATATTATCCATCATTAGGTAATTACATAAATTACAATAGACTTTGTCCTATATGCTAAATAGAGCTTAGAAATT
Organism: Hymenopus coronatus; assembly: GCA_030762935.1. Classification (NCBI taxonomy): domain Eukaryota; kingdom Metazoa; phylum Arthropoda; class Insecta; order Mantodea; family Hymenopodidae; genus Hymenopus; species Hymenopus coronatus. The sequence continues at coordinate 19,506,131 of CM060900.1, forward strand.
ATGTACAAGACATGTGACACAATTCATGTTGACATTCATGTACACTATAGCATGGGTATTCTATCCGCCATATAGATACATTCTGTCTTTAAATCTATTTGAACTGTAACTTTTTATTTCAATGGGCAATCTGTTATACAATTGAATTCCAATGGTTTTATAAAACTTGGCATTTCTATTTTGTTATTACTTCTTGTTTGATCTGTACGTATTTCATTTCTTTTTGTGTGCATATCTACATTTTCTTTAATATAAACTAAAGCATCATACACATACGAGTATAAGTTAACAATAGTGAGAATTTCGGCAATCTTAAATAGAGGTTTGCAAAGCTGTTTTTATGGGTAGAAGTTAGCATTTTCACAACTTTTTTTTAATAAGTACTTCAGAAATTCTAGAACTGCTACCCCATAGTATTAAACCATATGTATATATATTCTTTGGAAAAAATAAAAACAGGCCGCCCTTAAATATTGTTTTGGCACTTATTTGTTCAGGTTAGCTAGCATAAATACTGTACGAGAGAGTTTACTACACACAAAGTCAATGTGTGTGTGTTCCAAGCGGTAAGCCGACTACGGAAAAAAAATAACAACAGTAATAATAATTATATAATATGTAGTAACAATAGCAATAATAACTATTATTACAAATTAGTTATTATTCATCGGAAGTGACTACAATGCACACTGTTTATGTGATACGATAGAAAGATTCGTAATTAGCTGTTGTTTATTTGCAACTGGCAACCGCAATACACCTATAGACAGACAGCATTACGCGAAGCATCCCATCTGTCAAGCGCAGGGATTCTGCGGCGGGGGTTAATTGCTTGTGTCGCAAATGTGCATATGGAACACCCTTCTTCAGGTGCAAATAAGGGCACGAGTGCCCCTGATAGGAATAAAGAGATTCCGCCCAGAGGATGAAACAATTTTTAGTGATAGGTTTTCTAGCTATTTATTGCTCCGTGAGATCAGTTTTTGTGTGTGGTGACGAGCACTTTCATTTTGGAAAAATACAATTGTTTTAGGACAGGAACATTTTTCAGCGTAACCAGGTACGATTTTAAATGTTAATCACTTCTTCGACGGATCTCGTCAGAGAAGGAAGTCTTAGTGCAGTTTGAGGAGATAATTACATTACCCGGGAAATATAACTTGATTACTTTCTGGAATACGTTTGCGGAAGTAATAAAGGAGGATAACAGTTTAAAAAGAAAGTATAAGAGATAATTTGATAATTTCGGCCCTACAAATTAATTCATCGGAATTATAATCGTGCATATTTGTAAACAATCCACTGTGTTTCAAACAGAACGCTATCGTCTTCGCTGATTTTGATTGTCGTTAGAAATGTATTAAATAAAAAGTAAATTGTTTGAAAGAAGATGTCCTTCCATAAATAATTCCTGCACCAACTAAGACGCCCTGAGACAATAGAGATCTCATAGAGAGCTCTGCGGACTGGTCAAGTCGAGGCGAGTCCATCGGCTCAAGGATAACACATCGAAACGGAAATGTAGTTTTTTATTTCTGGACGCTCTTTAACTGCTGTGGTTCTCAGCGTCCCATTCTATACTGGGCGTGATAGACAGCTTAATTTAAAATACAGTACGAGGCCGTGCTGTGGCCGCGTTAGACTACTCACCTCTTACCCAGGCGACCCGGGTTAGTTCCCAGGCAACTTCTTGTGGGATTTGTGGTGGATAAAACGGCGCAGGGACGGCTTTTTTCCGGGTTTCCCCCGTTATGGCATTCCACCAGCGTTACATCTTCATTCCATGTATCACAAGTGTCATCCCCTGTGGTGCCTTAGCAGTAGCGGATGTTAAGCACTATTAAAATACATGCATAATTACATTACAATACATACATATAGTTTTCTCCAAAGCATGACATCCCTTAAACGGGACCGCTCCCCCCTCTAACTGGGCAATAGCCATTTGCAAACAAAAGACGACCTGTGCTAGGGGCAAGAGGCAACAGTAAAATCCGTTTCCTGGAGACTCTGCTTGCAAGTCGAAATTCGCGCCTCAGTTAAGGGACCAGTAATTGGATGGCTTGCGAGGGTTTGTTTCCAGTCGCACACCTTAATCCCAAACTTTGGAAGAAGAGTGCGGCAGGGTCATCATGTTCTGAAAAATACTGTACATACATATGTCTATACATACATTAAAAGCCAATCATTTAATAGGATAAGCGTCGATCACTTGGTAAGTCTTCTGAAACTCTTACGTCGTCAATGGTGGCAAATATTGATAACCTTGTTAAAGACAAGATGTGCCAGAAAAGTCACTAACGGTACAATATCCACTGTATATTGTATTAAATATATTTAATGAGCATCACAGACGTTTAAAGCTACCATGAAACATTAGCCCACCTTTTTCAGCATAAAGTAAACCTATATGCTTACAATAACATGTAGGAGCGGATGGATGGAGGTTCTTCTATCCTCCCCTCTTCCGACTGCGGTTGGGCATCGCTGCTCTAAAGTGTGTTTCACATAAGTTTGCCCGATATCGCTTAACCGTCACTTGAACAAATGCTTCTTCTTATAAGCTACTTTGCTTATGTGTAATCTGCCGCTCAGAATTGCCTTCCCCTTTCCCCTGATTGGCTAAGTTCACCTTTGAGTGCGATACACAAACCCTACACAGAGTCAGGTCAGGCGATATCATGTGGATGTGGGTACTTTCGTCACCCGAAATGCAAGTTTAAAACGAAGGATCCTGCATATTGACCCACACCAGAGGAACTAGTAACGTGACAGTTAAGAACACACTTTAGACTACTCATATCACGTAATGACAATTACCACTCTCCTGTTTTCCGACTGGGGTTGGGCATCCCCGTGCTAGACCGAGTTTGTGACACTTCTACGGAGGTGGAATTTGTTGACATTTGTACGGAAGTCCCAGAAATGGCTGAACAGGAATTATTAAGAGAGTGACACTTGTAGGGCCTGACCCGATCTAATACATTTCTTAGAACTGTGACCCAGTACAGTAAGGGTAGGGAGGAGAGTAGCACATGCTACAGTTCACATCTGAGAGTCAAGTAGTGTACTGAATTATAATTGTTGTGGAGAAATGGAATTCAGCGAGAAGAATAGACACAGCAATTTCAAGAGTTCACCCCAATGTTTATTCATTAACACACAATCCTCGAGAAGATGCAGAGTACAACGGCCACCAGCTTGACCGGTTATCGATGGAAAAAAGGGAAGACTATTTCAAAGGCAACTATTTCCAGGTTGATGGCAACTTAAAATCATTTCTGACTTGCGTGACTTACTCATAGAAATTACAGTAATGAAAAGGCTTCTACAGGACGACGTTACAAGTTGGCTGATATGTCCTGTAAATATTAAGTTTAATACTCAGTTAAAGCAAAAAAAAAAAAAAAAAGATGAGGAACGAAAAGGGACTACCCTGGAAACGTGGTATTCCCCGGAAACGAGACAAAGTCGGCTGAATGTCTCTTACAATGTATATAAAAAAACAAAACAAAACAAAAAAGCATAATTACTCAGCACCAGCTCCTTCTAACCACATCGCGGTTGTAAGTCAAAGTGACACCCTGCCGCACTCTTAACGTAACCAAAGTAATTTAAATATGCCGTAATGCAACATTTATCTAAAGCTAACATTTATAATAAGTACATCTTCATGTGAATTTTTAAAATCATGTTTTCATTTTTAATGTACTAGTTATACATATCCACATTATGAAACCGGTTATCACGAGCTATTAATGCTTGTTCCGTACAAGAGTCAACATTCAACTTCGGACTCGCCAGGTAGAGGAAAAGGCTCCGTACAAATGACTCTCCAATGAAGTGTTCCAACCTCTTCTAGACCACTGTTGTCACACAATGACAATTAGCAGTTAACGGAGCTTCACCCACGCTCTGCTCTTCCGATTGAGGTTGTGCGTCCCCGTTCTGGAGTAGTTATATCAGTCAATGACAATTACTAATTGATGACACCCGCACCTCTTCCGACTGCGGTTGGGCGTCCTGGTTTAACCAATTATCTCCGTTTAAATAAGCTGTCACGGGTAACTGTTGCTCACCTACACGCCATTCCCCACACGTCCTTGTTCTGACATCTCCTTCCGGAAACGCAAATTTAATCAGGGTTACAACGGAAAGTATTTTTGAACAGAAACGTTTCATATGTGTACTACAAAGTAAGGAACAAGAAAACGAATCTGTTTAGAGAATTAGGTCGACAAATAATGCTACGGTTCTAAAACTTGTCTCAAACAACATAGAAGTAAATGGGAAAACTGTCCCATTCTAATGTAGGCTTGTCTGAGCAACAGTACATCTGCGGAATTCAGTCACAAAACTCGGAGTGGAGCTGAAGAGAGAGCGCGATAGCCAATACGTCACTGGGCAAGGGTCATACCACAATACTTGCGTCCTGCCACTTCATTTCCGATACTCCATTCAGCCGTGATGATAGTTTGCCCTCAATGCTACACCATATTGACAGTTGCAGATAAACCCCTATGAGGCGCGAGTTACTCGCTGCTCTTTTGGCGCGCACCTAAGGTGAGCCTGATCTAACACACACATGTTGCCAGTCTCGTCCTTTTCTGCTCTTGCGCTCTCCCCAAGTTGGTAAATAACATGTTGTAAACATTAATTTGTTATCATTTTCGGCTTTTAACACATTATTATATGCAGAATGTTTGCTCTATTACATTATATTACGCTTAGAGACTTTTTAAAATCTCTTGGTCCAAAGTTCTAAACGAGACGTATATTTTCAGTAAAGGTTCGATATTTGCTGTTTCTGTGCTTATCACGCAAAAAATAATAAACTAAACATCAAACGAAACAATATTTTTTCTTAGTTGGAGTAAACTAGAGTACTGATAGCTGCTTAGTTTGAATGCTCCATCTTTAATCAAATCAGCATTATGATTTTAAACTATTATTTTTTTTATAAAAAAAAATGTATACCTACTAGTAAAAACTTCAAGCACCGAATAACGTCTTTGTTATAAAATTTACAACGGGGGCAAAAGAGAGAAAATGTTGACAAGGGTTGGAAAAAGGTTTTAGAAGCATCCGAAATCCGGTAAGCGAGCTGTCCAAGATGAGACAGAGGCACCTTATAGAATTCGCTGTGGGTATCTCCACCCCATTGAAATAAATGGGATGATGGGTCACGCTCTTTTTGTATTTTAACTACACTACTTGGGATTTATGAGTGTACATAGTCACTGTCCAACGTTGGCACCAGGGGTGAATTCGATTGCAGAAGTCCTGAAGGTGACTAGCTGTCACAGCATAAGTGCCCAAACTTAGGGCCGCCACATCATCGGTATAGTGAGCAATGGTGATTTGAGGATAACTAGGAAAATCCGGGGTTTAAGCCAGGTATATTAAGGGCCCCAGTACTCCCCCTTACGGTACACCAGAGGATATTGGAACAGCCTTGGAGAAGGTACGGACATGTTTAATAGAAAAGGTGCTATTATGCAAACAGGACTGTAGGAGGCAGAAATAGGTGAAGAGAGATGTGGTTTGAGTTTGAGTGACAAACCGTCGTGCCTAACGTTATCAAAGACCTTTTCCATACCCAAAAACAGTCCTCAGCATACAGACTGACGCTCCTATGAATTAAGAATAGTGTCAACGACACGATGGAGCTGCTGAAAACAGGAATGAAGAGAGTGAAAATTAAACTGGATGTCAGGGATAATTGGTTTGAGCTGAGACAAAAGGCGAGGCAGAAGCAGATATTCCAAGATTTTGTAGAGTTGGGACGATAACTGTAAGGATCAATCTTAACTTTATCAGGTTTAGGAAAAAGAATCAATGTAGCGTGCTTCATGGGCGAGAAATATGAGCAGTGCGAAGGATAGCGTTGTAAATCTGCGACAGCAGAACTAGCGAATTCCGGGATAAATGAAGTAATAAAGGTTGTGCAACTAGATCAGAACCAGGACATTTTTGAGCTGAGGAGCGAACGTTTCAATTTTTAACTTCAGCAGGGGTAAAGTAGTGTTGGAAAGGAGTGCGCAACAATGATTGCGTGAGCTCTTCCTCCACAAGATGAACACATTCCACGTCCAGCACAGGACCTGTCAGGAATTCGGAGACAAATTGACCTTCTCAAGTGGCGTAGAAAATCAAGGTTGCCAACCTAGGCGGCATGGCAGCTGAAGGAAGTGTCAAAGTTTTAACCCGGCATAAGGATCCATCGCGGGCGTGTGTACCTTCTTGCATTCATGGTATGGCACACAAACGTCATCTATCTATTCAGCTCACAGGCCGGAGGCAAGAGGAAGACGGTGTACAGTGGTAAACATTAGGACGTGTTTGTAGCTTTTGGATGACTATGAGGTGTTATGTAAGTTATTTATTTTGTATTTTATGTAAACATTTGTAGAAGCTAGAAAGAGACGAAATGTTGATTGCTCAGGTAAAAGTATGTTAGCAACGCAATGAAGGAAACAGCTGTCAGAAACACTAGAGCATAGGGTAAAATCTGATCCTCATAATCTGCAGCAAATTCTTCTTACAAAAGCTTCACATTACCAGGACGAAACAAGCAAACAACGGCTTCCCACTTGACAAAAACAACCAATAGCTCTCCAGAAACCTGACTTTCTCTATCAGTTCTACAAATATTCTATTCTTAATTGATTTATTTACACCATAATAATCAAGGTAAACATTACGAGAAAAGTTCTTATTACTTAGTCCCTTTTAAGTAGAAGCAAACTAAAGGTATACACTAGGCTAAAAATATTACAATCTATCGCCATGCCTTTGTCATTGAAATTCGGTTCTTTTTCAGTGAGCAGGAGTAAAACAAAAGAGATTCGAAAGGAATGATAACTTCCTGTTTGAGAAAAGTTTAATTATTTGAAACTGAAACCAATAACAGGGAATATCTCTTAAAGTGTTATCTCTACTAAAAACCGTAATGACTCAAAATGTATGTTTTAACGTCTATATTTTTGTGCAGTAAGTGTTTGTCTATCTCTTACAGTTTATCAGCTATACAAAAGTTTAGTCATCTAGAATGAAGAGGTCTTCAGATATACCTTTCATCTGTCGTATATGTTGTTAATACACGGCACTTTGTTTAAAGTCGTTAGAACCATCATTAAAAAAGCGTAAATTTCGAAAATTGTTCACGAAAAGGGTAGTTTGGGGTAGAAGAGTTTTTCTGAAAATTCTCGTATCGCATCCTTGGAAGATATTGAACTTAAATTCCTAGTTTGGTATTTAACGGACTTTTCGTTTTTGAGTTATGCTGACCGCAGGCACAGGCGCACACATGCAAACACACACAGGGGATATTGTCTAAAAATGTTTTCATGCAAGGGTCACCAAAACATGTATTTCCGGTCAGATCTCAGTGTCGAACTTTTGGGTGGAACATAATGTCTTTTCTACCTACTGTGTGCATTGTAATACGTGCTAGAGGAAGTAAAAATGCTTTGGAGGGATACTACAGGGGTTCTCAAAAAGCATATTTCAAGTGAAATGTGTATCAAAATGAAAATCTAATTATTCCATTCAGATGACTTTCTCTACCTGTTCTGTACAAACTATCCTTCCAGAAGTTTAGTTTGCTATCTACTTCATGCAACTCAATTAAAACATTAGCAGAAATTGTCTATTACTCAAATTCTCGAAACCAAAAGCAAAGTAGGCTCTATAAAAAAGAAACAAAATCAAAAGAAAAATGAAACGTATATGACAACGTTGCGTGTTTTAACGAGACCTACATTTTTGGAGTAGTAAAGTTTTGTCTGGTCGTCTCCTTAGCGCGGTGGTAGCGCAGCTGCTTACCAAGCGGGAGACCTGGGTTCGATCCCCAGTACCGGCGTGGGGATTTTTCCCCCGCTGGGAAACCTGGCCCGGGGTGCACTCAGCCTCGTAAAGTCCCTGGGGGGCCAATTGAGGAGCTACTTGATGGAGAAGTAGCGGCTCCAGGTCATGAGGACCGCATTAACCGGCCGGGAGGGACACGAGGCGCTGACCACGTCTCACCCTCCAATACTGCACCCCATCCATGACGTCTGTAGTGGACCGAGATGGGGGACGCAGCGGCCGGGCGGTAGGCCAAGGTTCCCCGTGAGCTGTCGTGCCATGGAGTTATAAAGTTTTGTCTATCTTACTTTTTACCAGTAATGAGAAGTTAATTCAGAATAAAGAGGACTTGAGAGGCCATTCCCAACAAATTCAAGATATACTTTAATTAAATTATTTATAATACAGTGGATTTTAATAAAATCGTGTCAGTTATTTTTCAGAAAATCTAACATTTCGAAAATGTTTCCATGTAGTTAAAAGGTAGTTTGGGGTGAGGGATTTTCTTGAAAATCTTTGTGTCGCATCCTTGGAACATACCAAACTTAAATATCAAGTTTGATAAATAATGATTTTTTTATTTTTTTGGGCTAAGCTGTCCCAGACACACAAACAATACATGGATCATTTTCTGTATTTTTTTTAGTCAGAGGACCTCAAAACATATACATCCGGCGAAATCTCGACATAGAATTTTCAGGCGGAATACAATACCATGCCTGTACGCTATGTACTTAGTACGTGTAGAGAAAGTAAAAATAATTTTTAGAAAAAAAAGTCTGTGTGTGTGTTTGTGTCTGTCTAAAAAGCGTGTCTAAAAAATCAAAACACCGTTAAATACCAACTCTGGTATTTAAATTTAGTATCTTCATGGGTGCGATACGAAGATTTCAAGAAAATCCCCTCACCCTAAACTACCATTTAAATGGAAATGTTATGAACATTTTATTTTACTCTATTATGGCTCTAAAGATTTTGATTATAATACAGAGTATTAAAGATATTTACGTAATAAATAAAACATATATCTTGAAATTTCTGGGCATAGCTTCTGAGGACCTCTTAATTTTGGATGAATTTAATATAAGTGGTAAACTGTATACAAGAAGTATAGGTATCGTTAAAACACAGACTTTATATCATACACATAGGTGAAATTCACCATTTCCCAAATATTCCCTATTATTGCTTTTAATTTTAAACAACTTAAACTTTTCAGAAACGGGAGGTCATCTTTTGTTTTACTCCTAGCCGTGCAAAGCGAACTGAGTTTAGATTGTTTCATGAAGCGGTCGGCTATTAAAAGTTATGACCATCACTTTAGCCTAGTGTATTGCCTTATTTCCGTTCTACTTAGAAGGAACTAATACAGACATTTCTGCTAATGTTTTTTTTTTTTTGCCTTTACCCCGATGTAGGTGCACAACAAAATAACATTTTGTAACAATGATTTGTAACTTGTAGTCGTAGTAGGATTACCCTCTCCATATTTAGGACTGACACTCCTAGGACTTACAAGCGGATGCATGTAGGGGAGCCAACGGCAGAACCTGGAACAAGTGCTCGGCCCGTAGCCAGACAAGAGCATGAGGAAGTGGATGATATGAAATGCAAGCGAAATGGACGATAGCAAAGGTGATGATGGAACGATTGGTGGATTGAGTGGTGGGAGAAATCGGAGGACCCGGAGAAAACCCGCACATACGCCGCTGGTCCACTATAAATCCTACATGCGGGCGCTCGAAATTTAACCCAGGCCGCCTAGGTCGGAGGCGAGAGGTCTAACCACTCGGCCACGGCGCCACCGATAATAATAATAATAAAAAAAACTTAATTGCATGTACTTCAGCAGGACCTCGGTCTAATATTCCGTAAGATTTGTTGGTGGAAAAAAACACAACAAACGTGTTCTCAGAGAGTTTCTTGAATTGAGGTCACATTTCAGATCTTTGCAAAAGAGGTTAAACAAATATGTCGCTATCGGAGCACAAACACGCGCGATAATGTGTTTTGGTCGGATAACACAGTACACGCAAGTATCCAAAAGCACAGATATGTCTGTTTGGAAGGAAGAGTTTATAGTTACTTAGTGAACATTTTAAAAGAGAAAGTACTGAGATAATTGCACTGCGTCTTTAAATTTGGCCAAATTCGTGACAAAATTTCGTATGGCAAAATAGAATGAACTTCAAGAAAATACAAAGTTTTGCATTTAAGGCATCTAAGTTCCCCCAGTAATCTCCATTGGGGTATTTGGTAAAAGATTATCAGTCGAGCTTTTTCTCGTAATCCTTTCTTGAGCGTTTAACATAAGTAACCCACGAGTGTTTTCATGTTGTCGGTAATTCACGAGCGCAGCGAAGCGACGGCAGTCAATTGTCCTAAGAGATGAAAACACGAGTTGTATTTGAAATAGACTAGTAATCATTTATAATATATACGAAGGGAGATTTTGTCAGCTTATGATTGTAATACTTACATTAGTTCTCAAATAGTAGATGACGCATTCGAACATGTTTATTTACGGAATGTTGTTTCTTTCTTCACTGCCTTCTGAATTATGATATGGCCGACCGTGCCTACACTCAATGCACGATTATTGTTAGCAACAATAAAAATAGGGAACCATTATTTTATTTCAGCTTTTAATAACTAATACATGAAACGGAAAAAAAACATTATTTTATTTGAGGTTATTGACTCATCTCATACATAACAAATACAAATAATGATTATTCTCACTTTTTTTAACTAAATGCATTATGAACCGGATAAAACTTTAAATAAACATTGTAACTGTATTAATTTAAGGTACAATTGTGGAACTGACAGTTAATAAAAACGAAGGTTGGCTGACTGAATTGTTACCAATTACATACGAACGTCAGGTGTGACAAGATTTCAAAGAAACGAACATCGCTCTAGTCAGATGACCACGATTGGTGGAAATTGCCTTGGTGCCTCTTTAGCTGAGCTAAACTGTTCACACGACGTTATATTTCACTTTTACTTTCTTTAGCACGTATGTACAATATATGTGTAGGTACATAGTGGATGCAGGAGGTATTGTGTTCCACCCAAAAGTTCGATGCCGTGATTTCACAGCAACTAATGTATTGAGGACTCCTGAATAAAAAAAAAACTGTTTTAGAAAAAGGTCAGCATGAGTGTCTGTCATTCTCTCTGTGGCCGCGCCGTGGCCGAGTGGTCGACATTCGCCTCTCACCTAGACGGGCCGGGTTCAATCCCAAGCGACCGCATGTGAGATTTGTGGTGGACAAAGCGGCGCAGGGGCGTGTTTTCTTCGGGTTCTCCGGTTTCCCACGCCATCACATTCCACCATTCCATGTACCATCACTGTCATCGCCTGCGGTGCCAAAGTAGTAAAATCGGGCGTTAAACGCTATAAACATAATGTATGTGGACAGCATAACTCAAAAGCAAAAATACAAACGTGTTACAGGTTCAGTGTTTTCCAAGTAGATTATCCCCAATCCAAAACTACACTTTACGTAGAAATATATTCGGAAATTTTAGATTTTCTAAAAAATTACTGGCGATTTTGATTAAAAGACCACATGTTTAAGATATTTTTATGACAAATGAAATGCGAATTAGCCTCTGAAGAACTCTTCATTCGGGATGAATTTTATATAACTGGCAAACCGTAAGAGATGTACAGAAACTTACCGAACAAAACTGTACATCAGGTTAAAAAACACAACTTATGCCATCACAGTTTTTTTTTTACATTCTCTAGCCCGCATGTAAAATATACATCATAGTGGATAGAGAAAGTATTGCATTCCACCCAAACATTCGATGTCGAGATTTCACCAGAAATATATGTTTTGGGGCCCCCTGAGTTAAAAAAGCATGTTTAGAAAAAGGTCCGTGTGTGTTTCTGTGTGTGCGTCTGAACAACATAACTCAAAAATGTAAAGGCGATTAAATACCAAACTTGGTATTTAGGTTCGGTATCTTCCAGGGATGCGACACAACCACTAAACCGTAAGACAAAAATTTACTGCACAAAAAATGTAGATTTCGCCAATACACACAATTTATGTCCTTTACGTTTTTGTTGCGGAGGTAACCGTTACCGAGATATGCTTTTGATTGTAAAGTACTTATACTTTCCTCGGGCAGAAGGTTTTCCGTTTATTTATTTATTTTTTGTTCTACTCCTTTCCGAGCAAAAAAGCGATTTGCAATGACATTCTCATAAAGACAGCTTTTGACTATCGCTTTTAATATAGCGCATTCCTTTAGTTCCCTTCTACTTATAAGGAAGTAAGTAATAAGTACATTCTGCTAATGTTTATCTCGATTAGCTGGTGTAGAGAGAAGAAGAATCCTTCATGAGAAGTTTATTTGTAGAACAGCTAGAGAAAGTCATGTGTGTGTACACATCAGATTTTTTTTTTTTTTTGTAGAACTAGCAATTTCCAAGATATTTCCAATTTTAAAATGTTAAATCCTTTTCAAACGGTTAGCCCAGATCAGTTTCATTTCTCTTTTGTTTTACTCCTGGCCAAGGAAAGGGAACGGATTGAATGACAATCATATAACGACTGTTTTGAAAATATTTGACCGTCGGTTTAGCATAGCGCATTCCTTTATTTCTTTATACTTATAAGGAACTAAGTAAGAAGACAATTTATGCTAGTGTTTACCTTGATTAGCATTATTAGATAATATGGCAGTCTTTTGTAAGAATAATTTGTTTGCGGAGCAGATATAGAAAGTTCTGTGAATGGACCACATCATATTTTTTGTTTGGAATCCGTTGTATTTTCTGAGAAAAGTATTGAAGAAAATAACGTACTACTTAAAAAAAAGTTTATTATGAGTGTAAAGGAATATAGGTAGGCATACTTATATTTTTAAAACAATTAAAGGATCTCCTTAAGATCTTATTAATTGCGAATTATAAAATGACAACATTTTAAGTGCATCTCAGGGAAATATTGATGAGGACAGTGTTGTGTCTATTACATAAAAACCAAGAGAAGAGGCATGATCGGAATGTTGAAATTGCAATACCTATTGGCTGGAAGCACTTGAGCAATTTGAAGAAATTTGTAAATTATTAAAAATGAAATGGTTGTAAAGCCTGGAACCACTAGGGGACTCTGCGCATCTCACCGAGCCAGGTTTCGTCTGGGACTGGCATACAGGAGGTCCGGGTTCAATCCGTGTTGACCGCACACTCTGGCCCTGGGTTCTTCCGTGGTTATCCTGGGGCCGCTTAGGCGAATGCTGGGTGCTGTATGTCTACCACGGTTCCTTTCCCTTCATTCCTTAATTTCATTTCTCTTCTTCATCTTTCAGGTCGTCGCAAGCAGAGGCTTTGTAGACAGATGGCAGAGTGAAACTCTCTTCCCCTGGTTGCGCTGATTGAGGCTAGGTGCCGTCTCTAGGTGTCTGTATAGCTTCTGTGGCTGCCATCTAGTGACTATTAGGGACTTCCGTGCGTCTCTGCGCTTAGCTCCTGTGTGCTGGCCCGTGGTTCTCCTCCTCTCATCCGTTCCCCCGGGGAGTCCGCAATAGATCAGTACCTGACCACAGTTGCCAAGGTGTGCGTCGACGTTCACATGCTCTACCTCTAACGTCTCTGCGCATCTCTGTAGTCTGTGCCGATCTGTAATCCATGCGGTTCCTTCTCCTCATGCTGGGATTGGAGGTGCTAGGTGTCCTCTCCGTCAACTGGTTATTGTCATTGTCATCATACTAGGGTGACACTCAAAGAAAATAACGATTACTTTTTTAAAATTTGAATGATTTTAGTACTTTTTTTTCTTCAGAAATTCCCTTAAACATCAATGCAGTTTTGCATTCGAAACCTGACATTGGCGCCACTCTTCCTGATAGTTTTAGAAACCAGGATTTTATAATGGCCCATTGTGTCATCTGATGACGAAAATGTTATTAATTTTTGAAAACAAAAAGAAATCGCAGGGGCTGGATGGTGTGAGGGTGCTGAGCTATAGTGTAACCAGACACTCGCCCAGTCAGGTGGCTCAGACGGTTTCGTCCTCAACTGGCATCGACCGCGCACTCTGGCTCTGTGTTTTTCCGTAGATTTCCTTTTCATTCCTTTATTTCATTTCCCTTCTTCATCTTTCAGGTCGGCGCAGGTGTGGCTCAAGGCTTTGCAGGCAGATGGCACGGTTGATTGCTCCGAGTAAAACTTTCTTCCTGCTGGCTGAGGATAGGTGCCGTTGTAGAGGCATCCTTCCGACGGTCTCGCGGCGCCTGTGTAGCCTCCGTGGTGCGCCAGGACTGCCATCTAGAGACACTATTAGGGACCTACGTAATCTGCGTTTAGCTCCGCCATGTCCTGTGTGCTGTGGTTTTCCCTCCTCTCATCCCTTCCCCCGGGGGTGGTGGGCTCAATAGATCAGTACTTGGTCGCAGTTGCCCGTTGCTAACATTCTCACATATTCATACCTCAACCAGATACTCAGTTTTGCTGTGTGATGTAAAATTATTTTTCATTTTGAGCATGTTTGGCAGTACGTCACATATTACCTTCTGATACTATAGTAGCAATATACCTACCTCATTTTAGAAAGAAAATAAAAACTAGCACCCATGTTCTTACCGACAATGCAAATTCGCCGCACTTTTGTATACTTGAGTTTTGTTCAAAAATCTATTAGGACGATTCAGGATAACAGTAAGATTCCTCACCGGTAACAACATTCAACTAAGTTTTAAGAGTTGCCTTGAAATTTTTACAAACTTTTTCTGCACCAATATTTTGTTTTTGATCCGGAAGCAATTTATGTGAAATTCATAGACAACATATTTTCTCACTCTTAACTGCTTAGCCCTTTATGGCATTATTTATTTTGCTACATATACCGTTCTTCCTCTAATTCACAAAACGGTGGCACCACAACTGAGGCGACTTGAGTAGCCGTGATCGTTAATGCGCTACAAAGTGAATTGGCCATTCATTCAGAGCCGAAATTCGCGAGTTTGAGTCCCAGTGACTGCAGCTCAAATGTGCCTGTGGTAAAGGATGGGGAGGGCCCAAGTAAAATGACCGATGTGATGGCACGCTTGGATGCTGACGGGGTAACCAGCTATATGGCAAACAGACGCAAAACAATAGAAAGTAGCTATCATATAAACAATTTTCATTAATTTTTAAAAACATGGCACTCTCAGCAATTTCAGTGCAGCCCGCATAAGCTTAAATTTAAGGAATAATACAGCTTCTAATACTTCTCTCTCTCTCTCTCTCTCTCTCTCTCTCTCTCTCTTACTACAACTGAAGCGACTTGAATAGCCATGATCGTTAGAGCGACACCTAATGGACTGGCCAACTATTAGAAATCGAACGTCGCGAGTTCGAACCAGAGCATCTGCAGTTAAATGCGCCTGTGGTAAAAGATGGGGAGGGCCAAAGTAAAATAACCGGTGTGATGATTCGCTTGGATGCTGACGGGGTTACATTTGACTCCAGTTACATTGGTTTTGCTCTTTTGTATTAAAACACTCAGCTTTATTGCAAAAATATTAATACTTTTACAAAGTAAAGCAGCTATAACTAGCCTAATTTTATTGCTAAAGGTTAGTGTAATACGAAATTAGAAGAAAGTCCACTAAAATACTAAAAACTTTTATTACTCAACTTTGTTGCATAAGTGCAGCACCATGCAATTAAGGGTTAAGTGAAATGTTTTGGGTTTGACTCATATCAGTGCCCAATGTCCCCCGCACAAATTCATAAACTGTCTATCACTCTTCAGACATTGGCCAAACAGCAGCTATATTTTCATCGGCAACAGCAGATCATCGGCACATTCATCTCTAAGATAAAACTAATATATTTTAGCTCCGCTGAGGCAATTAGAAACTGCTAATTTTTCTAAGCCGACCTCCTCACTCTTTAGGCGTTAAATGAGCATTTAAAATCGTAAAATGTTCTGTAGTTAATTTCATAATTGGATGATCACAACACCTTTAAGCGATGATTTCGGGTTGATGGCATACGGGAAGTCCACAATGCCTGTCTCTAGTATCCGTACTCGCCTTTTTAGAATGTTTATCACATTGCAATGACCGCATTTGTATCTGTACCGATGGAAGTAAGCACACCGACAGTCGAGTGTCTTATAATGAGTGATTCTTTTGGTGCCCTCCAGAGCTTTCGTGGGCTGTACAGCTACCATCCTATCCTACAGCACATTCAGGATGTCCTCCACATTTTTCACACTTTCGGCGTGTATGTGGACTGTGCTTGGATTCCTGGTCACGTTGGCTTGCCGGGAAATGAATTTGTGAATTTGGCGGCAAAGACGAGAGTCATGAAACCCAGTACTACATTGCATTGTGTAATATCTACACATTTTAGGCAAGTTGTGTGGAGAGCGGTGCTTTCCTGCTGGCATGTAGAGTGGTCAGCTCTCAGCGGTAACAGTTTTAGATAAGTGAAAGACCCTTGTGATTGGAACTTAAGGTTTGCCTAGTAGCACATGATTTATCCTGCATAGCTCTATGCTATATGCCGACCCATTTTATATAGTCTTATAATGCATTGCTTCCAGTTCAGTTGGGATGGAGCGTAGGCGTGCACCATAACGTTTTCATTCCATAAAAATGTGTGTCAAAACAAAGTCAGTTAGAGCTATTTAGCGGCAATTCTGGAGATATTTCAATAGACGCAACGCTCTCTCCAGAAACACTGTGTTACTATGGGTTAGAAAATGCTATATACAAGGTTTCGTAGAAATTAAGTTCTGATGAACGTTTCTACGCAATAAATATGCTTCAGGACATGCCAATCGTTCACACAAGTGGAAGTTCACCATCGGATAATAACCACATCTGTCGATTGTGTTACCAACCTTAAAAAATGAAATAAAATCATTAATGAACCATATCATCTGAAATTCCATATCATTGTGTGCATTGCAACATGACTGAAATATTTCTTTGGCCAGGTATAGAGCGTTCCGATTGGTTGAAAAATGGTCCGGTGTTGATGTGTGTATGTATTCATTCTCTGCAATTGAATGCTACCTGGTGGCAGAGTTAAATGTACAAAATTAATTTGCAATAATAATAATCTTACAGTTAATAGTAACGCAAATTAATAATTGTAAATACAAATTAACAATAGTAATACAGCTAACATATTATATATACATACTACTTATTATCCATGCTTAACAATACTTATGTCAATTACCAGCATGTTTATAAACAGTTGCTATGAAGCCTCAACATTAATAGTTACAGATTCTTATTAACTTCACAATATTTACTTTAATTAATGATCTAACATTTATTCTCTTTAAGTTATCCATTGACTGCTTTATGTCTCCCTCTGTACTATTGCCCATATCAGCAAATCAATATTTTATTTACGTTATTGCAGCGGAAGCGATCGTTAAATTTAGGAATATTTGAAAACTATTAACTGCTGAAAGTATTAGAAAACAGTAAACGCCTTGCATATTGAACTAATTTCAATTGTGGTAAACATTCGTTGACCCTGGAATAAAGAAAACTGGTGGGACAACAGCTGAAAACCAAATAATTGCAAACACCTTACACAATTTTGACCCCTCAAGCTGGACTATACCGGGTAGAAGGGAACTAATTACATTCCTTCTAATAAGTGCTTCATAGAAGCATCGCAAACAAAAAGTCTAATGCCATTTTGTTCTTTGATCAGCCGACTTCGAAAAAAAAATGTTTTTGTTCCAAATTGGATGTGTAATTCCACAAGGGTGTACGAAGATAATGGTTTGTTACTTGTAAGATGCGTGGAGTAACGTATTTCTTACATAAGATTCGGTAGGAATTGTGGGACACCACTAGGGGTTTCGAAATAATTAATCACTTAAAAGAATTGAAGGAATATTCCGAACAGCTTTGTCAGACATGAAGTAGCTCGGCAACGTTGCGTTGAGGTTGGTCAGGGATCTGAACCAGCTTCTGGATGTAAACATGTCGGTCGCTTGCAAACACGAAGCAGGGTTTTGTAATGTTTTGGGAGTTAACGCGTGCAACTGGCATTCTGATTGGCCTAACCCGCTCAGTAAAATCGGAAGGAATGCCTTCAACGTCGTAGTAAGGCATGTTTATGTACTGACCTAGTACAAGTGACAATCACACAACCTGCAACATTGCCAGCCTGTCTGTCTCTTGTGTTCAACAAAACTGAAATATCTGTAGGAAATGGTCAGAATCAAAAACGTAAGATTCAAAATGTGTTCCAAATACCGAGATCTATCACTGGTTTAAATCCACGTAATGACTTCCCTTCTACCCGGTATATTGACAACCTTCTCTTTGCTGTCTTCTGAAAATACAAAGGTGCGTTTCACACATACATGAAATTAATATAGCAGATCGATACTAGTGATGTGCTACTCAGAGCAGGACATTTGCTCTTTTGCACGCAAAAGGGAAAGTTATTAACAATTCTCAAAAAAGGCGAGTCGCAACTGCGTAGAGTAATATTAAATTCTTGAAATTCTGACTGACAAGCAGACAATAAACCTGCGGAAATAAGGGCTGGCAATTAAAACTTTTATCAGGCTATGTTCGTTATTAATCACATAGGAGTCTATTCAGTTCTAAATGATTTGTACTTCGGCATCTCTACACCACGGGTCACTAAATACCAAACTAGGTTTTATACAGGGTGATGCAAAGGATCATATACAACGTTTTGGAATACAGAAGTCAAGAGGACGAGCTTTTAATGTGACAAAATTCATGTATTCTGATATATAGGAAATGTGGCCCACAACGGGGTTGTTTCGGATACTAGTGACAATGCTTCATTTCGCTTTGACGCAATAATAAAATGCTATTAGAGGTATAAGTACTGACATTTCTGTGTACTGACAGTGTAACCAATCACGTCACATCAATATTTGCCTCATTTATGGACTGATAATTTTACTGTTTTTTAAATAAAGATTATCACAGATTATTTGAGAAAAATGCAAAACTGACTTATATACAGCCTACAAATATCATACAGCACGTTTGTTACAAAGCTTGGCCGTCAGGAAATGGTCCGTGTGATTTTCGCTGCATTTCCCTGCCCGTGAGTGCTACATCCGTTCTGTCATCACACGTGCGTCAGTCTTACTTCTATTCTAGTCCAGTTCGTACGTGAATAACGTTGGGAATGTTTAGAAGGGCTTAGTTTTGCTTGAAGTGCTTTCAAAATGCAGTATACAGTACCACAAAGAGTGTTTATGTACGATACGTATGTGCTTACATCATCTTGTAGGGATGAAAATAAATTTCTTGGGTGCATGTTCCAGGTAGAGGAACTGAGATTTCGAAAGCTTCAGCATGGAAGCAACAACACTTTTAAAACTCAAACCATACAAGGTTGTTGTCCAGGAATTTCCAACATTTCCTGTGATAAGGTATGTTTGTGTTTATTTTGATAATTGTTAATGTGATTTGAGATGTTATTTGACATCCACGCATGTGTGACTGGCTGATGGGTGGGGCGGTACTGGGTTCGCGTCCCGGGCGCGGGTTATGGTTTTGGAATGGTGTGGATATTTGGTTGGCTTTGCTCAGGTTTTTTTTTATTATTAGCAGGGAAACTCTTTCAGGTTGTGGTAAGACACAAGTGCTTTATTAACTGAGTCCGGCCTTTTTCCGCCGTAGAACACACGCGTATACTTCTTAATTTTCTACTGTGACGTTACACTTTACTTGCCCGCGAATATTACTATTTATTCCTTTGATGCAGTGCTATTGTCTCGTACTATGATCGGTCTTAAAATCACTTACTTCCGTCACAACTAAGGGTTACACCACGCGCTCAAATTTCACATCTTGGTCGTGCTGGGGTTCTTCGTCAAGTGCCTTACAATTAAAAGGTAGCCTGTACGGCTCCACCACGGATTCTAAAATCACATCTTGGTTGTGCAGAGGTCCTTCACCAAGTGCCTCACAATTAAAAGGTAGCCTGTTCGGCTCCATCACGAATTTTAAATTTCACATCTTGGTTGCCTTAAAATGTCGAATGGCCAGCGGGAATCATTGTCTTGTGTCCCGTTAGTTTTCCTTGGGCAGGGCATTCTCACCCCTTTCCCTCGGGTCAATGCACGGCAGGTAACGGATCTTGTACCCCGAGCTCGTGACTTATACGTGTTAAAAGTATTTCTACCCTTCCCATTTTTACTCTACATTTATATTTTATCTTCATTTTCTTGGCTATGATTTATATTTCTCTTCTGAACAATTCTTTTCCCCGGGACAAGACATGTACTGTCTCATGGGCCGTGCGAATGCCAGCCAAGTGTACAGTACGTGAGCGGGAGACGGACCGCACGCCTGACGGCCAAGTTTTGTAGCACACTTACTGTAGTATGCGTAATAACAACATTCAATAAACTTACATGCACTGTGCACTGCCTTATGTATTAATTAAAACCATCAAGAAATCAAAGTGGACTCATTATTTGTTTAACAATTGTATTATTATTATTATTATTATTATTATTATTATTATTATTATTATTATTATTATTATTATTATTATTCGAAATTTAGTCAGCTTTAGTGGTTTTGGTGCACTGTAGAAATTTCAGACCAGCTAGGACCTTATTCAGGTAGAATATTTCCTCCACAGCTGGTGAATCTGGAAAAGCTGCCATGATGGTAGCGGGGATTCCTCGCTGTATGTTGATGCCTATTCTGGGCCGCAAAAATTCCCTTGAACGAGGATCGCCGGATATGTTACTTAGAAGATGGCCGATTTCTTGGACGAGCTCTTTGGCTTTCTCAATATCGTCTAAAGGTTTCAACTTTAAATGTAACAAAGACGTGGTCTTCCACAATGCTGCGCTTGTTTTTTTTTTTTTTTTGTTTTTTGTTTGTTTTGTTTTTTTGTTTTTTTTCACTGAAGCTATATTTTGGTACCTCTTTAGCAAACTATCCATCACTCGCCGTAGTTCACGTTGGGACATGCTGGCAATTTCCTGCAGGATATTTTGTTTTAATTCTCCCAGGGTGTGTGGGTGTTTCTTGTACACTTTATGCTTAAAGTTACCCCACAGATAAAAATCGCAAGGGGTTAGGTCAGGGGCCACAAATCTTTACTAATACTTCTGTTCTGAAACACATTTTCAATACATCGAAAGATTGGCTGTATGAGCTGTTGCAGAGTCTTGTTGGAAAAAAAGGCAAAATCACGCTCCCTGTCTGTAAATTATCTAAAAAAACGGGGGCAAAATTGTATTCCCGTATGTATGGGCGTCAATTGTTGACAGGAAAAAATTTGGGCCTATAACTCTTTCTCCACTATTAGCGCATCATACATCAATTTTTTCGTCATTAGGGGTACTTCATGAACAGTATTAGGTTTCTCAGAGCTCCAATAACGATTATTTTGTGTACACACACATCCATGAAGGTGGAGCCAAGCCTCATCCGTGAAAAATGTTAAATGTGGGTCAATTTCACCATTGTATGCACTATTGAGCACTATGCTTTTACTGCTCGTGGCACCGCAGGCAGGTATTGAGAGTGACTGACAAAATGTGTTAATACATACGAATCATTCATAAATACACGATGTGCAGTAGAAAACAAATGATAATCCATTAATCGCTGTGTGACTAAGGACAGGAAAAAATAATAAAGCACACTGGCAATAGCTTAACTACATGATAGCATCGTCAGCTCAATATTGCACTTTCGGAGCAGAGAAAAATAAGTCAGTACCCTGACCTTGTGTACAGCAGCTGTGTGTTGTGTTTCCGTGTGCGTAGCGGTTCGGATGTATTTGGGTCGCACGGTAGATGAGAGGGTGCCACAGTATCCACGCAAGCGTCGTCCCATACTGAGGACTTGCCGTTCTTCCAGGGTATTATTGTTGGGCCATCTGGGCGTTTGCCATCAGATCGATACATTCCAGATGGTCCCAAATTCCAGCAAATATAAGTGCTCTCTCTAGTGTATCGTTCAAGGCGTAAGGTTTGGAAAACCTTCTAGCGTTTTTAAGACATCTCGATCCATGATAACTATAGTGTTCAACCGTGGCAGCACATGACATTTACGTTGGTGGCATATTTCACGCTAAATCTTAAGGCTACAGCAAGTCGAAATGACAATTTGTCCATGCTCGAAGATGGTAAAAACGGTCGACCATGAACTTGCCTAGTTCTCTTGAATAACATTGTGACGCGCTCGATCGGTTGGAATTTGCGCGGAGTCAATCATAGAGTCGTGGTTAAATCTGATGTTGATGAAGTCCCAGGTTTTCTGTTTATGTAAATGGAATGAGGCAATTGATGGATGTTTTAAAGTACACCAGACGTTAAAAGCTTCTGACATATGAAACATCTTTCCTTCACCACCGTAACTACAGAACAAGACTTGATTTATTTAGGCTGTTTAGTATCTCTAAGTTGCCGAGCGGAAGAACTGGGTTCGATTTCCGTTACCGCGTGGGGAATTTTTCCCCGCTGGGAAATCTGGTTCGGGGTGCACTCAGCCTCATGAGGCCCCTAGGGGGGAGCCAATTGAGGAGCTATTGAGAAGTGGTGGCTCCAGATCGAGAGGCTGCATCAACCGGCCGAGAGGGACTCGAGGCGCTGATCACGTCTCACCCTCCCGCACTGCACCCCATTCATGACGCCTTCGGGCCGAGACGGGGGATGCAGCGGCCGGGCGGTAGGCCAGGGTCCCTTGCGGAATGTTGCACCATGGAATTAGTTTAGTAGCTCTAAGTAGGCGTAGCACACACAAACCATAGGTGTTTATTTTCAACAAGAGCGGGGGGAAAGTGTGCATTTAATGAAAAACTCCAAAACGAACATAAGTTTTTGAAATCACGAGTTGATTGTAATGACCGTGAAAGGTATTCACAGTGCAATTTTATTCACAAAGGCAGGGGAGACACTAAAGATCAGCTAAAACAGATAAACTTAAGAAAACTACACATGCTGCTTCATCATCAAATATTGCGGCTTTGTTCAAAACTGCAGATTTTAGTGTTCTAAAATGTCCTTGACTTTTTGGTAGTGCTTTATGCCCGCTTTTACTAACATGGCACCACAGGCGATGACACTGATGATACGTGGAATGAAGATGGAGCACTGGTGGAATGTGATGGAGGGGGCAACCGGAGAATCCGGAGAAAACCCGCCCCTGCGCCACTTCGTCCACCACAAAGTCCTGCTCTTTGTATTACTCGGCTATAAGCAAACATGAGCAAGTGGTTTTCTGCTTCCCGTTATGTTTAACAGAGTCTTTATTGCACATTGTTGTGACATATCCACTCATTCGTTACTGGAAAAGATTATTGGTCATGATAAAATGACCAACATATTGAAACTGTATAAGCATTTCTCCTGGGGTTGGTCTTCAATAGCTACCAACCTATGAAAATAAAGTAACACTACGGCACATAGATATTTGATTTTTCACCAAATGTTGTGGTGCAAAATCAGACGCACGATAACTTTATGCCAAATGAATAAGGCATTCCCTGAAACACTTTTAATTTCATGTAGGTTACTTACGCTAAGCAGCATCAAAAGATTCACCCGCCCCCCAAAGTAAAAAAAAACGTAGTTTCCGACATTTCCAGAGATACATTGATATAAGATAAGTGCGTTTTAAGTTTTGAAAACGTCGACAGTCAGAAAACGATAAAATGATAGAACAAAACAATGCTTAATTGTAGTTACAATTTTGTGGCACTGTGAATCTCAAGATAAGATTACTTTTAACACTTCCTTTGTAATGCTTTGAAAGGTTTCCTTACATTGTGCTGAGGAGACATCCATTGATATGAATAACGAAGTGCGCGTGTGGGCGTAACAGCAGCTGGAAAATAGACCAAATGTGTGCAGAATATTAATATCTGAGCTGACCTGTTTGCAGAACTGCTACTTTAAAGCAACAAATATGGGGTGATTCAAAAGCCTCTTGACATTTTGCTCATATCACTAATTTATAAATTTGTGTTATAGGTAATTGAAAACTATATTTACAATAGAGAAAAGATTAGCTGCCGTTTTCACTCGTATACGAGGATTGACTTAGGATCAGGTCCAAGAAGGATTCACTAGAAAGTTCAGGAAACCAGGTCCTAGCAGGCAGGCTATTAGACATCTGGTACTGAAATGAAACGGACGGGATGACGGTTGCTGATGAGACGATCATTGATCATGACCACCTCAACGAAGTTTTCCTTGGTAGGTGGATCGGTCGTGGTTCCCCGAGAATTTGGACGGCCCGCTCTTCAGAACTGATAGAGTCTCCGTCACGAATGAAGGTGGGTGCGCAGTAGATATATGCACAACGACGTCATAGTCACATGGTTTTCGGCCAATCAGCGGCAGTCTGTTTCAGAGCAAGTTTGAGAGAACTTGCCTCTAGGTTAACAGTGAATTCTGAGTTATAAGTCGATTCCATTGTGCAATAGTAAGGTAGTTAACAGTAAAAAGACTATAGCTAAAGCAAAAGCACGTTGTGTTCTTCATAGTCAAGCCAGAAACATGGTATATAAAGTGTACAAATGCTTCCTGGAGATGGAAGACGCGGGGAGCGCTCTAAACAGTGTTGCCGATTGTTGCGGGGAAACAGCTGACGTTTGTCAGAAGAGTACGCGCACCGTAAAAAGAATTGTAAGTGAAGCAAAATCTTGTGTCAATGCAGAAAACAGTGTTAAATCTAATTCTCCTGGAAAAGTAAATAACAGAAACAAACCAGTGGCCGACCTTGACGATTTCGACAAGAATTTGTTTCTTCAAAAAGTTTCCTATGTATGTAAATGGAAATTTCCCAATGGTGCAAAAGCTTGTGATCGAAAAGAAACAAAACACAAGCTTTGAGGGCAGTGAATCTTCTATGCTGCGCATTTTGAGGAAAATGGGATTTCGTTAGAGGAAATGCCCAGACGGAAGCAAATTAATAATGGAACGTAGTGACTATGTAGCCGCAAGAGTTGGCGTCAACTGTCACGTGCTTGCGAATACTACTCTCCTTTCTCCGTCTCTAGAAAAGTGTTGCAACGCAGCACTTCCCCTATCTTCCCCTACCTGCGCGCATAATGTCAATTACCGCCTTCGTTCCTGAAGGTGACTATAGACTTCTTTGTCTGGGATTTCGTCGGTACAAGTGTATGTAGTGAAGATCAACACCTTACAGTAATTGAGAAACCGAATCACTGCAACGGTAGCTCCAATCACGCCAGCTATACTAGCATAAGTGTTTCGATCTACACAACAAATATGGAGTTTGTGCTGTGACTTTGCGGTACACCGTACTGAAATACACTGGGTTTATCACCCAGTAGTCGTTACGTTCCATATCTAATAAAAGATTTGACATAAAACATTGTTTTGACGAAAATATGCTGAGACTTCTGAATCATCCTGTATTTGTTCACCGATTGGAAAAGTGCACTTATTCTAAGGTTAAGCACTCTGGGAAACATAAGTACATGATATTAGCAGCAGCTGCATCTTCAATTGCATTGTTACAAGTAATATGTAATTTCTATTCTAAATTAAAACAGTAATCGTGCAGAAGAACAAAAGAAAACCGGACACTTCCTGTCTAAGAAAAGGTATTTTAAAATTGAAACCAATAACAAGGAATATCTTATAAACGGTCAACTCTAAAACAAAAATACATAAGACACAAATTGTGTGTTTTAACCAGATCTACATTTTTTGAAGTAGCAAGCATTTGTGTATCTCTCACGGTTTAACCGTTATGTAAAATTCTGCAAAAATCAACCAGAATAAAGTGCTCCTCAGAGGCTACTCCCAGAAAATTTAGAATATACATTTTATTTGTGTTCTGAATAACTTTAGTATACGGTATTTTAATCAAAATTGTTAGAATAATTTTTGAGGAAAAAAAAAATTTAAAAAATTTTCGCTGTAAAGGGTAGTTTGGGGTGGGGGATTTTCATGAAACTCTTCGTGTCGCAGGAAGATATTAAACATAAATACCAAGTTTGGTATATAATGGCTTTTTAGGTTTTGCGCTATGATGCACGCACATACAGACATAAACGGACATTTTTCTACAAGCTAAACCAGTAGTAAAAATGGTGTTTTTATTTTGTGAATAGGAAGCTTGCAAAACGAGGCCGTAGATCGAATTTCGTAACTCTACGAACAATATAAAACAACTTTAACACCTGTGTTATGGGCTATTTTTAGACAGTTCTCAAAATTTATAAGCATATTATATTTATAGATAGATTGTTTTACTTATTTCACGGAGTTCATGCTTAACGGTCTGCGATATTCAGTTGTTGCATTGCTTAGCATCAGTGCTGACAACATAATGACTTACCTGTATAGAATGAAAACATTCTCTGCAACGGGTGCAGTGTAGCAGTTGTAAGTTTGCTCTCTCCACTACTTGCATAATTTCGTCTAGCTCAGCAGATTCCAAGCTCATGAGTCTCATGATATTGAAATCATCCCCATTTTATGGATCGATACGAGCTTCCAGAGTCTAGCCTACTTGAATGAGACCGTGGATGCATAAATCAAACTTGGCTACATTGGAGTGCTATCATTTTATAACACTGAGAGAGAGCATTTTCTACTTTTAACACTTGTGGCATCTGGTAAAAGACGCACTTTTAGCATCGACTGTCCATGTTTTTTGTTTTATTGTTTTTTTTTGTTTTTTTTTTTGGATTCAAAAGGTCCAAAACATGACATTGTATTTACGGTGAAATCTCGGTATTGAATTTTTGGATGCAATCTGTACAACGATGTATATGGTTCGTGTAGATAAAATAAAAATGTATATGTTTTAATTCTGCACATTTTTTTATCATATTCACAAATACATATTAGGATGAAGGACTTGTGGTGGAAGTTGCTAGCATGGGCTCAGCGGATCGGTAATTCAATAAAATGGTAGTGCTGAAGGCTGAACTGTACCGATATTGGTAGCACTGGCAAGATGAGGTAAGACAGGTTTGTGCATTGCGTAACAATGCTGTTTGCCCTTGCTCGGATCAGGTGGCGGAGCTGCACGTGACATTCCTCCCCTCCCCCTCTTAATCCAATAATCAGTGTAAAATATTGCCATGTTAGACCGCACGTGTTTCTACAGGAAAATCCACACACAGTATGTAGCATACAAGAGCCATCCAGAAAGTAACACACGATTTGGAATAACTAAATAATAACGAAGATATATCAATACAACATTTTATTTACAAAGTTACAGTACTTTCTCTATTTCTCAACGCGTTATAAAAAGCACGTGTTTTGACATTACAAATATGCTGGAAGAAAAAAATCACATGTTTATTTGCCGCTTGAGAATGTTTTCTTGTGAGCTGAAATAAGATATTGTACGTATATCACGCCATAAAACGTGCTATTGCCTTCGGAAGCGAGCCCGTGACCCTGGTTTATGAGGACAAAGAAGCACATCGTTAATCAAATTATTGCAGCTGCTGTATTTGATCAGCGGTCATTAATTTTGATGTGTAAAACGCGTCAGTGTTGTTACCTTTCTCGTATGAATAAGCAATTGGTGCGTTTAGAATTCAGCTGATACGTAGCTTGACGAGGCTGATTTGGTGAAAGCATGAGCCCGGTTATTCAACCCTTAGACCTTATGATGCAGATATGCTGGTGTTGACCCTAAACCCTCACGTGTCTGGGGCAATGCGTGCCCTTGTAAGATCAGTTTGCAACACATGTTTCACGTGTCATCAAATATTCTTTGTCAAATCAGCCTCTTAAAATATTCCGTTGCTAACTAATGTGACCCCCACTGTCCTCTTTCAGTGCTGCATAACACTGAACATTTGACTATCATAATCTGACAGAGATTGTCTTAGATTTTCCCTTTCTCTACCCTGCATGTACAATGTACATAGAGGATACAGAAGGTACTGCGTTCCACCCAAAACTTCGATGTCGAGAGGTCCGTGTGTGTCTTGACTGTGTGTCTGTAGACAGCATATCTCAAAAACGAAAAGACTGTTACATACCAAACTTGGTATTTTGGATTAGCAACTAACAAGGATGCGAGACGAAGACTTTCAACAAAAAAAAAAACACAACAAACTGCCCTTTACATGGAAACATTTTTGAAAACTTTGATTTTCTAAAAAATGGCTCTAACGATTTTGATTAAAATCCCGTATATTAAAGATATCCCAAATAAAAATGTATAACTTAAATTTTCTGGGAACAGCCCCTGAAGATTTCTTTATTCTGGATGAATTTTGCCGAATTTTGCTTAGCTTCTAAACCATAAGAGATGGAAAAAAACGTCCTGCACAAAAAATGTAGATCTCTTCAAAACACACAATTTATGTCCTTTACGTTTTTGTTCCAGAGTTAACAGTTTCCGTGATATACCTTGTTATTGGTTTTTTTTTTTTTGGATAGTGTTTAACGCCCACTTTAACTACTTGTGGCACCACAGGCGGTGACATGATGATAAATGAAAGAAGATGGAGCACCGGTGGAATGCGATGGCGGGGGAAACCGGAGAACCCAGAGAAAACCCGCTCCAGCGCCGCTTTGTCCACCTTGTTATTGGTTTCAATTGTAAAGTACTTATACTTTTCGCAGACAGGAAGTGTCCGTTTTTCTTTTTTTCTACTCCTGGTCAAGCTACGAAGCTATTTGCAATTACAATCGCATAACGGCAGCTTTTAAAACATTTGAGAACATGCTACTAATGCTTATCTCGATTAGCATGGTGTAGAAAGAAGAATAATGTTGTGTAAGAAGTTTGTTTGTAGAGCAGCTAGAAAAGGCCATGTGAGTGTAACACTTGAAATGTTTGCTTTCTCTAGCATATATAAAAACATAATAAAATAAAAATCTGTGCAATAACCCCGGTACCTGATTACTTGAACCAGCTTTTTAATATTTATTAAACTTCACATCCTCATCATTTACAGATAAATTTACAATAGACATAACAGTAACAATATAACTTTAATCAAATAAAAATAAAAATACTAATACAACTTCTACAATATAATAGATAATAAACTAAAACGTCAAACACACATAATAAATACATTCATAATTAACATATATAATTACTATTACAACTTTTAAACAACAACGAATATATAAAATAAAATTACCAAAAGTATTTATCTTTAAATTTTATTTTTACAAACAATATAATAAATTATAATTAATTTATTACCTTTTATTGCTTATTTATATATTTATATAATAATTATTACATCAATAATTAATATTTTCATTTATTTATGAATTTTTAAATTATTTATTTTACATAGTTAATTATCACCTTAAGTACAATGCACATAGCAGGTAGAGAAGGCATTGAATTCAAACCAAAATTCCATATCGAGATTTTACCATAAATACCCGTTTTAAGGTCCCCTAATTAAATAATCATTTTTCGAAAAAGATATATTTCTATGTGAATGTAAGGGTAACTGGCACTTACGTTTAGCATCGGTTGCAGCCGCGCCGTGGCCCAGTGGTTTGACAACTCGCCTCTCACCTAGGCGGCCCGTGTGCGCTCCCAGGTGACCGCATGTGGCATTTGTGGTGGACAAAGCGGCGCAGGGGCCAGTTTTCGCCGGGTTCTCCGGTATCGCATTCCATCGTTGCTCCATCTTCATTTCATTTATCATCAGTGTCATCGTCTGCGGTGCCTATATAGTAAAAGCGGGCGTTAAACACTATCATTTCGTAGACGGCTTATCCTCCCCGTATTTACGACTGACACCCCCCCTAGGACTTACAAGCGGAAGTCTAGGGGTCAGAAGCCTGTCGGGGAGCCAACGGTACGAAACTACAGTATGGAGAACCTGGAACAATAGTCGGCCCGTAGCCAGGCGTGAGTGTGAGGAAATGGATGATAGGAAAGGTGTTGATGGAGCAATTAGTGGAATGAATGGTGGGGGGAAACCCGAGGACCCAGACGTCCACTACAAATCCCACATGCGGACCCGGGCTACTTAGCTGGGAGAAGAGCGGTCTAACCACTCGACCAGCTTCAAAAAAATGTTACTGTTGGTATAGTGTGTGTGTTCCCTTATTTCCCTTCTTCTTACAAAAAAGCAAGTAATAAGAGCGTTTTTCTTTCTCTAGCCCACATGCACAATGTGCATAGTGGATAGAGAAGGTATTGTATTCCACCCAAAAATTCGATACCGAGATTTCAGCGGAAATATATCTTTAGAGGCTCCATTAGTCCGAAAAAAATATTTCTAGAAAAAGTTACGCGTGTGTCTTTCTGTCTGTCTGTGTGCCTGTGGACAGCAGAGCTCAGAAACGAAAAGTCAGTTACCCACCAAACTTGGTATTTAAGTTCTTGTTGTTTTTGTTTCTTGTAGTGTTTAACGCTCGCTTTAACTACTTATGGCACCGCGGGCGGTGACACTGGTGATACATGAGTGATGATGGAGCACCGGTGGAATGCGATGGCGGGGGAAACCGGAGTACCCGGAGAAAACCCTCCCCAGCGCCACTTTTTCCACCACAAACCTCACCTGCGATCGAACCCGTCTAGGTGAGATGCGAGTGGTCTAACCACGCGGCAACCCCCAACTACCCTTTACAAGGAACACTTTTGGAAAATAGTTTTCTCGGAAATGGCTCAAACAATTTTGATTAAAATACGTACATTAGAGATATTTATCTCACAAATAAAATTTTTCGGGAATGGCCTCTGAAGACCTCTTTATTCTGGATGTATTTTGCCGAATTTTGCTTAACTGTTAAGCCATAAGAGTTAGAAAAAAAAAATAAAGCACAAAAATGAAGATCTCGTCAAAACACACAATTTATGTCCTTTACATTTTCGTTGTGGAGGTAACCGTTTCCGAGATATTCCTTGTTATTGGTTTCAATTGTAAAGTACTTATATTTTTCTCAGAGTGTCCGTTTTTGTTTTGTTCTACTCCTGGTTAAGTAAAGAAGCGATTTGCAATCACAATCGCATAACGACAGCTTTTAAAACATTTGCCTATCGATTTAGCATAGCGCATTCCTTTAGTTCCTTTCTACTTATTTGGAACTAAATAATAAGAACATTCTGCTAATGCTTATCTCGATTAACATTTTAATATATGGCATTTTAATCAAATTCTATAGAGCCATTTTTTAGAAATTCGAACATTTCGAAAACTGGTACATGTAAAGATTAATTTAGGGTGGGAGGATTTTCCTGAAAATCTTGTGTCGCATTCTTGGAGGATACCTAAATTAACTAACCAATTTTGGTGTTGAACCGACTTTTCGTTTTTGAGTCATGCTATCGAAAGGCACACACACACACACGGTTCTCTTTCTAATGTTTTTATTCAGTGGTCTTCAAAACATATGTTTCTGGTGAAATCCCAGTATCGCATTTTTGGGTGGAATACAATACATTTTCTACTTACTATGTACGTAGAAGTAAAACATTCATATGTACAGAATATAAGTGGAAATATTTCCGAAATGTGCAAATGAAGGACAATAAACAGATCCGAGGCTTCTTTGATGTATAATTAGATGTGAAAAGTAAAATGTCTTCTTTTTGATTCCTTGCTGATTGAGCTTCTAAAACAGAGATAGATATTTTTTTTTTCAAACTTTAAACTAAGAAAGCATATATTTAATAGTTTACAGCAAATTGAAGACACGTGCGAATAAATAGATACCTGGTAAAACATAACATATCCGGGCTTGTAGCCCGTGGTCGAATATTAAAACTTGACGTTTCGTCCTCAGCTGTGGAGGACATCTTCAGAATGAGGCTAGGCAGGAATGGCTAACGACTACAGATTCATGGAGCAGTGGACGGCAATATATACGGTTGGAGTATACATTGCCGTCCACTGCTGCATGAATCTGTAGTCGCTAGCCATTCCTGCCTAACCTCATTCTGAAGATGCCCTCCACAGCTGAGGACGAAAGTCAAGTTTTAATTATTTTAATAATTTTAATATTCGACCACGGCCTACAAGCCCGGATATGTTATGTTTTACCAATAATAACACCGGCCGTGAAAGCCTATGAGCAAATAGTTAAAGTTTTCTTCCGTGTTTGCACTCAATATTTTATTAATAACCGACTTTATTTGTATAATTCTGCCGCCCCCCTCCCATAAAAAAGTATATCAAGGTCAGGCCATGTGTCTTATATTAAAACATGGCCTGTAAATAATCCGCCAGTTTTACTTTTTCTAGCACGTATCTAAAATGTACACAGTACGTAGAGAAGGTATTGTATTGCACCAAAAATCCGATAGCGATATTTAATCGGAAATGAGGATCCCTGAACCCAAAATGGCATTTTCAGATAAAGGTCCATTTGTGTGTGAACGGCATGACTTACAAAAATGCCTGTTTCATACTTGGTATTTAAACTCAGAGTTTTTCAAGGAAGATGTTCAGGAAAATCCCCCAAACTACTCTTTACATGCAACATGTTTTCAATGTTCAATTTTCTAAAAAATAAAATGTATTTCTGTAATTTCTTGGGAATAGGTTGTGAAGTCCTCTTCATTCTGAATGACTTTTGCATCAACTGCAATACAGGTGTCTCCAAAACTGCACTCGCCTCTGAATGGGCTATACATAACATCCCTTCCCTGAGACGTGCAGTTGTGGACTGTCCTGTAGTGAAATGGCTGCTCAAAATAATAATAATAAGAACCCACGGAAACATATGTGCACAATTAAGGACTAATGGCAGAAACAATTTTGCTGTACTGCTTCTGATGAAAATGTAAGATGCCTTATTTTGTATATACGTACACGATTGGTTATATCGGACGATGAAAGAAATTGGTATTCGAATGAACCTTAATTACTCGACATTCGTTTTTACAGGGTGAGGGAAAACCCCGAAAAAACGCTTATCCGGGTAACACACCCTATGCGACATGTTGATTGTTAGCAGACACGCTGCGCGTGTGCCTTACTTGTTCCAGGAGTTAACGGGGGATATTACGTGTCAAAAAGAGCACTAAACATTACAGGCAAGTCATTTTTGCAAAATGAGTCATCAAGTGCAAGTACACTGATTATCATAACGAAACAACATTTATTATTATTATTATTATTATTATTATTATTATTATTATTATTATTATTATTATTATTATTATTATTATTATTATTATCATTATTATTATTATCATTATCATTATTATTATTATTGTTATTAGCAGAAGTAGTAGTAGCAGTAGTAGTGGTAGTAGTGCTATTACTATTATCATCTTTACTAACTTCATCATCATTAAATGCTATGTACGACTATATTTTAATAAACACATCGAGTTTTAACCATACTTGGGAAGTACTGTAAAGGGAAGCTTGCTATTTTCTTAGGGATGTAGAAATGTGATGATGGATAAAAGTGTAGGTATAATTCGTAATGGTTGTATAGGACGTAATGTGTAATACAACTCCAGGTACTGAAGAATTTTTCAAAATTGAAACCAGTAAAATCGCATTCACGATCTAGGGTAGCAGATGCAAACCTATGTGCGCCGTTAAAAACAGTCGCATGTGACACAGAAGTCGATTGAAATACTCTTGTGTGATAGTTGCTCTACCAAGTTCTGTCTTCACGTGACCTGTGGCAGGTATGTAGAGTGCAGCCCTGCGACTCTGTCTATCTTTGTAGTGCGGTTCAGTATCTCTGGTGAGGTAGACCTTGGAGACGCCGCTGTGAGAGACAGACAAAAACTTACTACTCAAAGAATGCGCACCTCAATCTATGTCATATACAGCTTTTTGTATGGCTAACCACTTCATGGATATTCCCTGATATTGTTTTCAATTTTAAAATACCTTAACATTTCTCAAACTGGACGTGCTTATCCATTACATATCTCTTTTATTTTACTCCAGACCATGGAAAGAGAACCGAATTTCACTGACAATCGTATAGCGACAGCTTTTAAAAGATTTGACTAGTCTTTAGAAGTCATGTGAAAGGAACACATCAGACTTTTATTCCTTCTGGTGTGCGAAGTATTCCTTCGCTTCATTTGCTGATCAAGCGGACCGCAGGTCTCCTGATCTCTCTGCTGCTGCATAAGGTGCTGGGTCCGCCGAACGCACCCTACTATGTTTTTTCAAATGGGAAGAGTTCTACTCTGCAGCGAATGAGTTGCGTTATCGTGCTCTGCGTTGACAAGTCGCTCTTTTCATATTTCCCTCTCACTCGCACACTGAGCAGCAAATCTGCCTGGCGACATGATGTTTATTCATGTGTATCATGAAATCTATTTGAGCTAAAGATGCTACGAACATTATTCCTCATGAATTATTTTTGTGCAAAATTTGAATATTTTGTATTTTGTCTTAACGCAAGTAGTATCTATTTATGAGAGAAGGAATCACTTAGCGCGTTACTGCCCAGTTAAGCGGGAATGCAATATGTCAACACTGCAGCACTCCGATTGGCTGCTGGCCTGGTGTCGCTCAAGGATAAACCTCATCCCATTTGAAAGTCACGTAGGCCTATATTACACTACCACATTTGCGTGTCGCATAAATGTGATTTAATAGATATGATAAAACATTTTACAGTGTAATATAGCATCTTAGACCATTAAAGTTACTCGACATTCGTCTTCTCAGGGTAATAGAAAACCCCGAAAAAAACCATAAATGGGTAAGCGAGATTCAAAATCGCGATATGCTTCTGTGATGAAACCCATCATCACACTTTTGATCATATCTGTGAGATTAGAAAAGAAAATGGCAGATAAAACACATGTTCAGTGGCTACAGCTGAAGTGCTCATTTCCTATTATGAATCACATAAGATGCTGCCAATTTAAAACATAATTATTATAAAATCAGAAACAAAACACGGAAATATAGAAAAACCCAGCAGAAGTCAACAGTGAAGAACATGAGGGTTATACGGCAAATGATGTGAGCAAATAATTAAATGGAATGGGAAGCCAATATTTAGAACATACTGACAATTATTATGACAACCATTAATTAGTATTTTTGCTGCTGTCTTTGTTATTAATACTCATGTGTATAGTATTCATTAACATTCTTTAAGAAATTGTCCTAATGAGGTTAAATTTTAGGTTAGGTCATACGATGATGTTGCAGATGTATGTAATAGAAAGTTAAAGTAAATTTAGTTATTGACATTCATTATAATGACACAACGTACATCCTAAACACAAAGTAAGTACCATTGCTACAGCTCATGCTATTGACTTTAGGTTATCCTTTTTAAAAACGGTGATAAAATGTTTGACGTAGTGTAATATATTGGACGCTTTAATGTGCTAATAACATGTGATCAAAGGTCTTAACACATTCTGTGACACAGAAATGAGATAGTGTAATATAGGCCTTAGAGTCGTGTGGCTGTTACATGTATTACTGCAGGAGTTACCCTGCGTTGTCACGTGCACAGTCACCTGACCTTGAACTGCACGCAAGGACATTCCTACCACATTAATAACCAATAGCATTGTTGTACGTCCCACGCCAACTTGCCGACCCTCGCAAGATAAAATTGCCTAATTTGGTCTCTTATTTGTAAAGTGTACATACAAGCTTATGCAACCAGTCTGTTGTTTCAGCATATGCCATTTTCTTGCGTCATGCGCTGTTTTCAGCTATCATGTAATCGCTTACCTCCCTTGGACTGACCAGTTCCATGTAAAAGCACGTGGAAGAAACGTGAAGCACGTATCCGTCACCCGGAACCCCGGGCTCCATCACAACGTTTCCAGTTAAACTTCAAAATTGTCGTGGGATTAATTGTTTTTTCACACAAGCCGTGTGTAGGACAGGAGTTGGATAGGTAGAGCCACACTGAAAAATTGACCATAATAGCTGGCTATATTATGAAACCTGGGACTTTAGTAAGTCGCCATTGGGGTTGTCATCACAAACTAATTTGAGAACACTTGTGGTTTACCGGGAAATATGCGTGTCAGTTGAGAAATTCAATGCTATGCCTTGGTAGCTCAGTGGCAGAGCAACCGGCTAGAGATCGGAAGATCCATGGTTCAAATCCCTGCTATGGCATTGAATTTTTCAGTCTGGCTCTACTATTCAAAATTGTCGTTGCTACACTGCAAAAGGCCCGACTTGTTATTCGAGGTTCATCCAGAAAGTGACAGACGATCTAAATAATAACGAAAGTTATCAACACAAAACTTTATTTACAAAGTTACAGCACCTTACTCTATATTTCAACGTAATCGCCAATGCTATCAAGGTATTTATTGTCATTTGGTTACAGTTTTTCAATGCTGACGTTATGCTTTTCTACCACCAAAGAACGTATTCTTTTTTAAAATGTTCGGCCAATCGAATTTTTTAGGCAAATAATGCAAGTATATAGGGATAATGCAATGAACGTATCTTCAGTGAGAAAATGGCGCATAAGGAAGATCCAGTGTGCCCGACAAAAACCAGAGTGGAAGTTCATCAATCATAATTGAAAGCAAATGTTGAAAGAATTGAGAAAAACTGGTATTTCATTTTTGTCACCATACATGAAGTTTTGGGTGGAAAACATTTCAGAACCGGTGAATACCACATCTTGGCTCAGATCTTTAGTAGTGGCATTGAAACACTGGTACCACTTGACAATAAATACATTGATAGCAATGACGATTACTTGAAAAATAGAGTAAGTTACTGCAACTTTGTAAATGGAATGTTGTGTTGACAACTTTCGTTATCATTTAGTTATGCCAAATCGTGTGTCACTCTCTGGATGACCCTCGTATTTAGCGCACTTTCTATGTAAAAATCTGATGTCTTCCATTCACATGTCTTTCTCTACCTTTTATACAAACTATTCTTGTAGAAGATTCCTTTATCCAAATCATGCTAATCGAGATAAATTACCAGAAATCGTCTTGCTTCCTTGTAGGTAGCAGGGAAATAAGGGAATACACTAGGTTAAAACGATAGTCAAATATTTTAAAAACTGGTCGCTATGTCAAACAATTAAAATTCGATGCTCTTTGTATGGCCAGAGTAAAACAAAAGAGTGCTGAAACGAAAGCTGACTTCGCGATTGAGAAAAGTATTTTAAAACGGAAATCAATACCAAAGAATATCTCGGAAACGTTTAATTCTATAAAATATATTTATATGACATAAATTGTGTGTTTTTGACGATATCTACGGTTTTTATTAATTTTTTGTACCAAGTTTTTGTCTATCTCTTAGAGTTTACCAATTATGCAAAATTCATCTAGAATGAAGAGGTCTTCAGAGGCTCTTCCCAGGAAATTCAAAATATAACTTTATTATCTGTAATATATGGTATTTTAATTAAAAGGTTTAGAGCCATTTTTGAAAAAAAAAATATTTTCAAAATTTTTTCTATGTAAAGGAGTTTGGAGTTGGGGGATTTTCAAGAAAATCTTTGTGTCGCACCCTAAGAAGATACTAAACTTCAATACCAGTAATGGTTTTTAACGGTATTTTCGTTTTTGAGCTATTCTGTCCAAACACACAAATACTAACTTTTTTTCTCAAAATGTTCGTTTATCATTCAGGGGGCTTAAAAACATATTTACAGTGAAATCTCAGTATGGAATTTTTAGGTGGAATGCAATACCTTTTCTATCTACAATCTACATTGTACTACATACGTGCTAGAGGTGAGAGGTTAGAGCATGCGAATGTCGGGGGACACCTCAGCAACAGCGACCAGGTACTGATCTATTGCGGCCTACCATTCCCCGGGGGAAGAGATGAGAGGGTGGGAAACCACAGGCCAGCACAAAGGAAACAAAGGAGCTAAGCGCAGAGACGCACGGAAGTCTCTAACATTCACTAGATGGCAGGCCTGGCGCGCCACGGAGGTTATACAGGCACCGGGAGGCCAGAAGGAGGCCTCTACAATGCCACCTAGCCCCAACCAGCGCAACCAGGGGGAAGAAACTTTCACTCGGAGCAAGTAACTGTGCCATCTGTCTGCAAAGTCTCTGCCTGCGCCGACCTGAAAGATGAACAAGGGAAATGAAATAAAGGAATGAAAGGAAAGGAACCGTGGTAGATATACAGCACCCAGCATTCGCCTAACCAGCCCCAGGAGAACAGAGGGCTAGAGCGCGCGGTCAACGGGGAGCGAACCCGAACCTCCCGTATGCCAGACCCTGACGAAACGTGCTAGACAAAGTAAACTTTTAATCACAGTAAAGTGTAATGCCTGCGATTGGCTGTAAGATAAACAAGTTTTAAAGTATTCTCAGTCTGTTGAGTTTTACTGTTCTCCTGCGAATGTGTTGCTCTCAATATATTACTATCGTCAGTGTGGCCGAGGTCGTTAGTTAAGAAGATATGGGCGATTGAACCCTGCCAGGACATCCTCCCTAATTGATGTTTTTCAGGTTTCCTCCAGGTACTCTAAAATGATGTTTGTAACATTTCCTTTCCAAACTGTCATTTCATGTATTATCAGCCCTGTACCTTTGCTTCTCAAAAGTTAAAATTAAGTTCTATTAGTATATTAGGTTTCTATACGAGCATGTATGTTCAACTTAGAATATCATAGAAATGTTAAAAAAAAACAGTATTGTGTACATACACAC
The DNA here is from genome assembly GCA_030762935.1 of Hymenopus coronatus. NCBI lineage: Eukaryota > Metazoa > Arthropoda > Insecta > Mantodea > Hymenopodidae > Hymenopus > Hymenopus coronatus. Next base: position 19,544,513 of record CM060900.1, read on the forward strand.
AGACAGACATACACAAAAGGGTCATTCAATAACAAACTGGAATTCATTTTTAATTTTTTTTATTACGAGAATGAAATCCTCACTAAATTCTATAAACTTATCCCAGCGCTGGATAAACTTCTCAATTCCACGTAAAAAGAATTCTGTGGGGCGAGTGCGTATCCAGTTATGCACTGCCGCCTAAACTTCCGTATCAGCTACAAACCTTGAGCTACTAAGAGCTTCTTTCAGTGGGTTAAAAGTGTGACAATCTGAAGGTGCTGGATCCGGTGGGGCAAACAGACGAACTTCAGGTCTTTGATGGTATGTAGAGTGACTCTAGTAGTGTGTGGCCTCGCGTTGTCATCCAGTAACAATACGCCACTGGACATAAGTCCACGCCGCTTTCTCAAAATTGTTGGTTTCAGATTTTGACACATAAGGTTTGCGTATGTCTCACTGTTTACATTTTGACCTCTCGGCATGTAATGTTCAAGAATTACTCCCTTATGGTCCTAACCTGACCTTACCAGCACTTCTTTCAGTTCGCATTAACTTTGTTTGGGAACCCTTTGAACTTATCTGCCCACTCATACATTTGTGTTCGACTCAAACAACTTTCACCATATTGAACTGCTAACCGACGGTGAATTTCGATTGGTTTCGACCCTTCTGCTGACAAAAGTCTAATGACACTCCGCTGGTATACGCTGGTGTAAACCTGTAACGTGTTTTCACTGAATACCAGCATTCTGTTCGTGAGGTAGGGTGCCAAACCATCTGATAATAGTTCTAGGACGCCACTTAAGAGGCACACGATTTGTCAAAGTTTTGTATTTTACTTTCTCTACACGTACTATGCACATAGTGAAAAGAGAAGGTATTGTGTTGCATCCAAGAATTTGATACCGAGATTTCATGGAAAATATATCTTTTGAGACCCTCTGAATCCAGAAAAAGAATTTTTAGAAAAATATCCTAGTGTGTGTGTGTGTGTGTGTGTGTGTGTGTGTGTGTGTGTGTGTCTGTGGAGGTCGATGGATTTTTTCGGGTGTAAAAATTCTGAGCATGGCTTCCTTCGGAAGGGAAGTAAAGCCGTGGGTCCCGTGTCGTAGATTTACGGCAGGTAAAAGAACCTCAAGCCTGATAGGAGAGGCCTCTGAGCAAAATTAAGCGGTCTTTCACGCCCAATTTAGAATGGGACGCTGAGAACCACAGCAGTTAAAGAGCGCCCATAAATAACACGCCATTTCCATTTTTTGTGTCTGAGGGCAGCATAGTTCAAAAACGAAAAGTCCGTTAAATACCAAACTTGGTATTTAAGTTCATTATCTTCCAAGGATGCGACGCGAAGATTTTTAAGAGAATCCCGCACCTCATCTTCCCTTTACGTGGAAAATTTTTCCAAAATTTTGATTTTCTCAAAAACGGCTCTAACGACTTTTATTAAAATATCGTATATCAAAGATATTTACATGGCAAATAAAACTATATCTTGAATTTTCTGGGAATAGCCTCTGAAGAGATGTTTATTCTGGGTGAATTTTGCAGAATTTTGTATAACTGGTAAACCGTATGAGATAGATAAATACTTACTTCACCAAAAATTTAGAGCTTGTTAAGATCCACAACTTATGTTATATACGTTTTTCGTGGAGTTGACCGTATTTTTATATATTCCTTGTTATTGGTTTCAGTTTTAAAATACTTATATTTTTCTCATACGGGAATGGTTTCCCTTCTACCTACAAGGAAGCAAGTAATGAGACCATTTCTGGTAGTTTCTATCTCGATTAGTGTGAAATAAATAGAAGAATAAGTTTATTACCAATAATTTGTTGCAGAGATGTATTGTGAATGGATTACATCAACTTTTTATACAACTTTTCCGGTTATTTATTGAATCGACCTTGTATACATCTTGTATAATAACTGGGCGTGTCATTGTATTTAAAACACTGCGACATAATATTATAAAAAGTTAAGGATCACTAAGTGTAAACCCTCTGCTACATTCCATTAAAAGACCCTTGATGGCAGAGAAAGTAGGATTTCACACGAGGTAAGGGGTGCGAACTCCATTTTGGCTGTCTCCTTAGGGTTGCAATCCATTATTACTGCACGTTTTCTGGACAGAGAACGCCACAACCTTGAAATCTGGAATGTGCACTGAAACGGCGTCTATCTTCTTTCTTACATATTGTTCTCACTTGATCCAGATACAAGTTTGTTTCTTACCTGCTGTGCTGAAGAGAGTTGATTCTTCTAATTTGTACTTCCTCTAACTCGTATGTAAAAAAATGAAATATGCAATAAGACATCCTGGGATCTGATTCCCTATACCAGGACGTATATTGCATATTTCTCACTTTTAAATTCTTGTCATTGCAGATGTTATTTGTATACTAATAACTAAAAATTAATTAATTAATACAAATTAAAGCAAATTAACATAAATATAGTAAGTAAAATAGATTCCAATCGTAAAACAGCTTTCACACACCTACTATTATTATTTACTGGAGTCCAATAACACAATTAACTGGTAACCAGTTATTTGCCCATAAAAGCCCATGTACAATGTACATAGTGGAAGTAAATATTGTAAGGTCCCCTCAGCCCGAAAAAAGAATTTTACAAAAAGATCCGTGAGTCTGTCTGAGTGACTGTGGAAAGCATAGCCCAAAAACGAAAAGACTACTAACAACAAAGTTAATATTTACAGTGCCTTCCAAGGATGCGCAACGAACTTTTAAAAAAAAAAATCTACCCACAACAAACTACCCTTTACATGGAAAATTTTGATTTTCGCAAAACTGGCTGTAACGTTTTGTATTAAATTATCGTATATTAAAGATATTCAGATCACAAATAAACTGTGTATTTTGCATTTTCTGGGAATAACCTCTGAAGGAATCTTTATTCTGGATGATTTTGCAGAATTTTGCATAACGGTTAAACCGTAAGATATAGACATACACTTACTACACAAAAATTGTGAGCTGACCGTTTTCGAGGTATTCCTTATAATTGGTTTCATTTTTAAAATACTTAAAAAACATTTCTCGTACGGGAAACTGTCAACTCCTGGCCATGCAAAGAAACAGATTTCAATCCCATTGCAACCACTTTTTAGAACATGTGACTGTCGGTTTAGCCTAGTGTATTCCTTTATCTCCCTTATAAGAAAGTAAGTAATAAGAACATTTCTGCTAATGTTTATTTCGATTAGTATGAAGTAGATAGAATAATAAGCTTATTAACAAGCACATATTACAGAGGTGTTGAGAAAGTCAAGTGAATGGAACACAGATTTTTCTTTTAAGTTTTCTCCAAAACATGATGGCCTGCAAACGAACCGCTCCCCCTTCCACTGGGCAATGACCATTAGCAAACAAAAGACGATCCTGTACTAGAGGCGAGAGCAACGTAGTAAAATCTGTTTCCTGGAGACTCTGCTTGTAAGTCGGGAATCGCACCTCAATTAAGGGACAGTAAGTGGAAGACTTTTCAACAGCGAGGGAAGGTTTCCAACCGCACACACCCTAATCACAAACTTTAAATTCAGGCCGACTTTGGAAGAGGAGTAGGGTAGGGTCATCATATTCCGAAAAATCTAATGTGTTTCATTCACATGACTTTCTCTGATCTCTACAACAAATTATAGTTAAAAAACTTATTCTTCTATTTACTTCATGCTAACCGTGAAAAAAATTAGCAGAAATGGTCTTATTACTTGGCTCCTTGTAAGTAGAAGGTAAATAAGCGAGTATTATATGCTAAAGCGATCGTCAAATCTTTTAAAAGCTGGTTGTTATGTGATTGAAATTCCTTTGTTTGTATGGCCAGGAGTACACAAATTACCGTATGAGGAAGGTATTAATTTAAAACTCAAACCAATAATAAGGAATATCTCAAAAACGGTCAGCTCCACGAAAAAAGTTTGTATGACATAAATTATGTTTTACCGAGCTCTACATTTTATGTTGTTTAAGTTTTTGTCTATCGTTTACGGTTTACCAGTTATGCAAAATTCCGCAAAATTCACTCAGAATAAGCATCTCTTATCTCTTCAGATATAGTTTTATTTGTCATGTAAATACCTTTAATATACGATATTTTAATAAAAATCGCTAGAGCCATTTTTGAGAAAATCAAAATTTTCGAAAATTTATCCACGTAAAGGGTAGATGGGGAGGGGTTTTCTTGAAAATCTTCGTGTCGCATCCATGGATGATACTGAACTTAAATACCAAGTTTGATATTTAGCGGACTTTTCGTTTTTGAGCTATGCCGCCCACACACACGGTCCTTTTTCTAAAATTGCTTTTTTTTTTTTGGATTCAGGGGGTCTGAAAACATAAATTTCCGGTGAAATCTCGATATGGAATTTTGGGTGCAATACAATACCTTCTCTATATACTATGTACATAGCACGTGCAGGGAAGGTAAGCAATACGTATTGCATCATTTCCCACATTGGGTTTACCCCTGTCTGGCGGTTGGTTATGCAGCTTGTACAGCAGACCCGTTTCTAATCTCTACAGACCACTTCAGGAAAATTGTTGAGGAGGCGAAGTCTCTGGCTTTGGAAGTCAGGAAGGCAGAAACAGCCTTGACCTCTAAGTCGCCGCCTAAGTTACAATGTAACAAAATGTAATAAAGCGTGTGTGATCTGGTTTCCTGACGTTTATCAGCGTCACCTTTGAACTTGTAATGTTGTGAACAAGTGGGAAGGCCAAGTCTGATAAATAACATCAACACTAATCAGTGACGTTTCAAATTAAGTTCACAGATAAGGGAGACGCGTCATTAGCCCCCTTCTGCCAATTACAGCTAATCCAAACACTGTCCTGCGGTAGTATTGTAATTAGAATGCCGATATACCGAGTGGAAGGGAAATCATTACAGTGATTTAAACCAGTGATAGATCACAGTATTTGAAACACATTTTGTATCTCACGTTTTTATCTCCGACAATTTCCTAAGCAGATAATTTCGTTTTTTTTTTTTTTTTCGAAAACAAGAGACAGACAAGCTAGCAACGCTGCAGGTTGTGTGGGTGTCACTTGCACTAGACCAGTACATAAACATGCCTCACTAGGACGTTGAAGGCATTCCTTCCGTTTTCACTATGTGAGTGTTGGCCATTCAGAATGCCAGTTGCACTCGTTATCCTCACCCTGCGTCGTGTTTGCAAGCGGCCGACGTGTTTACTTACAGAAGCCGGTTCAGATCCCTGAGCAATCTCAAAGCAACGTTGCCTTGTTACTTCACGTCTGAAAACGTTGCTGGGAATAATCCTTTAATTCTTTTAAGCTATTAATTATTTCGAAACCCTGTGTGAAGTCCCAAATTCCTAACGAAACTACGTTACTCTACGTACCCTACAAGTAACAAACCATTATCTTCGTACATTCTTGTGGAATTACGATCCCATTTGGAACAAAAACCACTTATTTATTCGAAATCAGCTGATCAAAGAACAAAGTGCTATTAGTCTTTTTTTTTTTTTTTTTTTTGCTTTTAATGCTTCTATGAAGCACATATTAGAAGGAATGTAGGTGTGATCAAAAAATAAAGGGAATTTATTTTTCTTAAATAATCTTTGTCTATGTATTTACTTCAACTTTGTGTTCTTCAAAATAAACTCCTGCAGATATAGTACACTGGTGCCAGCACTTCTTCCTATCTTGGAAGCAGCTCTGGAACTCACTTCTCCTTATAGTGTTCAACTACATCAGCGATTCTCTTTTTAGCTCACCTATAGCGGCTAAACGACGTCTTTTGATGTTCTCTTCAGCCTCCGGAATAGAAAGAAGTCGCAGAGGGGCCATGTCCGGTGAATAAGGTGGCTGAGGCAACATAACCTTTCTGGTTTTTGCCAAAAAGATCACGAACAAGGGTTGAGGTGTGAGCAGGAGCACTATCCATTGAGTGTTTCGGAAAAATTCTGGTCGTAGACGGCGCATAACTTCTAGGTAGTATTCCTTATTGACTGTATAACCATATGGCGGAACCACTTCTTTGCATCTTCCACACTGTCCTCAGTAATTGATGTGTTAGGCCGCCCAGAGCCTTCTCAACCCTCTTTGAAACGTCGATACCACTCGAAACCCCTTGTCTTCGAAAACACGTATGATCCTTTTAACTGTCAAAAATAAACTAAGTATTTAAAACAGCTGAAAATGAGAACATGCATCAGGAAGATGTATACCTACAAGGTAAAAAAAAGTTTAGATAATCAGTTGTACAAAACCTGCGAAATTTAAAAATTTCCGTTATTTTTTATCACGTATGGTATTCATACTTTATCGCCCACTACGGTATTTAAATATAATACATATTCATCATTAGGGATAGCATTCTTAGGGACCGATAGAGTGACACATGCGGATACCAGTTGCATACCTACAGAGTAGAGACAGACCTGCATTGGCGACTGCACGCGCCGCATGTAAACAATCTATAGTAACGCTTGGGGAACGTGGCTCAACGCAGCAGTATACTAGGTTGTATATTACAATACCATTTTACAGGAAATTAATACCTTTGATGATAATGCATGTTCTTCAATTAATATTGTAAAATCTCTTGCTTCAAATGGATTGCATGAAGATTTGCAATTCATATATAAGAACTCTGTAGATATATCTACGACAGTAACACAAATTTGGAAACGCCGAACATTGAAATGCCTCGAGCCCTGAAAGATGTCGATCAACTTGTGCAAGCAATTAATCAGAGACCCACGACACCTGTTTTAGACCGTGTGAAAAAAAAAAAAAAAAAGTGAAGCCAGTGTTTGGAAAAATACCTGACTTTCAATAATGCGTGAAATGCGAAATGTGCTAGAGGTGTTGCTATGGAAATGTTGCTGATGGAGTATCTTACCCTATAGTCGGTGATGCGGCCTATTTCCGTTTTTCTCCAACCACATCTTGTGATGTGGAGCGAAACTTTTCACAATGTAAAGCCTGTTTACGTGCCCATTGGAGACGATTAACATTTGAGACGTTACGAATCTACGTTGTGCATTGTCATTTAAGTATCTTGAGAGAAAATGAAACCGATATTGATGCTGATGACTAGTTGCACAACAGCAATTGAAAGTACATAAATATTAAAATTGTTAGTTTCCGTATTTATGTTTACCACCCACCCAACCTCAATTACCTTCCACTGCTAGTGAAAACATCACAGTATACCACTGCCCCATTTTCCTTCTATTAGTACCACTACGTACGCATTGCACTGTCAACACATCACAACTATATACGATGCTGCGCTAACTTCGATTCTGTCCCGCTATCGGTCCCCGAGGTGCTATCCCTAGTCATAAATCCAGGATATATACAACTAACATCAAAGCTGTAATTTGTTGCAAATCTGGATATGCATAATAATCAGAGGTACATGTTTAACGCTAGTGTGCAAACCCTAAAACCGAGCCAGGTGCCTCAGGCGTTTCGTCTGGGACTGGCATTCGGGAGGTCCGGGTTCGCTCCCTCTGACAGCGCACTCTGGCCGCTGTTATCCTGGGGCAGTTTAGGCGAATGCTGGGGTGCTGGATATCTACCACGGCTCCTTTTCCTTCATTCCTTTATTTCATTTCCCTTGTTCATCTTTCAGGTCGACGCAGGTGTGGCTTGAGGCTTTGCAGGCAGATGGCTCGGTTTCTTGCTGCGAGTGAAACTCTCTTCCCCCTGTTCGAGGCTAGGTGTCGTTGTAGTAGCATTGGTGCGCAAGGGCTGCCATCTAGTGACACTGTTAGGGGCTTCCGTACGTCTCTGCGCTTAGTTCCGTCATTTCCTGTGTGCTGGCCTGTGTTTTCTCTTCTTTTAAATAATGAGTGGCGCAAAACTACTTGCGTCATCAGCGCCTGCAGCCTCCCCTCCTTTTACCCCTTCCACCAGTGGGGAGTGATAGGCTGCAATAGATCAATACTTGGTCACAGTTGTCGAGGTGTCCCCCGCCGCGAAAATACTCATACGTGATACAAACCCTAACCCATAAACCGAAGCTTTGTACATAAATGTAAAGCCGCGTAAGCTTTACTAATTTTTACTTTCTCCAAACGTATGTACAGTGTACGAAACAGGTAGAGAATGTTTTGTATTCCAGCCAAAAATTCGATGCCGATATTTCACTGCAAATACTTGTTTTAAGCGTCCCTGAATCCCTAAGAGCATTGTTAGAAAATGGTCCGTGTGTGTCTCTACACAGCATATCTCAAAAACGAATAGTCAGTTAAATACCAAATTTGATATTTAAGTTTAGTATCCTCCAAGGATACCATACAAAGCTTTTTCGGGCCCTCTTTATGAAAGATTTTTTGAAATATTCGATTTTCAAAAAAATGGTTTACGATTTTGATTAAAATGTCATGAATTGCAGAGGTTCACGTGGCAAATAAAATGCATATTCTGAATTTCTTGGGAATGGCTCCTGAAGTATTTTTCATTCTGAATGAATTTTGCATAACTGGTAAACCGTAAGAGATAAAAAGAAACAATTCTCGTTAAAACATTTTCTTTTTTTTTTAACCAATCGCTTGAAAGATATTTCCTGTTGTCTTCCATTTTAAAATACTTAAAACTTTTCTGAAACGGGAAGTTCTTATCCGTTTCACATCTCTGTTGTTTTAGTCCTGTCCATGCAAAGAGAATTTCAATGACAATCTCTCATAGCAACAGCTTTTAAAACATTTGACAATCGCTTTAGCCTTGTGTATTCCTTTATCTTCATTCTACTTTTAAGCAACTAAGTAATAAAACACAATTTCTGGTAATCTTTATCTTTATTAGTAGTATACCGATAAAAGACTCATTTTCTGCAAGAATAGTTTGCAAAATAAATAGAGAAAGTCATGTGAATGGAACACTTTAGAGTTTTATTACTACGAGGACCATTCAGAAAGTGACAGACGATTTGGCATAACTAAATAATAATGAAAGATATCAAGACAAAAATGTATTTACAAAGTTACAGTACCTTACTCTATTTTTCAACGCAATCGTCAGTGCTATCAAGGTATTTATTGTCACGTGGTACCGGGTTTTCAACGCAGATGTCCTCTTTCATCGCTAAAGATCTGAGCCAAGATGTCACTACACTTTGAGGTCTTCATGGCTGGGAAATATTCTCCATCCAAAAGTCATGTACGGTGTCCAAAGTGAAACACCGGTTTTTCTTAATTCCTTTATCAACATTTGCTTTCAACTCCATAACGATTGAGAATTTCCACTCCGGGCTTTTTCGCACACACTGGCTCATCCTTGATTACTCGTGAACTATGCTCCATTTCCTCACTGAAGACTCGTTCATTGCATTATCACTACACACTTGCGTTATTTGCATATACAATTCGATTGGCCTAACATTTTGTGCATTCAAAAACAAAAACGAATAAGCTCTTTGGTGATAAACAAGTATGACATCGGCATTGAAAAACTGGTACCACGTGACGATAAGTATCTTGACAGAATGGAGATTGCGGTGAGAAATAGAGTAAGCTACCGTAACTTGGTAAATAAAGGTTTGTGTTGATAACTGTCGTTATCATTTAGTTATGCTAAATCGTCTGTCACTTTCTGGATGGCCTCGTATTATTATTTGTTGAAATGAAATTCAGAAATGCCTTGCTTTAGTGAGGTAATGTGGCTGTAGACATTAAATCAGACGTAGTCGGTATGGTTGATGCGAATTTTACTATATTAACGCCCGCCCTACCCGTGGGCAGTAGCACAACTCACGATATTTCCATTGTCAGGCAGCTGCATTCATTTCATCACGATTCGTTTGTGGTATTACATAACCGAGGCCATGCGCAGCATCTTGCTATATTTTACACGTTCACTATGAGAAGGTCTTGCATGGAAATCCCGACAATAGTAAACTATACCAATGAGGGCCATCCAGAAAGTGACAGATGATTTGGCATAACTAAACAATAACGAAAGTTATCAACACACAACTTTATTTACAAAGTTACAGAACCTTACTCTATTTCTCAACGGAATCTCCATTCTGTCAAGACATTTACTGTCGAGTGGAACCAGTTTTTCAATACCGATGTTAGCCTTTTCTACCGCCGTTTCTTTTTAATACAAAACATGTTTGGCCAATCAAATTTTATAGGCATACAACGCAAGTGCATAGTCATAGTAAAATGCACGAGTCTCCAGTGAGGAAATGGCGCATAACTTACGAGTAATCTAGGAGTCAGTGTGCACAACGACCGGAGTGGAAGTTCATCAGGCGTTACGGAGCAGTTGAAAGCAAATGTTGATCAGTGCTTTACCTTGGACACCGTACATGACTTTTTGGCTGGAAAAGTTTTCCAACCGATGAAGACTTCAAAGTGTACTGAAATCTAGGTTCAAAATTTTAGCGAGAGACGAGTATTGAAACACCGGCACAACGTGACAATAAATACCTTGATAGTAATAGCGATTACGTTAAGAAATAGAGCAAGGTACTGCAACTTGACAAATAAAGTTTTGTGTCGATATCTTTGGTTATTGTTTAGTTATGTCAAATCGTTTGTTTCTTTCTGGATGACCCTCGTAATTTAACGCAATTGACCGTCATTTTCTTTCAGAAGGTCTGGGAAAATGTTTACAGATTATACTCTAAAGATTATACATTTAACTCTAAAGATCTGTAGAGTTGCATATACTCACGCACATGGAACGGAACTGTTTATGTTGGTACTGATCAAACCACGCACAACCTTCTAAAAACGTGACTTCTTTTTACTTTCTCTACATGCACCATGTGCATGGTGTATAGAGAAGGTATTGAATTGCACCCAAAAATTCGATACCGAGACTTCACCGGGAATATATGTTTCGAGACCCCCTGAACCCAAAAAAGCATTATTAGAAAAATGTCCCAGCGTGTGTCCGTCTGTCTGTCTATCTGTCATTCAGTGGGCAGCATAGCTCAAAAACGAAAAGACCGTTAAACACCACATATGGTACTTAATTTTAGTATCTTCAAAGGGTGCCATAAAAAATTAAAAAAAATCCCCCACCCCCAACTACCCTTTACATGTGAACATTTTCGAAAGTTTTCATTTTCTCAAAAATGGCTCTAACGATTTTGATTCAATTATTAAAGATATTTACATGACAAATAAAATTTAGATCTTAAATTTTCTGGGAATAGCCTCTGAAGAAATGGGCATTCCGGAGGAATTTTGCGGAATTTTACATAACTGATAAACCGTAACAGATAGACAAAAACTTACTTATCATAAATATAGAGCTCGTTAAAACACATAATCTATACTACATAGATTTTTTCGAGGAGCTCACCTTTTTGAGATATTGTTTATTATTGGTTTCAGTTTTTAAATCTGTATACCTTTCTCATACGGAATTAGTCACCTCCTTGCCACATAAACAAAGGCACTTCAATCACAAAGCAACCAGCGTTTAAAGGATTTGACTATCACTTTAACCTATGGTACTACCTTATTTCCCTTCTAATTTCAAGAAAGCAAGTGATAAAACCATTTCTGCTATTTTTTTTTTCTCGATTAGCATGAAATAATCAGAGGAACAAGCTTTTTAACACTAGCTTATTGCATAGATATAGAGAAGGTCATTTGAACGGAACACACCAGACTTTTTTAAGCATAATTCTAGCGACTGAGTCGGCAGGGTAATTTACCTCCCCTAAAACACAGCCCAACTTCCGAAGCGTAACATATTAAACCAATTTAATCTTATAAAACCATTTGATAAGCACTAGTTTGGCGATTTCCTTTCGATAACGGTCATTAAACCTTAATCTCCATGTCGCTAATGAAAGCTTTCTTAATGAACTATCAAGCGACCGCATGTGAGATTTGTAGTGGACAAAGCGGCGCTGGGGCGGGTTTTCTCCGGGTACTCCGGTTTCCCCCACCATCGCATTCCACCGGTGCTCCATCAGCATTCATGTATCATCAGTTTCACCGCCTGCAATGCCATAAGTAATTAAAGCGGGCGTTAAACACTACAAAAAAAAAAAAATAATGAACTATACCGAAATATTTTCGTAGAATATGTAGATTACTTAAATAAGCAATTTGAGATAGGAGGCATATGGCCTGTTTATTGAAATTTCGAAGTAACGGCCATAAGTTTCTGAAGTGCCAGTACGGCACGTATCGCGGCACTTCGTCTGGAATGAAAAAAAATAATAAAAAACATTTACTCTATGCCAGGAATTGAACACATGACCTCTGGGATAGCAGCTTCCCGCGTTACGCATTAAGGCACCAGAGCAGTTGTAAAACGCCTCCAGAGTAGGCTACATAACTCAAGAACGTAGTTAATGAATGCTCAGTGTCGCACTGTCAAGTAATTAGTTCGAGATTTTACAGATTTTTGCGACATTAAATCTTAAGAACGCTAGTAACGAGCTGCTAAAATCGATTTTTCTATACTCGGGCAGCAGTTTTAAAGAACCATTTTTTCAACCTGCTTTGCTGTAACACCGACTTATCAGCACCTGATACCCACATGTTTAACGCTATGTAGTTGCGTTATGTTTATCCGGGGACCATGCATCGCCGATCTCAAATTGCTTATATCAGTCACGTGCACCATCTCCCAAATTATTTCGGTGTAGTTCATTAACACCTGTATATGTAAGTGTCGTAGCTGTCGTACAGTGTAAATAATTGTTAAGCTGTTCCTCTAGAAACCCGAATTATGTTGTAACTGGTTTAGCCATTCTTTGAGTAACGGTAGAAGCCAAAATACTTCACAGAACTGACATGCGACCCATCCCTTCTTTCCACAACGATTATAACATCCTACGTTGGTTAGCTCTTTTTTTATTTATTTTTTTTTATTTTAAATACAGTTCCGGAGTCTGATCGGGACTCCGGCGCTGTATACCCTACTTTTTATTTACTGTGATTACTGAATTTCTGTTTTACTTTTTACACACACATACACAAACATATAACAGCCATGCCCAAGGCGGGACTCGAACCCACGATCCCCTGCGCTGCGAAACGCCAAAGCGAGACGCTTTAGCGAGCGCGGCCATGGGGACCGCCGCTCTTAAGAGGGGCGTTCAATAAGTCGTTAGAAAAGTATAGAAAAACAAATTATTTTTGGTGTATATATATATATATATATATATATATATATATATATATATATATATTATTTTTCAACATAATCTCCTTTTAGCTCGATATATTTCCCCAACGTGTTTCCCCAACTATTTTAAGCCCTCCAAAAAGTAGGATTGCTGAGCTCCTAAAAATAGGCAACAATTTGGGAGATGACCTCTTCGTTAGACGTGAATCGTTTTTCGCCGAGTCACCTTTTCTAGTTTGAAAACATAAAAAAGTCACTAGGGGCCTAGTCTGCTAAATATGGTGGATGTTGCAGTAATTCGAAATTTAATTCTACAATTTTCACCATAGTAACCGCGCAGGTGTGCACCCTTGCATTGTCTTGTTGGAAGAGAATCTTTTCTTTGCCAGATGAGGGCGATTTTTCCTGATTTCTTCGTTCAACCGGTGTAATAACGTTGCGCAGTACCCTCCATTTATCATTCTTCCTTTCTGTAAGTAATCAATGATTCCACGTACATCCCAAACAACCAGCACCTAACCTGCAGATTTCGTCATCTTTGCCTTCTGAGGAGCCGGTTGGCCTTCAACAACCCACAGTTTCGACTGTACCTTTGTCTCTGGAGCTTAGTAGTGAATCTCTGTTTCATCCACAGCTATGTATCGACGTAGAAAGTCGTCAGGATTGCGACGGAAAAGTGCCAAACCAGTTTCCAAATCGATCACACGACTACGTTTGCTCTCCATTGAGAGCAAACGAGGCGCCCATCTTGCCGATATCTTTTTCAGACCCATTTTTGGCGAAAATTTGAGAGCACTGTGTCTTGTGATATGCTTGTATCCTCTTATTATTTCACGAAATTTAATTCGTCGATAATTTAAAACCATATCCTGGAGTTTGTCAATCATTTCCGAGTAAGTGACTTTTACTGATGTTTAACATTTGGGGATGTACGGCCACGTTTAAATTCATTTATCCAATTGTAAATTGTTGCAAATGCAGGAGCAGATGTGCTATGAACTTAATCCAACTCGGCTTTAATTTCTTTCGATGTTAAGTCTTTTAAATAGAAGCATTTAATCACCTCACGAAACTCGTTTTATTCCACATTCTAAATAAGCATGAGATTGTTCATTCCATCTCCTACGGCATCGCAACCACTTGACGGATACAGCTGAAACTTTTAACTGTCATTTAGTACGAGACGACGGTTACTACATGCAAACTTTTTTTCGGTACTACGAATGTAATAGCTTGGATTTTCTAAGGACTTATTGAACACCCCTCGTATGTGCCCGTTTGTTTTTCAGGCCAGACACTTTTACCGGCTGCGGGGAGTCAAAGTTTGGTTACCAGAAGGTGGAATCCTTTCAGAGAGAAAAACACTGTCACAATGTGTGGAAATGGGCCATGTTTATGCACGCAAGTGCACCTAAGATAGATTCAAGTGTTAACCGTCTTTTTTGAGGTATCTAACACACATTTGTGTGATTCTATAGACATCTGCTAGGCTCTATTTGCAAAAATATACAGGTGAAAAGAGTACTGTATATACAAAACGTTCCGACAGTCCATAGGCGCAAGAGAGGGGAAATGAGGAGAAGTGGTGACAGTGGTGGGGGACCACTCACAGCAGGTGAACTTCACCTCCCTTATTACGCAAGTGGGCTGGTAAGGACTATGCGCATGTACGGCAGCAGTCGGGGAATCTCAAGACGTTTTGTGGAATCTGTGTTTATAAATGTGACTTCTATTGCAGAGTAGCAAAGAACAACACTGTCGTCAAAAATGGCTTCATTATCCTTTTCCACCCGTCTCAAGAAAACAACAAACAAAGAAAACTGAAATATTAATGTGTACTTTAAGGACAACAAAATTCATGGTGAATACCGAATTGCAATAGCAATTGGTTTAGTCGGTCATGGTTTATATGTTAGAAAACACACGCGTGCACGCACGCGCACACACAACATACAAATTTTGCATATTCTAACTTTAATCCAGGTAGTTTTTTTCTATGTATGTATCGCAATTATTTATCAAACAAATACTACGGGAAATTTTTCTTTTATTTTATGCATTATTCCTTTTTTAGATTTTCTTTGAGCGGTATAATTAAGTAATTATTTCGTACCAGATGTTACGAGGACGGGAGAGAGCGGAACATGGATTGTGGTTATCTGAAGGTCGCCTCCTTAGCGCGGTGGTAGCGCGGCTTCGGAGACCTAGGTTCGATTCACGGTAGCAGCGTGGGGAATTTTCCCTCGCTGGGAGACCTGGTCCGGAGTGCACCCAGCCTCGTGAGGTCCCTGGGGAGGGGCAATTGATCAGCTACTTGATTGAGAAGTAGCGGCTCCAGACAGCACACATACACACATGCACACATACACACGTGCACACATATACGCACATACACACATGCACACACATACACACATGCACACATTTACACACATGCACACATACACACCTGCACACATACACACATGCTCACATACACACATGCACACATACACATACACACATGCTCGCATACACACATGCACACATACACATACATACATACATACATACATACATACACACACATACACACGCGTGTCCCTGAATTCAACCGCACCGTTTGGCGGGATTGTAGAGGGGTCCTAGATAAACAGTTTGAAATAGGGAACCTATATTTCCTTTTGCCAAATGTCAAAGTAATGGCATGTTTTCTGGATCGCACAACAATGTCCGTAAATTAAAATATGTGAACGTGTGTGTTCTATTTTCATTCAGAATGCCTCGTTTGTATGCCGGTAGTCGAAGGAATACAGTATTGGTGCTCAATCCATACGATATTTGGCATTAGTGGACACGCAACTGTGGCCAAATTGCCTGTTGATTTCAGGTCATGTGTAGTTAGCTAGAACTCTCCGCTACAACATACTTGTGGCTGAGTCCTTATAGCGCTCGCTGGTCGTCAAATTTGGACCGCTCTCTGAAGTTTTCCTTCTTTCATTTTCTTGTTTTTCTCAAAGAGATACACAACTTGAGCAGCACTAAAACACTTAGTTTATATTTCTGAAGCCAAGATGATAAACTCTTCAGTACTAATTACTTTCAAAATACCAAATGATATCTGTAATTTTCAAAGAACCTCCGTGGATTAATACAATAAAATAATTAGGTTAGTTGAAAACATTAATGTAATGTGTGATTTGAAACGGAGTAACTGAACCATGTTTTTGAGGCGGAATAAAAAGCCTGAACAGGGACGCTTTGCATCTATCCGCATGTAGATACTACGCCGTTTTAACCACTTGAGCTACTAAGGTTGTGCGAATATGTGCTTCTGAAAGTCTCGTCTAAAGCCTATGCATGATTACTGTGAGCACTTCTGTGCTCGTGTACCTTTTGGTGCCACATGGCACCCTTGCGCATGCTTAACAACTTCGCTTGCCAGATGGCCGTTGAATCAGATGAACAATTACTGACACGAACTTTAGCAGCTTGCGGTGAGGTTAACAATACTCCTGGAATTAACCTCCTAAAATACCTCAGACAATGGAGACAACAAAAAACAAAGGCAATGATGGAAGCTTGAATCTTCATCTCCCTCACCTACTTGACCCGATGCCCTCAAGCTTACCATAACGATAAATAACGCCACTATGTCTACGCTCTTTGAAATCCGGGTGCTTACGTTACGGTCCACTTCGGTTTGATCACTGGCGTGTAACCCTTAATGCACTTTATGCTGTAGCAAAGAATTTGGAACCCAAAGCCTATAGGTTCCCTATCTCAAAGTTTATCTTAGACCCCTCCACAATCCTGCCACTTTGTGGCCGAATTCTGGGACAGCCTATGTGTGTGTATGTGTGTGTGTTTATATCTTCCTAAAGAAACATTTTATTTTGCGTTAGTGCAAATTATTCTAAACCAGACATCTGAAGGTCTCCTATATATGGTTGTGACTCCCGCCATGTTACGATGACATGCTAAAAGCCAAACAGCGCCTCTCCAGTGCAAGTGCCTTACTGTTGGCTGTCTTCTGCTAGCAGCCCCCTGCTCAGTCGAACTGATTCTAGCTAACTGTGCACATCATTGTCATCAAATCCTGAGAAAATGTCAAATGACGGTTTGCTGTTGGAGCTCGTTGAACCGTGATGCAATCCTCGGCTATGTGGGCCGTTCAATAATTCTTCACCAGAAAAATAGATTTTTACAACGGTATCGAGTCTTTGCAAATAAGTTATCTTAAACTTCATGCTTAAAAACTAATAACAATGTTTGGAATCACCTATGTGTGTAAACAGGACATTGCTGGCCATGAAGATTTTAAAAATTTGACATAGAACAAAAATTAACGGATAGCAACCTAAAGAATAGTTTACGCATTTACATTTTTAAGAACTTCAGATCAGATCGTCGCCAAAAGTAAGCAAAATGTTTACGTTATGTAAAGTAATTTGCTTTTCAATACAGCACTGTGTAGGTTATGTTAACGTATTGTAACCAAGTTTGAACAGTAAACATATGTATATTATTACTTTTTCACTTTACTACCACAAAGTAGGCAGAGAAGGTATTGAATTCCAACCAAAATTCGATATCAACATTTCACCTGAAGTATAGTTTGAGGTCCCCTGGGCCCACAAAAGGCATTTTAGATATGTGTGTGAAACGCATAGCTAAAAAGAGTCAGTTAAACACCAAAACTTGAAATTTAACTCCAGCATTCCAAGGATGCGATAAAAAGGGTTTCAAGAAAATCCTCCCACCCCAAACTACACTTTTACATGGAAAATTTTTGAATTTGTTTTTCAAAAATGGCTGCAAAGAAATTTGAATGTCTTGTAAACATGTTTTAGGGGTCCTTCAGAATACTACAAATGCAGGAAGCATATTCGAGGCAGGAAAAGTGTAAGGGAATTAGTAATTGAAAGGGTACTAAAATATGTATTTAGAATCCAGGAGCTACCTAAAGGTGATTTATTAATGTGTGTTTGAATTTTTAAAAAAACTCGGAAGCAGAGAAATACATAGTTTGGGAAAACCAAAGAAGTGTTAATGATAAATAGTCTAGGGGATACGTAGGCTCCAGGACACAAATAACTGAAGGAAATTTGGAAAATAATAAGAGAAAGGCTGCAGCATATGCGTGGGAAACGTTACACTCACAAACACTTACTTAGTTTTTACAAGGAATGCAAACATGAATCAGAGAGAGTTATGTCTTAACGTTTGTGAACAAAACGAAAGAGAAGAGATTGTGGTTTCAATTGGGAATATGAAAATTAAGAAATGAAAGGAAGAATGTGATGAAGGAAATTTGCCCAATATGTAATAGTAGGGAAAATGTGATAAATATATTCTTAGAATTTCAGGTACAGATCAGCTGATCTGCAGAAAATGGCTAAATAGGAAAAAAGAGTTAACAGTGAGAAAAACTTTGAAAAACCAGTTGGAACTAAAAAAATGTTGGCATATTTTTATGGAAGGAAGAAACAAACGGAAGTGGTCAGTGGACAGAGCACTTGAAGGATAAGTCTTTTGGAAATAAAATGAAATGCTGTAATTGTTATGGTTTTGTGTATCGTCTGGTGAATGGCTAGGGCCAATATCAGCCAAACACGTATGTGCCACTACCAACAACAACAATAATGGTTCTGATTAAAATACTGTAGGTATATTACAGATGTTTACATGACAAATAAAATGTATATCTTTAATTTTCTGGGAAGAGCCTCTGAAGACCTCTTCACTGTGGATTAATTTTGCTTAACTAATATGCAAAAAATTACTACACAAAAATGAAAATCTTATTAAAACACACAATTTGTATCATACTTTTTCTGTAGAGTTAACCGTATCCAAGTCATTCCTTCTTATTAGTTAGAATTTTAAACTAATTTAACTTTCTGAAACGGGAGGTCATCTTTCGTTTCTTTTCTCTTTTTTTACACCTGGCCGTGCAAAGCGCACCGAACTTCAAGTGAATTGTTTCACATAGCGACTCACTTTTTAAAAGATTTGACGATCGCTTTAGCATGTTGCCCTATTTCTCTCCTACTTAGAGAACTAATACAATCTAATGTCTATCTCGATTACTGCGATGTAGATAAAGGAATAATCTTTTATAACGAGAGTTTGGAACACATCAGACTTTTCGTATAAAGGTAAACATATTTACCTTCTCCCTCGCTTGACTCTGGACATAGCTCTTTTTTGCACAAGTACAAACTTTTAACTACACAGTTAGTGTCCACCATCTTTAGAGGAAAGCTGAATGTTGTTTTCCCCAGCTTCCTTCTCTGGTGGCCGAGGAAGTTCCTTTTTCATGTTGGAAGGTAACTGTGCTGACCATTCCACCACGGGGTACGGCCAACTGCGCAATAATGAGGGAATTCGGGGCGCACAGTGAAACGATAGAGTACAAAATCAGAGCAGTTAAATATTGGATGAGAATCGTTCACGGAAACCAATCTCTAATTGGACAGTCTGCTACCGTGAACAGTTGAGAATAAAAGGTAATTCGACGTGGGCACCAAAATTAAAGAAAGGTTTGGAAACCATGTTTGGATGGTGGGGCAGGCAAGAAGACGGAGTATTTGGAGAAAAATTAAGAACCACCACTGTGATACTGACGACAGCAAATAATTGCGAAGGTTCCATTTGAAGTTTTGTCTAGGCTGAAATCGGAGTGAGGTATTGAGCAATATATCACAACAGGTACCAAACCCATTAGGCAGGGGCTCGTGAGGATTAGAGCAGGAGCATGGCTCTTGATAAAAAACTGACGAGAATACCATGAGAATCTGCCCAATTTGCGAGGACCCATATCTTGGCAAGATGTAGGGGTACGGAGGAATGGAGGGAAAAGTATTTACAGCGATCGTTTACCACCGTGAATGAAGAGTTAGAAGCATGTCGGACGCTACTGGCAGGCACCGAAGACGCGGACGAGCTAGGTAAATTTCTACTTAAAACGAGACAGCTGAGATCTGAGAATGCTGATAATAGGGGGCGATAAGAACAGCTTAAAAATAGATAATGTTTTACATATATCATTATCTATTTTATATTAAACTTTTCGGTCAGTTTTGTCATGGTGCTAGTATATTATCTTAGGTATATATATTTCTTTCTCTTACGTATATACATATAGGGTACATTAGTACATCGGAATATGGTTTATTTTGTGTTGTAAATTTAAGTTACTGTATTTGAATATTTCTTCCTTTTATTTTCGTGTTTAGTCTTTTATTTATTTATTTTTTGTTTTTACATTTATATAACCCCCTTTAACATCTAAGGTCATTGCACTTGAAACAACTCGTTGTCCGTAGGTTCTTTTTATTCATTTATTCATTTTATTTTCCAACACACACACACACACACACACACTCACATACATACTTCCAGACTCTGTGTGGGATAGGGAATAATTCTGGCAAAAGAAAAATTCCCCACCCCAGCCGGGAATCGAACCCGCGACCTGCGGGAGAGAAGTTAGCTCGCTGACCACTCGGCCACGAAGGCAGTGTTTCACCGTTTTGTTTTTTAGTATTTCTTACTACTTTGCATTTTACAAAAGCACGTACGGCCTGTGGATCCGTGCGACTGATGGTATTTCAATAAATGCACTTATTAAACCCTCTGTCCAAACGACTAGTAAGTTTGCGCACACAGTGTGAAAGAAAGGCCTAACCCTATCTGCTATACCGCAGAACGTGTCATGCAGACTTCCAGCTATCAGTGATGGCAGTGACCTTGGCATCCCTGTTCTAAACGCCTCTCGGAGCTTCGGGAGTGGCCGTGTTTTACAATTTTCTTACTGAAAAGTCCTTTTCCTTCTTAAGGTTTAATGGAGAGTCGAAATGCCAACGTTAATGTTTGAGCCATTTTCTCAGCAACTATTTAACATAATGAGCTAAACCTTTCAACTCATATTCAGCAATAGCTTTACAGTTGACTAATGAAAAATAAGAGTACATCTGTTGATTACAAGGAAAGGTGTGAATTTTTAAATAAAGCTCTTAGAATGTTATTGAAAAATTAAGGTTTTTAAAAAAATAACTATTCCATATATGTACATAAGAATTGCATTAAAATAAATCCTATTTATATGCAAATGTGTGGTAGAAATTTCAGCCCTTAGTGTCAATTTGTTGCTGAGATAATGGGGCATTTGAATAGACAATTTTACTTCTTCAGAAAATGCTTTCAGACATAACTAAATTAATCTAACTTTCCAAACACAACTTCGAAACGCTCACATTAAGGGCAAATGAGCGTTATGTCAATACCGCGAACTTTGTGATCAAAATAACAAGAAAAAACATTTCTTCTCTAACACTAAGTTATCGATGTTTAACAAGTGAGTAGCAAAATGTTCCAAAAACTACTACGCAGGTTTATTTTCAACAATATTTAAAAGTATTTACAATTTGCGTACCTCTGTGAAATGTATAGGTACTAATATGAGCGGGAGATTCGAAATATTCATATGCAATAAAAACACGAAAATGGAAAAAATTTAGAAAATTCCATTTCGACTTTGCTTAAAGTTTTGTGTAAAGGCGTTAATAAGATATGTTATATATAAAGGAGGCACGGTTTACTCGTATAATTGGTGTGTTCAATATTCCAGTAATAAAAACTACAGCTTGATGGTCTTCTGTCCCAAAATATAGGATAAGATAGCTCACATTAGGGAGAGTAGTAACCAAACTTACTATGCCAGGTGGCCCACCTGCCCCGTATTTTACGTGTGTAGATACACCTCCGTGCGTTAAAAGTGTTGCAGAACTCAACGGGGCTATTTCAAGTACATGTGTTGCATCTATGAATTTGGAAAAGCCACAATATGTAAGATTCTTATTGAAATGTATAATTTATCTAATTGAAATATTGAATATATACACAATGAAAGTGATATTTTCTCCGTGTATCAAAATTCTAACTGGCATGTTTATTTAAATAATAACTCATTGTTCTAATGAGGCAGCGATGCAATTATAGAAATATGTAAGTCCAGTTTTACAGTAAATGAGCTTATAAGCAGATCAGTCATACAATGTACACACAACGTAGCGAAGGTAATGTATTCCAGCCCAATAGTCAATACTAACATTTCAACGAAAATTCATGTTTTGTGGACTCACGAGTCCAAAAATAACCGTGTGATTGCACGTTTGGATGCTGATGGGGTTTCATTAGACAGCAGTTACATGGATTCTGCACTTTATTATTATTATTATTATTATTATTATTATTATTATTTTATAACCATATAATGAATAACCTGGAACGAATGGTCGGTCCGTAGCCAGACATGAGCGAGAGGATATTGATGATATGAAACAATGCAAGCGAGACGGATGATAGAAAATGTGATGCTGGAGTAATTGGTGGAAGAGACAGGGACAGAATAAGGAGAGAGTGGGTGTGAATGAAGTAACAGAGCAGGGAGTGAGACAGGTACAGAGAGAGAGAGAGAGTTGGATAGAGAGAGGTACAGCGAGAGAGAAGGAGGGAGAGGAAAGAGAGCGAGAGAGAGGGAGAATGAGAAGAGCAAGTAAGCGGGAATGAAGTAACAGAACAGGGAGTGAGAGAGGTACAGAGAGAGGGACTTGGATAGAGAGAGAAGGGAGAGGAAAAAAAGGGATGCAGTGGAGGGGGAGAGAATAATAAAGAGAGAGTGGCTGCGAATGAAGTAGCATAACGGGGATTGAGACAGGTACAGAGACAGAGAGAGAGAGAGAGAGAGAGACAGAGAGAGAGAGTTGGACAGAGAGAGGTAGGGAAAGAGGAGAAGGGAGAGAGTTGCAGTGAGGGAGAGGGAAACTGCGGGATTGTGTCTCCTGTAACCACATTAATAACAGCTCATATTTAAAGAGATTATGCATCATTTTGAGATCGCTAGTAAGTAAAGTTATTCCCATATTATTGCTGCTCCAGATATAGGACTATTCTCAGATAATCTTTGTCCAGGCAACTTGCCTCAAACGAGATTCAAGGAAGAGACGTCATCCCCTGGACTGTATGAGTCTGGAGACTAGCTTTGAAGCGAATCTCACACAGTTTGAAGCGAGGTTCGTCGGATTGACATTTTTGAAGGCCGAAGCAGTATTTTGCATGTACGAGGGCCGTTCAGAAGGTGACAGACGATTTGGCATAACTAAATAATAACGAAGGATATCAACACAAAACTTTATTTACAAAGTTACAGCACCTTACTCTATTTCTCAACGTAATATCTATTGCTATCAAGGTATTTATTGTCACGTGGTACCGGTTTTTCAACGCAGATGTTATACTTTTCCACCGCTAAAGATCTGAGCCAGGATGTCACTGTCACTTTGACGTCTTCATCGCTTGGGAAATCTTTTCCATCCAAAATGTTATATACGGTGTCCAAAGTGAAACACCAGTTTTTCTTAATTCTTTTATCAACATTTACTTTCAACTCCTTCATAAAAATTGATCAACTTCCACTCCGGTTTTTATCGTACGCACTGGTTCATCCTTGATTACTCGTAAATTATGCGCTATTTTCTAACAGAAGACTCGTTCATTGCATTATCACCACGCACTTGCGTCATTCGCCCGTAATATTTGATTGACCGAACATGTTGTGCTACCACGTGTCGGTAAATATATTCATAGGATAGAGTCCGACTGAAAAATTCAATGCCATAGCCGGGATTTAAACCACGGATCTCTTGGCCTCTAGCCGGTTGCTCTACTACTGAGCTAACATGGCAACATGCCGACACGGCATTAAACTTTTATCCAGGGGGGGGGGGGACAAAAAACTTAAATCAACTTTAATTGACCATGAATACCGGGACTTAAAGTACTTATAGCACTATAAGTAGCCACTGGGGTATGTAATCTAAAATATTTTAAATCACCTTGCGGTTTACTGGGAAACATGCGAGTCAGTTGAGAGATTTAATATCGTGCCGGTATGTTACCATGGTAGTTCAGTGGTAAAGCAACCGTCTAAAGACCCGGAGACCAATGGTTCAAATTCCTGCTATGGCACTGAACTTTTCAGTCTGACTGTACCTATCCAGCTCCTGTCCTACACAGGGCTTGTGTGTGAAAAAAAATCAAGAATAAATATTTTGACAGAATGGAGATTGCGTTGAGAAGTACAGTAAGGTACTGTAACTTTGTAAATATGATAACTTTCGTTGTTATTTAGTTATGCCAAATCGTCTGAAACTTTCTGGATGGCTCTCGTAACACGAAAACTTTGCAACATCACGTGGCGCATTAAAACTTGTTCATTTCCAACACCATGTGCTTCTGGTTTTCCTTTCCAGCTAGCTGTATTATATTCCTCAGGTGCATTGAAGTATTCGCGTTCGTGACCACACATGTTCTGGCTCTGGAACAGTGTGTTCAGTGCAGCTGCAGCTTCTTTCTGAGCCTGCTAAATCACAGCCGCCCCACAACACGTGTCTCCTAATTTACTATATGTCCGAGAAGAACAGGTGCTCCGCCATTTCTGTTTGAACAGCTGGCATAGTCGGGATCCTAAAGGAAAGGCTGCAAGAGAAAAACAACGCCCGCTTTCTTTAAATAACTTGCTTATTCGTTCTGAATCATCAACAGATCATGGGGATAACTGTTGATTATATTTCATTGGTTAAGAAGCTCGTTTTAAAAGTTGCAATTTAGCTCTTAAGGTAATGGATCTGTGACATTTCGAAAAAAAAAAAAAAAAAAAAAAAAAAAAACATTATATAACATATGTTTTTACTTCCACTACACTTAATATGCATATACTACGTAGAACAATATTGTATTTCACGTAAATATATGTTTTGAGGTCCCCTGAATAAAAGCATTTCTGGGAAAAAGTCCGCGCGTGCACATGTTTGTGTTTGTGGAAAGCATAGCTTAAAAACGAAAATACCACATTTAGTATTTAAATCTAGCATCCTCCAAGGATGCGACACGAGGACTTTCATAAGTAGTTGTTGATAATTGACGAAACGACGGGAGTCAAGTGTCCTAAGAGATGAAAACTTGTATTCGATAAGACAATTCAGTGAAACAGACTTATTAGTAACAGGAAGGCAGAGTTTAGCACGTTATTATTGTGATACTTACATCAGTTCTCAAATGGTAGATGACATATTCGACCATGTTTATTTACCGATTTTGTTTCTTTCTTCACTGCCTCCTGAATTATGATCTGGACGACCGCGCCTACATCCAATATAGGAATATCGATAGCAACAATACAAAAAAGGAACAATTATTTCATTTCAGCCCTTAATAACTAATATATGAAATGGAAAAAAAGGTTATTTTATTTGAGGTTATTGCACTCAGCTCATACATAAGAAATACAAATAATGATTATTTTCACTCCTTTTTTGAACTAATTACATTACGAACTGGATAAAACTAAATAAACATTGTAACCGAATTAATTTAAAGTACAATTATGGAACTGACAGTTATTAAAAGTGAAGGTTGGCTGCCTGGATTGCCACCGTGTTACCAATATTCAAGACAGGAGAATAAACAAACGAACGTCAATTGCAACACGATTTCAAAGAAATGAACATCAGCAACGATAAGATGTTTCGACAATATCGTTCCAGTCAGATGACCGCGATTGGTTGAAATTGCCTGATCTCGGCCACTGCATTGGCGCTTTAATATTTAAGCTGAACTGTCCAGGAAATATACCCACCGCAAACTACCCTTTGCAAGAATATTTTTTAGAAATGTTTTTCTCAAAACTGGCACTAGAGATTTTGAGTAAAATACCGGATATTAAAGATATTTACATGACAAATGAAACACCTACATCTTCTAGGTATAGCATCTTACGACCTCTTCATTCTGAATGATTTTTGAATAACTGGCAAACCTTAAGGGATTGACAAAATCTTACTAAATTTAGATCTAGTTAAAACAGACACTTTATAATACATTTTTATAGAGTTAACCGTTTCCGAGATATTCCTTATTACTGGTTTCAACTTTAAACCACTTAAACTTTTCTCAAACGGGAGATCATCTTTGGTTTCATATCTATTTTTTTACTCCTGCCCGTACAAAGGCAAACGAATTTCGTTTGTTGTACATAACGACTGGTTTTAAAAAGATTTGAGTATCACTTTAGGTTAGTGTATTATCTTGTTTCCCTTGTACTTAGATGGAACTAATACAACAATTCCTGCTAATGTTCATCTCATTTACCACGATGAGGAATACTCTTTTATAACAATAGTTTGCAGAGAAAACCATGTGAACGGAACACATTAGATTTTTGAAGTTTATACACAATTGACAGTGATGTGTTTGCCGTACATAATATTCTAGTTTCCCAGGCTATTTAAATGACTGATTTGATTGTCTAAACTCATGCTTCTAACAAAAATGAGCCACGATGCATTTTTAAAACTGTTCCCATAAAAATATTACGTTTAACGGTAAATGAGTTTAAAAATAGATGTGTCATATTATATTTTAACTTTCTCTACTTGTACTATGTGCATACCGTATAGAGAAGGTATCGTATTGCACCCAAAAATTCGATACCGAGATTTCACAGGAAATAACTGATTTGGGACTACCTGTATACATAAAAAGAATTTTTAGAAAAATGTGTGTGTGTGTGGGTAGCTTAAGTCAAAAACAAAAAGTCCGTTAAAAACCAACTTGACATTTAAGTGCGGTATTTTCCAAGGATACGACACGAAGATTTTCAAGAAAATCCCCCCCCCACCTCGACTACACTTTACATGAAAAACATTTCCAAAATGTTGGCTTTCTCAAGAATGTAACGATTTTGATTAAGATCTCTCCTATTTAACATACTTACATGGCAAAGAAAATGCATAGCTTGAATTTTCTGAGAATAGCTTCTGAAGACCTCTTTATTCTGGATGAATTTTGCATAACTGTAAACCTAAGAGATAGATACCTATTGCACAAAAATGTAGATCACCTTAAGACACACAATTTATGTCATGTACATTATTTTCGAAACTTCCTTACTAATGATTTCAGTTTTAAAATACTTCGAGCATTTCTCATACGGGAACTGGCCACACAAAGAGGCGGATTTCAATCCCAGAGCAATCACATTTTAAAACATTTGACTGTATGTGTAGCCCAGTGTATTCCCTTCTACTTATAAGGCACTAACCGTTTCTGTTAGTGTTTACATCGATTAGCATAAGTAAAAGGAAGAATAATTTATTACAGAGATGTAGAGAAAATTATGTGATTGGAACCATCAAATTTTTATATTAGCCCTAATCAGTTGATCCTTCTCAAATCCTCGAGCGTTAGAGCATGCCCTTATTTGCTTTCAAGACTTTCAACGTCGTTAAAAGTACGAGGGCGGATCGAAAAGTAACGCCAATCATTATTTTATGCCTTGGTATTGCAGCTGGAATGTTGCAATTTCAAACAGCAGTAATTTGAAGTTTTCCCTACAAAGGGTATTTTTGTTTCTTGTGCAGCTCTAGCGAGAGAAGCGTGAACTACGCAACAAGGAAGGCGCGCATGCTGTAATGAGCAGAGAGTTGCAGTTCGATATTTGTGATTGAAAGGGGTTAAACAGTGAAATTCACAGGGACATGCGTGGCGTGTATGGGCATGATTGTATGGGCAGAGGCATTGAGGTGGCAATTTTGAACGGCCGGCGTGTGCAACTGCGAATCTTATAGCAACAGTTCAACATTTCTTATGGTGTAGTGTACGATATTGTTCATGACACGTTGAAATTTCGTACAGTTAGTGCTCGCTGGGTGCCTAAGAACCTGACAGACAACCACAAGCACCAGCGAATGGATCACTTATCGCGGTACACTGTATAAGGGCATAACTTTCTGAAAGGCATACCACTATACGCTCGAAACAAAGCAGGCAAGTATGGGGTGGAAGCATGCATGCTCCCCAGAAAAGAAAATATTCAAAGTGACAAATTGCTAGGAAAGTGCTTGTGACAGTGTTCTGGGATATGCGAGGTGGTTTATTGGTGGATTTTACTCAATACGGGACCACTGTGAATGCTGCAGCCTACATTATAAGAATTTGCGTCGTGCCCTTTGTGACAAACGCCACAATATTAATGCGGACGATGCCAAACTTCTTCATGACAATGCTCGCCATGCTGTTTTCCAGCATCCAACATACATACCTTGCAACGTCGGACGTTCATTTCTTTGGTCCCATAAAGAAATTTCTGGCCGGCTAACGCTTTGCGACGGATGCGGAAATGGTAGGTAGTGTTTAACGCCCACTTTAACTACTTATGGCACCGCAGGCGGTGACACTGTTGATAAATGAATGACGAAGGCGGGGGAAACCGGAGTACCCGGAGAAAACTCGCCCCAGCGCCGCTTTGTCCACCACAAATTTCACATGCGGTCACTTGGGATCGAACCCCGGCCGTCTAGGTGAGAGGCGAGTGGTGTATCCACTCGGCCACGGCGCGGCCTAGATGCGGAAGTGAAATCAGCAGTCCGCAGATGGCTTTACTCCAGGGGAACGGACTTCAATGAACGGGCATATTGAAACTGGTATCACTACGGGATAAATATGTTGAGAAAGATGGCGACTGTCAAAAAGTAGGTAAAAGGTGTAAGTTTGTTTGATATTTTTTAACTATTAAACTTTTTTGTAAAATAATTATTGTGCCTTACTTTTGGGTCCGCCCTCGTATTAGAAATAATTTGACAAGAAAAGTGGTCAACTTGTGACAACTTTTGGAAACTCTTGCAAAAAAAAAAAAAAAATGATCTTGACAAAATGTTGATGGTGCACAATGAGCTTTAACAGTTTTCTTGATTGAGCATGCGACATTTCTTACACCATACAAGCCTTACTTTGACTAGAGGATACGTATTTGCAAATGCTGGTGCTTCATCATGTATCACAATATCAGCTTAGAGAATCACATGTACGAGGGCCGTTTTTTTTTCAACCTCCGATAGGTTATAAATGAAAGACAAGTTCAAAGAAAACAATTATTTTATTACTAAAAGTTTTGTATCCTTATGGTTGTTTTCAACATAATCACCGAAAATATTGAGACATTTATCTTACCAGTGCACAAGCTTTGCAATATCCGCTTCAAAAATTGTTGCCGTCAATGATTTCAAATGAGTATTGACGTTGTTTTGAAGATCTTCGCTGGTTTGAAAGTGCTGCCCTCCTAGCCACGTCTTCAGTTCAGGGAAAAGGCGAAAGTCGCTGGGTGCCAGGTCAGGACTGTATGACGGATGATCGAAAATGTCCCATTGAACTTGTTCAGGGAGCCAATGGGTTGTGCCAGCAGTATGTGGACGAGCGTTGTCATGGATCAACACATTCTTGAAGTCAGCATTCCTCTTCGTTTGTTTTGAAACGTCGTAAGTAAAGTACGAAGATCTTCAAAACGTCACTGCTTATTTCAAATCATTGACGGCAAAATTTTTTGAAGCGGGTATTGCAAAGCTTGTGCACAGGTACGATAAATGTCTCAATCTTTTCGGTGATTATGTTGCAAAGAACTATAAGTGTACAAAACTTTTAGAAATAAAATTGTTTTCTTTGAACTTGTCTTTTATTTATAGCCTATCGGAGGTTGAAAAAAGAAAAGACCCTCTTAAAAAACTTGGAAACCACGCCTAATCACTAAACAAGTGATGAGGCATTAGAAGCTAGTTCTCCCAGATGAAAGCGAGGTGTCTTCTGGTTAAGCTGCTCAGGGAACATAACGACAGAAGGCATAGTGTGTAATTTAAGACCACTCACACCTAAACTTGAACCACTCAGTTCAACGCCATACTGAAGCGGACTGAAGATCACATCCTTGACCGTCTTTATACACAATGGGCTTTTCTCTCCTGTTAGACGCCCCTAGACATGATGGTGACCTGAAGGTTTTAAAATACTAGCAAAATGGATGTTTGACGTTGAAACACGATGTTTTCAATGAGACTGCCTGAAGGAAATGTTGATCAACCTCGAACGACGCTAATGAAAACAACGGAATGCAAATAATGAATTAGTATTTGACTCGTAATTTCTCCCGTTAACGACTTGTATGACTGAAAGTTTGAAATTCCAAACTAACAATGCTAGATTTTTGAATTGTATACCAAAGGTATAATATAACGCAAATAAGTCACGCTGCAAATTTCATCCACTTTCCTCTAATACTTTGGAAGTTATAGTCAAAATTGTTTATGTTTTTATCATGTCACTAAAAAGTCCCTTGGGACAAGGAAAATACAACTTTGGTCTAATATTTTAATCTTATAGTTAAAATACATCTAATTTTCTAAATAACCCTAGGTTTTTCTGTGGCTCCTTCGGTTTAGGCTCTAAAAGTTTTTAAACTTATGAACATGTTTTTTCTCTTGTCATAAAGAACATAATTTTTGTGTTTGAAAATTGGAAACATCTGACTGTAAAGCCTAGAGCTGTTCTTATTCATAGTACCTCTGTAAACATGTGCAGCAAATTTTATTTGTGTAGCAGAAAAACTGCTCCTCAAGGAGTTTTATACAGGAAGATAAATGCTGGAAATATCAATAGTAAAAGACTGGAATAACATAACTCCATGGCACGAGAGCTCACAAAAGACCTTGGCCTACCGCCCGGCCGCTGCGTCCCCCATCAGGTCCCTGACAGACATCATGGATAGGGTGCAGTATTGGAGGGTGAGACGTGGTCGGCACCTTGGCCAGGGGCGGTTAATGCGGTCCTCGTGACCTGGAGCCGCTACTCCCCCATCAAGTAGCTCCTCAATTGGCCACCCAGGGACCTCACGGGGGATAAATCCACACGCCGGTACTGGGAATCGAACCCAGGTCTCCCTCTCGGTAAGCAACCGAAAGACTGGAATGCATGGCTCTATTAAAATCCATCAGGTTGGTAGGTTGGACGCTCAGCTTTCCTCTCTTCTCTCTTGTGCTTGTTGCCATTTCTGTTCTTTTCTTCTTGCACTGCTGCTTTTCTTCTGCACAGCTTCGTTCTTTTACTTTGCACGATGCGAATGAGCTCGTCGAACTGAGGCTTTTCTTGCCAAGTCCAGTACAGTTTCATCTCTAATATTTTGTTAGAGTGACTTAAGGCATTTAAAATGACGCCTGGTGACCAATTATACTTTTTTGGTATTCAGGAATCTTTAACTTATTTCATGGAAATAAAATAAAAAGTCAGTTTTCTGTGATTTCTTACATGAAATATAAGACACTGGGAGTGATATTTCTAATTTATACATTTGTGTAGACATTTTCTGAAGAGATTGCATTGCTATTAAATTAACAGGAATACCATATTTTATTCAGATTGTATAAAAACTTTGCAAGATATAAATTATTTAATAAACTTTATTATGTAAATACATTGCATAATCAAAATGCTCCCCGCACCTCAACATTTGAATGTGTTGGTATTTTCTGAATTGGAGCCTTTAACCACACCAAAATCTTAAATGGTGATAATTTCAACAACTTTGATTACTGAATTATTATAATTCTTAAAGAGGCAGAAATATTAATCTCTAAAATTAATCATTATTTTCATAAACATATTTTTGAAAAATTACTATTGGTATTATGGTATTTTTGTTCATTTTAATATTACAATAGATACTTATGCACATTATGGTGAATTTTAGTTATATTAAGATAAAAACTGAGATGCGTGGAACATTCCGAAGGTGTGAATATTCAGTTTTGAGAAAAATTTGTTTTCTAAAATAATATGTTACTAAACATTGTACGATGTTTAAATGGCTGCAGAGCCCGAAGCAAGGTGAGGACAGCTAAATGCTGAATCTTTATAAAGGGATTTTCATTGTTGATATTTTCTAAGCGAACATTTCACTGCCAGTGTCTCTTAATTACCGTCAATATAAATGACTTTCTCTTTAAGAGCATGTATGACTGAAAGTTTGAAATTTCAAACTAATAATGCTAGAACTGTATACCACAGATGTAATATAATGCAAATAAGTTACAGTACAAATTTCATCAATTTAGCTCTAATGGTTTGGAAGTTGTGGTTAAATTTGTTTGTTTTTATCACGTCACTGAAAAAGTCCCTTGCGGAAAAAAATTATGATTTTGGTCTAGTATTTTAACCCTAGGTTCACAATATATCTAATTTTTGAAAATGCCCTTGGTTTTTTTATGTCTTCTTTAGTTTAAGCTCCAACATTTTTTAAAGTTATGGATGTACCTTTATTGTCATAAAAATATAATTTTTGTGTTTGAAAATTGAAAACATATGCTTACACATATGTGGAAGTAAAACCTAGGGCAATTCTTATTCATTGTACCTTTGTGAACATGTACAGCAAATTCTATTTCTGTAACAGGAAAACTGCTCCGCAAGGAAGAAAAATGCTGAAAATATCAATAGCGAGTAAACAAGGACAGATTTGAATACGTGGCTCACATTAAAATCCACCAGGTTGGTAGATTGGATCCTCATTTCCTCTCCTCTGCTGCTGTCTTTTCTTCTTGCATTGCTGTTTAACTTCGGTTTTTTACTTTCCATGGTATGAGTTAGATCTTGTCGGACTTAAGTTTTTCTTGCCGAGTCCAGTTTCACCATCTAATTTTTTGTTAAAGTTCCTGTGACTTAAGGGATTTAAAATGGTCCCTGGTGGTCGATTATAGCGTTCTTGTAGTCAGGATTTTTTAAATCATTTTATGAAATTTAAATAAAACATTATATTCTGTGATTTTTCATGAAATTTCAATGATGTACCAATACCCTTGAGCGAACTTTGACTAAAATTAATATTAAATCGCCCTACGGTCGTGCCAAATATCGTACTGCTTGTCGTACCTATCCACGCACATAATACGGCCATGCCATATGAGATTTTATGGACACTTCTTGTGATCCTTTTTTGACAAGACCTCGGTCTGGTCCACAGAACTTCAAGCAGCAGCTTTCCATTATTCAAGTTAGATCATTTTGGGTGAAACATGCGAAGTTTACAACTTTCAGTTGCTTCTTGCGTCACGCGTTTATATTAAAGATTTAAGGAGAATTTGTAAGTTAGAATCTACAAAATATGTTCATTTTCGTTTTTATGTCTTAAGGTAAGTCGAAATGCCCTAAAAAGCACATTCATAACTATCAAAATATTTGGAGCCTAAACCAAAGAAGACACAGGGAAACCTATGGCAATTTCAAAAAGTAGGTGTATTGTTAAAATATTGGACCAAATTTTTAATTTTTTTGTGGTAAGGGACATTTTTAGCGACGTGCAAAAACATTAAAAATTTTGACCATAACTTCTAAACCATTAGAGGTTAACCATTAGAGTTACATTATGTTTACATCTGTGGTGTAAATTTTAAAAAGTAACCATTATTAGTTTGGAATTTCAAACTTTAGGTCATACATTTCCTTAATTTCTGTTCATAAATAAACAAAAAAGCAGCAGAAAACAATCTCCATGAGCCTAGGATCACTTAGCAACATAAAAATGCCCACATTCAGCTCCGAAAACCACAGCCTTTTGAACTAAGGCAAAAGGGGTGCTAAAGTTATTAAATGGTCGTATGTTTGCAACATATATTTCAACGCACTCAACTCGAAAGTTGTGCTTCTTTTCTTAAGTTACGAGAACATTTCCGCTGCGAGATCTAACCTGGGAGCATTCGGTTTTGTAAGCTACTCTTTAAATATTCACAGTATCAAATGAGAATCATGGGCTTTTTATACAGTTGATGCTAAAAGTAGGTCTTTTACCAGATGTCAGTAGTGTTAAAAGTAGAAAGTTCTGTCATTCAGCTTTATCAAATGTTAACACACCAATGTAGCCAACTTTGGTTTATGCGTCCACGGCCTCATTCAAGTAGGCTATGACTCTGAAAGCGTATCGATCCATAAAATGGCGGATGATTTGAATGTCATGAAAATGGACCTGCTGTACCAGACGAAATTATGCAAGCAACAGAGAGAGTAAAATTACAACTGCTACACTGCCTCCGCTGTATAGAATGTTTTCGTTTTGTACGAGTAAGTCGTCATGTTGTCAGCACTGATACTATGTGAGGCAACATCTGAATATCGCAGACCATTAAGCATGAACTCCGTGAAATAGGTAAGACAATCTATTTATAATTATAATATGTCTATAAATATTGAGAAGTGTCTAAAAACAGTGTCATACACGTGTTAAAGTTGTGTTATACTGTTCCTAGGATTACTGTACTCGGTCTACGGCCTCGTTTCGCAAGCTTCCTACTCACAATATAAAACACCATTTTTACCACTTGTATTATAAATAACTATTCTTGTCCCTCATTTCCCCAAAAGCAGTCCCCAGCAGTATTAATAACTGATTCTCTTTTCTTGTGCAGAACAACAGTCTCCCATTATTATCTTCATCTACTCTAATAATGTGAACTGCGAAAGATTGGTATCTGTACTTCTGCTTGAGGTAGTCGTAACTGCATCTTTTTCAACATTTATGTCTACAAAAAATCAGAGCCTTATTTTAGCTATTTTAGGTACAGTCGGGAGTAAAATGACGAAGTTACTTTTCGCCAAATTACGATTGTTATAATTTCTCAGTTTTTGAATACTAGGGGCGTTCAATAAGTCCTTAGAAAATACAAAAAAAATTACACTCGTAACATCGACGAAAGTTGTAGTTAGTAACCGTCGTCTCATATTAGAGGGCAGTTAATGTTTCAGCTAGATCCATTACGTGGTTTCGATGCCATAGGCGATTGAATCAACAATCTTGTTCTTATTTAGAAATATGGGGGGAAAACCGAGTTTCGTGCAGTGGTTAACACTTCTATTTAAAACACTTAACACCGAAAGAGATAAAAGCCGAGTTGGATGAAGTGCATAGCACATCTGCTCCTGCGTTTGCAATAATTTACAACTGGATAAATGAATTTAAACGTGGCCGCACATTCACAAATGATGAACATCTTTCCGGACGTCCAGTAGAAGTGACTTCCTCCGAAATGATTGACAAAATCCAGGATATGGTTTTCAGTGGTCGACGAATGAAAGTTCGCGTAATAATAGATGCCACAGGCATATCATATGATACAGCGTTCTCAATTTTGCACCAAAAATTAGGTATGACAAAGATCTCGGCAAGATGGGTGCCGCGTTTGCTGTCAATGGAGAATAGACGCAATCGTGTGATCAATTCGGAAGCTGGTTTGGCACTTTTCCGTCGCAATTCTGACGAGTTTCTGCGTCGATGCATAACTGTTAATGAAACACGCATACAATACTATACTACAGAGACAAAATTATAGTTGAATCAGTGGGTTTTTAACAGCGAACCGTCTCCGAAGAAGGCAGCGGTGGTGAAATCTTCAGACAAGGTAAAGGCTTCGGTTTTTCGGGATGCATGCGGGATCATCTACATTGATTAATTAAGAAAGGAAGAACGATAAATAGAGCGTGTTGTTATTGCACCGGTTGAACGGAGAACTCAAGAACAAACGCCCTCATCTGGCACAGAAAGAATTCTCTTCCTCCAAGACAATGCAAGGGCGCACACCTGCGTGGTTTAGATGGCGAAAATTGTAGAACTAAGATTCGAGTTACTACAGCATCCACCGTATTTACCAGATTTGGCTCCCAGTGACTTTTTCTTTATTTCCAAACTTGAAAAAGTGGCTCGGCAGAAAACGATTCACGTCTATCGAAGAGGTCATCTTCCAAACAGATGCGTATTCTGAGGACTTTCCGAAGGAGAGAAAGTTGGAGAAATGCTGAGAAAAGTGTATCGAGCTAACAGGAGTTTGTGTACAAAAATGTGTACCAAAAATAAGGCCAGAGTAGAATATCCTATCCTCCTCGCTCTGCAGTACTGAAGTGACGGACGCTGCAGTGGAGGAGATTCACACCGGTCAAAGATCGGCCATTGCCCAAACAACGTCGACAGCACTCGATCTAATTGGTGTTTAAGGAATATACGGCTGACAGTTTGAAATTCCAAACTAACAATGCTGGTCTTTTGAAATTTATAGCACAAATGTAGTGTAATTCAAATGTAGAGTAAATTTCATTAATTTTGCTGCAATGGTTTGGAAGTTTTGGTCAAATTTGTTTGTTTTTGCCACGTCACTAAGAAGTCCCTTGCGACAAAAAAATTAAAATTTTGGTCTAATATGTTAACCCTAGGTTCACAATATATCTGATTTTTTAAATCACCCAAGGTTTCTTTGTGTCTCCTTTGGTTTAGGCTGCAAAAATGTTTAATGTTATGAATGTCCTTTTTTTCCCACAAAAATATAATTTTTATGTTTGAAAATTGAAAATATATACCTAAATAAATCTGACAATAAAATCTAGGGCAATTCTTCATTGAACCTCTGTGTATATGTGTAGCAAATTTTATTTGTGTACCAGAAAAACTGCTTCGCAGGGAACATTTTGCAGAAAGAAAAATATCAATAGCGAGGAAACAAGGCAAGATTTGAATGCATAGCTCATATTAAAATCCACCAGGTTGGTAGGTTGGATATTCAAATTTCCTTTTCCTCTCCTCTGCTGCTGTCTTTTCTTCTTGCATTGTTGCTTTTCTTCTGCACAACTTCGATTTTTACTTTACATGATGTGGTTGAGATCTCATCGAAAATAAGGTTTTTTTTTTTTTTTTTTTTTTTTTTTGCCGCCGCCAGTAGAGTTTCACTTCTAACGTTCCAGTGAACTACGGTACTTAAAAATGGCGCCTGTGTTAAGGAATGTTTAAATTACTGTATGGAGTTAAAATAATAAAGTCGCTTTTTTGTGATTTTCATGAAATTTTATCATGCATATCCTTAAGGGACACTGGGTGTGAAATTTTGGCTACAATTAGTCAAAAAATCGAAAATTTCTTCTTTGGTACGTTTGGGTCGTCTTTCGTGGTCTGGGGGTAACAAGTTAAACTTTGGTTCCCAAGGTCGCGGGGTCAAACCCGGTGGAAGGCGATGACATTTTTGGGGCACAACAATCCTTAGTAAGGCTTCCCTCGGAAAGGAAGTAATACCGTGGTCCCGTGTCGTAGATTTACGGCACGTAAAAGAACTGATATAGAGACTTCTGAGCAAAATTAAGCGGTCTTTCTCGCCCCAAATAACATGGGACTCTAAAAACCTCAGCAGTTAAAGAACATCCATGAATAAAACTCAATGTAATTTAATTTGAAACCTTTTGGCATCTATAGAGAAACAATGTTTGGGTGATTCCCAAGTTTTGGACTCTATAGCCACTTAAAAATCGTAAAATAAACACGTTCTCCTGCATGTTCTTTCATAAAACAGGGGTTTTCTCAAAATTGCATATCATCACATTCAAAATGTTTCACGAGTCTCACTTTTTGTTTAAATACAACTAAAATTTTCCAAAATATGCAGGAGCATTTATTGTAATATTACAAAGGAGAAATTTATCCAACACCGATACTAATTTTACAAAAAATATATTTTATGAACAAATTATTAATTCTATAAATTAACAATTATATGGCGGCGCCGTGATCTAGAAGTTAGACCGCTCGCCTCCCATCTAGGCGGCCCGGGTTCGATCGCAAGCATCCGCATGTGGAATTTGTGGTGGACGAAGGATCTGGGCAGGTTTTCTCCGGATCCTCCGGTTTCTCCCGCCGCTCATTCCACCAAATGCTTCATCATCACCTTTCATATCATCCATTTCGCTTGCATTTCATGCCATGCACATCATATCGCGCATGCCTTGACTGAGCGCCGACCACTTGTTGCAGGTTCTCCATTCTGTGGCTTCGTGCCGTTGACTCCCCGACAGGCTTCAGACTCCTTGGCATCCGGTTTTACGTCCCAGGGGGGGTGTCAGTTCTATATACGGAGAGTGTAAGCGACTACGAAACGAAACAAGAATTATAGAATTCGTAATCAAAGTTATTGAAAGATCATCCCATAAAGTTTTTCTGTGTGGTTCAAAGTTCCAATTCAGAAAATGCTTACCACACTAGGAAACAAATGCGGTTAGCTCAGGTTTGTATTTTCATAGTGGGGAGGCAGAAAGTGCTTACAACACTAGGAAACAAAGGCGGTTAGCTCAGGTTTTTATTTTCATGTTGGGGAGGCAGAAAACGCTTACCGCACTAAGAAACAAAGGCGGTTAGCTCAGGTTTGTATTTTCATAGTGGGGAGGCAGAAAGTGCTTACAACACTAGGAAACAAATGCGGTTAGCTCAGGTTTGTACTTTCATAGTGGGGAGGCAGAAAGTGCTTACAACACTAGGAAACAAAGGCGGTTAGCTCAGGTTTGTATTTTCATAGTGGGGAGGTAGAAAACGCTTACCGCACTAGGAAACAAAGGCGGTTAGCTTAGGTTTGTATTTTCATAGTGGGGAGGCAGAAAGTGCTTATCGCACTAGGAAACAAAGGCGGTTAGCCCAGGCTTTTATTTTCATTGTGATGAGGCAGAAAGTGCTTAACGCACTAGGAAACATAGGCGGTTAGCTCAGGCTTTTATTTTCATTGTGATGAGGCAGAAAGTGCTTACCACACTAGGAAACAAAGGCGGTTAGCTCAGGTTTGTATTTTCATAGTGGGGAGGTAGAAAACGCTTACCGCACTAGGAAACAAAGGCGGTTAGCTCAGGTTTGTATTTTCATAGTGGGGAGGCAGAAAGTGCTTATCGCACTAGGAAACAAAGGCGGTTAGCTCAGGTTTGTATTTTCATTGTGATGAGGCAGAAAGTGCTTACCGCACTAGGAAACAAAGGCGGTTAGCTCAGGTTTTTATTTTCATTGTGATGAGGCAGAAAGTGCTTACCGCACTAGGAAACAAATGCGGTTAGCTCAGGTTTGTATTTTCATAGTGGGGAGGCAGAAAGTGCTTACCACACTAGGAAACAAATGCGGTTAGCTCAGGCTTGTATTTTCATATTGGGGAGGCAGAAAGTGCTTACCACACTAGGAAACAAAGGCGGCTAGCTCAGGCTTGTATTTTCATATTGGGGAGGCAGAAAGTGCTTACCACACTAGGCAACAAAGGCGGCTAGCTCAGGTTTGTATTTTCATAGTGGGGAGGCAGAAAGTGCTTACCACACTAGGCAACAAAGGCGGCTAGCTCAGGTTTGTATTTTCATATTGGGGAGGCAGAAAGTGCTTACCACACTAGGAAACAAATGCGGTTAGCTCAGGTTTGTATTTTCATAGTGGGGAGGCAGAAAGTGCTTACCACACTAGGAAACAAATGCGGTTAGCTCAGGTTTGTACTTTCATAGTGGGGAGGCAGAAAGTGCTTACAACACTAGGAAACAAAGGCGGTTAGCTCAGGTTTGTATTTTCATAGTGGGGAGGTAGAAAACGCTTACCGCACTAGGAAACAAAGGCGGTTAGCTTAGGTTTGTATTTTCATATTGGGGAGGCAGAAAGTGCTTACCACACTAGGCAACAAAGGCGGCTAGCTCAGGTTTGTATTTTCATAGTGGGGAGGCAGAAAGTGCTTACCACACTAGGCAACAAAGGCGGTAAGGTCAGGTTTGTATTTTCATATTGGGGAGGCAGAAAGTGCTTACCACACTAGGAAACAAAGGCGGCTAGCTCAGGTTTGTATTTTCATAGTGGGGAGGCAGAAAGTGCTTACCACACTAGGCAACAAAGGCGGCTAGCTCAGGTTTGTATTTTCATATTGGGGAGGCAGAAAGTGCTTACCACACTAGGCAACAAAGGCGGCTAGCTCAGGTTTGTATTTTCATAGTGGGGAGGCAGAAAGTGCTTACCACACTAGGCAACAAAGGCGGTAAGGTCAGGTTTGTATTTTCATATTGGGGAGGCAGAAAGTGCTTACCACACTAGGAAACAAAGGCGGCTAGCTCAGGTTTGTATTTTCATATTGGGGAGGCAGAAAGTGCTTACCACACTAGGAAACAAAGGCGGCTAGCTCAGGTTTGTATTTTCATATTGGGGAGGCAGAAAGTGCTTACCACACTAGGCAACAAAGGCGGCTAGCTCAGGTTTGTATTTTCATAGTGGGGAGGCAGAAAGTGCTTACCACACTAGGCAACAAAGGCGGTAAGGTCAGGTTTGTATTTTCATATTGGGGAGGCAGAAAGTGCTTACCACACTAGGAAACAAAGGCGGCTAGCTCAGGTTTGTATTTTCATATTGGGGAGGCAGAAAGTGCTTACCACACTAGGAAACAAAGGCGGCTAGCTCAGGTTTGTATTTTCATATTGGGGAGGCAGAAAGTGCTTACTACACTAGGCAACAAAGGCGGTAAGGTCAGGTTGTATTTTCATATTGGGGAGGCAGAAAGTGCTTACCACACTAGGAAACAAAGGCGGTAAGGTCAGGTTTGTATTTTCAGAAAGTGTTGTCTGGAAGATAGACGATGTTTGGTCAGTCGCGGTTAGGGTAATTAACCCCTGCTCTATTACGGGCGTCGACATTATGCTTGTGGTCAGTGTGACTGGGGATTATTGAACTAATTTGTCGCAGCTGAGCAATAGCAGCAGAAAATATGCTTTACCAATAGTGTCAGCGGGTCAGTATTTCCTATCAAATACTCATACTACTGTCAGTTAAAGGGGGGGGGCGAATATGTTTGAAACGTAATTTCTAGATTTTCAGCGTAAGAAACCTTCTTCTTTTTTTTTTTTTTTTTTTTTTTTTTTTGCAGACCAACGCCTTTTAACCCGGTTAGTCATTTCAGACGATGAATCAAATTGGTAATATGAAGCTCAAATGATCATGGAGGTTAAAGTTACTCGACATTCGTCTTCTCAGGAGAAGGGAAAACACCGAAAAACACCTTATTCGGGTAACTCACCCTAAGCAGGACTCACGACATTTTGAATGTGAGGAGACACGCTACTGCAAATGCTCATGCTACTATTGTCAGTTAAGGGGGAAGGGGCGAAGGGGTTTGAAATCTAACTTCTAGAGTTTTAGGGTTAGGATATTTTTGTTGTTGTTGCTTTTGTTCTCTTTTGTTTTGGTAGCTCAACGTCTTTTCACCTAGTTGGTCATACCGGACCAATGGCGATGAATGCCATTGGTGAAATGATGCTCAAATGATTTCAGGGTCCTCGAGCTTAAAGTTACCACACATTCGTCTTCTCAGGAAAGGGAAACTCCGAGAAAAAAAAACCCTTATCCGGGTAACTCACCCTAAGCGAGATCCGAACCCACGACCTTCTGAATGTGGGGCAGACACGCTAACCTCAACACTACCCAGGAACTTAGTTTCTTGTACAAATATGCTACATGATCTATGTATAAACCCATTTAGGTTTCAAGCTTTCAGTTATTAATGATTTTGTGTTTAAAACACGAGTGTTTTCAAAACGCGCGTTTCCCAGCAATGTTAACGTAATGAGGCCGAAAATGTTGCTGAATATTCTAGAAAATGTGATTAATAATACTAAGTTACAGATTCGTTATATCTTATTCCTATGCAGAATAAAATGTATATGCAGTGTGCTGTTGAGAAAAAAGCTTGCACTTTTTGCTCCCATGTCACATGTTTATTTCATGAACCATTCAATGTATCAAAAATCCAACACTATTTTATTTTCTCTAGCCCGCATGTACAGTGTACAAAGTGGCTAGATAAGGCATTAAAAGATTCGATATCGAGATTTCGCCGGAAATAAACTTGGACAGCATAGCTCAAAAACGAAAAGACCGTTAAATACCAAACTTATTATTTATGCTTAGTATCTTCCAAGGATGTGGCACAAAGATTTTCAAGAAAATCCTCCCACCCTCAACTACCCTTTACATGGAACTTTTTCGATAATTTTGATCTCCCCCCCCCCAAATTTCTACAGATTTTTATTAAATTACCGCATTTTAAAGACAGTTACAGCACAAATAAAATGTAAATTGTGACTTTTCTGGGAGTAGTCTTTATTCTGGTTCAGTTTTGCAGAATTTTGCATAACGGTTAAACCGTAAGAGATAGAGAAAAACTTACTACACAAAAACTGTAGACCTCGTTAAAGCACATAATTTATGCCATATTCCTTTTTCTTGTAGAGTTGACCGTTTTAGAGATATTCGTTGTTATTGGTTTCAATTTAAAACTAATTAACTTTACTCAAAGCGAACCGAGCTTCAATTGTTTCAAATGGCGGCCGTGTTTGACTATCGCTTTAGTCTAGTGTATTCTACTCACATGGCAGCAAGCAATAAGACTGTTTCTGCTAATGTTTATCGCGATTAGCATGACGCAGATAAACGAATAGTTTAGAGTAAGTTGTGTGAATGGAACACATCAGAATTTTTTAGCATTTTTTTGCAATAAA
The DNA here is from genome assembly GCA_030762935.1 of Hymenopus coronatus. Taxonomy (NCBI): domain Eukaryota; kingdom Metazoa; phylum Arthropoda; class Insecta; order Mantodea; family Hymenopodidae; genus Hymenopus; species Hymenopus coronatus. The sequence continues at coordinate 19,586,815 of CM060900.1, forward strand.
AATTATCTCCTGATACAATTTTGAGGCAAGGACACTGAAAATAACACTGGGTAACACGCTATAACGAAATATGTATACTTTTGGTACCGTTAAACCTTTCCGAGATATTCTTTGTAATTTATTTCCTTTCCAACATCACTTCTACTCCCTAGGCTGCAGTCAGGTTTCATGGCTGTTAGCCTAGAAACAACCTTTCACCCGCTCCCGCACAATGTGCGGCTGCTTCCTATCTTTCGCCTACTAACGCGGGTGCATCAGCGGGACCGCGCAAAGCCACGAGATTCTCAACAAACGACTGTTATAACGTGGAGGGGTTTTTTAGTGGGTATGCCGCATGAGGAAGCGGAGAGTCCCACATATCCTCCCAGCCATTGCACTTCGGCTGGGGGTTGAATGCGTAATGCATTTTTCCCCTCCACGGTAAAAAAAAAAAAAAAAAAAAAACTGGCTAGAGATCGGGAGATCCCGACTATGGCACTGAATTTTTCTGTCTGACTCTACCTATCCAACCTGTCCTACACACGGCTTGTGTGCAAAAACAATTAATCCAATAAGACCGTTTCTGCTAATGTTTATACCGATTAGCATGAAGTACATATAAGAAATAGTTTATGTACAATAATTTAATACAGAAATGTAGAGAAGGTCATGTGAATGAAGCACATGAGGTTTGTCTCTTCCATTCATATTTTAGTGTTGCGATACAACTCTCGCAGAAGGTTTTAATTTCTAGAACTCGTTAGAAACAACAGATAACAGACTATGGGGAGTAGGGACAGAACAGCGGTTAAGCACGAAGTTTCCCAATTAGAAAACTAGAACATAAAGGGGAGTCGAAACGCCCTATCTTGCCCAATATCTCAGCAAGTATTTAACACAATGAACTAAATTTTTCAAAGTATATTCAGCAATAACCTTACTCTTGATTGATGAAAAATATAATACTTTTATTCATTAGAAGAAACAGTATTTTTTTTTTTTAAATATTACGAGTTTTAAATTTTAAAAAAAAACTTATCCATATACTAAAAGCTTTTTCGTTAAATAAAACCTATTTAGGTGCAAATGTTTGGTAAAAATATCTGCCATTAGTGTCAATTAGTTTCTAAGATAAAGTTTACTTCTTCAGAAATTGCTTTCAAACATAAAAAAAGAAAAGTAACCAAACTTTCCAAACACAACCTCGTAGTACTTGGAAACTCTCACATGAAGGTAATATGAGTGGGATACTAATGCTGCGAATAGCTAAATTAAAACTTTCCAGTCAAAATAGAGATAAAGAAAGAAAAAAAATCTTCTCTTACACTAATATTTAACAATTTACTGATTTTTACCAAGTGAGTGTACTAAAATGTTCTAAAAAACTACTCCGCAGGATTATTTTCAACAATATTTTAAAGATATTTACTATTAGAATATTTCAATGAGAGTTATACCAACATGAGCGGGAGATTCAAAATATGCACATTCAATTAAAACATGAAAATGGAAAAAATTATGAGAAAGCCATTTGGACTGCCCACATGTTTATTGCCGCAGCATGAAGTTGAGGAATGTGCCAGCCATATCACCAACATTTCCTCAATTAGTGATAAGCGCACCCACAGTGCAAATACAGAGGAAAAGCCCACCATCATCATTTGTGATAACAGCTACAATCGTCAAGGTTGGCGGAAGACAGACGAGTTTCAGCTGATGAGCCGGAATCTCTTATCTCTTGCGTAATGTTGTGTCATTTTGTTCTGATTCTAATATGTAACATATGGTGTCCATAGGCCAGCTTAGTGACGTATGAAACCTCTCACAAAATGTCTGACAGATCACTCCTCATTGCGCACATGTGCGCTACTTTATAATACGTATTTACACAATTTCTTGCTTTCTCTTCTTAGGCCTATATCACACTTCTGTGTCACAGAATGCATTAAAACCTTTGAGCACATTTAAACTGTCCAGTATATTACACTACGACAAACCTTTTATCACAGTTTTAAAAAGAATAACCTAAAGTTAGTAGCATGGGCTGTAGGAATGGTTCCTATTTTGCTGTGTTCAGGATGTGAGTGTGTCATTTTATTGAATATTTATAAATAAATTTACTTTAACTTTCTATTACATTCATCTGTAACATTTTCGTATAACCTAACCTAAAACTTAACCTGAATAAGAACATTTCTTAAAGAGTTAATGAATACTGTATTAATAACAAACACAGCAGCAAAAATTAATTAACGCTTGCCATAATAACTTTCATTTTGTTCTTCTAAATATTGGCTTCGCCATGCATTTACGTTCTTCCTCACATCATTATCTGTAGATACTTCAAGCAGTTCATAATGCCTTATGCTATGCTATTTACAGTGTTTTGTTTCTGTTTTTATAATAATCATGTTCTGAATTGTAAAAAAATTCATGTGATTCATAATAGGAAATGAGCATTTTGGCTGTTGTCACTGAACACGTTAATGTCGGCCATTTTATTTTCTTAATCACAGATGTGATCAAAGGCGATGATGGGTATAACTTTTTTGTGTATCACAGCTAGATGTGGATATGGTAAAATATGCAATATTACACTACAAAATGATAACACCTTTTACAGTGCAATTATGCATCTTTGATCACATCCATATCTAGCCGTGACATAATACGATTATGAATTTTACACTTTTATCCATTATCCTATTTCTACATCCCTAAGAAAATATTCTGCTTCCATTAGCAGTAGCCTCTAAAGTATGTTTAAAACTCAATGAATGTATTAGATTATGCTCGTACGCAGCATTTAACAATAATGAGCATGTTAATAAGGATGCTAATAATAATGTTTATAGTAATAGTTGACTAAAGATAATAATGAATAACAATAATAATCTTATATTACTATTATCATTATTATTATGATAATCTCTGTACTTACACATAATGACTAATTTTGTTAAAATTACTTGCCTGTAATATTTACGAGCTCCATATAATGACGTCTTATGTTAGCCTTATATATTCCCCGTAAACTCTTGGAACAAATAAGGCACCTTACATTATCGTCAGAAGCGATACAGAAAATTTCAGAAAAATTCTCTCACCACCAACTACCCCTTACGTGGAATAGTTTTAGACAATTTTGATTAATTCAAAAATGTCTCTAACGAGTTTCATTAAAATATCATATGCTTAAAATATTTTCATGTCAAACGAGATGTATATCTTGGATTTTCTGGGAATAGCTCCTGAAAACCTCTTCATTCGCAATGACTGTTGTATAACTGGTAAAACTTAAGATATAGAGAAGAACTACACAGAAAGTATAGATATCGTTAAAACCTACAATTTGTATCACGTACCTTTTTGTAGAGTTAATGCCTTTCGAGATATTCCCTGTCATTGCTTCCATTTTAAACTAATTAAACTTCTTTCAAGCGGAAAGTCTCTTTCGTTTCATATATCTTTTGTTTTATTCCTGACCAGCAAAGACCAGCTTTTAAAAGATATAGCTATCACTTTATCGCCTTATTTCCCTTCTACTTATAAGAAACTAAGTAATAAGACTATTTCGGCTAACATTTAGCTTGATTAGCATGGTGTAGATAAAATAATAACCTTCTCTAAGAATAGTTTGCAGAAAAGGTAGAGAAAGACATCTGAATGGAACGCATCAGACTTTAAACTAACCTTGGATACCATACAGCAGGTATCAGCTCGCTGTGTGACTGGACTGGAAAACAATAAGGGACACAATGAGTCATTGAACATGATATAATCCAAGTGAAATGATGGGATACCGCCCCTATGAAACTAATTCGCTACGATTGATGGGTATACAGCAAATACTGAACCATTAAAACATAATTCGGTTTTCTAAAACAGGCGTCCCCAACAGTCCGCCCGTTCGGGTGGCAGTAAAAGCCCTCAAGCCCTGACCGTCCGGTTGAGGGCATGAAATGGAGGTGCTACAGTGGCGGAACTACGATTGTGTAAATTAACCTACATTTTCACTGTCAATTACATAATAATGATAGCAGTATTATATACACTTTAATACCGATATCTAATATAATACAAAACAAAATCTAATTGGCAGGAAATTCAATTAACAAAATACAAATACTAATATAAAACTAATAAACTAAATAAATAATGTAATATGACATAGATCTTGTTGGTACTATGCAATCCAATGAAGCAAACATTACAAATAAACATAATATTCTTCAAATAAATGTCTCTATGAAAACTGCTCTTTCTTAGCCATCCGACAATCGCCGTGATTTTTGTAGTTGTGTGTTTTCAACCAACTGCTGGGACTATTGTTTGCGAGCTACCCAATCGTAAACATGCTTTCAAGTGTTCATCACTTAATTGGCTTCTGTGACGTGACTTTGTGCACTTCATTAAGAAAAACAGTGATTCACAAACATAGGTTGTCCCGAATTCGCGTCTTACAGAGGTGTAGAAATGGTTTATACTTTTTCTATTTTAATATTTATCTTTTAACTCCATATTATTTTCCATATCTATTAATTCCAACTGCAGTTTAACAGGACTGTCAAGGATATCCCCTGAAAATAGTGTAGCAAATAACTTAAATTGTTTCTCAAGTCCCATAATGTCCTGGAATCTACGTTCGAATTCTTCGCGCAGTTGACGCAGTATGTTATATATTCATCAAAGTCCAAGGTTTCTACACACTGAATCACTGAGGTTATGGTCGGAAAATGTGCCGTCATCGCGAGTAATGTCGTTGCAAATTATATTTAGTTATTTTGTTTAGAAGTTTGTAACACACTAATCTTTTTGCCCCGTCATTTTCTTCCATAAACAGAAAGTTTTCTTCCCATTCTACTCGAAATATCACAAGCGTGGCCGACCGTCTTCCCAACGCGGATGTACCAGCCATCGCAAGTAGGACATCACAGTACTAATATGTAGCATTACACCACCACTGCACGGGTATACTGTGTAGCTGTGCGGCCCGCAGTGAGTGTAATGTTCAGCCCCGTGCGACCTTGACTCGACTTGGGGAGGCCTGTTCTAGAAGATGTGGCGATGACAACGACGATGGTGAAGGTAATGATGACTGGGCTTTAAGGGCACTCAACTGCACGGTTATTAGTGCCCTTATAAATCAAATGGTCGTATAGGCCAGACATAAAAACAAATCAGAAACAAAAAACGGCCTTCAGAGATAAAAAAAAAACTATAAATTAAACTATGTCATTGGCCATATAAAACGAAACAAATATTTTTAAAAATTTGATGTGTTCCACTCACATGACTTTCTCTACATCTCTGTAACACATTATTGTTAATAAGCTTATTCTTCTATCTGAGATGAACAAAAGCAGAAAAAGTCTTATTACTTAGTTCCTCATAACTAGAGGGAAATAAAGGAATACACTAGGCTAAACCGACAGTCAAATGTAATATGGGACTGAAGTCCATTTCTATGCGTGGCCAGGAGTTGACAAGTTCCTGAATGAAAAAGGTTTAAGTATTTTAAAACTAAAACAAATAACAAGGAATTTCTGGAAAATGGGCAGCTCCACGAAAAAAATGTATATGACATAAATAATGTGTTTTAATGATATTTACCTAGTGACTTTTTAACTATCTCTTACGGTTGACCAGTTATGCAAAATTCAGAAAAAATCATCCAGAATAAAGCGGTCTTCAGAGGCTATTCCCAGAAAATTCAAGATATACATTTTATTTGCCATGTAAATATCTTAAATATAAGAGATTTTAATAATAATCGTTAGAGCCATTTTTGAAAAAAATACAAATGTTTCTCCACGTAAAGGGTAGCTGGGGGTGGGGAATTTTCTTGAAAATCTTCGAGTCGCAATCTTGGAAGATACTGAACTTAAATATCAAGTTTGGTATTTAACGGACTTTTCGTTTTTGAAATATGCTGTCCACAGACAAACACACACATGGGCGTTTTGTAAAAGTTTTTTTTCAGATACAGGGGACCTCAAAACATATATTTTCGGTGAAGTGTTGACACCGCATTTTTAGTGGAATACAATACATTCTCTATGCACCATGTACATAGTACATTCGGGCTAGAGATTGGAAAACTTCATCGCGTGAGGGTTATGTTATGTCATCTTGGTTCAGATTCAATGTTTTCCGTCGCTCAAGATCACAAGCAGTTGGAAAAGAACAAACAGCGATGGGTTTTTTCAGAGTTTAACGTCCTTTAACCCAATAGCACTTCATGCTTGTTGTTATATAACTTTAGTCAATGGTCACTTCACAGGCCGCCATTTTGTCTCTGTGAATGTCTTCATATCGCATATTTTAAAATGAGGAATATTATGTTTACTTACTCTATACCTACTATGTACATAGTGTATACAGAAGGTATTATATTGGATACCGAGGTTTCACCGGAAATACATATTTTGGGACCCCCTGAATAAAAAAAACATTTTTGGAAAACGGTCCATCTGTGTGTGTGTCTGTGGACAACATAGCTCAAAAAGACAATGCCCGTTAAATACCTAACTTGGTATTTAAGTTTAGTATCTTCCAAAAATGCGACACGAAGATTTTCAAGAAAATTCCCCCACCTCAAATTACACTTTACATGGAAATTTTTTTGGAAAATTTTGATTTTCTCAAAAATGGTTCTAACGATTTTTATTAATATCTATTATATTTAAGATATTTACATGCCAAATAAAATGTACATCTTGAATTCTCTGGGTATAGCCTCTTTATTCTGGAAGACGTTTATTGAGTTTTGCATAAATGGTAAACCGTACGAGATAGACAAAAACTTACAACAAAAAACATGTAGATCACCATAAAACACTCAATTCATGTCATAAAATTTTTCGTTCAGTTTATCGTTTTCGAGATATTCCTTGTTATTAATTTCAATTTTAGGTATTTTAAAACGTTTCTCATACGGGAACTTGTCAACGCTCCACATTTTAAAATGCTTGACTGTCAGTTTAATTCCCTTATTTCCCTATTACTTAGTTCCTTATAAGTAAAAAGACCGTTTCTGCTAATGTTTAAGCATTTAATAGATACAATAATAAGCTTACTAACAATACTTTATTAGAGAGATGTAGAAGTAGACATGTGAATGGAGCACAACAGATTTTTAGAAAAGGTCGGTCTGTGGACAACATAGCTCAAAAACGAAAAGACCGTTAAATATCAAACTCCGTATTTAAGTTTGGTATTTTCCAAGGATGCGACACGAAGGTTTTCAAGAAAATCCCCCCACCCCAAATTATATTTTACATGAAACATTTGTCGAAAATTTTGATTTTCTCAAAAATGGCCTAATGATTTTGATTGGAATACCTTGAGTTTAAGATATTTTTATCACAAACGAAATACATATCTTGAATGTTCTGGGAATAGCTTGTGAAGACTTCATTATTCTGGATTACTTTTATGAAACTGACAAACCATAAGAGATATACAAAAACTTACTATACCAAAAATATAGATCTCTTTAAAGCACAGAATTGATGTCATATGCCTTTTTTTCTATTTATTCATTTATTTTTATAGAGTTAACCATTTTCGAGATATTGCGGATTATTGGTTTCAATTTTATTCACTTAAAAGTTTTCTAAAACGGGAAAACATCTTTGTTCTCGTTTCACGGTTGTTTTCTCCTGGCAAGTAAAGAGTATATTTATCTTGATTAATGTTGTGAACATAAGATTTGTTTATCGAACAGCTATCAGTAATTCCAACCTGCACTTGCCCCGAATCAGGATTTCTTTCCCTCATTTTCAGATGCCAACTTCTCTATGTACACATTAGGTAGAGAAGGTATTGCATTCCACCCAAAAGTTCGATATCGAGGTTTCACCGGAAATATATGTTTTGGGGTCCCCTGAGTCCGAGAAAAGCATTCTTAGAAAAAGGTCCTTGTGTGTGTTTTTGTAGTGTTTAACGTCCGCTTTTACTACTTGTGACACCGAAGGCGACGACACTGGTGATATATGAAATAAAGATGTAGCACCGGTAGAATGCGATGGCGGGGGAAACCGGAGAACCCGGAGAAAACCCCCCCTGCGCCGCTATGTCCACCACAAATATCACATACGGTCGCTTGGGATCGAACCTTTAGGAACTTTCATTATGTTTTTTTAATTATTAAAACTTAGTTAAAAATAACTAGCTGTGCTCAAGACATGACGTGATAAACACAAATAAGCTAGAGGCACTTATCTTACCGTCACTTGTGTAACTTCGGCTTAAGAAAGAGGAAAAGTATGAGCCCATGTTTATTTTAGAAAACGCTCTCTTGCGTTTTATTGCCTCTTATCTTTATAGATACACTAAACATGCAAGGCCTACTTACATTGCTTCTTAGAACAGGCCACTTTTTTGTTCCCAACAGTTCAACACGAGATCGGTTACCTAATTGCGGCTTTTTCACCGCCATTCAACCTCCAAATCACTTCGAAATATCTGGCTTAGCTCCTGACTGTTTATCACTAGGGATAGCATATTGGGGACCGATAGCGGGACACAAGAAGACACTAGTTGCATACCTACTGAGTAGAGTCCGACCTGCATTGGCGACTGTACGTGTCGCATGAAAACAACCTGTAGTAACGCGTTGGGGAACGTGGCTCGACGCAGCAGTATACTATGCTGTATATTACAATACTGTTTTACAAGTAATTAATACCTTTGATGATAGTGCATGCTCTTCAATCAAGATTGTAAAATCTCTTGCTGCAAATGGATTATATGAAGATTTGCAATTCATACATAAGAACTCTGCAGATATATCTACGACAATAACACATATTTGGAAACTTCAAACATTGAAATGTCTCGAGCCCAGAAAGCTGTCGAAGAAATTGTGCAAGCAATTAATCAGAGACCCCTGACACCTGTTTTAGACCGTGTGAAAAAGAAAATGATGACAATGTTTGGAAAAAATGTTGGATTTTCAATAATGCGTGAAATACGAAATATGCTACGAGGTGTTGTTATGGAAATAATTATTGCTGATGAAGTATCTTACCCAACAGTTGATGATGTGTCCTAATTCCGTTTTTCTCCAATTACATCTTGTGAGCGATGTTTCTCACAATATAAAACCTATTTACATGCCCAATCGGAGACGATTCACATTTGAGACGTTACGAATGTATGTATGTTGTTGTGCGATGTAATCTATGTATCTTGAGAAAAAATGAAACGGATAATGATGCTGATGACTTGTTGCGAACAGCAATTGAATGTATGTAAATATTAAACTTGTTTATTTCCCACCCAACCTCAATCGCCTTCCACTGCTAGTGAAAAAATCACAGTCTATCGCGCAACCACTGACCCATTTTTCTTCTATTAGTACCTCTAACTACACACTGCATTGTCAACACATCACAACTATATACCATGCTGGGCTAACTTAGATTCTGTCCCGCTATCGGTCCCTAAGATGCTATCCCTATTCATCACAGCCTTGACTTGACCTGAAGTTATACAGTTGTCCATTAATTAGTGATGGGAGTATTTGGATGCAAAATGTCGATGCAGAATATTCGCTTGTATGGGTTCAAATGCACGGTTCTCGATTGAGAATGTCCCGAGATGGTGCTGTCACAGCTACAACTAAATCTGATTGTTGCTCATACTTAAAGCTTATTTATATTCTTGGACACTTGCCGGGAAGAGCGCAGATATGCGCTGATTTAATAAACATCCTCACTCATGAATGGTTCATCTTATTTTGTAAAAGAATTTCGGATATTCAGGTCTTATAGTTTATTTAATTTTTTTTAAAAAGCCATTACATGCAGCGAAGTTAGTCTATAGCTTGACTTTCAATTTGTACAAGTTTTAAAATGACATCTGCTGGTAGTAATTCAAAGTTAACCACATTACTGTTATTACTGTGAATGAAAAATTTTCCCCAGATATCCAACTCTGAAGCTTTTAGTAATTTTATTTCCTGTCCCATTTCGTGGTTAGTATTCCAGAAATGATTGACTACTGCTGATTTATCCAACTCTTTCAATTTAATATCTCTTTGATGTTTCTTTAGACGAACTTTTAAGCTTCTCTTTGTTCTGCCAATGTAAACTTTTTCAAAAGCATTTCAGTTTATTTGATAGATAACAGATTGTGAATAAGTTGAATAAGTCTGGCATCTATCAAATAAAATTTAATGATATAAATATTAAATTGAAACAGTTGGATAAATCAGTAGTAGCCAATTATTTCTGGAACACTAACCACAAAATGGGACAGGAAATCAAATTACTGGAAGCTATTAACACTCCTTCAGATTTGAATATCTGGGGAAAATATTTCATTCATAGTAAGAGCAGTAATGTGGTTAACTTTGAAATACCGCCAGCAGATGTCATTTTCAAACGTGTTGAAACTGAAAGTCAGGCTAAAGACTCAAAACTAGCAAACCGTCCCGAAACGTTCCACCAGAGGTCACCAAGGACACGCAAGAAGAAGGCAGATGTCAATGAAGTCCGGCTTCTACCACCTGATGTCACTGCTATCAGGCCGACACCTATATTAGCCGTCAAAGCTGCCCAGGCGCCTCAGCGAACCTGCAAAATATGACAACAAAGGTTATCGAAACGTGTCCAGAGTACCAACACCAACACCATGTGTAGTGGAGCATGTGTCTGCAATAGATGTCCAGATTTGAACTTATAGTTTATGTTTTACGTTTTTCATTTACAATGTCTACAGTGTCTGTAAACACACAAAGAGCGTATAAAATTAAGTACGTACGTTCTTAAATAAATAATAATAATAATAGTTTATTATTATCTTAAAGTATCTTAATATTTCTGAGTTCAATTAAAGTGTTTTACTGCCATGATTAGGTTTAGCATCCTGTAGCACAGGTTCCACGCATACAGAACAAAACAATTAAGCTCGTGCGCCGAAGTGAATTGATTAGGAGTGAATGACCCAAGATTACAATTAGCACAGCAGTAATATAATATACTGTATCTATCGTTTTTCTGTCATCCAGTTCTTCCCGAGTATTCATAAAATATAAAAACCTATACCTCCGCCGCTGAATCCTTGCACTTGACAGTTGAAAGCCTTTACCCGTTTGATTTTCTGAACCAATCACAAAGCAGCATTTCGGTCGGTCGGCCAGACAACGGAAACGGGTCCAGATGCACCGTTGCAATATCTGGCTGTTTCCAACCACGTGCTCAGTTTATGAACTAACACGTGCGCTGAGCAGTTTTGTGCAAGCTACATATTATTCTTTGTTAGTTATATTTATTGTTATTGATAATAGTGTTGTTGGTGTTTGTACGTGAGGGAGGATAACAAGACTTTCACAATTACAGAGGTGGATAAACTTTTGCGGAAAGGTGTGATGAGGGTGGACCTGGCTTCATGGAAAATCAAAGTGAATCATGTGCACAAAATAATACGAAAAGCACAGGCATTAGACGGAATCATCAGTGAATACGAACCACTAACGCTATGTCTTGGTGGCGATGATGATAATGATGACGATAATGCACCCGAGAATGATGACGACGGAGACTTGGATAGGATTGAGCCATTAACATTCTAATCACTTTGTTATACCTCTCTCTCTCATTGTAACAAGCTATTTTGCATCAATTTGTTCTATATTGTCGTAAACATGTAATGAATGCTACATACGTTATTGTATCACTTATTTTCAATTAACATCGGTAATAACGAATTAGTTTCATTATTTACGGCATTCATTTACTATTGCACTGTTTATATTAGTCTTTACATACGATGGAGAAACTTGTAATCAACTGTTGTTTACTAGTTACTCTGGCAACGCCGCAAAGGCAGCATAGCCAACCTTTCGCAAACCACCCGAACTGTCAGTGCAAGGATTCAGCGGCGGGGGTATAACACCTTATTGTCAGCATCTAACTGTTTCCGTATTTTCCGTCCATCATTTGAACTGAATGTTAAAGTAGCATCCGAGAACAGGCTGATTTCGATTAGCAAAAGCAACACCGAGAGCTTGTACAAAATTTTGAGAATGTGATAACCCTCGGCGTGTTTTTAAAGTTTGGGTTTAGGTGGTCTGAGGTTGGATACCAACCCTCGCAGTTGCCAAGTCTTTCACTTACTGGTCCCTCAACTGAGGCGGGAATCTTGACTAGCAAGCAGAGTCTTCGAGTCTGCAGGAAACACATTTTACTACGTTTCCTCCCAGTCTTAATCCAGGCTCGTCTTTTGTTTGCTATTGGTTATTGCCCAGTGGCAGGGGGGATCGGTCCCATTTGAAGGCCATCATGTTTTGGAGAAAACTATAGAATTCGAGAACAACCATGGTGAGGACTGAAGATGTGACGATAACGTAGCATCCGAGAACTTGCATATGAATACAAGTTGCTTTCGATTAACGAAAACATTAATGAGCGATAGTTGTATTCGAGAATTTGTACTCGAATAAATAAATAAAAACCTGCAGTAATAAACCCTAGCATTTAATTTTTAAGGTCAGGGCCTATATCCCAAGTTCTTATAATTTATTTAACTTTTAAAATGTACATCATGATTTACAAGTATAAAAACTACAACTACTAAATAAAACTAAAACCAAAAATAAAATAAAAACCTATTTCAAATTTAAGCAATACCAAATACAAAATATTTAAATACTCTTTTCACATCACCAATCCTTAATACCATATATTTCTATTCACATAGCCATAATCTATTTCTATTAACTCTAGTTCACGCTACCATTACACACACACTCACAGTATTAGACTACACATAAATATATTTTTTCTCTAATTCATTCACACTCTACCATTCATATACACATTTTCCTTATCAGTAATTAATATTATTTATGTATTTAATTACTTTTTAAAACTTTTATTACTTTATTATTTCTTTTTATCTCTCAAATTTAATTCTAACCTTATACCTATTTATTACTACACTCATTCCTTTTAAAATAATCACTCGTCCTATTATCTTATTAAAATTACAGCACTAACTCTTTCATACCTTATTAATTTAAATATATACCAATTAATATATCTAATGATTCATCTATTTATTTATATATATTATATAATAATTCCTTTCGCATAAAAAATCCTTCATTCCAAATAAATCAAACATTTATTGGTGTCCAGGAAACTAACTGGTAGTCAGTTACTATATATAAATTAGCTAGATTAGTTGTCAACAAAACTGATAACTAGCTCAAATATACTATTTCTTATACATGTAAGTAATATTATTGTACTGGAATGAAAGTTTCGCTTCTTAAATGTATTCGAATACAGGGTATTCGATTCTGCCATCACTACCACTAATAATATAAAGCAATAGTGGTATCATAGCACGTGCCACCACCTCATAGGATATTCGCTCTGAAGTTGAAATTGTGTGTTATTTATGGACGCTCTTTAACTGCCGCGGATCTCTACGTCCATTTCTATATTGGGAGTGAAAAACTGCTTAATTTTATAACTAGAAGCATTTTCCGGGCTGAGAAGCCGTGGTCTGCAGGAGGTTTCAGGTCCAGACGTTTCGTTCACGACGTGAACATCTTCAGTGGCGTGGTCTAAGTCTTCTCGGTGAAGGTTTGGTCGCAACTGATTCGTTGGCTGAAATAGCGGCATTATTTATACTCAGGCTACTCTCCCGCTGCGAGGGGGTTAGCCACTCGGTGCTTTTTATTCCTGATTTGTTCGGATGATCTCGTTGGGTTTGTGCCTGTTTGATGTTCTCAAGTAGCGGATGCCAGTTTTTGCTTAGTTTTTGAGTCTCTTCTTTCCTGTTAAAGTTATTGGGATATTTATGAATTTCTATTCCTTCACGTTGCAATCTAGCTGGTAATAATGCATAGATGAGAGAACGGTTGTTTCATGATATTGAATTATGTGTTCCCCCTTCTGCCCAACGACTACTGATGACTGCTTAATTTTGTTCAGAGCTCCTTTATCAGGCTTGACTTTCTTGTACATGCCGTAAATATACGATACGGGACCAACGGCGTTATTCCTCTTCCGAAGGAAGCCATGTTAAGGATTGTTACGCCTGAAAACATTCATCGCCCTCCGCCGGGTTTAAAACAGCGAACTTGGCAACACGTTATCCCTATACTACGGAGGAAGATGGATATTCGCTCTGAAGTTGAAGTTGAAATTGAGTTTTATCTATAGACGATCTGTAACTGCTGCGGATCTTAGCACACATTTGTATATTGGGTGTAGTTCTATTTTTGGATGACACAAATATTATAATTAAGGGCATGTATCACTGAAAGTGTGTAATTTCAAACTAAAAATGCTAACTTTTTTTGACATTTATACCACATGTAATATACTGCAAATAGGTTACAGTGCAAATTTCATACATGTTGTTCTAATTATTTGGAGCTTATGGTCAAATTTGTTTATGTCTTTGTCATGTTACTAAAGAAGCCCTTGCAAAAAAAAAAAAAAAAAAAAAAAAAAAAAAAAAAAAAAAAATGTTGTTCTAATATTTTAACCTTAGGTTCACAATATATCTACTTTTTGAAATTTACCCAAGTTTTTATGTCTCCTTTGGTTTAGGCTTCAACAATCTTTAAAGTTATGAATCTTCTTTTTGACATAAAAATATAATTTTTATGTTTGAAGATTGAAAACATATGCTTAAATACATCTGGCAGTAAAACCTAGGACAATTCTTATTCACTATAACTCTGTAAACAAGAACGGCAAATTTTATTTGTGTAATAGAAAAACTGCCCCGCAAGGAGCATTTTACAGGAAGAAAAATGTTGAAAATACCAATAGCGAGAAAACAAGGAAGGATTGGAATGCGTGGTTCACTTTATAATCCACCAGGTTGGTAGGCTGGACCTTCAGCTTCTCCTTTCCTCTCCTCTGCTGCTGTCCTTTTCTTCTTGCATTGCTGCTTAGCTTCAGCATAACTTCGTTTGTTACTTTGCATGATGCGAATTACGTCTCTTCGAATTGTAGTTTTTCTTGCCCAGTCCAGTTTCACCTCCAATAATTTGCTGTAGCTCCAGTGGTTTAAGGGATTTAAAAATGGCGCCTGGTGGCCAATTAAACCTTTTTGTATTCAGGAATGTTTAAAGTATTTAATGCAACTAAAATAAAAAAATTGAAATTCAGTGATTTTTCATAAAATTTCAGTCATACACACCCTTAAAGAGCACTATGTCAGTCAGCTCCTAGATTCATCTAATAAAATCTTCCAGCACACTAAATAATTGGTTTGAAAATAACAATTTCACATACATTTTGAAAAAACGAACTACGTTAACTTTTGTACAAAGCATAAAACATCGCAGATCTAAGGATACAATATGAAAATAATCAGAGTGAAAAAGCTAGTAATACAAAAATTCTGGGTCTTATGATCGATCGTAACATGAAACACTATATTGATTACATCTTACCCAAACTGAGCTCTGCATTATTGCAATCCAATCTTTAATTCAACTTATGAATAAGAGCACACTAAAACAGATTACTATGCATATCTTAGTTCATTGATGACCTATGGAATAATATTTTGGGGAAATTCGGTAGATGCTAACAAAGTGTTCATTTTGCAAAAAAAAAGAAAAAAAAGAAGAAGAAGAAAAAAAGGTAACAAAAATAATGCCTGTGAATATATTCTAGACATATTGTCATTTGTAATAAATAACCCAGAAAAGTTTACAAAAATGCAGATATTCATAACAAAGAGACCAGACATAGACAGAGCTTACATAGACCAACAAATAATTTGCAGTAATTCCAAAAAGAGGTTTACTACAAAGGAATAGTTTTGTTTAATTCACTTCCCTCCCCAATAAAAGAATTGCAAATGAACAACAAGCTTAGACCATAATTAAAAAGATGCTCTATTGCTCAGACCTTCTATACAGAGGAGAATTTCATTGAATCAAAAAGTATTGGTAATAATTAAACATTGTAAATATAATAAACTGAATGTTCTAAAAATGCTTGCACAGGGTACGTTTTTGGAAACAGACAAGTAAATTATGCAAAACTGAGACCTCCGAAAGTTCATTGTCAGAACCATTATTTGCAAATAAATGCATTAATAAGTATGAATAAATGTCATTCTTGGCATTATCTACATCCTAGAGTTTGGGCAAAGAGTCTAATCTCAAAATAGAATCTACAGATTGCAATGTTATGTATGAATGAATGAATAAGTGTATTTATTGAAATACCAGTATTCATATATTGATCATCCATTGCATGGGTCCACACACCGTACGTGCTTTTGCAATACACAAAATAATCAGCAATATTAAAAAGAAAATTAAATGAGTAAACACGAAAATAAAAAGGCAAAGATATTCAAATACAGTAACTTAAACTTACAACACAGAACAAACCGTATTCCGATGTATTAATGCACCCTATTATAGTAGCCAAATATACTGAAGAGAAATATGTGCACAACATTAACTCTACACCACATCAATGACCGAAAAGTATGACAAAATATTTGTAAAACATTACAACCACTTTTATTTAACTCTTCTTATCGCCCCGCCCCCCTTGCCTATTATCAGCCTTCTCAGATCTCAGCTGTCTTGCCTTGAATCGAAATTTACCTAGCCCGTCCACGTTTACCATGCCTGCCAGCAGTGTCCAACATGCTTCTAGCTCTACATTCGCGGTTGTGAAGAGTCGCGGTAAATGCCTTTCCCTCCATTCCTCCGTACCCCCACATCTTACCAAGATATGGATCCACAGGCTTGAGTTTGTTTTACGACACGGGAGGAGTAACAGCTTTATTTCTCTTCCGAAGGAAGCCATGTAAAGGATTTTTACGCCCGAAAAAATCCATCGCCCTCCGCCGGGTTTACATCTGCGACCGTGGAAACCGGAGGCCGGCATGTTAGCCCTAAACCTAAAGGAAATGGAATGAAAGGGGCTGAGGGAAAGAAATCGTGGAACCCCAGCATTTGCCTCAGAGTCAAAGGGAACCTCGAGTCGGATCGACGGAGATCGAACGTTACCACGATCACAAGGTAAGTACAAGGGCCACCCAGAAAGTGACAGAAGATTTGGCATAACTAAATAATAACGAAAGTTATCAACACAAAACTTTATTTACAAAGTTACAGTATCTTACTCTATTTTTCAACGTAATCGTCATTGCTACCAAGGTATTTATTGTCACGTGGTACCGGTTTTTCAACGCAGATGTACGCTGCTACCGTTAAAGATATGAGCCAAGATGTCTGCCACTTTGAGGTCTTCATGGCTGGGAAACCTTTTCCATCCAAAAAGTGATTACGATGTCCAAAGTGAAACACCGGTTTTTCTTATTTTTTTTTTTATCAATTTTTGCTTTCAATTCCTCCATAACGATTGATGAACTTCCAGTCCGGTTTTTTTCACATGTACTGGTTCATCCTTGATTACTGGTATATTATGTATGGATCATTTCCTCATTGAAGACTCGTTCACTGCATTATCAAAATACACTTGTTTTATTTCCCAATAAAATTCGATTCTTCATTAAAAAAAACGAATAAGTTCTTTGGCGGTAGAAAAGTATAACATCGGCATTGAAAAGCTGGTCTCACGCGACAGTAAATACCTTGATAACAATGACGATTACCTGGAGAAATAGTTTAAGGTACTGTAACTTTGTAAATAAAACTTTGTGTTGATAAGTTTCGCTATTATTTAGTTATGCCAAATCGTGTCACTTTCTGGATGGCCCTCGTATAACATAACTAAGCGAAAAGTTGTATTAAACAGTGCGACGTTATTATCAAGCCCACTGTATCTCCCGGGGAAGTCATTTACGGTCGTTTCAGACTGCTCGGCGGGACCTAGAGACCGATAAGCAATGTGTGCGCTGTCTTATCACAGCTGTAATCAAGCGTTCACATTACAAAACAAGCAAAATATCTTATCGTGAGATAGTGCAGGTGACAATGCTACGTGCGTGGGTGGACCGTACAGGTGTTTTCCTCAAAAGTATCTAATCTTGCTCAGTGTTGCAGCTAATCGAAGCACAAGGTAGCCATAAGCTCAATATTCCTTTTAGATGCCTAGCAACATGGAGTAATATCTGGCGGAAATAAATAATGGAGTTTTATTTATGTACGCTCTTTAACTGCTGTGGTTCTCAGCGTCCGATTCTATAAAAAAAAATCCTGAAAAAATCCATCGTCTTCCGCCGGGTTTGAACCCGCCCTTGGTTATATGAAGTTAGCACGGTAACCACTACACCACAGAGGACGACTATCAGGCAGAATGTTTACTCCAGCAGCTTAAAGTATGCAATATGCAGCTTACGTATCCGAGAAGCTTGAGCATATTCCCAAAGATGGCGTTCAGGTTTGCAGCAATGTCATTGCCCTATGCAGTGTCCCAGAATTCGACCGCGCAAATTGCCTGAATTGCAGAGGGGTCCTACATAAACAGTGTTATATACAGAAGCTATTGTCCCTTTTGCCAAATGTCAAAGTTATGGTATGTTTTCTGGATGGCACATGGATGGCCCAAAATTAAAAGAATGTAGACTAGTGAGTTCTAGGGGGTAGTGTTTAACGCTCGCTTTGACTACCATGGCACCTGATGATACGTGGAGTGAAGATGGAGTACCGGTGGAATGCGGTTTGCTGACTAATATATGATATCTGGTTACGTTTACGCTATTTATTTTAAATATACGGTTTTGAATTTAGAAACAAGGTGTTTTAACTTTAATGTTACTTTAATAACAACTCAAAATTCATTTCAGCCGTGTCAGTAGTTATAATACGGCCCGATATGGTCGAAAAATAACACGAATTTAATGCGAATCTATTTAAAATATTTAACACAAAATAACAAATTTTAAAAATAATTGTCAAAACAAGATCTTGACTCTGAGCATAACATATGTTTTACTGATGAATTTCTTATAATTAGGTTTTTGGTATTACATGTTATACTGGGGAATACCTTATATTTACACTATTAATGATCAACTCCACGAAAAAAATGCATATGACATTTTTATGTAGTAAGTTTTTATCTGTCTTACGGTTTAGCAGTTATGCAATATTCAGAAAATGTCATCCAGAATAAGGAGGTCATCAGAGGCTATTCACAGAAAATTCATGATATACATTTTATTTGACATGTAAATATCTTAGATATAAGAGGTTTTTATCAAGATCGTTAGAGCCATTTTTGAGAAAACCAAAATTTTCGATTCTTTTTGTCATAGTAAGGGGTAGTTCGGGGTGAGTGGATTTTCTTTAAAAACCTCGTATCGCATCCTTGGAGAATACTTAACTTTTATATTTAACAGACTTATCGTTTTTCAGCTATGTTGCCCACAGACACATACACGGACATTTTTCTAAAAATTATTTTCTTTGGATTTAGGGGGTATGAAAACAAGTATTACCGACGAAATCTCGGTATGGAATTTTGGGTGCAATAGAAAACCTTCTCTACACACTACTTACATAGTCCACATAGAGAAATTAATACCAGTAGTTCGGCTTTATCTCCCAAAGCAGTTTTACAAGGAAAGAATTATGATGCTAATAACATAGAATTGCTTACTATACTGTTATTTAAAATGTATTAAACGAAAGACCACACAAAACTTTCAATTTTTATTTATTTATTACTTTCTCTACACTCACTATCTACATAGTGTATAGAGAAGGTGTTATATTCCACTAAAAAACACGATATCGAGATTTCATCGAAAATACATGTTTTGGGACACCCTGAAACGAAAAGATCAATGAGTCTTTGGACAGCATAGCTCAAAAACGAAGAAACCGTTAAATACCAAACTTGGGATTTAAGTTTAGGATCTTCCAAGAATGGGACGGCAAGATTTTCAAGAAAATCCCCCTCCAAAATTACTCTTTACCGTGAATATGTTTCGAAAAATTTTATTTTCTCAAAAATGGACCTAACGGTTTTGATTAATATACCTATGTATAAGATATCTTTATGACAAATGAAATGGACATATTGAATTTTCTGGGAATAGCCTCTGAAGAGTTCTTCCTTCTGGATAAACTTTGTATAACCCGCAAACCGTAAGAGATAATTAAAGACTTAGTACACAAAAATATGTAGATCTGATCCAAACACACAATTTATGTCATGTACATTTTTCTTTTGTAGGTTTAACCATTTTCGAGATATTCCGAATTACTGGTTTCAATTTTTAACCACTTAAGCTTTTCTTAAACAGAATGACACCTTTTTCTCGTTTCTAGCGATCAGAGTTTGGAGTTTCAATTGTTTCATTTAGCGACCGGCTTTTAAAAGACGAGGCTATTGCTTTAGCCGGTGCATTTTCTTATTCTCCTTCTATTTAAAAGACAGCTAGTAATAAGAAGGAAGGAAGCTGGGAATGTTACCTCAACATGGGTAGAATCAATCAATCTGTTAATTAAAATGTTACTGTCGAGGGATTATGAAGCAGGTGATATAGAAGAACACAGACACAAAAGGCAAGAATTTAATCAAGCGTGTATTAATCAAAATGTAATATATCCCTTCAGCGTTGCTGAATTCAGATTGGCAATAAGGGATCTAAAACAAAACAGGCGCCAGGACCAGATAATATCTTTAGTGAAATGTTACAAAATTTAGAGAATGCTATATCACCGCATCTTTGTGTCCTATTTAGTGAATGTGGAGAATACCGTATTCTTGGAACCAAGCAGACGTTGTGATATTAAAAAGGTCAAGGGATCGTGATGTACAGGCCTACCTGTTTACTAAATAATCTAAGAAACATTATTATGTAAAAGAATAAATGAGTATGATAGGGATGACAAGTAAACAATATGGGCCGCGTCGTGGCCGAGTGGTTAGACCAGTGTTTCCCAACCTTTTGAAGTTCACGGCACCCTTGGGAATAACATTAAACACCAGAGGCACCCTTCCTTGAATTAAAAGAAAATTAAGCTTAGTATGTTAATTTATTGAAATATTATATAATAATAACGTACACCATAACAATACAGTAAACTTTACTACAATCACTGAGTAAAAATACATCAATAAATTTTGTTCGATTAATGATTAATGTGAAACTTGTGATTGATGCTTAGAGCACAGATATGTGATGTCGGGTCTTACAGTTGACAGTGAAACACGCAAATCATCCTCAAGGTTATTCAGTCTATTTCTTGCTTTGCATTTTATTGTCCCCATAGCAGAGAAGGCTTGCTCGCATAGATAGGATGTTGAAAAGGGCAAAAGTGCGTTAATTGCTTTCTTCATTAGGTTAGGGTACTCCTCTCTCCGTTGAAGCCAAAAACTAACCACCGAAGCCTCACTCTTGGTGAACTTACCTTTGAGTGTGGAATCAACGCAAAGATCAATAAATTCATCTCGTTCGCAAGCAGTGAAATCTATTTCCTCTGCACTATCTACGAAATCAAATGGTGAGACAACCCAGTCCAGATTCGTAGAGGAAATAGTTGGAAAGTACGCATCTATTGCATCTTGCAATCTTGATAAATGATCACAAATGCGGTCTTTCAGTTTACCCAGATCTTTATCTCCTGCCGCATTAAGAAGAGATGGAAAGTTCGACAAATTTCCTTTTTGAACTGCAGACTTCCAAGAACTAAGCTTTCTTTTAATACCTTTCATCTTATTGGTTGAGGAGATTATTGTTTCATGTCGACCCTGCATCGAAACATTCAGTTCATTCAGCTTATGAAAAATATCTGCCAGATACGACAGTTCAAAACACCAAGAATCACTTAGTAAGAGCTCATGAAATGTGTCTTGATTTTCATCCTTAAAAAAAGTTTTTAGCTGTTCTTTAAGTTCGAGAAACGGTTCAATACACGACCCCGCGACAACCATCTTACTTCTGTGTGAAGTAACAAAGAGGTATGAGCTGCATCCGTTGCGCGACATAACTGTTCAAAAATTCTGCACTCAAAAATTCTGCACTTTAAAGGTCGAGACTTCATATGTTCACCATTTTCACAACTTGGTTAAACACTTCAGCAAAATCTTCATTACACGCTTTCACGACTAATGCCTCTCTATGCAGACAACAGTGAGTTATAATAATGGATGGATTTTCATTGAGAGCTCTGGCAGTAAAACCTTTAATTTTCCCAGACATAGATGGTGCACCATCTGTACATATACCACAACAGTCTTTCCATGAAAGATCATAGGCATTGAGATAGGAATTAATAGAAACGAAAATATCATGGCCTGTGGTTGCAGTCTCCAGCGGTCTACAGAACAGAAACTGTTCACTAATATGTTTTTCATCAATATATCTGATAAAACCAAGGAGTTGCGGTTTGTCACCAATATCGAGACTCTCATCTACTTGCAAAGCAAATGTTCTATAAGTTTTTATTTTCTCCGTGACTTGTTCGTTGATATTGCATGACATTTCAGATATCCTGCGGCTGATTGTGTTGTTGGACAGAGGAACTTTCAAAATTTGATTAGCTGCTCCTTCGCCAAGTATTGTTGAAACTATAAATTGACATGCAGGGCCAATGATTTCCTCTCCAAGAGTATGAGGTTTCTTTTTTTTAGCTATCAGTTCTACTACTTTAAATGAGGCTTCAAGAGCAGTATCACCTATGGCTTTTTTCTTTACCATTCGCACAGCTGTTTTCTTCTCCCCTTCTAATATACGTGAAAAATACATTACACTTTTCTGTGACACACTAGGATGCTTTGTTGTAAGATGCCGCTTCAGTTTGCTAGGTACCATGGCCTCGTTGCTAAGTGTTTCGCCACAAACTAAACACACAGGGATAAGGTTTTCCTCGTTGTTATTCCACTTAAATCCATACGCTAAGTAACTGTCCTGGTATGTTCTTTTCTTTCGTTTGTCTTCTTTATGTGGTGAATTCGACGGTCCGGGAGAAACTGTAAGATTTGGCTTCTTAAAGCAAGCAGTAGGAGCCGACTGTTCACTTTCACTGTCCTGGCGTTTACGTTTAACAATGAACTTATCCATAGCTAAAGACTGTGAATCAACGCGAGGAAGACAACTGAAAGCGCCAAGCGGCGTACACTTTTATATATTCATCTGTCGAAGTCTCGAGAATGTTCTTGAGGAAGCGAGTAGTCTCGGGAATGTTCGGCAGGGTATAGCTGTAATGCCATCTGTGGGATACTAGTATAACTGAATTATTGAAATGAATTGACCACTATCACCATCTGCCGTGCATGAGAGGAATTGATTTGACTTATTTTATTTCAAGACCTTACAAGACTTAAGGCTTCAGTAGAAGGTATTTTTATTTGTTTATCTCAGTATCTCGCGGCACCCCTTAGCCAATCACACGGCACCCTAGGGTGCCGGGGCACACCGGTTGGGAACCGTTGGGTTAGACCATTCGCCTCTCACCTAGATCCCAAGCGACCACATGTGAGATTTGTGGTAGACAAAGCGCTCTGGGTTCTCCGGTTTCCCCCGTCATCTTCATTCCAAGTATCACCAGTGTCATCGCCTGCGGTGCCAAGAGCAGTAAAAGCGGTCGTTAAACACTATAAAAAAGGTAAAGAATATGTTTTCGGGAAATGGCGGTCGACAGAGAATGCAATTAACTCGGCACTAACCGCGATTAATGGCAGCAACAGAAAATGTGTAGTAGGAGTGTTTGCAGATGTAACAGGAGATAGCAGTGTTATAGTGAGAGAAATAACCAAAGGGTATGTATGCGTTGCGATCTGCAATTTAACTTGTTTACACCAGTTGTCTAGGTTTTACAAAATTAAATTTTATTTGTACTCTAACTGCTTTCGACTATACGCTTCTATAAATATTGAAAGATCATCTGGGTATGCTATAATTTGCAATGTGAATTCCAATTTATCCATTTCCTATAGAATAGGTTCCATTAGTACATCCCAAAATAATGGTCCCAAGATAGACCCTTGATTCAGAGGCTATTTCCAGAAAATTCAAGATATATATTTTATTTGCCATGTAAATATCTTTAATATAAGATATGTTAGTCAAAAGCCTTATAACCATTTCTGAAAAAATAAACATTTTCGAAAATTTTTCCATGTAAGTGGTAGTTGGTGGTGGGGGGAGTTTCTTGAAAACCTTCCTGTCGCATCCTTAGAAAATAAGTTAACTTAAATACCAAGTACTTTCGTGTTCCAACTTTGCTACACACACACACACACACACACACACACACACACACACACACAACATAGGACATTTTTAAAACAAAATGTTTTTTTTTTGGATTCAGGAGGTCTGAAAACAAGTATTTCTGATGAAATTTCGGTATCGAATTTTTGGGTGCAATACAATACCTGCCTTTTCTATACACTATGTACATAGTGTGTGTACAGAAAGTAAAACCGGAAGGGCTAAAGACAAATTATCTACAGGATTCCATTGGAACTCAGGAGAGTTAGAATCCTGTTGGGTCTTGCTGGTTGGGATATGCGAGAAGCTATTGGTACTTTTTACTTCCTCTACACGTACTATGTACATAGTGTATAGAGAAGGTATTGTACCCAAAAATTCGATATCGAGATTTCACGTGAAATATATGTTTTGAGACCCCCTGAATCAAATTTTTTTTTTAGAAAATGTCCATGTGTGTATGTGGGGGGGGGCGGCGTGTGCAGCCTTGACTAAAAGAGAAAACTCCGTTAAACACCAAACTTGTTATCTAAGTTCAGTATCTTCCAAGGATGCGACACGAAGAGTTTCAAGAAAATCCCCCTATCTGCAACTATCCTTTACATGGAAAAATTTTCAAAAATGTTTATTTTCTCAAAAATGGCTACAAAGATTTTGATTAAAATATTAAATATTAAAGATATTTACATGAGAAATAAAACGATTATATTCAATTTTCTGGGAATAGTCTCTACAGATATTTTTATTCTGGATGAATTTTGCGAAATGTTGCATAACTGGTAAACCGCAAGAAATAGACAAAAACTTATGTAACAAAAAATGGTAAGCTCGCAAAAACACACAATTTGTGTAATATACACTTTTTCGTAGAGTTGGCTATTTTTTTTTTTTTTTTTTTTTTTTAGATATTTCTTGTTATTGGTTTCAGTTTTAAAATACCTACATTTTTCTCATATGGGAATCTGTTACCTCCTGGCCATACAAAGGTATTTCAATCACATAGCAACCAGCACTTAAAGGAGTTGACATTCGCTTTAGCCAATGGCACTTCCTTATTTACATTCCACTTACAAGGAAGCAAGCAATAAGACCATTTATGCTAATTTTTTCTCGATTAGCAAGAAATAAATAAAAGAATAAGCTATTTAACAATAATTTACTGCAGAGATGTAGAGAAAGTCATGTAAGTGGAACACATCAGATTTTTTACGGAAGATGATGCAACTCAGATCGGAGTGTAAGGAGGAGCGACAAGTGGGGGATGGGGAGCCTGGACTACAGTGTGTTATACAGGATGATACAAAAATACGTTTACAACGTTTGGGGATGGATTTCTGACATCCAAACATCAAAATAGGTTTACACAAGCATACGCTCTGAAACGCGTCGTTTTCGCGCTATTAATTTTCGGGGAAACCTAATAACTTCATTTATGTATGCACTCTTTCATAGAAGGCTATGACTCATCTTACCTTGCAGAGTTGGCCTTTTGTTGCCATTGCTACTTGTTAACATTTGACATTTATCAGATGTGTAATACATTCCCCCAGTTTGCCTTATAAGTGCTCTCTACAGGGACTTCATTCAGAACACTCTCCCAGACTTATTAGAAAATGTACTTCTGCAAATATGAAGAAACACGTGGTTTATACATGATGCTCTAGCACATTTTAGTCTCATTGTTCGAGATGCAGTGGCTGGTATCCAGCATGAGAGATGGATATGTAGAGGAGGACCATTTCCATGGCCTGCACTTTTCCCCGTCTTCATTCCTTTGAATTTTTATCTTTTGAAGCACCTTAAACCATTGATTTGTGCAGCAGACATCCCGGATGAAGAAACCTTTAATCTACGTCATGTAAACCTGCTAAATATTACAACACCGACTGGGAGTATTTGATATTCCATGCTCCGACTGTGCATGCGTGTCTAGACGCAAGAAGAGGACATTTGGGCCATTTGCTGTAAGTGGTGCTTGTGCGGAACATCTCCTAACAAGCTGACAACGTAAAAACCTGTACCCAAACTTTATAAAACTATTTTCGAATCACCCCGTGTTAACGCGTATCCGAACCGAGCGACGTAGGGTCTCAAGATGTAACATTTTTAACATCAATAAATGCATCACTCTACTCTAGACTACCTTTAGTGCGGTCTTAACTTCGATGCGGGCAAAGCTCATTATCAGAGCCTAGCAAAGTAGCAGACAGCTGATGGTTGAGCGGAAGACAGACCTAAAACCTGCATTTCAACTCAAAACTATAATATTTCCCAGGAACCCCATGTGAGAGGATGCCGAGACACGGGTATTTTTGTTTTCCATGTACTTTTACCTTAAAATGCTAGATGTGCGACATCAGTGTGACAGTGGCCTCATTTTGGTTTTATCAGTTATCGGTTTTATCACAAACCTGCCGTAAGAGGTCACGTACAACAAAAGCTTTTATCACATCAGCTAAAACTGTCCTTTATCTACCTGGCGAGAACTGCTGCAATTTCACGCCTTCTACCTAACGCCGCGCGTTTTCGGCATTTGTCTCTTGCAATTGCCTTCCTTCTAGAAAATGTTCAGAGATTTAATTTTAAGGGAGGATGAATGCGGTTGGGGTTTCTTTCAGAAAGCTCTGATACCTGGTTCAAGAAGGCTGTAGCAACATGGCGCTATGCGTGTTCTATTTGTAAACACACGTGCTAGAAAAGTTAACAGTTTTGTTTTGTTTGGAATATTTTTGTCAAAATTTTAGGTTGTTCTTGTATAATTGTCAAAAATGCCAAGTCAGCATCTAAAAACTTTCAATAGAGTTTGTAAAAGCTGTGTTGAACCACTAAAGAAGAAAACTGCTGAAGAAACAATTGCCTGTAATAATAATAATAACAATAATACTATTGCCAACATTAAACAATTTTTCCCAGGTACATAATGTTCCCAGTTTTCTCTTTCAATTTTCATTACGTAAGGTACATGTTACTTCAAAAGTGTTTGATGTGTTGCAATGAAACTTTAAATAGTTGTTCTGGATACAGGAATACAATTTTCTTGGAACAGAATTTTGATAAATCTTATAGAATGTAAGATACATAGAAATATGTGATAAAAATGTTCTAATATTTTTTTAAAATAATAAAATATTAAAAAAAAAAAAAAAAAAAAAAAAAAAAAAAAAGAGCCTTAGAAAAATTCTGTTCTACAACGTTTTTCATTTATCTGTTTGTAGCTTATGAACAAAAATTTTAAAAGGATTGCTTCAGTAGTTTTCAAGATCAATGTTCTTTATTTTGACCCTGTATTTCCAAAATTGTAAATGGCATAGATTAAATAGAAATTAATGAAATGTTTCCAAGCTTGTTAGATATTATTTGTTTATAACCGGGTTAAAATCTTTCAAGGATGTTTCAAACAGAGATGAAGTTATTGTAAAATATACATAGGCTGCATTGCAGCATACGTCCCCCGTTAAAATATCCCATGCGTTCCACTCACATAACTTTCTCTGCTTATTTTGCAACAAACTATTCCTACAAAGGCTTATTTTTCTATCCATAATAGAGATAAACATGAACAGAATGGGATTTTTAATTACTTTCTTGTAGATACAAAGGAAATATATTAAGGGGAGTCGAAATAGGATTTTCATAATTTGTTTCCATTTTCATGTGGAAATTCTGAATCTTCCGCTCATTATGGTACAACTTTCATAGAAGTACGCTAATTATAAATAGTTTACAAATATTGTTGAAAATAGTCCTGCGTAGTAGTTTTTTAGAACATTTTGCTACAGTCACTTGGTAAAACATCAATAACTTTGTAAATATTACTGTTAGAGGAGAGTTCGGAAAGCTTTACTTTAGGTGCTCACAGCACTGGCATCCAGCTCAAATTTCCTTCGTGTGAGGGCTTACAAGTAACGTGAAGCTGTGTTTGGAAAGTTAGGTTACAGTTTCTTTGTTGTTTTATGTTTGAAAGCAATTTCTGTGGAAGTAAAATTATCCCATTTTCTCAGAAACAAATTAATACTAAGCGCTGAAATTTTAGCTAAAAGGTTTGTATGTACATGGATTAGCCATTTTTTTAAATTTAAAAATCATTCTTTTTCAGTAATAATTTAAGGGTTGTATTAAAAAGATCATATAATTGCTTCTAATGAACAAAAGTATTCTATTTTTTATCAATCAACAGTAAATGTATTGCTGAATATACCTTAGCCGAGTGGTTAGAGCACTCGCCTCTCACCTAGACGGCCCGGGTCCGATCCCAAGCGACCGCATATGACATTTGTGGTGGACAAAGCGGGTTCCCCCGCCATCGCTCCATCTTCATTCATGTATCATCAGTACTTAAAGCGGGCGTTAAACACTACCTTGAAAAATGTAGCTCATTATCTTACATTGATGCTGAGATAACATTAACTTTGGCATTTCGAAACCCTTAAGCTAAGGCTAGAGTCAAATCCTTTAACAGGTAGTCATTATGCGAGGATACTGAAGTTTCTTGGCAAGCAGAAAAAAATGGCTTCCCACTTAAGAAAACTACAACTGTTGGACAACTTAAACAAATAACAAACAAAATTTCGCAAATAGCAAACCAGACTAAAAATATATCCGTCATAAAGTGTGCTTTATGGAGAATAACATTTTTTGTGTACTGAGATTTTTCCAGAATGAAGAAGACTTCAAGAGGCTATTCTCAGAAAATTTAAGATATACATTTCGTGTTACGAAAGTACCTGAAACATGCGGTATTTTAAACAAAATCGTTAGAGCCATTTTTGAGAACATCAAATTTCCATTTGAAGCTTAGTTTGGGGTGAGGGATTTTCTTAAAATCTCCTGTCGTAGGCATTGCCGTGGCCTAGTGTTTAGATCGCTCGTCCACCACCTAGGCGGCCCGAGCTCGATCCCCAGCGCCCGCATGTGGGATTTGTGGTGGTCGAAGCGGCATCTGGGCGGGTTTTCTCCGGGTCCTCCGGTTTCCCCCGCCACTTATTCCACCAACTGTTCTATCATCACCTTTCCTATCATCTATTTCGCATGCATTTCATATGATGCACTTCCTCGCGCTCATGCCTGGCTACGGGCTGACCACTCGCACCAGGTTCTCCATTCTGTGGTTTCGTGCCGTTGGCTACCAGAAAGGCTTCTGACCCCTAGGCATTCGCTTGTAAGTCCTAGGGGGGTGTTAGTCCTTACTAGGGGGAGGGGTAAGCCGACTTAAAAAACGAATATGCTGAACTTAAATATGAAGTTTGGTATTTGGCGGATCTTTCGCTTTTAGGTTATGCTAACAGCCACACATGGACATTTTCTAAATTCTTGGGGATTCAGGGGACTACAAAGCGTGTATTTGCAGCAAAGGTACCCAATTTTTTAATGGAATGTATTATATTCTCCACCTTTTATATATATGATAAAGTAAAAATACAACAGCAGTGTTCGAAATATGGAGGGAAATTTTCTTTCTGCTGTAAAGAAAGAAAAGGGCGAATTCTGAAAACACTCTACAAGTACGAGGGTTGGGGCAAAAGTCATCACAACTAGTTTTTTTCTTGTAGATATGTGAACGGATCACAGACATATATATGTCGTGTGGAAGTTCTGCAGGCATAGTGCTTATGCAAAACAACAGATGGCTCTGTGATAGCTGGTAGTAGCGTAGCGAGGGCTGTGAATTCAGTCAGTTGGCGAGTGTCGTGCGAGATGGAAGTAACCCGTGTTGAGCAGCGCGCTTACATTAAAATAGCCGTTCTCCGAGGGAGAAATGTGTGGAATGTCACAGTGAATTAGTGGAAGCCTTTGGGAATAATGCCCTACCATACCGTACAGTAGCATAGTGGGTAGGAAAGTTTCAGCAAGGACGTGTGTCAACCAGTGATGGGCAACGTTCGGGATGACCTGTCATTGTGCGGACCGACCTGGCACGTGCCGTCATCGAGCAGCTTCTGCATGAAGACAGGCGATGGACGCTACTGGCGTTAGAGAGGGCAAGTGGCATCGAGAAGGGCACCGTCCACAGGATATTGCGTAATTAGCTGTAACTACGCAAGTTTAAAGGTGGGTGCGCTATGAAATATGCTCCGACCACCTTGCACGCTGGCAACAGGACGGCGAGCAATTCATCGCCCTCCGTGGTGTAATGGTTACCATGCTAGCTTCATATACCCAAGGTCGCGGGTTCAAACCCGGCGGAGGACGATGGATTTTTTCGGGTGTGAAAATCCTTAGCATGGCTTCCTTCGGAAGGGAAGTAAAGCCGTTGGTCCCGTGTCGTAGATTTACGGCATGTAAAAGAACCTCAAGCCTGATAAGAGAGGCCTCTGAGCAAAATTAAGCGGCCTTTCACGCCCAGTATAGAATGGGACGCTGAGAACCACAGCAGTTAAAGAGCGTCCATAAATAACACGCCATTTCCATTTTTTTTGGCGAGCAATTCTTGTCACGAATAATCGCCATCCAGGAACGAACCAGGACTGAAACATCAGTCCGCGGAGTGGCGACATGTTGGATCACCAAGGAGGCAGAAGATCCGTCAAAATCCTTACCCAGTTAAATTGATGGTGATCGTCGCGTATGACGTCAGGGGTGTCATTGTTGGTAGAACAGTGACCGCACAGTACTACAGGGACTTCCTGGCGCGACAGGTACGACGTGGCGTTCGGGAGAAACGTCCGGATCTTGTGGACAGTGCAGTAATCCTGCACGACAATGCAAAACCACATAAAGCAGAGTGTGTAGGGCAGCAACTGCGACTTTGGGGACGGGAAGAATTGGAACAACACACGTACTCTCCGTCATTTTGCCCTGGTACTTTGATCTCATTCGAAAGATTAAGGAACCACTACGTGGTAGGACATTGCTAATGCTGTGCGCGAACGGATGACCCGATTAACACATGGTACGGCAAATACTGCGGTAGTTGGTATTCAGCGCCTCCCACGTCGTTGGCAGCGTGTGGTGACTGTAGCAGGGGACTACTTTGAGGGGTTTTTAGGCCCAGGTTTGTCATGTCAACTTATGTGTACTGTGTTGCCATTCCTTTGCACCGTGAAGGCCAGATTGCCCTGGATACCACCGTAATAAATTAGTGTGTTACGATATTCAGTGCTATTCACTGTCCACACATGTAGTCAACTCCTTGTCCTTTCGTCTGTATATGTCACATTTTCCAACCGGACTGGTATCTTCAAGAAAATAAATAGTTGCCATGACTTTTGCCCCAACCTTCGTATTATAATGCATTTCGGACTATTACCAGATTACTGAATTCAAATAAGCAGCATATTTAATTCACATTTTGTGTACAATTTTACAGAGAAAGTGTTATGAAATGAACGCGACGTTGTGCGCCTGAACAGTTCTCCAACAAAAGGAAAAGAAGAAATAAAAACACACCGCACACTCCGTATTGATGATAGCTTGTAAAACTGGGAAAAACTGTAGTTCAAATAGAAGATAGCAAATGTCATGATGGAGCATTAGGTGGAATGAATGGCGAGGAAAATCGGAGGCCACCACGCCAGTTCATCCATTAGGAATCCCATATGCGGTCCCCTGGGATTGAACCCAGACCAGCTAGGTGGAAAGAGACACCACCAGAATCATTCTGCCAGGATGCCGACTAATACTATTTTATCAGAACCATTCTGTCACGATGCCGACTAATGTTATTTTACCAGAAGCATTCTGTCACGACGCCGACTAATGTTATCTTACCAGAAGCATTCTGTCACGACGCCGACTAATGTTATCTTACCAGAAGCATTCTGTCACGACGCCGACTAATGTTATTTTACCAGAAGCATTCTGCCACGACGCCGAATAATACTATTTTACCAGAAGCATTCTGTCAGACGCCGACTAATGTTATTTTACCAGAAGCATTCTGCCACGACGCTGACTAATACTATTTTATCACCAGCATTCTGCCACGACGCTGACTAGTACTATTTTATCACCAGCATTCTGCCAAGACGCTGACTAATACTATTTTATCACCAGCATTCTGCCACGACGCTGACTAGTACTATTTTATCACCAGCATTCTGCCACGACGCTGACTAATACTATTTTATCACCAGCATTCTGCCACGACGCTGACTAATACTATTTTATCACCAGCATTCTGCCAAGACGCTGAGTAATACTATTTTATCACCAGCATTCTGCCACGACGCTGACTAATACTATTTTATCACCAGCATTCTGTCACGACGCCGACTAATGTTATTTTACCAGAAGCATTCTGCAACGACGCTGACTAATACTATTTTATCACCAGCATTCTGCCACGACGCTGACTAGTACTATTTTATCACCAGCATTCTGCCACGACGCTGACTAATACTATTTTATCACCAGCATTCTGCCACGACGCTGACTAATTCTATTTTATCACCAGCATTCTGCCACGACACTGACTAGTAGTATTTTATCACCAGCATTCTGCCAAGACGCTGACTAATTCTATTTTATCACCAGCATTCTGCTACGACGCTGACTAGTAGTATTTTATCACCAGCATTCTGCCAAGACGCTGACTAATTCTATTTTATCACCAGCATTCTGCCAAGACGCTGACTAATACTATTTTATCACCAGCATTCTGCCACGACGCTGACTAATACTATTTATCAGAAGTGTACTGCATCATTTTAATGCAAATATTTGCAGAAAAATAATTTGAAAAAAAAAAGTTTTTCTATTTTTTATTCCCGATCCACTAGATAGGTCAGTAAGACGGACTTTGGTCTCAATACCTTTTACTGTCTGGTTTAAGACACAATAGTTCCTGGCATATTTTATGTGATTCACGTTGTTAAACATTGCAATGATCTGGCAAATAGGCCTTCCCATCCAGCCCTCCCTACCTAACCGCACAGTCAATTCTGCCTAAATGTGAACATTTAACATGCTCTAAATTTTAGAAAAGGTCATATATTTGTAGCCCAGCTGGGGCTTGTAACAGAGAGTTTCACCGTCTGAGCATAATGAGAGAAAAATGACGTTATTCGTTTTTAAAATGCAGATTATGATGTTGCGGAATTGTATTATGAGGTATCGAAATCGAGTTCACCTTGTGCGTCACAATTATGTAAGAACTTAACAACCGAGAAAACGCCTTTAGTTTACCATTGGCTTTGAATATTTATTTTAGAAACAGATCTGCAATCGGCATCGCTATTGCTTTGTTGTCTAAGGCTCCCACTCTAACAATGACATCTGAAATCCTGTTGAAGCAATTAACCCCATATGTCACGTGGTCATTGCAGGAAAGGATAAGTCAAGGAACGTAAATAGATTACGATTTAAGGGTTAAAAGTAGAAGTTTTTTTGTGAGTAGAAATGCCTGAGAATTTGTACAGTGTATTTATCCTACCGTACGTAACATCCCGATTATTTTAACAAATTTAATTCGATTTTTTTGAGAAAATAATAATTAAGTATTGTTTTTAAATTCAAACGATAAATAGTTGTGGGGTGTTCCCTTCTACATCGAGATGCCTCACATAAGAAAGAACCTAGCGACTGTTCAGTTCGGATTTACGCTGCCCCCAGACACACATACAATATAAGACAGCGTGTACCTTATCAAAATACTTCCTCTTCTCAGATAAGCAGTAGAGAGACTAACAATAAACTCATATATACGAAGGTCATCCAGAAAGTGACAGACGATTTGGCATAACTAAATATACAACGAAAATTAACACAAAACTTTATTTACACACTTACAGCACCTTACTCCAGTTTTCAATGTGATCGTTATTGCTATCAAGGTATTTATTGTTACGTGCTGACAGTTTTTCAATGCAGTTTTCCACCGCTAAGGTATGAGTCAAGATGTCACTGTCACTTTGAGGTCTTCATCGGTTGGGAAATCTTTGCCGTCCAAAAAGTCACGTACGGTGTCCAAAGTTAAACACCGGTTTTTTCTGAATTCTTTTATCAACATTTGCTTTCAATCCTCCATAACGACTGATGAACTTCCACTCCAGTCTTTATCGTACACACTGGTTTTTCCTTGATTACTTATAAATTATGGGCGATTTTCTCACTGAAGATTCGTTCATTGCATTATCACTATACACTTGTGTGATTTGCCTATAAAATTCGATTGGTTGAACATTTTGTTATTAAAAAAAATAAAAAAAAGTACAAAAACGAATATGTTCTTTGGCGGTAGAACATAACATCGGCATTTAAAAATTAGTGCCACGTAACAATAAATGTCTTAACAAAATGGAGAGTATGCTGAGAAATACAGTCAAGTACTGTAATTTTGTAAATAATGTTTTGTGTTGATGACTTTCATTATAATTTTGTTATGCCAAATCGTCTGGATGGTCCTCGTATTTCATGAATGTAGGAAGGGAAAATGTAAAGTGTTTGCACAGTAAATAAACCTAACATGCTGGACGCTGAAGTGAGGTTATATTACATGTCTCTACTGTATTATGTCTCAGAAATATCTACATACGTTATCAGTGCAGGAATTGCAAACTTCCTTCAACAGTGATTGTCCTACTTCCTGTTGATGACGTCAGCTGTATGTTGTCAACTTCTGCTATAAAATCTATTGTAAATATCCTCAGTAAACCCATTTCTAGATATGCTTATGTTGAACAAATATTTCGGTTGGGAATACACGACTGTAAATCGTAATATAATACATTTTGTTCCTTTTACAGCATAAAATCTCATTATTCCATTCACATGACCATCTCTGCAAGTTTTGCAAACAAAGTATTTTTACAAACGATTTATCATTTTATCTAAATCATGCTAATCGAGATAAACATTAGCAGGATGTTCTTATTATTTAGACACTTATAAGCAGAAGAGAACTACGGGAAAACACATAATCAAATGTTTTAAAAACTGTCGTTATTCGATTGCCATTGCAACTCGCTTCTTTGCTTGGCCAGTAGTAGAACAAAAGAAAAACGAACACTTCATGTCTGAGAGAAGTATAAGTACTTTACATTGGGAATACATAACAAGGAATATCTCGGAAATGGTTACCTCCACAAAAATATGTGACGGACATTAACTATATGTTTTGACGAGATCTACATTTTTATGCAGTAAATTTTTGGCTACCTCTTATGGTTTAGCAGTTACGTAAATTCGGCAAAATTCATCCAGAATGGAGAGGTCTTCAGAGGCTATTCCCAGAAAATTCCAGATATACATTTTATTTGGGATGTAAACATCTTGAGTATGCAGGATTTTAATCAAAATCGTTAGAACCAATTTTAAAGGAATTAAATTTTTCGAAAATTTGTCCATGTAAGGGGTAGTTTGTGGTTTGGGGATTTTCTTGAAAATCTTCGTGTCGCATCTTTGGAAGATGCTAAACCTAAACACCAAGTTTGTTATTTAACGATATTTTCGTTTTTGAGCTATGCTGTCCACAGCCTCACACGGGCTTTTCTCTAAAAATGCTTTATGGACTCAGGGGACCTCAAAACATATATTTCCGATGAAATCTCTACATAGATTTTTGGTTGGAATACCATACCTTCTCGATCCACTATGTATAATGTACATGCAGGCTAGAGAAAGTAAAAATGAAGCGAAAAGGACACAAAAAAGTAACTAAAGTTTAGTCATTGGGTTAAAAGTCACTGAAGATGACGATGATAATTATTGAGGTTTAAGGGCGTTAAAATACTGAGTTATTAGCGCCCTTAAAATAACACAATAAAGGGATAAAGGCAATCTAAAAAATAATCATAATCACAAGAGTTAAACTAGAGATAAAAAAAAAAAAAAAAAAACAGTGTAAAAGAAAGATTAAAACCATCCCTAGCAAAATGTAAAACATCTGTCTAAAAGTAGAGGGAACAATGGAACGAAGAGACGGTACAGGAGAGTAAATAACCGTTGCGACAATGGCGCCTGCGATAACAGATTAAAAGTCGTAACTACTGTTCCATGAACATCTGCCAGCAGAAATCAAAATCAAAATAAAATCATATCCTTACTGGAAAAGAAAGTTAGAATAAACATTTAAAAACCTGAGATGCCGCCTCAGCATCATCTGCTAAAAGGTTAGGGATGTTGGCCGGCAGTTGTCCTAGATGATGATGATGAGTGGGGCTTAAGGGCGCTCAACGTCTTGGTCATAAGCGCCCTCAAAAACAAACCCTGCCACAACCATACATAAGCAACACAAGATAAAACGAGAGCTAAAAGGGCTAAAAGCAAACTATTCACGTCTAAAAACAGAGAAACGAAGCTATTAAAAACTATCCCGAAAAAAGGAGCGTAAAGGCATTAAAAATATTAAAAGCCATAAGGCGATAAAAAGGTGTCTGACAACAAAAGATAAAAGTGTTAAAACCATAGCTAACGCTCTATCAGCTGGCCTAAAGGCTATATAAAATGATCTAACAACGCAACTTAAAAGGTACTCTAGATAAAAACCTAAAAGCTTTACTTGTTGCTTTATTTCTTCCTTGCTCGGAAGGTCCTCAAGTGAGCGAAAGTGTGCTAGAGCAGCACACTCTAGCAACACGTGGCTGACAGTCAACGATGCTCCACAGAGTTGGCAGAGAGGAGCCGGTTCGTGTTTAAAAATATAACTATGTGTAAAAATATAGTGACCGATCCGCAAGCGAGCCAATAGCACCTCCTCTCGGCGAGATTTACGAGAGGAGGTGACCCAGTGTACAAGGACTTGTTGCCGCGGAGAGACGCCCACTCTGCTTGCCAGCACGAGAGCTCCGCCCTCCGCACAACAAGCTTGAAGTCTGTAGCAGTTACACTAGGAAGCGCAAAACTATGTTGCATTCCTGCCCTCTTAGCTGCCAAATCCACCAGTTTATTTCCCTGCAGGCCAATGTGACCAGGAATCCATGCACACTCCACATTAACACTGGAAAGGTGTAAAACGTGGAGGTCCTGGATGCGCTGTACAATATGATGGTAGTTGTACAACCCACGAACGCTCTGAAGGACAATAAGAAAATCACTTAATATGAGGCAATCACCCAGATTCCGACGGCGAACATAAAGCTAGGTTCGATTGCATACAGTTTAGCAGTAAAAATGGATGTGCTACTATGCAAAGTAAAAGCATATGTTCTAGTCCCAGCTACAATGGCACATCCAACACCGTCGGCACCCTTACTGCCGTCAGTGTATATACAGATGCGGTCCCTGTAGTGCGATAAAACTTATAAAAAACAAGTTCGGATACTAGATACAGGCGCGGCAGATTTCTCGTACACCGTCATCCCGAGATCTACGTGGGATGTAGCACGTAACCAAGGGGGGTGCACCCTCTCTCCATAGGAAAACACGCGAGGCAATACGATAGCGTGTTTTCGCAGAAGCTCACGGAAACGAAACCTGCAGGCCTGGGACTGAATGAAAACTTTCCGTATCGTTCGTCCAGCGCAGTTTTGAAAAACGGAGAAAATGTTGGGTGCGAAGCTCACCTAAGCTCCAAAAGCGGCGTACATTAAGGAGTACAAAAGATTGCAAAATCGTCTACAACTAATCAGGACGATACACCTGGAGAAACTCATTGCGATACAGAGTTAATCGCTACAGCAAATAGCGTCATGCTTAGCACCGATCCCTGTGGTACTCCATTCTCTTGAAGAAAAGGATTCGAACAACCGAGCCGACCCGTATTCAAAAAACGAGGTGTCTCAAACTCCTGAATCAGCAACGGTAGGCGTATACTCTAGTTGTGAAGGGAGCGACAGATCCCAGCTCAGCAACACGTATCATAAGCCTTCTTGAGGCCAGAAAGTCTCCCTACAGCTGACAGTTCCTGAGAAAGCCGTTCCTGGTATCCATTGATAGCGATCTTCTAAAACCGCACTGGGTGTTGGTCATCCACTTTTTCTTCTGTCAGTACATGACGTTATTTCTGGTTCAAAAAATTCCTGCACGCCTGAACTTATTGACAAGGTCATGAACAATGTCCTGCTATGAATGAATGTTGGTGTTTAAGGGCGCTCAACTACTGAGTTCATTAGCGCCCTCAGAAAACAAGGTTAAATAAAACACCAAAGGCAAAAGAACAATACAAAACAAATGTCACTTAAAACCTGAGAATAAAAATACTGGTGGCTAAAAGTTAAATGTGAATCTAAAATACTTAAAACCGGAGCGAAATGAATGTAAAATAACTAAAATGTGATGGGTTAAAATTAATGCTGGACAGACCATTAAAAATTATTAAAAGCCATGAACTCCCGCTCCATTAAAAGCCATAGTGATGAAGTAAAAACTAAATTAAACACTTACCAGAAATGTCAAACTAGATAAAAAGTTAAAAACTCTATCGACCGCTCTGTGGTCGTCAGCAAAAACCTCCGCAAGGGAGGCCGGCAGGTGGAATGATGAACGAAGGGCTGCTAGAGCAATACACTCTAGCAACTCATGCCGTACCGACAATACTGCCCCACAGAGCGGACAGAAAGCCACAGGATCTTTCTTAAAACATGAGCATGTGTAAAATTACAGTGACCGATTCGCAGGCGAGCAAATTGCACTTTCTCCCGATGAGATTTGCCAGAGGAGGTTACCCAGGTAACAGGAAGGTCCTTCACTTCCCTGAGCTTGTTCCCGCCACTTACGGCGCCAGAAGTTAACGCAGACTGTCTTCTCAGCGGAGAAACGAAAACCGTGTTTCGAGCTCCAAGCATAGAGATTGTCCAAACACCGCTGGAGACGGCGTTCCAAAAACGGTGTACGCTGAGAAGTACAGAAGATGGCAAAGTCGTCCACGAATAAACAGGAAGAGACACCTTGAGGCACACATAGTGATATGGAATTTATCGCAATAGCAAATAGAGTCACGCTGAGTACCGAGCCCTGCGGCACTCCGTTCTCTTGAATAAAATGGTTAGAAAAAACCGAGCCCACCCTCACTCGAAAAACGCGGTCCCGCATAAACTCCTGAATGACCAACGGTAGGCGTCCACGTATGTTCCAGTTGTGCAGAGTAAGCAATATTCCCGCCCGCCAACACGTGTCGTAGGCCTTCTCGAGGTCAAAAAATATCCCAACTGTGGGGCTGTTCTTAATTAACCCGTCCATAATCTGAGTTGACAGAGAGACAAGGTGGTCAGCAGTTGAACGTCGTCGTCGAAAGCCACACTGGATGTTCGTCAGAAGATTGTGGGATTCCAGCCACCACACCAACCGTCCATTGATCATGCGTTCCATCACCTTGCACACGCAACTGGTGAGGGAAATAGGACGGTAACTGGAAGGAAGATGGCGGTCCTTTCCAGGTTTAAGAATGGGTATGATGGTGGCCTCCCGCCACTTGTCTGGAAAAATGCCATCAACCCAGACACGATTATAGACCTCGAGTAGGAAATCTTTGCCATAAGGAGAGAGATGTTGCAACATTTGGACGTGGATACCATCTGGACCTGGTGCTGAGTGTCGTGAAGAGGAGAGTGCATTGTCTAGCTCTGCCAGGGTGAAAAGGCGATTTTAATCCTCAAGGTTGCCAGAAAGAAACGAGAATTCTTGAGATTCCACCTGATTCTTAACTATAAGAAACTCAGGGGAATAATTGCCTGAGCTAGACATCTGAGCGAAATCACTGCCTAAAGTATTCGCCACGTCAAATGTATCAACGACAGCTCCGGTAGGTGTTTTGAGACCGGCGATGGGCATATGGTTCGGTTTCCCAGCCACACGTCTTAACTTATCCCATACGACAGAGGAAGGTGTATGTCGACTAAAGGAACCCAAGAATTTATTCCATGACATCTTTTTGCTATCCTTAATAACCCGCCTAGAATGTGCACGCATCCGTTTATAGTGTATCAGGTTATCCAGTGTAGGAAAACGCTGGAAAACCCGTAGAGCTCGTCTGCGAGCGCGAATAGCATCTCGACAGTCATCGGTCCACCAAGGTACCGGAAATCGACGGCTGTAGCCAGTCGAACGCGGAATGGATTGCTCAGCAGCAGAAAGGATGGTCCCTGTGAGATGTTCGACCAAGTGGTTCACAGAGTCGTGCTCTTCGTAGCTAAATTCCGCCAAGTGGGAGTACAGTTCCCAGCTGGCGTGGTCTAGGTAAACGGGTGGAACATACAACGGGTGTCAAGACACTAATACGACAAGGAAAGTGGTCACTAGAATGCAAATCCGAGATGATATTCCAGCATAAGCTGTTGCCAACTGAGGGGAACAAATTGCAATGTCAATGTGTGAAAAACTATGAAATGCGTCAGATAGAAAGGTGGGCTCTCCGGTGTTCAAGAGAGCAAGATTCTGACTATCCAAGAAGTCTTTAAGTAGCGTACCTCTCGCACAAGCCCGAGGAGAGCCCCAAAGAGGGTGATGGGCATTCACGTCGCCTACCAATAAAAAGGGTGGTGGCAACTGCGAAATGAGGTGTTCTAAGTCGCTGCGCGAGAGGTCCGCAAATGGAGGCAAATAGATACTGCAAATGGTGAATGAAGCGGAGGGTAGCTTAATGCTGACAGCAACGGACTGGATTGCAGATTGTATGGGTACGGAGTTGGCAAAAATATCATCTCGAATAAGCATCATAGTGCCCCCATGTGCCGGGACACCGTCCTCCGGGGATAAATCACATCGTACGGAGGAGTACTGCCTGATGGTAACGGTGTCCTGTGGACGGAGCTTCGTCTCTTGTAAGCATACAGCCAAGGGTTCATGCTGGCGCAGCAACAAGTCAAGCTCTGGTCGATGTGGTCGAATTCCGCGTATGCTCCAATGGAGGATAGCCATTGAGTATATTATGGGATAAGTTTCAAATCGAAAGACGCTTCTGCAGATTGGGATTAGCTGGTCGGTTCAATTTGTTCTTCTTAGGCGTTGGGCTAATACTATTTTCAGGAGCACGATCCTGCCGTTTCCGCACTGTCCCTCTGGCAGTGGCGGCAGAATCCTCCTGGTCCATCTCCTCCACAAGGGAGGTCCCTTTTTCAAGAGCAAATTTCGGTCCGAGTAGTTCGAACCGATTGGATGTGCTGATCGGCGAAGACGGCCGTCGCCGATTCACGCCCTCCTCCCCAGATGACCCTTCAGAGGAGGATACACGTGTGGAGTTGCGTGTACTTTTCTTACCCTTAGATGACTTGGTAATAGATTGCACATTCTCTTTCAAGAAGTCTTGTCGTACATACTTGGTCTTAAACTGTTTTTCCGGGGCAGAAGACGTCGTGAATTTACCAACTTTAGTTCCAGAGGTCGAGGCTTTCGGTGACAACTGTGCAGGACTATTCTGTAAGCTAGCGGATTTGGCAGATGTTGATACCAACTTGGGTGTAGGTGCCGAAGGCTTTGGCAGCGCTTGGGCTAAAATAACCTTTTCCGCAATTGTAGCCCCGTTCATATCGCCGGTCTGTGTTGCGATTTCCCGACGCGGTACCGGTTTAGCTGCAACTGAGCTATAGGTACCGGACCTCGGGGCAGAGGGTTGGCGGAGTCGCAGGAGCTTCCGGGCTTCCAAGAAGGACACCTTCTCTTTCACCCGTATCTCCTGGATCGCTCGTTCCTCTGCAAAACGGGGGCAGTCTCGGGAACTAGATGGGTGTTCCCCGTTACAGTTCCCACACGATGGAGCTGAAGCACAAGCCCCATCGTGGGAGATGTCACCGCAGTGGACGCAGGTGGACTTGCCGGTACACAACTCACTAGTGTGACCAAAACGTTGGCATTTAAAGCACCTCAGCGGATTGGGTATATAAGGCCTAACTTCGATGGCTTCATACCCTGCCCTAATCTTTTGAGGCAGATCAACCCGATCAAAAGTAAGAAACAGGGTACGAGTAGGAAGGAATTCACCGTTGATCTTACGTTGTACCCGATAAACAGCTGAGACACCCTGAGTCGCAAGATTTTCTTGGATCTCCTCAATGGACAAACCGTCCAACGCGCGGGTTGTTATTACACCGCGGGAGGAGTTCAGCGACTTGTGCACCTCGACCTTCACTGGATAGCTGGCTAACATGGTGGCTTTAAGTATTCTTGCAGCTTGCGAGGCGGAGTTGGCTTCGACAAGAAGTGTACCATTGCGAGCTCGAACGCAGGATTTAACAGGACCAGCAATGGCATCGAGACCCTTTTGGATAGTAAAAGGGCTCACCGTAAGGAACTTCTTACCTTCCTCTGTCCTATGAATAACCAAGTAGCGAGGACCACATGACTCGACTACTTCCTTTCCAACGTTTGCATTTAAATTAAGGGGTTTTGGTTTTGGTGCCATAAAAAAATGGTATAAATTCATCCCCCAGTGCTCCCCACCCACCACGGAGCCCAACGAGGGGTCACCCCACTGGGGTGACAGGGCTACACAGGGGATATAGCGGGCTCGCCGTCCCACTCACCCTGGAGTTCGGTGTAATACCTAGTCCTGGCCGATTGACTAGGGGTGGGTTAGTCCCTAGCCTCCCGTTTAGGCAAATCAGAAACCAAAGCGGTGTATTAGGCTGCGCACCCTCTCCAGTTACTGAAAGACAGAAGCCCAGGCTCAGGTACGCAACACTCAACCAACCAGGATATTCCTTTTCACCGACACGGGTCTCCACGCACGGCCTACACGTGGGTGGGCATTTTGACCTACTGACTCCCTCACCACTCTGAGGTTGCCCACAGAGGGAGTCAAGGTGGCTCGGGACCCCGGGTGCGCCTAACCCGTACCTACCGTAGTAGGCCCCTGGGGGGGACCACGGCACTGGAATACGCCGAGGGGTAGAAGAGCTCCGAGGAATACTGGATTCTGCGGCGAGGAGAACCGAGCAAGTAAAATACTCCACCATGTCTTCTATGGAGGTACAGCCATCGGAATTGAGATTGAGCAGAGAGGAAAACTTTTCCCAATCAGCTTTGGAGATAATTCAGCGGGGATGTTGAGTGGGTAAGGGATATTGTCCCGAAAAACGAATGTCAATGGGGAAATGATCACTGCCGTGAAGATCGGAAAATACCGACCAATCCAGGAAGGGTAGTAAAGCAAGGCTGCAGAAAGTTACATCTAGGGCGGATAGGGTGCCATATGCAGAAGATAAGAATGTGGGTGCACCGGAGTTTAAGAGTAATAAACCAGACCTGTCGCAAACGCCTGCTATTATTGTACCTCGAGCATCGTCAGTAGAAGAACCCCAAAGAACATTGCAAGCATTGACATCGCCCAAAAAGATCAGCGGCGGGGGAATTTGTGCTAACAATGCCCGAAGCTCAGTGTCTGAGATCACATCGTGCGTCGGCAAATAGACATTGCAAACAGAAAAGCAGATGGAAGGCAATGTTACGCGCACAGCTACCGCTTGTAGCGGGGTGTTGAGTGCAATACTGGCGGCAAGGATGGTAGGAGCCACGAGAGTAACAACACCGTTACAAGCACGCTGGCCACCAACAAAGTCGTATCTGAAGGATTGAAAATGACGAAGTGGAAGGGTATGGTGGGGATGTAAGTGGGTTTCCTGGAGACAGAGGATTGAGGGTGAACGCTTGTTGATTATATGTTGAAGGTCTGGTAGACGGGCCCTGATGATGATGGTGTTTAAGGGCGCTCAACTGCCGAGGTCATAAGCGCCCTTATGATTAAAACTTGGCAATAGGCAGTAAGAAAATACCAAACAAAAAAGTAAACACAAGTAAAAGAGCTAACACAGTTGAAACGGAAGTAACAGAACTGTCCAGCCCTCTAACCAGAGCTGGATATAAAACGCCATCTAAAATCAACACATTAAAACCAAAAGAGTTTAAAAAACCGCTATCACACTAAAACGTCAAGGTAAAAGAAACTTTTGCTAAAAGTTTAAAAACCCTGTCCACTGCTCTTGGGTCATCTGCCAGTACCTCAGCAAGAGAGGCCGGCATGCCCATAGATGACCGAATGTGTGCCAGGTGACCACATTCCAGCAACACATGAAGAACTGTCTGTGCCTC
The DNA here is from genome assembly GCA_030762935.1 of Hymenopus coronatus. Classification (NCBI taxonomy): domain Eukaryota; kingdom Metazoa; phylum Arthropoda; class Insecta; order Mantodea; family Hymenopodidae; genus Hymenopus; species Hymenopus coronatus. The sequence goes on from CM060900.1 coordinate 19,630,825, forward strand.
CCCACAGAGCGCACAGACAGGAGCAGGTTCACGTTTAAAAAGGTAACTGTGAGTAAAAATACAGTGGCCAATTCTTAGCCGAGCTAATACTACCTCCTCCCGGCGGATTAAACGAGAGGAGGTTACCCAGTTGACAGGGAGGTCCTTCACCTCTCGCAGCTTATTACCACGGAGAGCCGACCACTCCGCATGCCAAGTCGAAAAAACGGCTTTCCGTACAGCCACTCTAAAATCTTCTGCTGTTGAATGGGTAATCGTAACACTGGGCGCTGTGACTGCCGATTTCGCTGCCAAATCCGCCGTGTCATTCCCTGGCAAGCCAACGCGTCCAGGAATCCCTGCGCACTCCACATTAAAACCAGAAGCGTGCAAAATGTGGAGAACGTCCTGGATGCGCTGCACCAAAGGATGGTAATTGTACAGCTCACGAATGCTCTGAAGGGCACTAAGGGAATCACTAAGAATAAGGCAGTCACCTAATTTTCGACGTCGAATATACTGAAGGGCTTGATAAATAGCATATAGCTCGGCAGAATATATAGATGTGCAACTAGGCAAACCGTAAGTAGAAGTTGCGGTGCCAGTGACAAAGGCACATCCAACACCGTCGGGGCTCTTACTGCCATCGGTGTAAATACAAATACGGCCACTGTATTTGGATAAAAATTCTAAAAAACAACGACGAATACTATCAAGAGGCGTAACAGATTTCCCGTAGAGCGTCATCCCGAGATCGACATGGGAGGTGGCGCGTAACCAAGGGGGGTGTATACTCTCTCCCTTGGATAACAGCCGAGGAATGTCAACATGGTGCTGGCGTAGAAGCTCACGGAAACGAAAACCTGCTGGCCTGGGGCTCAGAGAGCGGAGGCAGTATCGCTCGTGCAGCTCAGGGGAGAAAAACGCGTGATAAGTTGGATGCCCAGGCATACACTTCAGCCCACAGCCATAATTAGCAAGCAGGACATCACGCCGACAACGCAGAGGAGGTTCTCCCGATTCGGCGTAGAGGCTAACAACTGGGCTCGTTGGAAAAGCTCCAACGGCCACACGGATGCCCTGATTATGGACTGTGTCTAACCTTCTGAGCACTGAAGGTCGAGCCGAAGAATACACAATGCTGCCATAGTCCAACTTCGAACGAATCACAGCACGATAAAGACGGAGCAATGCCGTCCGATCCGCACCCCAAGACTTGCCACTTAGTATCCGTAAAAGATTTAGAGAACGGTCACATCGTGCTCTAAGCTGTGCTATTTGTGGTGCCCAACAAAGTTTCCGATCGAAGATCAAACCAAGGAATCTCGCCTCGTCTGCCAAAGGAAGTAAATCTGGCCCGAGTCGAAGAGACGGCGGCATTTGCCACTTACGGCGCCAGAAGTTAACGCAGACTGTCTTCTCAGCGGAGAAACGAAAACCGTGTATCGAGCTCCAAGCATAGAGATTGTCCAAACACCGCTGGAGACGGCGTTCCAAAAACGGTGTACGCTGAGAAGTACAGAAGATGGCAAAGTCGTCCACGAATAAACAGGAAGAGACACCTTGAGGCACACATAGTGATATGGAATTTATCGCAATAGCAAATAGAGTCACGCTGAGTACCGAGCCCTGCGGCACTCCGTTCTCTTGAATAAAATGGTTAGAAAAAACCGAGCCCACCCTCACTCGAAAAACGCGGTCCCGCATAAACTCCTGAATGACCAACGGTAGGCGTCCACGTATGTTCCAGTTGTCCAGAGTACGCAATATTCCCGCCCGCCAACACGTGTCGTAGGCCTTCTCGAGGTCAAAAAATATCCCAACTGTGGGGCTGTTCTTAAGAAACCCGTCCATAATCTGAGTTGACAGAGAGACAAGGTGGTCAGCAGTTGAACGTCGTCGTCGAAAGCCACACTGGATGTTCGTCAGAAGATTGTGGGATTCCAGCCACCACACCAACCGCCCATTGATCATGCGTTCCATCACCTTGCACACGCAACTGGTGAGGGAAATAGGACGGTAACTGGAATGAAGATGGCGGTCCTTTCCAGGTTTAAGAATGGGTATGATGGTGGCCTCCCGCCACTTGTCTGGAAAAATGCCATCAACCCAGACACGATTATAGACCTCGAGTAGGAAATCTTTGCCATAAGGAGAGAGATGTTGCAACATTTGGACGTGGATACCATCTGGACCTGGTGCTGAGTGTCGTGAAAAGGAGAGTGCATTGTCTAGCTCTGCCCGGGTGAAAAGGCGATTATAATCCTCAAGGTTGCCAGAAAGAAACGAGAATTCTTGAGATTCCACCTGATTCTTAACTGTAAGAAACTCAGGGGAATAATTGCCTGAGCTAGACACCTGAGCTAAAGCACTGCCTAAAGTATTCGACACGTCAAATGTATCAACAACAGCTCCGGTAGGTGTTTTGAGACCGGCGATGGGCATATGGTTCGGTTTCCCAGCCACACGTCTTATCTTATCCTATACGACAGAGGAAGGTGTATGTCGAATAAAGGAACCCACCAATTTATTCCATGACATCTTTTTGCTATCCTTAATAACCCGCCTAGAATGTGCACGCATCCGTTTATAGTGTATCAGGTTATCCAGTGTAGGAAAACGCTGGAAAACCCGTAGAGCTCGTCTGCGAGCGCGAATAGCATCCCGACAGTCATCGGTCCACCAAGGTACCGGAAATTGACGGCTGTAGCCAGTCGAACGCGGAATGGATTGCTCAGCAGCAGAAAGAATGGTCCCTGTGAGATTTTCGACCAAGTGGTTCACAGAGTCGTGCTCTTCGTAGCTAAATTCAGCCAAGTGGGAGTACAGTTCCCAGCTGGCGTGGTCTAGGCGCCAACTAGGTAAACGGGTGGAACATACAACGGGTGTCAAGACACTAATACGACAAGGATAGTGGTCACTAGAATGCAAATCCGAGATGATATTCCAGCATAAGGTGACTGCTAGCTGAGGGGAACAAATTGCAATGTCAATGTGTGAAAAACTATGAAATGCGTCAGAAAGAAAGGTGGGCTCTCCGGTGTTCAAGAGAGCAAGATTCTGACTATCCAAGAAGTCTTTAAGTAGCGTACCTCTCGCACAAGCCCGAGGAGAGCCCCAAAGAGGGTGATGGGCATTCGCGTCGCCTACCAATAAAAAGGGTGGTGGCAACTGCGAAATGAGATGTTCTAAGTCGCTCTGCGAGAGGTCCTCAGATGGAGGCAAATAGATACTGCAAATGGTGAATAAAGCGGAGGGTAGCTTAATGCTGACAGCAACGGACTGGATTGCAGATTGTATGGGTACGGAGTTGGCAAAAATATCATCTCGAATAAGCATCATAGTGCCCCCATGTGCCGGGACACCGTCCTCCGAGGATAAATCACATCGTACGGAGGAGTACTGTCTGATGGTAACGGTGTCCTGTGGACGGAGCTTCGTCTCTTGTAAGCATACAGCCAAGGGTTCATGCTGGCGTAGCAACAAGTCAAGCTCTGGTCGATGTGGTCGAATTCCGCGTATGTTCCAATGGAGGATAGCCATTGGGTATATTATGGGATAAGTTTCAAATCGAAAGACGCTTCTGCAGATTGGGATTAGCTGGTCGGTTCAATTTGTTCTTCTTAGGCGTTGGGCTAGTACTATTTTCAGGAGCACGATCCTGCCGTTTCCGCACTGTCCCTCTGGCAGTGGCGGCAGAATCCTCCTGGTCCATCTCCTCCACAAGGGAGGTCCCTTTTTCAAGAGCAAATTTCGGTCCGAGAAGTTCGAACCGATTGGATGTGCTGATCGGCGAAGACGGCCGTCGCCGATTCACGCCCTCCTCCCCAGATGACCCTTCAGAGGAGGATACACGTGTGGAGTTGCGTGTACTTTTCTTACCCTTAGATGACTTGGTAATAGATTGCACATTCTCTTTCAAGAAGTCTTGTCGTACATACTTGGTCTTAAACTGTTTTTCCGGGGCAGAAGACGTCGTGAATTTACAAGCTTTAGTTCCCGAGGTCGAGGCTTTGGGTTACAAGTGTGCAGGACTATTCTGTAAGCTGGCGGATTTGGCAGATGTTGATACCAACTTGGGTGTAGGTGCCGAAGGCTTTGGCAGCGCTTGGGCTAAAATAACCTTTTCCGCAATTGTAGCCCCGTTCATATCGCCGGTCTGTGTTGCGATTTCCCGACGCGGTACCGGTTTAGCTGCAACTGAGCTATAGGTACCGGACCTCGGGGCAGAGGGTTGGCGGAGTCGCAGGAGCTTCCGGGCTTCCAAGAAGGACACCTTCTCTTTCACCCGTATCTCCTGGATCGCTCGTTCCTCTGCAAAACGGGGGCAGTCTCGGGAACTAGATGGGTGTTCCCCGTTACAGTTCACACACGATGGAGCTGAAGCACAAGCCCCATCGTGGGAGATGTCACCGCAGTGGACGCAAGTGGACTTGCCGGTACACAACTCACTAGTGTGACCATAACGTTGGCATTTAAAGCACCTCATCGGATTGGGTATATAAGGCCTAACTTCGATGGCTTCATACCCTGCCCTTATCTTTTGAGGGAGGTCAACCCGATCAAAAGTAAGAAACAGAGTACGAGTAGGCAGGAATTCACCGTTGATCTTACGTTGTACCCGATAAACAGCTGAGACACCCTGAGTCGCAAGATTTTCTTGGATCTCCTCAATGGACAAACCGTTCAACGCGCGGGTTGTTACTACACCGCGGGAGGAGTTCAGCGACTTGTGCACCTCGACCTTCACTGGATAGCTGGCTAACATGGTGGCTTTAAGTATCCTTGCAGCTTGCGAGGCGGAGTTGGCTTCGACAAGAAGTGTACCATTGCGAGCTCGAACGCAGGATTTAACCGGACCAGCAATGGCATCGAGACCCTTTTGGATAGTAAAAGGGCTCACCGTAAGGAACTTCTTACCTTCCTCTGTCCTATGAATAACCAAGTAGCGAGAACCACATGACTCGACTACTTCCTTTCCAACGTCTTTATTTGCATTAAGGGGTTTTAGTGTTGGTGCCATAGAAAAAATGGTATAAATTCATCCCCCAGTTATCCCCACCCACCACGGAGCCAAACGAGGGGTCACACCACTGGGGTGACAGGGCTACACAGGGGATATAGCGGGCTCGCCGTCCCACTCACCCTGGAGTTCGGTGTAATACCTAGTCCTGGCCGATTGACTAGGGGTGGGTTAGTCCCTAGCCTCCCGTTTAGGCAAATCAGAAACCAAAGCGGTGTATTAGGCTGCGCACCCTCCCCAGTTACTGAAAGACAGAAGCCCAGGCTCAGGTACGCAACCCTCAACCAACCAGGATATTCCTTTTCACCGACACGGGTCTCCACGTACGGCCTACACGTGGGTGGGCATTTTGAACTTCTGACTCCCTCACCACTCTGAGGTTGCCCACAGAGGGAGTCAAGGTGGCTCGGGACCCCGGGTGCGCCTAACCCGTACCTACCGTAGTAGGCCCCTGGGGGGTAGACGGGCCCTGATCCCATTGACATTCCACTGGATTATATCCATGGTGAGATAGAAATTAAGGTGGTGTAATTTCTTTCTTTCTCACCTTAGCAGATTTAGCTCCAACTAACCTAAAATCCGTGTCTTCCTCAGACTCCACTGGTGGTCGGGAGTCAGAAGAAGTCTTTCGGTTTGCAGAACAAGAGCGGGATGTTGCCGAAGTTCGGCTCATCGGTCTACTACGTTGACGGGAACGATCTCCGGCGAAGGATGAACTAGGAGCACATGGGTTAGTCGACGGCTGAGATGGCTGCTGTGCATCAGAAGTTGTACACTGAGATGCAGATTGAGCACGTAAAGGAGCGGCTTCGCACAAGTCAGTTTGCGTCGACGCATCCGCGACAGGCACAGTCTGTAAACTGACGGATTGGACAAGCTTACGGCGAACGGCTGAGGAGTATCCTGTGGTGTTGGCCTGCTTTAGCTGCTCAAAGCGCCGTCTCGCCTCAGAAAGAGTAAGATGTTCCTTCACACGTATTTCTTGTATGCTTTTCTCTGCCAAGTACATGGGACACTGTAGAGAGCTAGACGGATGACTACCTTCACAGTTTACACAGCACGGTGCGCGCGTACAGACGGTATCAACGTGTGCCACTAGACCACAACGATCGCAGGTTGCGGGTCGGGCACAGGCGGCTTGGGTATGCCCGAAGCGCTGGCACTTGAAGCATAGCATAGGGTTCGGCACATACGGGCGGACGGCAGCACGTTCGTAACCACAGTATATGAACTCCAGAACACTAGTACCCTTGAACGTGAGAAAGATCGTACGCAATGGGTACTCCTTGCCCTCACGTTTACCATGTAGACGGTACGCCTGACAAACTCGCTGTTCTGAAAGATGGGTGGCAATATCTTCATTGGAGAGGTCGTCTAAGCTAGAGGTGGTCACAACTCCTCTACAGGTGTTCCTGGACTTGTGGGGGTAAACTTTGATGCTGTACGATCCCAACAGAGTAGCACGAAGTAGTTTGTCCGATTGGTCTTTATTGTGGACCTCTACCAATAGCGTACCGTCTCGCAGCCTTGTCGCGTTTTTAACCTTGCCGCAGATCCTGTCAACTTCCCTTTGCACGTAGAATGGACTTATGTCTAAAAATTTTTTGGTCTCGTTCAACATAGCCATAACAATAAACTGGTCAAAATAAGGTGGTGCGCGGTTTGACATATTGAAAAGACCCCCTTCCGGAACCGTCGGCGTCAGCCTGCCATCCGGGGGTTAAAGAAGAAAAGACACCAAATCTCCACGGTCTGTGCCGTCACGGGAACCATCCCGTGACCGATACCCAAGGCCTACGTCACAAGGGTTACCCTCCAAACACCACTGCTGGTCCATATGCGTATACCGTTCACCATGCACGCCCCGGTTTTAAGCCCCTACCACAGGAATAACCGCCTGTGGCTCCCCGCTCTAGGCCGTGCAGCGACAGAACACATGCACGGATTCAGGGGACTTGTGGTTGATTACGCCGGGGCAACGTCAGCGGTAACACGTCCGGCCCGTGAAACTATCCCAACGACGTAACGCGGTCGTCGGGACACCAGCACAGGCCGGGCTTACTAACAAGCTACGTGAATGTACATGACGGTATGGACGGGCTCCGCACCTAAGGCTACACATAGGGGCAGTGGGGAGGGTGCACCCAACCTTCAAGCCTGGGACCTCCGTAGAGCACACAAATTGGGAGCCGCGCTGGAACCGTGGGACAGGAACCACGGGGATAGTGAAAGATCCCTGCTGGTGAGACAGGAGTTAATAAACCTAATGCCTTACAAACTACTAAGTTCCATAAGCCTAGAAGAGGAAGAGGGTAATAAAGTGAACAAACGAAACAAACAAATGCAGATCAAAAGACGTGGCAACAGTGAATGGCGATGGATAGGGTGAAGTGGCGGTGAGCGGCTCGGGAACCCCCGGGTGCGCCAAACCCGTACTTACCGTAGTAGGCCCCTGGGGGGAAAAGTGGTGGAATTTATTAAAAAAATGCAATGAATTTTCATTTTACACAGATCCTTTTAATGAAAGTAAGTTTTTCAGGGTGGCAAAAATACCCAATTGCACGAAGTTAGCTAATTTTGGAGTAGATTAAATGACACTGGGAGTGAAATTTCAAATTTCTATATTTTTGTATTCGTTTTTCTGAAAATATTACTGCAATTATGTTGCTGCTATGTTAATATGAGCACAAAATGTCATTCAAATTCGATAAATAATTTGCAATTATAAATTATTTCATAAATAATGCTTTTTTCGTAGTCGGCTTATCTTTCCCCTAATTAAGACCGACACCCCCTAGGACTTACAAGCAGGTGCCTTAGGGTCAGAAGCCTATCGGGGAATCAACGTCACGAAACCCCAGAATGGAGAACCTGGAACGAGCGTGAGGAAGTGGATGATATGAAATGGATGCGAAATGGATGATAGGGAAGCTGATGATGGAGCAATTGTTGGAATGAGTGGCGGGGAAAACCGGAGGACCTGGGGAAACGTGCCCAGACGCCACTTCGTCCACCACAGATCTCACATGCGGGCGCTTAGAGTCGAACCAGGGGCGCCTAGGTGGGAGGCTAGCGGTCTAACCACTCGACCACGGCGTCGCCTCGTACATAATATTATGTAGCATAAAATATGTTAAAAGCGCCTCAAAATGGAGAAAATTGGTTAGCATTTTTTGAACTGGATTTTCGGACTACACACAAAATATTTTCGTGTTGATATTTCAATAACTTCGCTTACTGAATTATGATAATTTTTTTTTAACTGGATCTATTTTTCATACAATATTTTTCGAAAAATTGCTATTGGTGCTTAGGATAATTTTTTATTTAAACAAAAACCAAGACGCATAGAATATTATGAAGTGTAGTTTAGAGAAAAACACAGTTTTATAAAATAGTATTCGGGGAAACAGGTTTATATATGATCTTTAAAAGTAGAGCCCGAAGTAAGGGGGCGCAGCTAAATGTTGATTCTTTGTGAATACCCAAATGTTCCAACCAAAATCCACTTTCTGAGCCATTATGTCCCTTAAACACAGAGCAAAACATTCCCGCTGACATCTCACCCGGAAGCCCCGGGTTCGATTCCCGGCAGGGGCGGGGAACTTTTCTTTAGCCAGAATTATTCCCTATCCCCCACAGAGTCTGGAAGTATATATATGTGAGAGTGAATGTGTGTGTGTGTGTGTGTGTGTGTGCGCGTGTGTTTTTGAGGAAAATAAAATTATTTAAACCAAACGTAAAAGAACCTACAGACAACGAGTTGTTTGGAGTGCAAAGCCCCCGATATGACCTTAGATGTTAAAGGGGGCTATAAAAAAATAGGGTTTCCAAGCAATATTAGAACTCCTGTATTTAAGAGTATAGAGTATGACTGAAATTTTATGAAAAATCACAAAAGTTAACTTTTTTTTAATTTTAATTCCATAAAATAATTTAAACATTCCTGATAATAAAAATGTATAATTGGCCACCAGATGCCATTTTTAAATGCCTTAGCCGGAGCTATAGCAAAGCATTAAAGGTGGAACTGTACTGGACCCTGCAAGAAAAACTTCAGCTCGAAGAGATCATGCAAAGTAAAAAAATGAAGTTGTGCAGAGGAAAAGGATAGAAAAGGCAGTAGCAGAGGAGAGGAAAAGGACAGCTGAGGGTCCACCTGATTGATTTTAATGTGAGCCATGCATTTAAATCTTTCCTTTTTTTTTCTCGTTATTGATATTTTCAGCACTTTTCTTTCTGTAAAATGTTCCTTGCGGAGCAGTTTTTCTTTCAAGCAAATACATGAGCACAGATATACAATAAATAAACATTGCCCTAGGTTTCAGTCTCAGATGTATTTAAGCATATGCTTTCTATTTTCAAACATAGAAATTATATCTTTTGTGCCAAAAAAAAAAACATATTCTAAACTTTAAATGTTTTGGAGTCTAAACCAAAAGAGACAAAGAGAAACCTAGGGTAATTTCAAAAAGTAGATGTATTGTAAACCTAAGTATAAGATATTAGAACAATTTTGTTTTGTTACAAGGGACTTTTTGTAGTGACGTAACAAAGACAAACACACGTGACCATAACCTCCAAACAATTAGGTTGAAAATACACGAAGATTTGGAGAATTAGTGCATTTCTGTCTGGGCATAGCAGAATTAAGTTCAAGAGCTTGAGCTCAGCTTACATAACATGATTCATGAGACCTGTTATTAGCAGAAACTCGTTTTTATTTCGCCATTATGTAATCGCCTCTACTGGATTTTCTGTGCTGCTATTAGTTTGGGTCATATTATGCTTTTTGTTATTGGTTTTCCCAGATTACGCTTTAGCTGAAAGAGGTTAGTTTGAGAAAAGAACATAATTGCCATCCGTATTCACACTGTGAGGTCATGGGAGACCCACGCAACTTTTACTGTATACCTTCAGTGCTGTGATGTTGACAAGGCGTTTATAAGCATTCTTCGTAAGTAGTTTTACGTTCTCTACACGCAACTTGTACCGAAATAATTTGCGAGATTGTGCACGTGAGTGATATAAGTAATTTGAGATCGGCGATGCATGGTCCCCGGATAAACATAAAGCAACTACATGGCGTTAAACGTGTGGGTATCAGGTGCTGATAAGTTGGTGTTAAAGCAAAGCAGGTTGAAAAAACGGCTTAGAATGTCTTTGAAACTGCTGCCCGAGTATAGAAATATCGACTTTTAGCAGCTGGTTACTAGGGTTCTCAAGATTTAATGTCGCAAAAATCTGTAAAATCTCGAACTAATCACTTGACAGTGCGACACTGAGTATTCATTAACTACGTTCTTGAGTTATTTAGCATGCTCTAGAGGCATTTTTTCAATTGCTCTGGTGGCTTAACGCGTAACGCGGGAAGCTGCTATCCCAAAGGTCATGAGTTCTATTGCTGTCATAAAGTAAGCGTTTTTTTATTATTTGTTTCATTCCAGACGAAGTGACGCGATACGTGGCGTACTGGCATTTCAGAAACTTATAGCCGTTACTCCGACATTTCAATGAACAGGCCATAAACTCCTATCTAAAATCTACCTATTCTGTGAAAATATTTCGGTGTAGTTCATTAACACCCTGGATACTTACAAGTAGGTAAACAACCGATAAGGAAAATTTAAGTATGCATCATAAAATAAGTCATGTGTGATATAAACTCAAAAAAGAGTACCTGATTTTTGTTAATAGCATTATATTGTTTGATGGCTTTATATGTACCCTCAGGATTTCCTAATCAGTAGTTTAGATATTTATTGTTGTTAATGCAGGTACGTAATTATGCTGTAAATAAAATGTTTTGCTCTACTAAACAGCACGTGTGACAAACAATTTTATGTAATAAAAATCGAATATTTATGCCGTTAATAAAGTATTTTGTTGTACTAAATAACCATTTAGTACGTGTGAGGTTTCGTCTGGTTTATAGCAAACACTATGAAGTAGCATAAGTGACAAACTTATGCTGTTAATAAATATATGGTTGTACTAAACAGCACGTGTAAGAAATAATTTCATGTACCTACAATCAGAAAAAATCACAGATGAGAATAATTTACGTACACATTATTGAATAAATCATGTGTGATATACACCCAAAAATAGCACAAGATCTCTGAATAAGGCATAATATTTTGGCATAGTGCATATCTTTAAGAAATATTTTGTCGTAATAAACAGCGAAAAATTATGTGAATAAAATATTCCGGTGTACTAAATAGTGACACAGCGCATGTGGGACAGCTTCTGGTTTATAGCAGACACTATGCACATTTAATTGAATAAGTCACGTGTGATATACTTACAATTAAGTGTGTAAGGAGCGAGTGAGTGAATGGTGTTTAAGGGCCCGTCGACAATTAGGTCATTTGGGCCCGAAGTTAAGAAAAAGGAGAACACAATAAAAACAAAACGACAGGGTGAAAAGTTAAAAAGTGCTAAAAAATCTTACACAGGCACGCACGAAAAAATGGCTCGGGTGATGCAAAGAGGGCTAAAAGGTTAAAAAAGCTAAAAACTACACCTACACACACACACACAAAGTGGCCTCGTGTGGTAAAAGTCGGGGCTAAAAAGTTAAAAAGGCTAAAACTTCACAAACGCATGAAACAGGTCAGATGTTTTTGCTGAGGCCAATAGAGGCAACAAACCAAAGCACTTTTTCGACTGAATTGGCGTCGTCGCATAAAATGGCAGGTAAAGCGGTACCCAGGCCGATGGATTACCGCTCGCGATGAAATTTTGGACAATCAAGAAACACATGTGCCAAAGACAGACGAACATCGCAGGTCTGACAGATAGGAGCTGGCTCAGCGCGTAGAAGGTAGCCATGTGTTAGCCGTGTGTGACCGCTACACAGTCGCGTAAGGATAACCTCGCGGCGCCGGTTTGGCTGGCAAGATGTGAGCCATGGGTGTACCGTGCCTTTGAGTGTGCGATGCTGGGTACCTGCTAAATTTTGCCAAGATTGCTGCAGAGCTAAAAGAAGAGACCTACGAAAGCGACGTGAAACATCCCCTGCGGGCGCAGCCGCTTCCAAATAATCGTGTAAGGAGCAGGCAGACGTGGCAGACCTATCCGCTACCTCATTTCCTGCAATACCGACATGATCTGGCCGAAATCAATCAATTCGGAAATGCGAGATTGAATGCGCATAACGAGTGATGTAGAGCCGGTATACTGCTGCAGAGTCTGTAGGGCACTCAGGGAATCGCAGCAAACAATAAAACTACCAGGTGCTAAAAGGGAGATAAAATCCAGAAAGTAAACTATAGCGTACAGTTCAGGGGTGAATACCGAACTAGTGTCCATAAGGCGATAATGGTGCGTTTCCCCACTGAAGTAAAAGGCACAACATGTAGCTCCTCCCAGCTGGGAACCATCAGGGAATACCGGTGCACAGGCCTGGTAACTGCACAGAAGTGCGTTAAACAGGCACCGAAATACCTCCGGAGCGGTCGAGAGTTTCACATGGTTCGATAGGGTCACATCAAAACTGGGACGCCTCAGTTGCCAGGCAGATTCCAGATATACAAAAGCGCGCTCCACAAGAGGCAATCTGAGACCCCTATCGGAGAGCAGCTAACGAAACCGTATACAACAGGGGCGTGAAAAAGTGCTGTTCCTCAGATAGCGGTGTGAATACTCCGGCCTAACACAGGGTTAAAACAAGGATGGCAGGGGTCCGCAGACAATTTAACAGCATAAGAACAAAGTAAAAAGGAGCGACGCACTGCCAGTGGAGGCTCACCAAAATCCGACTAGTGTGGAAGGCTCCTGTAGCAAGACGTATACCAGTATGATGAAGTGTCTAAAAGACGAAGTTTAGAGGCGGTCGCTGCGCCGTAAATAAAACAGCCGTAGTCTAGTGTGGAGCGAACGAGTGAACGGTACAAGCGCAGCATCACGGAACGATCACCGTCCCAAGACGCACCAGAAAGCAGTTTGAGGATCCGAAGCGATCGATCACAGGAGGCGCGAAGGTGTCGGATGTGCGGCACCCAAGAAAGATCACGGTCAAGGTGGAGACCTAAGAACTTCAAGGACGGAACGAAAGGCAGCGGCACACCGTTCAAGCGAAGGTCAGGAGGAGGGTGTACTCCACGAAGACGGTGGAAGTGTATGCATCGCATTTTCGTAGGGGAAAAACGAAAAACATTACGAAGCGCCCAACCAGCGAGGGAGTTTATGGCCAGCTGAAGTTGTCGTTCGAGATGATCAGTGCTGTAGGAGCGATAGTACAGTGCAAAGTCGTCCACATACAGTGACGATGAGATTCCACTACGAACGACGGTAGTAATGCTGTTGATGGCCACAGCAAAAAGCATAACACTAAGAACCGAACCTTGGGGTACACTGTTCTCCTGAATCTTTTCATGCGAAAGAGTATTGCCAGTACGGACACGAAAGCTGCGGAGCCGGAGAAAGTTGCACAGAAACAGGGCCAGATGGCCACCACGTAACCCGGAACCGTGCAAACTACGAAGAATACCGTAGCGCCAAGTAGTGTCGTAAGCCTTCTCGAGGTCAAAAAAGACACCCACGACTTATTGCTTCAGAAGAAAAGCGTTCTGCACATAAGCCTCCATACGCGGCAGGTTATCGATGCTGGAACGATTGCGACGAAATCCGCACTGCGCGGAACACAGCACATTGTTTGTCTCCAACCACCAGGTAAACCGAATGCTGATCATGCGTTCTAAGGTCTTGCAAAGAACGCTCGTGAGGCAAATCGGCCGGTAAGATGATGGAACGGTCCGATCTTTGCCAGGACGAGGTATAGGAATAACAACACCCTCTCGCCACATAGGCGGGAAAACCTGTTCACGCCAGATTCGGTTATAGAGATTCAGCAGGAACGTAACGGCTGCAGGTGGGAGGTGAAGTAGCATTTGCCGGTGAATATCATCGGGACCAGGAGAAGAGTCCCTCGCAATATGTAAAGAATGAGTGAGTTTCGCAAGGGTGAAGGGTGCATTGTACGGCTTACTACAATCACTAGTAAAATCAAGGCCAATGCACTCAGCAGCTTCCTTAAGGGGAATGAAAGCGTTATCGTGACCTTCCGTTGCACTTGTGGCAGTGAAGGAGCTGGCGTGGGCGTCGGCAATATCCGCTTCGCTGGTGAATGTGGCGCCGTGAACAGTAAGGCCAGGGATTACCGCCCTGGGATATTTGCCGGACAGGCGGCGCACTGAGGGCCACACTTGTTGGGTAGAGCTCCTGCGAGAAAGGGAAGAGACGTAAGATTCCCACGATTTCCGTTTGGCATCACGGACAACGTAGCGCGACTAGGAGCGGGCGCATTTAAAAACAACGAAGTTCTCCGCCGTTGGGTGCAGATGGAAAAGAAGAAGAGCCCGTTTCTGTACCTTTATTGCCAAGCTGCAGACTTCGGTCCACCACGGCACAGGAATGCGCCGAAGGGTAGAAGAGCTCCGAGGAATACTGGATTCTGCTTCGAGCAACACCGAGCAAGTAAAATACTCCACCATGTCTTCTATGGAAGCGCAGCCATCGTAATGGAGATTGAGCAGAGAAAAAAACTTTGCCCAAACGGCCTTGGAGATAATGCAAGGGATGCCTTGCGGGCATTGGATGTTGTCCCGAAAAACTAATGTGAATGGGGTAATGATCACTGCCGTGGAGATCGGAAAATACCGACCAATCCGCAAACGGCAGTAAAGCAGGGCTACAAAAAGTTACGTCTAGGGAGGAGAATGTGCCATAGGCGGAAGATAAAAATGTGGGTGCACCGGAGTTTAAGAGTAATAAACCAGACGTATCGCAAACGTCTGCGATTATGGTACCTCGAGCATCGTCAGCAGAAGAACCCCAAAGAACATTGCTCGCATTGACATCGCACAAAAAGATCAGCGGCGGGGGAATTTGCACCAACAATGCCCGAAGCTCAGTATCTATAATTACATCGTGCGGTGGTAAATAGACATTGCAAACAGAAAGGGAGATGGAAGGCAATGTCACACGCACAGCTACCGCTTGTAGCGGGGTGTTGAGTGGAATACCTGTGACAAGGATGGTAGGCACCATGAGAGTTACAACACCGTTGCAAGCACGCAGGCCACCAACAACGTCGTGTCTGAATGATTGAAAATGACGAAGAGGAAGAGTATGATGAGGATGTAAGTTGGTTTCCTGGAGACAAAGGACTGAGGGTAAACGGTGGTGGATTATATGTTGAAGCTCCGGAAGACGGGCCCTGATCCCATTGACATTCCACTGGATTATATCCATGGTGAGATAGAAATTGAAGGTGGTGTAATTTCTTTCTTCTCACCTCAGCGGATTTGGAACTAACTATCCTAAAACCTGTGTCGTCCTCAGACTCCACCGGTGGTCGGGAGTCCCAAGAAGCCCTTCGGTTCGCAGAACGAGAGCGTGACGTTGTGGAAGTTCGGCTCGTCTGTATATTACGTTGGCGGCAACGGTCTCCTGCGAAGGACAGATGGATTAACAGACGGTTGAACTTGCTGCTGTGCATCAGTCAGCGAACACGGGGATGCAGATGATCGAACAGGTAAAGGAGCAGAGGCTGCGCACAAGCCAGTTTGCGTCGACGCGTCTGCGACAGGCACAGTCTATAAACCGACAGAGTGAACAAGATTACGGCGAACAGCTGAGGAGTGACCTGTGGTGTTAGCAGGCTTTAGCTGTTCAAAGCGGCGCCGCGCCTCAGGAAAGGTAAGATGTTCCTTCACACGTAATTCTTGTATACATTTCTCATCCAAGTACCTGGACACTGTCGAGAGCTAGACGGATGACTTCCTTCACAGTTCACGCAGCACGGTTCACGCGTACACGCTGTGTCAACGTGGGCCGTTAGACCATAACGAGCGCAGGTTGCAGGTCGGGCACAGGCGGCTTGGAGCACTTGAAGCACCGCATCGGGTTCAGCACATACGGGCGGACGGCAGCACGTTCGTAACCGCAGTATATAAATTCTGAAACAATAGTACCCTTGAACGTGAGAAAGATCGTGCTCAATGGTTATTCCTTGCCGTCACGTTTACCATGTAAACGGTACGCCTGACAAACTCGCTGTTCGGAAAGATGGGTTGGCAATATCTTCATTGGACAGGTCGTCTAAGCTAGAGGTGGTCACAATTCCTCTACATGAGTTCCTCGACTTGTGTGGGTAAACATTGACGCTGTACGAACCAAACTGATTAAAAGCTCAATTTTTAACAATATTTGTACGAGTTGATTTAACATGTTTCCCCCAATATATTAAAGACTTTAAGTTAAAAAAACTAATATCCTTCAAAGTTATAAATAAAGAAGATTCATCTTTAAGTCTTAGTACAATTAACTCAACAGAGTAGCATGAAGTAGTTTGTCCGACTGGTCTTTATTGTGGGCCTCCACCAGTAGCGTACTGTCTCGCAGCGTCGTCGCGTTTTTAACCTTGCCGCAGATCCTGTCAACTTCCCTTTGTATGTAGAATGGACTTATATCACAGAATTTCTTCGTCTCGTTTAACATAGCCATAATTAAACACTGATCAAAATAAGAAGGTTGTGCGCGGTTTGACATTGAAAGGACCCCCTTCCGGAACCGTCGGCGTCAGGTCACAAGGATTACCCTCCAAGCACCACTGCTGGTCCATATGCGTATACCGTTCACCATGCACGCCCCGGAATAACCGCCTGTGGCTTCCCACTCTATGCCGTGCAAGACAGAACACATGCACGGATTCAGGGGACTTGTGGTTGATTACGCCGGGGCACCGTCAGCGGTAGCACGTCCGGCCCGTGAAACTATCCCAACGACGTAACGCGGTCGTCGGGACACCAGCACAGGTCGGGCTCACTAAGAAGCTACGTGAATGTACTTGACGGTATGGCCGGTTCCGCACCTAAGGCTATATACAGGGGCAGTGGGGAGGGTCACCCAAGCTTCAGGTCTGGGACCTCCAGAGAGCACACAAATTGGGAGCCGCGCTGGGACCATGAGACAGGAACCTCGGGAATAGTGAAAGATCCCTGCTGGTGAGACAGGAGTTAATAGGCCTAATTTCCTACAAACTAAGAAGTTCCATAAGCCTAGAAGAGGAAGAGGGTGATAAAGTAAACAAACGAAAGAAGCAAACAGGAACAAAAGACGTGTCAACAACAGTGGAAGGCGATGAGCAGGGTGAAGTGGCGGTGAGCGGCTCGGGAACCCCAGGGTGCGCCAAATCCGTACCTACCGAAGTAGGCCCATGGGGGGAAAGGTGTAAGGAATTTGTTGTACAAATGAAATCCCTACAGATAAGTTGCCACTAATAAAAACTGGATCCATGTTCACAAGTAAAAAGTTAAGTTATTATTGTATAGGCATGTACTTAATTATGTTGTAAATACAATCTTTTATTGTATTAATTTATGGCTATGTACGTGTAGCACCTGTTTTCAGAATCGAATAGATCACGATCTAGTGCTACAAACAACATTACAAGGGCATTACCTGAGAAATATTTTGTAGTACTTGTGAGGTATCTTCTGACTTATAGTAAGCACTATGCAAGTAGCATAAGTGACATAATTAAACTTTTAATAAAATACATGGTTGTGTTAAAAAGCACATGTGAGAAATATATTCATGTATCTACAATCAGGATGAGGAAAATTTACGTATACATTATTGAATAAATCATGTGTGATATATACCCAAAAGGTAACATGATCTCTGAATAAGGTATAATATTGTTAAATAGTACATCTGTTATAAGAAATGTTTTGTTGTGACGAACAGCGAATAATTATTATTTGGAAAAATATTTTGTTGTACTTAATAGTGACTTAGTACGTGTGAGTTACCCTCTTAAATATGGAAACACTATGAACATTTCATTGAATAAATCATGTGTGATATATGCTTACAGTTAGGTAAATACACAGAAAAGGACAATTTAAGTATGCATTATAGAATTAATCATGTGTGATATATACTCAAAAAATAATACATAATTTCAGAATAAAGCATTATATATTTTAATAGCTTTATATCTATCCTCAGGATTTCCTAGTCAGTAGTTTAGATATTTATTATTGTATATATATATGTACGTAATTATGCTGTAAATAAAATATTGTTATAAATATAATTATATTTGGACAGCTAAAGTATTTCCGTTGCAATGGCTTAATAGCATTGTGATACCTGTTCATAAACCTAATAAAGTCAAGTGTTTACCTCAAAGTTATAGACCTTTAGCATTAACATGCTGTATGTGTAAGCTTTTAGAAAAAGTTATCAATAATCGCTTACAATGGAGTTCAGAAAAAAATAAATTCTTCAGTGATATTCAAAATGAGTTTCGTAAATTTCACTCCACAACAGACAACCTTCTTGCTCCAGAAACTGCAATTTTGAAAACTTTTAACAATCTTCTCACCATCTAGATACAGTGAGTCTGGACATTGAAAAGGCTTATGCAGAGTATATAATAAAAGTGTTGTTGGAGAACAACATAAATGGAAATATGATATACTTCATAGATAATTTTCTGAAGCATGGAACATACAAGTAAGACTGAACGGCCATCTTGCTAAATCCGTTTCTATAGCAAATGGTGTACCACAAGGATCAGTCTTAAGCGTGACACTTTTCCTAATTGTCATTAATGATATAGCATCTACTATTAAAGCTACTGTTCAATCAACATTATTTGCCGATGATCTCACAATATTCTGTCAAGGTAAAAACATTAGTACAACAGAAAAGCTACTTCAAGAAGCAATATTAAATATAGAAAATTGGTTCCAAAAAAAAAAAAAAAAAAAAAAACAGGGTTAAAACTCTCTGAAAGTAAAAGTAAATGTACAGTATGTTCAAAAACTAGACAGCAATATACACAGCTTGAAATATATGTCATGGCCATAAAATTGAAATAGTAAACACAATCAAGTTACTCGGTGTCACATTTGACCGCAAATTGACATGGGCTCCTCAAATAAAACAACTGCGAGACGACTGCAGAAGACTGATAAATATCTTAAAGATATTATCGGCCAACAATTTGGGAGCTGACCACTCTGTTCTTAGTATGACTTACAGAGCCTTGATTCGTACGAAGATAGATTATGGTTGTATAATATATACCTCCACCAATCCTTCTACCTTAAAAATGCTTGATGTCATCCATACTACAGCACTGCGGATACTTCTTGGAGCTCATCGTACAAGCCCTAACGAAAGTTTACAGATAGAAGCAGAAGAACCAGCACTTCAAGTAAGAAGAAAACAATAACTCTTACCTATATGATTAGATCAATTTCGTCAAAAACTCCAAACAAAATACCTGCTATGTTATACTTGAAAAAAGACAATCTACAAATATATTCAGTTCCCTTCGGTCAAAGATCATATTGTTACCTACAGGATTATCTCTTCCGATGTTAATGAGCAGGAACGTCAATCATGAAATTCCACCTTGGAGACTAAAAATCCCAGAAAGAAATTTAGAAATGTCCCGATATGCCAAGAATGGTATTCATAAAAACATACAGCAAAAACTTTTCAAAGAGATAAATATACACAACCAAGGCTGCATAGAAATTTACACTGATGGTTTCCCAGTCCAAGTATGGAAACGGATGCACTGTTGTATTTCCAGAATGTACAATGATATACAAATTACCGGAATCTTACACCATCTTCTCCAGTGAACAATTTGCAATTAAAAAATCTTTGGAAGCAATAAACTCAAACAGGAAATGCGTAATTTTTTTTTTTCAGATTCCTATACTGCTTTAATTTCCCTTCAGAATCTGTAGTCAGATAATTCACTGACCAAAGAAATCCAATATTTATACATCCAAATTTTGCTGTAAAATAAAGAAGTAACTTTAATGTGGATACCTTCCCATCAGGTGACAGAGGGGAATGAAAGAGCAGATAAAGCAGCAAAAGAAGCAACAAAACAACCTCCAGTTTATCCCCCTATCCCTATTCCACATGAAGATGGTATACAGTATGTTAAGAAGAAGCTGATACAAGAATGGAAGAACAACTGGATTGAAAATAATCGCAACAGTAAACTGCATGAAGTAAAAAGTAACACGTCATTTATTAAAATATACGAAACTCTCAGCCGGCATCAACAGATGATACTCACCAGACTTAGAATTGGACATACTACACTAGCTCATGACTATGTATTCACCAAACAGCAACCTCCATCCTGTGAACAATGCAGCCAGAGACTATCAGTCAAACACATCATAATGGAATGTGCCCACTATTCTAAGTACAGCACCAGCCATCAAATTCCTGCTGATCTTCAGGCAGTACTCGACAAACCAACATTGTTTAAATACATAAAAGACTGTAAACTTAGTATTGCACTGTAAAATATTGTATACTTTTAATACACTATTGTACGATACACTACAAATATAAGTATTATTGTTAGAATTCCAATAATTAATGTCACAAACTAGATATAATTATTAATTTAATGTGTAAATATTCTATTATAAATGTCTTATGGTTACATAATGTTGTCGCTATAAGACCTGTGTAGTCAGGCGACATTAAATATATTGCCCTACTAAACAGCACGTGTGGCCATTTAGTACGTGTGAGGTTTCTTCTAGTTTATAGCAAACACTATGCACATAGCATAAGTGACATAAATATGCTGTTAATGAAATATATGGTTGTACTGAACAGCACAAGAGAGCAATAATTTAATGTACCTACAATCAGGAAAAGGAACAGATGAGACAAATTTACGTATACATTATTGAATAAATCATGTATAATATATAACAAAAAAATAGCACATGATATCTGAATAAGGCATAATATGATTAAATAGTACATCTCTTATAAGAAATATTTTGTTGTAATAAACACTGAACAATTACTATGTTAATAAAATATTTTGGTGTACTAAATAGTGACTTAGTGCGTATAAGACACCTTTTGGTTTATAGCAAACACTATGAACATTTAATTGAATACGTCACGTGTAATTTATACTTATAATTAAGTGTGTAAGAAATTTGTTGTGTGAATTGCATCCCTACAGCGCGGTTGCCACTACTAAAAATTCAACCTATGCTCACAAGTAAAAAGTTCCTTTCTTTCATCATTTACAATTAAGTAATATTAAATTAAACCTCACTGCTTTTGCCCAGTGCAAAATAAAATAATGTGCACCAATAACTAAATAAACACAGTGTAGTAATACGTTTCATAATTTCCAAAACAGTTCTCAAACCCAGTGCTTCTACCTGCCCCGTTATCATCCAGGCATGAGTACCGCCGACTATTAAACCTGGGCCCTCCCCATCCTATCCAATGGCAAGATGGAACACCCGGTGGTCCTCCCCAAACCCCACAAACAGCACATTTCCTAACTTGAAATAGAGACTAATTGAATAAATCATCTTTGATATATACCCAAAAATAATACACGACCTCTGAATAAGGCATTATATTGTTAAATAGTACATCTCTTATAAGATATGTTTTGTTGTAATAAACAGCGAATAATTATTATTTAGTAAAATATTTTGTTGTAGTAAATAGTGATTTAGTACGTGTGAGATACACTTCGGTTTATGGAAACACTATGAGCATTTTATAGAATAAGTCAGTGTGATATATACTTACAGTTAGATATAGACACAGTTAAGGAAAATTTAAGTATGTGTTATAGAATAAGTCATGTGTGATACATACTCAAAAAATAATACATGATTTCTGAGCAAAGCATTAAATTGTTTAATAGATTTATATCTTTCCTCGGGATTTCCTAGTCATTAGTTTAGACATTTGCTATTGTTAATGCATGAACGTCAGCATGCTGTAAATAAAATATTTTGTTGTAGTACACATTACGTGTGATAAATAATTTCATATAATTAAAAGGGAATATTCATGCCGTTAGTAAAATATATTTTTGTTCTAAGTAACAACTTAGTACGTGTGAGGTATATTCTGGTCTATAGCAAACACTATGAACATACCATACATGACATAATTGTGCTGTTAATAAAATATATGGTTGTACTAAACACCACGTATGTGAAAAAAATTCATGTACCTCTAATCAGGAAAAGCAACAAATGAGGAAAATTTACGTATACATTAATGAATAAATCATGTGTGACATATACCCAAACAATAGCACTTGATCTCTGATTAAATCATAATATTGTTAAACAGTACATCTCTTATAAGAAATATTTTGTTGTAATAAACGGCGAATAAATATTATGTGAATGAAATATTTTGTTATACTAAATAATGACTTTGTACTTGTGAGATACCTTCTGGTTTATAGCAAATACTATGAACATTTAATTGAATAAGTCACGAGAGATATATACTTACAAAATTTGTGCCAGAAATGTTTTGTATGAACGACATCCCCACAGCTCAGTTGCCACTACTAAAAAGTCAGTTCAATGTCACAAGTGAAAAGTTACTTATTATTGTTAATGCATATATGTAATTATGTTTTAAATAAAATATTTTGTTGTACTATACAGTGACTATGTACGTGTAGTACCTGTTTTTTAGAGTCGGATAGATCACTATCTATTGCTACACACAACATTACAGGGGTATTACCACAGAAATGTTTTGTAGCACGTATGACGTATCTACTGGTTTATACCAAACACTATTAACATAGCATAAGTGACACAATTATGCTTTTAATAAAATATATGGTTTTGTTAAACAGCAGTGTGAGTAATAATTTCATGTACCTAAAATCAAGTAAACCAACAGATAAGGAATATTTAAGCATGCATTATATTGTTTAATATATTTATCTCTATCCTCAGGATTTCCTAGTCATTTGTTTAGACATTTATTATTGTTAATGCATGTACGTAATTTGGCTGTAAATAGTTTGCTGTACCAATCAGTACGTGTGACAAACAATTTCATGAAGTAAAAAGCTAATATTTATGTTGTTAATAAAATATTTTGTGGAACTAAGTACTCATTTAGTACGTGTGAGGTTTCTTCTGGTTTATAGCAAACATTATGAACATTACACAAGTGTCGGAATTATGCTGTTATAGAAATATATGGTTGTACTGAACAGCACATGTGACAAATAATTTCATGTACCTACAATCAGGAAAAGTAACAGATGACTGAAATTTACGTATACATTAAATAAATCATGTGTGATATATAACCTAAAAATAGCACATGATCTCTGAATAATGCATACTATTATTAAATAGTACATCTCTTATAAGAAACATTTTGTTGTAATAAACAGCGAATAATTATTTAAATAAGTATTTTTGTGTACTAAATAGTGACTTAGTACGTGTAATAGCTTTCTGGTTTATAGCAAACACTATGAATATTTATTTGAATTAGTCACGTGTGATTTATACTCACAATTAAATGTGTAAGAAATTTGATGTATGAATGACATCCCTACAGCGCAGTTGCCACCACTAAAATTTCAACATATGCTCACAAGTAAAAAGTTCCTTTCTTACGTCATTTACAATTAAGCAATATTAAATTAAACCTCACTGCTTTTGGCAACTAGAAAATACAATGATGTGCACCAATAACTAAAAAAAGTGAGTGTACTAATACGTTTCATAATTTCCAAAACAGCTCTCACACCCGGTGCTTCTACCTGCCCCGTTATAATCCGAGCTTGAGTACAACCGATTATTTTACGTGGCCCTCCCCATCCTAAACAACAAGCAAGATACAGCATGCCCCGGGCCTCCCCCAACCCCAACATCAGCATATTTCCGGCCGTGAAATAGAGACTATAATTGAATAAATCATGTTTGATATCTTCCCAAAAAATAAAACACGATCTCTGAATAAGGCATAATATTTTTAAACAGTACATCTGTTATAAGAAATGTTTTGTTGTAATAAACAGCGAATAATTATTATTTGGTAAAATATTTTGTTGTACTAAATAGTAACTTAGTATGTGTGAGATACCCTCTGGTTTATGGAAACACTATGAGCATTTTAATGAATAAGTCACGGGTGATATATGCTTACAGTTAGGTAAAGACAAGGACAAGGAAAATTTAAGTATGCATTACAGAATAAGTCATGTGTGATACATACTCAAAAAATAATACATGATTTCTGAATAAAGCATAAATTGTTTAATAGCTTTATATCTGTCCTCAGGATTTCCGAGTCATTTATTTACACATTTATTGTTCTCAATGTATGTACGTAATTATGCTGTAAATTAAATATTTTGCTGTACTAATCAGTACGTGTGACAAACAATTTCATGTAACAATAAGCGAATATTACAGCTGTTAATAAAATATTTTGTTGTACGAAGTACCCAAGTGTGAAGTTTCTTCTGGTTTATAGCAAACACTATGGACATAGCATAAGTGACATAATTATGCGGTTAATAAAATATATGGTTGTACTGAACAGCATGTGTGAGAAATAATTTCATGTACCTACAATCAGGAAAAGTAACAGTTGAAAAAAATTTACATATCCATTATTGAATAAATCATGTGTGATATATACAGAAGATTAGTACATGATCTCTGAATAAGGCACAATATTATTAAATAGTAAGAAGCCTATAAGAAATATTTTGTTGTAATAAACAGTGAATAATTATTATACTAATGAAATATTTTGGTGTACTAAAAAGTGACTTAGTGAGAGTAAGACACCTTCTGGTTTATAGCAAACACTATGAATATTTAATTTAATAGGTCACGTGTGATATGTAAATACAATTAAGGGTGTCAGAAATTTGTTGTATGAATGACAAACCTACAGCACAGTTCCCACAACTAAAAATACAACCTATGCTCACAAGTAAAAAGTTCTTTTCCTACATAATTTGCAATTAAGTAATATTACATTTAACCTCACTATTTTTGAGAAGTGCAAAATGCAATAATGTGCACCAATAACAAAATAAGGTGAGTGTAGTAATACGTTTCACAGTTTCCAAAACAGGTCTCACATTCGGTGGTTCTAGCTGCCCCCTTATCGCCCAGGCATGAGTACCAGCGATTACTTAACCTGGGCCCTCCCCATCCTAAACCACAGGGGAGATAGGGCACCCAGTGGGCCTCCCCAAACCCCACCAACAGCATATTTCCACCATGGAATAGAGACTATTATTGAATAAGTCACCATTGATATATACCCAAAAAGTAACACTCGATCTCTGAATAAGGCATACTATTAAATAGTACAACTGTTATAAGAAATGTTTTGTTGTAATAAACAGCGAATAATTATTATTTAGTAAAATATTTTGTTGTACTAAATAGTGAATTACCTCCAGTTTATGGAAACACTACGAACAGTTTATTCAACAAGTTATGTGTGATCTATACTTACAGTTAGGTAAAGACACAAATAAGGAAAATTTAAGTATGCGTTATAGAATAAGTCATTTGTGATATATACTCAAAAATAACACATGATCTCTGAATAGGACCTAATATTGTTAAAAAGTATATCTCTTATAAGAAATATTTTGTTGTAATAAACGGTGAAAAGTTATTATGTTAATAAAATATATGTTATACTAAATTGTGACTTAGTACGTGAGATACCTTCAGGTTTATAACAAACATTATGAACACTTAATTGAAAAAGTCATGTGTGATATATACTTACAAAGTTATGTGTAACAAATTTGTTGTATGAACGAGAACCCTACAGCACAGTTGCCACTATTAAAAATTCAGTTAATGTTTACGTTTAAAAAGTTAATTTATTATTGATAATGCATGTTTATAATTATGCAGTAAGTAAAATATTTTGTTGTACTAAACAGTGACTATGTACGTGTAGTACCAGTTTTTTAGTCGGATAGATCGCATTCTATTGCTACAAACAACGTTACAGGGGCATTACCAGAGAAATATTTTGTAGTATGTGTGAGGTATCTTCTGGTTTATAGCAAACACTACTAACATTGTATAAGTGACATAATTATGCTTTTAATAACATATATGTTGTGTTAAAAAGCACGAGTGAGAAATAATTTCATGTACCTACAATTAGAAAAGCAGCAGATAAGGAAAATTAATGTATACATTATTGAATAAATCATGTGTGATATATATCCAAAAAAATAACACATGATCTCTTGAATAAGGCATAGTATTGTTAATAGTACATCTCCTATGTGAAATATTTTGTTGCAATAAACAGTGAATAATCATTATGTTAATAAAATATCTTTTGATGTGTTAAACAGTGACTTAGTTCGTGTGAGATACCTTCTGGTTTACAGCAAACACTATGAACATTTAATTGAATGAGTCATGTGTGATATATACTTACAAGTAGGTAAACACCCAGATAGGAAAATTTAAGTATGCATTATAGAATAAGTCATGTGTCATATAAACTCAAAAAATAATACATGATTTCTGAATAGCGCATTATAATGTTTAATAGCTTTATATCTATCCTCAGGATTTCCTAGTCATTTGTTTAGACATTTATTGTTGTTAATGCATGTTCGTAATTTGGCTGTAAGTAAAATATTTTGCTGCACTAAACAGTATGTGTGACAAAAAATTTCAGGTAATAATAAGTGAATATTTATGTCGTTAATACATACCACAGAAGTAATAACAGGATTATGATGAGGAATAATTCTCTTTATTGTTTCAGAAGTATTTTTCTTTGTATATTTTTTTTTAACATTTTATCATAGAAGTCTTGTTCCTGTTATTGACATTGGATCTTCATGACCTCCTGTAAGAATCATTCCTTTTAATGCTCTCCAAGTTCCCTTACTTAATACTACTGTTTTATAAGCCTTTGGAATTACAATTATATGAAGTCATCATGGACTACTAGAAAATAATAATAATCAAGTCATTCAAGGATTAGTATTTACAATTTTATTAGGTATTTACTTTATTGCTCTACAATTATTTGAATATATTGAAGCACCTTTCACTATTGCAGATTCAGTGTTTGGCTCATCTTTTTTTGTAGCAACTAGATTCCATGGACTTCATGTAATTATCGCAACCACATTTCTTATCACATGTTTATATTGAATATTATCAATACATTTTACATCAATTCACCACTTCGGTTTTGATATTGACATTTCATTGATGTAGTTTGATTATTCCTTTACGTATCTATTTATTGAAGGGTGATAGAATATTTATTTAGTATAACAAACTACTTTCGATTTCCAATCAAAAAGTCTATAATATTTAGAATAAATAATTCAAATGTTAACTTCTATATCCTTAATCGTATTAACAATTTCCTTTATTGTCATAATACTAACTAATTTCCTATCAAAAAAAATAATTCAGGACCATGAAAAAAATTCCCTCTTTGAATGTAGATTTGATCCAATTAGATTCTCATGTTTTTCCCTACAATTCTTTTTTATTACCATTATCTGCTTAATTTTTGATGTTGCATTAATTCTACCAATAACCATTATTTTAACTGGATCAATAATAAAATTTTGAATAATTACAACCATTCTATTCTTGTTAATTTTAAGCTGGTCTATATCATGAAAGAAATGAGCATCTCTAGAATGAGCTTCTAATAAACTATTAGGGTTGTAGTTAAATATAACTACAAAAGTATTGAATTATCCTTACTTAGTTGAAATTAAGTATGAAGCAAATTAATTGTTATCAGTTTTGACTTGATAGCAAGATAAATAATTAGCCTTATTTAATTGAAACCGAATAAGAGGTATATTTCTGTTAATGATAGAATTGAATAAATCATTCCAACTAAGAAGATGTGTTGATCGAATGAAAGCTGCTAGCTTGTTATTCAAGTCGTTAAAGCCCATTTAAATCTTAATTATTTATATGGTTTACATAATACATTACATTGTCACTGTAAAAATAAAAACTAATTTTTATAAATATGTTCAAAAATAATAATTATCTCAATAACAACTTCAGTGTTATACTCTATTAGGATATTTGAGTAAATTATAAACATTATCAAAATAAATATAATTAAAAAAATAATAATCAAATAAGATTTTAAATTATTAACTTTAAACCATTGATTAAATCCTCTCATCTTCATCAAAACATAATATAAATTTTGAGCACCAAAATCAATATATTTAATTGAATCTAATCCAATTATTAGAAGTTTTTGTCTAACTCCTTTAGTAAAAATTAAAGGTATAAATCACATAGAACCTGAAAAAATAATTAATCCATAATATTTAAGTAATAATTTCATCTGTATTTAAATATTACACTTCCCAATCACAGTCCTAAAATTCTTATTAAAATAGGTATTATTTTTATAATAAATGGTAAACAAATAAAATAAGAAGTTAAAAAAATTATCCAATTATTAATCCTCCAATTACTAAACCCATATGAGCTACAGAAGAATAAGCAATTAAAGTCTATACATGAACTTGATGTCAACATATTAATCCAACCAAAAAACCTCACACTAATCTAACTGATAAAATTATAGATCCTAAAACAGGAGCTTTAGGTTATCATAAATGTACTAAATATATTGGTATTTTAACTAAAAAAGCTAAAATTATTCAAATATATACATATAAATTTATAAAATCATTTATCTACAATAATGAAAAAACTAAATAATTTAAATTATTATATAAGTACATAATGCCCAATAATAATGGTAAAGAAGCAAATAAAATATAAAATAACAAAGACCAGCTTGTAAACGCTCTGGCTGATAACCTCATCCAAAAAATCAAAAAAAGTAGGAATTAACTACCTTCAAAAAAAAAAGAAAAAAAAGAAGAAAAAAAGAAAAAAGAAAGCATATTTAATCTACAAAAAGTATATATAATCAATAATATTAAAATTATCAATAAAAATCTATCTGAATCTGAATCTTTCCTAGAATTTTTTAAGAAATATAAGCAAATATACAATAAGGTAATAAAGGCTGCTAAAAATAATATACTGATACTTGCATTTCGAACTCATCTAACCAAAATAAAACTATCTGGAAGATCGTAAAAAGCAAAAGTCAAAACAGCCTGGTCTAAACAAGAACTGAAATATCCTCAATTATTAATAATGTAAAATCTGATAATCCTGTTGATCCAATATTCTCAATGATCATTTTACTAGCATAGCCGACAGAGTTCAGCTTCCACATTCTAAATATTCTAAAACATCAAATAACAAATTAAATAGAATTGATAAAATTGTATATCTCAAGCCAGGTTTTTGATGAGATATATAAAATAATTAACTTAAAAAAGAATACATTCTCTGCAGGGTTAGATGAAGTACCAGAACATAAATAAAATCATGCAAAGAATATATTACAGGGCCCATAACAAAAATATGCACAAGTTCTATATCATCAGGTACATTTCCAGATATTCTAAAATTAATAAAAGCAGTTCCAATATTTAAGAAGGGAGATGCACAAAATGTTGATAATTATAGACATATATCAATTCAGTCAGGTTTTTCTAAAATCCTGGAAACAGTCATGTATAACAGAATCTATCCCTTTTTAGAAAAATATGTATTCAGTGAAAAGCAAGGTGGGTTTAGGAAAAACAAATCTATTTTAAATGCATTTTACTCATTCATACAAACATTAGAAGGGTTTGATAGAAATTGGGGTTTTCACGGATCTAAATAAGGTTTTCAATCTGGTTGACCACATATCCTTTTATCAAAGCTAGAAGCTTATGGTATTAGAGGGGTGGCTCATCAATGGTTTGAATCTTACCTCACAGACAGAAGGCAATGTATGCTAATTAAAAATTAACCAAATGGCACTCAAAGTAAATCTGATATAAAAAAGTAAGATGCGGGGTTCCGCAAGGGTCTGTTCTCAGACCATTACTTTTCCTTGTCTATATAAATGATTTACCACTTCATCTTCCTAATGCAGAAACAATACTATATGCCAATGATACAAACATCATAATACAAAATAAGAACTGAAGCTTTCCTGGCGACGTGTTAATTTAAAATCTTCTCGGGCTTCTAGCCAGGTAAAAACTTGGCTTGACACCAACGTTTCGAAGAAGTGCATCTTCCTCGTCTTCAGGGTGAACTGATGGTTTGAGCTTGCGGAGACTGGTATTTATAAGAGCTGGGATGAAGCTAACATCTGATTGGTTCGCGAGATATTATGGCCTGGTATTTAAGATGACTGTCCGTGCCCATGTCTCAGTCATCTTAAATACCAGGCCATAATATCTCGCGAACCAATCAGATGTTAGCTTCATCCCAGCTCTTATAAATACCAGTCTCCGCAAGCTCAAACCATCAGTTCACCCTGAAGACGAGGAAGATGCACTTCTTCGAAACGTTGGTGTCAAGCCAAGTTTTTACCTGGCTAGAAGCCCGAGAAGATTTTGAATCATAATACAAGGCCATAATCATCTTGAATTGCAACAGCAGACAGACACAGTAATGACAAAACTGATGCAATGGCTCAGCACTAATAAACTGATGCTAAATAGTAAGAAAACACATGACATGCAAATAGCACTATCTTGTAAACATGACACAAGTGTAGCCCTGATAACAACATTTAACAAGGAAACAATACAATGTATCAATGAGACAAAGTTTTTGGGGGGTAACTGTTGACAAGTCATCAAGTTGGAAGCCTCATATTCAGAACATTACAGCTAAAATAAACAAAACATACTATATAATATCACTACTAAAAATATTTGTAATATACAAACGCTAAAATTTATATATTTTTCTTATGTGCAATCGCATCTTGCGTATGGAATTTTTATAATGGGATCTGCCACAGAAGTAAAAACTCTTGTTTGTGGCACAAAAGAAAAGAAAATAATAAGAAAGATGTTCAATTGAAGTAGAATGACTGACTAAAAACTATTTTAAGGAAAATAACATACTAACATTGCCATGCTTGTATATATTAGAAACTGTATGCTTTATAAATAATAATATACAATACTTCCAAATAAATAACACGGTACATGACCATAATGCAAGAAATAGCAATAATATTCATTTACAAGGTTCCAGATCTGCTAAAAAAGTAAACTCTGTTCTACATACAGGCATCCATATGTTCAACTTAATAACTAAGAAAATAAAATGTAGTGATAAGAAAAGGCTCAGTAGAGATGTGAAAATATTTTTAATAAAGCAGAGTTTCTATAGTACCCACAAGTTGGTCCAATATTTGGACATCACTGTTAACTGTAAAACTGTAGACTTGCATATAGTTTTCTGCTATTATAGTTATCTAATGTTCACTTTCCAACTGTAGGTATAGCATTTTCCAAAGATTTATAACAGTTGCCAATTGTATATAACTTACTCTGTATATGTTATTAATCTACTTGGTTAAATGTATATATGATGTATTAGTTCTACCCATTTGTATATAGCAATGTATTGTAATCTAGTTTGTGTATAATGTAATCTGACTTTTCTATATTGTAATCTAATTTTTGTATATATCAAACTTTGATGAAGGCATGAAATTGTATTTAGATTTCTAAAGGTGAATAACGACAAACATTACATTACATTACATACATACATTTCACCAACTTTTTGTTTTTCAGTTATGTTGTTCACAGATTCACACTTGGACCTTTTTCTTTTTTACTTTCTCTAGTACATGCTTTTTATTTTCTCAAACACATCCATATAACGCACATGGTAGATAGAGTAGGTATTCCACTAAAAAATTTGATACTGAGATTTCGGAGGAAACATACGTTTTAAGACCTCTTGATTAAAAAAAAATAAAAAAGAGTACGTTTAGAAAAAGGTCAGTGTGTGTTTGTCTGTGGACAATGTAACTCCAAAATGAGAAGTCCATTAAAGGTCTGTTGACACTAAGCTTGGTATTTAAGTGTAGTATCTCCAAGGATACAACACAAAGATTGTCAAGAAAAATCCCCCACCCGAAACTACCCTTTACACAGAAAAATTTTCGGAAATTTTTATTTTTTCAAAAATGGCTCTAAATGATTTTGATTAAAATACTATATATTAAAGATATTTATGTGACAAATAAAATGTATATCTTGAATTTCTGGGAATAACCTCCGAAGTCCTCTTTATTTTGGATGACTTTATAAAACTTGTAAACCATTTTGTTACAGAGCTAACCATTTCTGAAATATTCCTTATTATTGATTTCAATTTTAAGATACTTATACTTTTCTCAAACAGGAAATTATCTGTGTTTCTTTTGTTTACTCCTGACAATGCAAAGAAGCTAATTTCAATGACAATTGCATAGCAAAAGCTTTTAAAACATTTGACTATCGCTTTAACCTAGTGCATTCCATTAGTTCCCTTCCACTTATAAGAAACTAAGTAATAAGAGCATTCTGCTAAGGTTTATCTTGATAGTATGTTGTAAATAAAAGAATAATCTTTTGTAAGAATAGTTTGTTTACAGAACAGATAATGTCATGTGAATGGAATACATACTTTTTTGGATACGGGGGACTATAAAACTTGTTTCCAGTGAAATCCTAGTATAATTTTTTTGGGTGGAATGCTATACTTTTTTTATCTATGTATATGTAAGTGGTATTTGGTATTTTACTGTCAACCTATGGGGTTGTCAACCTATTGTCAACACCAACACTCGTTCACTTAAACCTTGCTTGTTTTGATAATACATTTATAACACTTTTTTTTAATACTGTTCTTTATACACTTCACATGCACGTTGCACCTGGGCCATCATGGGAACATTGCTTCTGCTGTTTTTTGTGTTGCAGACATCGGTGGGCCCTAAGCAGCAAAGTTAGCTGAAAAGCAAACCCCAATGACATAATGGTATTTTCATTAGGAATATTTTTACTACATGGCATTAGTTTGCCCTATTTAAAAGGTTGGCAGGTGAGTAATATGACTTCAAACATCTTGTGCTTAAATCTTTTTTCTTTCATAACTACTTTGGATGCACTTTTTACCAGATTCAGTAAGTAATTAAAAAGTAAAACTTGGGTACCCATAATCAGGAGTGAAACCTAAATCTTGTAAAATCCTTCAGCTACACAAAATTTTAAAAAAGTATACAATAGCACACAAAATCATAAACAAAATAAAGCTCTAAGTAACAGAAATGGCAGTAACCGAGGTAATTCAGGTACAGTTTGAGGCTATGAATGAGAGGTTTGAGGTTAAAATCCCATCAGGACTATCCTACCACTGGGTTTTATCAAATGTACCTTAGCACTCTTAACTGGCAAATTCTGGGAAGATTCTCCAAACCTAGGCTTGGAATGTTTCCTTCCCAATTACTTCATTTCATACATCATCAGTGTCCACTTCCTGTAAATGGAAATGGTGGTTTATTTATGGACGCTCTTTAACAGCTGTGGTTCTCAGCGTCCCATTCTATACTAGGCATGAAAGATTGCTTAATTTTGCTCAGAAGCCTCTCTATCAGACTTGAGGTTATTTTACGTGTTGTAAATCTACAACACAGGACCCATGGCTTTACTTCCCTTCTAAAGGAAGCCATGCTAAGGATTTTTATGCCCGAAAATATCCATCATCCTCCGCCAGGTTTGAACCCACGACCTTGGGTATATGAAGTTAGCATGGTAACCATTACACCACTTCCTGTGGTGCCATATATAGTAAGAATGGACATTAAAAATGACAAACCTCAAAGGGTACCAACAAGATCTTCTGCAATTGGTCAAATTTCCAATTACCATGTGTTTATTACTAGTGCCTGCAAATTAGCTCTAGGTAGAAGCAAGCTAGTATTGTATGTGAAATAACTGATCAAGTTTGTACAAGTACAGTTTTCTCAGCATGAGAAACAAGCATAAAATGGGACCAAGAACTTCAATTTCCTTCCACAGGATTTC
This sequence comes from Hymenopus coronatus, assembly GCA_030762935.1. NCBI lineage: Eukaryota > Metazoa > Arthropoda > Insecta > Mantodea > Hymenopodidae > Hymenopus > Hymenopus coronatus. The sequence continues at coordinate 19,664,655 of CM060900.1, forward strand.
CATCCATTCACTTACCATTAAAAAAAGTCATCACTCTCTGCTAAGTTTGAATTTATGAGCTAGCTCAATAAATCATGGAGGACGATATCCTGAAGAAATAAGAACTTAGAAATGCCTCCATTAGCTCAGCAAATTTTTTACAGTATTTTACTATATAACTACACAATTCAGCACAAAATGTCTCCATAATATATACAGCTGATTCACTTCCCATTTGCAAGGGTAGCACATATTTACAAATCAGATTAAATACAAATGAAATACACACTGTTAAAACCAGAATCTACAGAGCCTTTGTTTGTATGTTTTTGTCAGCCTGACATCTGGAAGCACACTGTTCGCAGCAGAGTCAGATATTTATAATTCCTTAAATTTACAAAAAAACATGCAAATTATAATTACAATAATCACATATCTTTGTCACAGAAGATGTATAAAATGCTCTACATCCCACTCTTTAAGATCATTTACATAAACACTCACTAATTCTTCAGAGTGATGTATATAAAACTACATTTAAATGCACATCACTAGGGCAATTGTTAGCATTGAATTGAATTATCCAATACCCAGTTACAGAAATTAACTCTAATTTACATTATAGCCAGTTATCTTTATAAGATTTCAGTTTTAAAAGTTTAATGGCATTCCAAGGCAACTCCTGTGTAACTGTTTATATTTCTTTGGACTTTGTTCTAACTTTTGTCCTATAGCATTAAGCTTTTCCTCTCTGAGAACACACTGATTTATTTTTGTTTCTCTGTGAGGTGCATGAACAGCAGGGAGTCTCTACGAATCACCCTTTCACTTTTCTAATAGAATTCATACTCATGCAGAGTATACAGACTTTCTGACATTGTAACACACTATAATTTCTGATTTTTATTAATGACTTCCCAAATTTCTTAAGACCAACTCATATCACCATGTTCGTTGAAGATACAAATGTTAAAATAAATGGAATTGAAAATGCAGCCCACATAACAGCTCAAATAGAAACTTGGTTTGAGGAAAAATAAGCTGCTTATAAATGCAAACAAGTCATCAGCAATATTGTTTCATCATAAAAAAGTAAAAAATCCTGGAAAACTCAATATCAAATTACGTAATACTCCTGTCCCCTATGTGACAGAAGCAAAGTTCCTGCGAATTTGGTTGGACCAGGATTTGGACTGGGGTGTTCATATACAAAATTTACTTGAAAAACTGAATAAATTCTTTTTCTCACTAAAAATAATAAAGGACAAGCTAACTACTACCAGTATAAGAACCCTATACTTTGTTTATGCAGAAAGTCTACTGAGGTATGGCATAATATTCTGGGGAGAGAGTAGAGTGGCCACTTGGTTTTCAAAACTCAAAAAAGAATCATAAGATGTATAATGTCTGCAAAGAAGTATGATTCTTGCAGAAACTTCAAAGAACTAAAAATCTTAACCCTACCCAGTCTGTATATTTACTGTTTACTATGTCATACTAAACAAAATCTTGGAATTCATTACAAATGACCAAATACATAATCACAATACCAGAAGTAAAACTAACATAAGAACAATAGTGCACAGAACTACAGTTTATTCTAAGGGGGTTATATGTTCTGCAGCCATCCTATATAATAAATTACCAGCTAGCCTGAAAAATATGAACTCCATGCAGCACTTTAAGCTAACTTTAAAGCAACTTTTACTTAGGGATAGCTTCTACAATGTGACTGAATTTATAGATACATTGTAGTGTAAACCAGAAGACTGTATATAACTCTATATGTAATTGTTATTACCACTGTTGTTATTGTTACTTATTATTAATTATGACCTGTTATACTTATATATTATGACAATGTTCTGCTAAAGAAATGTACATATTTTTCTAGTATTGTAATATATTTATGTACTGACGTATCCCATATCATTGTATTGACTAATGGATAAATAAAGCAGCAGCAGCAGCTACTAGCCCCACAAAGACCAACCCTATGTCCGGCATTTCATACTTGGCCACGTGTGGGGCAGACAATGTCCAAAAGAGATCTTGGACGGCAAACAGGGCTCTGGCAAAGCAGGACTTATTGGTGCCACTTGGCTATGAAATTGGTAAAACTTAATTTTTCAATTATGGATAAGGTTATAAAAGAATGTAGTTTACGGGACAGCGGCTTCGGATCCCTAGAACCGGTCGGAGATGGTGGTGAGAGGGCAGGTCCCACCTTACCAACATCAAGTGACTGCCAAGCAACAGCGGTAGGGAACCAGGCCGGGTTGCAGGGAAACATTATTGGAACAAAACTAAGTGAAGTACAAGCTATGGAAATAGAAAAGATACAAAATATAGATGAATCATATCCTTTTAAACTTCGCCCCTTAATTGGGAGATCACCGCCTGAACTAAAGCAAGGCTCTACCGGAAGCCTAAGTATGGAGTCCTACTGTTTGGTAAGTAAATATGCAAGTGACAGTCAGCTGGGCACACACAGTGAGTCTAGACATGCTAGGGAAGATGTCTGTAGAGATGCTAAAAGTAAAAAGAACTGGAAGTTCTGTACAAATAATGAAGAGTGAAGAGGATCATACTCTATTCTTGCAAAAAGTGGAAAAAGAACAAAAGATGCACAAGGAACTGATACAAAAAGTGTAAAATGCGATAGATACACTACGGAAGATAATTAAAGAAATTCCCAATACTAAGAAGGAAAATAAAACTATTAGACCAAATATTAGAAAGAGTATGCTATTATGCGTTTAAAAGAAAAGTATATGGTTTCCGAAAACATAAACCGGCATATTGGTGGAATGAAACAATTGCCCAATTAAGGAAGCAGTGTACTGCAGCACACAAAAAGGTTACGAGGATAAACCGTAGAAGTAACATTACAGAATGTGAAAAGATGGAGATACAAAATCTATATCGAGAAAGCTGAAATGCTCTTAAAAGAGCTATAAAAACAGCAAAAAAAAAAATTAATGTGATAAGCTATGCAATGAGGTGGATGCCAATCCATGGGGTAAAGGATATAAAATAGTGACCGGTAAGATAGGGACTAACACATCAATAAAACTAACAGATGAGCAATTAAATATTGCTAAAACACTGTTCCCCTGGCACATAAAACAAATGTATGGCCACAGATTAGAATTAATAAAGAAGAATTATCCCTATGTCAGAAAGATGAAATAAAAGAAGCAGGTAAATGAATTAAATCAGGAAAAGCAGCGGGACCCGATAGTATCCCTCCAGAAGCTATAAAGGCTATTGCATCGCAAAGCCTGGAAGTTCTCAAAAAATTTATAAATACACTGCTAGTTAGGGGAATTTTCCTTAGAAAATGGAAGGTAGCAAAGTTACTGTTAGTTGAAAAGCCCAAAAGAGTTTGTGGCAGTGTATCATACTGACCTCTATGCCTATTAAATGTAATAGGAAAACCTTATGAACAAATTATAAGTAAAAGACTGATAAAAGAGATTGAAAGAAAAGGAGGACTTGCACAAATGCAATTCGGCTTTAGAAAAGGCAAATCAACCCTGGATGCAATAGAGACTTAAACAAATTGTACAAATGGATGCAAAGGAAAAACATATGTATGCTGTTATGGTTACACTGGACGTCAAAAATGCGTTTAATTCAACACCTTCGAGAGGTATAATAAATGTACTTATAAGAAGGGAAGTAGCTCCATACTTAATTAAAGTTATTTGTAGTTACTTTGAGGATAGACATATACTGATTGGTGATAACATAAAAATGAGCATGAGTTGTGGTGTTCCGCAAGGCTCCATCATAAGTCCCACCCTATGGAACATATACTATGATCCAGTGTTAAAGGTGGAATTACCAACTGGAGTAAAAACCATAGGATATGCTGATGATCTAGCGTTAATAGTATGTGGCAAAACAAAAGATGAAATGGAAGAAAAAATCTTGTGGTCCATGAATAAAATAGAAATATAGATGATTATAAAAGGATTATGCCTGGCACCAGAAAAAACAGAAATGATAATACCGGAAGGAAAAATATCTCTAAAGGAAATAACGGTTAACTTCGGTAAACAAGAAATAAAATCCAGTAGAACATAAAATATTTGGGTATTCAAATGGGACACACTTTGAGTATGTGGCCACACATTAAGTATGCAGCTGGTAAGGCAGAAACAAGTATTGCTGCTCTAGGAAGATTAATGCCAAATATGAGAGGACCCAAACTAGAAAAAAGGAGAGCACTCTATAATGCTGCACTGTGTACTCACCTGAAAAACATGGGTGGAAATAGAGACTTTCCGGAGAATTATGGAAAGTTTACAGCGAAAGATTGCGGATTAGAATTGCTAGTGCCTATAGGACCATATCCACATGGGCAGTTCAAGTAATAGCTAGGACTATACCCATACATCTGGTGGCTCGGGAGCTAGCACATGCAACTGAAAAACATAGAAACCCACAAAATTGCAAGACAAGAGAAAAAATTATAGAGGCATGGCAAGAGGAATGGGCACAGGAAACCAAGATGGCACAATGGACCAAGAAATTGATACCAGATATAGAACCCTGGATAAACCGGAAACATGGACAAGTGGAGTATTATTTAACTCAATTTTTATCAGGGCAAGGACGCTTTAAAACCTATTTGTTTAAAATGGCTATCACTAATAGTGAAAATTGTGTGTATTGTCAGGAAAAGGATACACCTGAACATACTGTATTAAAATGTAAAAAATGGAATACTATAAGACAAGCAGGTATAAAACAAATTGGACAAGAAATAACTGCTGAAAGTATTATAACATTAATGCTGGAAACTGAAAATAAATGGGAAATTATTCAAGACATGATAATCAAAATTATAAAAGCTAAAGAAATGGATGAAAAGGAGAGATAAGCATGATTACTTCATTGTGAAGTAATGCTGTGAAGCAGTTTCTGCAATGTGAGCAAGTGAATAAAAGAGGGGTTTTTTTAGCCACCACCACCACCACAACACTGAAACACAGGGTCTCTCACCCTATTAACCTTTTACAAAGATGACTCTAATGTAAACTCATTAACTAACACAAGGATAGGAGGGAAAGGGGGCTATTGCTAGACTCATCTTTGACATGGACATTCCATATTGAACACATTATCAGCAAAACAAATTCTATTCACATATTGTACAGACTAAAAGATCTAAATTTAGATAACAGCTGTAAAAGAAGTCTTTATATTGCACTCTTGCACCCCAATTTTCTGCATTTAAATGCAGTATGGTCCAATAACAATCAAGAGCAGCTAAACTGTTCAGAAATTCTACAAAAGAGAGCTATTAAAATACTTTCATTCACATTTGGCATTGACATATTTTACAACTTCACCAGAAACTATATATCTTTACTTGCTTTCCATCAGGGATCACTAACCCATTACAGCTGTGAGAACTGCAGCACTTCCACTTTTAAACACAATTAAAAACATTATTTCATAACTTTTAGAAGAGCTATTATATTTTTGATACACTTATCTCTTACAAGCTGAGGCATCAATGATCAACAACACTGAAACTGATTGGTACTCAAGTGTGCTCATGTTGTAGTGGATGTTATAGTGGACCAAGGCAGAAACATTAGTTTCAAACAACAATATTGTTACAAGTAGCCTGCAGATTAGAAACAAAAAGAAATACTTTGTTACCCTTCCATTTTCATACTTTGCTCACATCATTAATGACTGTGATTGTTAAATAAACATACATTTATTCAAGTTTCAGATAATCAGTGTCATTGAGGATTGAAGAATTAATGTAGCTCTATTAATGGCATTTTCTGCCTTACTATTATATTTCCATTTGAATAAACTGTTCTTTACTGAATCTTGCAAACAGAATCCTCTTGACACTGCATAAAACTGAATACAAATTCCAAATAAATCTAAATTTTCTTGGTCTTTTAGCCAGGTGAATGTTTTACAACCAAAGGTCTTTAAGTTGAGTCCAGATGTCCATATTTATAGTACCAGAGAGGTGGTTTGAATAGGTGACCAATCATACTGATTTTGCCCGATATGTCCTGCTTTTTTAGTATTTTGCAAGCATCTGACAGCCAAAATGTCCTGCTTTCCGTCTTTGAACAACAAAATACACCAAATTTTAAATACAGTATATAGTATATAACATCCAAGGTCAACAGTACATATATGTTTCTGTGGCTATATGAAAATGACATATTTGAAAAGGGAATTTTTTTTCCTAAAATTTCTCCAAGACAAATGGTGTTAATGTAGCTGAGGGTGCATTATCATTTTATATTATAACCCACTCCAGACTTGCAGATCTAAGGATACTACTTCTTCTTCATTGTTTTCCAAATCATTTGATGATTCAGAGGTGTAGCAATGAATTTATGTTAACATTTGCGGATTTGAGGAAAAAAAGTTCTGTTTCTCTTGCTTCTTTTATGGTGATCGCTACATTTTAGTCCTAAGTTTTTCAAACTAACAGTTTTGAAATAGCAAAAGTTATTATAACATCCCAGTTCATGGGCCACCCGTGATTTTCATTAATGTACAGAATGTTCCAAATATTTGTTGTATCTTCTGTGCATCTTTTAGCAGAACTAATATTCAGAACACTGTTAGTTTAAACTGCATTCTTATGCTTGTCAACATACACTGATCCTTTGCTTCAGCACTAATTTTTAGGAATGCATTTTTTTTTTTATTATAAATGCACTTCCAAGAAAAGCAGAAAATTCTATCAAAGAATTATTATTTTTTATGATACATTCTATACTTCTATTTTAAGATATATAAATTGAATGTAATACAATCACAACATTATTTAATGATTATGTGTAAACATCCATGATTTTTTGCAGTAACTAGAATAAAACTTATCTGGATTTACCAAAGAAATGTGGTGAAAACAGCTTTATGAATCTTATTCAGAGTTACCAGATGTTTTGTAATACATCGAGGTTAGGTATAAAATGTGCCATTGTGCAGTTTAGGCCCTTGCCACAAATGCAAAGGTATTTTGCAGAGTGCGATCTAGAAGTTTTCCCATTAAATACAAAGTTTTAACAAGAGATGATCATTTATGGCAGCTGAGATGCTGTCAGGCTTTGTGAAGCCTGTACTATATTTGACCACAACTGAGCATAAAACCTGATCACAAATGCGTCACACAGGCAGGTAAACAGGAACCAGAAATGGATGAAAAACTAAAACACTACTTTTTAAACAGGCAGTCCCAGCCTTCTGGAATCTGGTGACTTGGTTAAGTTTCAAGTTTTCCATTCAGAGCGTGTTACATTTTCATTATGTGCAGGTGTCTGAAGATACATATTTAACTGGCAGACAGAATGTGGGCATAACTAAAATTGTCCAGAGGTGAAGTAAATTTAGTTACTAAGTGAGCATTTGTGGCTAAATCTAATCCTTTGCATAATCATTGTCAGATGCCAGCAGTATGCTAGGTAGCAGTTAAAACATATATAAGGGGTAAAGGTTAGTAAATTTCTGCTGAAGATGCACACAATAACCGCCGAAACATGGTTAAAAATAAATCACTTATTTTAATTAGTGAAGTTTGAGTGCGATGTCGGTTTTTACTCTTAATTCATTAGCTACTTCACTGTGTATTCCCATTAATGCTTTAATATGTAAGGGACTTTGCAGTCACAGCTTAACAAGTTTAGCTATTGAAAACAGGGAAGTAAATGTAGTTGAAGAGTGCAAATTTTCTAGGGATAATCTTGGATAAAAGTTTGACATGGGATAAACACATTGACTATATATGTAACAAACTGAGTTCAGGATTACTCATAATGAAGAAAATGACAAATATAGTGGATGTTAACACACAAATAATGTTATATTATGGATTAATCTACCTGCAGCTTTCATATGGGGTAACTGTATGGGGATGATGTACTAAAAAATACACTAACCAAGCATTCCTTCTCCAGAAAAGAGCAATAAGACTAATTTTGAGGATGAAACAAACAGATTCATGTAGGCAAACCTTCAGAGACATTAACATTTTAACAGTATATTCACTATACATATATGAAGCAATAGTACAATTGTTCAACAGGCAAGATATATGTAAAAAAAACAAACAAATGCATAAACATTACACCAGAGGAAATACAAATTTTCATATAAAATCACATAGACTAGAAAAATATAAAACCAAACCTATTGCTGCAGCTCATGAACTGTATAATAAACTCCCTGCTTATCTGAAAAGTATTAATGATTTTAAGGTATTCAAGAAAGATTTAAAGAAATTTTGTACTGAAGGATGTTATTATTCAATTGATGAATATCTTAACTAATACTGACAAAATAAATACAGACGTGTGCAAATTATTAGACTCAATGGTGAAATTTTTATCATATACAGTTTATTTTCTATTTATTTAACAGAAATAATATTACAACATATTTTTTTCAACTCTTAGTATTTTGTGTGCATTCCTTTGGCCTTTATTACCATTTTGATGTGTTTAGGCATGCTCTCTAAAAGGGTCGAACACTTTACCTTTATTTCTTCATCTCTGTACCAAATGCTTATCAGGCTCTCAATAAGCTGAACTTTTGTTGTTATTTTGAATTTTTTCAGTCTCTGTTTAACAATACTCCACAGATTCTCTATTGGATTTAAATCAGGGCTATTACCCGGCCATGGTAGTATTTTTACATTGTTTTCTTTGAGGAATTGGGTTACAGATTTTGACTTATGGCAGGGAGCACTGTTATACATGAACACAAAATCACCATTTGGAAACCATTCTTTATTTTGCGGAAATAGTCTTGTTGCTAATACACTTTTATACTGTTTTTGCTCCAAAGATCCCACAAAACTATGTATAATCTTCCAGGTCCATGGACAGACATACAGCTCCAAACCATTTTTGATGTTGGGTGTTTTACTCTTTGATCGGCACACTGAGGGGAAAATGCTTCTTTATCTGTCCTTGTCACATATTGGCTGCTCTTTTCACATACTTCAAACATGGATTCATCTGACAAAATACCTGGAACAATAAAAACCTCTATTAGCATTAAACAGTTTTAAAATTGCTCAAAGATTGTATAACAAAACCAGCAATGAGAGAAACAACAGTTTAGGTAATTCCAAATTTTCTCGGGCTTCTAGCCAGGTAAAAACTTGGCTTGACACCAACGTTTCGAAGAAGTGCATCTTCAGGTTTCTTTGTTTCAGAGCACATGTGGGATTATTGTTTCTTTCTGTGCGAAAGTAAAATCTAAAGCTATTGGAAGTATATTTAAATATGGGTTTCTGTAATTCAAATACTTTTAATTCAGCTATTAATCAAGGTTCTTTGTATCCTTGCACATCTTACTACACTGAAGGTAATTATTTATCATTATTAATTAGGGTTATGTTTGGACACTTCTATAATTAACTCCTCCCGGGGCATCATGGGTCAGTCATAACTGGGGTACCATGGGTCATATACTAAACACATGTGACAAACTGAGGATAGAAGATATTTAGTTTATATTATCTTTCCAGTTATGGTTCGAACATACAAGAGAAAATCTGACAAAGGATTGTATGAAGAAGAGGATCTGAGGACAGCAATTAATTTGGTTACTGAAGGAAGGAGCACAAGAAGTGCAGCCGATGAATGTGGTACCAAGAAAGAATCCCTGAGATGTAAGATAAAGATACTGAAATTGCATCCTAGCATAGAAGTTGAACTTAAGCCCAATTACAGCTATCACCAAGCTTTTACAGAAGATCAAGAACACTTGCTGCAAAATGTTTTACGGGTTAACTACAAAATAATGTTGTAAACTGGCTTACCAAACTGCAGGCTTGCAAATAAGGTTAAATGCTAAAAATCATGGAAAGAAAGAGAAATGGCTGGAAAGACTGGTTGGAGGGATTTTTCAAAAGAAATGAAGGTTTATCCCTCAGATCGCCAGAAGGGTGTGCCACCTCATTTAATCCCCATAATGTGAAGGCATTTTTTGATAACTATGCAACTTTACTAAAGAGAGAGCCGCTACTTGGAAATCTTGCAAGATTTTTAATTTGGATGAGATGAAAACCCCAACGGTTCAAAACAGTGGTAAGGTTGTAAAGCTGTTTGCAAAGTCAAAAGTGCAGAAAAGGGAACCCTTGTAACAACTTGTGGTATTATTCGTGCTGATGGTAACCATTTACCACCTGTTTTAATATTCTCCTAGGTTAATTTTTTTAACCACATAGAATTTGGCGCACCATCTAACACATTGGGCCTGGCTAGTCCTTCAGGATGGATGACAAGTGAACTCTTTGTTTCAACATTGCAACATTTCATTAAAGTCTCACACAGCACAAAGGACAACCCATCACTATTAATATTTGATAACCATGAAAGCCACAGTAAAGAGGTCTTTGAAATGGCAAAAGCAAATGGTGTCCACATTTTGACACCACCGCCTCATTCATCACATCAGATGCAGCCTCTTGATGTAAGTGTGTATGAACCATTTCAGCAATATTACAATGCCGCTGTGGATTCATGGTTGCTAAACCACCCAGGCAAACCAGTAACAATTTATGAAGTAGCTGGTTTTGTAGGCATAGCCTTCCCAAGTGCATTTACACCCTGTAATATAATTAATGGTTTTCAGAAGACAGGAATATACCCTTTGGATGCACATGTGTTCAGTGATGATGCTTTTCTTCCGAGTTCAGTAACTGATCGACCTCTTCCTCCAAATGTGACAGAGAAAACTGACAACATGCCTGGTCCATCACAACCTTCAGTGACAAATGAAAATCCAGTTTCACCAGCATATCAAGAAAATGTAACTAATAAATTTCCATGCCACTTTAGAAGTCCTGCTGAAATTAGAGGTTACCCAAATGCAGATTATCAAACAGGCACTAGGAAACGCAGGCAGCAAGGTAACATCAAAATACTCAGACACTCCAGAGAAAGAACATGTATTGCAAAAGAAGAAGAAACATGAAAAGAAAGAAAAGAAACTTGCCAAAAAGCCATCAGTTAAAAGAAATATTTTCCCTAATGATAGTGATTCCTCGGAAGCTGACACAGGAGCAGACTTTATCAGGAGTGGGAGTGATAGTGAAGCTGTACCTCATACTATATCACGTGTAGATTCAATTTTGTCCAGTGATAGAGAACCAGACGAAAATAGTTTTGTTTTGGTTGAATTCAGAGATACAAAAAGTAAAATGCACTATGTTGGAAAGGTTTTGAGAATCATAAATGACTTAGATGAAGAAACAGAATAGGAAATAAAATTTATGAGATGTTCAAAGGAATCATGTCAAAATTTATTTTCCCTCAAGAGGACATTTCTGTAGTAAGGCATCCTGATATTTTATTTGTTTTACCCAGTCCTGAAGAATGTGACAAGAGAACTGATCGTCAAAAATCATTCATCAAATTTTGTCATATTTAGCTCATTCAACATGTGTTAGAAGGGTAGCTTACAGATTTAAGCAATAAACTTCTTTTCTAAGATGCATTGTATTCTAAATAATATAATGTCAGCTTTCATGTAACACTACAACATTTACGTTTTTTTCTTTTGATAAATATGTATTGAGCGAACAGGTTTACTTTGTTGCAATGTACCTAATTCATATATTCATATGTATGTAAAATAAAATTCAGTTCAGTTTTACTGTTACCTTTTGAATGGAATTACTTGTTCTGTAAGCGACCCATAGTGCCCCATATAAGGGGCATCTTGGGTCATTTACCAAAAAATGTATTTTAATTTTTTCTGAAAAGACATTGATAATTTTAAAAACTCTGAACAATTAATATTAAAATATACACTTTGCTTTAAAAATGTGCAAAGCTTGGTTAAAATCATATTGTATCTAAGTAGTTTTGAGAGTTTGAATTTTTTAGGCTCATAGTGCCCCGGCTTCCCCTACATATTTTTATTTTATACTGTATACAATTTTCATACTATTTACCTTTCTCCAAAGTTCCACTGGATGTTTCTGCATCTCTTTGGCCCATTCTAAATGTTCTTTTGCCATTGCAGGTGTCAGTTTAGCCTTTTTACGAGACCTGCATGTTGGTAAACCTGCTTCATATAATCTTTTGCGAACTACTGAAGCAGATATTTCTGTACCATACTGCTTTAGTTGATTACTGTTTTCTTTGAATCCTATAGCTTTCTTTTCCTCCCGCATTTTCCATCCCTTTGTGAGGTCAACGTCTCACCGAATTTTAAAGCTTGATTAATGCGACTAACAGATTCTTGTGAAACAAAAAATTTCTTTGCTATTTCACGTTGTGAATAAAGAGTTTCCTTCAAAAATCTCTCAGTTACAGCTGCTTTCCTTTGGGGATAATGCTGCATTCACAATGAAATGCAAGCGCAAGAGTTTGGACTCATGTTATTTAGTGCAAGCATTCACATAGAAACATGCAAGATGCAATGCAATGCAACACAACGCAATGCAATGGCTTGCAAACTCAAAACTTTATCCTTGCATTGCGTGCAAAGAGATGCAAATTTGCTCAAAGCAGCAACATTTTCTCTATGTAGTACCTGCTGTACAATATCAGATGATCGCAATGCGAGTTACAGTACCCTCTGCACATACATGCCGATCTTCCATTTGGGTGTGATGTACCAATTTTGCTGTGCTTTGAAATTGTTGCAAAATGGACGGATATGACGAAAAACTAATTTGTCATTACAAGGAACATCAATGTCTGTATGACAAGAGACACCATTCCTACAAGGACCACATCCTGAGGAGCATAGCTCAAGAACTCAAAAGTGAAGGTAGGTATATACCACTTACCATTTCCATTCATTTGGGGTTAGAGCATTTATAGATGAATAATACAGCACCATATTCACATCTCTAATCATAGTGTTTAGGCAAAGGGAGTCTGGTACTATTAGGAGCATTTGTGAATATAATACGGTAAAGCTATACGATGGTTCCACCACACATGCAGACATGTGCACGGCACACGTACACGCGCTAAGTTGTTCAGATGTGAAAGTTGCCAGATTGCCAAAATTTTGACTACTTCTTGGGATCATTGGGATTTAGCTTCACCGATCCCTCGGCTACACCCTGTCATTGTTCTGCCTTCGGCCGCAACTGCTACACTCCTCAACTTACAAAAAATAACCCTCGGCTATGCTTTGCAGCTTAGGGACCTCCACGTGGGCTATGCCTTGCAGCTTAGGGTCCTAAATGTTTATAACAGACCATTAAGTAACTACAATGCGACTCTAATGACGAAATAACAAAAGTGCCCATGTATAGAAGTAATGCCAAGTGGTGGAACCATCACATACTAACAATTATAATATTGTTGATCCTTAAAGAACCATAATTCAGTGGACTTAAGTATACATACTTGAATTTCCAGGCAAATTGGAAGCTTTGAAGTCCAAGATGAATGTTGTATTATTAATTATTATTAATATTATTATTATTATTATTTTCAAGCCTGGGAAATGCTATAAAGTGGAAAAGGGAACTTAAGTTTTTTTGGAGGGGGGGTAGCTTAACGTCCTTTAAGCTGGTTGGTCATATCGGACGAATGAAATTGATGAAATGATGCTCAAATGATCTCGGGATCCATGGGGCTTAAAGTTATTTGGCATTCAACTACTCAGGATAGGGGGAAAAACGCAGAAAAAAAAACCTTATCCAAGTAACTCACAGATCAGTGATAATACAACCCTGGAAATATTATCATTTTAAATATTTTTGAGGGGTTTTCTTTTCTGGAATAAAAGGGAAAAAAATTACAATTTACATATTTCAATGTTCTTAAAACAAGTAATATGTGTGTTTTTATATCACCCACAGTTTCATACTGGGGTGTTTGTGGGGTCAGGAGATACAGAGCAAAGCACAATTGAAAGAAAATTTTAACCAGCACGTGTAAAATTAAATGGGTTATTTATTGCATTACAATTTAATACACAGCCACTTGTTATTAGGTACAAGTAGAAAACAATAACCTTCATATAACTTTTGCTACTGATTCTTCATAAAAATATTTGTATAAACACATACACTTCTGTCTAGTTCATATTAAAACAATAGATTTCTAGAAATAGCTTTATTACATATTTTTTTTGTATGTACGCTGGGAATAGGGGAATAAAGTAGGCTTAAATGAGTCAAATTTAACAGCTGGTTGCTATAGGCTACGTAATGGTTTTCTTTGCACCAGAAGAAAGAAAAAAAGTGAATAATGACTTCCCATTTAGAAAAATATTGTATTTGAAAATTCAAACCAAACAAGGTAATGATTAACTCTGCCATAAAAGAAAGAAAGAAAGAAAGAAAAAAAAAAAACTACTTGTCATTTAACACAGAAACTTCTGAAACATATGGTATTTTTATTAAAATCATTAGGGGCATCCAATGTTATAATAAAATGCCGCATGTGATGCATTTCTAAAATGATATAAAAAAAACCTGTTTTACAATAAATTAGCTCACAAATGGATCTATCATATATTTTTTTTATATATTAATCTCTAATTACTTTAGTAAACATATTATATTTAAACTCTAAATCTTTCCCATATTTAAAACTAAATCTGTAAAAACGTCAACATAGTTTTGAGAAAAATATATGGCCATTCTTAATGTAGTTTTGAGAGGCAGTGCAAATGTTTTTTTTTTTTAAAAAAAAAAAAGAGGTTTGCAAGAAAACAATGTTTAAAGTTGAGCATGTCTGCTAAGGAGCAAGTGTGTGCTTGTTTATAGTTTCAGTTATTTGTTAATTCAAATATGTCAAGGGGAAAAAAGATAATTTTTAAATATAATGGTTAAAAATGAGTCAGAAAAGTGACACTCACCTCATTTAAAATGAAATTTTCAAGACATATGTATCAAGGGCATTTGCCCATCAGTTGAGACTTCTTCAGTTTTAACTATTATACTTGAACTATTTCAGCTGTCTCAAACTTGAGTTATTTAATAATTTTTAGTTTAATAATCACATTATTTTATTTGTTATGTGTTTTTATGCTTTATTATTCTCCACCTTTTGATCCCAAAATGAAACTTTGGCTGATGTAAGAAGAGAACATTAAATTGGTTTGAGAATTTTTGAAAAAAATATTGAAACTGGCAATTTGTGAAAGAAACATAAATATTGAAATTACCAAAAAGGTTTTTGAATTTTTATCTTGCAAATTAATTTCTTTATATTATATTAAATGCTTTGAAAAAATAAACTTTAAAATAATACCACTCCTAGGTACTTATTCTATTTTACCTTCTTGCATTTAATTAAAATATCAAAATGCACTAATTTATCATGAAGTGGAGTTGTAAGTTTTAATATGTTTAACATGTTTAAAGAAAGCAGCATAACTTTTAATACTGCTTTTAATTTCTCAAATTATTTAGAAAATTTCAGATTTTTAAGTACAATAACTAAGGAACCAAAGAAATTGCAGAGCTGAAATGTGATATTTGCACTTATGCCTATAAACAGTGTAACCATACTAAAATAATAAACATGTGAAGATGTCAGTCAGGGTGACTGTGTTAAGTTGACATGTTATTTGCTCTTTGGTCCCTTCTATTCCAATATTACCTAGAGTGTAGAGTGGGAGCACATCAGAATATAGATGCAATGTATGTGAAGATTTACATGCAAAGTGCTAACCTAATGCCACATTTTGCAAAAACCAGATAAGTCCATTTTTGGACCAAAATGAGTTTGAGCATTCATGGTATATAGTGTATCATTGCGCTTCTTTTGGAGCAAAAACCAGAGATGTGTGGACTTATCTGAATTAATTGCCAACAGAGACCATAGTGGGTTTGGAGAAAGAATCAGACTAGTCCAGGACTTATCTGGTTCTTGCACCAGTAGATGGTAGCACCAGAGTAGCAGCTGTTTCTTGTTAGTGAAATGGCTGCTTGAACTTGGTTTTCTGTTGTTAAGCCAGTTTATTGTGTTTTAAAGATGCCATCAGGTAATCCAAGCAGTGATAGTGTTGGTGGTAAACATTCAAGGAAAAGAAAACTTGATCCCAGTAAATGGAAGAGAAATACTGACAAACTGAAAAGATTAAGGGGTGAATCAAATGTTTCAAGTAGTGGAAAAGATGTTCCAGCTCGTGAAACAGGCCCTGCATGTAACTGTAGGCGAAAGTGCATTGATATTTTGATCCCAAATGAAAAGCAGGAAATATTTACAAACTTCCACGCACTTTCAAGTAAAGAAGCACAAGATGCATTTTTACCTGCATCCATTACATGAATACCTGAACAGAAACTAAAAGGGCAAAGGAAAACACAAGTGTTATATGTTTAGCATTTGATTTTCAGGAAAACATGCCACTTCCAATGCTTCCTTCAACAGATGCATTCTATTGCAGGCAAGTTTGGATGTACCTATAACTTTAATATACATTGTTGCTCTAGTGGTAAGGCACACATTTCATGCATACGGAGTGTGATGGTAAAAAGGCTCCTGATGAAGGTGTTTCCTGCTTGGATGGTACATAAAAAATGTGGTTTCTCCTAAAACTACTGAACTTGTGCTTTTCTCAGATAACTGTGCTGCACAAAACAAAAATAAACTACTGGTGCAGTATCTGTTCAATCTGACATACTCAAACAGATTTCAGAAAATTTCTCATTATTTTCCTGAACGAGGACACTCCTTTTTGCCCTGCAATAGGGACTTTGGCAATATTGAAAAGAAGAAAAGGCTTATAACAAGACTGCATAAACCTGAAGAGTGGCATTCATTTGTCAAAAAGGCAGTTGTTCCTGTCAATCAAACCTTATTCAAAAATTTTGGTGCCCACTTCAAACCATTGTTCAAAGGAACCATGAAAACAAGATATAATGACCCTTTCAAAATACAAAGTATTTCAATACAATAAGAACTGAAGCTTTCCTGGCGACGTGTTAATTCAAAATCTTCTCGGATTTTGAATTATTTCAATACAGTTCCCAGTACAAACATATTTTCAAAGTAAGCCAAAACCAACGTACAACTGTTACTTTAGAGTTCAGCCCTCTGAAAAAAACAAACAATGGAGACCTTGGTTTTCCAGACAAACTATTGTACGATGGGCCATTGCATAATACAAAGGCAAAATATGATGATGTGTTGAAACAACAAAATACATTGCCTAAGCAGTCATGGAGTTCTACAGGAAGCTGTATTATCAGGGTAATACCAATGAAGCCAGAGAGCATGACTCAGATTACAGTGGCTAAGGAGCTATTGGCTTAGAATAAATAGTATTAATTAACCTTCACTATCTGTTTTATTTATTTTATTGTTTCAGTTTATATTATAATAAATTCTATTCAGTTCAATAGAATTTCTGAAAATATAAACTGTGTGTTGATAGCTATTTTTCATTACATTGCACACAAACAAAAATTAAACAGAACTTGTAGCTGCAAAAATATGGTTTGTTTGTAAAATATATTCTTAAGGTTATTAAGAGTGGCTAATAAAAATGATCCAGTATTGTTTATATTTATTTCTTTTTAACTCCATGGCACGACAGCTCATGAGGAACCTTGGCCTACCGCCCGGCCGCTGCATCCCCCATCTCGGTCCACTACAGACGTCATGGATGGGGTGCAGTATTGGAGGGTGAGACGTGGTCAGCGCCTCGAGTCCCCCCGGCCGGTTAATGCGGTCCTCATGACCTGGAGCCGCTACTTCTCCATCAAGTAGCTCCTCAATTGGCCCCCCAGGGACCTTACGAGGCTGAGTGCACCCCGGGCCAGGTCTCCCAGCGGGGGAAAAATCCCCACGCCGGTACTGGGGATCGAACCCAGGTCTCCCGCTTGGTAAGCAGCAATGCTACCACCGCGCTAAGGAGACGACCATTTATTTATTTACTTATAATTAATGATTTAACCAAGTAATATGCCATATTAAAATGTTTGGTGCAAAAACCAGATAAGTCCAGATTAACACATGATTATTAATTATTAACTATAAAGCAAACATTAGTAACTTCATAATTCGAATTCATATATAACACATACACAAAACATACACAAGTCATTCACCACAATTAAAGTTTTGGAATTTCTAAGAATACACCCCATTAGAGAATGCTAAACTTTGATTTTGCATTTACTCCAAAAGTAGGTTTTGTGACTTATCTGGTTCTTGCACCAAACCCCTCAATTATAAGAATATGCAATTCAGTTCACTTCAATTTTATTCATCCATAAAAATAACATTTTGGATGAGACATTAGGTTTAAGAATAAAAATGACTATATACAAATTCTTAATGATATGAATGCATGTAGTAGAAGAGAGCACTAGCCTACATGATGTAAATTGAACCATTGCTCTTTATTCTGTTCCAGTAAGTCTCTGCCAAACAAGAATTAGAACACTGCGTGACAGATATTCTAGAGAAAAGAAATTTATGATGGAGAGCACATGCAATGGAGCCAAAGATGGCTATAAGGAGCCATGGCCACTGATGGCCCACATGGAATTTCTGGATGAACACATTAAAACTAGAAAAACTTATACTAACCTCTCTGCTCCAAGTACCAGCAATTATGTGTCCCCAGAGCATACATCAAGCCAGTTCTCTGATTTTGATAATATATTTGAAAGAGAAATGTAGAGGATCCGGACCCAATTAATAAGACCACTGCCACTCCAGTATCTTCCAGACCTGCAAGGGAAGGAGTTAAACGCAAAGCACCCCAGGAAGATTCTGACATAGAAAATGGCCTACGAATGGTTGCAGAAGCTTCTAATAGGCTTTCTCAATAATTTTGTGGTGCAACTTCTGAAGACACTGCGTTTGGAACATTTGTTGCATCTCAGCTTGCAAAACTGCAGGAAGAAATTAAAGAAGAAGTGATGATACAAATCACAAATCTTTTAATGGCAAAAATAAAAGATCTAGAATGCAAATGTAGATTTATAGTGTAGTTCAATGTCATTTTTTTTTCGGTTAATATATTTTGGATCTTTTGTTTATTTTTATATGAATTTCATCTATGTTCCTTGTATTTAAATAACATTTCAAAAGCCATTATGATGATTTCCTGCAATTTTGTAAGCAGAGCAACAACATTGAGACATGAAGCATGTAGTGCATGTGCGTGTGCATGTGTGTATGTTTTCAAACATAAATAAATTACTATTTTCTTTGGCGCTTGGCTCTCTACTGTTCGTGTAATTTTGGAAGCACAACAGAGCAATAAGATTGAGTACTCTATACACCCTATTCAATTCAAGTTTTTATTCACCTTTAACATTGTTACAATTTATGGTTTTGTCAATGCATATAACTTTAACAATACAACATAATATATACAATGTGTACAAGAAAAAAGCAACAGGTTACTGCTGTCAAATATACATAATAACAAAAGTTCCAGGCAAATATTTGTAATTTCCTTTATTAATTTATGATGGTGAATGAATTTTAAGTTTTTAGAGGTTGTTCGAGTTAAGAGATGGATATGTTGTGTTTTTCTGTTGAGTAATCACGATACTCCCTGATCATCTGCTTCTAGATCCCAGAGTTGATGTTTGATGATTCAACTACTTAGATTACCTATTCACGATAATAGCATTTCAATCTGTACACTCTAGGCAACAATTACATTTGTTCATACTTATTAATACAATTATTTAAAAATAATAACTCTGACAATGAGATTAGACTCCTAGGATGTAGATCATGTCAACAATTCCATTTATTCATACTTATTAATACATTACCGAAGCAAGCCAATCTCATACCTGTGTTAATTGCGGAGCAAGGCAGAGTCACAATACCATGACAGTGTGTTAAGTTGTTTTTTATCACTTTTATCATCTATACCTGTCTGGAACAAGGATTGTTTGTCACCATTCAAAGCCAATCCGGGTAAAGCGGAAAGTAGTGCAGTGTGTGCTATTTTACAAGTTCCCATTTCCCTTTTCAGAACATTTAAGCACCAAAAGCTCAACCAAAACTGTTCTTGCAGTTGCTTCATTTCAGGAAACAATACATACAACTTTTATGTTTTCATAGTGTGAGGCAATTCATATCAAGCAAGACAGCCTTAAAACCTGAGTTTTTAAGAATTTATCAAACATTAATATTTGGGTAACTTATGAAAAATAAAGAGACATGTATATATTTTTACTTCACATATATATGCTTTCTATCTTACTGAATAGAAATATTAGAAAACTTCAAGCATGTTGGTCTTTTTAAGAATGTTGTATTTTGGGTATGCTTTAATTGTTAAAAACGAGTAGCGATTCATTTTAAGCATTGTTTACAAAATATTGATTTGTTTCGCTTTTCTTTTTATGGAAGTTTGTAAACAGTTCTTATATTCATTTATTTGACGAGTTGACTAATTACACTAAATAACACTTACTTGGGATTTTTGCTAAAACATGTTTCAAAGGACTAGTTTCCTTCATTTTCAACTGGACATAGACTGTGTTGTTTAATGTAATTAATCGACTCATTGTAAATAAATAATTGTTTTGTTTGTTACAAATGAATGTTTTAATATATACCTACCATTTTCCCTTAATTTTCAAATATATTGTTTATCAAGATTTTAAAAACCCAAAGAAAAACAACTGAGCATTTTCCATTTGTTTAAACTGAAATCAAAAATAGAGCTATTGTAAACATAAACTACATAGAATTTTGTTTATCAATGCAGTGAAAAAGGGAACATTCATTCTGTGGTTATATTGCTTACTACAGACTAGGCATGTGCAGGCTTGGCCTAATAAACATTCACTTCCAGTAATTTACTAACGACTTCAGACTGCAATAACATCCCATATGGTTATGAAAGGTTACCTTTTTAAAGTTGTCTTTATTTTGTTATTCTGTCACTATCATAAATAATTGTTATTTGAGATAATAACACGAGTTTCAGCTAATCAGAATATAAGACATCACTCACTTTTAATTATTATGGATTTTGTGAACATTAATTGTTCATTTAAAATATATATCTTAGAGACTCACTCTATAAAGCTGTAGTTGATTCTGAGCGATAAAAAGAATTGTGTTTCATAATTTTGCAAAATTTGTTTCTATGATATGACTAACGA
This sequence comes from Hymenopus coronatus, assembly GCA_030762935.1. Taxonomy (NCBI): domain Eukaryota; kingdom Metazoa; phylum Arthropoda; class Insecta; order Mantodea; family Hymenopodidae; genus Hymenopus; species Hymenopus coronatus. The sequence continues at coordinate 19,685,710 of CM060900.1, forward strand.
AAATTATTTAAACTATATAGCCTTATATGTAGAATCAAGAACATTTACGGGATGCAGGTAAAATGGAGAGGCTCCAGTTTTTGTGTCAATTTAACTGACATTTTATTAGATATTTTTTCTAAATATTATCATTCAGGGTGTTATATTCACATAAGTTTTTTTTGACCATATGCCATTTATTTTTATATTTTTACTATAGATCATTCTTACTAAAAGATATTTCAGCACATTCACATTAACATTTGCAGAAATAGTTTTATTAGACATTACATAGCAAGTGCACATGAGACCAAATCTATTGTCAATATTTTAAAAACCAGTATTAACATGGCCTTGAAATTCCACCTTTTTCCATGTCATTATGAGAAACCTGAATGGTAGGAGCACCTCAAAAAATCTGATGTGTTCCATTCACATGACTTTCTCTGCATAGCGGTTACAAATTATTGTTAAAGAGCATATTCCTCCATCTACTTTATGAAAATCGACATTAACATTAGCAGAAATGGTCTTATTACTTGCTTACTTGTAAGTAGAAGGAAAATAAGGGAATACACTAGGCTAAAGCGATAGTCAAATCTTTTAAAAGCCGATTGCCATGTGGATGAGACCTGTTTCTATGCAGGGACAGAGAATAAAGTTAAAGTATTTTAAATCTGAAACAAATAAATAGGGGCATCTCAGAAATTGTCAATTCAACTAAAAAAACAAAAACATATATGTCATAAATTGTGTATGTTAATAAGATCTTCATTTTTTGTGTAGTAAGTCTTTGTCTATCCCTTTACAGTTTACCAGTTGTGCAAAATTCAACAAAATTCATTCAGAATAAAGGGGTAGAGGCTATTCCCAGAAAATTCAAGATATACATTCTATTTGTCTTAATTACACAGTATTTTAATAAAAATTGTAAGAGCCATTTTTGAAAAAATCAATTTTTTTTCCATGTAAAGGGTAGTATACACTATGTAAATAGTACGTGTAGAGAAAGTAGAAATGGAAAAGCTTGAGATTAGTTTTATTTTTATGGTAACTATTGACAATATTGTGTTAAAGTTAGCTGCTTCTTATACATCAGCCTTGGAGTTCTTGGTAATGAAATGACAGACGCCTTAGCAGAAAAAGATACATCGATCCACCAAATTAAAAACTCATCATTATTGTTTCACTCGTCATAACTGATAATACAAAAAACCATTGAAAAAAAAAAACAAAAAAACAAAACAACAAGAGTATAAATAAACAACGGAAAACCTTGTTGAACAATGCAACAATAGTTCCAGAATGTCCACAATCAAAAACCAGATTACATACAGGACATGATTGCTTGGCTGCCCATCTACATAAACTAAACATCTTCCAACTGTAAATTGTATACTTTGTGGAGAAGAGAATTCTACTATGAATGTGGCTCATCTTATGAAGTGTCAAAATTTAGGTCTTAGATCTCTCATTGCTCTACTGGGAAGCAAGAAGGCAAACGGAACAACTCCAATATGCTGAGCATTAGCAACCAACCAACCTTTTTCATGGTTAAAATATGGTTTTTGCAAATTGTTTTGTATTTTGTTTAGCTGTTTCTTATTTTTATATATCTTTTATATGCCTAAAATACTGTTTTTGCTAAATGTTTTGTTTTGTTGACATATGTAACCTTTCTCTATTGACTTAACAAACAATACAAAAATTGCATAGACAGAAAAGTTTATAAAACGAGAAAGTTGTTACTGTCATTATTTTAAAAAGTAAAAGGAATGGTAACATGGCATATGATTTTCATGTCATAATGCTAGTAAACACAAACACTTATAACATTCTTACTCTTTTTTTTCAGTGGTTATTCACTCATTGGTACTATAGTATGTAATCCACGTAATATTCTACTTGTCCACTCACAGCACCAGAAGCTGACATAAAATAATCTGAAATGCACTCTCTAATGTTCAGAGTATTTGTGGAGGCATTCCTACTACCACGTCTTAGATGGCCTGTGGACAACTGCTGAAATTGCCTTGTTCAGGTATATTCTGTCTCCATTCTCCTTCTAGGATTGCTCCATTCTTTTCTGTATCCGCAAACGATGTTGGGCAATACGTTTTATTGGCATTATGCAATTCAGAAAGCCTTATGTAATTATGGAGACATACTGTGGCTTTAATGATGTTATCCACATTCTCAGCCTTTATATTGATTACCCTATGGAAAATCCACCAACGGCCAACTAAAATACCAAATGTACGACATGAAAGACGGAAATTAAAAGCTTTCCTGAGGAGGGCAGCACAGGTCAAGCCTGCGAGATGAATAATAGTAGTGGTTCGCTCTCTTATATATATATATAATGATAATTCACGTTTCAAGAAGATTTTGAAGCAACATTCATAGTTTAAATAATCAGTTTTTATTAGTGCATACATTAGTGTTTAATTTTTAACTATATTACTGTGTTATAATACTTAACTTCAGTTTTAAGTGCGAATGCTACAGGAGAAATCTTGGGCATGGACACTGAAGATGTTAACATAGATTTCATCAGTGCTAGTAATAATAAAGATTCCATTATCATTGACTCATCTAAGGAAATGGCTTCGCTTCATATGGATACTGTAGGTACACCATTTGATTCTAATTTCATAGTTTTGAATAGGTTTGCAAATGTTATAAAAGTAAGAAAAGAAGTGAGCAACTAATTAAGAAATCGAAACATTTGAAGTTATTGCTAAACAAAACAAATGAAGACATAACCACACTTCCTTCCACAAGCCAGTTGGCAGCAATGAAAAGTAAACAAAAGCCTGCTAACTCTGTTATTAATGCTATTCCTACAAAGAACAGATTTCAAATATTAGCAACAGAAGATACCGAGGTTGAACCAGATGTAAATCCTGTACTTAAAATTCCACCCATATGCTTACCTAAAATAGAGAATTATCAGTTATTCATACAAGCTGTAAAGAGCAAAACAAAATCTAGATTTCATACCAACATGAAAGGATCTACTACCAAAGTATTTACTTCGACACCTGATGATTTTAGGGAACTGACTGCATATTTTGACTCTATTCATCAGCAGTATTATACTTATAAAAATCCAGCTGACAAGAAATTTTCAGTAATTATACGGAATCTCCCATGCTCAATCAGTAATGAAGAAGTAATGCAGGAATTGCAAGAATCGCATTTTCCTGTTCAAAAGATAACACACCTTTTAGGAAGGAACAAAATTCCAATTCCCTTATGCGCAGTAGACCTGGAATACAATGAGCAAGGTAAATCAATTCTGAATCTAAACCGTTTACTCTATTGTGTGGTCAAAGTAGAGCTATGCAGGCAAAACAAGGACATACTTCAATGCACACATTGTCAACATTTTGGACATACAAAAAATGATTGCCCGCTTCAACCACGTTGTGTGCATTGCACGGGAACACATCATTATTCTAAATGTTCAAACCCAAATACCATGCCACCAAAGTGTGTTAATTGTCTTGAGGAACACTCGGCAAACTATAGAGGTTGTCGAAATTATTTGCAGATGAAAGATCGATTATCTGCGTCCCGCAATAATCAGGCTCAACAACAAAGGGAAACTACTCCAACACCATCTCAGTTAGCCAGAACAAATCAAGCAAATCAGCAAGCAGAACAACACACAAATACTGCTCCCAAGAAACCCTCGACTTCTCAAGCATATGCAAATGCAGTAAGAAACACCCAAACTCACAAACCACAACAATTGACAACAACTCTGTTAACTAATGCTATTCCTCACATTCTTTCCTTTGTAACACAGCACTTTCCAGCATTTCAAAAATTCATAATATCTTGTCTATCTTCTATTACTTCTCAAAATGTCAACCCTAAAAGTAGTAGTAGTAGTATTATGGCTTTAGGGCGCACAACTGCATAGGTTATTAGCGCCCTAGGGTAATTAAAAGGGCTAACAGTTAAAAGGCATAAAAACCACTAAAAACAGGAGTACCACACAAGGGTTAAAACCAGGGAAAGCATAAAAAGGCTACCAAAGCCAGATTAAAAACGAGAGACTAAAACCATTAGTCGGTAAAAACTAAAACCCAGAGATAAAATTAAACCCTACTGTACATCCCGCAGCGGCGGAGAAAATTAAAAAGTCCATCACAATATACAGGATTGTCGCCCAGAAGGCTAGGAATGTCAGTAGGAAGACACAGGGATGCACGCAGAACAGTATAAAGGTGGCACTCCAATAAAAAATGCCGCACCGTCAAAGGCTCGTTACACGAAGCACATTGCGGTGCGGCTTCCCAACGTAAAAGGTACTCTTGGCTAAAACGGCAGTGTCCAATACGCAGTTGCGCTAAAATCACTTCATCGCGGCGAGATGCACGCGAAGTAGTAGTCCAGGGAACAGGAAGGGACTTGACCTCTCTGAGTTTGTTCCCACGCTTCCCGGACCATTCCGCGAACCAGCGCGAAAGAATGGCCCGGCGCAGGAGGACACGAGCATCATCGGGAGGAACAGTGGAGCTAAAAACAGTGTGCGTAAATTCAATATGCTAATCAATTCAACGGCACTAACTGTTTTCCGATAAGCATTCTTACTAAGAAATAAACTAAAATGGGAGCGTCTGTTTCCATGTCCAGGTACCAGCTTACCGGATTTGGGACATTTGTAAACAGCGACAGCCGTTTTCACTGAAGAAAACTAGGTCAGGGTTAGAAGTTATTTAATTGATCTGCTATTCAAAATGTATGTAAAACTATAGGTCAGTCATAGTAACATTAATAAGCGGCATTTTTATAACCCTTACTTAATTACCAATTAATCACCACTGTCTAGATATCAATTTATTCATGTTTATCTTTTATGTTTTACTGTGCGTATACATGCTCAATTCCCTAATCACATGTATTATTTCTATCTTATACACTTAGTTAAGAGGTTATCAATATGTTTCAGTTACCAATGCTAGGAGGCAAGCGATATCTGCTTGTATTTACACGCTCCGTTTCCCTAAGTCCAGTTAGGTTACAACGAATTATTTATCTGTTGCCATTTCCAGAGTCAACATGTCTCACTATTGTTAAATAAGAACAGGATTCAAACCCATAGAATATTTGCGTGGAAAGCTTATCAGTACAACAAAAACCTGCTTGCCAATCACACTAGCTGTAGCTCATCAACGCTCCATTGAAGCTCTGTAAAACATAGAATGGCGACTTAGCTTTTGTCGTGATAACATACTTCAGCACTGACACACATGAATTAGCTTAACCAAACGGTGTATAACTAATATGTCGCTATCATAAAGACTTAAAACTTTTAAGATAGGTGGGGACCGCAATTAACGAAGTCACATAAGGAAATATGCTGTAAACCAAATGAGTTTTATAAGTAATCATGTGTGACAAACAGAAAAGAATGTTACTGAACCTACGTGAAACAGAAAGCAAACAATGAGCCAACACTGAAAAGTATAAGTAACCCGGAGAACCTCATAATGGGGAAATATAGGTAGTTTTTATGCTTTTGTAACACAGGTTAAGCTTGAGCAATTTAGGTTAAAATGCCCTAAGTGTAATTTGGTTTGTTTATAAATGTCACGATTTATGTTCAGCGTTAAAGATGTCACTTAGAAGGCTCAACCTATGAAAGAGTTAACATTTGCATACTGCAATTAGAATTGACATTATCTTGGGGAACTCTCCTATATAAAATTAAAGTACAGAAATTGAGTTATCCTTCGGCCAAAATTGCGCTGACCAACATACGAGTAAACATGTCCAAGCTCTGCACAGTATACCACGAGAAAATGAAAACAAAAAAGCTTTGTAAATATTTTGTAATGTCACTTACGAGTCTAATGTCTAAAGAGAAAGGGAAGCGAAAAATGGGCGTGTTATGAGTAACCCATTGTTAAGAAGGTTATGAAATAATGCACATTTAGTGAATACAAGAAAATGAGTAAGGATTCGTAAAGTAAATGAAAAATCTACAACTCACACTTGCTTACTACTCCCTATGTATACTGAAAATATAAAAACATGTATTCAAGGAACAGGATTAGAACTGCTTGTTTGAGTGTAAATCTTTATATAAATCAAAGGTGACATTTTTTTTTTTTTTTGTATTATGTAGGTATAGTGTCAAGAAATCCCAATATACGTAAATTTAATATGCTGATAAATTCATCGGCACTGTTTTCTGATAAGCGATCTTACTATGAAAGAAACTAAAATGGGAACGTCTGTTTCCATGTCCAGGTACCAGTTGACCGGGTTTGCGCATTTGTGAACAGCGATAGCCTTTTTCACTGAAGATAACTAGGTCAACGTTGAAAGTCATTTAATTGATCTGCTATTCAAAACGTATGCATTCAAGCTGGGTTAGTAGCAGTAGTAGTACGGATTCAGGGCGCTCAACGACTATGGTTGTTAGCACCCGAACAACCAGGTTTTAAAAGTAAATTAAAAAGCGAGGCACCACGGTTGCACACTGTAACTAAAACACAACAAACATCTAGCTAAAACAGTGTCAGGAGCTGTGGAACGCAAAACTATTGTGTAATGGCAAAGCGCCACCGATAAGCGATGCCACCAGGTTGTTAAATAAAAGGCACACTGGTAACACGTGCAAATCATACACGGTGGCTCATACCGATCTGACGCATGAAATTTAAAACTAGTTCCACAGAAACAAGGTCATCCGCCTGCATCTCCGAAATCTCGGCTGGTATACGGACGGACAAACGTGAGGGAGCTAAAAACTGACACTCGATTAAAACATGCCTCACAGTCAAGGGCTCACAACAGTGAACACAGAGTGGTGCAGGGTCCGAAGACAATAAATGACTGACTAAAACGACAGTGCCCGATACGGAGTCTAGTTAGAACCACCTCATCGCGACGGCACGCGTGAGAGGAGTTATTCCAGGCGACAGGCTTCACCACCCTAAGTTTATTCCCCTGCAGATCGGCCCAGGCAGAATTCCAACGCAAAAGGATAAGATGTTGGTAAAAAGCGCGTAAATCCCCAGAAGGCACAGGTGCATTAGAACACATGGGGGCCGAAATTGCGGCCTTCGAAGCGGCGTTAGCAGCCTCATTGCCGCCTATGCCGACGTGTCCAGGAACCCATATAAAAGTGACGTTAATCCCAATTTGGCAAGCGAATGGAGACAATCCCGGACACGCTGTACAAGGGTATTGGGGCTTAACAGCAACCTCAGGCTCTGCAAAACACTCAAGGAATCAACCCACTCACCAAAAGCCTGTCGCTGAATATATAAAAGAGCCTGGTAAACACCAAAAAGCTCAACTGTAAAAATCGAGCACTGAGGCCAAAGGCGAAATCTAAAACTCTGTCGATCATGAATAAAAGCACATCCTACTCCCGTAGCGTCCTTTGAGCTATCAGCATAGATAAAATTACAATCAAGAAACTGCTCTTTGAGGGCTAAAAAGGCGGAATGAAGAGCCAAATGGGAAGCGGTTTACTTCGGCGTGGACAACATACCTTGTTCAACAAGTATCTCAGGATGGAGCCTCGGGGGGAAAAAGAATCTCCCCTCTAGAATAAAGTGGCGGTAAAGTGACGTCCAACAGCCGAAGGAGCAGCCGCATGCGAACACCAGGCAGGAGTAAGGCCAGAGAATTACTCGAGTATCGGCGATCCAAAGACTCGTCAAAAAGACAGGCAAAAGTCGGATGTCCGGGTAAACTAAGAAGGTTACAGGCATAACTGCAAAGAGGACATCACGTCGATAAGACAGCGGAGGTTCGGCAGCTTCCGCACAAAGGCTAAGAACTGGGCTCGTGGGAAAGGCGCCAATACTCATAGGGATACCACGGTGATGTGTATGTAGCATTGAGACGAGCTAAAATTGACGGGCGGGCCGAAGAGCACACAATACAACCGAAATAGAGATTTGACCGAACGAGAGCCCGATAGAGCCGAAGAAGAAGAGTCCGATCAGCCCCCCAGGATGTGCCCTTAAAACGCTTAAAATATTAAGAGAACAGTCACATTTTGCCTTTAAGTAGGAAGTATGAGAAGACCAGCTGAGTTTCCGGTCAAAAATCAATTCTAAAAATTTAGTCTCCTCGGCGAAAGGAAGAACATCCTCACCAAGATGATGAGAAGGTGAAGGATACGCCTTCGGGCGCCAGAAATTAACCGAGACGGTTTTCTCGACGGAGAATTTAAAACCATTATTGATACTCCAAAGGTACAGGCGGTCAAGACACAGTTGGAGGCGTCGTTCGAGAAGACAGGCCGTTGAGAACTAAACTAAATTGCTAAATCGTCCACAAAATAAGGAAGACGAAACCCCAGGTAAAACACACTCTACAATAGAATCGATGGCAATAGCAAACAATGTGACACTCAGCACCGAACCCTATGGTACTCCGGGCTCCTGAGTACAAACACCGGATAAAATCGAGCCTACCCGTACCCTAAAAAGTCTTTCCTTCATAAACTCCCGGATAAAAACGTGCAGACGACCACGAATGCCCCAATTATGAATGGTACGAAGTACACCGTATCTCCAGCAGGTATCATACGCCTTTTTCAGATCAAAAAATACAGCGACAGTCTGACTCTTCCGCAAAAAGGCATCCATGATGTGCCTGGATAGTGCGACCAGGTGGTCGACTGTATAACGGCAACGACGGAAGCCACATTGGGCTCTGGCAAACAGATTTTGGGATTCGAGCCACCATCGCAATCGCCCATTAATGATACCCTCCATCTCTTTGCAGAGGCAACTGGTGAGGAAGATGGGACGATAGCTGGAAGGTAGATGGCGATCTTTACCAGGTTTTAAGATTGGGACGATGGTGGCCTCGCGCCGGACTGCAGGAAACCCTCCATCGCACCAAATGCGGTTGTATAGAAATAAGAGAAAGAGTTTGCCGGCAGGAGAAAGATGGTGAAGTATGGCGATATGAATACCATCTGGTCCGGGAGCAGTGAGCCTAGAGGACGAAATGAAGTTTTCAAGCTCCTGGATGCTAAGCATCGAGTTATAGCACTCATTGTTAAAAAAAAAGCGAAAGGATAGAGGCTCAGCCTTGGTAGTTAGAAAAGCTGGAGCATAATTTACAGAGCTAGAGGCAGACGCGAACGTATTACCAAGGACGTCAGCACCAGCTACCGGATCGACGACGGTAGCAGCTCCCACGTGAAGTCCCGGTATGGAAGAGTTGCCCTGCTTACCGGCAACACGTCGTAGCTTTTCCCACACAACCGAAGAAGGCGTTGCCCTATTAATGGTGGGAACAAACTAAGCCCAGGAAGCCCGTTTGCTATCCTGAATAATGCGGCGGGCCCGTGCGCGGGCTTGTTTAAGAGAGATCAGATGATCCAGCGTAGGGTGATGCTGAAATACCCTAAGAGCCCTCCGGCGCGCACTAATAGCCTCGCGGCACTCGGCATTCCACCAAGGAACTGGCAATCGTCTGGGATGGGAAGACTACCGAGGAATAGATAAGTCGCCGGCCGAGAGAACAACAGCAATAAAATGTTCAACTATTTGAGCGACTGTGTCCAACTCATGGCACGTGAAAACAGCTTGTGCTGAAAAAAGAGCCAATTCGCCTTAGCTAAACTGCCAAGTTGCTGCTCGTGACGAAGATACACGGTGTGAGAGCAAACTCTGAACACACGGGCAATGATCGCTGGAATTGGTGTCAGATATCACATTTCATTGTAACCGGTGAGCAAGCTGTGAACTAACAAAGGTCCAAATGAGAGAGCGTGGCAGAAGAATCGGAAATAAAAGTGGGTTCACCAGTGTTCAAAACAGTAAGCCGAAATTGGTCGAAAAAGTCTACAAGGAGCCTCCGTCGCTCACTTGCCCTAGAGGAACCCCCAACTGGATGATGGGCATTGAAATCACCCAAGAAAAATAAAAGGGGCCGGGAGTTGAGATAGGAGTGTGACCATGTCGGCAGAACTGAGGGTAGAGGAAGGAGGAACGTAAACGTTACAGACTGAAAAGTGAAACCACGAAGAACAAGATGGAGACCAACAGCTTGCAAGGCAGTGGTAAGCGATAGTGGCTTACAATACCCATCATAGCGCATGAGTATCATGACAAGGAGACCCCTCCTCCGGGGTATGATCGAAGCGAGCCGGGTTATAACAGTGGACTACAATAGGATCGTGTGCGCGAAGCTTCGTCTGCTGTAAGCAGACGACCAAGGGATCATAAGACCGCAGCAACAACTGCAGTTCAGCTCTATGGGAGCGAACACCGCGAGTGTTCCACGTCAGCAGAGCCATGGCAAAAAGGAAAGACGCTAGAAACGTGGGAGAAGCGAGGTGGAATAAAGGAAACACTCAATAGAAGCTGATGGACAGTTACACAACAAGCACTTTTAAAGTGGTCGGTTGAGTTTCACAGACCTCTGGCCCAAAAAAGGACGGCCTGTGTCCCCGTCGGAGTCCTCTGATGGTCGGGATCCGGTAGACGCTCTACGGCTCGTAGAACGTCGTGGTTTATCCGCCACCTTGTGCTTCTTACGAGAACGCTCATGAGAGGCGGCAAAAGGTGGTGGACTAGGTGACGGCTGGCGTACGTATTTTGACGGATGGTCAGCTGAAGTGGAAGCTCTCGAAGCTGGCGGTGCAGGTCGTTCAGGCAAGACGGCAGACGTCAGCGGCAGTTCCGTTTGAGTGGACGCTTCAGCAACAGGTGCAGTTTGAAGAGCCACAGAGGCTTCAGGAGTGCGGCGAACAGCGGCGGCGTAGCCTAAGGTGGTCGCAGGCTTAAGCTGCTGATAGCGGCGCCGGGCCTCCGGAAAAGTTAGTCGTTATTTGATTCTTAGATCCTGAATGGCCTTTTCCTCCAAAAATCGTGGGCATTGCCGGGAGCTAGAAGTACAACACTCGAGGCAGTGGACGCAACAAGGGTCTCGTGAACAGACACCTTCACCACGTGCAGGCTGGCCACAACGTTCACATGTTGCATCAAACGTGCACCGAGTTTGCGTATGACCGAACCGTTGCCATCGAAAACAGCGCATTGGGTTCGGCACATACGGTCGCACAGAGACGCGTTCATATCCACAGTACAAGGTCTCGGGTATTCTGGTGCCCTTAAAAGTCAGGAATACCGTATGCAATGCCACTGATTCACCATCACGTTTGCCGAGCAGACGGTACGCTTGGCATACACCCTGGTCAGATAATTTGGAGACAATATCTGCCTCTGAAAGACCATCTAAACAAGAAGTAAGTACTACGCCTCTACAGGTGTTCAAAGTCTTGTGGGGGGGCCACCTTTATGGGGTAGGAACCCAACAAGCTGGCCTTCATGAGTTTCTTGGACAGGTTTTCTGTCTTCGTTTCAACCAATTGTATACCGTCCCGCGTTCTGGTTGCATTGGTCACTTTAGCGCATGCCCTGTCAATCTCACGTTGTCTGTAAAACGGACTGATATCTCGAATAGTTTTCTTTTCGCAGGCCAAGGTCAACTATAAAGCGGTCACATGAAGTAGATTTGCGCCGAGATAGCATGATGAAAGGACCCCCTTCCGGAAACGTCGGCGTCAGCCTGCCATCCATGTATAGAGAAAGACACACCAAAATACTTTCCGGTCAGTGCCACCTGGTAGACCCCTAACCAGACCGATCTCAAGGAATACCTCGGAAGGAGTTGCCCTCCAGCCACCACTTCTGGTCCATAAGGGTAAGCCCTTCACCATGTACAACCCGGGTTTAAGCCCCTACCTCAGGTATAATCACCTGTTGCTCCCCACTTTAGGCCATGCTGCGTAATAAAGCATACTTGGAATCAGCTGACTTGTGGTTAATTACACCGGGTTTCCGTTAGCGGTAACACGACCTGTCCGTAATTCTAACTCAACGAGCAACGCTCGTCGGGAAACTACAACGGACCGGGCCCCCAATGATGATAATGGTGTTTAAGGGCGCTCAACTGCCGAGGTCATAAGCGCCCTTACGATTAAAACTTGGCAATAGGCAGTAAGAAAAATACCAAAAAAAGGAAAAAAAAAAAAACCACAAGTAAAAGAGCTAACACAGTTGAAACGGAAGTAACAGAACGGCCCAGCCCTCTAAACAGAGCTGGATATAAATCACCATCTAAAATCAACACATTAAAATTAAAAGAGTTTAAAAAAAAACTGCTATCACACTAAAACGTCAAGGTAAAAGAAAGTTTTGCTAAAAATTTAAAAACCCTGTCCACTGCTCTTGGGTCATCTGCCAGGACCTCAGCAAGAGAGGCCGGCATGCCCATAGATGACCGAATGTGTGCCAGGTGACCACACTCCAGCAACACATGACGAACTGTCTGTGCCTCCCCACAGAGCGCACAGACAGGAGCAGGTTCACGTTTAAAAAGGTAACTGTGCGTAAAAATACAGTGGCCAATTCTTAGCCGAGCTAGTACTACCTCCTCCCGGCGGAATAAACGAGAGGAGGTTACCCAGTTGATAGGGAGGTCCTTCACCTCTCGCAGCTTATTACCACGGAGAGCCGACCACTCCGCATGCCAAGTCGAAAAAACGGCTCTCCGTACAGCCACTCTAAAATCTTCTGCTGTTGAATGGGTAATCGTAACACTGGGCGCTGTGACTGCCGATTTCGCTGCCAAATCCGCCGTGTCATTCCCTGGCAAGCCAACGTGTCCAGGAATCCATGCGCACTCCACATTAAAACCAGAAGCGTGCAAAATGTGGAGAACGTCCTGGATGCGCTGCACCAAAGGATGGTAATTGTACAGCTCACGAATGCTCTGAAGGGCACTAAGGGAATCACTAAGAATAAGGCAGTCACCTAATTTTGGACGTCGAATATACAGAAGGGCTTGATAAATAGCATATAGCTCGGCAGAATATATAGATGTGCAACTAGGCAAGCCGTAAGTAGAAGTTGCGGTGCCAGTGACAAAGGCACATGATGATGATGATGATGATGATGATGGTGTTTAAGGGCGCTCAACTGCCGAGGTCATAAGCGCCCTTACGATTAAAACTTGGCAATAGCCAGTAAGAAAATACCAAACAAAAAAGTAAACACAAATAAAAGAGCTAACACAGTTGAAACGGAAGTAACAGAAACGTCCAGCCCTCTAACCAGAGCTGGATATAAAACTCCATCTAAAATCAACACATTAAAACCAAAAGAGTTTAAAAAAAACCGCTATCACACTAAAACCTCAAGGTAAAAGAAAGTTTGGCTAAAAATTTAAAAACCCTGTCCACTGCTCTTGGGTCATCTGCCAGGACCTCGGCAAGAGAGGCCGGCATGCCCATAGATGACCGAATGTGTGCCAGGTGACCACACTCCAGCAACACATGACGAACTGTCTGTGCCTCCCCACAGAGCGCACAGACAGGAGCAGGTTCACGTTTAAAAAGGTAACTGTGAGTAAAAATACAGTGGCCAATTCTTAGCCGAGCTAGTACTACCTCCTCCCGGCGGAATAAACGAGAGGAGGTTACCCAGTTGACAGGGAGGTCCTTCACCTCTCGCAGCTTATTACCACGGAGAGCCGACCACTCCGCATGCCAAGTCGAAAAAACGGCTCTCCGTACAGCCACTCTAAAATCTTCTGCTGTTGAATGGGTAATCGTAACACTGGGCGCTGTGACTGCCGATTTCGCTGCCAAATCCGCCGTGTCATTCCCTGGCAAGCCAACGTGTCCAGGAATCCATGCGCACTCCACATTAAAGCCAGAAGCGTGCAAAATGTGGAGAACGTCCTGGATGCGCTGCACCAAAGGATGGTAATTGTACAGCTCACGAATGCTCTGAAGGGCACTAAGGGAATCACTAAGAATAAGGCAGTCACCTAATTTTCGACGTCGAATATACAGAAGGGCTTGATAAATAGCATATAGCTCGGCAGAATATATAGATGTGCAACTAGGCAAACCGTAAGTAGAAGTTGCGGTGCCAGTTACAAAGGCACATCCAACACCGTCGGGGCTCTTACTACCATCGGTGTAAATACAAATACGGCCACTGTATTTGGATAAAACTTCTAAAAAGCAACGACGAATACTATCAAGAGGCGTAACAGATTTCCCGTAGAGCGTCATCCCGAGATCGACATGGGAGGTAGCGCGTAACCAAGGGGGGTGTATACTCTCTCCCTTGGATAACAGCCGAGGAATGTCAACATGGTGCTGGCGTAGAAGCTCACGGAAACGAAAACCTGCTGGCCTGGGGCTCAGAGAGCGGAGGCAGTATCGCTCGTGCAGCTCAGGGGAGAAAAACGCGTGATAAGTTGGATGCCCAGGCATACACTTCAGCCCACAGCCATAATTAGCAAGCAGGACATCACGCCGACAACGCAGAGGAGGTTCTCCCGATTCGGCGTAGAGGCTAACAACTGGGCTCGTTGGAAAAGCTCCAACGGCCACACGGATGCCCTGGTTATGGACTGTGTCTAACCTTCTGAGCACTGAAGGTCGAGCTGAAGAATACACAATGCTGCCATAGTCCAACTTCGAACGAATAACAGCACGATAAAGACGGAGCAATGTCGTCCGATCCGCACCCCAAGACTTGCCACTTAGTATCCGTAAAAGATTTAGAGAACGGTCACATCGTGCTCTAAGCTGTGCTATTTGTGGTGCCCAACAAAGTTTCCGATCGAAGATCAAACCAAGGAATCTCGCCTCGTCTGCGAAAGGAAGTAAATCTGGCCCGAGTCGAAGAGACGGCGGCATATGCCACTTACGGCGCCAGAAGTTAACGCAGACTGTCTTCTCAGCGGAGAAACGAAAACCGTGTTTCGAGCTCCATGCATAGAGATTGTCCAAACACCGCTGGAGACGGCGTTCCAAAAACGGTGTACGCTGAGAAGTACAGAAGATGGCAAAGTCGTCCACGAATAAACAGGAAGAGACACCTTGAGGCACACATAGTGATATGGAATTTATCGCAATAGCAAATAGAGTCACGCTGAGTACCGAGCCCTGCGGCACACCGTTCTCTTGAATAAAATGGTTAGAAAAAACCGAACCCACCCTCACTCGAAAAACGCGGTCCCGCATAAACTCCTGAATGACCAACGGTAGGCGTCCACGTATGTTCCAGTTGTGCAGAGAACGCAATATTCCCGCCCGCCAACACGTGTCGTAGGCCTTCTCGAGGTCAAAAAATATCCCAACTGTGGGGCTGTTCTTAAGAAACCCGTCCATAATCTGAGTTGACAGAGAGACAAGGTGGTCAGCAGTTGAACGTCGTCGTCGAAAGCCACACTGGATGTTCGTCAGAAGATTGTGGGATTCCAGCCACCACACCAACCGTCCATTGATCATGCGTTCCATCACCTTGCAAACGCAACTGGTGAGGGAAATAGGACGGTAACTGGAAGGAAGATGGCGGTCCTTTCCAGGTTTAAGAATGGGTATGATGGTGGCCTCCCGCCACTTGTCTGGAAAAATGCCATCAACCCAGACACGATTATAGACCTCGAGTAGGAAATCTTTGCCATCAGGAGAGAGATGTTGCAACATTTGGACGGGGATACCATCTGGACCTGGTGCTGAGTGTCGTGAAGAGGAGAGTGCATTGTCTAGCTCTGCCAGGGTGAAAAGGCGATTATAATCCTCAAGGTTGCCAGAAAGAAACGAGAATTCTTGAGATTCCACCTGGTTCTTAACTGTAAGAAACTCAGGGGAATAGTTGCCTGAGCTAGACACCTCAGCGAAAGCACTGCCTAAAGTATTCGCCACGTCAAATGTATCAACAACAGCTCCGGTAGGTGTTTTGAGACCGGCGATGGGCATATGGTTCGGTTTCCCAGCCACACGTCTTAACTTATCCCATACGACAGAGGAAGGTGTATGTCGATTAAAGGAACCCACGAATTTATTCCATGACATCTTTTTGCTATCCTTAATAACCCGCCTAGAATGTGCACGCATCCGTTTATAGTGTATCAGGTTATCCAGTGTAGGAAAACGCTGGAAAACCCGTAGAGCTCGTCTGCGAGCGCGAATAGCATCCCGACAGTCAGCGGTCCACCAAGGTACCGGAAATCGACGGCTGTAGCCAGTCGAACGCGGAATGGATTGCTCAGCAGCAGAAAGAATGGTCCCTGTAAGATGTTCGACCAAGTGGTTCACAGAGTCGTGCTCTTCGTAGCTAAATTCAGCCAAGTGGGAGTACAGTTCCCAGCTGGCGTGGTCTAGGCGCCAACTAGGTAAACGGGTGGAACATACAACGGGTGTCAAGACACTAATACGACAAGGAAAGTGGTCACTAGAATGCAAATCCGAGATGATATTCCAGCATAAGGTGACTGCCAGCTGAGGGGAACAAATTGCAATGTCAATGTGTGAAAAACTATGAAATGCGTCAGATAGAAAGGTGGGCTCTCCGGTGTTCAAGAGAGCAAGATTCTGACTATCCAAGAAGTCTTTAAATAGCGTACCTCTCGCACAAGCCCGAGGAGAGCCCCAAAGAGGGTGATGGGCATTGACGTCGCCTACCAATAAAAAGGGTGGTGGCAACTGCGAAATGAGGTGTTCTAAGTCGCTGTGCGAGAGGTCCGCAGATGGAGGCAAATAGATACTGCAAATGGTGAATGAAGCGGAGGGTAGCTTAATGCTGACAGCAACGGACTGGATTGCAGATTGTATGGGTACGGAGTTGGCAAAAATATCATCTCGAATAAGCATCATAGTGCCCCCATGTGCCGGGACACCGTCCTCCGGGGATAAATCACATCGTACGGAGGAGTACTGCCTGATGGTAACGGTGTCCTGTGGACGGAGCTTCGTCTCTTGTAAACATACAGCCAAGGGTTCATGCTGGCGCAGCAACAAGTCAAGCTCTGGTCGATGTGGTCGAATTCCGCGTATGTTCCAATGGAGGATAGCCATTGAGTATATTATGGGATAAGTTTCAAATCGAAAGACGCTTCTGCAGATTGGGATTAGCTGGTCGGTTCAATTTGTTCTTCTTAGGCGTTGGGCTAGTACTATTTTCAGGAGCACGATCCTGCCGTTTCCGCACTGTCCCTCTGGCAGTGGCGGCAGAATCCTCCTGGTCCATCTCCTCCACAAGCGAGGTCCCTTTTTCAAGAGCAGTTTTAGGTCCAAGTAGTTCGAACCGATTGGATGTGCTGATCGGCGAAGACGGCCGTCGCCGATTCACGCCCTCCTCCCCAGATGACCCTTCAGAGGAGGATACACGTGTGGAGTTGCGTGAACTTTTCTTACCTTTAGATGACTTGGTAATAGATTGCACATTCTCTTTCAAGAAGTCTTGTCGTACATACTTGGTCTTAAACTGTTTTTCCGGGGCAGAAGACGTCGTGAATTTACCAACTTTAGTTCCAGAGGTCGAGGCTTTCGGTGACAACTGTGCAGGACTATTCTGTAAGCTAGCGGATTTGGCAGATGTTGATACCAACTTGGGTGTAGGTGCCGAAGGCTTTGGCAGCGCTTGGGCTAAAATAACCTTTTCCGCAATTGTAGCCCCGTTCATATCGCCGGTCTGTGTTGCGATTTCCCGACGCGGTACCGGTTTAGCTGCAACTGAGCTATAGGTACCGGACCTCGGGGCAGAGGGTTGGCGGAGTCGCAGGAGCTTCCGGGCTTCCAAGAAGGACACCTTCTCTTTCACCCGTATCTCCTGGATCGCTCGTTCCTCTGCAAAACGGGGGCAGTCTCGGGAACTAGATGGGTGTTCCCCGTTACAGTTCACACACGATGGAGCTGAAGCACAAGCCCCATCGTGGGAGATGTCACCGCAGTGGACGCAGGTGGACTTGCCGGTACACAACTCACTAGTGTGACCAAAACGTTGGCATTTAAAGCACCTCAGCGGATTGGGTATATAAGGCCTAACTTCGATGGCTTCATACCCTGCCCTAATCTTTTGAGGCAGATCAACCCGATCAAAAGTAAGAAACAGGGTACGAGTAGGCAGGAATTCACCGTTGATCTTACGTTGTACCCGATAAACAGCTGAGACACCCTGAGTCGCAAGATTTTCTTGGATCTCCTCAATTGACAAACCGTCCAACGCGCGGGTTGTTATTACACCGCGGGAGGAGTTCAGCGACTTGTGCACCTCGACCTTCACTGGATAGCTGGCTAACATGGTGGCTTTAAGTATTCTTGCAGCTTGCGAGGCGGAGTTGGCTTCGACAAGAAGTGTACCATTGCGAGCTCGAACGCAGGATTTAACAGGACCAGCAATGGCATCGAGACCCTTTTGGATAGTAAAAGGGCTCACCGTAAGGAACTTCTTACCTTCCTCTGTCCTATGAATGACCAAGTAGCGAGGACCACATGACTCGACTACTTCCTTTCCAACTTCTTTATTAAGGGGTTTTTGTTTTGGTGCCATAGAAAAAATGGTATAAATTCATCCCCCAGTGCTCCCCACCCACCACGGAGCCCAACGAGGGGTCACCCCACTGGGGTGACAGGGCTACACAGGGGATATAGCGGGCTCGCCGTCCCACTCACCCTGGAGTTCGGTGTAATACCTAGTCCTGGCCGATTGACTAGGGGTGGGTTAGTCCCTAGCCTCCCGTTTAGGCAAATCAGAAACCAAAGCGGTGTATTAGGTTGCGCACCCTCCCCAGTTACTGAAAGACAGAAGCCCAGGCTCAGGTACGCAACCCTCAACCAACCAGGATATTCCTCTTCACCGACACGGGTCTCCACGCACGGCCTACACGTGGGTGGGCATTTTGACCTTCTGGCTCCCTCACCACTCTGAGGTTGCCCACAGAGGGAGTCAAGGTGGCTCGGGACCCCGGGTGCGCCTAACCCGTACCTACCGCAGTAGGCCCCTGGGGGGGACAAAGGCACATCCAACACCGTCGGGGCTCTTACTACCATTGGTGTAAATACAAATACGGCCACTGTATTTGGATAAAAATTCTAAAAAGCAACGACGAATACTATCAAGAGGCGTAACAGATTTCCCGTAGAGCGTCATCCCGAGATCTACATGGGAGGTAGCGCGTAACCAAGGGGGGTGTATACTCTCTCCCTTGGATAACAGCCGAGGAATGTCAACATGGTGCTGGCGTAGAAGCTCACGGAAACGAAAACCTGCTGGCCTGGGGCTCAGAGAGCGGAGGCAGTATCGCTCGTGCAGCTCAGGGGAGAAAAAAGCGTGATAAGTTGGATGCCCAGGCATACACTTCAGCCCACAGCCATAATTAGCAAGCAGGACATCACGCCGACAACGCAGAGGAGGTTGTCCCGATTCGGCGTAGAGGCTAACAACTGGGCTCGTTGGAAAAGCTCCAACGGCCACACGGATGCCCTGGTTATGGACTGTGTCTAACCTTCTGAGCACTGAAGGTCGAGCTGAAGAATACACAATGCTGCCATAGTCCAACTTCGAACGAATCACAGCACGATAAAGACGGAGCAATGCCGTCCGATCCGCACCCCAAGACTTGCCACTTAGTATCCGTAAAAGATTTAGAGAACGGTCACATCGTGCTCTAAGCTGTGCTATTTGTGGTGCCCAACAAAGTTTCCGATCGAAGATCAAACCAAGGAATCTCGCCTCGTCTGCGAAAGGAAGTAAATCTGGCCCGAGTCGAAGAGACGGCGGCATTTGCCACTTACGGCGCCAGAAGTTAACGCAGACTGTCTTCTCAGCGGAGAAACGAAAACCGTGTTTCGAGCTCCATGCATAGAGATTGTCCAAACACCGCTGGAGACGGCGTTCCAAAAACGGTGTACGCTGAGAAGTACAGAAGATGGCAAAGTCGTCCACGAATAAACAGGAAGAGACACCTTGAGGCACACATAGTGATATGGAATTTATCGCAATAGCAAATAGAGTCACGCTGAGTACCGAGCCCTGCGGCACTCCGTTCTCTTGAATAAAATGGTTAGAAAAAACCGAACCCACCCTCACTCGAAAAACGCGGTCCCGCATAAACTCCTGAATGACCAACGGTAGGCGTCCACGTATGTTCCAGTTGTGCAGAGAACGCAATATTCCCGCCCGCCAACACGTGTCGTAGGCCTTCTCGAGGTCAAAAAATATCCCAACTGTGGGGCTGTTCTTAAGAAACCCGTCCATAATCTGAGTTGACAGAGAGACAAGGTGGTCAGCAGTTGAACGTCGTCGTCGAAAGCCACACTGGATGTTCGTCAGAAGATTGTGGGATTCCAGCCACCACACCAACCGTCCATTGATCATGCGTTCCATCACCTTGCACACGCAACTGGTGAGGGAAATAGGACGGTAACTGGAAGGAAGATGGCGGTCCTTTCCAGGTTTAAGAATGGGTATGATGGTGGCCTCCCGCCACTTGTCTGGAAAAATGCCATCAACCCAGACACGATTATAGACCTCGAGTAGGAAATCTTTGCCATCAGGAGAGAGATGTTGCAACATTTGGACGTGGATATCATCTGGACCTGGTGCTGAGTGTCGTGAAGAGGAGAGTGCATTGTCTAGCTCTGCCAGGGTGAAAAGGCGATTATAATCCTCAAGGTTGCCAGAAAGAAACGAGAATTCTTGAGATTCCACCTGGTTCTTAACTGTAAGAAACTCAGGGGAATAATTGCCTGAGCTAGACACCTGAGCGAAAGCACTGCCTAAAGTATTCGCCACGTCAAATGTATCAACAACAGCTCCGGTAGGTGTTTTGAGACCGGCGATGGGCATATGGTTCGGTTTCCCAGCCACACGTCTTAACTCATCCCATACGACAGAGGAAGGTGTATGTCGATTAAAGGAACCCACGAATTTATTCCATGACATCTTTTTGCTATCCTTAATAACCCGCCTAGAATGTGCACGCATCCGTTTATAGTGTATCAGGTTATCCAGTGTAGGAAAACGCTGGAAAACCCGTAGAGCTCGTCTGCGAGCGCGAATAGCATCCCGACAGTCAGCGGTCCACAAAAGGTACCGGAAATCGACGGCTGTAGCCAGTAGAACGCGGAATGGATTGCTCAGCAGCAGAAAGAATGGTCCCTGTGAGATGTTCGACCAAGTGGTTCACAGAGTCGTGCTCTTCGTAGCTAAATTCAGCCAAGTGGGAGTACAGTTCCCAGCTGGCGTGGTCTAGGCGCCAACTAGGTAAACGGGTGGAACATACAACGGGTGTCAAGACACTAATACGACAAGGAAAGTGGTCACTAGAATGCAAATCCGAGATGATATTCCAGCATAAGGTGACTGCCAGCTGAGGGGAACAAATTGCAATGTCAATGTGTGAAAAACTATGAAATGCGTCAGATAGAAAGGTGGGCTCTCCGGTGTTCAAGAGAGCAAGATTCTGACTATCCAAGAAGTCTTTAAGTAGAGTACCTCTCGCACA
The DNA here is from genome assembly GCA_030762935.1 of Hymenopus coronatus. Lineage (NCBI taxonomy): Eukaryota > Metazoa > Arthropoda > Insecta > Mantodea > Hymenopodidae > Hymenopus > Hymenopus coronatus. Next base: position 19,706,995 of record CM060900.1, read on the forward strand.
AGCCCGAGGAGAGCCCCAAGAGGGTGATGGGCATTCACGTCGCCTACCAATAAAAAGGGTGGTGGCAACTGCGAAATGAGGTGTTCTAAGTCGCTCTGCGAGAGGTCCGCAAATGGAGGCAAATAGATACTGCAAATGGTGAATAAAGCGGAGGGTAGCTTAATGCTGACAGCAACGGACTGGATTGCAGATTGTATGGGTACGGAGTTGCCAAAAATATCATCTCGAATAAGCATCATAGTGCCCCCATGTGCCGGGACACCGTCCTCCGGGGATAAATCACATCGTACGGAGGAGTACTGCCTGATGGTAATGGTGTCCTGTGGACGGAGCTTCGTCTCTTGTAAGCATACAGCCAAGCGTTCATGCTGGCGTAGCATGAAGTCAAGCTCTGGTCGATGTGGTCGAATTCCGCGTATGTTCCAATGAAGGATAGCCATTGGGTATATTATGGGATAAGTTTCAAATCGAAAGACGCTTCTGCAGATTGGGATTAGCTGGTCGGTTCAATTTGTTCTTCTTAGGCGTTGGGCTAGTACTATTTTCAGGAGCACGATCCTGCCGTTTCCGCACTGTCCCTCTGGCAGTGGCGGCAGAATCCTCCTGGTCCATCTCCTCCACAAGGGAGGTCCCTTTTTCAAGAGCAAATTTCGGTCCGAGAAGTTCGAACCGATTGGATGTGCTGATCGGCGAAGACGGCCGTCGCCGATTCACGCCCTCCTCCCCAGATGACCCTTCAGAGGAGGATACACGTGTGGAGTTGCGTGTACTTTTCTTACCCTTAGATGACTTGGTAATAGATTGCACATTCTCTTTCAAGAAGTCTTGTCGTACATACTTGGTCTTAAACTGTTTTTCCGGGGCAGAAGACGTCGTGAATTTACAAGCTTTAGTTCCCGAGGTCGAGGCTATGGGTGACAAGTGTGCAGGACTATTCTGTAAGCTGGCGGATTTGACAGATGTTGATACCAACTTGGGTGTAGGTGCCGAAGGCTTTGGCAGCGCTTGGGCTAAAATAACCTTTTCCGCAATTGTAGCCCCGTTCATATCGCCGGTCTGTGTTGCGATTTCCCGACGCGGTACCGGTTTAGCTGCAACTGAGCTATAGGTACCGGACCTCGGGGCAGAGGGTTGGCGGAGTCGCAGGAGCTTCCGGGCTTCCAAGAAGGACACCTTCTCTTTCACCCGTATCTCCTGCATCGCTCGTTCCTCTGCAAAACGGGGGCAGTCTCGGGAATTAGATGTGTGTTCCCCGTTACAATTCACACAGGATGGAGCTGAAGCACACGCCCCATCGTGGGAGATGTCACCGCAGTGGACGCAGGTGGACTTGCCGGTACACAGCTCACTAGTGTGACCATAACGTTGGCATTTAAAACACCTCAGCGGATTGGGTATATAAGGCCTAACTTCGATGGCTTCATACCCTGCCCTAATCTTTTGAGTGAGGTCAACCCGATCAAAAGTAAGAAACAGGGTACGAGTAGGCAGGAATTCACCGTTGATCTTACGTTGTACCCGATAAACAGATGAGACACCCTGAGTCGCTAGATTTTCTTGGATCTCCTCAATAGACAAACCGTCCAACGCGCGGGTTGTTACTACACTGCGGGAGGAGTTCAACGACTTGTGCACCTCGAACTTCACTGGATAGCTGGCTAACATGGTGGCTTTAAGTACCCTTGCAGCTTGCGAGGCGGAGTTGGCTTCGACAAGAAGTGTACCATTGCGAGCTCGAACGCAAGATTTGACCGGACTAGCAATAGCATCGAGACCCTTTTGGATGGTAAAAGGGCTCACCGTAAGGAACTTCTTACCTTCCTCTGTCCTATGAATAACCAAGTAGCGAGGACCACATGACTCGACTACTTCCTTTCCAACGTCTTTATTTGCATTAAGGGGTTTTAGTTTTGGTGCCATAGAAAAAATGGTATAAATTCATCCCCCAGTGCTCCCCACCCACCACGGAGCCCAACGAGGGGTCACCCCACTGGCGGCTACACAGGGGATATACCGGGCTCGCCGTCCCACTCACCCTGGAGTTCGGTGTAATACCTAGTCCTGGCCGATTGACTAGGGGTGGGTTAGTCCCTAGCCTCCCGTTTAGGCAAATCAGAAACCAAAGCGGTGTATTAGGCTGCGCACCCTCCCCAGTTACTGAAAGACAGAAGCCCAGGCTCAGGTACGCAACCCTCAACCAACCAGGATATTCCTTTTCACCGACACGTGTCTCCACGCACGGCCTACACGTGGGTGGGCATTTTGACCTTCTGACTCCCTAACCACTCTGAGGTTGCCCACAGAGGGAGTCAAGGTGGCTCGGGACCCCGGGTGCGCCTAACCCGTACCTACCGTAGTAGGCCCCTGGGGGGACATTAGGATTTCTTGACTATACATACACAATAATAAAAATTCATAAATTCTACGGCATTAACCGTTTTCCGATAAGAGACGTTGGTAAGAAAGAAACCAAAAAGGGAATGTCTGTTTACCCGTCCAGGTTACAATTGACCGGGTTTACGCATTTGTAACCAGAAATAGCGAGATTATGTGAAGGAAACTCCTGTCGGTGAGAAAGTTCCTTGTGCTTGAAACTTGTGGGGCGAGTCGTCTGCTGGCAGGGGTTCATCAGGTTGCGGACCAATTACTGTGTAAGAATGCATAACCGTTAAATGAATGATGTCATCGGCGTTGCAACACCTGCAATTAATGCGTGCGCCCTCATGCATGACAGATGATTCTAGGATTTTATTCCATACAAAGTTGTGTGTTATACATAGCGATTCCCTAAGGCTTTACATTTATAATCGTTACTACCTTACATGTATATATCACGGACAATGCTCGTTCTCTCATAGAAATATCCATAGCGTCACTGTGATTTCAAAATGTGTTACAGCCATGATAAACGAGTTGAGGTTACGTTATACGAAATAATAGAACTTTACCGTTAGTGAAGTACAGGGCCCAATATTGAAAGGTATAGATGGGACAACTAGTGAAAAATAGGGAAAGCAGTTCAACTTAAGAGAACTTATATAGAAAATGCATGGAAAGAAAACATTTTAGAGGAAGCAGTGGCGCTGCAGACAAACATTTGGTAAGTATGACAATAGCGCAACGAGACATCATCCTTTTTGCAGGAATGTTAATCACCAGGTTAATTTTTCACAAATAGGTCTAAGTTAGATTGATGTGCTATGCGAAATGTATGGCATGAATTCAAGTCGGGTTAAAGGCGCAGGAATATATTAATGATTCCTAATTATTACAATGTAAAACTATAGTTCATTCAAGGTGACATTATTAAGCCCTGTTTTTTAAATCGCTTACTAAATTACTAAATAGTCACCACTATCTCGGAATTAACTTTTTCATGTATATCTTGTATGTATACATACTCAACTCCCTAATCACATGTATTATGCCTAGCTTATTGATAGTCTCGTAATCAAGTGTACATACGTAAAGTTAGTAGTGCTATAAGCAACCCGGTACATATTAGTGAGGAGGTGACACGCAAACACGAACATGTCCAACATTTAAAAAAATTGAGTTACGTTGTGGAATGGTAATTAGAGGATAAGCGGAATGTATATACATCTTGCTATTGAAGCAAACCCGTATATATTCTGTGGTATAAGCCTGTGAAAATGCGTGGTTCAAAGCAAATGCGAACATGTCCACGTATAAATTTCCTGCAAAGAAGAACTATTCCATACAACCAATAGGAGGCTGTGGTTTAAGTCACGTGATTTCCATTCCATTCGAGGCCAGGCATTCCCGCGCAGAGCAGCTGGTATGATTATTGTCGCGCTTCTGTGTTCTCATGTAATATTGTATTCTAATATCTAGTAGCAGCAATTATTAGGTCAGCCTTTTAGTTAGCGAGTGAAATAGATGAAGAACGTGCATTTGTGAAGACTGCAAACAAGGGTAGCAGAAAGAGGAAGAGGAATGAATCGCAACGTGAAAAGTATAAAGGGAAACGGTGTGTTGCACCAAGAGGCCCACGCTCGCGCTCGCACACGCCACGCCACGCGGCGGCAGACCGAGGAGGATATCAGACCTGGCCTTCTACCAGATCTTATTTGGAAGAGCACCTGCATGCGCCTGCGAGGTCACGCCTGTGAGCCAGCTGAATTCTGTGGACGTACCACACACCAGCGCCCCTAGAGGAGACTGGCAGTGGGCAGTGCCCCTCTTTTACCCTTGTCCCCCTCCGGCCGTATCCGCCGGAGATTCCCTACAACTGGAGAGCAACACTTGCGCTTCAGGGAGGACCGCAGTGGGCATTGGCCCTCTTCTAGCGTGCCTCCTGGAGGAAGCTCGTCGAGCTTCTCCACCAGCGCCATCCCTTAAATTGCTGCCGACACCAGCTCGACCGGCCGGAACCTGCCCTGGAAGAGAGCGACGACTTTCTCTTCCCTCGCCTCCTGAGCTGCACTGCGTACAGACGTACTTGGGACCGACTAACGTACTGACGTTACCGCGGGCTCACAAGGCCACAGCCAAGGGTCCGGGCTTAGGCTTGGACCCGGGGTTCGCCCCAATCGGCGCGTCGCAAGACGTCCGGCCCGCTGTGAGGAGCCGAATGGCACCCGCACACGACACCGACAAGCCGAGTACCAACGTCAAGGTAATACCTGACAAAATGAGCACTCCCGGCCCAAGCTCCTCCTCCTCAAAATCAATCCCCGGCCCACGGGCTTTAGCCCTTAAGGGCAAAACTAAGACTTCTGGTAAGAAGAAGTCTTCCCGCCTAATCAACCAAGGGACCGCGGTCCCTCTCACCCCGGAAGTGGCACAACCCACTTCCACACCAGTTGCTCCCTCCGACCCCTCCAAGGCCCAGTCTACCCTGGTGCCTGAGGACACAAGTGATCAAGACGGCTTTACCACGGTGGTCCACAGGCGCCGAAAGACCTCCGGTTCAAAGCCGGAGGGGCGCGCCTCCCCACCCCTGCAGCATCAACAATTCCTGAGAGCCATCGCTCACAACGGGCGGGAAGAATACCGCCCATTGTGGCCGACCCTTTTCCCAACCATGTGAAAGTCATGAGGGAATTACGGGCAGCGCTCTCAGAAGAGTACCAGACCACCCGATACCCCAAAAGGGTCGTAATCAGAACAAAGAACCCCGACGATCACGAGAAGGCGAGGGAGGTTCTGAGGAAGTGTGAAATTCAGTTTCATACATATTCCCTCCAGAAACCGAACTTAGTCCGACGAGTGATCAGAGGACTTGACTCTGACACCGACCCCGAGGACATCCGTGTTGGCCTGGGGGAGGAACACGGAATCAATCCGCGGACCGTTATCCAACTGACTAAAACCTCCCGACCCGAGGGTGCTGAGCCCACTAAGGTCAAGATGCCCTTATTTTTGGTCATCGTCGAAAAAGATGGGGAGGGAATTCCCGAGATTGACAAAGTGACCACTCTGTACAGCACCAGAGTGCGAGTCGAGCCACACCACGGCAGAGAGGGGCCAGCGCAGTGCTATCAATACCTGCGCTTCCACCACTCTAGCCACGCGTGTGAGCGGAAGACCGCTTGCTTGCGCTGTGCAGGTGAGCACCAAGTAAAAGACTGCCCTCACCCCAGAGAGGCAGCCAAGTGTGCAAATTGTGGGGGGCGCCATATAGGCATCTATGACGGTTGCCCCAAAAAACTGGAGCTAATCCAGGCAAGACAGGGCAGAGCCATCAAAAACCCAGCGAATGTGCGTCCAGGCACCAGCTTTGCCAACGCAATGTCGAGGCACGAAGAAGTGCTTCGACAGGCTGAGGCAACGCTGGCGTTACCAGCAAACCTGACCGAGAGCTCGGAAACTCAGGTCACCACCCCCCTGCGCCCCCCAGGGAGCAGAGACCCAAGCAGAAGAATAAGAAACAGGCACGGCCTCCCAAGAAGCCCGTGGCTCAGACCGCCGCTGCGGCAAAACCAACCCCGGCACCTGCGGCCGCAAAAACGGAGCCAGCTGCTCCGCTGATCGCGGGCGGCCAGCCCAGCCAAGCGACCACGCAGCTTCCCCCTCCAGATCAGCAAGCAGCTCCTCGACCAATGAGAGCGAAACTGCTGCTCCAGCCACTGCCCAGGCAGTCGCTTCTCCTTGGGAGAACCTCTCCGTGCCTGCTGATGATATGACCGAGTTTTCCGAGCTCTCGGCCTGGTTTGCCGACCTCATATCGCGATCCCTCCCCATATTAAAGCGCTGCAGGGATCAACTGACAAGCCCCCACATCCCCGCCCTCCAGAAGGTCACCATTATGCATGAGACGGCCCGACTGCTCTTCCCTGACTCCAGCTCGTAATGGCGGCGCTTAGAACCCGTAGATCTTTGCGAGTTGCGTTCTGGAACGCAAACGGAGTCCGGGAACAGCGGCTGGGCATCTTGGAGTTAGTAGATGATCACGGGATTGATATCCTAATGGTCTGCGAGACACATCTGCACGCTGGTATTCCATTCTATCTGCCAAGTTACGTCGCCCATCGGACGGATCGACCCGGCCGACAGGGCGGTGCTACGGCTATATATATTAAAAATCACCTTACCCACACTCCTATTACCATTCCTCCGCTACAGCACTTAGAGGCGACCGCCATAAGGATCTCCTTGGGGGGGGGGTCGGAAATAGTGCTAGCGGTTTATGACCAGCCGGACGGCCTCTTCTATGAAGCGAACCTGAAGGCACTCCTCAACCTCGACCACAGAGTTTGCATCGCAGGCGACTTCAACGCGAAGCATCCACACTGGAACAGCCGCACCCAGAACAGAAAGGGCCGCGGACTCTACCGCCTCATCAGCGGAGACCCGGCCCTCTTCGCGCACGGTCCGAGAGGTCCAACGTACTTCCCGCCACGCGGCAGGGCGGACGTCATTGATTTCATGGTCACCAAAAACATTCCATTCCATCTGGATCTCTCGGTTGTGAACGCGCTGGACTCCGACCACAACCCAGTTGTGCTCGACTCCGAAGTTTCACTTACAGCTCTAGTCACACCAGACTGGACAGAAGAAGTCGACTGGGATGCTGCTGTGCAATCCCTCCAGAACTCTGTGGACGCTAATCCTCGAATAGACTCGATAGAGGCTCTCGAGGCGGCGGCCGCGCAGTTCTCAACCACAGTCCTAAATGCGGTCCGTGCTCACACACACCGCATTCCTTTCGAAATACCTCAACCGTCCGTTCTTCCTACACATTTACGACAGCTTATTAAAGCAAAAAATGCTGTCAGAAAGCTATGGCAGAGATTTCGCCATCCCAGGATAGGGGACATACACCAGAGGTTCAAATCCCTGGCCCGTCGTCTCCTTAGAGCACACCGTAGAGAGGCCTCGGAGCATACGTTAAGGCATGTTAACCTCCATTAGAGGAAACCTTGGCGAATAGTCCGTGGCCTGCGGAAAGACAGACTGGAATACCGGCATCCTATCCATGGCACCCGGGGCCATCTTGCCTTCGAGCCCCGGGATAAAGCAGATGCATTTGCAGACTACCTGGAAAACCAATTTCAGCCCAGAGAAGAGCCCCAGGACGAAGACCAAACTGAACTCGTCGAGCGGGCGGTAGAGGGCTTCCTAGAGGCCCCGCCCGCAAACGACGAGGAGTTTCACGTCCCTGTAGCTACCCCACAGGCAGTAGCCACCCAAATCCGTTCTTTAAAAACCAAAAAATCCCCTGGACAGGACCGTGTAACAGCGGAAATGCTCCAGCACCTTCCCCGAAAAGCCGTACTTCATTTGACCGGGATTTATAATGCATGCTTACATATGCGCCACTTTCCCGCTACGTGGAAGGAGGCCCGTGTGGTATGCGTTCTAAAGCCGGGGAAGAACCCGGTTTTCCCGGCCAGCTACCGCTCCATCAGCCTCCTGCCCGTCATCTCGAAAGTATTCGAGAGACTGCTCCTTGCCCGCCTCGGCCCTCACCTCGAGGAAAGAGGCCTCCTACCTGAGCAACAGTTTGGTTTTCGCCCTGGACACTCCACGACCGTGCAACTACTGCGTGTGGCCGAGAAGGCCTCCCTGGCTTTCCAGGAGAGGTCTAAAACGGTTGCGGTATTGCTGGACGTGGAAAAGGCCTTCGCCACTACGTGGCATGATGGGCTCATCTACAAACTCATAGAGCATGAAATTCCCTCTCCATACATTTCCTTGGTAGCTTCCTTTCTTCAGAATCGAAGCTTCCGACTAAAGGTGGAGGGGGCACTTTCTACAGAGCGGCCCATTGGCGCGGGAGTGCCGGAAGGTAGCGTGCTGTCTCCGGCGCTCTTTGCAGCTTACATGGCCGACATCCCCACCCACCCCAGCACACACACATGTCAGTACGCGGACGATCTCATGATCTTCGCTGTGAACAGGAACACCAGGTACAGCTTTCGGCAAATTCAAGCCCACCTCCATGCCATTGGCAGGTGGAGTGAGAGATGGCGAATGGCCATTAGCCCGGAGAAAAGCTCCGCGATTCTCCTGGCGAAAACCATTAGAAATCGGCTTCAGCAAAACTTTGTTTTACGGCACCGTAGAATCCCTTGGGTGAACACGGTGAAGTATCTCGGAGTGACGCTGGACCGACGGCTGACTTTCACTCCGCATGTCAGGGGCAAGGTGAACCTAGGGCACGCTGTTCTCAGGCAGCTTTACCCCATGCTCAATTCACAGAGCATGCCCCTTACCCTAAAGCTTCGGCTGTACCGGGCGATCATTCCGCCTCTGGTTCTGTACGGCTGCGAAGTCTGGGGGACCGTAGCTAACTACGTGCTCCTCAGAGTCCAGACGCTGCAGAACCGGGCACTATGGATGATCTACCGTACCGGCTGGAGATTTCCCGCCCATATCCTTCATAAGCATTCCGGTATCCCGTACATTGTCGACCTCATCAGAACGAGGACCCGTTCATTGTACGACAAAATTCCAACCCACCCTAATCAACCGGTGAATTCTCTGGGAAATTATGATCCCAGAGAAGTACGTCGCCTGCCCTCTTTCCGCCTGCCGAGAGACGCCATTGGCCCTCTCGGTTAGCCACGCCCCCTCCCCTGAGATACATTAAATTGAACCTGAAAAGGGCAAAGCGACCTTAACCCGTAACCAAAATGGGGTAAAAATAATAAAGCGTGTCGTCCTCATAACGGGTGATCGCAAAATCCAAATTAGAACAATTAATTCTGCTCCAGGCGGGAGAGAACTGCGCGGCCTCCTGATTGGCCCGCGCAAGCGCCCGTGGGCGTGTCCTCTCCCTACAAAGTTCCCCGTACCAAAAATTATCCTTCAGTAAGCACATACATCCGCTCCTCAACAACACAAAAACCAGTAGACATATCCACTGCTCATTTCGCAGGTAAAGCCGCGATGCGGCTAGGAATTGCGGCATCGACACACGACCGGGGCATGCCCCGATCGACCAGTTTTGCGTCTGGCGTCTGACCAAGAGGCTTTCATTCTTTACATGCATGTACACACCAAAATAAACAGTTCTCTTGTCGGGAAATACACCCACGAGATGCAGTGCACCTGAGGCAATTAATTTACAAAGTTCAAGATAAATCAGTTTAAGAAAGGATGCTTGCACGGATGATGTCGCTGAAAAATATTCAAAGAAAGCGACCTCGAAACAAAAACGGCGAAAGTAAAACTCGCAAATTTAATGTTAACTACACTCTTTTTGCACAAAATGGAAACATAGTATATCCAGTGTGCAAGAAATTTTTCATGCATATTACTCTAATGAAATCTACTCGGCTGAATAGTATAGCAAACAAAATAAATAAAAGAAGGAAAAGCAGTAAAGGAATATAGAGGTGGAAATCGCATCAGTCATAAATCAGCAGACAAGAAGAAAAGTGTTATACAATTCACAGGCTATCTGCATTGTACTGAAAGGCATTACAACCGACAAAAATCACAGCGGCTGTATCTGCACAGTGAATTAAGTGTAAAGAAACTAAGTGCGCTTTACAACAGATCTGTGGCTAATGACAACAAAGCGTCTACAGCTGCCCCGCTGATCGTGGGCGGCCAGCCCAGCCAAGCGACCACGCAGCTTCCCCCTCCAGAGCAGCAAGCAGCTCCTCGACCAATGAGAGCGAAGCTGCTGCTCAAGCCACTGCCAAGGCAGTCGCTTCTCCTTGGGAGAACCTCTCCGTGCCTGCTGATGATATGACCGAGTTTTCCGAGCTCTCGGCCTGGTTTGCCGACCTCATATCGCGATCCCTCCCCATATTAAAGCGCTGAAGGGATCAACTGACAAGCCCCCACATCCCCGCCCTCCAGAACGTCAACATTATGCATGACACGGCCCGACTGCTCTTCCCTGACACCAGCTCGTAATGGCGGCGCTTAGAACCCGTAGATCTTTGCGAGTTGCGTTCTGGAACGCAAACGGAGTCCGGGAACAGCGGCCGGGCATCTTGGAGTTTGTAGATGATCACGGGATTGATATCCTAATGGTCTGCGAGACACATCTGCACGCTGGTATTCCATTCTATCTGCCAAGTTACGTCGCCCATCGGACGGATCGACCCGGCCGACAGGGCGGTGCTACGGCTATATATATTAAAAATCACCTTACCCACACTCCTATTACCATTCCTCCGCTACAGCACTTAGAGGCGACCGCCATAAGGATCTCCTTGGGGGGGGGGTCGGAAATAGTGCTAGTAGCGGTTTATGACCCGCCGGACGGCCTCTTCTATGAAGCGGACCTGAAGGCACTCCTCAACCTCGACCACAGAGTTTGCATCGCAGGCGACTTCAACGCGAAGCATCCACACTGGAACAGCCGCACCCAGAACAGAAAGGGCCGCGGACTCTACCGCCTCATCAGCGGAGACCCGGCCCTCTTCGCGCACGGTCCGAGAGGTCCAACGTACTTCCCGCCACGCGGCAGGGCGGACGTCATTGATTTCATGGTCACCAAAAACATTCCATTCCATCTGGATCTCTCGGTTGTGAACGCGCTGGACTCCGACCACAACCCAGTTGTGGTCGACTCCGACGTTTCACTTACAGCTCTAGTCACACCAGACTGGTCAGAAGAAGTCGACTGGGATGCTGCTGTGCAATCCCTCCAGAACTCTGTGGACGATAATCCTCGAATAGACTCGATAGAGGCTCTCGAGGCGGCGGCCGCGCAGTTCTCAACCACAGTCCTAAATGCGGTCCGTGCTCACACACACCGCATTCCTTTCGAAATACCTCAACCGTCCCTTCTTCCTACACATTTACGACAGCTTATTAAAGCAAAAAATGCTGTCAGAAAGCTATGGCAGAGATTTCGCCATCCCAGGATAGGAGACATACACCAGAGGTTCAAATCCCTGGCCCGTCGTCTCCTTAGAGCACACCGTAGAGAGGCCTGGGAGCATACGTTAAGGCATGTTAACCTCCATGAGAGGAAACCTTGGCGAATAGTCCGTGGCCTGCGGAAACACAGACTGGAATACCGGCATCCTATCCATGGCACCCGGGGCCATCTTGCCTTCGAGCCCCGGGATAAAGCAGATGCATTTGCAGACTACCTGGGAAACCAATTCCAGCCCAGAGAAGAGCCCCAGGACGAAGACCAAACTGAACTCGTCGAACGGGCGGTAGAGGGCTTCCTAGAGGCCCCGCCCGCAAACGACGAGGAGTTTCACGTCCCTGTAGCTACCCCACAGGAAGTAGTCACCCAAATCCGTTCTTTAAAAACCAAAAAATCCCCTGGACAGGACCGTGTAACAGCGGAAATGCTCCAGCACCTTCCCCGAAAAGCCGTACTTCATTTGACCCGGATTTATAATGCATGCTTACATATGCGCCACTTTCCCGCTACGTGGAAGGAGGCCCGTGTGGTATGCGTTCTAAAGCCGGGGAAGAACCCGGTTTTCCCGGCCAGCTACCGCTCCATCAGCCTCCTGCCAGTCATCTCGAAAGCATTCGAGAGACTGCTCCTTGCCCGCCTCGGCCCTCACCTCGAGGAAAGAGGCCTCCTACCTGAGCATCAGTTTGGTTTTCGCCCTGGACACTCCACGACCGTGCAACTACTGCGTGTGGCCGAGAAGGCCTCCCTGGCTTTCCAGGAGAGGTCTAAAACGGTTGCGGTATTGCTGGACGTGGAAAAGGCCTTCGCCACTACGTGGCATGATAGGCTCATCTACAAACTCATAGAGCATGAAATTCCCTCTCCATACATTTCCTTGGTAGCTTCCTTTCTTCAGAATCGAAGCTTCCGAGTAAAGGTGGAGGGGGCACTTTCTACAGAGCGGCCCATTGGCGCGGGAGTGCCGGAAGGTAGCGTGCTGTCTCCGGCGCTCTTTGCAGCTTACATGGCCCACATCCCCACCCACCCCAGCACACACACACGTCAGTACGCGGACGATCTCATGATCTTCGCTGTGAACAGGAACACCAGATACAGCTTTCGGCAAATTCAAACCCACCTCCATGCCATTGGCAGGTGGAGTGAGAGATGGCGAATGGCCATTAGCCCGGAGAAAAGCTCCGCGATTCTCCTGGACGAAGATGGCCAAGAAGAGACTGCGCAGACTCGCCGCTGCTAAGGCAGCACCCGTCGCCTCTTCCTCGGCAGCCGCCGAGGAGGCAGCTTCTCCGTTGCTACCGGTCCCGGCAAGCCCTGCTTCGCCGGCCGCCACCTCAGTCTCGCCGGAACTGCAGCCGCAGTTGCCGCCAACACCGCCGCCACCGACGACTCCACCCAGCTCTACGACGCCGCCCCGGTTCAGTGCCGTGGTACGGGGGGTCCCTAGGGACCTTACCACCCGGCATCTGCTCACCGCCGTGCAGTCGCGGTGGCCTTCATGCTTGAGGGCCACCCGCATTTACTGCGACCGGGGACCAACGCCGCTCGTCCGTCTGGAGATACAGGACCAGGCTGACCTGGAAGCTGCCTTCGCGTCAGGGTTGCCCTTATTAGGGCGACTTCTGGTCGTCGAGGCTAGCCGACAGGAACGCCATCGGCCCTGCCGACGCTGCTGTGCCTACGGCCGCAAAGCTCAATTCAGCTCTTCAACACCGATGTGCCACTAATGTGGTACCAACACCACCACCGCCGAGTGCACTGGGCACGATCTCCGCCGTCGCCGCCGGTTCTGTGCCACCTGTCGTGGCACAGGACACTTCACCGGGCAAGCCCAGTGCCCTCTCTACCCCAGGAGCAGACCACTACCACCACCCGCCCGGACTACAACACCGCCGACCATTATCGAAACCACACCACCTGCACACTCGTTAGACGCAGCGACACGGGACGCCATTCAGGATCTCCACGCGGAGATCTTGAACGTCGGCGCCCGTTTAGCTGCCCTTGAAGAGCTGTGCAGTGTCATCTCTGAAAAGGTACAGAACCTTCAAGCTGCCACCACCGCCGCCATCGCCACACTACAGTCCACCATCGCTGAGCTGACCAGCCGGACAGCTAGTGTTCAGCCACAGCCTCAGCAGGACTTCCAGCCGCAGCACCTCCACTCCGCCGAACGGCCCCACTCCAGGGGCCAATCACACAGCGGGGCTGTTACAAGACCCGGACCTGAGTCTTGGATTCTTCGTTCACGGCAGCTACGACTAGAGAAGAACCAACACTAGCTCAACTCAATCCCTCACCCTCTAATTCCTCTACTCCTCTCCCTGAATATTCCGCGGTGACAGTCTGGGCCTCGGTCAAGTCTGTCTCCCGGACCTCATTTCACCTTTCTGACTGCAACCTACAGTCAGTTAAATTATCACCTTGAATCCGCGGGTGCAATCATGCGGTACCGCCTCTCCTTTCTTCCTTCTAATACCGGTGGAGGGGTTTTTTAGTCGGTAGGCCCACGTGGGAGACCCCGACACTCCGGGCTTGCCCGGGTTAGTCCATAAGGTGGATTTTTCCCCTCCACTCGAAAATTAAAAAAAAAAAAAAAAAAAAAAAAAAAAAAGATTCTCCTGGCGAAAACCATTAGAAATCGGCTTCAGCAAAACTTTGTTTTACGGCACCGTAGAATCCCTTGGGTGAACACGGTGAAGTATCTCGGAGTGACGCTGGACCGACGGCTGACTTTCACTCCGCATGTCAGGGACAAGGTGAACCTAGGGCACGCTGTTCTCAGGCAGCTTTACCCTATGCTCAATTCACAGAGCATGCCCCTTACCCTAAAGCTTCGGCTGTACCGGGCGATCATTCCGCCTCTGGTTCTGTACGGCTGCGAAGTCTGGGGGACCGTAGCTAACTACGTGCTCCTTAGAGTCCAGACGCTGCAGAACCGGGCACTACGGATGATCTACCGTACCGGCTGGAGATTTCCCGCCCATATCCTTCATGAGCATTCCGGTATCCCGTACATTGTCGACCTCATCAGAACGAGGACCCGTTCATTGTACGACAAAATTCCAACCCACCCTAATCAACTGGTGAATTCTCTGGGAAATTATGATCCCAGAGAAGTACGTCGCCTGCCCTCTTTCCGCCTGCCGAGAGACGCCATTGGCCCTCTCGGTTAGCCACGCCCCCTCCCCTGAGATACATTAAATTGAACCTGAAAAGGGCAAAGCGACCTTAACCCGTAACCAAAATGGGGTAAAAATAATAAAGCGTGTCGTCCTCATAACGGGTGAACGCAAAATCCAAATTAGAACAATTAATTCTACTCCAGGCGGGAGAAAACTGCGCGGCCTCCTGATTGGCCCGCGCAAGCGCCCGTGGGCGTGTCCTCTCCCTAAAAAGTTCCCCGTACCAAAAATTATCCTTCAGTAAGCACATACATCCGCTCCTCAACAACACAAAAACCAGTAGACATATCCACTGCTCATTTCGCAGGTAAAGCCGCGATGCGGCTAGGAACTGCGGCATCGACACACGACCGGGGCATGCCCCGATCGACCAGTTTTGCGTCTGGCGTCTGACCAAGAGGCTTTCATTCTTTACATGCATGTACACACCAAAATAAACATTTCTCTTGTCGGGAAATACACCCACGAGATGCAGCGCACCTGAGGCAATTAATTTACAAAGTTCAAGATAAAGCAGTTTAAGAAAGGATGCTTTGCACGGATTATGTCGCTGAAAAATATTCAAAGAAAGCGACCTCGAAACAAAGACGGCGAAAGTAAAACTCGCAAATTTAATGTTAACTACACTCTTTTTGCACAAAATGGAAACATAGTATATCCAGTGTGCAAGAAATTTTTCATGCATATTACTCTAATGAAATCTACTCGGCTGAATAGTATAGCAAACAAAATAAATAAAAGAAGGAAAAGCAGTAAAGCAATATAGAGGTGGAAATCGCATCAGTCATAAATCAGCAGACAAGAAGAAAAGTGTTATACAATTCACAGGCTATCTGCATTGTACTGAAAGGCATTACAACCGACAAAAATCACAGCGGCTGTATCTGCACAGTGAATTAAGTGTAAAGAAACTAAGTGCGCTGTACAACAGATCTGTGGCTAATGACAACAAAGCGTCTACAGCTGCCCCGCTGATCGTGGGCGGCCAGCCCAGCCAAGCGACCACGCAGCTTCCCCCTCCAGAGCAGCAAGCAGCTCCTCGACCAATGAGAGCGAAGCTGCTGCTCAAGCCACTGCCAAGGCAGTCGCTTCTCCTTGGGAGAACCTCTCCGTGCCTGCTGATGATATGACCGAGTTTTCCGAGCTCTCGGCCTGGTTTGCCGACCTCATATCGCGATCCCTCCCCATATTAAAGCGCTGAAGGGATCAACTGACAAGCCCCCCAATTCCCCGCCCTCCAGAAGGTCAACATTATGCATGACACGGCCCGACTGCTCTTCCCTGACACCAGCTCGTAATGGCGGCGCTTAGAACCCGTAGATCTTTGCGAGTTGCGTTCTGGAACGCAAACGGAGTCCGGGAACAGCGGCCGGGCATCTTGGAGTTTGTAGATGATCACGGGATTGATATCCTAATGGTCTGCGAGACACATCTGCACGCTGGTATTCCATTCTATCTGCCAAGTTACGTCGCCCATCGGACGGATCGACCCGGCCGACAGGGCGGTGCTACGGCTATATATATTAAAAATCACCTTACCCACACTCCTATTACCATTCCTCCGCTTCAGCACTTAGAGGCGACCGCCATAAGGATCTCCTTGGGGGGGGGGTCGGAAATAGTGCTAGTAGCGGTTTATGACCCGCCGGACGGCCTCTTCTATGAAGCGGACCTGAAGGCACTCCTCAACCTCGACCACAGAGTTTGCATCGCAGGCAACTTCAACGCGAAGCATCCACACTGGAACAGCCGCACCCAGAACAGAAAGGGCCGCGGACTCTACCGCCTCATCAGCGGAGACCCGGCCCTCTTCGCGCACGGTCCGAGAGGTCCAACGTACTTCCCGCCACGCGGCAGGGCGGACGTCATTGATTTCATGGTCACCAAAAACATTCCATTCCATCTGGATCTCTCGGTTGTGAACGCGCTGGACTCCGACCACAACCCAGTTGTGGTCGACTCCGACGTTTCACTTACAGCTCTGGTCACACCAGACTGGACAGAAGAAGTCGACTGGGATGCTGCTGTGCAATCCCTCCAGAACTCTGTGGACGCTAATCCTCGAATAGACTCGATAGAGGCTCTCGAGGCGGCGGCCGCGCAGTTCTCAACCACAGTCCTAAATGCGGTCCGTGCTCACACACACCGCATTCCTTTCGAAATACCTCAACCGTCCGTTCTTCCTACACATTTACGACAGCTTATTAAAGCAAAAAATGCTGTCAGAAAGCTATGGCAGAGATTTCGCCATCCCAGGATAGGAGACATACACCAGAGGTTCAAATCCCTGGCCCGTCGTCTCCTGAGAGCACACCTTAGAGAGGCCTGGGAGCATACGTTAAGGCATGTTAACCTCCATGAGAGGAAACCTTGGCGAATAGTCCGTGGCCTGCGGAAAGACAGACTGGAATACCGGCATCCTATCCATGGCACCCGGGGCCATCTTGCCTTCGAGCCCCGGGATAAAGCAGATGCATTTGCAGACTACCTGGAAAACCAATTCCAGCCCAGAGAAGAGCCCCAGGACGAAGACCAAACTGAACTCGTCGAGCGGGCGGTAGAGGGCTTCCTAGAGGCCCCGCCCGCAAACGACGAGGAGTTTCACGTCCCTGTAGCTACCCCACAGGAAGTAGTCACCCAAATCCGTTCTTTAAAAACCAAAAAATCCCCTGGACAGGACCGTGTAACAGCGGAAATGCTCCAGCACCTTCCCCGAAAAGCCGTACTTCATTTGACCCGGATTTATAATGCATGCTTACATATGCGCCACTTTCCCGCTACGTGGAAGGAGGCCCGTGTGGTATGCGTTCTAAAGCCGGGGAAGAACCCGGTTTTCCCGGCCAGCTACCGCTCCATCAGCCTCCTGCCAGTCATCTCGAAAGCATTCGAGAGACTGCTCCTTGCCCGCCTCGGCCCTCACCTCGAGGAAAGAGGCCTCCTACCTGAGCATCAGTTTGGTTTTCGCCCTGGACACTCCACGACCGTGCAACTACTGCGTGTGGCCGAGAAGACACCACTCCAGACGAAATACAACAGTACCTTACAAACCTCCTTCCTTAAAAACCTCTCCCCTTCTAACACACAGCTATATATATGTTTACTCTTTCTCTCTTCCAATATGTTTCAGCACCAGCCCGTCGCAGAGCCCTAAAGCCCTCAGCTACAGCTGAGGCGGACCGGGGGAAGGGGCCTCCCATTGTGATCGACGCGGGCAGCGTACTTCGGGCAGCTGCAATATGGAGTCAATCACTTAGACGACCTTGGCAACTACATGGCAAACGAGATGACGAAGGCATATGAGCCCGGTACTGCTACTAGCGACGAACGACTGCGCAACCACTGACGGACGGAGAAATCTCCCGAAGTAACAGCGCAGAAGTGGAACTTATTCTAAACATATACTATAAGACTAAATTTAAGTGCATGTTAGATAACATTTTACTTAATAGGACAAGCAGGCACACCCTGCTGAAATAGAACATAATCATTAACGAATAAAACACCTACAAAGTAACGCATGATTATCCACTGGTATTGTTCAGGTTTCATGGACAATCCCAGTAAGTAGCATTAACGCGCTCGCATGCAATGCATGCCAGCTAAGTAGCTCTCACTTACTAACCGGGGTGCTATGCGGGACCCGACTAATGCATGTTTGCACGAAAGTACTCTATATATAACCGATTAACACGTGGAGGGGTTTTTTAGTGGATATACCGCACTCTGCGGGGAGCTCCACATATCCCCCAAGCCATTGCACTAAGGCTTGGGGTCGAATGCAGGAATGCATTTTTCCCCTCCACGGTAAAAAAAAAAAAAAAAAAAAAAAAAAAAAGAAGGCCTCCCTGGCTTTCCAGGAGAGGTCTAAAACGGTTGCGGTATTGCTGGACGTGGAAAAGGCCTTCGCCACTACGTGGCATGATAGGCTCATCTACAAACTCATAGAGCATGAAATTCCCTCTCCATACATTTCCTTGGTAGCTTCCTTTCTTCAGAATCGAAGCTTCCGAGTAAAGGTGGAGGGGGCACTTTCTACAGAGCGGCCCATTGGCGCGGGAGTGCCGGAAGGTAGCGTGCTGTCTCCGGCGCTCTTTGCAGCTTACATGGCCCACATCCCCACCCACCCCAGCACACACACACGTCAGTACGCGGACGATCTCATGATCTTCGCTGTGAACAGGAACACCAGATACAGCTTTCGGCAAATTCAAGCCCACCTCCATGCCATTGGCAGGTGGAGTGAGAGATGGCGAATGGCCATTAGCCCGGAGAAAAGCTCCGCGATTCTCCTGGACGAAGATGGCCAAGAAGAGACTGCGCAGACTCGCCGCTGCTAAGGCAGCACCCGTCGCCTCTTCCTCGGCAGCCGCCGAGGAGGCAGCTTCTCCGTTGCTACCGGTCCCGGCAAGCCCTGCTTCGCCGGCCGCCACCTCAGTCTCGCCGGAACTGCAGCCGCAGTTGCCGCCAACACCGCCGCCACCGACGACTCCACCCAGCTCTACGACGCCGCCCCGGTTCAGTGCCGTGGTACGGGGGGTCCCTAGGGACCTTACCACCCGGCATCTGCTCACCGCCGTGCAGTCGCGGTGGCCTTCATGCTTGAGGGCCACCCGCATTTACTGCGACCGGGGACCAACGCCGCTCGTCCGTCTGGAGATACAGGACCAGGCTGACCTGGAAGCTGCCTTCGCGTCAGGGTTGCCCTTATTAGGGCGACTTCTGGTCGTCGAGGCTAGCCGACAGGAACGCCATCGGCCCTGCCGACGCTGCTGTGCCTACGGCCGCAAAGCTCAATTCAGCTCTTCAACACCGATGTGCCACTAATGTGGTACCAACACCACCACCGCCGAGTGCACTGGGCACGATCTCCGCCGTCGCCGCCGGTTCTGTGCCACCTGTCGTGGCACAGGACACTTCACCGGGCAAGCCCAGTGCCCTCTCTACCCCAGGAGCAGACCACTACCACCACCCGCCCGGACTACAACACCGCCGACCATTATCGAAACCACACCACCTGCACACTCGTTAGACGCAGCGACACGGGACGCCATTCAGGATCTCCACGCGGAGATCTTGAACGTCGGCGCCCGTTTAGCTGCCCTTGAAGAGCTGTGCAGTGTCATCTCTGAAAAGGTACAGAACCTTCAAGCTGCCACCACCGCCGCCATCGCCACACTACAGTCCACCATCGCTGAGCTGACCAGCCGGACAGCTAGTGTTCAGCCACAGCCTCAGCAGGACTTCCAGCCGCAGCACCTCCACTCCGCCGAACGGCCCCACTCCAGGGGCCAATCACACAGCGGGGCTGTTACAAGACCCGGACCTGAGTCTTGGATTCTTCGTTCACGGCAGCTACGACTAGAGAAGAACCAACACTAGCTCAACTCAATCCCTCACCCTCTAATTCCTCTACTCCTCTCCCTGAATATTCCGCGGTGACAGTCTGGGCCTCGGTCAAGTCTGTCTCCCGGACCTCATTTCACCTTTCTGACTGCAACCTACAGTCAGTTAAATTATCACCTTGAATCCGCGGGTGCAATCATGCGGTACCGCCTCTCCTTTCTTCCTTCTAATACCGGTGGAGGGGTTTTTTAGTCGGTAGGCCCACGTGGGAGACCCCGACACTCCGGGCTTGCCCGGGTTAGTCCATAAGGTGGATTTTTCCCCTCCACTCGAAAATTAAAAAAAAAAAAAAAAAAAAAAAAAAAAAAAAAAAAGATTCTCCTGGCGAAAACCATTAGAAATCGGCTTCAGCAAAACTTTGTTTTACGGCACCGTAGAATCCCTTGGGTGAACACGGTGAAGTATCTCGGAGTGACGCTGGACCGACGGCTGACTTTCACTCCGCATGTCAGGGACAAGGTGAACCTAGGGCACGCTGTTCTCAGGCAGCTTTACCCTATGCTCAATTCACAGAGCATGCCCCTTACCCTAAAGCTTCGGCTGTACCGGGCGATCATTCCGCCTCTGGTTCTGTACGGCTGCGAAGTCTGGGGGACCGTAGCTAACTACGTGCTCCTTAGAGTCCAGACGCTGCAGAACCGGGCACTACGGATGATCTACCGTACCGGCTGGAGATTTCCCGCCCATATCCTTCATGAGCATTCCGGTATCCCGTACATTGTCGACCTCATCAGAACGAGGACCCGTTCATTGTACGACAAAATTCCAACCCACCCTAATCAACTGGTGAATTCTCTGGGAAATTATGATCCCAGAGAAGTACGTCGCCTGCCCTCTTTCCGCCTGCCGAGAGACGCCATTGGCCCTCTCGGTTAGCCACGCCCCCTCCCCTGAGATACATTAAATTGAACCTGAAAAGGGCAAAGCGACCTTAACCCGTAACCAAAATGGGGTAAAAATAATAAAGCGTGTCGTCCTCATAACGGGTGAACGCAAAATCCAAATTAGAACAATTAATTCTACTCCAGGCGGGAGAAAACTGCGCGGCCTCCTGATTGGCCCGCGCAAGCGCCCGTGGGCGTGTCCTCTCCCTACAAAGTTCCCCGTACCAAAAATTATCCTTCAGTAAGCACATACATCCGCTCCTCAACAACACAAAAACCAGTAGACATATCCACTGCTCATTTCGCAGGTAAAGCCGCGATGCGGCTAGGAACTGCGGCATCGACACACGACCGGGGCATGCCCCGATCGACCAGTTTTGCGTCTGGCGTCTGACCAAGAGGCTTTCATTCTTTACATGCATGTACACACCAAAATAAACATTTCTCTTGTCGGGAAATACACCCACGAGATGCAGCGCACCTGAGGCAATTAATTTACAAAGTTCAAGATAAAGCAGTTTAAGAAAGGATGCTTTGCACGGATTATGTCGCTGAAAAATATTCAAAGAAAGCGACCTCGAAACAAAGACGGCGAAAGTAAAACTCGCAAATTTAATGTTAACTACACTCTTTTTGCACAAAATGGAAACATAGTATATCCAGTGTGCAAGAAATTTTTCATGCATATTACTCTAATGAAATCTACTCGGCTGAATAGTATAGCAAACAAAATAAATAAAAGAAGGAAAAGCAGTAAAGCAATATAGAGGTGGAAATCGCATCAGTCATAAATCAGCAGACAAGAAGAAAAGTGTTATACAATTCACAGGCTATCTGCATTGTACTGAAAGGCATTACAACCGACAAAAATCACAGCGGCTGTATCTGCACAGTGAATTAAGTGTAAAGAAACTAAGTGCGCTGTACAACAGATCTGTGGCTAATGACAACAAAGCGTCTACAGCTGCCCCGCTGATCGTGGGCGGCCAGCCCAGCCAAGCGACCACGCAGCTTCCCCCTCCAGAGCAGCAAGCAGCTCCTCGACCAATGAGAGCGAAGCTGCTGCTCAAGCCACTGCCAAGGCAGTCGCTTCTCCTTGGGAGAACCTCTCCGTGCCTGCTGATGATATGACCGAGTTTTCCGAGCTCTCGGCCTGGTTTGCCGACCTCATATCGCGATCCCTCCCCATATTAAAGCGCTGAAGGGATCAACTGACAAGCCCCCCAATTCCCCGCCCTCCAGAAGGTCAACATTATGCATGACACGGCCCGACTGCTCTTCCCTGACACCAGCTCGTAATGGCGGCGCTTAGAACCCGTAGATCTTTGCGAGTTGCGTTCTGGAACGCAAACGGAGTCCGGGAACAGCGGCCGGGCATCTTGGAGTTTGTAGATGATCACGGGATTGATATCCTAATGGTCTGCGAGACACATCTGCACGCTGGTATTCCATTCTATCTGCCAAGTTACGTCGCCCATCGGACGGATCGACCCGGCCGACAGGGCGGTGCTACGGCTATATATATTAAAAATCACCTTACCCACACTCCTATTACCATTCCTCCGCTTCAGCACTTAGAGGCGACCGCCATAAGGATCTCCTTGGGGGGGGGTCGGAAATAGTGCTAGTAGCGGTTTATGACCCGCCGGACGGCCTCTTCTATGAAGCGGACCTGAAGGCACTCCTCAACCTCGACCACAGAGTTTGCATCGCAGGCAACTTCAACGCGAAGCATCCACACTGGAACAGCCGCACCCAGAACAGAAAGGGCCGCGGACTCTACCGCCTCATCAGCGGAGACCCGGCCCTCTTCGCGCACGGTCCGAGAGGTCCAACGTACTTCCCGCCACGCGGCAGGGCGGACGTCATTGATTTCATGGTCACCAAAAACATTCCATTCCATCTGGATCTCTCGGTTGTGAACGCGCTGGACTCCGACCACAACCCAGTTGTGGTCGACTCCGACGTTTCACTTACAGCTCTGGTCACACCAGACTGGACAGAAGAAGTCGACTGGGATGCTGCTGTGCAATCCCTCCAGAACTCTGTGGACGCTAATCCTCGAATAGACTCGATAGAGGCTCTCGAGGCGGCGGCCGCGCAGTTCTCAACCACAGTCCTAAATGCGGTCCGTGCTCACACACACCGCATTCCTTTCGAAATACCTCAACCGTCCGTTCTTCCTACACATTTACGACAGCTTATTAAAGCAAAAAATGCTGTCAGAAAGCTATGGCAGAGATTTCGCCATCCCAGGATAGGAGACATACACCAGAGGTTCAAATCCCTGGCCCGTCGTCTCCTGAGAGCACACCTTAGAGAGGCCTGGGAGCATACGTTAAGGCATGTTAACCTCCATGAGAGGAAACCTTGGCGAATAGTCCGTGGCCTGCGGAAAGACAGACTGGAATACCGGCATCCTATCCATGGCACCCGGGGCCATCTTGCCTTCGAGCCCCGGGATAAAGCAGATGCATTTGCAGACTACCTGGAAAACCAATTCCAGCCCAGAGAAGAGCCCCAGGACGAAGACCAAACTGAACTCGTCGAGCGGGCGGTAGAGGGCTTCCTAGAGGCCCCGCCCGCAAACGACGAGGAGTTTCACGTCCCTGTAGCTACCCCACAGGAAGTAGTCACCCAAATCCGTTCTTTAAAAACCAAAAAATCCCCTGGACAGGACCGTGTAACAGCGGAAATGCTCCAGCACCTTCCCCGAAAAGCCGTACTTCATTTGACCCGGATTTATAATGCATGCTTACATATGCGCCACTTTCCCGCTACGTGGAAGGAGGCCCGTGTGGTATGCGTTCTAAAGCCGGGGAAGAACCCGGTTTTCCCGGCCAGCTACCGCTCCATCAGCCTCCTGCCAGTCATCTCGAAAGCATTCGAGAGACTGCTCCTTGCCCGCCTCGGCCCTCACCTCGAGGAAAGAGGCCTCCTACCTGAGCATCAGTTTGGTTTTCGCCCTGGACACTCCACGACCGTGCAACTACTGCGTGTGGCCGAGAAGGCCTCCCTGGCTTTCCAGGAGAGGTCTAAAACGGTTGCGGTATTGCTGGACGTGGAAAAGGCCTTCGCCACTACGTGGCATGATAGGCTCATCTACAAACTCATAGAGCATGAAATTCCCTCTCCATACATTTCCTTGGTAGCTTCCTTTCTTCAGAATCGAAGCTTCCGAGTAAAGGTGGAGGGGGCACTTTCTACAGAGCGGCCCATTGGCGCGGGAGTGCCGGAAGGTAGCGTGCTGTCTCCGGCGCTCTTTGCAGCTTACATGGCCCACATCCCCACCCACCCCAGCACACACACACGTCAGTACGCGGACGATCTCATGATCTTCGCTGTGAACAGGAACACCAGATACAGCTTTCGGCAAATTCAAGCCCACCTCCATGCCATTGGCAGGTGGAGTGAGAGATGGCGAATGGCCATTAGCCCGGAGAAAAGCTCCGCGATTCTCCTGGACGAAGATGGCCAAGAAGAGACTGCGCAGACTCGCCGCTGCTAAGGCAGCACCCGTCGCCTCTTCCTCGGCAGCCGCCGAGGAGGCAGCTTCTCCGTTGCTACCGGTCCCGGCAAGCCCTGCTTCGCCGGCCGCCACCTCAGTCTCGCCGGAACTGCAGCCGCAGTTGCCGCCAACACCGCCGCCACCGACGACTCCACCCAGCTCTACGACGCCGCCCCGGTTCAGTGCCGTGGTACGGGGGGTCCCTAGGGACCTTACCACCCGGCATCTGCTCACCGCCGTGCAGTCGCGGTGGCCTTCATGCTTGAGGGCCACCCGCATTTACTGCGACCGGGGACCAACGCCGCTCGTCCGTCTGGAGATACAGGACCAGGCTGACCTGGAAGCTGCCTTCGCGTCAGGGTTGCCCTTATTAGGGCGACTTCTGGTCGTCGAGGCTAGCCGACAGGAACGCCATCGGCCCTGCCGACGCTGCTGTGCCTACGGCCGCAAAGCTCAATTCAGCTCTTCAACACCGATGTGCCACTAATGTGGTACCAACACCACCACCGCCGAGTGCACTGGGCACGATCTCCGCCGTCGCCGCCGGTTCTGTGCCACCTGTCGTGGCACAGGACACTTCACCGGGCAAGCCCAGTGCCCTCTCTACCCCAGGAGCAGACCACTACCACCACCCGCCCGGACTACAACACCGCCGACCATTATCGAAACCACACCACCTGCACACTCGTTAGACGCAGCGACACGGGACGCCATTCAGGATCTCCACGCGGAGATCTTGAACGTCGGCGCCCGTTTAGCTGCCCTTGAAGAGCTGTGCAGTGTCATCTCTGAAAAGGTACAGAACCTTCAAGCTGCCACCACCGCCGCCATCGCCACACTACAGTCCACCATCGCTGAGCTGACCAGCCGGACAGCTAGTGTTCAGCCACAGCCTCAGCAGGACTTCCAGCCGCAGCACCTCCACTCCGCCGAACGGCCCCACTCCAGGGGCCAATCACACAGCGGGGCTGTTACAAGACCCGGACCTGAGTCTTGGATTCTTCGTTCACGGCAGCTACGACTAGAGAAGAACCAACACTAGCTCAACTCAATCCCTCACCCTCTAATTCCTCTACTCCTCTCCCTGAATATTCCGCGGTGACAGTCTGGGCCTCGGTCAAGTCTGTCTCCCGGACCTCATTTCACCTTTCTGACTGCAACCTACAGTCAGTTAAATTATCACCTTGAATCCGCGGGTGCAATCATGCGGTACCGCCTCTCCTTTCTTCCTTCTAATACCGGTGGAGGGGTTTTTTAGTCGGTAGGCCCACGTGGGAGACCCCGACACTCCGGGCTTGCCCGGGTTAGTCCATAAGGTGGATTTTTCCCCTCCACTCAAAAATTAAAAAAAAAAAAAAAAAAAAAAAAAAAGATTCTCCTGGCGAAAACCATTAGAAATCGGCTTCAGCAAAACTTTGTTTTACGGCACCGTAGAATCCCTTGGGTGAACACGGTGAAGTATCTCGGAGTGACGCTGGACCGACGGCTGACTTTCACTCCGCATGTCAGGGACAAGGTGAACCTAGGGCACGCTGTTCTCAGGCAGCTTTACCCTATGCTCAATTCACAGAGCATGCCCCTTACCCTAAAGCTTCGGCTGTACCGGGCGATCATTCCGCCTCTGGTTCTGTACGGCTGCGAAGTCTGGGGGACCGTAGCTAACTACGTGCTCCTTAGAGTCCAGACGCTGCAGAACCGGGCACTACGGATGATCTACCGTACCGGCTGGAGATTTCCCGCCCATATCCTTCATGAGCATTCCGGTATCCCGTACATTGTCGACCTCATCAGAACGAGGACCCGTTCATTGTACGACAAAATTCCAACCCACCCTAATCAACTGGTGAATTCTCTGGGAAATTATGATCCCAGAGAAGTACGTCGCCTGCCCTCTTTCCGCCTGCCGAGAGACGCCATTGGCCCTCTCGGTTAGCCACGCCCCCTCCCCTGAGATACATTAAATTGAACCTGAAAAGGGCAAAGCGACCTTAACCCGTAACCAAAATGGGGTAAAAATAATAAAGCGTGTCGTCCTCATAACGGGTGAACGCAAAATCCAAATTAGAACAATTAATTCTACTCCAGGCGGGAGAAAACTGCGCGGCCTCCTGATTGGCCCGCGCAAGCGCCCGTGGGCGTGTCCTCTCCCTAAAAAGTTCCCCGTACCAAAAATTATCCTTCAGTAAGCACATACATCCGCTCCTCAACAACACAAAAACCAGTAGACATATCCACTGCTCATTTCGCAGGTAAAGCCGCGATGCGGCTAGGAACTGCGGCATCGACACACGACCGGGGCATGCCCCGATCGACCAGTTTTGCGTCTGGCGTCTGACCAAGAGGCTTTCATTCTTTACATGCATGTACACACCAAAATAAACATTTCTCTTGTCGGGAAATACACCCACGAGATGCAGCGCACCTGAGGCAATTAATTTACAAAGTTCAAGATAAAGCAGTTTAAGAAAGGATGCTTTGCACGGATTATGTCGCTGAAAAATATTCAAAGAAAGCGACCTCGAAACAAAGACGGCGAAAGTAAAACTCGCAAATTTAATGTTAACTACACTCTTTTTGCACAAAATGGAAACATAGTATATCCAGTGTGCAAGAAATTTTTCATGCATATTACTCTAATGAAATCTACTCGGCTGAATAGTATAGCAAACAAAATAAATAAAAGAAGGAAAAGCAGTAAAGCAATATAGAGGTGGAAATCGCATCAGTCATAAATCAGCAGACAAGAAGAAAAGTGTTATACAATTCACAGGCTATCTGCATTGTACTGAAAGGCATTACAACCGACAAAAATCACAGCGGCTGTATCTGCACAGTGAATTAAGTGTAAAGAAACTAAGTGCGCTGTACAACAGATCTGTGGCTAATGACAACAAAGCGTCTACAGCTGCCCCGCTGATCGTGGGCGGCCAGCCCAGCCAAGCGACCACGCAGCTTCCCCCTCCAGAGCAGCAAGCAGCTCCTCGACCAATGAGAGCGAAGCTGCTGCTCAAGCCACTGCCAAGGCAGTCGCTTCTCCTTGGGAGAACCTCTCCGTGCCTGCTGATGATATGACCGAGTTTTCCGAGCTCTCGGCCTGGTTTGCCGACCTCATATCGCGATCCCTCCCCATATTAAAGCGCTGAAGGGATCAACTGACAAGCCCCCCAATTCCCCGCCCTCCAGAAGGTCAACATTATGCATGACACGGCCCGACTGCTCTTCCCTGACACCAGCTCGTAATGGCGGCGCTTAGAACCCGTAGATCTTTGCGAGTTGCGTTCTGGAACGCAAACGGAGTCCGGGAACAGCGGCCGGGCATCTTGGAGTTTGTAGATGATCACGGGATTGATATCCTAATGGTCTGCGAGACACATCTGCACGCTGGTATTCCATTCTATCTGCCAAGTTACGTCGCCCATCGGACGGATCGACCCGGCCGACAGGGCGGTGCTACGGCTATATATATTAAAAATCACCTTACCCACACTCCTATTACCATTCCTCCGCTTCAGCACTTAGAGGCGACCGCCATAAGGATCTCCTTGGGGGGGGGGGTCGGAAATAGTGCTAGTAGCGGTTTATGACCCGCCGGACGGCCTCTTCTATGAAGCGGACCTGAAGGCACTCCTCAACCTCGACCACAGAGTTTGCATCGCAGGCAACTTCAACGCGAAGCATCCACACTGGAACAGCCGCACCCAGAACAGAAAGGGCCGCGGACTCTACCGCCTCATCAGCGGAGACCCGGCCCTCTTCGCGCACGGTCCGAGAGGTCCAACGTACTTCCCGCCACGCGGCAGGGCGGACGTCATTGATTTCATGGTCACCAAAAACATTCCATTCCATCTGGATCTCTCGGTTGTGAACGCGCTGGACTCCGACCACAACCCAGTTGTGGTCGACTCCGACGTTTCACTTACAGCTCTGGTCACACCAGACTGGACAGAAGAAGTCGACTGGGATGCTGCTGTGCAATCCCTCCAGAACTCTGTGGACGCTAATCCTCGAATAGACTCGATAGAGGCTCTCGAGGCGGCGGCCGCGCAGTTCTCAACCACAGTCCTAAATGCGGTCCGTGCTCACACACACCGCATTCCTTTCGAAATACCTCAACCGTCCGTTCTTCCTACACATTTACGACAGCTTATTAAAGCAAAAAATGCTGTCAGAAAGCTATGGCAGAGATTTCGCCATCCCAGGATAGGAGACATACACCAGAGGTTCAAATCCCTGGCCCGTCGTCTCCTGAGAGCACACCTTAGAGAGGCCTGGGAGCATACGTTAAGGCATGTTAACCTCCATGAGAGGAAACCTTGGCGAATAGTCCGTGGCCTGCGGAAAGACAGACTGGAATACCGGCATCCTATCCATGGCACCCGGGGCCATCTTGCCTTCGAGCCCCGGGATAAAGCAGATGCATTTGCAGACTACCTGGAAAACCAATTCCAGCCCAGAGAAGAGCCCCAGGACGAAGACCAAACTGAACTCGTCGAGCGGGCGGTAGAGGGCTTCCTAGAGGCCCCGCCCGCAAACGACGAGGAGTTTCACGTCCCTGTAGCTACCCCACAGGAAGTAGTCACCCAAATCCGTTCTTTAAAAACCAAAAAATCCCCTGGACAGGACCGTGTAACAGCGGAAATGCTCCAGCACCTTCCCCGAAAAGCCGTACTTCATTTGACCCGGATTTATAATGCATGCTTACATATGCGCCACTTTCCCGCTACGTGGAAGGAGGCCCGTGTGGTATGCGTTCTAAAGCCGGGGAAGAACCCGGTTTTCCCGGCCAGCTACCGCTCCATCAGCCTCCTGCCAGTCATCTCGAAAGCATTCGAGAGACTGCTCCTTGCCCGCCTCGGCCCTCACCTCGAGGAAAGAGGCCTCCTACCTGAGCATCAGTTTGGTTTTCGCCCTGGACACTCCACGACCGTGCAACTACTGCGTGTGGCCGAGAAGGCCTCCCTGGCTTTCCAGGAGAGGTCTAAAACGGTTGCGGTATTGCTGGACGTGGAAAAGGCCTTCGCCACTACGTGGCATGATAGGCTCATCTACAAACTCATAGAGCATGAAATTCCCTCTCCATACATTTCCTTGGTAGCTTCCTTTCTTCAGAATCGAAGCTTCCGAGTAAAGGTGGAGGGGGCACTTTCTACAGAGCGGCCCATTGGCGCGGGAGTGCCGGAAGGTAGCGTGCTGTCTCCGGCGCTCTTTGCAGCTTACATGGCCCACATCCCCACCCACCCCAGCACACACACACGTCAGTACGCGGACGATCTCATGATCTTCGCTGTGAACAGGAACACCAGATACAGCTTTCGGCAAATTCAAGCCCACCTCCATGCCATTGGCAGGTGGAGTGAGAGATGGCGAATGGCCATTAGCCCGGAGAAAAGCTCCGCGATTCTCCTGGACGAAGATGGCCAAGAAGAGACTGCGCAGACTCGCCGCTGCTAAGGCAGCACCCGTCGCCTCTTCCTCGGCAGCCGCCGAGGAGGCAGCTTCTCCGTTGCTACCGGTCCCGGCAAGCCCTGCTTCGCCGGCCGCCACCTCAGTCTCGCCGGAACTGCAGCCGCAGTTGCCGCCAACACCGCCGCCACCGACGACTCCACCCAGCTCTACGACGCCGCCCCGGTTCAGTGCCGTGGTACGGGGGGTCCCTAGGGACCTTACCACCCGGCATCTGCTCACCGCCGTGCAGTCGCGGTGGCCTTCATGCTTGAGGGCCACCCGCATTTACTGCGACCGGGGACCAACGCCGCTCGTCCGTCTGGAGATACAGGACCAGGCTGACCTGGAAGCTGCCTTCGCGTCAGGGTTGCCCTTATTAGGGCGACTTCTGGTCGTCGAGGCTAGCCGACAGGAACGCCATCGGCCCTGCCGACGCTGCTGTGCCTACGGCCGCAAAGCTCAATTCAGCTCTTCAACACCGATGTGCCACTAATGTGGTACCAACACCACCACCGCCGAGTGCACTGGGCACGATCTCCGCCGTCGCCGCCGGTTCTGTGCCACCTGTCGTGGCACAGGACACTTCACCGGGCAAGCCCAGTGCCCTCTCTACCCCAGGAGCAGACCACTACCACCACCCGCCCGGACTACAACACCGCCGACCATTATCGAAACCACACCACCTGCACACTCGTTAGACGCAGCGACACGGGACGCCATTCAGGATCTCCACGCGGAGATCTTGAACGTCGGCGCCCGTTTAGCTGCCCTTGAAGAGCTGTGCAGTGTCATCTCTGAAAAGGTACAGAACCTTCAAGCTGCCACCACCGCCGCCATCGCCACACTACAGTCCACCATCGCTGAGCTGACCAGCCGGACAGCTAGTGTTCAGCCACAGCCTCAGCAGGACTTCCAGCCGCAGCACCTCCACTCCGCCGAACGGCCCCACTCCAGGGGCCAATCACACAGCGGGGCTGTTACAAGACCCGGACCTGAGTCTTGGATTCTTCGTTCACGGCAGCTACGACTAGAGAAGAACCAACACTAGCTCAACTCAATCCCTCACCCTCTAATTCCTCTACTCCTCTCCCTGAATATTCCGCGGTGACAGTCTGGGCCTCGGTCAAGTCTGTCTCCCGGACCTCATTTCACCTTTCTGACTGCAACCTACAGTCAGTTAAATTATCACCTTGAATCCGCGGGTGCAATCATGCGGTACCGCCTCTCCTTTCTTCCTTCTAATACCGGTGGAGGGGTTTTTTAGTCGGTAGGCCCACGTGGGAGACCCCGACACTCCGGGCTTGCCCGGGTTAGTCCATAAGGTGGATTTTTCCCCTCCACTCGAAAATTAAAAAAAAAAAAAAAAAAAAAAAAAAAAAAAGATTCTCCTGGCGAAAACCATTAGAAATCGGCTTCAGCAAAACTTTGTTTTACGGCACCGTAGAATCCCTTGGGTGAACACGGTGAAGTATCTCGGAGTGACGCTGGACCGACGGCTGACTTTCACTCCGCATGTCAGGGACAAGGTGAACCTAGGGCACGCTGTTCTCAGGCAGCTTTACCCTATGCTCAATTCACAGAGCATGCCCCTTACCCTAAAGCTTCGGCTGTACCGGGCGATCATTCCGCCTCTGGTTCTGTACGGCTGCGAAGTCTGGGGGACCGTAGCTAACTACGTGCTCCTTAGAGTCCAGACGCTGCAGAACCGGGCACTACGGATGATCTACCGTACCGGCTGGAGATTTCCCGCCCATATCCTTCATGAGCATTCCGGTATCCCGTACATTGTCGACCTCATCAGAACGAGGACCCGTTCATTGTACGACAAAATTCCAACCCACCCTAATCAACTGGTGAATTCTCTGGGAAATTATGATCCCAGAGAAGTACGTCGCCTGCCCTCTTTCCGCCTGCCGAGAGACGCCATTGGCCCTCTCGGTTAGCCACGCCCCCTCCCCTGAGATACATTAAATTGAACCTGAAAAGGGCAAAGCGACCTTAACCCGTAACCAAAATGGGGTAAAAATAATAAAGCGTGTCGTCCTCATAACGGGTGAACGCAAAATCCAAATTAGAACAATTAATTCTACTCCAGGCGGGAGAAAACTGCGCGGCCTCCTGATTGGCCCGCGCAAGCGCCCGTGGGCGTGTCCTCTCCCTAAAAAGTTCCCCGTACCAAAAATTATCCTTCAGTAAGCACATACATCCGCTCCTCAACAACACAAAAACCAGTAGACATATCCACTGCTCATTTCGCAGGTAAAGCCGCGATGCGGCTAGGAACTGCGGCATCGACACACGACCGGGGCATGCCCCGATCGACCAGTTTTGCGTCTGGCGTCTGACCAAGAGGCTTTCATTCTTTACATGCATGTACACACCAAAATAAACATTTCTCTTGTCGGGAAATACACCCACGAGATGCAGCGCACCTGAGGCAATTAATTTACAAAGTTCAAGATAAAGCAGTTTAAGAAAGGATGCTTTGCACGGATTATGTCGCTGAAAAATATTCAAAGAAAGCGACCTCGAAACAAAGACGGCGAAAGTAAAACTCGCAAATTTAATGTTAACTACACTCTTTTTGCACAAAATGGAAACATAGTATATCCAGTGTGCAAGAAATTTTTCATGCATATTACTCTAATGAAATCTACTCGGCTGAATAGTATAGCAAACAAAATAAATAAAAGAAGGAAAAGCAGTAAAGCAATATAGAGGTGGAAATCGCATCAGTCATAAATCAGCAGACAAGAAGAAAAGTGTTATACAATTCACAGGCTATCTGCATTGTACTGAAAGGCATTACAACCGACAAAAATCACAGCGGCTGTATCTGCACAGTGAATTAAGTGTAAAGAAACTAAGTGCGCTGTACAACAGATCTGTGGCTAATGACAACAAAGCGTCTACAGCTGCCCCGCTGATCGTGGGCGGCCAGCCCAGCCAAGCGACCACGCAGCTTCCCCCTCCAGAGCAGCAAGCAGCTCCTCGACCAATGAGAGCGAAGCTGCTGCTCAAGCCACTGCCAAGGCAGTCGCTTCTCCTTGGGAGAACCTCTCCGTGCCTGCTGATGATATGACCGAGTTTTCCGAGCTCTCGGCCTGGTTTGCCGACCTCATATCGCGATCCCTCCCCATATTAAAGCGCTGAAGGGATCAACTGACAAGCCCCCCAATTCCCCGCCCTCCAGAAGGTCAACATTATGCATGACACGGCCCGACTGCTCTTCCCTGACACCAGCTCGTAATGGCGGCGCTTAGAACCCGTAGATCTTTGCGAGTTGCGTTCTGGAACGCAAACGGAGTCCGGGAACAGCGGCCGGGCATCTTGGAGTTTGTAGATGATCACGGGATTGATATCCTAATGGTCTGCGAGACACATCTGCACGCTGGTATTCCATTCTATCTGCCAAGTTACGTCGCCCATCGGACGGATCGACCCGGCCGACAGGGCGGTGCTACGGCTATATATATTAAAAATCACCTTACCCACACTCCTATTACCATTCCTCCGCTTCAGCACTTAGAGGCGACCGCCATAAGGATCTCCTTGGGGGGGGGGGGTCGGAAATAGTGCTAGTAGCGGTTTATGACCCGCCGGACGGCCTCTTCTATGAAGCGGACCTGAAGGCACTCCTCAACCTCGACCACAGAGTTTGCATCGCAGGCAACTTCAACGCGAAGCATCCACACTGGAACAGCCGCACCCAGAACAGAAAGGGCCGCGGACTCTACCGCCTCATCAGCGGAGACCCGGCCCTCTTCGCGCACGGTCCGAGAGGTCCAACGTACTTCCCGCCACGCGGCAGGGCGGACGTCATTGATTTCATGGTCACCAAAAACATTCCATTCCATCTGGATCTCTCGGTTGTGAACGCGCTGGACTCCGACCACAACCCAGTTGTGGTCGACTCCGACGTTTCACTTACAGCTCTGGTCACACCAGACTGGACAGAAGAAGTCGACTGGGATGCTGCTGTGCAATCCCTCCAGAACTCTGTGGACGCTAATCCTCGAATAGACTCGATAGAGGCTCTCGAGGCGGCGGCCGCGCAGTTCTCAACCACAGTCCTAAATGCGGTCCGTGCTCACACACACCGCATTCCTTTCGAAATACCTCAACCGTCCGTTCTTCCTACACATTTACGACAGCTTATTAAAGCAAAAAATGCTGTCAGAAAGCTATGGCAGAGATTTCGCCATCCCAGGATAGGAGACATACACCAGAGGTTCAAATCCCTGGCCCGTCGTCTCCTGAGAGCACACCTTAGAGAGGCCTGGGAGCATACGTTAAGGCATGTTAACCTCCATGAGAGGAAACCTTGGCGAATAGTCCGTGGCCTGCGGAAAGACAGACTGGAATACCGGCATCCTATCCATGGCACCCGGGGCCATCTTGCCTTCGAGCCCCGGGATAAAGCAGATGCATTTGCAGACTACCTGGAAAACCAATTCCAGCCCAGAGAAGAGCCCCAGGACGAAGACCAAACTGAACTCGTCGAGCGGGCGGTAGAGGGCTTCCTAGAGGCCCCGCCCGCAAACGACGAGGAGTTTCACGTCCCTGTAGCTACCCCACAGGAAGTAGTCACCCAAATCCGTTCTTTAAAAACCAAAAAATCCCCTGGACAGGACCGTGTAACAGCGGAAATGCTCCAGCACCTTCCCCGAAAAGCCGTACTTCATTTGACCCGGATTTATAATGCATGCTTACATATGCGCCACTTTCCCGCTACGTGGAAGGAGGCCCGTGTGGTATGCGTTCTAAAGCCGGGGAAGAACCCGGTTTTCCCGGCCAGCTACCGCTCCATCAGCCTCCTGCCAGTCATCTCGAAAGCATTCGAGAGACTGCTCCTTGCCCGCCTCGGCCCTCACCTCGAGGAAAGAGGCCTCCTACCTGAGCATCAGTTTGGTTTTCGCCCTGGACACTCCACGACCGTGCAACTACTGCGTGTGGCCGAGAAGGCCTCCCTGGCTTTCCAGGAGAGGTCTAAAACGGTTGCGGTATTGCTGGACGTGGAAAAGGCCTTCGCCACTACGTGGCATGATAGGCTCATCTACAAACTCATAGAGCATGAAATTCCCTCTCCATACATTTCCTTGGTAGCTTCCTTTCTTCAGAATCGAAGCTTCCGAGTAAAGGTGGAGGGGGCACTTTCTACAGAGCGGCCCATTGGCGCGGGAGTGCCGGAAGGTAGCGTGCTGTCTCCGGCGCTCTTTGCAGCTTACATGGCCCACATCCCCACCCACCCCAGCACACACACACGTCAGTACGCGGACGATCTCATGATCTTCGCTGTGAACAGGAACACCAGATACAGCTTTCGGCAAATTCAAGCCCACCTCCATGCCATTGGCAGGTGGAGTGAGAGATGGCGAATGGCCATTAGCCCGGAGAAAAGCTCCGCGATTCTCCTGGACGAAGATGGCCAAGAAGAGACTGCGCAGACTCGCCGCTGCTAAGGCAGCACCCGTCGCCTCTTCCTCGGCAGCCGCCGAGGAGGCAGCTTCTCCGTTGCTACCGGTCCCGGCAAGCCCTGCTTCGCCGGCCGCCACCTCAGTCTCGCCGGAACTGCAGCCGCAGTTGCCGCCAACACCGCCGCCACCGACGACTCCACCCAGCTCTACGACGCCGCCCCGGTTCAGTGCCGTGGTACGGGGGGTCCCTAGGGACCTTACCACCCGGCATCTGCTCACCGCCGTGCAGTCGCGGTGGCCTTCATGCTTGAGGGCCACCCGCATTTACTGCGACCGGGGACCAACGCCGCTCGTCCGTCTGGAGATACAGGACCAGGCTGACCTGGAAGCTGCCTTCGCGTCAGGGTTGCCCTTATTAGGGCGACTTCTGGTCGTCGAGGCTAGCCGACAGGAACGCCATCGGCCCTGCCGACGCTGCTGTGCCTACGGCCGCAAAGCTCAATTCAGCTCTTCAACACCGATGTGCCACTAATGTGGTACCAACACCACCACCGCCGAGTGCACTGGGCACGATCTCCGCCGTCGCCGCCGGTTCTGTGCCACCTGTCGTGGCACAGGACACTTCACCGGGCAAGCCCAGTGCCCTCTCTACCCCAGGAGCAGACCACTACCACCACCCGCCCGGACTACAACACCGCCGACCATTATCGAAACCACACCACCTGCACACTCGTTAGACGCAGCGACACGGGACGCCATTCAGGATCTCCACGCGGAGATCTTGAACGTCGGCGCCCGTTTAGCTGCCCTTGAAGAGCTGTGCAGTGTCATCTCTGAAAAGGTACAGAACCTTCAAGCTGCCACCACCGCCGCCATCGCCACACTACAGTCCACCATCGCTGAGCTGACCAGCCGGACAGCTAGTGTTCAGCCACAGCCTCAGCAGGACTTCCAGCCGCAGCACCTCCACTCCGCCGAACGGCCCCACTCCAGGGGCCAATCACACAGCGGGGCTGTTACAAGACCCGGACCTGAGTCTTGGATTCTTCGTTCACGGCAGCTACGACTAGAGAAGAACCAACACTAGCTCAACTCAATCCCTCACCCTCTAATTCCTCTACTCCTCTCCCTGAATATTCCGCGGTGACAGTCTGGGCCTCGGTCAAGTCTGTCTCCCGGACCTCATTTCACCTTTCTGACTGCAACCTACAGTCAGTTAAATTATCACCTTGAATCCGCGGGTGCAATCATGCGGTACCGCCTCTCCTTTCTTCCTTCTAATACCGGTGGAGGGGTTTTTTAGTCGGTAGGCCCACGTGGGAGACCCCGACACTCCGGGCTTGCCCGGGTTAGTCCATAAGGTGGATTTTTCCCCTCCACTCGAAAATTAAAAAAAAAAAAAAAAAAAAAAAAAAAAAAAAAGATTCTCCTGGCGAAAACCATTAGAAATCGGCTTCAGCAAAACTTTGTTTTACGGCACCGTAGAATCCCTTGGGTGAACACGGTGAAGTATCTCGGAGTGACGCTGGACCGACGGCTGACTTTCACTCCGCATGTCAGGGACAAGGTGAACCTAGGGCACGCTGTTCTCAGGCAGCTTTACCCTATGCTCAATTCACAGAGCATGCCCCTTACCCTAAAGCTTCGGCTGTACCGGGCGATCATTCCGCCTCTGGTTCTGTACGGCTGCGAAGTCTGGGGGACCGTAGCTAACTACGTGCTCCTTAGAGTCCAGACGCTGCAGAACCGGGCACTACGGATGATCTACCGTACCGGCTGGAGATTTCCCGCCCATATCCTTCATGAGCATTCCGGTATCCCGTACATTGTCGACCTCATCAGAACGAGGACCCGTTCATTGTACGACAAAATTCCAACCCACCCTAATCAACTGGTGAATTCTCTGGGAAATTATGATCCCAGAGAAGTACGTCGCCTGCCCTCTTTCCGCCTGCCGAGAGACGCCATTGGCCCTCTCGGTTAGCCACGCCCCCTCCCCTGAGATACATTAAATTGAACCTGAAAAGGGCAAAGCGACCTTAACCCGTAACCAAAATGGGGTAAAAATAATAAAGCGTGTCGTCCTCATAACGGGTGAACGCAAAATCCAAATTAGAACAATTAATTCTACTCCAGGCGGGAGAAAACTGCGCGGCCTCCTGATTGGCCCGCGCAAGCGCCCGTGGGCGTGTCCTCTCCCTAAAAAGTTCCCCGTACCAAAAATTATCCTTCAGTAAGCACATACATCCGCTCCTCAACAACACAAAAACCAGTAGACATATCCACTGCTCATTTCGCAGGTAAAGCCGCGATGCGGCTAGGAACTGCGGCATCGACACACGACCGGGGCATGCCCCGATCGACCAGTTTTGCGTCTGGCGTCTGACCAAGAGGCTTTCATTCTTTACATGCATGTACACACCAAAATAAACATTTCTCTTGTCGGGAAATACACCCACGAGATGCAGCGCACCTGAGGCAATTAATTTACAAAGTTCAAGATAAAGCAGTTTAAGAAAGGATGCTTTGCACGGATTATGTCGCTGAAAAATATTCAAAGAAAGCGACCTCGAAACAAAGACGGCGAAAGTAAAACTCGCAAATTTAATGTTAACTACACTCTTTTTGCACAAAATGGAAACATAGTATATCCAGTGTGCAAGAAATTTTTCATGCATATTACTCTAATGAAATCTACTCGGCTGAATAGTATAGCAAACAAAATAAATAAAAGAAGGAAAAGCAGTAAAGCAATATAGAGGTGGAAATCGCATCAGTCATAAATCAGCAGACAAGAAGAAAAGTGTTATACAATTCACAGGCTATCTGCATTGTACTGAAAGGCATTACAACCGACAAAAATCACAGCGGCTGTATCTGCACAGTGAATTAAGTGTAAAGAAACTAAGTGCGCTGTACAACAGATCTGTGGCTAATGACAACAAAGCGTCTACAGCTGCCCCGCTGATCGTGGGCGGCCAGCCCAGCCAAGCGACCACGCAGCTTCCCCCTCCAGAGCAGCAAGCAGCTCCTCGACCAATGAGAGCGAAGCTGCTGCTCAAGCCACTGCCAAGGCAGTCGCTTCTCCTTGGGAGAACCTCTCCGTGCCTGCTGATGATATGACCGAGTTTTCCGAGCTCTCGGCCTGGTTTGCCGACCTCATATCGCGATCCCTCCCCATATTAAAGCGCTGAAGGGATCAACTGACAAGCCCCCCAATTCCCCGCCCTCCAGAAGGTCAACATTATGCATGACACGGCCCGACTGCTCTTCCCTGACACCAGCTCGTAATGGCGGCGCTTAGAACCCGTAGATCTTTGCGAGTTGCGTTCTGGAACGCAAACGGAGTCCGGGAACAGCGGCCGGGCATCTTGGAGTTTGTAGATGATCACGGGATTGATATCCTAATGGTCTGCGAGACACATCTGCACGCTGGTATTCCATTCTATCTGCCAAGTTACGTCGCCCATCGGACGGATCGACCCGGCCGACAGGGCGGTGCTACGGCTATATATATTAAAAATCACCTTACCCACACTCCTATTACCATTCCTCCGCTTCAGCACTTAGAGGCGACCGCCATAAGGATCTCCTTGGGGGGGGGGTCGGAAATAGTGCTAGTAGCGGTTTATGACCCGCCGGACGGCCTCTTCTATGAAGCGGACCTGAAGGCACTCCTCAACCTCGACCACAGAGTTTGCATCGCAGGCAACTTCAACGCGAAGCATCCACACTGGAACAGCCGCACCCAGAACAGAAAGGGCCGCGGACTCTACCGCCTCATCAGCGGAGACCCGGCCCTCTTCGCGCACGGTCCGAGAGGTCCAACGTACTTCCCGCCACGCGGCAGGGCGGACGTCATTGATTTCATGGTCACCAAAAACATTCCATTCCATCTGGATCTCTCGGTTGTGAACGCGCTGGACTCCGACCACAACCCAGTTGTGGTCGACTCCGACGTTTCACTTACAGCTCTGGTCACACCAGACTGGACAGAAGAAGTCGACTGGGATGCTGCTGTGCAATCCCTCCAGAACTCTGTGGACGCTAATCCTCGAATAGACTCGATAGAGGCTCTCGAGGCGGCGGCCGCGCAGTTCTCAACCACAGTCCTAAATGCGGTCCGTGCTCACACACACCGCATTCCTTTCGAAATACCTCAACCGTCCGTTCTTCCTACACATTTACGACAGCTTATTAAAGCAAAAAATGCTGTCAGAAAGCTATGGCAGAGATTTCGCCATCCCAGGATAGGAGACATACACCAGAGGTTCAAATCCCTGGCCCGTCGTCTCCTGAGAGCACACCTTAGAGAGGCCTGGGAGCATACGTTAAGGCATGTTAACCTCCATGAGAGGAAACCTTGGCGAATAGTCCGTGGCCTGCGGAAAGACAGACTGGAATACCGGCATCCTATCCATGGCACCCGGGGCCATCTTGCCTTCGAGCCCCGGGATAAAGCAGATGCATTTGCAGACTACCTGGAAAACCAATTCCAGCCCAGAGAAGAGCCCCAGGACGAAGACCAAACTGAACTCGTCGAGCGGGCGGTAGAGGGCTTCCTAGAGGCCCCGCCCGCAAACGACGAGGAGTTTCACGTCCCTGTAGCTACCCCACAGGAAGTAGTCACCCAAATCCGTTCTTTAAAAACCAAAAAATCCCCTGGACAGGACCGTGTAACAGCGGAAATGCTCCAGCACCTTCCCCGAAAAGCCGTACTTCATTTGACCCGGATTTATAATGCATGCTTACATATGCGCCACTTTCCCGCTACGTGGAAGGAGGCCCGTGTGGTATGCGTTCTAAAGCCGGGGAAGAACCCGGTTTTCCCGGCCAGCTACCGCTCCATCAGCCTCCTGCCAGTCATCTCGAAAGCATTCGAGAGACTGCTCCTTGCCCGCCTCGGCCCTCACCTCGAGGAAAGAGGCCTCCTACCTGAGCATCAGTTTGGTTTTCGCCCTGGACACTCCACGACCGTGCAACTACTGCGTGTGGCCGAGAAGGCCTCCCTGGCTTTCCAGGAGAGGTCTAAAACGGTTGCGGTATTGCTGGACGTGGAAAAGGCCTTCGCCACTACGTGGCATGATAGGCTCATCTACAAACTCATAGAGCATGAAATTCCCTCTCCATACATTTCCTTGGTAGCTTCCTTTCTTCAGAATCGAAGCTTCCGAGTAAAGGTGGAGGGGGCACTTTCTACAGAGCGGCCCATTGGCGCGGGAGTGCCGGAAGGTAGCGTGCTGTCTCCGGCGCTCTTTGCAGCTTACATGGCCCACATCCCCACCCACCCCAGCACACACACACGTCAGTACGTGGACGATCTCATGATCTTCGCTGTGAACAGGAACACCAGATACAGCTTTCGGCAAATTCAAGCCCACCTCCATGCCATTGGCAGGTGGAGTGAGAGATGGCGAATGGCCATTAGCCCGGAGAAAAGCTCCGCGATTCTCCTGGACGAAGATGGCCAAGAAGAGACTGCGCAGACTCGCCGCTGCTAAGGCAGCACCCGTCGCCTCTTCCTCGGCAGCCGCCGAGGAGGCAGCTTCTCCGTTGCTACCGGTCCCGGCAAGCCCTGCTTCGCCGGCCGCCACCTCAGTCTCGCCGGAACTGCAGCCGCAGTTGCCGCCAACACCGCCGCCACCGACGACTCCACCCAGCTCTACGACGCCGCCCCGGTTCAGTGCCGTGGTACGGGGGGTCCCTAGGGACCTTACCACCCGGCATCTGCTCACCGCCGTGCAGTCGCGGTGGCCTTCATGCTTGAGGGCCACCCGCATTTACTGCGACCGGGGACCAACGCCGCTCGTCCGTCTGGAGATACAGGACCAGGCTGACCTGGAAGCTGCCTTCGCGTCAGGGTTGCCCTTATTAGGGCGACTTCTGGTCGTCGAGGCTAGCCGACAGGAACGCCATCGGCCCTGCCGACGCTGCTGTGCCTACGGCCGCAAAGCTCAATTCAGCTCTTCAACACCGATGTGCCACTAATGTGGTACCAACACCACCACCGCCGAGTGCACTGGGCACGATCTCCGCCGTCGCCGCCGGTTCTGTGCCACCTGTCGTGGCACAGGACACTTCACCGGGCAAGCCCAGTGCCCTCTCTACCCCAGGAGCAGACCACCACCACCACCCGCCCGGACTACAACACCGCCGACCATTATCGAAACCACACCACCTGCACACTCGTTAGACGCAGCGACACGGGACGCCATTCAGGATCTCCACGCGGAGATCTTGAACGTCGGCGCCCGTTTAGCTGCCCTTGAAGAGCTGTGCAGTGTCATCTCTGAAAAGGTACAGAACCTTCAAGCTGCCACCACCGCCGCCATCGCCACACTACAGTCCACCATCGCTGAGCTGACCAGCCGGACAGCTAGTGTTCAGCCACAGCCTCAGCAGGACTTCCAGCCGCAGCACCTCCACTCCGCCGAACGGCCCCACTCCAGGGGCCAATCACACAGCGGGGCTGTTACAAGACCCGGACCTGAGTCTTGGATTCTTCGTTCACGGCAGCTACGACTAGAGAAGAACCAACACTAGCTCAACTCAATCCCTCACCCTCTAATTCCTCTACTCCTCTCCCTGAATATTCCGCGGTGACAGTCTGGGCCTCGGTCAAGTCTGTCTCCCGGACCTCATTTCACCTTTCTGACTGCAACCTACAGTCAGTTAAATTATCACCTTGAATCCGCGGGTGCAATCATGCGGTACCGCCTCTCCTTTCTTCCTTCTAATACCGGTGGAGGGGTTTTTTAGTCGGTAGGCCCACGTGGGAGACCCCGACACTCCGGGCTTGCCCGGGTTAGTCCATAAGGTGGATTTTTCCCCTCCACTCGAAAATTAAAAAAAAAAAAAAAAAAAAAAAAAGATTCTCCTGGCGAAAACCATTAGAAATCGGCTTCAGCAAAACTTTGTTTTACGGCACCGTAGAATCCCTTGGGTGAACACGGTGAAGTATCTCGGAGTGACGCTGGACCGACGGCTGACTTTCACTCCGCATGTCAGGGACAAGGTGAACCTAGGGCACGCTGTTCTCAGGCAGCTTTACCCTATGCTCAATTCACAGAGCATGCCCCTTACCCTAAAGCTTCGGCTGTACCGGGCGATCATTCCGCCTCTGGTTCTGTACGGCTGCGAAGTCTGGGGGACCGTAGCTAACTACGTGCTCCTTAGAGTCCAGACGCTGCAGAACCGGGCACTACGGATGATCTACCGTACCGGCTGGAGATTTCCCGCCCATATCCTTCATGAGCATTCCGGTATCCCGTACATTGTCGACCTCATCAGAACGAGGACCCGTTCATTGTACGACAAAATTCCAACCCACCCTAATCAACTGGTGAATTCTCTGGGAAATTATGATCCCAGAGAAGTACGTCGCCTGCCCTCTTTCCGCCTGCCGAGAGACGCCATTGGCCCTCTCGGTTAGCCACGCCCCCTCCCCTGAGATACATTAAATTGAACCTGAAAAGGGCAAAGCGACCTTAACCCGTAACCAAAATGGGGTAAAAATAATAAAGCGTGTCGTCCTCATAACGGGTGAACGCAAAATCCAAATTAGAACAATTAATTCTACTCCAGGCGGGAGAAAACTGCGCGGCCTCCTGATTGGCCCGCGCAAGCGCCCGTGGGCGTGTCCTCTCCCTAAAAAGTTCCCCGTACCAAAAATTATCCTTCAGTAAGCACATACATCCGCTCCTCAACAACACAAAAACCAGTAGACATATCCACTGCTCATTTCGCAGGTAAAGCCGCGATGCGGCTAGGAACTGCGGCATCGACACACGACCGGGGCATGCCCCGATCGACCAGTTTTGCGTCTGGCGTCTGACCAAGAGGCTTTCATTCTTTACATGCATGTACACACCAAAATAAACATTTCTCTTGTCGGGAAATACACCCACGAGATG
The DNA here is from genome assembly GCA_030762935.1 of Hymenopus coronatus. Classification (NCBI taxonomy): domain Eukaryota; kingdom Metazoa; phylum Arthropoda; class Insecta; order Mantodea; family Hymenopodidae; genus Hymenopus; species Hymenopus coronatus. Next base: position 19,750,055 of record CM060900.1, read on the forward strand.
CAGCGCACCTGAGGCAATTAATTTACAAAGTTCAAGATAAAGCAGTTTAAGAAAGGATGCTTTGCACGGATTATGTCGCTGAAAAATATTCAAAGAAAGCGACCTCGAAACAAAGACGGCGAAAGTAAAACTCGCAAATTTAATGTTAACTACACTCTTTTTGCACAAAATGGAAACATAGTATATCCAGTGTGCAAGAAATTTTTCATGCATATTACTCTAATGAAATCTACTCGGCTGAATAGTATAGCAAACAAAATAAATAAAAGAAGGAAAAGCAGTAAAGCAATATAGAGGTGGAAATCGCATCAGTCATAAATCAGCAGACAAGAAGAAAAGTGTTATACAATTCACAGGCTATCTGCATTGTACTGAAAGGCATTACAACCGACAAAAATCACAGCGGCTGTATCTGCACAGTGAATTAAGTGTAAAGAAACTAAGTGCGCTGTACAACAGATCTGTGGCTAATGACAACAAAGCGTCTACAGCTGCCCCGCTGATCGTGGGCGGCCAGCCCAGCCAAGCGACCACGCAGCTTCCCCCTCCAGAGCAGCAAGCAGCTCCTCGACCAATGAGAGCGAAGCTGCTGCTCAAGCCACTGCCAAGGCAGTCGCTTCTCCTTGGGAGAACCTCTCCGTGCCTGCTGATGATATGACCGAGTTTTCCGAGCTCTCGGCCTGGTTTGCCGACCTCATATCGCGATCCCTCCCCATATTAAAGCGCTGAAGGGATCAACTGACAAGCCCCCCAATTCCCCGCCCTCCAGAAGGTCAACATTATGCATGACACGGCCCGACTGCTCTTCCCTGACACCAGCTCGTAATGGCGGCGCTTAGAACCCGTAGATCTTTGCGAGTTGCGTTCTGGAACGCAAACGGAGTCCGGGAACAGCGGCCGGGCATCTTGGAGTTTGTAGATGATCACGGGATTGATATCCTAATGGTCTGCGAGACACATCTGCACGCTGGTATTCCATTCTATCTGCCAAGTTACGTCGCCCATCGGACGGATCGACCCGGCCGACAGGGCGGTGCTACGGCTATATATATTAAAAATCACCTTACCCACACTCCTATTACCATTCCTCCGCTTCAGCACTTAGAGGCGACCGCCATAAGGATCTCCTTGGGGGGGGGGTCGGAAATAGTGCTAGTAGCGGTTTATGACCCGCCGGACGGCCTCTTCTATGAAGCGGACCTGAAGGCACTCCTCAACCTCGACCACAGAGTTTGCATCGCAGGCAACTTCAACGCGAAGCATCCACACTGGAACAGCCGCACCCAGAACAGAAAGGGCCGCGGACTCTACCGCCTCATCAGCGGAGACCCGGCCCTCTTCGCGCACGGTCCGAGAGGTCCAACGTACTTCCCGCCACGCGGCAGGGCGGACGTCATTGATTTCATGGTCACCAAAAACATTCCATTCCATCTGGATCTCTCGGTTGTGAACGCGCTGGACTCCGACCACAACCCAGTTGTGGTCGACTCCGACGTTTCACTTACAGCTCTGGTCACACCAGACTGGACAGAAGAAGTCGACTGGGATGCTGCTGTGCAATCCCTCCAGAACTCTGTGGACGCTAATCCTCGAATAGACTCGATAGAGGCTCTCGAGGCGGCGGCCGCGCAGTTCTCAACCACAGTCCTAAATGCGGTCCGTGCTCACACACACCGCATTCCTTTCGAAATACCTCAACCGTCCGTTCTTCCTACACATTTACGACAGCTTATTAAAGCAAAAAATGCTGTCAGAAAGCTATGGCAGAGATTTCGCCATCCCAGGATAGGAGACATACACCAGAGGTTCAAATCCCTGGCCCGTCGTCTCCTGAGAGCACACCTTAGAGAGGCCTGGGAGCATACGTTAAGGCATGTTAACCTCCATGAGAGGAAACCTTGGCGAATAGTCCGTGGCCTGCGGAAAGACAGACTGGAATACCGGCATCCTATCCATGGCACCCGGGGCCATCTTGCCTTCGAGCCCCGGGATAAAGCAGATGCATTTGCAGACTACCTGGAAAACCAATTCCAGCCCAGAGAAGAGCCCCAGGACGAAGACCAAACTGAACTCGTCGAGCGGGCGGTAGAGGGCTTCCTAGAGGCCCCGCCCGCAAACGACGAGGAGTTTCACGTCCCTGTAGCTACCCCACAGGAAGTAGTCACCCAAATCCGTTCTTTAAAAACCAAAAAATCCCCTGGACAGGACCGTGTAACAGCGGAAATGCTCCAGCACCTTCCCCGAAAAGCCGTACTTCATTTGACCCGGATTTATAATGCATGCTTACATATGCGCCACTTTCCCGCTACGTGGAAGGAGGCCCGTGTGGTATGCGTTCTAAAGCCGGGGAAGAACCCGGTTTTCCCGGCCAGCTACCGCTCCATCAGCCTCCTGCCAGTCATCTCGAAAGCATTCGAGAGACTGCTCCTTGCCCGCCTCGGCCCTCACCTCGAGGAAAGAGGCCTCCTACCTGAGCATCAGTTTGGTTTTCGCCCTGGACACTCCACGACCGTGCAACTACTGCGTGTGGCCGAGAAGGCCTCCCTGGCTTTCCAGGAGAGGTCTAAAACGGTTGCGGTATTGCTGGACGTGGAAAAGGCCTTCGCCACTACGTGGCATGATAGGCTCATCTACAAACTCATAGAGCATGAAATTCCCTCTCCATACATTTCCTTGGTAGCTTCCTTTCTTCAGAATCGAAGCTTCCGAGTAAAGGTGGAGGGGGCACTTTCTACAGAGCGGCCCATTGGCGCGGGAGTGCCGGAAGGTAGCGTGCTGTCTCCGGCGCTCTTTGCAGCTTACATGGCCCACATCCCCACCCACCCCAGCACACACACACGTCAGTACGCGGACGATCTCATGATCTTCGCTGTGAACAGGAACACCAGATACAGCTTTCGGCAAATTCAAGCCCACCTCCATGCCATTGGCAGGTGGAGTGAGAGATGGCGAATGGCCATTAGCCCGGAGAAAAGCTCCGCGATTCTCCTGGACGAAGATGGCCAAGAAGAGACTGCGCAGACTCGCCGCTGCTAAGGCAGCACCCGTCGCCTCTTCCTCGGCAGCCGCCGAGGAGGCAGCTTCTCCGTTGCTACCGGTCCCGGCAAGCCCTGCTTCGCCGGCCGCCACCTCAGTCTCGCCGGAACTGCAGCCGCAGTTGCCGCCAACACCGCCGCCACCGACGACTCCACCCAGCTCTACGACGCCGCCCCGGTTCAGTGCCGTGGTACGGGGGGTCCCTAGGGACCTTACCACCCGGCATCTGCTCACCGCCGTGCAGTCGCGGTGGCCTTCATGCTTGAGGGCCACCCGCATTTACTGCGACCGGGGACCAACGCCGCTCGTCCGTCTGGAGATACAGGACCAGGCTGACCTGGAAGCTGCCTTCGCGTCAGGGTTGCCCTTATTAGGGCGACTTCTGGTCGTCGAGGCTAGCCGACAGGAACGCCATCGGCCCTGCCGACGCTGCTGTGCCTACGGCCGCAAAGCTCAATTCAGCTCTTCAACACCGATGTGCCACTAATGTGGTACCAACACCACCACCGCCGAGTGCACTGGGCACGATCTCCGCCGTCGCCGCCGGTTCTGTGCCACCTGTCGTGGCACAGGACACTTCACCGGGCAAGCCCAGTGCCCTCTCTACCCCAGGAGCAGACCACTACCACCACCCGCCCGGACTACAACACCGCCGACCATTATCGAAACCACACCACCTGCACACTCGTTAGACGCAGCGACACGGGACGCCATTCAGGATCTCCACGCGGAGATCTTGAACGTCGGCGCCCGTTTAGCTGCCCTTGAAGAGCTGTGCAGTGTCATCTCTGAAAAGGTACAGAACCTTCAAGCTGCCACCACCGCCGCCATCGCCACACTACAGTCCACCATCGCTGAGCTGACCAGCCGGACAGCTAGTGTTCAGCCACAGCCTCAGCAGGACTTCCAGCCGCAGCACCTCCACTCCGCCGAACGGCCCCACTCCAGGGGCCAATCACACAGCGGGGCTGTTACAAGACCCGGACCTGAGTCTTGGATTCTTCGTTCACGGCAGCTACGACTAGAGAAGAACCAACACTAGCTCAACTCAATCCCTCACCCTCTAATTCCTCTACTCCTCTCCCTGAATATTCCGCGGTGACAGTCTGGGCCTCGGTCAAGTCTGTCTCCCGGACCTCATTTCACCTTTCTGACTGCAACCTACAGTCAGTTAAATTATCACCTTGAATCCGCGGGTGCAATCATGCGGTACCGCCTCTCCTTTCTTCCTTCTAATACCGGTGGAGGGGTTTTTTAGTCGGTAGGCCCACGTGGGAGACCCCGACACTCCGGGCTTGCCCGGGTTAGTCCATAAGGTGGATTTTTCCCCTCCACTCGAAAATTAAAAAAAAAAAAAAAAAAAAAAAAAAAAAAAAAGATTCTCCTGGCGAAAACCATTAGAAATCGGCTTCAGCAAAACTTTGTTTTACGGCACCGTAGAATCCCTTGGGTGAACACGGTGAAGTATCTCGGAGTGACGCTGGACCGACGGCTGACTTTCACTCCGCATGTCAGGGACAAGGTGAACCTAGGGCACGCTGTTCTCAGGCAGCTTTACCCTATGCTCAATTCACAGAGCATGCCCCTTACCCTAAAGCTTCGGCTGTACCGGGCGATCATTCCGCCTCTGGTTCTGTACGGCTGCGAAGTCTGGGGGACCGTAGCTAACTACGTGCTCCTTAGAGTCCAGACGCTGCAGAACCGGGCACTACGGATGATCTACCGTACCGGCTGGAGATTTCCCGCCCATATCCTTCATGAGCATTCCGGTATCCCGTACATTGTCGACCTCATCAGAACGAGGACCCGTTCATTGTACGACAAAATTCCAACCCACCCTAATCAACTGGTGAATTCTCTGGGAAATTATGATCCCAGAGAAGTACGTCGCCTGCCCTCTTTCCGCCTGCCGAGAGACGCCATTGGCCCTCTCGGTTAGCCACGCCCCCTCCCCTGAGATACATTAAATTGAACCTGAAAAGGGCAAAGCGACCTTAACCCGTAACCAAAATGGGGTAAAAATAATAAAGCGTGTCGTCCTCATAACGGGTGAACGCAAAATCCAAATTAGAACAATTAATTCTACTCCAGGCGGGAGAAAACTGCGCGGCCTCCTGATTGGCCCGCGCAAGCGCCCGTGGGCGTGTCCTCTCCCTACAAAGTTCCCCGTACCAAAAATTATCCTTCAGTAAGCACATACATCCGCTCCTCAACAACACAAAAACCAGTAGACATATCCACTGCTCATTTCGCAGGTAAAGCCGCGATGCGGCTAGGAACTGCGGCATCGACACACGACCGGGGCATGCCCCGATCGACCAGTTTTGCGTCTGGCGTCTGACCAAGAGGCTTTCATTCTTTACATGCATGTACACACCAAAATAAACATTTCTCTTGTCGGGAAATACACCCACGAGATGCAGCGCACCTGAGGCAATTAATTTACAAAGTTCAAGATAAAGCAGTTTAAGAAAGGATGCTTTGCACGGATTATGTCGCTGAAAAATATTCAAAGAAAGCGACCTCGAAACAAAGACGGCGAAAGTAAAACTCGCAAATTTAATGTTAACTACACTCTTTTTGCACAAAATGGAAACATAGTATATCCAGTGTGCAAGAAATTTTTCATGCATATTACTCTAATGAAATCTACTCGGCTGAATAGTATAGCAAACAAAATAAATAAAAGAAGGAAAAGCAGTAAAGCAATATAGAGGTGGAAATCGCATCAGTCATAAATCAGCAGACAAGAAGAAAAGTGTTATACAATTCACAGGCTATCTGCATTGTACTGAAAGGCATTACAACCGACAAAAATCACAGCGGCTGTATCTGCACAGTGAATTAAGTGTAAAGAAACTAAGTGCGCTGTACAACAGATCTGTGGCTAATGACAACAAAGCGTCTACAGCTGCCCCGCTGATCGTGGGCGGCCAGCCCAGCCAAGCGACCACGCAGCTTCCCCCTCCAGAGCAGCAAGCAGCTCCTCGACCAATGAGAGCGAAGCTGCTGCTCAAGCCACTGCCAAGGCAGTCGCTTCTCCTTGGGAGAACCTCTCCGTGCCTGCTGATGATATGACCGAGTTTTCCGAGCTCTCGGCCTGGTTTGCCGACCTCATATCGCGATCCCTCCCCATATTAAAGCGCTGAAGGGATCAACTGACAAGCCCCCCAATTCCCCGCCCTCCAGAAGGTCAACATTATGCATGACACGGCCCGACTGCTCTTCCCTGACACCAGCTCGTAATGGCGGCGCTTAGAACCCGTAGATCTTTGCGAGTTGCGTTCTGGAACGCAAACGGAGTCCGGGAACAGCGGCCGGGCATCTTGGAGTTTGTAGATGATCACGGGATTGATATCCTAATGGTCTGCGAGACACATCTGCACGCTGGTATTCCATTCTATCTGCCAAGTTACGTCGCCCATCGGACGGATCGACCCGGCCGACAGGGCGGTGCTACGGCTATATATATTAAAAATCACCTTACCCACACTCCTATTACCATTCCTCCGCTTCAGCACTTAGAGGCGACCGCCATAAGGATCTCCTTGGGGGGGGGGTCGGAAATAGTGCTAGTAGCGGTTTATGACCCGCCGGACGGCCTCTTCTATGAAGCGGACCTGAAGGCACTCCTCAACCTCGACCACAGAGTTTGCATCGCAGGCAACTTCAACGCGAAGCATCCACACTGGAACAGCCGCACCCAGAACAGAAAGGGCCGCGGACTCTACCGCCTCATCAGCGGAGACCCGGCCCTCTTCGCGCACGGTCCGAGAGGTCCAACGTACTTCCCGCCACGCGGCAGGGCGGACGTCATTGATTTCATGGTCACCAAAAACATTCCATTCCATCTGGATCTCTCGGTTGTGAACGCGCTGGACTCCGACCACAACCCAGTTGTGGTCGACTCCGACGTTTCACTTACAGCTCTGGTCACACCAGACTGGACAGAAGAAGTCGACTGGGATGCTGCTGTGCAATCCCTCCAGAACTCTGTGGACGCTAATCCTCGAATAGACTCGATAGAGGCTCTCGAGGCGGCGGCCGCGCAGTTCTCAACCACAGTCCTAAATGCGGTCCGTGCTCACACACACCGCATTCCTTTCGAAATACCTCAACCGTCCGTTCTTCCTACACATTTACGACAGCTTATTAAAGCAAAAAATGCTGTCAGAAAGCTATGGCAGAGATTTCGCCATCCCAGGATAGGAGACATACACCAGAGGTTCAAATCCCTGGCCCGTCGTCTCCTGAGAGCACACCTTAGAGAGGCCTGGGAGCATACGTTAAGGCATGTTAACCTCCATGAGAGGAAACCTTGGCGAATAGTCCGTGGCCTGCGGAAAGACAGACTGGAATACCGGCATCCTATCCATGGCACCCGGGGCCATCTTGCCTTCGAGCCCCGGGATAAAGCAGATGCATTTGCAGACTACCTGGAAAACCAATTCCAGCCCAGAGAAGAGCCCCAGGACGAAGACCAAACTGAACTCGTCGAGCGGGCGGTAGAGGGCTTCCTAGAGGCCCCGCCCGCAAACGACGAGGAGTTTCACGTCCCTGTAGCTACCCCACAGGAAGTAGTCACCCAAATCCGTTCTTTAAAAACCAAAAAATCCCCTGGACAGGACCGTGTAACAGCGGAAATGCTCCAGCACCTTCCCCGAAAAGCCGTACTTCATTTGACCCGGATTTATAATGCATGCTTACATATGCGCCACTTTCCCGCTACGTGGAAGGAGGCCCGTGTGGTATGCGTTCTAAAGCCGGGGAAGAACCCGGTTTTCCCGGCCAGCTACCGCTCCATCAGCCTCCTGCCAGTCATCTCGAAAGCATTCGAGAGACTGCTCCTTGCCCGCCTCGGCCCTCACCTCGAGGAAAGAGGCCTCCTACCTGAGCATCAGTTTGGTTTTCGCCCTGGACACTCCACGACCGTGCAACTACTGCGTGTGGCCGAGAAGGCCTCCCTGGCTTTCCAGGAGAGGTCTAAAACGGTTGCGGTATTGCTGGACGTGGAAAAGGCCTTCGCCACTACGTGGCATGATAGGCTCATCTACAAACTCATAGAGCATGAAATTCCCTCTCCATACATTTCCTTGGTAGCTTCCTTTCTTCAGAATCGAAGCTTCCGAGTAAAGGTGGAGGGGGCACTTTCTACAGAGCGGCCCATTGGCGCGGGAGTGCCGGAAGGTAGCGTGCTGTCTCCGGCGCTCTTTGCAGCTTACATGGCCCACATCCCCACCCACCCCAGCACACACACACGTCAGTACGCGGACGATCTCATGATCTTCGCTGTGAACAGGAACACCAGATACAGCTTTCGGCAAATTCAAGCCCACCTCCATGCCATTGGCAGGTGGAGTGAGAGATGGCGAATGGCCATTAGCCCGGAGAAAAGCTCCGCGATTCTCCTGGACGAAGATGGCCAAGAAGAGACTGCGCAGACTCGCCGCTGCTAAGGCAGCACCCGTCGCCTCTTCCTCGGCAGCCGCCGAGGAGGCAGCTTCTCCGTTGCTACCGGTCCCGGCAAGCCCTGCTTCGCCGGCCGCCACCTCAGTCTCGCCGGAACTGCAGCCGCAGTTGCCGCCAACACCGCCGCCACCGACGACTCCACCCAGCTCTACGACGCCGCCCCGGTTCAGTGCCGTGGTACGGGGGGTCCCTAGGGACCTTACCACCCGGCATCTGCTCACCGCCGTGCAGTCGCGGTGGCCTTCATGCTTGAGGGCCACCCGCATTTACTGCGACCGGGGACCAACGCCGCTCGTCCGTCTGGAGATACAGGACCAGGCTGACCTGGAAGCTGCCTTCGCGTCAGGGTTGCCCTTATTAGGGCGACTTCTGGTCGTCGAGGCTAGCCGACAGGAACGCCATCGGCCCTGCCGACGCTGCTGTGCCTACGGCCGCAAAGCTCAATTCAGCTCTTCAACACCGATGTGCCACTAATGTGGTACCAACACCACCACCGCCGAGTGCACTGGGCACGATCTCCGCCGTCGCCGCCGGTTCTGTGCCACCTGTCGTGGCACAGGACACTTCACCGGGCAAGCCCAGTGCCCTCTCTACCCCAGGAGCAGACCACTACCACCACCCGCCCGGACTACAACACCGCCGACCATTATCGAAACCACACCACCTGCACACTCGTTAGACGCAGCGACACGGGACGCCATTCAGGATCTCCACGCGGAGATCTTGAACGTCGGCGCCCGTTTAGCTGCCCTTGAAGAGCTGTGCAGTGTCATCTCTGAAAAGGTACAGAACCTTCAAGCTGCCACCACCGCCGCCATCGCCACACTACAGTCCACCATCGCTGAGCTGACCAGCCGGACAGCTAGTGTTCAGCCACAGCCTCAGCAGGACTTCCAGCCGCAGCACCTCCACTCCGCCGAACGGCCCCACTCCAGGGGCCAATCACACAGCGGGGCTGTTACAAGACCCGGACCTGAGTCTTGGATTCTTCGTTCACGGCAGCTACGACTAGAGAAGAACCAACACTAGCTCAACTCAATCCCTCACCCTCTAATTCCTCTACTCCTCTCCCTGAATATTCCGCGGTGACAGTCTGGGCCTCGGTCAAGTCTGTCTCCCGGACCTCATTTCACCTTTCTGACTGCAACCTACAGTCAGTTAAATTATCACCTTGAATCCGCGGGTGCAATCATGCGGTACCGCCTCTCCTTTCTTCCTTCTAATACCGGTGGAGGGGTTTTTTAGTCGGTAGGCCCACGTGGGAGACCCCGACACTCCGGGCTTGCCCGGGTTAGTCCATAAGGTGGATTTTTCCCCTCCACTCGAAAATTAAAAAAAAAAAAAAAAAAAAAAAAAGATTCTCCTGGCGAAAACCATTAGAAATCGGCTTCAGCAAAACTTTGTTTTACGGCACCGTAGAATCCCTTGGGTGAACACGGTGAAGTATCTCGGAGTGACGCTGGACCGACGGCTGACTTTCACTCCGCATGTCAGGGACAAGGTGAACCTAGGGCACGCTGTTCTCAGGCAGCTTTACCCTATGCTCAATTCACAGAGCATGCCCCTTACCCTAAAGCTTCGGCTGTACCGGGCGATCATTCCGCCTCTGGTTCTGTACGGCTGCGAAGTCTGGGGGACCGTAGCTAACTACGTGCTCCTTAGAGTCCAGACGCTGCAGAACCGGGCACTACGGATGATCTACCGTACCGGCTGGAGATTTCCCGCCCATATCCTTCATGAGCATTCCGGTATCCCGTACATTGTCGACCTCATCAGAACGAGGACCCGTTCATTGTACGACAAAATTCCAACCCACCCTAATCAACTGGTGAATTCTCTGGGAAATTATGATCCCAGAGAAGTACGTCGCCTGCCCTCTTTCCGCCTGCCGAGAGACGCCATTGGCCCTCTCGGTTAGCCACGCCCCCTCCCCTGAGATACATTAAATTGAACCTGAAAAGGGCAAAGCGACCTTAACCCGTAACCAAAATGGGGTAAAAATAATAAAGCGTGTCGTCCTCATAACGGGTGAACGCAAAATCCAAATTAGAACAATTAATTCTACTCCAGGCGGGAGAAAACTGCGCGGCCTCCTGATTGGCCCGCGCAAGCGCCCGTGGGCGTGTCCTCTCCCTAAAAAGTTCCCCGTACCAAAAATTATCCTTCAGTAAGCACATACATCCGCTCCTCAACAACACAAAAACCAGTAGACATATCCACTGCTCATTTCGCAGGTAAAGCCGCGATGCGGCTAGGAACTGCGGCATCGACACACGACCGGGGCATGCCCCGATCGACCAGTTTTGCGTCTGGCGTCTGACCAAGAGGCTTTCATTCTTTACATGCATGTACACACCAAAATAAACATTTCTCTTGTCGGGAAATACACCCACGAGATGCAGCGCACCTGAGGCAATTAATTTACAAAGTTCAAGATAAAGCAGTTTAAGAAAGGATGCTTTGCACGGATTATGTCGCTGAAAAATATTCAAAGAAAGCGACCTCGAAACAAAGACGGCGAAAGTAAAACTCGCAAATTTAATGTTAACTACACTCTTTTTGCACAAAATGGAAACATAGTATATCCAGTGTGCAAGAAATTTTTCATGCATATTACTCTAATGAAATCTACTCGGCTGAATAGTATAGCAAACAAAATAAATAAAAGAAGGAAAAGCAGTAAAGCAATATAGAGGTGGAAATCGCATCAGTCATAAATCAGCAGACAAGAAGAAAAGTGTTATACAATTCACAGGCTATCTGCATTGTACTGAAAGGCATTACAACCGACAAAAATCACAGCGGCTGTATCTGCACAGTGAATTAAGTGTAAAGAAACTAAGTGCGCTGTACAACAGATCTGTGGCTAATGACAACAAAGCGTCTACAGCTGCCCCGCTGATCGTGGGCGGCCAGCCCAGCCAAGCGACCACGCAGCTTCCCCCTCCAGAGCAGCAAGCAGCTCCTCGACCAATGAGAGCGAAGCTGCTGCTCAAGCCACTGCCAAGGCAGTCGCTTCTCCTTGGGAGAACCTCTCCGTGCCTGCTGATGATATGACCGAGTTTTCCGAGCTCTCGGCCTGGTTTGCCGACCTCATATCGCGATCCCTCCCCATATTAAAGCGCTGAAGGGATCAACTGACAAGCCCCCCAATTCCCCGCCCTCCAGAAGGTCAACATTATGCATGACACGGCCCGACTGCTCTTCCCTGACACCAGCTCGTAATGGCGGCGCTTAGAACCCGTAGATCTTTGCGAGTTGCGTTCTGGAACGCAAACGGAGTCCGGGAACAGCGGCCGGGCATCTTGGAGTTTGTAGATGATCACGGGATTGATATCCTAATGGTCTGCGAGACACATCTGCACGCTGGTATTCCATTCTATCTGCCAAGTTACGTCGCCCATCGGACGGATCGACCCGGCCGACAGGGCGGTGCTACGGCTATATATATTAAAAATCACCTTACCCACACTCCTATTACCATTCCTCCGCTTCAGCACTTAGAGGCGACCGCCATAAGGATCTCCTTGGGGGGGGGTCGGAAATAGTGCTAGTAGCGGTTTATGACCCGCCGGACGGCCTCTTCTATGAAGCGGACCTGAAGGCACTCCTCAACCTCGACCACAGAGTTTGCATCGCAGGCAACTTCAACGCGAAGCATCCACACTGGAACAGCCGCACCCAGAACAGAAAGGGCCGCGGACTCTACCGCCTCATCAGCGGAGACCCGGCCCTCTTCGCGCACGGTCCGAGAGGTCCAACGTACTTCCCGCCACGCGGCAGGGCGGACGTCATTGATTTCATGGTCACCAAAAACATTCCATTCCATCTGGATCTCTCGGTTGTGAACGCGCTGGACTCCGACCACAACCCAGTTGTGGTCGACTCCGACGTTTCACTTACAGCTCTGGTCACACCAGACTGGACAGAAGAAGTCGACTGGGATGCTGCTGTGCAATCCCTCCAGAACTCTGTGGACGCTAATCCTCGAATAGACTCGATAGAGGCTCTCGAGGCGGCGGCCGCGCAGTTCTCAACCACAGTCCTAAATGCGGTCCGTGCTCACACACACCGCATTCCTTTCGAAATACCTCAACCGTCCGTTCTTCCTACACATTTACGACAGCTTATTAAAGCAAAAAATGCTGTCAGAAAGCTATGGCAGAGATTTCGCCATCCCAGGATAGGAGACATACACCAGAGGTTCAAATCCCTGGCCCGTCGTCTCCTGAGAGCACACCTTAGAGAGGCCTGGGAGCATACGTTAAGGCATGTTAACCTCCATGAGAGGAAACCTTGGCGAATAGTCCGTGGCCTGCGGAAAGACAGACTGGAATACCGGCATCCTATCCATGGCACCCGGGGCCATCTTGCCTTCGAGCCCCGGGATAAAGCAGATGCATTTGCAGACTACCTGGAAAACCAATTCCAGCCCAGAGAAGAGCCCCAGGACGAAGACCAAACTGAACTCGTCGAGCGGGCGGTAGAGGGCTTCCTAGAGGCCCCGCCCGCAAACGACGAGGAGTTTCACGTCCCTGTAGCTACCCCACAGGAAGTAGTCACCCAAATCCGTTCTTTAAAAACCAAAAAATCCCCTGGACAGGACCGTGTAACAGCGGAAATGCTCCAGCACCTTCCCCGAAAAGCCGTACTTCATTTGACCCGGATTTATAATGCATGCTTACATATGCGCCACTTTCCCGCTACGTGGAAGGAGGCCCGTGTGGTATGCGTTCTAAAGCCGGGGAAGAACCCGGTTTTCCCGGCCAGCTACCGCTCCATCAGCCTCCTGCCAGTCATCTCGAAAGCATTCGAGAGACTGCTCCTTGCCCGCCTCGGCCCTCACCTCGAGGAAAGAGGCCTCCTACCTGAGCATCAGTTTGGTTTTCGCCCTGGACACTCCACGACCGTGCAACTACTGCGTGTGGCCGAGAAGGCCTCCCTGGCTTTCCAGGAGAGGTCTAAAACGGTTGCGGTATTGCTGGACGTGGAAAAGGCCTTCGCCACTACGTGGCATGATAGGCTCATCTACAAACTCATAGAGCATGAAATTCCCTCTCCATACATTTCCTTGGTAGCTTCCTTTCTTCAGAATCGAAGCTTCCGAGTAAAGGTGGAGGGGGCACTTTCTACAGAGCGGCCCATTGGCGCGGGAGTGCCGGAAGGTAGCGTGCTGTCTCCGGCGCTCTTTGCAGCTTACATGGCCCACATCCCCACCCACCCCAGCACACACACACGTCAGTACGCGGACGATCTCATGATCTTCGCTGTGAACAGGAACACCAGATACAGCTTTCGGCAAATTCAAGCCCACCTCCATGCCATTGGCAGGTGGAGTGAGAGATGGCGAATGGCCATTAGCCCGGAGAAAAGCTCCGCGATTCTCCTGGACGAAGATGGCCAAGAAGAGACTGCGCAGACTCGCCGCTGCTAAGGCAGCACCCGTCGCCTCTTCCTCGGCAGCCGCCGAGGAGGCAGCTTCTCCGTTGCTACCGGTCCCGGCAAGCCCTGCTTCGCCGGCCGCCACCTCAGTCTCGCCGGAACTGCAGCCGCAGTTGCCGCCAACACCGCCGCCACCGACGACTCCACCCAGCTCTACGACGCCGCCCCGGTTCAGTGCCGTGGTACGGGGGGTCCCTAGGGACCTTACCACCCGGCATCTGCTCACCGCCGTGCAGTCGCGGTGGCCTTCATGCTTGAGGGCCACCCGCATTTACTGCGACCGGGGACCAACGCCGCTCGTCCGTCTGGAGATACAGGACCAGGCTGACCTGGAAGCTGCCTTCGCGTCAGGGTTGCCCTTATTAGGGCGACTTCTGGTCGTCGAGGCTAGCCGACAGGAACGCCATCGGCCCTGCCGACGCTGCTGTGCCTACGGCCGCAAAGCTCAATTCAGCTCTTCAACACCGATGTGCCACTAATGTGGTACCAACACCACCACCGCCGAGTGCACTGGGCACGATCTCCGCCGTCGCCGCCGGTTCTGTGCCACCTGTCGTGGCACAGGACACTTCACCGGGCAAGCCCAGTGCCCTCTCTACCCCAGGAGCAGACCACTACCACCACCCGCCCGGACTACAACACCGCCGACCATTATCGAAACCACACCACCTGCACACTCGTTAGACGCAGCGACACGGGACGCCATTCAGGATCTCCACGCGGAGATCTTGAACGTCGGCGCCCGTTTAGCTGCCCTTGAAGAGCTGTGCAGTGTCATCTCTGAAAAGGTACAGAACCTTCAAGCTGCCACCACCGCCGCCATCGCCACACTACAGTCCACCATCGCTGAGCTGACCAGCCGGACAGCTAGTGTTCAGCCACAGCCTCAGCAGGACTTCCAGCCGCAGCACCTCCACTCCGCCGAACGGCCCCACTCCAGGGGCCAATCACACAGCGGGGCTGTTACAAGACCCGGACCTGAGTCTTGGATTCTTCGTTCACGGCAGCTACGACTAGAGAAGAACCAACACTAGCTCAACTCAATCCCTCACCCTCTAATTCCTCTACTCCTCTCCCTGAATATTCCGCGGTGACAGTCTGGGCCTCGGTCAAGTCTGTCTCCCGGACCTCATTTCACCTTTCTGACTGCAACCTACAGTCAGTTAAATTATCACCTTGAATCCGCGGGTGCAATCATGCGGTACCGCCTCTCCTTTCTTCCTTCTAATACCGGTGGAGGGGTTTTTTAGTCGGTAGGCCCACGTGGGAGACCCCGACACTCCGGGCTTGCCCGGGTTAGTCCATAAGGTGGATTTTTCCCCTCCACTCGAAAATTAAAAAAAAAAAAAAAAAAAAAAAAAAAAAAAGATTCTCCTGGCGAAAACCATTAGAAATCGGCTTCAGCAAAACTTTGTTTTACGGCACCGTAGAATCCCTTGGGTGAACACGGTGAAGTATCTCGGAGTGACGCTGGACCGACGGCTGACTTTCACTCCGCATGTCAGGGACAAGGTGAACCTAGGGCACGCTGTTCTCAGGCAGCTTTACCCTATGCTCAATTCACAGAGCATGCCCCTTACCCTAAAGCTTCGGCTGTACCGGGCGATCATTCCGCCTCTGGTTCTGTACGGCTGCGAAGTCTGGGGGACCGTAGCTAACTACGTGCTCCTTAGAGTCCAGACGCTGCAGAACCGGGCACTACGGATGATCTACCGTACCGGCTGGAGATTTCCCGCCCATATCCTTCATGAGCATTCCGGTATCCCGTACATTGTCGACCTCATCAGAACGAGGACCCGTTCATTGTACGACAAAATTCCAACCCACCCTAATCAACTGGTGAATTCTCTGGGAAATTATGATCCCAGAGAAGTACGTCGCCTGCCCTCTTTCCGCCTGCCGAGAGACGCCATTGGCCCTCTCGGTTAGCCACGCCCCCTCCCCTGAGATACATTAAATTGAACCTGCAAAGGGCAAAGCGACCTTAACCCGTAACCAAAATGGGGTAAAAATAATAAAGCGTGTCGTCCTCATAACGGGTGAACGCAAAATCCAAATTAGAACAATTAATTCTACTCCAGGCGGGAGAAAACTGCGCGGCCTCCTGATTGGCCCGCGCAAGCGCCCGTGGGCGTGTCCTCTCCCTAAAAAGTTCCCCGTACCAAAAATTATCCTTCAGTAAGCACATACATCCGCTCCTCAACAACACAAAAACCAGTAGACATATCCACTGCTCATTTCGCAGGTAAAGCCGCGATGCGGCTAGGAACTGCGGCATCGACACACGACCGGGGCATGCCCCGATCGACCAGTTTTGCGTCTGGCGTCTGACCAAGAGGCTTTCATTCTTTACATGCATGTACACACCAAAATAAACATTTCTCTTGTCGGGAAATACACCCACGAGATGCAGCGCACCTGAGGCAATTAATTTACAAAGTTCAAGATAAAGCAGTTTAAGAAAGGATGCTTTGCACGGATTATGTCGCTGAAAAATATTCAAAGAAAGCGACCTCGAAACAAAGACGGCGAAAGTAAAACTCGCAAATTTAATGTTAACTACACTCTTTTTGCACAAAATGGAAACATAGTATATCCAGTGTGCAAGAAATTTTTCATGCATATTACTCTAATGAAATCTACTCGGCTGAATAGTATAGCAAACAAAATAAATAAAAGAAGGAAAAGCAGTAAAGCAATATAGAGGTGGAAATCGCATCAGTCATAAATCAGCAGACAAGAAGAAAAGTGTTATACAATTCACAGGCTATCTGCATTGTACTGAAAGGCATTACAACCGACAAAAATCACAGCGGCTGTATCTGCACAGTGAATTAAGTGTAAAGAAACTAAGTGCGCTGTACAACAGATCTGTGGCTAATGACAACAAAGCGTCTACAGCTGCCCCGCTGATCGTGGGCGGCCAGCCCAGCCAAGCGACCACGCAGCTTCCCCCTCCAGAGCAGCAAGCAGCTCCTCGACCAATGAGAGCGAAGCTGCTGCTCAAGCCACTGCCAAGGCAGTCGCTTCTCCTTCGGAGAACCTCTCCGTGCCTGCTGATGATATGACCGAGTTTTCCGAGCTCTCGGCCTGGTTTGCCGACCTCATATCGCGATCCCTCCCCATATTAAAGCGCTGAAGGGATCAACTGACAAGCCCCCCAATTCCCCGCCCTCCAGAAGGTCAACATTATGCATGACACGGCCCGACTGCTCTTCCCTGACACCAGCTCGTAATGGCGGCGCTTAGAACCCGTAGATCTTTGCGAGTTGCGTTCTGGAACGCAAACGGAGTCCGGGAACAGCGGCCGGGCATCTTGGAGTTTGTAGATGATCACGGGATTGATATCCTAATGGTCTGCGAGACACATCTGCACGCTGGTATTCCATTCTATCTGCCAAGTTACGTCGCCCATCGGACGGATCGACCCGGCCGACAGGGCGGTGCTACGGCTATATATATTAAAAATCACCTTACCCACACTCCTATTACCATTCCTCCGCTTCAGCACTTAGAGGCGACCGCCATAAGGATCTCCTTGGGGGGGGGTCGGAAATAGTGCTAGTAGCGGTTTATGACCCGCCGGACGGCCTCTTCTATGAAGCGGACCTGAAGGCACTCCTCAACCTCGACCACAGAGTTTGCATCGCAGGCAACTTCAACGCGAAGCATCCACACTGGAACAGCCGCACCCAGAACAGAAAGGGCCGCGGACTCTACCGCCTCATCAGCGGAGACCCGGCCCTCTTCGCGCACGGTCCGAGAGGTCCAACGTACTTCCCGCCACGCGGCAGGGCGGACGTCATTGATTTCATGGTCACCAAAAACATTCCATTCCATCTGGATCTCTCGGTTGTGAACGCGCTGGACTCCGACCACAACCCAGTTGTGGTCGACTCCGACGTTTCACTTACAGCTCTGGTCACACCAGACTGGACAGAAGAAGTCGACTGGGATGCTGCTGTGCAATCCCTCCAGAACTCTGTGGACGCTAATCCTCGAATAGACTCGATAGAGGCTCTCGAGGCGGCGGCCGCGCAGTTCTCAACCACAGTCCTAAATGCGGTCCGTGCTCACACACACCGCATTCCTTTCGAAATACCTCAACCGTCCGTTCTTCCTACACATTTACGACAGCTTATTAAAGCAAAAAATGCTGTCAGAAAGCTATGGCAGAGATTTCGCCATCCCAGGATAGGAGACATACACCAGAGGTTCAAATCCCTGGCCCGTCGTCTCCTGAGAGCACACCTTAGAGAGGCCTGGGAGCATACGTTAAGGCATGTTAACCTCCATGAGAGGAAACCTTGGCGAATAGTCCGTGGCCTGCGGAAAGACAGACTGGAATACCATGGCACCCGGGGCCATCTTGCCTTCGAGCCCCGGGATAAAGCAGATGCATTTGCAGACTACCTGGAAAACCAATTCCAGCCCAGAGAAGAGCCCCAGGACGAAGACCAAACTGAACTCGTCGAGCGGGCGGTAGAGGGCTTCCTAGAGGCCCCGCCCGCAAACGACGAGGAGTTTCACGTCCCTGTAGCTACCCCACAGGAAGTAGTCACCCAAATCCGTTCTTTAAAAACCAAAAAATCCCCTGGACAGGACCGTGTAACAGCGGAAATGCTCCAGCACCTTCCCCGAAAAGCCGTACTTCATTTGACCCGGATTTATAATGCATGCTTACATATGCGCCACTTTCCCGCTACGTGGAAGGAGGCCCGTGTGGTATGCGTTCTAAAGCCGGGGAAGAACCCGGTTTTCCCGGCCAGCTACCGCTCCATCAGCCTCCTGCCAGTCATCTCGAAAGCATTCGAGAGACTGCTCCTTGCCCGCCTCGGCCCTCACCTCGAGGAAAGAGGCCTCCTACCTGAGCATCAGTTTGGTTTTCGCCCTGGACACTCCACGACCGTGCAACTACTGCGTGTGGCCGAGAAGGCCTCCCTGGCTTTCCAGGAGAGGTCTAAAACGGTTGCGGTATTGCTGGACGTGGAAAAGGCCTTCGCCACTACGTGGCATGATAGGCTCATCTACAAACTCATAGAGCATGAAATTCCCTCTCCATACATTTCCTTGGTAGCTTCCTTTCTTCAGAATCGAAGCTTCCGAGTAAAGGTGGAGGGGGCACTTTCTACAGAGCGGCCCATTGGCGCGGGAGTGCCGGAAGGTAGCGTGCTGTCTCCGGCGCTCTTTGCAGCTTACATGGCCCACATCCCCACCCACCCCAGCACACACACGTCAGTACGCGGACGATCTCATGATCTTCGCTGTGAACAGGAACACCAGATACAGCTTTCGGCAAATTCAAGCCCACCTCCATGCCATTGGCAGGTGGAGTGAGAGATGGCGAATGGCCATTAGCCCGGAGAAAAGCTCCGCGATTCTCCTGGACGAAGATGGCCAAGAAGAGACTGCGCAGACTCGCCGCTGCTAAGGCAGCACCCGTCGCCTCTTCCTCGGCAGCCGCCGAGGAGGCAGCTTCTCCGTTGCTACCGGTCCCGGCAAGCCCTGCTTCGCCGGCCGCCACCTCAGTCTCGCCGGAACTGCAGCCGCAGTTGCCGCCAACACCGCCGCCACCGACGACTCCACCCAGCTCTACGACGCCGCCCCGGTTCAGTGCCGTGGTACGGGGGGTCCCTAGGGACCTTACCACCCGGCATCTGCTCACCGCCGTGCAGTCGCGGTGGCCTTCATGCTTGAGGGCCACCCGCATTTACTGCGACCGGGGACCAACGCCGCTCGTCCGTCTGGAGATACAGGACCAGGCTGACCTGGAAGCTGCCTTCGCGTCAGGGTTGCCCTTATTAGGGCGACTTCTGGTCGTCGAGGCTAGCCGACAGGAACGCCATCGGCCCTGCCGACGCTGCTGTGCCTACGGCCGCAAAGCTCAATTCAGCTCTTCAACACCGATGTGCCACTAATGTGGTACCAACACCACCACCGCCGAGTGCACTGGGCACGATCTCCGCCGTCGCCGCCGGTTCTGTGCCACCTGTCGTGGCACAGGACACTTCACCGGGCAAGCCCAGTGCCCTCTCTACCCCAGGAGCAGACCACTACCACCACCCGCCCGGACTACAACACCGCCGACCATTATCGAAACCACACCACCTGCACACTCGTTAGACGCAGCGACACGGGACGCCATTCAGGATCTCCACGCGGAGATCTTGAACGTCGGCGCCCGTTTAGCTGCCCTTGAAGAGCTGTGCAGTGTCATCTCTGAAAAGGTACAGAACCTTCAAGCTGCCACCACCGCCGCCATCGCCACACTACAGTCCACCATCGCTGAGCTGACCAGCCGGACAGCTAGTGTTCAGCCACAGCCTCAGCAGGACTTCCAGCCGCAGCACCTCCACTCCGCCGAACGGCCCCACTCCAGGGGCCAATCACACAGCGGGGCTGTTACAAGACCCGGACCTGAGTCTTGGATTCTTCGTTCACGGCAGCTACGACTAGAGAAGAACCAACACTAGCTCAACTCAATCCCTCACCCTCTAATTCCTCTACTCCTCTCCCTGAATATTCCGCGGTGACAGTCTGGGCCTCGGTCAAGTCTGTCTCCCGGACCTCATTTCACCTTTCTGACTGCAACCTACAGTCAGTTAAATTATCACCTTGAATCCGCGGGTGCAATCATGCGGTACCGCCTCTCCTTTCTTCCTTCTAATACCGGTGGAGGGGTTTTTTAGTCGGTAGGCCCACGTGGGAGACCCCGACACTCCGGGCTTGCCCGGGTTAGTCCATAAGGTGGATTTTTCCCCTCCACTCGAAAATTAAAAAAAAAAAAAAAAAAAAAAAAAAAAGATTCTCCTGGCGAAAACCATTAGAAATCGGCTTCAGCAAAACTTTGTTTTACGGCACCGTAGAATCCCTTGGGTGAACACGGTGAAGTATCTCGGAGTGACGCTGGACCGACGGCTGACTTTCACTCCGCATGTCAGGGACAAGGTGAACCTAGGGCACGCTGTTCTCAGGCAGCTTTACCCTATGCTCAATTCACAGAGCATGCCCCTTACCCTAAAGCTTCGGCTGTACCGGGCGATCATTCCGCCTCTGGTTCTGTACGGCTGCGAAGTCTGGGGGACCGTAGCTAACTACGTGCTCCTTAGAGTCCAGACGCTGCAGAACCGGGCACTACGGATGATCTACCGTACCGGCTGGAGATTTCCCGCCCATATCCTTCATGAGCATTCCGGTATCCCGTACATTGTCGACCTCATCAGAACGAGGACCCGTTCATTGTACGACAAAATTCCAACCCACCCTAATCAACTGGTGAATTCTCTGGGAAATTATGATCCCAGAGAAGTACGTCGCCTGCCCTCTTTCCGCCTGCCGAGAGACGCCATTGGCCCTCTCGGTTAGCCACGCCCCCTCCCCTGAGATACATTAAATTGAACCTGAAAAGGGCAAAGCGACCTTAACCCGTAACCAAAATGGGGTAAAAATAATAAAGCGTGTCGTCCTCATAACGGGTGAACGCAAAATCCAAATTAGAACAATTAATTCTACTCCAGGCGGGAGAAAACTGCGCGGCCTCCTGATTGGCCCGCGCAAGCGCCCGTGGGCGTGTCCTCTCCCTAAAAAGTTCCCCGTACCAAAAATTATCCTTCAGTAAGCACATACATCCGCTCCTCAACAACACAAAAACCAGTAGACATATCCACTGCTCATTTCGCAGGTAAAGCCGCGATGCGGCTAGGAACTGCGGCATCGACACACGACCGGGGCATGCCCCGATCGACCAGTTTTGCGTCTGGCGTCTGACCAAGAGGCTTTCATTCTTTACATGCATGTACACACCAAAATAAACATTTCTCTTGTCGGGAAATACACCCACGAGATGCAGCGCACCTGAGGCAATTAATTTACAAAGTTCAAGATAAAGCAGTTTAAGAAAGGATGCTTTGCACGGATTATGTCGCTGAAAAATATTCAAAGAAAGCGACCTCGAAACAAAGACGGCGAAAGTAAAACTCGCAAATTTAATGTTAACTACACTCTTTTTGCACAAAATGGAAACATAGTATATCCAGTGTGCAAGAAATTTTTCATGCATATTACTCTAATGAAATCTACTCGGCTGAATAGTATAGCAAACAAAATAAATAAAAGAAGGAAAAGCAGTAAAGCAATATAGAGGTGGAAATCGCATCAGTCATAAATCAGCAGACAAGAAGAAAAGTGTTATACAATTCACAGGCTATCTGCATTGTACTGAAAGGCATTACAACCGACAAAAATCACAGCGGCTGTATCTGCACAGTGAATTAAGTGTAAAGAAACTAAGTGCGCTGTACAACAGATCTGTGGCTAATGACAACAAAGCGTCTACAGCTGCCCCGCTGATCGTGGGCGGCCAGCCCAGCCAAGCGACCACGCAGCTTCCCCCTCCAGAGCAGCAAGCAGCTCCTCGACCAATGAGAGCGAAGCTGCTGCTCAAGCCACTGCCAAGGCAGTCGCTTCTCCTTGGGAGAACCTCTCCGTGCCTGCTGATGATATGACCGAGTTTTCCGAGCTCTCGGCCTGGTTTGCCGACCTCATATCGCGATCCCTCCCCATATTAAAGCGCTGAAGGGATCAACTGACAAGCCCCCCAATTCCCCGCCCTCCAGAAGGTCAACATTATGCATGACACGGCCCGACTGCTCTTCCCTGACACCAGCTCGTAATGGCGGCGCTTAGAACCCGTAGATCTTTGCGAGTTGCGTTCTGGAACGCAAACGGAGTCCGGGAACAGCGGCCGGGCATCTTGGAGTTTGTAGATGATCACGGGATTGATATCCTAATGGTCTGCGAGACACATCTGCACGCTGGTATTCCATTCTATCTGCCAAGTTACGTCGCCCATCGGACGGATCGACCCGGCCGACAGGGCGGTGCTACGGCTATATATATTAAAAATCACCTTACCCACACTCCTATTACCATTCCTCCGCTTCAGCACTTAGAGGCGACCGCCATAAGGATCTCCTTGGGGGGGGGTCGGAAATAGTGCTAGTAGCGGTTTATGACCCGCCGGACGGCCTCTTCTATGAAGCGGACCTGAAGGCACTCCTCAACCTCGACCACAGAGTTTGCATCGCAGGCAACTTCAACGCGAAGCATCCACACTGGAACAGCCGCACCCAGAACAGAAAGGGCCGCGGACTCTACCGCCTCATCAGCGGAGACCCGGCCCTCTTCGCGCACGGTCCGAGAGGTCCAACGTACTTCCCGCCACGCGGCAGGGCGGACGTCATTGATTTCATGGTCACCAAAAACATTCCATTCCATCTGGATCTCTCGGTTGTGAACGCGCTGGACTCCGACCACAACCCAGTTGTGGTCGACTCCGACGTTTCACTTACAGCTCTGGTCACACCAGACTGGACAGAAGAAGTCGACTGGGATGCTGCTGTGCAATCCCTCCAGAACTCTGTGGACGCTAATCCTCGAATAGACTCGATAGAGGCTCTCGAGGCGGCGGCCGCGCAGTTCTCAACCACAGTCCTAAATGCGGTCCGTGCTCACACACACCGCATTCCTTTCGAAATACCTCAACCGTCCGTTCTTCCTACACATTTACGACAGCTTATTAAAGCAAAAAATGCTGTCAGAAAGCTATGGCAGAGATTTCGCCATCCCAGGATAGGAGACATACACCAGAGGTTCAAATCCCTGGCCCGTCGTCTCCTGAGAGCACACCTTAGAGAGGCCTGGGAGCATACGTTAAGGCATGTTAACCTCCATGAGAGGAAACCTTGGCGAATAGTCCGTGGCCTGCGGAAAGACAGACTGGAATACCGGCATCCTATCCATGGCACCCGGGGCCATCTTGCCTTCGAGCCCCGGGATAAAGCAGATGCATTTGCAGACTACCTGGAAAACCAATTCCAGCCCAGAGAAGAGCCCCAGGACGAAGACCAAACTGAACTCGTCGAGCGGGCGGTAGAGGGCTTCCTAGAGGCCCCGCCCGCAAACGACGAGGAGTTTCACGTCCCTGTAGCTACCCCACAGGAAGTAGTCACCCAAATCCGTTCTTTAAAAACCAAAAAATCCCCTGGACAGGACCGTGTAACAGCGGAAATGCTCCAGCACCTTCCCCGAAAAGCCGTACTTCATTTGACCCGGATTTATAATGCATGCTTACATATGCGCCACTTTCCCGCTACGTGGAAGGAGGCCCGTGTGGTATGCGTTCTAAAGCCGGGGAAGAACCCGGTTTTCCCGGCCAGCTACCGCTCCATCAGCCTCCTGCCAGTCATCTCGAAAGCATTCGAGAGACTGCTCCTTGCCCGCCTCGGCCCTCACCTCGAGGAAAGAGGCCTCCTACCTGAGCATCAGTTTGGTTTTCGCCCTGGACACTCCACGACCGTGCAACTACTGCGTGTGGCCGAGAAGGCCTCCCTGGCTTTCCAGGAGAGGTCTAAAACGGTTGCGGTATTGCTGGACGTGGAAAAGGCCTTCGCCACTACGTGGCATGATAGGCTCATCTACAAACTCATAGAGCATGAAATTCCCTCTCCATACATTTCCTTGGTAGCTTCCTTTCTTCAGAATCGAAGCTTCCGAGTAAAGGTGGAGGGGGCACTTTCTACAGAGCGGCCCATTGGCGCGGGAGTGCCGGAAGGTAGCGTGCTGTCTCCGGCGCTCTTTGCAGCTTACATGGCCCACATCCCCACCCACCCCAGCACACACACACGTCAGTACGCGGACGATCTCATGATCTTCGCTGTGAACAGGAACACCAGATACAGCTTTCGGCAAATTCAAGCCCACCTCCATGCCATTGGCAGGTGGAGTGAGAGATGGCGAATGGCCATTAGCCCGGAGAAAAGCTCCGCGATTCTCCTGGACGAAGATGGCCAAGAAGAGACTGCGCAGACTCGCCGCTGCTAAGGCAGCACCCGTCGCCTCTTCCTCGGCAGCCGCCGAGGAGGCAGCTTCTCCGTTGCTACCGGTCCCGGCAAGCCCTGCTTCGCCGGCCGCCACCTCAGTCTCGCCGGAACTGCAGCCGCAGTTGCCGCCAACACCGCCGCCACCGACGACTCCACCCAGCTCTACGACGCCGCCCCGGTTCAGTGCCGTGGTACGGGGGGTCCCTAGGGACCTTACCACCCGGCATCTGCTCACCGCCGTGCAGTCGCGGTGGCCTTCATGCTTGAGGGCCACCCGCATTTACTGCGACCGGGGACCAACGCCGCTCGTCCGTCTGGAGATACAGGACCAGGCTGACCTGGAAGCTGCCTTCGCGTCAGGGTTGCCCTTATTAGGGCGACTTCTGGTCGTCGAGGCTAGCCGACAGGAACGCCATCGGCCCTGCCGACGCTGCTGTGCCTACGGCCGCAAAGCTCAATTCAGCTCTTCAACACCGATGTGCCACTAATGTGGTACCAACACCACCACCGCCGAGTGCACTGGGCACGATCTCCGCCGTCGCCGCCGGTTCTGTGCCACCTGTCGTGGCACAGGACACTTCACCGGGCAAGCCCAGTGCCCTCTCTACCCCAGGAGCAGACCACTACCACCACCCGCCCGGACTACAACACCGCCGACCATTATCGAAACCACACCACCTGCACACTCGTTAGACGCAGCGACACGGGACGCCATTCAGGATCTCCACGCGGAGATCTTGAACGTCGGCGCCCGTTTAGCTGCCCTTGAAGAGCTGTGCAGTGTCATCTCTGAAAAGGTACAGAACCTTCAAGCTGCCACCACCGCCGCCATCGCCACACTACAGTCCACCATCGCTGAGCTGACCAGCCGGACAGCTAGTGTTCAGCCACAGCCTCAGCAGGACTTCCAGCCGCAGCACCTCCACTCCGCCGAACGGCCCCACTCCAGGGGCCAATCACACAGCGGGGCTGTTACAAGACCCGGACCTGAGTCTTGGATTCTTCGTTCACGGCAGCTACGACTAGAGAAGAACCGACACTAGCTCAACTCAATCCCTCACCCTCTAATTCCTCTACTCCTCTCCCTGAATATTCCGCGGTGACAGTCTGGGCCTCGGTCAAGTCTGTCTCCCGGACCTCATTTCACCTTTCTGACTGCAACCTACAGTCAGTTAAATTATCACCTTGAATCCGCGGGTGCAATCATGCGGTACCGCCTCTCCTTTCTTCCTTCTAATACCGGTGGAGGGTTTTTTTAGTCGGTAGGCCCACGTGGGAGACCCCGACACTCCGGGCTTGCCCGGGTTAGTCCATAAGGTGGATTTTTCCCCTCCACTCGAAAATTAAAAAAAAAAAAAAAAAAAAAAAAAAAAAAAAAAAAAGATTCTCCTGGCGAAAACCATTAGAAATCGGCTTCAGCAAAACTTTGTTTTACGGCACCGTAGAATCCCTTGGGTGAACACGGTGAAGTATCTCGGAGTGACGCTGGACCGACGGCTGACTTTCACTCCGCTTGTCAGGGACAAGGTGAACCTAGGGCACGCTGTTCTCAGGCAGCTTTACCCTATGCTCAATTCACAGAGCATGCCCCTTACCCTAAAGCTTCGGCTGTACCGGGCGATCATTCCGCCTCTGGTTCTGTACGGCTGCGAAGTCTGGGGGACCGTAGCTAACTACGTGCTCCTTAGAGTCCAGACGCTGCAGAACCGGGCACTACGGATGATCTACCGTACCGGCTGGAGATTTCCCGCCCATATCCTTCATGAGCATTCCGGTATCCCGTACATTGTCGACCTCATCAGAACGAGGACCCGTTCATTGTACGACAAAATTCCAACCCACCCTAATCAACTGGTGAATTCTCTGGGAAATTATGATCCCAGAGAAGTACGTCGCCTGCCCTCTTTCCGCCTGCCGAGAGACGCCATTGGCCCTCTCGGTTAGCCACGCCCCCTCCCCTGAGATACATTAAATTGAACCTGAAAAGGGCAAAGCGACCTTAACCCGTAACCAAAATGGGGTAAAAATAATAAAGCGTGTCGTCCTCATAACGGGTGAACGCAAAATCCAAATTAGAACAATTAATTCTACTCCAGGCGGGAGAAAACTGCGCGGCCTCCTGATTGGCCCGCGCAAGCGCCCGTGGGCGTGTTCTCTCCCTAAAAAGTTCCCCGTACCAAAAATTATCCTTCAGTAAGCACATACATCCGCTCCTCAACAACACAAAAACCAGTAGACATATCCACTGCTCATTTCGCAGGTAAAGCCGCGATGCGGCTAGGAACTGCGGCATCGACACACGACCGGGGCATGCCCCGATCGACCAGTTTTGCGTCTGGCGTCTGACCAAGAGGCTTTCATTCTTTACATGCATGTACACACCAAAATAAACATTTCTCTTGTCGGGAAATACACCCACGAGATGCAGCGCACCTGAGGCAATTAATTTACAAAGTTCAAGATAAAGCAGTTTAAGAAAGGATGCTTTGCACGGATTATGTCGCTGAAAAATATTCAAAGAAAGCGACCTCGAAACAAAGACGGCGAAAGTAAAACTCGCAAATTTAATGTTAACTACACTCTTTTTGCACAAAATGGAAACATAGTATATCCAGTGTGCAAGAAATTTTTCATGCATATTACTCTAATGAAATCTACTCGGCTGAATAGTATAGCAAACAAAATAAATAAAAGAAGGAAAAGCAGTAAAGCAATATAGAGGTGGAAATCGCATCAGTCATAAATCAGCAGACAAGAAGAAAAGTGTTATACAATTCACAGGCTATCTGCATTGTACTGAAAGGCATTACAACCGACAAAAATCACAGCGGCTGTATCTGCACAGTGAATTAAGTGTAAAGAAACTAAGTGCGCTGTACAACAGATCTGTGGCTAATGACAACAAAGCGTCTACAGCTGCCCCGCTGATCGTGGGCGGCCAGCCCAGCCAAGCGACCACGCAGCTTCCCCCTCCAGAGCAGCAAGCAGCTCCTCGACCAATGAGAGCGAAGCTGCTGCTCAAGCCACTGCCAAGGCAGTCGCTTCTCCTTGGGAGAACCTCTCCGTGCCTGCTGATGATATGACCGAGTTTTCCGAGCTCTCGGCCTGGTTTGCCGACCTCATATCGCGATCCCTCCCCATATTAAAGCGCTGAAGGGATCAACTGACAAGCCCCCCAATTCCCCGCCCTCCAGAAGGTCAACATTATGCATGACACGGCCCGACTGCTCTTCCCTGACACCAGCTCGTAATGGCGGCGCTTAGAACCCGTAGATCTTTGCGAGTTGCGTTCTGGAACGCAAACGGAGTCCGGGAACAGCGGCCGGGCATCTTGGAGTTTGTAGATGATCACGGGATTGATATCCTAATGGTCTGCGAGACACATCTGCACGCTGGTATTCCATTCTATCTGCCAAGTTACGTCGCCCATCGGACGGATCGACCCGGCCGACAGGGCGGTGCTACGGCTATATATATTAAAAATCACCTTACCCACACTCCTATTACCATTCCTCCGCTTCAGCACTTAGAGGCGACCGCCATAAGGATCTCCTTGGGGGGGGGGTCGGAAATAGTGCTAGTAGCGGTTTATGACCCGCCGGACGGCCTCTTCTATGAAGCGGACCTGAAGGCACTCCTCAACCTCGACCACAGAGTTTGCATCGCAGGCAACTTCAACGCGAAGCATCCACACTGGAACAGCCGCACCCAGAACAGAAAGGGCCGCGGACTCTACCGCCTCATCAGCGGAGACCCGGCCCTCTTCGCGCACGGTCCGAGAGGTCCAACGTACTTCCCGCCACGCGGCAGGGCGGACGTCATTGATTTCATGGTCACCAAAAACATTCCATTCCATCTGGATCTCTCGGTTGTGAACGCGCTGGACTCCGACCACAACCCAGTTGTGGTCGACTCCGACGTTTCACTTACAGCTCTGGTCACACCAGACTGGACAGAAGAAGTCGACTGGGATGCTGCTGTGCAATCCCTCCAGAACTCTGTGGACGCTAATCCTCGAATAGACTCGATAGAGGCTCTCGAGGCGGCGGCCGCGCAGTTCTCAACCACAGTCCTAAATGCGGTCCGTGCTCACACACACCGCATTCCTTTCGAAATACCTCAACCGTCCGTTCTTCCTACACATTTACGACAGCTTATTAAAGCAAAAAATGCTGTCAGAAAGCTATGGCAGAGATTTCGCCATCCCAGGATAGGAGACATACACCAGAGGTTCAAATCCCTGGCCCGTCGTCTCCTGAGAGCACACCTTAGAGAGGCCTGGGAGCATACGTTAAGGCATGTTAACCTCCATGAGAGGAAACCTTGGCGAATAGTCCGTGGCCTGCGGAAAGACAGACTGGAATACCGGCATCCTATCCATGGCACCCGGGGCCATCTTGCCTTCGAGCCCCGGGATAAAGCAGATGCATTTGCAGACTACCTGGAAAACCAATTCCAGCCCAGAGAAGAGCCCCAGGACGAAGACCAAACTGAACTCGTCGAGCGGGCGGTAGAGGGCTTCCTAGAGGCCCCGCCCGCAAACGACGAGGAGTTTCACGTCCCTGTAGCTACCCCACAGGAAGTAGTCACCCAAATCCGTTCTTTAAAAACCAAAAAATCCCCTGGACAGGACCGTGTAACAGCGGAAATGCTCCAGCACCTTCCCCGAAAAGCCGTACTTCATTTGACCCGGATTTATAATGCATGCTTACATATGCGCCACTTTCCCGCTACGTGGAAGGAGGCCCGTGTGGTATGCGTTCTAAAGCCGGGGAAGAACCCGGTTTTCCCGGCCAGCTACCGCTCCATCAGCCTCCTGCCAGTCATCTCGAAAGCATTCGAGAGACTGCTCCTTGCCCGCCTCGGCCCTCACCTCGAGGAAAGAGGCCTCCTACCTGAGCATCAGTTTGGTTTTCGCCCTGGACACTCCACGACCGTGCAACTACTGCGTGTGGCCGAGAAGGCCTCCCTGGCTTTCCAGGAGAGGTCTAAAACGGTTGCGGTATTGCTGGACGTGGAAAAGGCCTTCGCCACTACGTGGCATGATAGGCTCATCTACAAACTCATAGAGCATGAAATTCCCTCTCCATACATTTCCTTGGTAGCTTCCTTTCTTCAGAATCGAAGCTTCCGAGTAAAGGTGGAGGGGGCACTTTCTACAGAGCGGCCCATTGGCGCGGGAGTGCCGGAAGGTAGCGTGCTGTCTCCGGCGCTCTTTGCAGCTTACATGGCCCACATCCCCACCCACCCCAGCACACACACACGTCAGTACGCGGACGATCTCATGATCTTCGCTGTGAACAGGAACACCAGATACAGCTTTCGGCAAATTCAAGCCCACCTCCATGCCATTGGCAGGTGGAGTGAGAGATGGCGAATGGCCATTAGCCCGGAGAAAAGCTCCGCGATTCTCCTGGACGAAGATGGCCAAGAAGAGACTGCGCAGACTCGCCGCTGCTAAGGCAGCACCCGTCGCCTCTTCCTCGGCAGCCGCCGAGGAGGCAGCTTCTCCGTTGCTACCGGTCCCGGCAAGCCCTGCTTCGCCGGCCGCCACCTCAGTCTCGCCGGAACTGCAGCCGCAGTTGCCGCCAACACCGCCGCCACCGACGACTCCACCCAGCTCTACGACGCCGCCCCGGTTCAGTGCCGTGGTACGGGGGGTCCCTAGGGACCTTACCACCCGGCATCTGCTCACCGCCGTGCAGTCGCGGTGGCCTTCATGCTTGAGGGCCACCCGCATTTACTGCGACCGGGGACCAACGCCGCTCGTCCGTCTGGAGATACAGGACCAGGCTGACCTGGAAGCTGCCTTCGCGTCAGGGTTGCCCTTATTAGGGCGACTTCTGGTCGTCGAGGCTAGCCGACAGGAACGCCATCGGCCCTGCCGACGCTGCTGTGCCTACGGCCGCAAAGCTCAATTCAGCTCTTCAACACCGATGTGCCACTAATGTGGTACCAACACCACCACCGCCGAGTGCACTGGGCACGATCTCCGCCGTCGCCGCCGGTTCTGTGCCACCTGTCGTGGCACAGGACACTTCACCGGGCAAGCCCAGTGCCCTCTCTACCCCAGGAGCAGACCACTACCACCACCCGCCCGGACTACAACACCGCCGACCATTATCGAAACCACACCACCTGCACACTCGTTAGACGCAGCGACACGGGACGCCATTCAGGATCTCCACGCGGAGATCTTGAACCTCGGCGCCCGTTTAGCTGCCCTTGAAGAGCTGTGCAGTGTCATCTCTGAAAAGGTACAGAACCTTCAAGCTGCCACCACCGCCGCCATCGCCACACTACAGTCCACCATCGCTGAGCTGACCAGCCGGACAGCTAGTGTTCAGCCACAGCCTCAGCAGGACTTCCAGCCGCAGCACCTCCACTCCGCCGAACGGCCCCACTCCAGGGGCCAATCACACAGCGGGGCTGTTACAAGACCCGGACCTGAGTCCTGGATTCTTCGTTCACGGCAGCTACGACTGGAGAAGAACCAACACTAGCTCAACTCAATCCCTCACCCTCTAATTCCTCTACTCCTCTCCCTGAATATTCCGCGGTGACAGTCTGGGCCTCGGTCAAGTCTGTCTCCCGGACCTCATTTCACCTTTCTGACTGCAACCTACAGTCAGTTAAATTATCACCTTGAATCCGCGGGTGCAATCATGCGGTACCGCCTCTCCTTTCTTCCTTCTAATACCGGTGGAGGGGTTTTTTAGTCGGTAGGCCCACGTGGGAAACCCCGACACTCCGGGCTTGCCCGGGTTAGTCCATTAGGTGGATTTTTCCCCTCCAC
Source organism: Hymenopus coronatus (assembly GCA_030762935.1). Lineage (NCBI taxonomy): Eukaryota > Metazoa > Arthropoda > Insecta > Mantodea > Hymenopodidae > Hymenopus > Hymenopus coronatus. The sequence continues at coordinate 19,781,678 of CM060900.1, forward strand.
TCGAAAATTAAAAAAAGATTCTCCAGGCGAAAACCATTAGAAATCGGCTTCAGCAAAACTTTGTTTTACGGCACCGTAGAATCCCTTGGGTGAACACGGTGAAGTATCTCGGAGTGACGCTGGACCGACGGCTGACTTTCACTCCGCATGTCAGGGACAAGGTGAACCTAGGGCACGCTGTTCTCAGGCAGCTTTACCCCACGCTCAATTCACAGAGCATGCCCCTTACCCTAAAGCTTCGGCTGTACCGGGCGATCATTCCGCCTCTGGTTCTGTACGGCTGCGAAGTCAGGGGACCGTAGCTAACTACGTGCTCCTCAGAGTCCAGACGCTGCAGAACCGGGCACTACGGATGATCTACCGTACCGGCTGGAGATTTCCCGCCCATATCCTTCATGAGCATTCCGGTATCCCGTACATTGTCGACCTCATCAGAACGAGGACCCGTTCATTGTACGACAAAATTCCAACCCACCCTAATCAACTGGTGAATTCTCTGGGAAATTATGATCCCAGAGAAGTACGTCGCCTGCCCTCTTTCCGCCTGCCGAGAGACGCCATTGGCCCTCTCGGTTAGCCACGCCCCCTCCCCTGAGATACATTAAATTGAACCTGAAAAGGGCAAAGCGACCTTAACCCGTAACCAAAATGGGGTAAAAATAATAAAGCGTGTCGTCCTCATAACGGGTGAACGCAAAATCCAAATTAGAACAATTAATTCTACTCCAGGCGGGAGAAAACTGCGCGGCCTCCTGATTGGCCCGCGCAAGCGCCCGTGGGCGTGTCCTCTCCCTACAAAGTTCCCCGTACCAAAAATTATCCTTCAGTAAGCACATACATCCGCTCCTCAACAACACAAAAACCAGTAGACATATCCACTGCTCATTTCGCAGGTAAAGCCGCGATGCGGCTAGGAACTGCGGCATCGACACACGACCGGGGCATGCCCCGATCGACCAGTTTTGCGTCTGGCGTCTGACCAAGAGGCTTTCATTCTTTACATGCATGTACACACCAAAATAAACAGTTCTCTTGTCGGGAAATACACCCACGAGATGCAGTGCACCTGAGGCAATTAATTTACAAAGTTCAAGATAAAGCAGTTTAAGAAAGGATGCTTGCACGGATGATGTCGCTGAAAAATATTCAAAGAAAGCGACCTCGAAACAAAGACGGCGAAAGTAAAACTCGCAAATTTAATGTTAACTACACTCTTTTTGCACAAAATGGAAACATAGTATATCCAGTGTGCAAGAAATTTTTCATGCATATTACTCTAATGAAATCTACTCGGCTGAATAGTATAGCAAACAAAATAAATAAAAGAAGGAAAAGCAGTAAAGCAATATAGAGGTGGAAATCGCATCAGTCATAAATCAGCAGACAAGAAGAAAAGTGTTATACAATTCACAGGCTATCTGCATTGTACTGAAGGGCATTACAACCGACAAAAATCACAGCGGCTGTATCTGCACAGTGAATTAAGTGTAAAGAAACTAAGTGCGCTGTACAACAGATCTGTGGCTAATGACAACAAAGCGTCTACAGCTGCCCCGCTGATCGTGGGCGGCCAGCCCAGCCAAGCGACCACGCAGCTTCCCCCTCCAGAGCAGCAAGCAGCTCCTCGACCAATGAGAGCGAAGCTGCTGCTCCAGCCACTGCCCAGGCAGTCGCTTTTCCTTGAGAGAACCTCTCCGTGCCTGCTGATGATATGACCGAGTTTTCCGAGCTCTCGGCCTGGTTTGCCGACCGTATATCGCGATCCCTCCCCATATTAAAGCGCTGAAGGGATCAACTGACAAGCCCCCACATCCCCGCCCTCCAGAAGGTCAACATTATGCATGACACGGCCCGACTGCTCTTCCCTGACTCCAGCTCGTAATGGCGGCGCTTAGAACCCGTAGATCTTTGCGAGTTGCGTTCTGGAACGCAAACGGAGTCCGGGAACAGCGGCCGGGCATCTTGGAGTTTGTAGATGATCACGGGATTGATATCCTAATGGTCTGCGAGACACATCTGCACGCTGGTATTCCATTCTATCTGCCAAGTTACGTCGCCCATCGGACGGATCGACCCGGCCGACAGGGCGGTGCTACGGCTATATATATTAAAAATCACCTTACCCAAACTCCTATTACCATTCCTCCGCTACAGCACTTAGAGGCGACCGCCATAAGGATCTCCTTGGGGGGGGGGGGGGGGTCGGAAATAGTGCTAGTAGCGGTTTATGACCCGCCGGACGGCCTCTTCTATGAAGCGGACCTGAAGGCACTCCTCAACCTCGACCACAGAGTTTGCATCGCAGGCGACTTCAACGCGAAGCATCCACACTGGAACAGCCGCACCCAGAACAGAAAGGGCCGCGGACTCTACCGCCTCATCAGCGGAGACCCGGCCCTCTTCGCGCACGGTCCGAGAGGTCCAACGTACTTCCCGCCACGCGGCAGGGCGGACGTCATTGATTTCATGGTCACCAAAAACATTCCATTCCATCTGGATCTCTCGGTTGTGAACGCGTTGGACTCCGACCACAACCCAGTTGTGGTCGACTCCGACGTTTCACTTACAGCTCTGGTCACACCAGACTGGACAGAAGAAGTCGACTGGGATGCTGCTGTGCAATCCCTCCAGAACTCTGTGGACGCTAATCCTCGAATAGACTCGATAGAGGCTCTCGAGGCGGCGGCCGCGCAGTTCTCAACCACAGTCCTAAATGCGGTCCGTGCTCACACACACCGCATTCCTTTCGAAATACCTCAACCGTCCGTTCTTCCTACACATTTACGACAGCTTATTAAAGCAAAAAATGCTGTCAGAAAGCTATGGCAGAGATTTCGCCATCCCAGGATAGGAGACATACACCAGAGGTTCAAATCCCTGGCCCGTCGTCTCCTGAGAGCACACCGTAGAGAGGCCTGGGAGCATACGTTAAGGCATGTTAACCTCCATGAGAGGAAACCTTGGCGAATAGTCCGTGGCCTGCGGAAAGACAGACTGGAATACCGGCATCCTATCCATGGCACCCGGGGCCATCTTGCCTTCGAGCCCCGGGATAAAGCAGATGCATTTGCAGACTACCGGGAAAACCAATTCCAGCCCAGAGAAGAGCCCCAGGACGAAGACCAAACTGAACTCGTCGAGCGGGCGGTAGAGGGCTTCCTAGAGGCCCTGCCCGCAAACGACGAGGAGTTTCACGTCCCTGTAGCTACCCCACAGGAAGTAGTCACCCAAATCCGTTCTTTAAAAACCAAAAAATCCCCTGGACAGGACCGTGTAACAGCGGAAATGCTCCAGCACCTTCCCCGAAAAGCCGTACTTCATTTGACCCGGATTTATAATGCATGCTTACATATGCGCCACTTTCCCGCTACGTGGAAGGAGGCCCGTGTGGTATGCGTTCTAAAGCCGGGGAAGAACCCGGTTTTCCCGGCCAGCTACCGCTCCATCAGCCTCCTGCCAGTCATCTCGAAAGCATTCGAGAGACTGCTCCTTGCCCGCCTCGGCCCTCACCTCGAGGAAAGCAGCCTCCTACCTGAGCATCAGTTTGGTTTTCGCCCTGGACACTCCACGACCGTGCAACTACTGCGTGTGGCCGAGAAGGCCTCCCTGGCTTTCCAGGAGAGGTCTAAAACGGTTGCGGTATTGCTGGACGTGGAAAAGGCCTTCGCCACTACGTGGCATGATAGGCTCATCTACAAACTCATAGAGCATGAAATTCCCTCTCCACACATTTCCTTGGTAGCTTCCTTTCTTCAGAATCGAAGCTTCCGAGTAAAGGTGGAGGGGGCACTTTCTACTGAGCGGCCCATTGGCGCGGGAGTGCCGGAAGGTAGCGTGCTGTCTCCGGCGATCTTTGCAGCTTACATGGCCGACATCCCCACCCACCCCAGCACACACACACGTCAGTACGCGGACGATCTCATGATCTTCGCTGTGAACAGGAACACCAGGTACAGCTTTCGGCAAATTCAAGCCCACCTCCATGCCATTGGCAGGTGGAGTGAGAGATGGCGAATGGCCATTAGCCCGGAGAAAAGCTCCGCGATTCTCCTGGACGAAGATGGCCAAGAAGAGACTGCGCAGACTCGCCGCTGCTAAGGCAGCACCCCTGGCCTCTTCCTCGGCAGCCGCCGAGGAGGCAGCTTCTCCGTTGCTACCGGTCCCGGCAAGCCCTGCTTCGCCGGCCGCCACCTCAGTCTCGCCGCAACTGCAGCCAACACCGCCGCCACCGACGACTCCACCCAGCTCTACGACGCCGCCCCGGTTCAGTGCCGTGGTACGGGGGGTCCCTAGGGACCTTACCACCCGGCATCTGCTCACCGCCGTGCAGTCGCGGTGGCCTGCATGCTTGAGGGCCACCCGCATTTACTGCGACCGGGGACCAACGCCGCTCGTCCGTCTGGAGATACAGGACCAGGCTGACCTGGAAGCTGCCTTCGCGTCAGGGTTGCCCTTATTAGGGCGACTTCTGGTCGTCGAGGCTAGCCGACAGGAACGCCATCGGCCCTGCCGACGCTGCTGTGCATACGGCCACACAGCTCAAGTCTGCTCTTCGACACCGAGGTGCCACTACTGTGGTACCAACACCACCACCGCCGAGTGCACTGGGCACGATCTCCGCCGTCGCCGTCGGTTCTGTGCCACCTGTCGTGGCACAGGACACTTCACCGGGCAAGCCCAGTGCCCTCTCTACCCCAGGAGCAGACCACTACCACCACCCGCCCGGACTACAACACCGCCGACCATTATCGAAACCACACCACCTGCACACTCGTTAGACGCAGCGACACGGGACGCCATTCAGGATCTCCACGCGGAGATCTTGAACGTCGGCGCCCGTTTAGCTGCCCTTGAAGAGCTGTGCAGTGTCATCACTGAAAAGGTACAGAACCTTCAAGCTGCCACCACCGCCGCCATCGCCACACTACAGTCCACCATCGCTGAGCTGACCAGCCGGACAGCTAGTGTTCAGCCACAGCCTCAGCAGGACTTCCAGCCGCAGCACCTCCACTCCAGGGGCCAATCACACAGCGGGGCTGTTACAAGACCCGGACCTGAGTCTTGGATTCTTCGTTCACGGCAGCTACGACTGGAGAAGAACCAACACTAGCTCAACTCAATCCCTCACCCTCTAATTCCTCTACTCCTCTCCCTGAATATTCCGCGGTGACAGTCTGGGCCTCGGTCAAGTCTGTCTCCCGGACCTCATTTCACCTTTCTGACTGCAGCCTACAGTCAGTTAAATTATCACCTTGAATCCGCGGGTGCAATCATGGGGTACCGCCTCTCCTTTCTTCCTTCTAATACCGGTGGAGGGGTTTTTTAGTCGGTAGGCCCACGTGGGAGACCCCACCACTCCGGGCTTGCCCGGGTTAGTCCATAAGGTGGTTTTTTCCCCTCCACTCGAAAATTAAAAAAAAAAAAAAAAAAAAAAAAAAAAGATTCTCCTGGCGAAAACCATTAGAAATCGGCTTCAGCAAAACTTTGTTTTACGGCACCGTAGAATCCCTTGGGTGAACACGGTGAAGTATCTCGGAGTGACGCTGGACCGACGGCTGACTTTCACTCCGCATGTCAGGGGCAAGGTGAACCTAGGGCACGCTGTTCTCAGGCAGCTTTACCCCATGCTCAATTCACAGAGCATGCCCCTTACCCTAAAGCTTCGGCTGTACCGGGCGATCATTCCGCCTCTGGTTCTGTACGGCTGCGAAGTCTGGGGGACTGTAGCTAACTACGTGCTCCTCAGAGTCCAGACGCTGCTGAACCGGGCACTACGGATGATCTACCGTACCGGCTGGAGATTTCCCGCCCATATCCTTCATGAGCATTCCGGTATCCCGTACATTGTCGACCTCATCAGAACGAGGACCCGTTCATTGTACGACAAAATTCCAACCCACCCTAATCAACTGGTGAATTCTCTGGGAAATTATGATCCCAGAGAAGTACGTCGCCTGCCCTCTTTCCGCCTGCCGAGAGACGCCATTGGCCCTCTCGGTTAGCCACGCCCCCTCCCCTGAGGTACATTAAATTGAACCTGAAAAGGGCAAAGCGACCTTAACCCGTAACCAAAATGGGGTAAAAATAATAAAGCGTGTCGTCCTCATAACGGGTGAACGCAAAATCCAAATTAGAACAATTAATTCTACTCCAGGCGGGAGAAAACTGCGCGGCCTCCTGATTGGCCCGCGCAAGCGCCCGTGGGCGTGTCCTCTCCCTACAAAGTTCCCCGTACCAAAAATTATCCTTCAGTAAGCACATACATCCGCTCCTCAACAACACAAAAACCAGTAGACATATCCACTGCTCATTTCGCAGGTAAAGCCGCGATGCGGCTAGGAACTGCGGCATCGACACACGACCGGGGCATGCCCCGATCGACCAGTTTTGCGTCTGGCGTCTGACCAAGAGGCTTTCATTCTTTACATGCATGTACACACCAAAATAAACAGTTCTCTTGTCGGGAAATACACCCACGAGATGCAGTGCACCTGAGGCAATTAATTTACAAAGTTCAAGATAAAGCAGTTTAAGAAAGGATGCTTGCACGGATGATGTCGCTGAAAAATATTCAAAGAAAGCGACCTCGAAACAAAGACGGCGAAAGTAAAACTCGCAAATTTAATGTTAACTACACTCTTTTTGCACAAAATGGAAACATAGTATATCCAGTGTGCAAGAAATTTTTCATGCATATTACTCTAATGAAATCTACTCGGCTGAATAGTATAGCAAACAAAATAAATAAAAGAAAGAAAAGCAGTAAAGCAATATAGAGGTGGAAATCGCATCAGTCATAAATCAGCAGACAAGAAGAAAAGTGTTATACAATTCACAGGCTATCTGCATTGTACTGAAAGGCATTACAACCGACAAAAATCACAGCGGCTGTATCTGCACAGTGAATTAAGTGTAAAGAAACTAAGTGCGCTGTACAACAGATCTGTGGCTAATGACAACAAAGCGTCTACATCTATATTCCGTAGAATATTCGTGAATGAATATAACATTGGATTTAGAAGTCCTGCTTCAGATATCTGCAGTTTCTGCGCAAGAATTGACGAGCAAATGAAGGTGGCTTCAAAAAATGGAAAGATACAGCTTATCACACAGAAAAAGGTCTACAAAAAGAGGGCAAATGCCTTCTATGAGCTTTTACGAGAACACAATGAATAGACATGGCTTTCTGTTTTGATTTGCAACAGGTCCAGCCACTGCCAAAGAAGCATTTTACTCCAGGCAGATAAGTTTTTACAGTTTGTGCATTGTCAGTGTGAAATCAGAGAACCCTGTATGTTACACGTGGACGGAAGATTTCGCAGGCCGTGGTGCAGCGGATATGGCTTCAGCCTTATTGCATTTTATAAAATCTCTCGATTTTAAAGAAAAACTGTACTGAAATTTTTCCGTGACGGTTGAGCTCAAAACAAGAACAATGTCGTGCTTCACACACTCATGTATTTTCTTGGAATACATGATGGTCCTGTTGAAGAAATACACCTCATTTTTCCAGTTCGAGGACACAGTTTCTTACCTGCTGACCGCATTTTCGGTAGAGTGGAGAAACTTCTAAGAAAAAAGTCAACAGTTGTAACAAAAGAGGAATATATTGAGGTCTATCAGTCAGTGGGTGAAGTAAGAAATCATGGTGAAGATTGGACAGTGATGGACATGAAATCACTATCTAAAGGCATACGAAATTTAGATCACATCACTGAAATGAAACAAATTTTCATTAAAAAGTGTCAAGCTATGGAAAATATTCATATTGATGCGGATGCAACTGCATTCTACAAGTCCCAGCAAGAGCTACCAGAGCGGAAATCTCTTCTGAAACGCGGATGGACCATGAAGAAACTCTTCTGTCAACCAATACCTGAAATACCCCTCAGTCATCCAGTCCCAGATGCTAAGAAGAAAGATGTTGATGGTTTATTGAAAACTTATTTTTGGAGAAGACCGGAGAAATCACCAAGATGTAAGATGGTATGCATCCATCATTGACTATTCCCACATCGTGCAACACAGAGACAGATGAAATTTCTTTTGACAGTTTAGAAGATGATTGTGATTTGTTTGTGTTGGATCAAGAACCTTTCTAATAATAAGCCGTGTCATTGTCGATATCATTCCATTTTGGTCATGATGCTCTAATTTATGTAATTAAATGATTCTAAAAAAAGCAAAATATCACAACTTTGTTAAAATTTCCAAACAAAGCCAAAGCTACCAAAGTGAGTTTATAGTTTTCTTTTAATGATATGATATATCAAAATGTTATAGATAGGTAATCTGATATACTATAAGAAGTATTACACAATAACGTGCAAGTCATTATGAAACAACAAGATATTTGCCTTTCGAAATTCATTCAAAGGCGAACATGCAGAAATGGATCATGCAAACGAGAACATGTCCATATTTAAATGTACTTTTTAAAGGAAAATTTTCAGTTTAGATTTATTTCACACACGTGAATTGTTTTGTGGATACACAATAAAGGCGTTTGACTATCAATATGTTGCTTTAATTCATATGTATAGTTGAGATACGTTTTTTGTCGATTGTGAAAAACTCTAATGGACATGTTCGCATTTGCGTGTCAGCTCCTCCAGATACATCAGAATCAGATTCCTAGAGCCCAATTAAGACACAAGATTTTGTTCGTCTGCTATGATTTTTACAGTCAACATGTCACCCTATTTCTACTTAAGAACAGGATTCAAACCCATAGAATTAATGCGTGGGCAGCTTATGAATACAATTAAAACCTCCTTACCCCTCACAATGCCTGTAAGCTTTCATCTCACCATTGAGGCTGGAAATGTATAGCAAGGCCACTCAACGTTTGTCGTGACAAAAACCTTCAGCACTGACACACATGAATTAACGCATCCTGAAAGGGTACAACCAATATGTCGCTATCATAACACGCACTAAACCTTTTAATAAAGAAGGTGAAGACCGCAATTAACAAAGTGACATGAGAAAATATGCTGTAAACCATAGTTTTATAAGTACTCATGTGTGAAAAATAGAAAACAATATTACTCAACCTACGTGAAACACAGAGGAAAATATGAGCCAACCGGTGAAAAAGGTAAGTAAACCGGAGAAACCTAACAACGGAGCAATATCCGTAATTATTATGCTTTTAAAAATAGTTTACGCTTGAGTAATTAGGGTCATGTGCCCTCAAGAATAATGTGGTTATGTTGATAAATGTCATGATTTATGTGCAGCCTAAAAGCTCACTTATATGGCTTTACCTATGAAAGTGTCTTAACAATTGCATACTGCAATTAAAATTGACTTCATCTTGGGTACTATCCTATATAAAATTAAAGTCGATAAACAGAGTTATTTTTCGGCCAAAATTGCTCTGACTAGCATATGACTAAATAGGTCTACGCTGTGCACAGTAAAGGACCAGAAAATGAACATCAAATTACCCTTGTAAATATTTTGTAGTGCCACATTTTAGTCTGTCTAAAGAAACGGGACGCGACAAATGGACGTGCTACGAGTATCCCATTTTTAAGAAGGTTATTAAATAATGTAAACATTTATGCATACAAGAAAATAAGCAAAACTTCGTAATGTAAATGAACAATCTACAACTTACCCATGTTCACTACACCCTATGTATACAGAAAATATAAAAAACACATATTCAAGGAACCGGAATAAAACTGCTGGTTTGAGTGTCAACATTTATATAAATCGAAGGTGACAAACATATTACATTTACGTACATTAGGATTTCTTGACTATACATACACAATAATAAAAATTCATCAAATCTACGGCATTAACCGTTTTCCGATATGAGACGTTGGTAAGAAAGAAACCAAAAAGGGAATGTCTGTTTACCCGTCCAGGTTACAATTGACCGGGTTTGCGCATTTGTAAGCAGAAATAACGAGATTATGTGAAGGAAACTCCTGTCGGTGAGAAAGTTCCTTGTGCTTGGAACTTGTGGGGCGAGTCGTCTGCTGGCAGGGGTTCATCAGGTTGCGGACCAATTACTGTGTAAGAATGCATAACCGTTAAATGACTGATGTCATCGGCGTTGCAACACCTGCAATTAATGCGTGCGTCCTCATGCATGACAGATGATTCTAGGATTTTATTCCATACAAAGTTGTGTTCTATACATAGCGATTCCCTAAGGTTTTACATTTATAATCGTTACTACCTTACATGTATATATCACGGACAATGCTCTTTTTTCTCTCATAGAAATATCCAAAGCGTCACTGTGATTTCAAAATGTCTTACAGCCATGCTAAACGAGTTGAGGTTACGTTATACGAAATAATAGAACTTTACCATTAGTGAAGTACAGGGCTCAATATTTAAAGGTATAGATGGGACAACTAGTGAAAAATAGGGAAAGCAGTTCAACTTAAGAGAAATTTGATAGAAAATGCATGGAAAGAAAACATTTTAGAGTGAGTGAGAGTGTGTAGTGTTTAAGGGCCTGTCGACAACTAGGTGATTTGGGCCCGAAGATAAGAAAAAGAAAAACACATTAAAAACAAATCTAGATAAGAAAAGTTAAAATGTGCCAAAAACCCTTACAAAGGCACACACGAGAAAAGGCCCGGGTGATAAAACCAAGGCTAAAAGGTGAAAAAACTAAAAACACACACACAAAAAGTGGTCCCATATGGTAAAAGTCAGAGTCTAAAGAGTTAAAAAGGCCTAAATTGCACACACGCATGTAACAGGTCAGATGTCTTTGCTAAGGCCAATAGAGGCAACAAAGCGTAGCACCATATCGATGGAATTGGCATCGTCCCATAAAATGGCAGGTAAGGAGGTAATCAGGCCGATGGATTGCCGTTCACGACGAAATTTCGGACAATCAAGCAACACATGTGCCACAGACAGACGAACATCGCAGGTCTGACATATAGGAGCTGGCTCAGCGCGTAGAAGGTAGCCATGTGTTAGCCGCGTGTGACCGATACGCAGACGCATAAGGATAACCTCGCATCTTAGACTTTAATAATAAAGTCTACTGCTTATGAGATAGTGTTACATTTGTATGTAATATGAGTGTGAGTGGGGTGTGCGTTTGGGGGATTATTTTCAGTATGAGTGTAAGCATGCCTGTTTGAACGAGAAGCGCAATCGACAACGCCTACCACTCAGAGTACGAGCAAAACATTGTGACGAAAAGCATGAGTAAACCTGCAATGGTGATATACATTCCATCATCTGCAAACATGCATCAAATTACGATCAAATAACTTCTTTCCGTTGGGAAGATCACTGCACCGTGAACCGCAAACGAGAAGATTAAGTAATTGATGAAAAACATCTTAAATGTGCTTAATTTAGGTGTGAAGTCAGGTAACAGAGAACTCAAATTGTGTAATTACACAACGTTCGAAAATGTGCCTCCATAACGGGGCATGGATCGTTTGATGCCAGCGTCCGAAGGGTTATCGAGACCGTAGGCCAGAAAGTAGGCGTAGTTGAATAAAGGTAAGTGCAACAACAAAAAACCTCTTGCCAATAAAAAGAGCCTTGTATATCAACAAGAGTACTGGTAAAAAGGCTGCGCCTGTGTGTGAGTATGTGTATGTCTACAGGTCCGATAAGAGGCCTGAGAAGAGGAGCACGTCAAAGACCATCAAGAAGATTGAAGATGTTATAATCTTCGATCCCATTTAAGAGCAAAATCTGGAGAAAGGTGAAACCTGATAGTGTTTATACTAGATATTTCCATTACAGCATACTCTCGTGTGAATATAGGACTGCATTACAAACTCCCATCCTTTAGAGCATAGCAAACGACGAGAAATTCCTATACCTAACCAAAAAGGATTGGTTGATAGTTCAAATCATAGCAGTAATGGAACTGTATCTCAAAGACGGTAGGCTTCCCTGTGTATCTTACAGTGAGAATTAATCTACACGTACACTTTAATAGTGTATATGAACAAAGGTAACGAAATAGCTTTTGTAAATACATGTCTAAAAGACAAAAAAACAACAAAAAAGAAAAGCAGATACTGGGGCCCTATATGGAATATTGCAATTACACGATGTACATAAGTCAATGTGATCATACAAAGTGGGAGGTAGGAATGTCAGGAGCAGGGTTAGGGAGCTGTATCTTAAAAGCAATAAACATGACCATTAGAGGTTTCAACATATTTATTGATGCACCCTATTGTGGACCTCGTTTATTCTTGTATCGCTACACACACACAAACACGTAACCCCCCTCGTGGAGGAAGGCGCAAAACACAGCACGCCCTCTCCCTTCATGTTTTACTCTACATCTTAGCAACGCTGGTTTCAGCACATATTTCTTATTGCATGGACGATTTTAAAACAGGTCTTGCTTAACGTGATTCATGTAAATTACTAGTTACTCGATGTCTTATGTAGCATTCCGTTCATTGCTTGATTCTGAACTCGTATGAGACTATAGCAGAAGATAAAGGTCTGCTTCACTATCAGCACACATATCGTAGATGTGCACTTATATCACAAAACAAAGAACCAAAATGATCCAACATAATTTATAGCAAATGTGATGTGTGTAGCATGTTTTCCTTCCACAAATAATGATTTATCAATTAATATGATGGTTCAGATAAACATACAAGGAGTAATTTATCAAAGCTGAACGTAAAACCGCTGGGAAGAAAATGCATTGAGAATTATGTATAGTAACAGGTAGCCAACAATCCTCTCGAAAATAAAAAGAAAAGCGATCCTGTGAAACATTAAGTGAGAAAAAACAATTTTAGCTCTTAAATAATATTCCAAAATAAATAAAAAAGAAAATGAATTGCTTGAAATGCCGGAAGCAGGATTAATGGTATACTTCCTAAGCGAAGTGGAATTTAATTCAATGTCCTCTCCCAAAATTAAAACAATACAAAAAGTTTCCAAAGGGATGAGTACAAATGCTAAGAACTTTACCCATAGCTGAGCATATGCATGCGCAAACAGGAAAAAAATCTCCCACCTCATAGAAAACCGAAGGAGAAAAGTACAGTATAAAACCCACCACCACTTCTATCGTCATCAGTCCCTCCATAACCATGCGCACCGTAGGCTCACACGAGCATTCTGGCATACGTTGGACTTTTCTGAACTAGACGAAGGATTTACTTCTTTCCCTATCACTTATTACTACTTTACACATCTTTAACACCAGTAAACAGTGTTGCAACTTCATTCAACACCATCGTTCCAATATCCTAATGAATTACTTATCACAAACTTCAGTTCTCGATAGCAAACTGTGCAACTACAAGAAAAAGAATTCTTACAAAGTCCGGCAACACCACAAAAACTATCAACTTTGAGGACTCTCGAAATCTATTGAGTTACTGCAACAAAAACACCTAGATGCTCCCACCATTATGTATTCAGACGTATTATATTTTCCCTATCACACAAGTTCTTACCAACACCAAGACCATGGAGACAACATATATTTCAAAATCGAAGCACTATCTCCCGAACAAACAATATCGGTAAACGTTCAAATAACTCTGATTCCATTAGGCAAAGTTTGGAACACGTGGCTTATTCCAGACAGCAACAAAGGGACAGTGATACCTTCAACTACATTGATAGGTCCTCAAACAAAACATCGATCCCTTTAAGGAAAATCAACAAAGTCAATTGTACTCCTCAAGAATTAACAGGCAACCAGTATCTACTCCACAGCATGTCCACAAACCTCTACACCAAAAGAAGCTATGAAATTCGCAGAGTTCAAATGCACTTTCAAATAGCTGACACACTACATCTCATTTCATCCATTACCACACATAAATCTTACGAATACTCCACCGTGTATCATCCAGAAGCAAAACAAACTTCCAATTTAGCAAGACGGCATTCATTAGAGCAAACATAACTCCATAATTCACTGTGTTCATATAGTGGGGAAACCACTATAAAAGAAATGACGCTCGCATCTACCACCTCGTAAGAGCTCTGGTGCATTGGAAATGTTGCTCTTACGTTATCATACAACCGTTTTAACATTGCACTCTACATGGTCTATTTCTAGTGTCACGCAGCACCATGCTCTAATATAGATAATAAACGAATTTTCATTCTATTACTGTGCCGGACCTGAACTTCCATCATATAAAATGAAGTTGGCTGATCCTCCGCATAAATGTCGCACATTACCACGCTGACCACCACGTCTTGTCTGCGTGGGGGTTGATGGCGTCATCGGATGAATACACTGGAATATGATTGTATTATATAACAGAAGATACACAAAGACAAACATTCGGTCAAGGATGACAACATTCGAAGATCAACCTTCAAACGTCCTTCACAGAGAGTATAAATACGAGAACGACCCCTCCGGATATAAATCTCGGGTAAAAAATGTTCCACTAGCAGTATGAATTTGTGTATGCACAAATGGTATTATTAGTATCACTTGCCAACGTTATACAAAAAGAATACCAGTTAAGTTAACATTTTGGAGTAACCGGAGTGTTCGAAAGCTGTGACATTAAAATACAACCTAACGGAAAACATTGTTGGAAATGTTAATTTTTTTTTCTGTTCTGTTCGTTCAATTTTCTAGCACACTGCACACGGTGTAGATAACCTTTTAGAAATAAATTTGGTTCACTGCACACTTTTTTTCTGAATCCATGTAGTAGTCGTCGTCGTAGAATGTATGATCAAAGGGGGTGGCTGTTACCATTGGGTAATGTGGACGAAGATGACGCTGACGAATGATATGAGCAGCGCCGCTGACCTGGATGATCACTTCTATGTAGTCCTGTACCATGGATAATGCGAAGGCGACGAGGAGATATCCAGCACTGGTAGACCACTTCCACTACCAAAGGAGGGGCTCAATAGTTTCGGCACTCGTACTCCACATTACCTAGAACAAGTTACACTTATTTAAACCATGTCCTACCAGGTGCCAGTTTAAAAAATAAAAACAAAATGTATGTTTCACTCCTTAAAATTAGAATATGACGTTTATGGAAATGCAATACAATGCAATGCAATGAATAATTAAGTTTTACACAAATGACCAACGGACAGAGTAAATGAGCATGCCTCGGGCTTAAGGGCGTTTAATTACTACGGTCATTAGCGCCCTTATAAAAACTATTCTTAGGAAAACGGATATACGTAACAATAAAAAGGGAAAATAAAATTTTGGCCAAAGTGACATAAAATACACTGGAAAAAAAAAAAAAAAACAATAAATCGCTAAAGTCCTAGGTGAGGTAAAACATTGGTAATATATTTACAATAAAACCACTATGTTATGTCACTTGAGGTAAAACATTTTAAAGGCCTTATTGGCGCTCCATTTACAGACCTCAGAAAATAAAACAAGAATGCAACTAGAGCCATAATGCAAATGACACTTGAGGTAAAAAGTTAAACATCTTAAGCACCGCACCAGATTGATCGGCTAGGACGTCTGAAGGACTCCCCTCAGTACAGAAGAGCTCGTAATGGTGGTGGAGGAACACTATCAAAATATGACATACGGACAAAGCTTCGGTGTAGAGCGCACAGATAGGTGGAGGTTCCTCCGTAAGCAGATGTATGTGAGCGGAAAAAAGTGGCCACTGAACTATCTAACCATCAGATGCTCCTCACGAGATTGCCATGAAGAAGTTACCCAGTCACAAGGAAGTCCTTCACCTCCCGTTGTTTGTTTCCGCGGAGAGCTGACCACTTGTCACGCCAGGGCGAAAACACAGCTATCCGGTGTTAATTACACAATCAACTGTAAAACTGGTTTCTGTGGTTGCCGTCTTCTTCGTCAAATCCTCCAGTTCATTTCCCGGCAAGCTAACGTGTCAAAGAATCCATGCACACGTGTAAAATGTAGAGGGTATGCTTAAGGAGCTGTACTAGAGGATTGGTACTTATAGAGCGTACGAATATTCCGAGGTGCACTATGAAAATATATAACCCAGTCACCGCAATTTCGGGGGCGAACATAGAGAAGGCTCGATATATAATAGTGTGAGAACTGCAGAATAAATGGGTGTCCTACTAGGCAAATCAAAAGTAGAGGATTTCATCCCAGTAACAAAGGCACATCCAACAGCGTAGGTACAAATACTACCATTGGTGTTCATAAAATACGACCACTGTAATGTGCTTAAAAAGACAGATACGGGTACTAAACAAACGGAGACATACGAATTCGAACTCAGAATTTCAACATCGTGTTTTCGAAGCAGTTCTCGGAAACAGAAAAAGGGTCCTCAGATTAAATAAGACGTTCCGATAACGTTCTTCCAGCTAGATGGAGAAACGGGTTAACTTGGCATGCTCAGCCATACACTGAAGCCCGCATTCATAATTAGATAAAATGACAACCCGATGATATTCAGGGGGGGTTGTGATATTCGGTGTAGGTCTAGTCGGAAAAGCTAAAGTTAACAAGCAGGACATCACGCCAACACCGCAGAGGGGGTTCTGGCGACTAGGAGTACAGACTACCCACAGCACTGGTTGGCAAACTCAAATAGATGCCCTTTAAATGGACTATGGCATTTTCGGCTCAGCTGGTCGTGCTGAACAAACAAAGCATCCAAAGTCCAACTTGGCTCGAATTAGTGTACGATAAAGACGAAGCAACACAGTCCAATTCGCTCTCCGATATTTCCCACTTAATGCATAAGTAAAACATTCAAAGAACGGTCACATCGCGCTTTCGGCTCCACTATAAAAGCTGACAAATTTTCCGCTTGAAGAGAACCCAAGAAATCTCGTCACTTTTCGAGCTACAATCATAAAGATCCTTACACGGAAAGCGCAGTCCCTCATACACTCTTGATTAAACAACGGTAGTCCTCCACGTGTATTCCACTTGAAGAGGGAACGTAATATCCCAGCACTCCTGCACATACCATAAGGCTTTGCAAGGTCTAAAAATATGCAAACTGACGGATCAGAAATATGTTCATGATCGCAGCCGATAGGGATACAAGGTCGTTTGCCATTGATCCACGCCTTCTGAAGTCGCCCTTTACAGCTTTCAAATTAGGTATGAAAGTGGCGTCAGGCCACTTTCCCGGAAAACTGCCGTCCTCCCACCTACGATTATAGACCTTGAGAAGCTAAACCCTTGATATTTTTCAAGCAAACTGTGACATTTAATACCAGAGCGATCAAAGTATTGGTCATTTTTAAAAAGTATCCGAAGAGAAATAAAGGGTCAGCACGTCGTATCCATGCGTAAAGAATGTTCCCTATGCTTTCACAAAATCCATTAGGAATATTTTAAAACTAGGCTCGGAATGCTTCGATATCCCGTTGATAATGATGATGATAATGGTGTTTAAGGGCCCTCAACTGCCGAGGTCATAAGCGCCCTTATGATTAAAACTTGGCAATAGGCAGTAAGAAAATACCTAACAAAAAAGTAAACACAAGTAAAAGAGCTAACACAGTTGAAACGGAAGTAACAGAAACGTCCAGCCCTCTAACCAGAGCTGGATATGAAACTCCATCTAAAATCAACACATTAAAACCAAAAGAGTTTAAAAAAAACCGCTATCACACTAAAACGTCAAGGTAAAAGAAACTTTTGCTAAAAATTTAAAAACCCTGTCCACTGCTCTTGGGTCATCTGCCAGGACCTCAGCAAGGGAGGCCGGCATGCCCATAGATGACCGAATGTGTGCCAGGTGACCACACTGCAGCAACACATGACGAACTGTCTGTGCCTCCCCACAGAGTGCACAGACAGGAGCAGGTTCACGTTTAAAAAGGTAACTGTGAGTAAAAATACAGTGGCCAATTCTTAGCCGAGCTAGAACTACCTCCTCCCGGCGGAATAAACGAGAAGAGGTTACCCAGTTGACAGGGAGGTCCTTCACCTCTCGCAGCTTATTACCACGGTGAGCCGACCACTCCGCATGCCAAGTCGAAAAAACGGCTCTCCGTACAGCCACTCTAAAATCTTCTGCTGTTGAATGGGTAATCGTAACACTGGGCGCTGTGACTGCCGATTTCGCTGCCAAATCCGCCGTGTCATTCCCTGGCAAGCCAACGTGTCCAGGAATCCATGCGCACTCCACATTAAAACCAGAAGCGTGCAAAATGTGGAGAACGTCCTGGATGCGCTGCACCAAAGGATGGTAATTGTACAGCTCCACGAATGCTCTGAAGGGCACTTAGGGAATCACTAAAAATAAGGCAGTCACCTAATTTTCGACGTCGAATATACAGAAGGGCTTGATAAATAGCATATAGCTCGGCAGAATATATAGATGTGCAACTAGGCAAACCGTAAGTAGAAGTTGCGGTGCCAGTGACAAAGGCACATCCAACACCGTCGGGGCACTTACTACCATCGGTGTAAATACAAATACGGCCACTGTATTTGGATAAAAATTCTAAAAAGCAACGACGAATACTATCAAGAGGCGTAACAGATTTCCCGTAGAGCGTCATCCCGAGATCGACATGGGGGGTAGCGCGTAACCAAGGGGGGTGTATACTCTCTCCCTTGGATAACAGCCGAGGAATGTCAACATGGTGCTGGCGTAGAAGCTCACGGAAACGAAAACCTGCTGGCCTGGGGCTCAGAGAGCGGAGGCAGTATCGCTCGTGCAGCTCAGGGGAGAAAAACGCGTGATAAGTTGGATGCCCAGGCATACACTTCAGCCCACAGCCATAATTAGCAAGCAGGACATCACGCCGACAACGCAGAGGAGGTTCTCCCGATTCGGCGTAGAGGCTAACAAGTGGGCTCGTTGGAAAAGCTCCAACGGCCACACGGATGCCCTGGTTTTGGACTGCGTCTAACCTTCTGAGCACTGAAGGTCGAACTGAAGAATACACAATTCTGCCATAGTCCAACTTCGAACGAATCACAGCACGATAAAGACGGAGCAATGCCATCCGATCCGCACCCCAAGATTTGCCACTTAGTATCCGTAAAAGATTTAGAGAACGGTCACATTGTGCTCTAAGCTGTGCTATTTGTGGTGCCCAACATAGTTTCCGATCGAAGATCAAACCAAGGAATCTCGCCTCCTCTGCGAAAGGAAGTAAATCTGGCCCGAGTCGAAGAGACGGCGGCAATTGCCACTTACGGCGCCAGAAGTTAACGCAGACTGTCTTCTCGGCAGGAGAAACGAAAACCGTGTTTCGAGCTCCAAGCATAGAGATTGTCCAAACACCGCTGCAGACGGCGTTCCAAAAACGGTGTACGCTGAGAAGTACAGAAGATGGCAAAGTCGTCCACGAATAAACAGGAAGATACACCTTGAGGCACACATAGTGATATGGAATTTATCGCAATAGCAAATAGAGTCACGCTGAGTACCGAGCCCAGCGGCACTCCGTTCTCTTGAATAAAATGGTTAGAAAAAACCGAGCCCACCCTCACTCGAAAAACGCGGTCCCGCATAAACTCCTGAATGACCAACGGTAGGCGTCCACGTATGTTCCAGTTGTGCAGAGAACGCAATATTCCCGCCCGCCAACACGTGTCGTAGGCCTTCTCGAGGTCAAAAAATATCCCAACTGTGGGGCTGTTCTTAAGAAACCCGTCCATAATCTGAGTTGACAGAGAGACAAGGTGGTCAGCAGTTGAACGTCGTCGTCGAAAGCCACACTGGATGTTCGTCTGAAGATTGTGGGATTCCAGCCACCACACCAACCGTCCATTGATCATGCGTTCCATCACCTTGGACACGCAACTGGTGAGGGAAATAGGACGGTAACTGGAAGGAAGATGGCGGTCCTTTCCAGGTTTAAGAATGGGTATGATGGTGGCCTCCCGCCACTTGTCTGGAAAAATGCCATCAACCCAGACACGGTTATAGACCTCGAGTAGGAAATCCTTGCCATCAGGAGAGAGATGTTGCAACATTTGGACGTGGATACCATCTGGACCTGGTGCTGAGTGTCGTGAAGAGGAGAGTGCATTGTCTAGCTCTGCCAGGGTGAAAAGGCGATTATAATCCTCAAGGTTGCCAGAAAGAAACGAGAATTCTTGAGATTCCACCTGACTCTTAACTCTAAGAAACTCAGGGGAATAATTGCCTGAGCTAGACACCTGAGCGAAAGCACTGCCTAAAGTATTCGCCACGTCAAATGTATCAACAACAGCTCCGGTAGGTGTTTTGAGACCGGCGATGGGCATATGGTTCGGTTTCCCAGCCACACGTCTTAACTTATCCCATACGACAGAGGAAGGTGTATGTCGATTAAAGGAACCCACGAATTTATTCCATGACATCTTTTTGCTATCCTTAATAACCCGCCTAGAATGTGCACGCATCCGTTTATAGTGTATCAGGTTATCCAGTGTAGGAAAACGCTGGAAAACCCGTAGAGCTCGTCTGCGAGCGCGAATAGCATCCCGGCAGTCATCGGTCCCCCAAGCTACCGGAAATCGACGGCTGTAGCCAGTCGAACGCGGAATGGATTGCTCAGCAGCAGAAAGAATGGTCCCTGTGAGATGTTCGACCAAGTGGTTCACAGAGTCGTGCTCTTCGTAGCTAAATTCAGCCAAGTGGGAGTACAGATCCCAGCTGGCGTGGTCTAGGCGCCAACAAGGTAAACGGGTGGAACATACAACGGGTGTCAAGACACTAATACGACAAGGAAAGTGGTCACTAGATAACAAAATCCGAGATGATATTCCAGCATAAGGTGACTGCCAGCTGAGGGGAACAAATTGCAATGTCAATGTGTGAAAAACTATGAAATGCGTCAGATAGAAAGGTGGGCTCTCCGGTGTTCAAGAGAGCAAGATTCTGACTATCCAAGAAGTCTTTAAGTAGCGTACCTCTCGCACAAGCCCGAGGAGAGCCCCAAAGAGGGTGATGGGCATTCACGTCGCCTACCAATCAAAAGGGTGGTGGCAACTGCGAAATGAGGTGTTCTAAGTCGTTGTGCGAAGTCCGCAGATGGAGGCAAATAGATACTGCAAATGGTGAATGAAGCGGAGGGTAGCTTAATGTTGACATCAACGGACTGGATTGCAGATTGTATGGGTACGGAGTTGGCAAAAATATCATCTCGAATAAGCATCATAGTGCCCCCATGTGCCGGGACACCGTCCTCCGGGGATAAATCACATCGTACGCAGGAGTACTGCCTGATGGTAACGGTGTCCTGTGGACGGAGCTTCGTCTCTTGTAAGCATACAGCCAAGGGTTCATGTTGGCGCAGCAACAAGTCAAGCTCTGGTCGATGTGGTCGAATTCCGCGTATGTTCCAATGGAGGATAGCCATTGAGTATATTATGGGATAAGTTTCAAATCGAAAGACGCTTCTGCAGATTGGGATTAGCTTTGTCGGTTCAATTTGTTCTTAGGCGTAGGGCTAGTACTATTTTCAGGAGCACGATCCTGCCGTTTCCGCACTGTCCCTCTGGCAGTGGCGGCAGAACCTCCTGGTCCATCTCCTTTACAAGGGAGGTCCCTTTTTCAAGAGCAAATTTCGGTCCGAGTAGTTCGAACCGATTGGATGTGCTGATCGGCGAAGACGGCCGTCGCCGATTCACGCCCTCATCCCCAGATGACCCTTCAGAGGAGGATACACGTGTGGAGTTGCGTGTACTTTTCTTACCCTTAGATGACTTGGTAATAGATTGCAAATTCACTTTCAAGAAGTCTTGTCGTACATACTTGGTCTTAAACTGTTTTTCCGGGGCAGAAGACGTCGTGAATTTACGAGCTTTAGTTCCCGAGGTCGAGGCTTTCGGTGACAAGTGTGTAGGACTATTCTGTAAGCCGGCGGATTTGGCAGATGTTGATACCAACTTGGGTGTAGGTGCCGAAGGCTTTGGCAGCGCTTGGGCTAAAATAACCTTTTCCGCAATTGTAGCCCCGTTCATATCGCCGGTCTGTGTTGCGATTTCCCGACGCGGTACCGGTTTAGCTGCAACTGAGCTATAGGTACCGGACCTCGGGGCAGAGGGTTGGCGGAGTCGCAGGAGCTTCCGGGCTTCCAAGAAGGACACCTCTTTCACCCGTATCTCCTGGATCGCTCGTTCCTCTGCAAAACGGGGGCAGTCTCGGGAACTAGATGGGTGTTCCCCGTTACAGTTCACACACGATGGAGCTGAAGCACAAGCCCCATCGTGGGAGATGTCACCGCAGTGGACGCAGGTGGACTTGCCGGTACACAACTCACTAGTGTGACCAAAACGTTGGCATTTAAAGCACCTCAGCGGATTGGGTATATAAGGCCTAACTTCGATGGCTTCATACCCTGCTCTAATCTTTTGAGGCAGATCCACCCGATCAAAAGTAAGAAACAGGGTACGAGTAGACAGGAATTCACCGTTGATCTTACGTTGTACCCGATAAACAGCTGAGACACCCTGAGTCGCAAGATTTTCTTGGATCTCCTCAATGGACAAACCGTCCAACGCGCGGGTAGTTACTACACCGCGGGAGGAGTTCAGCGACTTGTGCACCTCGACCTTCACTGGATAGCTGGCTAACATGGTGGCTTTAAGTATCCTTGCAGCTTGCGAGGCGGAGTTGGCTTCGACAAGAAGTGTACCATTGCGAGCTCGAACGCAGGATTTAACCGGACCGGCAATGGCATCGAGACCCTTTTGTATAGTAAAATGGCTCACCGTAAGGAACTTCTTACCTTCCTCTGTCCTATGAATAACCAAGTAGCGAGGACCACATGACTCGACTACTTCCTTTCCAACGTCTTTATTAAGGGGTTTTAGTTTTGGTGCCATAGAAAAAATGGTATAAATTCATCCCCCAGTGCTCCCCACCCACCACGGAGCCCAACGAGGGGTCACCCCACTGGGGTGACAGGGCTACACAGGGGATATAGCGGGCTCGCCGTCCCACTCACCCTGGAGTTCGGTGTAATACCTAGTCCTGGCCGATTGACTAGGGGTGGGTTAGTCCCTAGCCTCCCGTTTAGGCAAATCAGAAACCAAAGCGGTGTATTAGGCTGCGCACCCTCCCCAGTTACTGAAAGACAGAAGCCCAGGCTCAGGTACGCAACCCTCAACCAACCAGGATATTCCTTTTCACCGACACGGGTCTCCACGCACGGCCTACACGTGGGTGGGCATTTTGACCTACTGACTCCCTCACCACTGTGAGGTTGCCCACAGAGGGAGTCAAGGTGGCTCGGGACCCCGGGTGCGCCTAACCCGTACCTACCGTAGTAGGCCCCTGGGGTGAAACACTAGATGGTAGAGATAGTAATGATACTAATGCAATTATTGATATTGCAGTTTCCTATGATGGAAGTTGGCACAAAAGAGGTTACACATCCAACTACAACACTGGTATTGTAATTGACTTGTTAACTGGATTAGTACTGGATTATGAAATAATTTCAAAGTTTTGTGGTATGTGTACCCTTGCAGCCACTGAGCTGGATACAAATTCTGCAGAATATGATACATGGTACAGGGGTCATAAATCTAGCAATGAATGTAACAAAAATTATGATGGCTCATCTGCATCCATGGAAGTTTTTGCAGCTGACATTTTATGGAGGCGATCTGTTTCTGACTGCAAATTCAGATACACTACAGTGCTCTCAGATGGGGACTCAAAAACATTTAATCATTTGGTAAACAAACAAATATATGGTGACACTATTCTTAAAAAAGAATGTGTGAACCATTTAGCCAAAAGAATGGGAACAGGTTTGAGACAGTTAGTACAAATATGGAAAACAAAGGGAATAAATTTGGGTGGGCGTAGCTCAGGAATGCTCACAAATAGCACAATAACAAAATTGACAAACTATTATAGGAATGCTATTGTGCAAAACATTCCTGATATATCAGGTATGAAGACAGCAATTTATGCTACCCTCAGCCATTATATGTCAACTGACACTAACCCACAACATGGCAAATGCCCTCAAGGTTCCAGCTCATGGTGCTTCTACAATAAAAGTGTTGCAGAAGGTAGATGTCCACCAAGTCATGATAGAATGAAAGTTAAATTACAACAGCATGTGGTCACTAAAATTATGCCCCTGTACCAAAGGCTAGCATCTAATGAGTTGTTGACTCGATGCATTCGTGGTGCAACTCAGAACCAGAATGAATGTTTGCATTCATTGATATGGCGTAAGTGTCCAAAAACAATATTTGTTTCTTCAAAAAGAATAGCCATTGCTGCAGCTAATGCAATTTCAGAATTCAATATGGGTTGCAGTGCTACACAAGAACTGAAATGCAAATTAAAAAAGCAAATTATATTTAGTGTAGTGTGTAAAAGTGCTAAGAAACGTGACAAGAGAAGAATTTATGAGAGTGCCCGATCAGCAACTGAAAGGAAGGAAGCTTCTAGATGTAGGACCAGGTTGTCTAAAATGGCTAAGGAGACCTCCAATCAGAGGAAAGAGGGGACAACTTATGCTCCAGGACACTTTTGAGAACATAGGTAGCTGAAAAAATATTTTCAATGCATGTATACAGAAAATTCAATTTTTTTCAACTTTACATTTTTCAACACATAAATTGAACCTGGCGTAGCAGTTTTGGTCCAATTGTAGTAAAACTCTGTAGATATGTTGTGAACAGGTATTTAAACAGAACTAAGCATTATTTTAAGTGCGTGATTATTAGTTTTTGTAAAAAGAAATTATATGTTCCGAAATTTGGCTAATTTTTATAAAAAAGCATGTTCAAATAGAAATAAATTTCTATCTTAGCAAATAGAGCTATGATTACAAAACTAATGACGGATTTTATACTCATAATTGCAACAAATGAAAAGAACATATTATTGGTTACCTACTTCAACAATAATGACGCCAGCTAACTTTTGAAAACTAGCTTTAACTCATATTTTAGTTTTCGAAAATAATTCTAACTATGAAAGTAACAATCTTAGAAAGATGAAATTTGGTATACAGTTTTTAGTGATCTGCAGATTATATATACAAAAATTTAACTCATAGCTTAAAAATTACAGAAATTAGATTTTTCAGTCCCAGTGTCCCTTAATACCATGATAATCAAAGTTTATATCATTGGTTGGCATTAGGTACCTTAAAAAAAGGAATCCGTTATTGGCGTGTTTATGATACATTTTAACTTCATCAACACTACACGTCTTTCTATCAATACTGTGTTTACGTGGCGGTGGAGCTCATAGGCATTCAGGTAGAATTTTCTAACTCTGCACTCGCAGAAAACTCAAGATGTTATTGAACAAATTGGAACGTCAGTGTGATGTCTTCCTATGAAATAGCTACCTCAAAAATAATATAAATAAAATGGTAAGTCATTTACTACCAACAATTTTTAAATCAAAATTGGTTTGGTCTCTTTAGACATTTCAGACTATAATTTTCGAATCTACTGGACACTTCAACATTCCTTGGGCTGTTACACTGCTGGTATATAACATGTTTTAATTCGATGGCGTCAAAACGTTCTCAAAGGTTTACCTCCATAAAAGAAAAAAACAGCCGGTCTCGGATTCCGTGATGGGCTAATATTAAGATATTCAATGTGATAATGAGCATTGAAAAAGAATGAAATAAAGACAATATATATATGAAGCATTATTAACAAAAATTGTCTTTAGATATCACAAGATTTGTGAAAACCGTCATGAAATCCTAAAATCACACTTTGTCAACGAATTTGATCTAAACACAAAAATGACATGAAAACCAGAGAGTTGGAGATTAAATGGATATCTCAAGAGTTGATTAGAAAAAAATTCGATCTTAGAAAACGTCCAGCAAATCTCGCAAAATAGAAGATAGGGGAAAAAATCTAGGTTTCAACCTATTGAAAAAGACGAAGAACAAGATAATTAACTGTATCCCGATTGGGTTCAGAAGATATATTTAAATAAGACCTATAATTCACTTAGGACCCTATCTACAAACATGAGAATTCTGCTCAAACTAATAAAGATCCTAATTCTATTAATTCTTTCTATCGCTCGAAGGGAAATATAGGCTACTTTGATTCTAAAGAAGTGTGAGGATATTAAACTATGCCAACATACATTTGTCATCCAAATTAACATTGAAGTTGCAAACAATAAATTCAATGGGTGAAGGATATCCGTCACTGAATTGTCCCAAAATATAACTACTCTGTAAATAAAAGCAAGGGCGGAATGACAGCATTTTAATATGGACATCTTGAACTAATGATTCTAAGCTGTTATTACTACCTAAAATACCTTCTGGAAAAATCTATGCAGTCACTTCAAGTTTCTTTCATTCTGTACTAGAGATTAGTACAGTTACGATCGTAATGTTTGTTTGCAGTTAGGATGCGTGTCTCCGAATCTATACATATCAATTTGAATACATTTAGTTGGACTCTACAAACATAATAAATGTATGCGTCGTTCTGGTTGAATAATCTCAAAATCAAAGCAGATGGCCTCAAAGCTTAATCAGCAGCACCACGTGAGGTTTATTCTATGTTTAAATCAGCTATCAAAACCTTTCATGATATAACACTGGACGAAAACTTGTTTCTTCTGCATTACTGTTCCAAGGTGGTCCACCAACACCCAAAAAACTCCATGTCGTGTTGGATGGATACCGCTCACGACAGTAGTTTTCGAAGCATATTTCGCGAAATCCAATGTCTTCCGGACAGAGTCGATTGGGACAACATCGAAAGATTTTAAAAAGTATCCGAAGAGAAATAACGGGTTTGTACGTCGTATCAATGGGTCAAGAATGTTCCGTATGTTTTCACAAAAACCATTAGGAATTTTTAAAAACTAGGCTGGGTATGCTTCGATATCCTGTTGGCGATTAACTACACTTGCCCGATATATAGTTGTATTTATATATTCTTTGGGATACTTTAAGAAAACTATGTTCATAGACCATTATAAAGCAGATGAACGTTTACGAACATTGCAAAGATTTCATTAAGTATATTGTTTTACCAGTATTTTCTAGAAGTGCTATGAGAAGGTGACCTGCAATTGGGTTAGCGATTAACCGAATTGCTCAAGGATATCCCCAAGTTTTTCATCACATTGAAAAATTCAGGTTCAATCTGGATGATAAAGTACTCCATACACAAATTTTTGACGGATCACATCAAACAACTCACTTCCATAAAATCGAAAACATCTCAAACTTGTTACATCGTTCTATGTTACTTGGTTTTTATTAAGAGCAATGCAAGGATTTTATAATATAGCGCACGCTCAAGGATATCCAAAAGTTTTTCATCAAATTGAAAAACTCAGGTTAAATCTGGACGATAAAGAGAAGTTCTTCGTGCACAATTTTTTGATGCAACCAGAAGTCACTTCCATAAAATCGAAAATCTTGCTACCTTGTTACGTCCTACTATATCACCTGGTTTTGATCTAGATAGTGTTGTTTGATGCCAACTTTTACAGCAAATGGCACTGTGGGCAAATTACTTGCATATGAGTAAATTGGTCATTTATTACCAAACTCGATTGTAATCAATTGTTTGCCGTGGGTTACAAATTGCACATCGATTATGTTTAGCCGCTCTGAATAACGTCAAGTCGTAGCATGTGACATTTAATACCAGGACCAAGTAGATGTCATTGGATGGCTTAGCTCCCTTAACAAAAGGTACCCGCTGCTGCCGTGTGTACGATAATTGTTAAATTACCCAACACGACACGTCTTTTCATCAATAGTTTGTTTTACATGGAGGTGGAGCTAATAGGCATTCGCGTAGAATTTCCTAAGTCTGCACTCGCAGAAAACTCAAGATATTATTGAACAAATTGGAACTTCAGTGTGATGTCTTCCTATAAAATAGTTACCTCAAAAATAATACAAATAAAATTAATCTGCTATGAACAATTTGTAAAGCAAAATTGGTTTGGTCTCTAGACATTTCAGACTATAATTGACAAATCTACTGGATACTTCAACATTACTTGGGCTGTTACAGTGCTGATATGTAAAATGTTTTAATTCGAATGCGTCAAAAAGAAAAGAAAAAAGAGCCGATCACGGATTCTGAGGTGGGCTAACATTAAAAGATTCAGCGTGGTATTTAGCATGGAAAAAGAATTGAGTAAAACACAATTTATATAGGAATTAATAACTATTACTTGTGAAAACCGTCAGAAAATCCTAAAATCACATTGTCAATGAATTTTAATTAAATATAAAAATGACATGAAAACCAGAGAGTTGGAGATGGAATGGATATCTCAAGGGTGCATTACAAAAAAATACAATTTTGGAAAACGTCCAGCAAATCTCGCAAAACAGTAGGAAGAAAAAAAAATCTAGGTTTCCACCTATTGAAATAAAAGAACAAGATAATTAATTGTTTCTATCGCTCGAAGGGAAATATAGGCTACATTGATTATAAAGGTGTGTGAGGATATTTAACTTTGCCAACATGCACTTTTCACTCAAATTGACAGTGAAGTTGCAAACAAATTCAGTGGCTGAAGCCTAGTCCTAAAATATAACTATTCTCGTAAATAAAAGCAAGGGCGCGATAACAGCATTGTAAACAGGGACATTTAGAAATAATGCTTGTAAGCTGTTATTGCTCTTAAATCTAAAATACCTTCTGGAAAAATCGCTACGATCACTTAAAGTTTCTTTCATTCTGTACTAGAGATTAGTACAGTTTGGATCGTAATACTTGTTTGCAGTTAGGATACGCGTCTTCGATTCTATACATATCCATTTGAATAAATTTAGTTGGACTCTACAAACATAGTAAATGTATGCGTCGTTCCCGTCGAATAATCTCAAAATCAAAGCAGATGGCGTCAACGCTTAATCAGCAGCACCACGAGAGGTTACTTCTATATTGATAGAAGCTATCAAAATCGCCTTTCATGGATAGCTAGTGGATGGCTAATTCCCACCACATTTCAAGATATAACACTGAACGAAAACTTATTTCTTCTTCTTCTTCTTTAATTTTCCAAGGTGGTCATCAAATCCAATAAACTGCATATTCGTGTTGGATGGATACCGCTCACGACAGCATCGAAAGATTTTAAAAAGTATCCGAAGAGAAATAACGGGTCAGTACGTCGTATCAATGGGTCAAGAATGTTCCGTATATTTTCACAAAACCCCTTAGGAAAATTTAAAAACTAGGCTCGGAATGCTTCCATATCCCGTTGACGATTAACTACACTTGCTCGATATATAGAGTTGTACTTAAATGTTCTTTTGGAATCTTTAAGAAAACTATCTTCATAGACCATGATAAAGCAGAGGAACGTTAACGAACATTGCAAGGATTTCATAAGTATACAGTTCACGCTCAAATATATCCCTAAAGTTTTCATCACATTGAAAAATTCAGGTTCAATCTCGATGATAAAGAGAGGTTCTCCATGCACAAATTTTCGACGGAACACATCAAACAATTCACTATCATAAAATGGAAAACCTTGCAACCTTATTACATCGTTCTATGTTACTTGATTTTTATTTAGAACACTGCAAGGTTTTCATATATTATATAGTACACGCTCAAGGATATCCCCAAATTTTTTATCAAATTGAAAAACTCAGGTTAAATCTGGAGGATAAAGAGAAGTTCTTCATGCACACTTTTTTGATGCAATACCTGAAGTCACTTCCATAAAATCGAAAAGTTTGCTACCTTGTTTCATCGTTCTATATCACTGGATTTTGATCTAGATAGTGTTGTTTGATGCGAACTTTTACTGCAAATGGCACCCTGGGCCAATTACTTGCATATGAGTAAATAGTTTGCCATAGGTTAAATTGGACATCGATTATGTTTAGCCGCTCCGAATAACGTCACTTCGTAGAATATGACATTTAATACCAGAACAATCAAAGTATATGTCAATAGTTGCCATTAGGTCCCTTAACAAAAGGAATCCGTTGTGGGCGTGTATAAGTTAAAAGTTAAATTCCCCAACACTACACGTCTTTCCATCAATAGCTTACATGACGGTGGAGCTCCTAGGCATTCACGTAGAATTCCTTATGAGTGCATTCGCAAAAAACTCAAGATATTGAACAAATAACTTCAGTGTGATGTCTTCCTATAAATAATTACTTCACAAAATAATATCAATGAAATGGTACACATTTGCTAGGGACAATTTGAAAATCAAACTGGTTTGGTCTCCTTAGACATTTCAGACTATAATTGAAAAATCTACTGGCTACTTCAACATTCCTTGGGCTGTTATAGTGCTTGTTTATAAAATGTTCGAATTGGATGGCGTCAAAACGATCTCAAAGGTTTACTTCCATAAAAGAAAAAAAGCCGGTCACGGATTCCGTGATGGGCTAACATTAAGAGATTCAACGGGGTAATAAGCATGGAAAAATAATTGAGTAAAACACAATTGATATAAGAATTAATAACAAAATTTGTTTTTAGATATCACAAGACTTGTGAAAACTGTCATAAAAGCCTAAAATCACATTCTAACACCGAATTTGAATTAAATATAAGATTGACATGAAAACCAGAGTTGGAGATGGAGTGGATCTCAAGAGTTGATTAGAAAAAATACGATCTTGGAAATCGCCCAACAAATCTCCCAAAATAAAAGATACAAAAAAAAAATAGGTTTCCACCTATTGAAAAAAGCGAAGAAGAAGATAAATAACTGTATTCCGATCGGGTACAGAAGATATATTTAAATAAGACCTATAATTCACTTAGGTTCAAATCTACGAACATGAAAATTCTGCACAAATTATTGATTTTAATTCCATTATTGTTTCTATCGCTCGAGCGGAAATATAGACTACATTGACACTAAAGATGTGTGACGATTCTAAACGATGCGAACATGTTGATGTCATTCTAAATGACATTGAAGTTGCAAACAATAAATTCAGAGGCTGAAGGCCATCCGTCACTGAGTATCCCCAAAATATAACTACTCTCGTAAATAAAAGCAAGGGCGGAATGACAGTATTGTAAATATGGACATATTGAATTTATACTTCTAAGCTATTATTGCTCTTAAATCTAAAATACATTCTGGAAAAATCGATGCTATTACTTTAAGTTTCTTTCATTCTATACAAGAGATTAGTACAGCTTGGATCATAATACCTGTTTGCTGTTAGGATTCGTGACTTCGATTCTATACATGTCCATTTGAATAAATTTACATAATAAATGTAAGCGTCGATCTCGTCGAATAATCTCAAAACGAAGCAGATAGCGTCAACGCTTAATCAGCAGCACCACGTGAGGTTACTTATATATTTAAAGCAGCTATCAAAACCACCTTTCATGGACACCTAGTTGATTGCTAATTCCCACTAAATGTCATGATATAATACTGGACGAAAACTTATTTCTTTTGCTTCTCTACTTTTACAAGGTGGCCATCAACACCCAGTAAACTGCATGTTGTGTTGGATGGATACCGCTCATAACAGTGTAGTTTTGGAAGCATATTTCGCGAAATCCAACGTCTTTCGGGCAGAGTTGATTGTGACAGCATCGAAAGATTTTAAAAAGTATCCGAAGAGAAATAACGGGTCAGTACGTCGTATCAATGGGCAAAGAATGTTCCGTATGTTTTCACGAAAACCATTAGGAATATTTAAAACTAGGCTCGGAATGCTTCGATATCCCGTTGACGATTAACTACACTTGCTCGATATAGAGTTATATTTAAATGTTCTTTGGGAAACTTTAAGAAAACTATCTTCATAGACCATGATAAAGTAAACGCACGTTTACGTAAACGCACGTTTACGAACATTGCAAGGAGTTCATAAAGTATACAGTTCACGCTCAAGGATATCCCCAAAGTTTTCATCACATTGAAAAATTGAGGCTCAATTTCGATGATAAACAGAAGTTCCGCATGCCAAATGTTTGACAGAACACGTCAAACAGTTCACTTCCATAAAATCGAAAACCTTGTTACATCGGTCTATGTTACTTGGTTTTTATTTAGAACATTGCAAGGATTTCATATGTTATATAGTACACGCTCAAGGATATCCACAATTTTTTTATGCCAACTTTTACAGTAAATGGTACCGTGGGCGAATTACTTGCATATGAGTAAATTGGTCATTTATTACCAAACTCGAGTGTAACCCATTGTTTTCCATTGGTTACAAATTGGACATCGATTATGCTTAGCCGCTCTGAATAACGTCACATCGTAGAATATGATTTTTAATACCAGAACAATCAAAGTATGTCACTGGTTGGCATTAGGTCCCTTAACAAAAGGAATCCGTTGTGGGCGTGTAAATGATGTTAATTCCCCAACACTACACGGCTTTCCATAAATAGTTCGGTTTTCAAGGCGGTGAAGCTCATAAGCATTCACGTAGAGTTGCTTAAAAGTCTGCACTCGCCGGAAACTTCAATGTTATTGAACAAATTGGAACGTCAGTGTGGCGTCTTCCTATAAAATAATTACTTCAAAAATAATATAAAGAGGAAGTCTTTTGTTACGAACAATTTGTATACCAAAATAGGTTTGGTCTCTTTAGACAGTTCAGACTGTCTTCAAAGTTCCTAGGGCTGTTTAAGTGCTGATATGAAATTTCTTCGTTGGATGGCGTCACAACGTTCTCAAATGTTTTAAGTCACGGATTCCTTGGTGGGCTAATATTAAGAGATTCAACGTGCTAATAAGCATGGAAAAAGAATTCCGTAAAACATTTTATATAAGAAGAATTAATAACAAATGGTTTAATAGATATCACAAGACTTGTGAAACCGTTATAAAATTATGAAATCGGACTGTATCAAGGAATTTGAATAAAATATAAAAATGCCATGAGAACCAAAGAGATGGATATGGAATGGATATCTCAAGAGTTGAATGAAAAATACGATCTTGGAAAACGTCCAACACATGTCGCAAAACAGGAGATTCGAAGAAAAAACACCTAGGTTGCCACCCATTGAAAAAAAAAAAAAAAAAAAAAACGACGAGCAAGGTAAATAACTATTCCGATCGGGTTCAGAAGATATATTTAAGTAAGACCTATAACTCACTTAGGACCCTATCTACAAACATGAAAATTCTGCACCAAAAAAGATCTTAGTTCGGTTCAAAAGATATATTTAAATAAGACCTATAATTCACTTAGACCCCTATCTACAGACATGAAAATTCTGCACAAACTACTAAGGATCTTAATTCTATTGTTTCTATCACTCGAGGGAAAATATAGGCTACAGTGATACTAAAGACATCTGACGATATTGAACGATGCAAACAAGTAGATGTCATTGAAAATGACATTAGAATTGCAAACAATAAATTCAGTGGCTGAAGGCTATTTGACAGTGAGCTGTCCCAAAATATAACTACTCTCGTAAATAAGAGCAAGGGCGGAATGACTGCATTGTAAATATGGAGATCTTCATTTAACGTTTCTAAGCACTCATTACTCTTAAATCTAAAATACCTTGTGGAAAAATCGATGCGATTACTGAAAGTTTCTTTTATTCTGTACTTGAGATTGGTACAGTTTGGATCGTTATACCTGATAGCAGTTGGGAGGTGTTTCTTCCATTCTCTACAGCTACGCTTGAAAAGATTTAGATGGGCTCTACAAAGTAAATGTATGCGCCGTCCTCGTCGAATAATCTCAACATCACAAAAGATGGTGTCAGCGCTTGATAATCAGACAGCAGGACTACTTGAGGTTCCTTATATATTTAAAGGGACTATAGAAACCACCTTTCGTGGATACCTAGTGGACGGTTAATTACATTTCATTATATAACACTGGAGGAAATCTTTTTTTCTTTTTCCTTTTCTTATTCAAGGTGGTCATCAGCTCCCAAAAAACCTGAATGTCGTGTTGGATGCATACCGCTCAAGACAGTTTTGTTTTGGAAGCATAATTCGCGAAATCCAACGTCTTTCGGACAGAGTCGATTGCGACAGCATCGTAAGATTTCAAAAAGTATCCGAAGAGAAATAGCGGGCCAGTATGTCGTATCACTGGGTCAAGAATGTTCCTGTTTTCACAAAAACCATTAGGAGTATTAAAAAAAAGCCTCCGAATGCTTCGATATTCCGTTGACGAGTAACAACACTTGCCGATATATCGATTTGTATTTAAATGATCTTTGGAAAACTTTAAAAAACTATTGTCATAGTCTTAATTTTCTTACGAAATAACAATATTCATCATGCATAAAATGGTGGGGAGATAAATATCCTAGGTGCGAGGTTGATGGATAAGAGGAAGAAACGAATACTGTGTATCAGTTTCAGGGTTGCTTCTGGAACGGTTATAAGTGCTATAAATCGGAAAGCATTAACAATGTAAGTGGAGAATATATGGATTATGTGTATCAAAACCTTAGAAAGTAAAAACAATTACGGAAAACGCGATGCAATTTAATCGAAATATAGGAATGCGAGTGGATTTAATCAAAGAGTTATAAAACTATGAAAAAGGATAAACAGTCGTATGACATTGTTTTTCTCTTAATCGAAAAAGCGCTTACTGGTGGCAGGGCGAATACATAAAACTGAGAGCAATGGCCAATTGAAAAAATTCAAAGATTGGTTATGTAGATGTAGGTTCACTTTATCCAACAGTTAAGTTCTATAACTATTATCCTGTTGGTCATCCGGAGAAAATATACGATCCAAAATATTACACTAATACTCGTAGGGGTTGGTCAAATTCAAAGTAGTTGCACCCCATAAATTCTATCACCTGTTTTACCTGTAAAAGTAAACGATACATTATTTTTACCGCTATGTGTTAAGTGTGCTGAAGAACAGAAAGGAAAATGCGCCCATGATGATAGACGCACGGAATAAAGCAATAGAGGTTTATATGATTTTAAAGATTTAGTAATACGTTGTTTGAAGGTCACGTAAGGATTTTATGAAAATACAATTGGAAAGTAGTCCGTGGAAAGATGATTCCGAGAAAATAGAAAAGTATATCCAAAGGGTTAGAGAAAGATGGCGGATTGAATTAGATATAAAAAAAAAGAATTTTAGAAAATCCAAGTAAACAAGCTGTCTCTAAAATTTGCTAATTCATTCTGGGGAAAGTTAGGGCAAAACGGAATAGGTGAACAATGTGCAAAGATTCTACGAAACTTTGTTCGATGATGCTTTGGAAAAAATACATGCTAACTTTATATCCGAAGAGATGGTTCAAGTGCGGTAAAACTCTAAAGATTGCCATGTCGAAAATAGTAGGCTATTACTATATGCAGTGCAGCTTTCACCATTTCAAATGCAATGCTGGAATTATACCACATATCAGATCGTATAGGTGAGACTGTTTTATATTTTGACAGGGATAGCACTTTTTACACGATGGCAGAATAAATACTGTAGAAATATGCTGCTTATTGGACTGGACGATTTTGTTGGGCAAAGACGTTTGGGGAATAATTGGGCTTCTACGGGTCAAAGAGTTATTATTGAGAAACAAAAAAAAAAAGGCGATCCCGCGACGAAAATAAAATGGTTTACTCTAAATTACAAGAATCTACAGAAATTAAACAGACAGGCAATGATAGAGCTGATAGAAAAGAAAGTGAAGAATAGTAATCCGTTAAGAGTTTAATCAAATAGTGAGAGATGAAAGTTCAAAAAATTTGGTAGACCAAAACGTAACAAAAGTTTTCTTTCGAATACGATAAACGCGTACTGCTTCCTAATTCCGATACCGTGGCGTTCGGTTACTGAAGGGAAAGTTAGTGAACAAATGGTTGTAAGCAGAATGAACAGACTTCCAAATGCATTCCCGAAGCTTTCTGAATTTGTTGCATATAAAAATAGCAAAACTCGTGCAGAGCATTTCGAAACCAAATATGGTACAAAGCTGTTGTGTTGAATGACAAATATCTTGTCCGACCGTTACAATAGTTAATTCGAAGATAACGATGTCTCTTCTTTAGAGGGATTGAAAATTATAAGGGGATGGAACCGTTTAAAGACACGTTATTGAACTTAAGTGAAACATCTGTAACATTTTAATTTGGGGGGGGGGGAGCTGAGTTTCCACGCAAGAGCAACATGTTAGTCGTCGCCAGTTACTCACAAGATGCACTTCCAGTTGTGGCAGAAAACGTCTTGGCAAGGTCACTAACGTCAGTCTCGTTGCGGCGAGTGGACGAGCTGGTACTAAGGCAAGGCTGCTCTTGGGTCTGCGAGTTGTTTACACTGCGCTCGCTAAGTGTGTACAGGAAACGTGGTTTCCTGCATTCTGATTGAAATTTAAGCAGAATACACTTACGGACAAGTAAACAGGTTTAAGAAACGATGATTGTGGAAAGGAAAAATACGATAGTTATTTCTTTTGTGGATCGAGATGTGCCGAAGCCATCGCCATATGAAATGCACGAATGGATTTACGAGGTGTTTCGTTTTGAAGAAAATGAGTTAGACATGATACAGATAAACAGTTTCACACTGCAGGTGTTCATTAAATGCAAGTCAGAGGAAAGAGTCCAGCAGGCCATCACGGAAACCAATGGTGAGTCAAATTTTCTTCATAGTAATGGGCAGAGAAGTAGGGTAACTATATCAACAGCTGGAATGGGTTTTAGAATTGTCAAATTATTATCATGTACCTCTGGAACTGGATCCAGATATTATTAAAGAGACACTTGCACAGTACGGGACAGTGTTGTCACTAACGATTGATTCTTGGGGCTCGAATCTGCGTTATCTAATTCGCAATGGAGTGCGAACAGTTAAAATGGAGTTGAAAACACATATTCCCTCTTATATTGACATTGGTAATATTAAGAGCTTTGTAAGCTATGAAGGGCAACTTAGTACATGTGCATTTTGTAATAGTACGGGTCACTTATGTAATGAATGTCCACGACGTAGAGTAATTACTCAAGACACCCAGCGGTGAGGAACCGCCAACGTGGGCACAGTTAGCACAAGGTTCCTTCCCCATTAGGAGCGTGCCGGCGGGATTAGCGGAAGAGAAAGGCGAACAACAAACGGAAGTGCTACAACCTAAGGTGGCCCCATTAGACTGTTTCAGCTCGCGAGCAACAAGAAGAGATTGTACGTAGTCCGGTCACCGAGGGGGGAAATCAAAAAGTAATTTCAGGACCTGACAAGATTACGGCTGTGAATCTGGATCTGCCTACCACTGGGGAGGAAGGTTCAGAGCAGGCTCAGCAAAGACGGGTACCGCCAGTACAGGAGAACAAGAAGGAAAACACAGAAGTGGTTGAAATGGAAACACAGCCGGCGTCTGTGATCGCTGCTAGTAGTCGAGATCCAAGGCTGCAGAAAAAAAGCGTAAAGAGGGGGGTGATGGAGCGTACGCATCGGTTAGTAAGAAAAAAGAGAAAATGGTACCAGTTCCAAGTGATGGGGGTACGGTTGAGATAGACACCATGCCTCCATGATTTTTATTTTTATTGTGATGGTGTTATGTCAACACATTATATCTTTAAATGTGAATTGTTTGAGGAATCCAGTAAAGCAGATGCTATTAAGAGACTTTATTTCTGATTATGATCCGGACATTGTGTTTTCGCAAGAAGTAATAATTGATAGGGCCTCACTATAATTATGCCACTAACATTGGAGAGAATGAAAGAGGTACTGCTATAATTTATAGGGCAGGGTTGCCATACTCAAATCTTTACCTGCCGTCTGGAAATAATAAGCGCAAGGAGAGGGAGGAATTTCTTCTTATGCAAACAATTTTTCATTTACGCCATCGATACCACCGCCTAATTATTGGAGGGGATTTTAACTGTGTTCGTAATGCCAGAGATCAGAGGGGGGAATTTCATCCATCCCTTGCCCTGGAACGATTAGTACAGGACTTAAAACTACAGGACGCTTGGGAGTCTAAATATGGAACCCAGACACAGTACACCTTTTATAGGGGACAGGCTGCCTCTAGGATTGATCGCTTTTATGTAAATATGCCCGAGCAAGTGCAAGATGTCCAAGTTGTGCCAGCCGCGATCAGCGACCACCATGCGATCGCACTAAAGGTCGACTTAGATTGTCCATTTCCTCTTTATGGTAGGGGATATTGGAAACTCAATAATAGGCTATTGGAGACTGATACGACACAAGAGGATTTCAGGGACAGTTGGCAAGCACTGCAGCAAAGGTTGCAACACAGCAAACTGTCGATTATTCAGCAATGGCTTTTAGTTATGAAACCGCACATCCAGGATTTTTTTTTAAGAAAATGGGCATAACTTAAGCGAAAGAAAATCGTTTGTGCATGAGCTACTATTATGCACTTTTGCATGATTTGCATCGGTTGCAAAGAGAGGGAAGACCGGTTCATGTGGAACTGTCGCAAGTTAAACAAAAACTTTTTGCTCTGAAAGAAGACGCCCTAGAAGGGTCAATGATAAGATCTTGTTCTAAATCGATTATAGGGGAGGAGCAAAGCTCTTTATTCCATATAGCATCAGAAAAGCAGGGTGCTCAATCCAGATATATCGCTGGTGTGACGTCAAATGGGACAGTAGCGTCTACGACTACGGAATGTAAGCAGGCATTCCAGGAACATTTTACGTCCGTGTTCTCTGCAACCCCACGTTCAACTGCAGCGACCATGGAACTACTGAACAGCGTAAATAAACAGACTTCGCCGGACCAACAAGAATATATGACCCAAGCAATAACGGCTGAGGAAATAAGGTATGCCGTACGGCATGCTAGTTTGCAATCTGCACCCGGACCCGATGGGTTGACCTAGGGCTTCTACAAAGTTTTCTTCCCGGTCTAACAGAAGGAGTTACTCCAACTCATGAATGCAGTATTGAATACTACTGGTAACGTGGTAGGCTTCAGTGACGGAATAATAGTTTTGTTGCCGAAAGTGCAGTCTCCAGCCACCGTACAGGACTACCGCCCAATAACTCTCTTAAACACAGA
This sequence comes from Hymenopus coronatus, assembly GCA_030762935.1. Lineage (NCBI taxonomy): Eukaryota > Metazoa > Arthropoda > Insecta > Mantodea > Hymenopodidae > Hymenopus > Hymenopus coronatus. The sequence continues at coordinate 19,820,482 of CM060900.1, forward strand.
CTATAAATTATTTATGAAAGTCATGGCACGTAGATTCCGTCAGATCCTACCAACAGTAATCGAGAGTGGACAAACATGTAGCATACCTGACAGGAAAATAACACATAATCTTGCTGCAATTAGAGACACTATTTCATACTGTGAAAGGCACCCTGAAGAGAGTGGAAGTCTTGTGTCTATTGACTTTGAAAAAGCTTTTGATTATATCCATCTACGATTATTTGTTTGCGATTTTGGAACGTTTTGGAATCCCAGATAAAATAATTACTAGTATCCAATCCTTGGATGAGGCGGCTCACTCCAGAGTGCAAATTAATGGCTTCTTCACGTCACCAATACCCATAAACCGTTCTGTGTGGCAAGGATGCCCAATGTCAATGATACTGTTTGCCTTTAGCCTGGAACCACTGTTACGGAAGCTGCACAACGAGTTGTATAGTCCTCGTCCAGAGTGAGTGAGTGAGTGAGTAGTGTTTAAGGGCCCGTCGACAACTAGGTCATTTGGGCCCGAAGTTAAGAAAAGGAAAAATACATTAAAAACAAATCTAGAGAAGAAAAGTTAAAATGTGCTAAAAGCCCTTACAAAAGCACACACGAGAAAAGGCCCGGGTGATAAAACCAAGGCTAAAAGGTTAAAAAACTAAAAACACACACAAAAAGTGGTCCCTTATGGTAAAAGTCAGAGTCTAAAAAGTTAAAAAGGCTAAAATTGCACACACGCATGAAACAGGTCAGATGTCTTTGCTGAGGCCAATAGAGTCAACAAAGCGTAGCACCATATCGACGGAATTGGCGTCGTCGCATAAAATGGCAGGTAAGGAGATACCCAGGCCGATGGATTGCAGTTCACGATGAAATTTCGGACAATCAAGCAACACATGTGCCACAGACACAGGAACATCGCAGGTCTGACATATAGAAGCTGGCTCAGCGCGTAGAAGGTAGCCATGTGTTAGCCGCGTGTGATCGATACGCAGACGCGTAAGGATAACCTCGCGGCGCCGGTTTGGCTGGCAAGATGTGAGCCATGACTGTACCGTGTCTTTGAATATGCGAAGCTGTGTACCTGCTAAGTTTTGCCAAGATTGCTGCCAAGCTAAAAGAAGAGACCTGCGAAAGTAACGTGAAGCATCCACTGAGGGCACAGCCGGTTCCGAATAATCCTACAAGGAGCAGGGAGCCTTGGCAGACGTATCCGCTACCTCATTACCTGCAATACCGACATGACCTGGAACCCACGTGAAGATGAACTGGTAGCTGCAAGCAATCAATTCAGAAAGGCGAGATTGAATGCGCATAACGAGTGATGAGGAGCCAGTATACTGCTGCAGAGCACTCAAGGAATCGCTGCAAACAAGAAAACTACCAGGTGCTAAACGCGAGATAAAATCTAGAAAGTAAAAGATAGCGTACAGTTCGGCGGTGAATACCGAACTGGCGTCCGCAAGGCGATAATTGTGTTACTCCATTGAAACAAAAGGCACAACCTGTAGCTCCTGCCAGCTGGGAGCCGTCAGTGAATACCGGTGCATATGCCCGGTAATTGTTTAAAAGTTTGTAAAACAGTCGCTGAAATACCTCCGGAGCGGTCGAACGTTTCACAAGGTTGGAGAGGGTCAGGTCGAAACTGGGACGCCTCAGTTGCCAAGCAGGTTCCGGATAAACAAAAACACGCTCCACAGGAGGCAATCTGAGACCCCTATCAGAGAGCAGTTCACGAAACCGAATACCACAGGGGCGTGAAGCAGTGGCGTTCCTCAGATAGCGGTGTGAATAATCTGGGCGTAACACAGGGTTAAAACAAGGATGGCGGGGGTTCGCAGACAACTTAGCAGCATACGAACAAAGTAAAAATGAGCGACGCACTGCCAGTGGGGGTTCACCAGCATCGGCATACAAGCATTCCACACTAGTGCGGAAGGCTCCTGTAGCAAGACGTAAACCGATATGATGAACGGTGTCTAAAAGGCGAAGTTTAGAGGCGGTCGCTGCGCCGTAAATAAAACAACCGTAGTCTAGTTTTGAGCGAACGAGTGAACGGTACAAACGCAGCATCACTGAACGATCGCCGCCCCACGACGCACCAGAAACCAGTTAGAGGATCCGCAGCGATCGGTCACAGGAGGCACGAAGGTATCGGATGTGGGGTACCCAAGAAAGTTCACGGTCTAGGTGGAGACCTAAGAACTTCAAGGACGGAACGAAATGCAGTGGCACACCGTTCAATTGGAGGTCAGGAGGAGGGTGTACTCCGCGAAGACGGTGGAAGTGTATGCACTGAGTTTTCGTAGGGGAAAAACGAAAACCATTGCGAAGCGCCCAACCAGCGATGGAGTTTATGGAGAGCTGGAGTTGTCGTTCGAGATGTTCAGTGCTGTATGAGCGATAGTACAGCGCAAAGTCATCCACATACAGTGACGATGATATCCCACTACGAATCACGCTAGTAATGCCGTTGGTGGCCACGGCAAAAAGCATAACACTAAGAACGAAACCTTGGGGTACACCGTTCTCCTGAATCTTCTCCCGCGAGAGAGTATTGCCAATACGGACATGAAAGCGGCGCAGCTGGAGAAAGTTGCACAGGAATAGGGCCAGATGGCCGCGTAACCCTGAACTGTGCAAATTACGCAGAATACCATATCGCCAAGTAGTGCTGTAAGCACTTTCGAGGTCAAAAAAGACACTCACGACTTGCTGCTTCAGAAGGAAAGCATTCCGTACATAAGCTTCCATACGCGCCAGGTTATCAACGCTTGAACGACCGCGACGAAATCCGCACAGCTCGGAACAGAGCACTTCGTTCGCCTCCAACCACCAAGTAAACCGAATACTGATCATGCGTTCCAAGGTCTTGCAAACGACGCTCGTGAGGCAAATCGGCCGGTAAGAGGATGGGAGGGTGCGGTCTTTGCCAGGACGAGGTATAGGAATGACAATACCCTCTCGCCACACAGGCGGGAAAACCTGATCGCGCCAAATGTGGTTATAGAGGTCCAGAAGGAATGTAACGGCTGCAGGTGGGAGGTGAAGCAACATTTGTCGGTGAATATCATCGGGACCAGGAGAAGAGTCCCTCGCAGCGTGTAAAGCATGAGTTAGTTCCGCAAGGGTGAAGGGTGCATTGTACGGCTCACTACAGTCACTAGTAAAATCAAGGCGAAATCTCTCAGCAGCTTCCTTAATGGGAAGAAATGCATTGTCGTAATTGCCCGTTGCACTTGTCGCAGCGAAGGAGGTGGCTAGAGCATCGGCAACATCCCGTTCGCTGGTGAAGGTGGAGCCCTGAACGGTAAGGCCAGGGATGTATGTCCTGAGACATTTGCCGGTCATGCGGCGCACCGAAGTCCACACTCTCTGTGAGGAGCTCCTGCGAGAAAGCGAGGAGACATATGCTTTCCACGTTTTCCGCTTGGCATTACGAACGATATAGCGCGCCTTAGCCCGGGCGCGTTTGAAAGCAACAAAGTTCTCCGCCGTCGGGTGTAGGTGGAAAAGACGAAGAGCTTTTTTACGTGCCTTTAATGCCAAGTTGCAGTCTTCGGTCCACCACGGCACTGGAATACGCCGAGGGGTAGAAGAGCTCCGAGGAATACTGGATTCTGCGGCGAGCAAAACCGAGCAAGTAAATTACTCCACCGTGTCTTCTATGGAGGTACAGCCATCGGAATTGAGATTGAGCAGAGGAAAACTTTTCCCAATCAGCTTTGGAGATAATCCAGCGGGGATGTTGAGTGGGTAAGGGATATTGTCCCGAAAAACGAATGTCGATGGGGAAATGATTACTGCCGTGAAGATCGGAAAATACCGACCAATCCAGGAAGGGTAGTAAAGCAGGGCTGCAGAAAGTTACATCTAGGGCGGATAGGGTGCCATATGCAGAAGATAAGAATGTGGGTGCACCGGAGTTTAAGAGTAATAAACCAGACCTGTCGCAAACGTCTGCTATTATTGTACCTCGAGCATCGTCAGCAGAAGAACCCCAAAGAACATTGCAAGCATTGACATCGCCCAAAAAGATCAGCGGCGGGGGAATTTGTGCTAACAATGCCCGAAGCTCAGTGTCTGAGATCACATCGTGCGGCGGCAAATAGACATTGCAAACAGAAAAGGAGGTGGAAGGCAATGTTACGCGCACAGCTACCGCTTGTAGCCGGGTGTTGAGTGTAATACTGGCGGCAAGGATGGTAGGAGCCACGAGAGTAACAGCACCGTTGCAAGCACGCTGGACACCAACAAAGCCGTGTCTGAAGGATTGAAAATGACGAAGTGGAAGGGTATGGTGGGGATGTAAGTGGGTTTCCTGGAGACAGAGGATTGAGGGTGAACGCTTGTTCATTATATGTTGAAGGTCTGGTAGACGGGCCCTGATCCCATTGACATTCCACTGGATTATATCCATGGTGAGATAGAATTAAGGTGGTGTAATTTCTTTCTTTATCACCTTAGCAGATTTAGCTCCAACTAACCTAAAATCCGTGTCTTCCTCAGACTCCACTGGTGGTCGGGAGTCAGAAGAAGTCTTTCGGTTCGCAGAACGAGAGGGGGACGTTGCCGAAGTTCGGCTCATCGGTCTACTACGTTGACGGGAACGATCTCCGGCGAAGGATGAACTAGGAGCACATGGCTTAGTCGACGGCTGAGATTGCTGCTGTGCATCAGAAGTTGTACACTGAGATGCAGATGATTGAGCACGTAAAGGAGCGGCTTCGCACAAGTCAGTTTGCGTCGACGCATCCGCGACAGGCACAGTCTGTAAACCGACGGATTGGACAAGCTTACGGCGAACGGCTGAGGAGTATCCTGTGGTGTTGGCCGGCTTTAGCTGCTCAAAGCGCCGTCTCGCCTCAGGAAAATTAAGATGTTCCTTCACACGTATTTCTTGTATGCTCTGCCAAGTACATGGGACACTGTCGAGAGCTAGACGGATGACTGCCTTCACAGTTTACACAGCACGGTGCGCGCGTACAGACGGTGTCAACGTGTGCCACTAGACCACAACGATCGCAGGTTGCGGGTCGGGCACAGGCGGCTTGGGTATGCCCGAAGCGCTGGCACTTGAAGCACCGCATAGGGTTCGGCACATACGGGCGGACGGCAGCACGTTCGTAACCACATTATATGAACTCCGGAACACTAGTACCCTTGAACGTGAGAAAGATCGTACGCAATGGGTACTCCTTGCCCTCACGTTTACCATGTAGACGGTACGCCTGACAAACTCGCTGTTCTGAAAGATGGGTGGCAATATCTTCATTGGAGAGGTCGTCTAAGTTAGAGGTGGTCACAACTCCTCTACAGGTGTTCCTGGACTTGTGGGGGTAAACTTTGATGCTGTACGATCCCAACAGAGTAGCACGAAGTAACTTGTCCGATTGGTCTTTATTGGGAACCTATACCAGCAGCGTACCGTCTCGCAGCCTTGTCGCGTTTTTAACCTTGCCGCAGATCCTGTCAACTTCCCTTTGCACGTAGAATGGACTTATGTCTGAAAATTTCTTCGTTTCGTTCAACATAGCCATAACAATAAACTGGTCAAAATAAGGTGGTGCGCGGTTTGACATATTGAAAAGACCCCCTTCCGGAACCGTCGGCGTCAGCCTGCCATCCGGGGGTTAAAGAAGAAGACACCAAATCTCCATGGTCTGTGCCGTCACGGGAACCATCCCGTGACCGATACCCAAGGCCTACGTCACAAGGGTTACCCTCCAAACACCACTGCTGGTCCATATGCGTATACCGTTCACCATGCACGCCCCGGTTTTAAGCCCCTACCACAGGAATAACCGCCTGTGGCTCCTCGCTCTAGGCCGTACAGCGACAGAACATATGCACGGATTCAGGGGACTTGTGGTTGATTACGCCGGGGCAACGTCAGCGATAGCACGTCCGGCCCCGTAAACTATCCCAACGACGTAACGCGGTCGTCGGGACACCAGCACAGGCCGGGCTTACTAACAAGCTACGTGAATGTACTTGACGGTAAGGACGGGCTCCGCACCTAAGGCTACACATAGGGGCAGTGGGGAGGGTGCACCCAACCTTCAAGCCTGGGACCTCCGTAGAGCACACAAATTGGGAGCCGCGCTGGAACCGTAGGACAGGAACCACGGGGATAGTGAAAGATCCCTGCTGGTGAGACAGGAGTTAATAAAGCTAATGCCTTACAAACTACTAAGTTCCATAAGCCTAGTAGAGGAAGAGGGTGATAAAGTAAACAAACGAAACAAACAAATGCAAAACAAAAGACGTGGCAACAGAGAATGGCGATGGGTAGGGTGAACTGGCGGTGAGCGGCTCGGGAACCCCCGGGTGTGCCAAACCCGTACCTACCGTAGTAGGCCCCTGGGGGGCCTCGTCCAGAGAACAGATTCTTTACTGTTAGAGCGTATGCGGACGACGTCACGATTTTGTTCCAAACAGCAGAGCACCTGCAAATGCTGAAAGACGCACTACATTTGTATGAACAAGCCTCAACAGGGAAAGTAAATTTTCAAAAATCGACGTTGATGCCTCATGGTTCGTGGAAAGTACATGTGCTGTGTGGTATACAGAAGAAAGATCAAATGAAAGTGTTAGGCCTGCAGGTCTGTCAGACACTCCCTAGGATGATTGAAGTAAACTGGAATGTTTTGGTGACGCGCGTTAAATACGTGCTTGTGCGGCAAATTAGTAGGAGACTGAATTTAATCCAGAAGGTCTGGTACGTTAACACTTATGCTTTGTCGAAAATCTGGTATCTAGCACAAGTTCCATCAATGCCTGAGAAATATGCACAGTTAATTGAACCAGCTATAGGCTATTATATTTGGCGTGGTTACCTTTATAAGGTGGCCAGAGATCAAATTCGACAACCACTCGGGAAAGGAGGGTTGGGTTTAATTGCTGTCCATTTGAAAAGTAAGGTTCTTATGAAAGGAATACCGGAAGCTCTGGCTGGGAGTGGAGATGGAACAGGTTATTGCGTATTGGGCTGATTTGCAACGGTCGCCGCAGAGGCTTGAAGCTGTTCCAGTAAGTTTCCGGCCCCTGTGGGAATTGCTGAGAGAGTTGCCTGCTTCCCTGAGAGATGTGGTAGCGGGAATACGGACGAAGATACTGTATAAATATTTACTCACAAAAAAGGTGAAATTATCTGGAATTCAAGTAAAGTATCCGAATAACAATTGGAGTGCAATTTGGAAGGCGTTCAGGATCCCGTACATACCAACAGAATGGAAGGTGCAAGCATACGCCCTGATACATGAAATTATACCAACAGAAGAAAAGAAGTACCGGCATAATCTGGTTCAGTCCCTTATGCCAAATGTGTGGAAGGCTTGACACACCGAGGCATCGACTCACACAATGTGTGGAAGTCCAACAGCTAATGGAACTGGACAACAACAGAATTTGTAAAACTGTTCCCAACGCAGATGCGTAAGAACTATGTGGCCTCTTTCTCCAGAGACCAATAAAAACGTCGTCACTTTCAAAAGGCTGTTGAGAAAAGAGCGACTACACTTAGCCAAATTAACGTCGCCCATGGCGAAACGGTGTGCGGCACAGATTGCATGTCTCGATGTGTGACAAGGATCGAGATCTATTGACTTCCTTACAGGTAACTTGCGATTACTGTTTTCTGCTTCTATTCTGTACAGAAAAGGAGAATCCAGATCATCTAGCTCTAACGGTAATATAATCACCAGACTCCCAGGGCCGTTGTTTCTACCACTAAGATGAAGCATCCAAACCAGGGAAAGATGGAGGGAAACTCACTATTTAGCACCAGTGTCACCAGTGAAATTATCATGGTTGTCTAAGTCAATTTATTGTTCAAGTTTATATCTTTGTTTTTATACTACAAATGTTGTAATTTTATCTATAAATGGAAATAAAGAAAAAAAAAAAACGTGGCCACCGAACTGAGTGTTTGGATTTTCTTGCGAATACAAAGACGGAAGATAGAGGAACATGTGACGTAGGGATAATGGGGTTAGCTATACGTTATAGATCAGTGACGTGCTTCCGGAGAATGTACTAAAATGGCGTCGATGGAAGATACTAATTGTAATGCTCCAGTCATGGATTTAGTAAATGCGTTTATAGAGCTTAGAAAACTCAAAAAAGAGGAAACAGCAATTGGCGGGTGTGAGAGTATTCCGGCAAAGGAAAGTGAGTATGTTCTGGCTTGTGAACGAAGTTTGACTCATCAGTCTAAGAATATTACGCAAAAGGATAATTTACAGAGTTGTAAATGTAACGTGGTGTAACATAGTTGCTAAATTAAGTTTTGCTGACAATATAAATCATTATAACGTACAAAATACGAGAATGCATTACATATTAATTTCAATGATTTAAATACAATCATTCAATGTATAAAACAACGCTAATAGGACAACTATATCACCATTTATGTAGCATTACATAAGCAGGAACGAAGCAGGTCCTTCCCCTGGATGCTTCAGTTTGTAAAGGGAGGTTACATTTAATACTTAATGGAACACACCATAATTGGTGTTTCCAAATGGTTTAGAATCAATGAAGCTACAGTAAAAAATTATATCCATGTTTATGATTTGATTCGTAAATATGATACTTTGTTCAGATATATCCATGAAAGAAATTATAAATCCTTATCCGCTAATAAATTCTGTTCTAAATCCAAACGGTGAAAATTTTCTAAAATTACAATAATCAATTACTAAAATTGAGTTTGAACACTTCACAATCGAGTTGTAATAATTTAACCGCCTACGGTGTCGTAAGTAGTTAAAGCGGGCGTTAAACACTACCAAAAAAAAAAAAAAAAGTAATAATTTAAAACGGGGGTCCCCGGTAAGAGAGCAACATCTTCGTAAACATCGTGTTTTAAACAGCCTATTTACTGAAAATAACTTTTCTCGGGCTATCAGCCAGGTGAATTCTGGAATAATTTCCAAGCTTTCAAGAGCTAACGTCGCTCTCATCTTCAGGGAATGATGTAGAGACTCCGGGTACGCCTTATATATAGTAGTCCGGTGGGGGGACCGGCCAGATGCCAAAAGCTAGCCCTAGTTTTAAAACAGGCTCACATCTGGCAACGGGCCAATCAGAGCAGTCCGTCCCGGCAACCGAGACCATTGGTTCCTAGTCAACGCCTCCCATGCCGGACCCGGGCCAATCACAGAGCGGCATCTGGCCGGTCCCCCCACCGGACTACTATATATAAGGCGTACCCGGAGTCTCTGCCAATCACACTGGACTGGACTACATCATTCCCTGAAGATGAGAGCGACGTTAGCTCTTGAAAGCTTGGAAATTATTCCAGAATTCACCTGGCTGATAGCCCGAGAAAAGTTATTTTCATACCGCCGCCAGGAAAGCTTCAAGTCATGGTTCAGCCTATTTACTGTCATCGACGTCAACAAGATTCACCTTTTCTTCGCTTATTTATTCTTTATCGCTTTTCATCACCTTTTAATGTGAGTGCCAAAGGATTGCAATTCCCTTGTGTGAAACACGGAAAGTGAAGAGTAACAAATTACCAGAAAATGCAAAATAAATCTCACAAGTAAAACCAAAATTGTTCTGTTCGTAACACCTTCTAGTCCAGAAAAGTTATTTACAGCTAAGCACAAATTTGATTGTCATAATAATATGTAATATTTAAAAATAAACCACAGTACATCATCAGTTGCTTTGGTTTACGATCAAACTTTCTAACGATCTTAATCTAGAAAATGAGTGCCAAAACAAAGGAACTAAACCTAATATTCAACCAAAAGATGTAACAAAAACGTAGCCCCATACAGAGAACGGCTACGAAACCAAAACAAAGACGCACCAACAAGCCTCGCTGTACTTAACCTCTTCAAAGAATCCACTGACATTAAAATCTGGCCCATAGTTAACAGTATTAACTCGCCCGTATACCAAATAGTAAAGTAGCTGGACAGAAACTTTCAACTCCATGCCAGCTTTCAAGATGCTTCAAAACTTCTCTAGAACCACTCAATCACTTTTCTGATGTACACTCTGCATAAAGACACAATGGTATCATTTGATATCCCTAACATACTAACAGAAGAATTATTACAGCTCCTAAAAACTTGGATGAAAAGACAGAAAAACCATATACCGGAAATACAGATACCTATATAATGCTAAAACTACTCTAAAACATATCACCAGACAAGATAGGAGCAACCCGCTGCTATCATTCTTAGTAGAATTATACATAAGCCATTTGAGTGCCATATCACAGAGGCATTTCTACAGCTGTTCAAAACCTGGTACAGATACATATACAATATTTTTACCATAGTTCCAAGAAAGTTTACAGAAGATGGCTTAAAATTACCAAGCTTACAAAAAGGATCCATAAAATTCACCATAGAAAAAGACAGTGGCCAGTTACCTTACATTGACATAAAAATCATCAGAAACTATAGCAAACTAATTTTCAGCTTTGACAGAAAACCAACTCAGTCAGAAAATTGTATAAAAAACAGCTAGAATCCTATAACACATAATCATCCATTTTAAATATCACAATGTACAGATTAGTACCTATGCCATTGGAGAAAGACGAATACCAAAACATCCTCCAAATAGCCATCAAGAACCAATATAAAAACGCCATAATGGATAAAAACATCAAGAACATTAAAAGACAGAAATGCATTCAGAAAATAACTTTACCAAAACTAAAAAACCACAAACTTAAAGGACATTCACTTGTCACCCCTGGGCACACCAAAAATTTTACAAGATTTTCAGAAGGTATACCTTTGCTCCACAAAATCACCAGTGTACAAACTCTACTTTGCAATAAAACAAAAGGCCCTATTCTTAATGGTAAAGATGACTAGAATATACCAATATCATGCAATGCTGTACCTTGTACACATAGGAAGAACCAAGAGAAACCTGGAAGCAAGATTTCAACACATATGCTTATATCAAAAACAAACCAGATAAATCAGTGGTGGCACACATTTCTGGTCCTCCTAATCATGAAAGTAGAACCAGCCAATACCCTTCGGAGATTCATCACCCTAGCACCAAAGAGTGTCATTAACACGTTCCCTGCAACTCAGCCCACCATGTCCTGATGCGATTCTTTCCTACAGATCAGCATGAATTTTGGCAACTTCCCAAAATTGCAGATACGTTTATTATATCAAATTCTAAGGTATAAAAGTCTTAAATATATATATTTATTCAGCATGAGATAAATAATTTAAATATGTTATTGCTTCCATTTAGTCCACCGGTGGTGGACTGATAACATTTTTTCAACGCTTGTTTATAATTGTTTGGGCACCACATTTCCCAATTGCTGTGCTGCATTCCTTTATTGCCTAACGCTGTAGAAAACAATTCCATTATTATTGGGCATTACTATACATACATTGACAATTGCTAACAGGCAAAAATAGCTGCTTTAAGGTGTGTAGCAAAATATTGTTTATGGTTATGAGATGATTGTTTATGTATTACAATGATTATGGTGAGGCACCAGTTCTAATCATGTTTCATTGCATTTTTAGTTAGAAGTAGAACTATGTATATCTGGGCTGCCTGTAACAGGAAATGAAGATAGAGTACACCATTAGCTGAAGAGGCAATATGGAACTGCGTGAACTACTGCCTAAATCAAAGTGACTTCAGTGACTGACTATTCTCCTGTATGACAGTGATCCAGCTTATAATCCCCCAAGATCCTCTTCAGGTTTAAATGAAAGTGATGATGACGCCTATTTTGATGAGGTTCATGACACTGTATGTAACTCTGAAAATGATAATGGCATTGATGAAAATTATACCCCAATTTGGAATTCAATTCGACAAAAGAAAATAACGGTATTTTCAATGGAGACTCATAAGTTAAGATTTCCACCTATTTTGAAATCTCTTCTGATGCTTACAAATGTTGGTAACATAAGACATACTTAACATTGTGGTGTTGGAAATAGATATGCACCACAAAAACTGTCCAAAAAGCCAGTCAAAAAAAGATTTTGTCTAACCAATAGGGTTGACACTTCTGAGGAAGAAAGGGGCAAGTTTATTCGCATAATGGTAATTATGGGGTCAAATGAGCTTCCAGAAAATTCACTTTATTGATTAAAGAGTCTACTGTATGAAAGCAAAGTTATAAAAGCCACCATTTCTCGTGATCGATTTCTAGCATTGTTTTCTTGCTGGCATTTTGTTGGTAATGAGGTGCATAGAAATGTTAATAACAGGACTTACAAAGTACAGGTGTTAGTTGAGCATATGCAGAGTAAGTTTCAAAATGCTCTAACCCCTGGAAGAGATGTGGCAATTGATTATCCATGATTCCTTGCACATTGCATTTCAGGCAGTATACCTGCAATAAAGTTTCACAAGTGTGGTGTGAAACTAAAACATTTTTACAAAGGCAGACTAGACTTTTGGCTTTCAAATATATCAAGGAAAAGGTGAACGGCAAGGTGCAGATCACGCAGGCTATCACTATGAAAATGTGTGAGCCTCTTTTTGAAAAAGCTTAATCTATGCCAAGAATTTCTAATCAAGTATTTCTCTAGTGCACAAGTTATTAGGCAACAATATACTTCTCTCTTTCACAATTCATCCAAATAGACTGGGACTTCCAAAGGATATTGTGGGGTAAAAGCTTAAAAAAGGAGAAATATATGGAATACAGAACATTAATGAAACGTTTTAACTGAATGGATAAAATGAGGGTTCTGATGATTTCTACAGTTCCTGGACCGACTAATATTGTAGATATAGGGAAAAAGAAAAGGAGAAGTTATAATGAAACCAAAGGCTGTACTGAAAAACAAAATTTAAAAGGGGGGGAGGAAAAGAGAGAGAAAAAAAAAAAAAGGGCAGTGATATCGGTGACCAGGTGTCTGTATTATTCACCACGGAGAAAGGAGGTGAAATGTTAAAGAAAAGTTGCAATGGAACTCCTACTAGGAACCTCTATGGTAAAGCCTGGGTTCTATATTGTAAACAGAGCACTTAAAGAATGTCATCGAATTTTCAGAGTTAATTACCTTGCATTTATGTAGATATTCTGCCTGTGCCGTTAAGAAAAAAACCAGACATTTTGGGAAAAATTGAGGAACCAGCAAGAACATTTTAGTAACACTGCACGTTGTGGCAAAAAAAATGTATTGCTCAACAAGGCCAAACAGCAGCAGACAACAAAATCAAAACAGCTACAACCTTCTGCAATGATTGCCCAGGACAACCCAAGATGTGTATCAAGTTATTTCAAAGAAAAACACATCCAACAATGACTTTTTAATATTGCAGTGTTTAAACTGTGCAAAGGTTAAGCTAATAAGAATGTTTTTGTGTTGCTTATATAATTTGTGTGTTTTGTAAACAAGTAGTAGGGTATCATGTGCAAATAAAAAAAGTAATAAATAAAAAATAATAAAAAAAAATAACTTTCTAGTTGTTTAACTGTGCAAAGTGTGTAAAAATATGTTGTATATTGTTCCCTCTAAACAGTAGAACACAGTGACTGAAAAATAATGGGGAAAAAATGTTTTTGGGACAATTCCAGGGTCTAGCTGATCACTACTGCAGCAGTACATGTATGAAATGTCCCCTTTGCTATAGACAACCTAGCAAGAAATCTCCACAATGAAGTGACATCATAGACAGGTATACTTATAGTGGTTGTGTTCAGGACAATGGTGATGCAAGCTGCATTGTAGCAAAAACTTCAGCAGGTCACCAGTAGGCCGATGCATAGTACTAGCAAGACATCACTTCTTTCAACCACAGAACATGTTAAACACACCAATTTTCAGCATTCCCAAGGAATGGAACCGGCATGATCAGTGAGAAACATGCTGAAGATGGGAACAACTCAAATGTTCCCAAAATGCATCCAAGTAAGTGATGTAGTGTTAGAATTTTCCTACTCATTTAAATTATTTCCCATCATGGTTAAAAGCTTTTTAAACATTATCACTTTCCTACATTCCCACGTAGAATACAAGCAACAACCAATCTGTGCATATAATATAATCCCCAAAATTGCTTAATCTTTTTCTTTACATACATGGTTTAAAATTATCAAACACCATTAAACCATATTTTGTGGACTATTTAAACATAGAGGTTCAAATGAGAGCCATTGCGTACTGTTTTAAGAGTGCTCCAGAGTAACAGTTAAGTTAAAATGTACTGCTTTATTTTATCACCAACCACAAATAAACTGCAATACGAGTTCTGCTGTAGCCTATTTATATGTGTGCTTCATAATTAACATTTTTATCTTTTGGCCTGAAATAAATCTCCACATGTTTTTGCCTTAATTTTTGCACGTGTTTATTCTGCATCAGATGTTGCCAGGAGTAGGCCTTATAGGTTACACTGGTCGTGTCCAGAAAGTAAGTACCAATTCATTCCTTCTACCGCCACTGCAACTCTAGCATCACAGTTCCATGCAGCATACTCATCCCTCTGGTTCATTGACACCATTACAGCCAAAGTTTACAATGTTAGTGATCATTCAAAATGTTTAAGTTTCTCACCCCACGACTGTGAAGTGCATTACATAATATGGTTTTTGATTACAAGGAATGTTAGGTCTTGAAATTCATCAACTTGTAGAGATTTACAATGAAAATGTAATGACAGAGTGATGAGAAAGTGAGTTAGGCAATTCAATGATGGGCGATGCAATGTTCATGACAAAGCGTGGAGTAGGTCGTCTTTTGTTCTCACTGACAGTTTGGTTGAACAAGTGAATAAGGCAATTCGTGAAAACAAATGGTCACACTAAGAATGCTCTGTGATCGTTTCCAGAAAACATAGAGTTCAGCAGTAACTGTCTTCACTGATGGCAGCTTTCTTTGAAGAGAACATACAAAAGTTAATTCCCCACTATGAAAAATGCCTGAACAATAGTGGCAACTATATCAAAAAATAATTTATGGAATGCTCTTTCATGAACAAATAATTGCTGTGAAAACAAACATTTTTTTATCTTTTACCACCTCCCCAAACTGGTACTAACTTTCTAGACACCCTCGTAAAATTCTATAGACCATTCAGAATTTTCAGAGATAAAATTTAAGGAAGATAACAGAAACTTTAAAAAACATTTACCTATTTATATAATACCTACATCTGGGAAATAGACTATGAGAAATTCAAACATTTCTAAAGGACAATAGGTTACAGCAAAGTGTAGAAAACGCCTACACAATGCACTGATGCTACATAAATAAATGCAATTCTTTATTACTGTCATTCAAATCAGAATTTATGGTGTACTAAGGTCAAATGTTACGTTAGGTGACTAGGCTATTTCTCATGGAATGTACACATTCTGCATTTACTTCACGATTGGAATTATGAAATAGCATGCTTTTGCTATATTACTTAATTTCTGTGGTATACTTCATTCCTTTTAGCAATAAGAATTATCAGCACAGCATCCATTTTCACCCAACACTAGATTTGTTAGCCCTGACAACAGTGTATCTATGTTTGCTATTGTTAACTATTTCACAATTTGTTTTCTGAACCACTTAGCTCTCAAATCCTTGCAAATGGAAATGGCTTGATTTTAATGTACGTTTTTTTTAACTACTGTGGTTCTCAGCATCCCATTTTAAATTCGGTACAAAAGACCACTTAATTTTGCTCAGAGGTCTCTATCAGGCTTGAGGTTCTTTTAAGTGCCTTAAATCTACAACACGGTACCAATGGCTTTACTTCCCTTCCGAAGGAAGCCATGCTAAGGATTTTTATACCTGAAGAAATCCACCGTCCTCTGCCGGGTTTGACCCCGCAAACTTGGGTATATGAAGTTAGCATGGTACACCACAGAAGGCAACTCAAATCCTTGCAATGAAACCACTTGGACATATGTGCTTATTATACAACATTGATTGTGAATCTGTGTTGTGATCTATGGTTGCAGATTATAGTGAAAGATGACAAACCCCTGCTGCTGAATCCTTGCATTTGACAGTAAAGGTGGCTTTGTGTAATGTTGGCTATATTATGTTTACGATGTTGCCAATAAACAGCAGCTCTTAGTGAACCTTTCTATCATGTCTTAAGTCACATTAAACAGTGCACATAGTATTGATTTCCAATGAATAACACTAACTTGTTATTATTAATTGTAAATAACACATGCATAATAGACTGCAATGCATGTATAATAAATTACCTTCTTACAACAGCATAGGACAAAAATAGTAGCTATGGAAAAAACAATATGTTTAAGGAGTGAAAACTCTTTTAGAAAAAGATGAGTTCTACACAGTTCGAAAAATCCTAAACCAATGAATAAACAAGTTAAATGCAACAGTTCAAGAAAATTACTTAGTTAATAAACAAAAAAGAAAAACACAAAATATCACAATCCAGCACTACAGAGTTTATGATCTTCAGAGATTGCACAAAACAAGTTGTATAAGAACCCAATTTGAAATTTGGGCATTAACATTTTCTGGATCCAATTAAAAATATAAAATGTGTGGATATAGAAGAAACAGATACCCTGTCTCCTTTGTGTTACAGCTGTTTCCTCCAACCATACCAACGGAAAACATATGAAATTGGTTGCAAGCAATAGGAAAAATGGAAGAAGCCCAAGAACACATCACCTTAACAAACCTATGCACAGACCAAAATTTCTTTACTTTCAATGGAAAATATAAAACAAACCTCTGGTTTATTTAGGGAATGCCCACTATTACCACTGTTAGTCGACCTCTTTATGAACACATTGGAAACCAGTCAAAAAAGCATTCCCCTGGATATTTAAAATAAGGTACCCTTTTATAGATGATCTTTGCAATAGTCCCAGAATTCACACTTTGAGCATTCATTAAAACTACTTAACCTGCAAGAAAAATCCATAAAATTCACAATGGAGATGGAATATAATGGACAGCTACTATTCTTTGGGTCGCCTTCTTAGAACAGCTGCTTGCCAAGTGGGCTCCCTGTGTTCCATTCCCGGTACCAGCATGGGGAATTTTTCCCCACTGGGAGACCTGGTAGTCAGCCTTGTGAGGTCCTTGTGGGGACAATCGAGGAGCTACTTGATTGAGAAGTAGTGACTCCAGGTCGAGAAGACCACATCAATCAGCCGGGACTTGAGGTGCTGATCACATCTCACCCTCCAGCACTGCACCACATTCAACATGCCTTCGGGTTGAGATGGGGGATGCAGCAGCAGCAGCGCAGTGGGCCAAGGTCCCTTGTGGACTGTCAGTGTCATGCAGTGACGTTACTATTCCTTGATCTTAAAATGATTGAAATGAAACCACATAACATTTGGCATCTACAGGAAAACTAGCCAGACCAACAGTTACATGAAACAAAATAGTTACATCCATTCCCCACCAGTGTGCAGTACTAAACAGCCTTATGCACAGATTGGTTAATGTCCCCAACTGCAAAGATGAATATAACCATGGACTAAACAACTTAATGGGCACAGCTACAGAAAATGAAATTGTTCACAAGAAAATACACAGCACCAAGAATAAAAAGAGAATGAAATGTTAATGAAAACGAAATCTTCGGAAAGCTTGCATACCACCTACTAACAGAGAGTATCTTTAAATGGTACATCACTTTGGACTAAAAAAAATATTTAATTCAAAACAATTCGAGGTTGACATTCCACAGAAAAAGAAGACTGGAATGTATCAATTCAGACTCAACAATTGTGGAAAAAAATCTACATTGAGAAGAAAGAAAGAAAGAAAGAAAAAAAAAAAAACAATAAAAGAACACTCAGGAACATAAAGCAAAAGCAAATGAGAAATCAGTGGTAGCATGGCATCTTTGAAAAGACCAGTAAGGGAGGGGTGAATTGAGTAAAAATAAACAAAGGCCCTTCCTCCCTAAAAAAGAATTTTTTGCCCAAAATTCAACTTTTAAGAATGAAGAAAAACATTGGTTCTATTTTATATACTTTAGTTATTTTTATACTCATAGATTCCATACATAGATGTCTGAAAATGCTTATAAAAAACACACACAACAACAACAACATTGCAAGACAGTTTGGGGAAAATATTTTCATTCACCATTTTTACTTTCTCTACATGTACTATGTACATTGTGGATAGGGAAAGTATTGTATTGCACCCAAAAATTCAATACTGAGATTGCACTGGAAATATATGTTTTGAGACCCCCTGAAACCAAAAGGAACATTTTTAGATAAAGCTGTGTGTCTGTGGACAGCATAGCTCAAAAACTAAAAGACCATTAAATACCAAACTTGGTAGTTCATTATCTTCCAAGGATGCAACATGATTTTCAAGAAAATTCCCCCACCCCAAACATGGAACAACTTTTTCTAAAAAATGACTAAAATACTGTATATTAATCATAACACAAATAAAATGCAGATTTTGAATTTTCTGGGAATAGCCTCTGAAGAGCACTATACAAAAGATGTAGATCTTGTTAACTCACACAATTTATGCAAAGTGCATTTTTGTGTTAGAATTGACAGTTTCCAAGATACTTGTTGCTATTGGGTTCATATTTAAAATATTTATACTTTTCTCAGGTAGGAAATGCTTGTTTTTCTTTTCTTCTACTCCTGGCCAAGCAAAGAAGCCAATTTCAATGACGATCTCATAATGGTAGCTTTTAAAACATTTGACTGCCATTTTAGTATAGCACGTTCCCTTAGTTCCCTTCTACTTATAAGGAACTAAGTAACAAGTACAATGTGCTAATGGTTATCTCAAGTAGCATGGTGTAGGAAGAAGAAGAATCTTTTGTAAGAAGTCTGTAGAACATTTAGAGAAAGTCATGTGAGGGCTACAAATCAGATTTTTTTTTAAATTGACATTTCAAAATAAATGCACTTCTTCAATATATCCTGCTATACGTGTTACATGCACTAAGTGCAGCAATATTGCTTTTTGTGCTTAGAATAAGTAGAGGAAGTAATGTATTTTCTAAAAATTTTATATAGAGATTTCACTGGAAACACATGTATTGAGGTCCCCCGAGAAAAAAAAATGGTTTTGGAGTTCCTGTTTTACTTGTTGCATGGATGACTGGGGCTTTAGATTGGCCAATCCCTTGGCTATGCTTTGTCATTTGGCATTCACTTTAAATGCTCCATTCCTCTTCTAAAAGCATCCGTTAGCTACACTTTGTGGCTTAGGGTCCTCAACACTGGGCTAAGCTTTAGTGCATGCCAGATAAAACACTTTATTCTTAGCACATTTAAAGAACCAAAGGATGGATAAATACAAAATTTGGTATTTACTTTCAACATCTTCTAGAGATACCATACCAAGATTTTCAGGAGTATGCCCTAAGTTCACACTACCCTTTAATGGATATTTTTTCCTTCAAAATTGTGATTATCCCAAAAATGGCTCAAATGCTTTTGGGCAATTTGCAGGCATTCAAATGACTGTAATTTTATTAGTGTATAAGATAATTGTTGCCATTCACCTTTAATACCTTACTGTTCAGTTATGTAATATGCACAGTAAGAAAAATTTAGCTTTTAATAATGTACAGAAAAACAAAGAAAAACTCTCTGTGATGCACGGGACTCAGAAAAATTACTCTTAGTTTTACTGCTTGTTTTGTTCCACATTTCCTGTGAATATTGAAAGGTCATAAAAAATATTTTCATGGCTTGACTTTGTATAGTATATGCTGTTCTTATTTCAATAAATGCCAAAGTTTAGTTTGCCATTTTTAATTCTTAATTGTTTTGTTTTGTGATGCATGGGACATGATGCACAGGAAACTTTTTCCCTTCAAGTTGCCAGCATGTATTTAAGAGGCTTTAGATAAAAATACAGCTCCCACCAATTGTTCTTTGTCTAGTTTAGTGCAAACAGTTACTTATAAAGCTGTTTCCTGTAATAAATTTAAGTTGAGTAAGGTGGTTTAAATAAGTAACTGAGATTTGTGTTTAAATTCTCTCAAATTAAATCACTGTAACTGGTAATTGCCATTTGTGCTTTTGGAGACAGTGATGGAGAAAATAAGAAAGAGTGACAAAAAAAGAGCTAAAGAATATAGAATAAGGCATGCAGATAGAGTAAAGGAAAAAAATAAACTTAGGATGAGAGAGAAATGTAAGACAGAGAAAGAGACCTGTAAGAGAGATCAAATACAGCTGAATATTTGGAGGAAAAAAGAGAGGTTAAGGAAGGCTGAGTAGAAAGAGATTGAAACATGAAAATAATATGAACAAAACTGAACAGGTACCACCATCAGTTGCAGTAGCTTATGATTCTTCTCAGGCATTATGTAAAGCTATAAAGAAGACTCTCAAAGGCTCTTCCCAAACCTCCCATGGAAAAGAAAGCTGTTGTCGCTAAGTTAGAGAATGAAGTAGGTTGCAACATGAAAACTTATCAGAAATTAACACTCAGTTCTGAACTTGATGTACAGGAAAAAATTATCAACTTTTACTTCCGACCTGAAATTGTTTATACTGCCACTGGAATGAAGGATGAGATGGTTGTTTAGAGAGAAGGGAAGAAAATGAAAGAAAGAAAATATTATCTGACCGTGTCTTTAAGAGAAGCTTATCAATTATTCTCTGATCAATTTCCCGATATTAAAGTAGGGTTTTCTACCTTCTGTAAGCTTCAACCAACTAATGTTCTTCTTTTGCATGATACAGCTGCTGACCAAAGCAAATGTATGACTTGTGAAAATTTCTTTTTGAAATTGAAAGCTCTGAAGTTAAGCTACGAGTCTAACACATTTTGGGAAAACAATCTATGTAACACAGACAAAAACTCAAGCTGCTGGAATGGACACTGTGTTGAATGTTCCAATGGATCCAAAATGACAACAGAACTTGAAATTGGAAAGCATGGCAAAAATCGGATCAGAACAGGCTCCAGTGGTGTTTGAATGAAGGATGTGCTGGTGAACTCTTGGAGAAATTAAAAGAAGATTTTAAACAAATGGCTGAGCATATCAACACAAAAAGGATCCAGTTAGAACAGTTCAACATGGACAAAGAAGAGCCACAAACTCGCACATTGCATGAGTAAATATCTGCACCAATTGTCCAGAATGCTGAAGATTTTGCCAATGTTGTTAAGATGGTAATGCCTAAAACCAAAGTTCTCCTAATCAGTGAAGATGATATATCCAGAGAAAGAAAATGGAAAGAGGTGTTACCAATTCCAGGCATGAAATCTATTCATGTAATTAACGCCATCCCAAGTAAAGGATTCTTTATTCAAGGCAACAGCATGTCACCTGAAGTGCAAATTAATCTGCAGGAAAATACTGGAAACTTCAACACAGGTGACTGGGTTATAGTGCTGTATGAGGACAAGAGGTTTCCAGGAGAAATTGTAGGAAGAGAACACAATGAATTTGGGGTCTCAGCAATGGGGAAACTAACTTTTGGAAGTGGCCTGTGAAAGCTGACAAGTTGCTATATTCACTTAATCACATTATGAGAGTAATAAAACCTCCTATACTAGTGAATTCAAGAGGACAGTACAGGTTTCAAGATGTGACATTCTGACGTGTGATGCATGTGGCAAACAAACAATTTTGGTGTTGTGCATAGAAAACAGATCTTAATTTGATTGTACTTAAAATTAGTGATACCTAATAATAAAAGTCAAACACAGTTTTCAAACCTAGAACTACAATAATTTTTTTAGAATATTAAAAAATTCAAGTTTTATGTGATGCCAGGACACTTGTGTCAAGATGTAGGAAAAGTAGTATTAAAGTATATAGTGTTTGTTTATTGGTATGTTTCTGTATATGAATTTACTTAGCTTTCATGTGGTTTTAAGTACAAAGTGGCATTTTTTTCACAGTTTGTGATTTCAAACTTCATAAATGCACTACTACCATATAATAGTAAAGTACTAAATAAGGTTTTTATTTTACAATAATTTAATGTTTGCTTTTCCTATTAAGAATAAAAGAAACATTCTTTCCAATTTCAAAATTTGGTTCCACTTTCCAGAGAATTGCCCTTTTGAGTATTCAAGGACTTGAAACATTTCCGGTACTGGTTATTATTGGTTTCTTCTTGGGACGTCAGCCAGGTAAGTGTTGGATTAATTTCCAAGTTTCCAACAACATACTCTGTCTTGATCATCAGGGAACTGGAGAGAAGTTGCTCTGGTGGTGGCATTTATACCTGGAGGGGAAGGCTGAAGGACCACCTCGCTGAATGAGCTTATACAGCCCCTGATTGATACACAGCAGTCAAAAACTCATCCGAATTCACTAAAGTCCTACAAGATTGTAAAGTTAGTTCATCAGATGTTTTAGTCAGCTTCGATGGGGAGTTGTTTTTCATCAGAATACCCCTCAAGGAGTTAGAATCACTTAGATCATATTTTGACAAGAATATCATCAGTTTACTTCATTACACGCTAACCTCAACCTACTTTTTCAACAACTGTTTACTACGAACAAACAGGTGGGGTGGCCTTGGGGGTCTCCCCCATCACCAATCATAGCTAACTTTTATATGCAAGAGTTTGATGATGGCAACAGAGTACGTCATTGAAAGCTTGGAAATTAATCCAACACTTAACCTGGCTGACATCCTGAGAAGAAATCATTAATGCTCTTGAGAATATTAAAGATTTGCATGTTAAATAAATTTTTTTTTTGGTAGTGTTTAACGCCCGCTTTAACCACTTATGGCAC
Organism: Hymenopus coronatus; assembly: GCA_030762935.1. Lineage (NCBI taxonomy): Eukaryota > Metazoa > Arthropoda > Insecta > Mantodea > Hymenopodidae > Hymenopus > Hymenopus coronatus. The sequence continues at coordinate 19,843,126 of CM060900.1, forward strand.
CGCAGGCGGTTTAAATAAAATGCATATCTTGAATTTACGGGAATAGCCCATTAAGTCTTCATCCAGAAGGGATTTTGTATAATTACCTGGTAAATGATAAGCAAGACAAAAATGTTCATGAAAAATGTTCATCTCCTTAAAACATAATTTATTCAAAGTAGTTTTTCTGCTAAGCAATATGCCATTTCTGAAATTTCTTACTTTTGGTTTGATTTGTTCAATAATTTATCATTCTTTTAAATTCCTCAACATATTTTCTTACTATCGCATAGAAGGAGAAGAGAATTTTAAGAACAGCACACACCACCCAGTTATTAAACATTTGACCAACGTATCTTTAACAATTTTTAACAAGGCTTTCGACTTTAAAGATTATATCAACATTTCTGGTGTGCCGGAATTTTGATCAAATAACTAATTACTCAAAAACTAGGAGCTAGAGTGGAAACCATCCTTCCAAGAGCCTGGACTGTGATTTTAATCTGCCAAGACAATTCGTGTAAAATTAAATTGGGTTTTATTTATGGATACTGTTTTACTACTGTGGTTCTCAGTATCCCACTCTATGTTGAGCATGAAATATGACATACCTTAGCTCTGAGTTTTAGCCATAAATCTACGACATGGTGCCAACAGTTTCACTTCCCTTCCAAAGAAAGCCATGCTAAGGACCTTAAACGCACAAAAAAAAACATTTTCACCCTCCACTGGGTTTGAACCCAGGACCTTGAAAACCAGAGGCTAACATATAACCCTAGATCACAAAGGATGACAAACAATTTAATTACATAAACCGCTAATTGATTGTACTGTCTGCCTAAATCCCTATTCCATCTCTTTTTTATCACAATAAAAACCCTGGACATGTATTTTATCTACCAACCTACTAAATAAGCAGGGAAAAATATAAATTAGATGTTTTTTTTTATTAAAGCCGATGTCCCACGGTCAAATATTTTGGTCCAATACTCTTCAAACTACAAATTGGATCATGGGACATCGGATAATTTCATAGTATATAATTTCCGTCCTATTTTTTTGGTCCAATTCCTTGTTTGCTACAACAGGATACAGCGGTTTCTAATTTTTGGTCCAAACGTATGAAATCAACCAATGAGCAACCTGGTGGTAATGACGTAATATGATGGCAACTAGTGCTAGGTTTTTGTGTGAAATTTTGTCCTAAATAGGATTATAGTAGCTGAGCTATGGTTGAAATATACATTTTTTTTTTGCGGCAGAGATTTATAAAATAATGACTGCAAATGTATTTTATTGAATCCATTTTTACCTAACCTTTTCTCAACAAAAATATAAAAACATGGTCTTATCTTTGATTTGCTGGTATGGACTGCCTCATATTTGTGTCTTGGGGAGTGATTTTTGCCTCAACTAAGGGCAGCAACTTTCCAAACAAAATTTCATCCATTCTAAGGAACTTATAATTTACAGGGTCAGAAACGAGTTCATTTCGCAGCATATGTAGTACACCTCTTCCTTGGTCTGCATTCTTATGTTCTAGCCATGGTCTAGTCCACCTATGTCTCTTTATTGATTTTTTCTTTCTATTATGATATGCTCTTGCAATGAATACATAAACTAAGCTTGATACAGCAAACATAAATAATTGTGGATCAGCAACTCCACCATTTTCAATCAGCTGTTCATGTACATGCGAGAAATATTTGGACCAATACACACTCCCATGGAATGGTACAGAGAAATTGTATAAAAAGTTTTGGACCAAATTTTGACCATGGGACATCAGCTTAATGTTACATTTTTTAAAGATGTCAGTTGAAAAGGATGTTATTTGAAAACAAACCTTAATGTTAGACTAAGGTTGTAACATTGAACAATGACCTTCACTAGCATAAACTTGAAGTACCAGGTTTGATTTCCGGTGGGGGTGTGGAGAATTAGGTAATGTTGCCGTTTAAGGGTCAGTTGGCCGAGCAATGCCGCAAAACCATACCAACTTTAGAAATTGAAAACCCGCTTTGGAACTGAGCACATAGTGCCAAAGGAATGCAATCGGTGAATAGCTGCAAGATGGCAGTAGTAGCACGGTTATATGTTGCTAAATAGTGGGTATATGACGTAGCCAAAGGGCCTGGCAATTCTAGAAGACGACGGCATCTATCATACACCATTAATCCTACTTGTTGCAGATGTAGATTATTTGAGGTTATGTGGTACATGAGCTAGCTAAAGGCGATTTCATCAAAACATAAAGATAACCCCATCATGTCACACTGCAAATGCGGTGCTCTTAATTCTTTGATCAAGTAATATTTTGGGTTAAATGGAGAAATTTAATACACAAAGCTACTGTTAAATATGAAGTTATCGATTGCTTTGTTTCTTTTAATGAAAACAGGAACATTAGTAGTAATTAAAATTATTATTATTATTATTATTAACATTGTTATTTATATTTATGTTATTAATTATATTACTGCTACTAATATTATTTTTTGTTCTTGTTGTCGTTGCTAGTTGTAAGAATAACTGTCAGCCTAACCAGATCTACTTGCTCTTTAGTAATGTCATTAGTAACCTTAAAAAGGGCTATTTTGTCATTGAAGAAAATATGAAAGAGATGGAGAACAGTAGTAGATATTCAGAAGAACAGTATACGCACCCCCTGACGCATATAATTGCATATTTCAGCGTTTCCGACACTTTCCTATGAATGCACTGCCTCATTGTATATATTTCTGGGTTTTCCTGCCTTGCTATGGTTACGCTTCCTAAGGCATATACTGTTAATTGCAAATTTCATGCTTTCCACACGACCGTATGACTGCGCTGCCTTCCCTCCTTTTCGCAATACCAACTATATATGTGCCATTACGCTGAACATTGCACCTTTCAGATGCAAAGGTTGGCTGCCTGACATTACGCAGCCAACTGACCCTTAAACGGCAACATTGCACCTTTCAGATGCAAAGGTTGGCTGCCTGACATTACGCAGCCAACTGACCCTTAAACGGCAACATTGCCGAGAATTATATACTTACAGGAAACTTTCCATGCACTGGGTGTTGTGTCTATTGCAAACAAATCCACATATTCTGGATTAAAATCTGTATACCCATAGACAATGCCAAAATACCAGACGGAAGGGTAAATCCATGGAATTTGTAAGAAAGTTAATGAACAATATACAGTTATTAATCAAAACCTTGCTTTCAACACCAAGCATTTCTAATAAATCTAGGGGTTCATAAGATTATGAGGTAAATCTAAGCTTGCAACCTAAGAAATCCTGTGATGCTTCAGATATCTACTCCGGAAATAACCACAAACATTTAAGTAAACATAAGTGAATATCTCAGAAAAGTTTGCTACAAAATTCCATAAATATGGACCTTTTACAAAGTTTACAGTGGTCTGCCATTTTCATAAATATCATTTTCCCTATTCCATTTACTGTTTTCAAAATAGACAAAACTTTAAAACACATACCTCAACATCTCAGAAATGGTTAAAGGTACAAAAAACTCACATGATATAATTTTGTATTTTACCAAGCCTTACATTTTTCCTTCAGTAGGATTTCCCAATCATTTTGCACTGAACAGTTGTGAATTAGTTGGTACACCCACAAACAGCAGATGAAAAGCTTTACCCATTTGACTTTCTAAGCCATCACAAAGCAGCATTCTCGTCCGTCGGTCAGACAATGGAAATAGATATAGATGCCACATCGTTGCAATATCTGGCTATTTTCGAACGCATGCTCAGTTTGTGTACTCCTAAAACTTGTGTTGAGCTGATCTGGCAAGCTACATATTATATTTTGTTATTGTTGATAGTGTTGGTTTTTGTTTGGGCATGAGGGAACATAAGACTTTCAGAATTGTAGAAGTGGGTAGACTTTAAAGGGGAGCTGTGGCATGGGTGGACGTGGCTTCTGGAAGAAAGTGAATTATGTGCACAAAATAATATGAACAGCACACGAATTAGATGGACTCACCAGTGAATGTGAACCATTAATCATATCTCTTGGTGATGATGACATTGATGATAATACTTTCGAGAATTATGTCGGCGGACAATAATGGAATTGAGTCGTTAAAATTTTAAATCAGTGGAAATCACTGTTATACCTTTCTCTCACTGCAACAAGTTATTCTGCATTAATTTGTTCTATATTGTAATGTATAGTACGTATGTTAACAGTATCACTGTTATTTTCAATTAACATCATTATTCATCGGCATTCAGTTTATATTCGTCTTTACACTCGATAGGGCCCTTTGTTATCAGCTGTCGTTTACTATACCCCCGCCACTGAATCCTTGCACTTAACAGTTCGGGTGGATTTTGTGTTAGGTTGGCTATGCTTCCTTTGCGGCATTGCCAGAGTAACTATTAATCACCAGCTGATTACATGTCTCACTAGACGAACATAAACAATGTACATGATAAATGAACGCCGAAGAATAATGAAACTAATTCGTTATCATTGATGTTAATTGAAAAAAAAACAGTGATACTATAACAAATGTAACATACATTACGTATTTATGACAATATAGAACAAATGAATGCAAAATAGCTCGTTACAATGAGAGAAAGGTATAACAAAGTGATTTTCACCGGTTTAGAATTTTAATAGCTCAATTCCATCCAAGTCTCAGTCGTCGTCATTCTCGGCAGCATCATTGTCATCACCATCAATATCGTCAACAAGACGTATCATTTGTGGTTCACATTCACTGATGATTCCGTCTGATTCCTGTGCTTTTTGTATTATTTTGTGCACATGATTCACTTTCTTCTTCCACCATTGTCACACCTTCCCACAAAAGTCTATCCACCTCTATAGTTGTGAAAGTCTTGTACATACAAACAAATGCCAACACTATCAACAATAATTACATATATACATAACGAATAATATGTAGCTTGCACAGAACAGTTTTACACACGTGTTAGGAGTTCACAAATTGAGCACATGGTTGGAAATAGCCAGATATTGCAACATACGGCATCTAGATTCCGTTGTCAGACTGATCGACCAGAATACTGCATTGTGATTGGTTCAGAAAGTCAAACGGGTACAATCAACAGATGTCACCAATAGTATTAAAATATTGTGTTTCTACTTCACTTGTGGCACAGATTATTGAGGTTTTTGGCAATGATACACGGTGATATTGAGAATACTGCCATTGATAAATAACTTGACTGTACAAATGGGTGAATGATTCCAGTCATAATGAAAGCGTACGCACAACACATAGTCTGGAAATAACTACAATAACACAGTTTTCCGTTTAACCATTATGTATATTCTTTGACTTTATGTATATACTGATTAGTACAATGTTGTAAAAGAACAGTATTTCCTCTGCGACTTAATGTATATACTGATTAGTACAGTGCTCTAAAAGAATGGCATTTCCACGAGTCATTGGGCTATGATTAAGCACACGCTTGAAAGCGCAATAAGTAAAGCAGTCTACCAAAATATTGCTTTATATCGTTAATATGGCTATTACTCTGCACGCACTAACGTATGGAAGTAATTTGCTTGAAAGCGCGATAAGTAAAGCAGTCTACCAAAATATTGCTTAAATTGTTAATATGGCTAATACTCCGCACGCACTAATGTATGCAAATAATTTGCTCCTCTTCATTATTGCTCTCATAATTATATTCACTAAATGTTTAAAATTTGTAGTATTTTTTACCCATCTGGCTGTTCATAGGTTACGTGCCCTATTTATGAGCATGAAGCCAGATGAATTCTCCACAAACACAAGGTTTGCCCAATGAACTATCGCAAAGATTTGATAACAGTGTATGCAATGAAGAAGAGACCATAAGAGCAACTCTGAACAAGAAATTCTTTCTTCAGCCGAAGAAGATGAATATTTTACTGCATGACATAAGGATACTACTTGGAGGAAAACTGATTTTGCCAAGAAAGGGAAAATGTATTGGAAAAAGAACCCTTTCTAAAATCTTTCTGCTTTCCATAAAATAAAAATACCGATATGTTTGGCAATATATTTGTACACACATATGTTCAGATAAAGCGAGCTATGATACAGTACTCGAGGGAAACAGATGTATTAAACATTCACAACAGAAATAATTGCTGTCAGGATGTTTGTTTCTTATAAGGACACTTCGTTTATCAGACGGTAGAATTAATAGAGCAGTTATGCAGAATTAGCGTAAATGTGAAATTGCATAAGAAATATTGCAAACATTAAACGGAATTAGCAGTGGAAGAATATTCCTCAAAATGTTCGTAAAATAGCATCTTTGGAAGATACTGAACTTAGGTACCATGTTCAATATGCACAGGATTTTACATTTTAGAAGTATTCTGCACACACATAAGCCCATGCCCACACACAAGCTGGCGAATACTGAAATTCGTACTATATCTCATCTAATGCTCACTAGAATTAATAGTATCCTCGTGCAGAATTGCCAGATACTGATATTGTAAGTACAAAGTTAAGTTTTTTTGGATTTTTCATTTTTGAGGTGTTTTGTATAAGCGCACGCACGCTCAAAGGGGCTGGCATCCAGCAAATATTCTCTTCTGTAGTTAATAACTGATTAAACGCAGACCAGCATTAATATAGTGGTTGCGCAGAATTACCTGGAAATCAATACTACATATCTAACATATTCACTTACATTTTCTAATTGCACATATTAGTTATTTTGTACCACAAATTATGAAAACTTTGTCATTTACATGGCGAGATAGCGTCCCTTTGCCTGGGGCCAACTAGTGACTTCACATCCTGTGCCGATATCAACGCGAGCAACGTTGCCGGATCAAACCACGTCAAAAGGATGATCGAAAAGTACAAACCAATGAGAGAATAAAATAATAAACGATATTAACCAACTTGACATGAAATAAAAATGAAATCCTAACATATTCTGGCTTATAAAACACGTTTTCATAGTAAGAACAATGAGTTAGTATATATATTTTAAGTTGTTTAAAAACGTTCACAGTTGACACTGGCTTCAGTTTGACGGTATATACTGAAGTACTTTCATCGAGCATAGATATTATTTTTATTCCCAAGCAGGCTCATATATATGTAATATGTAATATAATATCTATGTTCTTGTATAAATGTAGGGACTCTGCAGATTTTCATAATAAACAAAATAACAATAAAAATAAACAAATTGATCCAGTGCTTAGGTTTATCAATAACTATTAAGGTAAATTCCTATTTCTGAAACTAAAACATGCATTTTCTTTATTGTTTTTCAGGAGGAATATCTCCAAATCATGCCTATAGCATACTCAAAACATCCGCATACCAAGAATCCCAAGTCCCAGTAATCTTCAAAAACCATGTTGGGTCCAAGGTCTACTAGTAAGAAGAAAAACCAAGCACACAAATAACGAAATGCATTTCTCTTCTTGAGCCACAAAGCTGTGCATTTTCAATTTTAAGAAATGCGCCCTTCCTTAAAGAAGAAACATTGTTGGAGGAGATGCAGGAGAGTGCAGAAACAAATGCTGTTCAACCACAGTATTTTCAGTCGTAATAAAATGTAATGTGTTTTCAGTAATGCAGAAAAGGCTCTCCCAAATATTAAGCATTGTGGTATTACTGTTCATATGTTTTAAATTATACTAATAGTTAAATTACATTAATATAATAAAATATAAAGTGCTTTTATTTCTAATACTTCTACCCACATGACAATTCTGAACCACGTCCAAGCTTTCTGTAATTTATCAATCATGCATTTCAAGCTTGTAATAAATGCATTTCATTGGTAGTAAAGTAAAGCAAGAGGTATTTGAAAATAATGTATAATATTTTTGTACTGGAAAAAGTCTATCAATCACACACTGATGCAAATATGTACATCAGATGAAATGTGTAAATCAATACAGAATCTTATAATTACAATACACCCAGCCATCGCGCACCTAAAACTGTTGCTAGTGAGAAGTTTCAAAATTTGAGAGCAACTTAAAATTATATTCATATAGAAGTGGATGTGGCGCAACAATATTTCTTAGAAGGCGAGTGCCTTAAGCATACAAATATGAGAAACTTCCTTATAATTAGGAGCAACATGTAAATTTGCCGTTGTATTCCTGTCACACAATGCATGGGGTGATTACTTGATCCCACGTCGACATGTATGCATAGTGGCAAATACGCAATCTATAAATTCCATTAAACAAAACATTAGAAAAGTACAAAGTTCAAAATTAAGCTGTTCTGCCATAGAATATAGACCACCGCCTGGCATTTACTAAAAATGGGGAAACCTAATGTGAAAGGAATTGTGATGGAAAAAATATAGAAGCACTGGTTAAGATAAACCAGTTGTCAGAAGATAGTTTGAAAAACAGTTTAGATTACAAAGAAAATCATTCGAATCATTAGGTTTGGGCGAGTGAAATAGAGAGTTTGAATTGTGAGTTGGGCTATGAAATATGGAAACAAAGACATGGAAATAACTGGTTTGATTTTAGCAGCTGAGACCATTACAAAAAGGCATGGTATAATCAGGAGTACAAAAGTGAAAATATACGTAAGTAGTCAACAAATTCTGGAAAGTTATGGGGGACATTGATAAGCGACAGCTGAGGATAACTATTTGATAGTGTTCAAGGTCTAGTTTCACTACATAGACACCGCAGGCAATGACACTGATGATACATGGAGGATTGAGTACCGCTGGAATGCGATGATAGGGGAAAACAGAGAGTACGAATAAAACCCGCCCCTGCGCCGCTTCCTCCACTACAAATTCCATATGCGGTTGTCTGTGATCAAGCCCGGTCCGTCCTGGTGAGAGGCGAGCGGTCTTATCCACCGCTCAGCTGATGATAAGGAGTAGTGAAATGAGTTCATTGATATTTTACAAAACAATAAAGTTGCAATTGGAACAACAAAATATGTGTATAAAAAAGGGAAAGAGAAGCAATAGCATGCTTAAGTCTAGGGGTCTGGAAATTTAGCTGATTGAGACGTAACTTCATGTAAATTAGTCTGTAGAAAATGAAGATGGAATGCACATTTTTATTGTATATAAAGCAGCATAGGTGGTGGTGGTAACTAATTTATGGCGGAAACACAGGGCGGCCATCTTGTGATGCTATACTGTCACATAAACCATACGCAAAATCTGTCAAATTAATTGTTTTTCCAAGCTTTTGAAGCAAAGAACAAAGGACAATGGAAGGGAAGAGATCTCTAGTTGAAGGAGTTTTTAATACAATCACAGTTTTAGGCCTGTCAGAAGTTGTTATTGATAAATTTGTATTATTCCAGTAAACATCGCGGCAAGGTCATAACCAACTTTGGTCTAATTTCTTGATTTAAAACCAATTATATATATACGAGGTAGTCAAATATAGGATGCATGTACGTAAATACACTTGCATAAATGTTTGCGAAAGGCTTGGAATCATTTTTAAGTGTACACAAAAGGGTGACAAGTATCAGAATTTCACTCAAGGATCATGATGACTTTCACTGCGGACTTTGTGTACTGCATTCCGAGTCCGAGCAACACGTCCGCTATTATCCAGGTTCTCGTATTATAATGATTAAAGACAGCTGCTAAATGAGCGAATTAGCAACCGGAGTAGGTTGTCAATTTTGTCTGCGAATTTCCCTTTCCTTATTTTGCTTCTGCTATTCGAGAAACTACAACCAAACACCACGCGCTATTTGACCATTATACTGGCTTAAAACTTACACTCTAAATTTACTGGTTAATTGGAAATTAACACCACAAAATTACTTAAATAAGACCCTAACCTATGTATTGAAACATTTCCTTTACTTTTTTTTTTTTTTTTTTTTCCTGCTATGCGAGAAACCACAACCAAACACGACACACACATTCACCATATACAGGTTTGAAACGTACAGTATAAATGCTCTGTCCTTATTGACGTTTAACATAGAAAAATCTTAATGTTTGGTGCACATTTAACGCACAAATGCCTTAACTCATCTCAGAAATACAGTTTCAAAATATGGCGGTTTGATAAAGACGTGCTTCACCAACCACAATGTTTAAGGATGTGACATTTCCTATCTATTATCTCTATATCTATGATCAGAACATTGGTTACCATGCTAACTTCGTATACCCAAGGTTGCGGGTTCAAACCCGGCGGAGGACGATGGAATTTTTCGGGCATAAAAATCCTTAGCATGGCTTCCTTCGGAAGGGAAATAAAGCCGTGGGTCCTGTGTCGTAGATTTACGGCACGTAAAAGAACCTCAAGCCTGATAAGAGCGGCCTCTGAGCAAAATTAAACGGTCTTTCACGCCCAGTATAGAATGGGACGCTGAGAACCATAGCAGTTAAAGAGCGTCCATAAATAACACGCCATTTCCATTTTTGATCAGAACATTTCTTCTGCTTCTTGTAGTTGCTGTTGTAAAAGGACTCCCCAGGAATAATTTCCAATTGGCTTAAAAATAGCAAACTATAAGTTTTTGCTTTCAGTTTTGAATACTGCTATAGCTCAATTATCCTAATTTGAGGTTTGACAGAAGTGCTGTAATCGGAAAAACAATGAGGGGGTATATCCAATAAAGGTAACAGTGGTAGCTTAATTTATGGTGGAGTCTCGGTTTAAAATGCTGAGATAGCGATACCAACGCACTCCAGTGGCGGCAATCGCATTTTTTCTTGCTTTGTTTTACTTTCGAACGGCATGGTGTGTGACGTCATCATGTATGAAGTCTGAGTTATTCAGTACTATGCCCGTTTGTTTGAGCACGTATTTTCAGATAAAATTCCTGTTATGATATGATTTAATCACGCCTACAATTGTAACAAAATCGCATTTGTAATTTCACCTCATCTTAGAAACTGTATATAAATGGGGTTTTCTTATAACTAATTAACCAAAATATCAAGCAGGCGATAATTGCGTTTTTCTCTACAAGTATTCGCTAAAACGCTGTACATATATGGAAACTAAACTTCAGATATATTTACAGCATATTACGAGTTTTATTTGGCATGCGGTAGGTATTAATTACCTGGTATTCACAGAAATCACTGAAAAAGGAAGACTTAGGTCTTTTATGGCTGGAATAAATACAGATATCAAAGTGATCCAATATCTTCCTATCGATTTCCAAGAAACAAAGAAATGTAAGTATGGCTTCTAAAGTGAGGTTATTTTTGTATTGTTTTTAATTATGCGTAATGAAAAGGCCTTCAGACACCATTCCCAGAAAATTCAAGCTATACATTTTTTTTTGTAATGTAAATAGCTTTAATATATTGTATGTTAATCAAAATCGTTAGAGCTATTTTTTAGAAGAAAAAAAAATTCAAAAATGTTTCCATGTAAAGGGTAGTTTGGGGCGGAGGGATTTACTTGAAAATCTTTGTGTCGCATCCTTGGAAGATGTTAATCTTAAATACCAAGTTTGGTATTTAACGGTCGTTTAATTTTTGAAGAATTGTGTCCACACACACACACACACACACACGGCCCTTTTTCTACGAATGTCTTTTTTTTTTGACTCAGGGGACCTCAAAATATATATTTTCGGGGAAATCTTGCTATCAAAATTTTGGGTGGAACATAATACTTCTACACACTATGTACATAGCTGGTGTAGAGAAAGTAATTAATTATATTTTTACAAAGCTGTGAGATGTGTGCAGTTGCCAGTATTATCCAACTACCCGGCCCACTCACAGCATGACGCCAGCTGGAGGCGCTGACATCCGCAAGCCGGTATGAGCTCAGACGAGAGAAAGAAAAGGCGCAGTGTAGGAGCGATAAAATGAAACTCTAGCATGGCCAAAGGGGGGGGGGGGGCTCAACTAGATTTTCCCATCAGGATATAAAAGTTATTTTCACTACAGTGGGGATGTATGGAACTAGTACCACTAGATGTCTCCACTGAATTAGCCGCTAAGCGCATGTCGTCGTTCGTTTGTTTCATGTAAGAAGTTTGAGGTTACAACGTGTACGAGTTAATATTTAAGTAAACTGACCTAAATAAGGAGTGAATTTGGGATAAAATAGAATATTATCGATAATGTCAGACTATTGCTGTGTTCCATTGTGTGAAAATCAAGTCGGCCCTTTATTTTTCATCAATTTCCTGGGGATAAAGCTTAGAGAAAAACCTAACCGAAAGAAGTTGAGCAAAACCGTTAAAGTATGCTCGCAGCACTTTAATCCAAAAGATTTTGTCACTACTTTATTAGATAAGTTATACAATAATATATAATGAGATTTAATATGATTTTATGCATTTATAATTGTTCTAATAAATTATTTTTGAAATTGTTCCTCTATACATCTTTTAGTGTATATATTTTATTTTCATTTACATCGATGATTGGATTTTAAAGATTTGCAATTTTTAACGTTAAGAATATCGTTTTTAATTTGTGGAAAAAAATAGGACATGAAATTCAATTTGTATGTTCAGAAATACAAGGCCTTACAACTTTTAGGAATGCTTTTCTGCACTTAAAAATCCATCTCGAAATTTCACTTTTGTGTTCGTGATTTTACAGGTTGTTCTACCGAGATTAATCAACAGGTTTAATAGCTCACTTATTTTCTAAAATAAAAAATTGTACTTGGTAGTGACCCCTCAACAGTTATTGTTCATTATTTTATAGTTTTTGTTTTTGTTTACATGTCATGAAACAAATATTAAAGGTAATGGATAAAAACATTGTTTTAAACAGTAAAAGTAATAACTTATAAGCTAGTTATCCTAGGTTCATACCTTTAAGCTCTAAAAAGTAGGAATTTTATCCATCTGGTCCTTGAATTGTATTATTACTATTATCAATTGCTATGCAGTGTTTTCCTCACAAAGAAGCATCTAAGCTCTATGTATGTTTCCGTTAATATGATACAATATATGGAATGAAAGTTAATATTATGGTTACCTTATTTTAAATCCAAATATTTTGCATTTCAGGTGAAAGGAGAATGTTAAAACATGGTGCTATTTGTTCAGTAGCAGCTACAAGCTTTTCAGCTTCTGAAACACAAGGACCAAACGCATAATAACGATTATGGAACACTTTAAAGGCACACTTTTTTTATGGCATAATGAAATGTCAATTTGTGTCTGGAGCTTTTCACTAATGACTCTACATAATGCTGATAACAAAGACTGTTAATGCCAGATGAAAGCCTAACCTCACGACATGATTCTTGTAAAACTTGTCCAAGTAGCAAATCCTCTGCTTTAATTGGACTGATTGACTATTGTATTTTACAAGGAGGATGATGGGAAGTTTGTAGTGTCTGGGCACAGGTTTCCAAACACTTAACCTCTCCCTTTTGGAAAAGTACTCTAGAGCGTAGCATACATCTGCAATATGTTTACAGCTAGCTTTAGGACCTGCTCCAGCAACACACTCACATTCGGCACCGTTAATGTCTTCTGTTGTATTCAATATTAATTTGACATCATAACGTTTGTGTTTAGTGTATTCTGACTTAACCCTACTACTTATAGATACACCGTTTAATTCAAATGCACACTTTATGAATTTGATAAACTTTTCACTGAAAAGTCTATATCCTGCATCACACAAAGATTTATAATTGTTTACAGGTGCAATATCTATTTCTGATTTTCGGAAGATGAAATAATGCCTTAGAAGCACATTTTAAATTTCAAATTTGTGCTTGTAGCTGGTCGTTAAATCCTTAAACATGCTATCGCTTGGAAACTGCAGGTGCAGCTGATTGAATTTGCAGATTTTTGTATGCCTTTAACCTAGAAAAATAAAACAAAACTTATAAATGAAACGAAAAGATATTTTATGTGGTTATTTTGTAACACATTGTTTGACATTTCCATAGAGTGTTCACAATTATATATTAGTTTAAAGCTATACTTCTCCAATAGTTCATGTTCTCTTCCACTAGTTTTAGCAACTCTCCTCTTCAATTCCTGTTTCAGGCTTTTGACTTTGACACTCTTTAAATCGTCCATCATAATTTAAAACATTAAGTTCATAAGACAATCAATTTAAACGCTAATCTTGAAGAAAAGTAATAATGTTTTACCACTTTATTCAACCGAATAGCACCCCACGTTAAACAGCATATAATAGCAGACAAAACTCTGACCAAAAAAAAAAAAAAAAAACACAACAAACAACAACAACAGAACGATTTACGCTTACCGGCTAGTACACTAGCGCTATCTGCAGGGGAAAACTTGCAGTCTCTTTACATCTGATTTACATTCTAGCGACCACTTTCCATTGGTAAAATATGTATGTTTCGCAAGTTTGCCTATATGGCACTTAGATCAAGCCAACTGGAACATTTAACTCCATTTGGTTGTTTTTACCTGCAACGAGCGCGACTCAGTACATTTATTTGTCGACCACCTCACAGAGGTAATTCTTTCTGTTGCTGAGCAGCCTATTCCGCGGTCCATGGTTCAATCCCGTCTATTTCCATTATCGAGGTGGTCAGATAAAAGCCGGATTGCCATTTGTGACCACAGACAAACTCTCGGGTTTATTTTTGGGCACCACAAATAGCACAGCTTAGAGCACGATGTGACCGTTCTCTAAATCTTTTACGGATACTAAGTGGCAAATCTTGGGGTGCGGATCGGACGGCATTGCTCCGTCTTTATCGTGCTGTGATTCGTTCGAAGTTGGACTATGGCAGCATTGTGTATTCTTCAGCTAGACCTTCAGTGCTCAGAAGGTTAGACACAGTCCATAACCAGGGCATCCGTGTGGCCGTTGGAGCTTTTCCAACGAGCCCAGTTGTTAGCCTCTACGCCGAATCGGGAGAACCTCCTCTGCGTTGTCGGCGTGATGTCCTGCTTGCTAATTATGGCTGTGGGCTAAAGTGTATGCCTGGGCATCCAACTTATCACGCGTTTTTCTCCCCTGAGCTGCACGAGCGATACTGCCTCCGCTCTCTGAGCCCCAGGCCAGCAGGTTTTCGTTTCCGTGAGCTTCTACGCCAGCACCATGTTGACATTCCTCGGCTGTTATCCAAGGGAGAGAGTATACACCCCCCTTGGTTACGCGCTACCTCCCATGTCGATCTCGGGATGACGCTCTACGGGAAATCTGTTACGCCTCTTGATAGTATTCGTCGTTGCTTTTTAGAATTTTTATCCAAATACAGTGGCCGTATTTGTATTTACACCGATGGTAGTAAGAGCCCCGACGGTGTTGGATGTGCCTTTGTCACTGGCACCGCAACTTCTACTTACGGTTTGCCTAGTTGCACATCTATATATTCTGCCGAGCTATATGCTATTTATCAAGCCCTTCTGTATATTCGACGTCGAAAATTAGGTGACTGCCTTATTCTTAGTGATTCCCTTAGTGCCCTTCAGAGCATTCGTGAGCTGTACAATTACCATCCTTTGGTGCAGCGCACCAAGGACGTTCTCCACATTTTGCACGTTTCTGGTTTTAATGTGGAGTGCGCATGGATTCCTGGACACGTTGGCTTGCCAGGGAATGACACGGCGGATTTGGCAGCGAAATCGGCAGTCACAGCGCCCAGTGTTACGATTACCCATTCAACAGCAGAAGATTTTAGAGTGGCTGTACGGAGAGCCGTTTTTTCGACTTGGCATGCGGAGTGGTCGGCTCTCCGTGGTAATAAGCTGCGAGAGGTGAAGGAGCTCCCTGTCAACTGGGTAACCTCCTCTCGTTTATTCCGCCGGGAGGAGGTAGTACTAGCTCGGCTAAGAATTGGCCACTGTATATTTACTCACAGTTACCTTTTTAAACGTGAACCTGCTCCTGTCTGTGCACTCTGTGGGGAGGCACAGACAGTTCGTCATGTGTTGCTGGAGTGTGGTCACCTGGCACACATTCAGTCATCTATGGGCATGCCGGCCTCTCTTGCTGAGGTCGTGGCAGATGACCCAAGAGCAGTGGACAGGGTTTTTAAATGTTTAGCAAAAGTTTCTTTTACCTTGACGTTTTAGTGTGATAGCGGTTTTTTTAAACTCTTTTGGTTTTAATGAGTTGATTTTAGATGGAGTTTTATATCCAGCTCTGGTTAGAGGGCTGGACGTTTCTGTTACTTCCGTTTCAACTGTGTTAGCTCTTTTACTTGTGTTTACTTTTTTGTTTGGTATTTTCTTACTGCCTATTGCCAAGTTTTAATCATAAGGGCGCTTATGACCTCGGCAGTTGAGCGCCCTTAAACACCATTATCATCATCATCTCGGGTTTATCCAGCGTCACCCTACACTGAATAACCTGGTACTCTATAAGAGTAAAAAGCAATCATGGAAGAATTTTGCAACTTCATTTAATCTATATACACCTTCCTTTGTCATATAAGATAATTTAAGGCGTGTGATCGGGAAATCACCGGTCTAGAAACAATTGCAAGTGCTGTTGTTGATAAGTTTGGTGTGGCCAACACTTTTGGCAGTGCTTTCGCACGAGTTTCCAGCTCAGACAATTATTCCGCCTGTGTTTCTTGCAGTTTAAACTCAGATGGATTTACAAGGGTTCTCCTTTCGTTCAAGAAACCTTGCGGAGTATAATCGCGCCTTTACCATGACGGACCTTCATATTTCATCTTCGCGAAACTCTGCATCAGGACCAGATGGAATCCACGTCCAAATGTTTTACTCCTATGGCACCGAAGGCGATAACACTTATGATACATGGAACGAAGATGCAGCACCGATGGTATGCAATGGCGGGGGAAATCGGAGAAAACCCGCCCTACACAGCTTTTTCCGCCACAAATCCCACATACGGTCGCTTGGGATCGAACCCAGGCCGCTTTAGTGAGAGACGAGTGGTATAACCACTCAGTCACGGCGGGGCCACGTCCACGTCTCCTGAAGGTGAAGTTTCGTGCTCGAGGTCTATAATCGTGTTTGGTTTGACGGCAATTTTCCCAAAAAGTGGAGGGAGGCCATCATCGTATCCATTTTGAACCGCAGAAAGAACAGTCAACTGGTGAAGGAATTAGGACGGTAGTAGTACCGTCCTAATTCCTTCACCAGTTCCGTCTGCAAAATGATGGAATGCAGAAATCAGTGGACGATTGTTGTGATGGTTGGAATTCCGCAATATTCTAACAAACACCCTGTGCTGTTTTTGAAGACTTCAGTCAGTGGCTGACCAATTTGTATCCCTGTCGACGCAGATTGTGTATGCCTTTTTAAAGAACTATCAAACAGTTGGAATATTTTTTGACCTCGAGAAGGCTTATTATATGTATTGGCGAGCAGGGATATTACGGTGTATCCACAACTGGAATATGCGTGCACGCCTACTGTGGCTCATTCAGGAGTTTTCCGCATTTTCCGTGTAAGGGTCGGCTCGATTTTCTCGAATCCTTTTATTCAGGGGAACGGACAGCTATAGGTATCGGTACTAAGTGTGACGTTGTTTGCTATAGCGATTAATTCCATATCGCAATATATTCCCCCTGGTGTGTCGTCCTATTTATTTGTAGACGGCTTTGCCGCCTTTTGTATTTCTCAGCGTATGCCCTTTTTGGAAAGCAGTCTGCAGCAATGATTGATAGTCTTTCTGAGCGGAATTCTAAACACAGCTTTCGTTTCTCAACTAAAAAGACGCTCAGCTTAACGTCTAGCGCTGTAGAAGACGAATGCCACCTTCTCTTCCACTCGGTCCAGATTTACTTTCCTTCTCAGATGAGACTTTGCTGGTCAGCAAATATATCACAGCTAAAACCGCGCCATGACTGTTCTCTCAATATTTTGTGGATACTAAGAGGCCAAAATTTGGGGAACGGGTCTGAGAGTGTTGCTGCGCCGTTATCGTACATTGACACGATCCAAGTTAGACTATCGATGAATTGTTTATTCTTCAACACGTCCACCTGTGCGGAGATAATTAGACACTGTCCATAATCAGGATATCCGTGTGGTTGTTGAAGCTTTTCTGGTCAGCCTAGTCGTGAGCCTGTATGCCGAATCTGCAGAACCTTCTCTGCAATGATGTACTGCTATGCAATTATGGCTATGGGCTTAATTGCATACCTGTGCATCCAGCGCTAACCCTTTTTTCTCTACCGAGCTGCACGAACGTTATCGGAAACACTCATTTACTCAAGGCTTGCAGGTTTTCGTTTTCGAGAGCTGCTTCTGAAACACGACATTGAAATGTGTAGCATGTTTCCCAAAGGGAAGAGGGTGCAACCACCTTGCTCAGGTTCTGCATCCCACGAAGATCTCGGGATGACAGCGTACGGGATAACTACGATACTTATGTCTAGTATCCTTATCTGCTCTTTAGA
The DNA here is from genome assembly GCA_030762935.1 of Hymenopus coronatus. Lineage (NCBI taxonomy): Eukaryota > Metazoa > Arthropoda > Insecta > Mantodea > Hymenopodidae > Hymenopus > Hymenopus coronatus. The sequence continues at coordinate 19,861,388 of CM060900.1, forward strand.
ATTTTTTCACTTTACAAAGACTGATATTTTATATACACCGATGGGGGTAGGTGCACCAAAGAGTTTGGCTGTACCTTTGTTCATGGAACCGGAACATATGCATTCGGTTTGCATAGTAGCACACCCGTTTTAACTGCAGAGGTTTATTCCATATACTGAGCCATTCTCTATGTTCGCGATCGCAACTTGGGTGACTCCCTATTACCATCCTCTCGTGCAACGAATTCGGGGCGTCCTACTCATTTCACACGCTTCTGGTGTTAATGTGGTGTGTGCATGAATACCCGGATACGTTGGCTTGGCGGGCAATGACTTGGCAGCAAAGACGTCAATCAAAGAACCCAGTGTTCCAATTATTTGTGTAACTACTGAAGATTTTCAGTCTATCATGCGGAGAGTGGTGCTTTCGGGCTAGTGGAATGAAGAGTGGTCAGCTCTGCTCGGAAACAAGCCAAGAGCAACGAGGGAACAACCTATTGACTGGGTACACTGCTCCGGTGTATCTCGGCGTGAGGAGATGTTATTGGCTCGCCTGCGTATTGACTGCTGCATCTCTATACATAGCTTTCTGCTTAGGATGGAACCGCCTTCCGCCTTTCCGCGTACAGCAGAATTCTTGGTCTGACATGTTTTGTTAGAGTGTGCTCCTCTAGCACCAATTTGAAAAACTCTTGCAGTGGCCCTGGCTAATGATACCAGAGCGGTTGTCAAGGATTTTAAAATTGTATGCCAGATGCCTTTTATATGAAGGATTTAACTTGTTTTATCTTGCCGGATTTAATGGAGTTAAAGCTATGTTTTTTTGTTGTTTTTTTTTAATTTTTATTTTAATTAAATGTGACATTTTCAGTAATACTTAAATTGTAACTGTTTTATTCCTTTTAGCTCTATTGTTAAACTAGTTTATAAATTCCTCCAGCTCAGGCTTTTATGGCTTTTTACACATTTTTGTGCTAATTTCCATTTTGAGATATTATTTTACTTATATTTGTGTCAATTTTTCTCTGATGGCTTATGACGTAATTTGTTTTATCAGAACGCTTATAACCACGTAGCTGAGCGCCATAAAACATCAACAAAAAGAATAATCATAATGGTGATAATAATAATAATAATAATAATAATAATAATAATAATAATAATAATAATAATAATAATAATAATAATAATAATAATAATAATAATAATAATAATAATAATAATAATAATAATAGTAACCATAATCATTTAATCCTAACAGCGACTGAATTTATGTCTGACTATAAGAATACGGATTCAGCATAAATATTACCTCGGGTGAGCATTACAGTTCCCCCATTAGCAGGAGCACCCTATTCCGGAAATAAATCACACCGTACAGCAGAGTAGTGTTTGAATATAGCGTGCTCCTGTGGACGGATCTTTATCTCTTGTAAGCATACGACCAAGGTTTATTCTAGTGGATGTATAGACCAAGCTTTGGCCGCGTATATTCCACTATAGGACAGCCGTCAATAGTTTTGAAATGAGTTCGAAATTGCTAAACATTTCTGCATATTAAGCAGTGCTAGTCCGTTTACTTTATTGTTTTTGGCCACCAGACTAACACTTTTTTCAGGAGTACGATTCTGCCGCTTACGCACTGTCCGTCTAGAAGTGATGACAGCATCCTGATGTTTCATCTCCTCCGAAGAGGGGAAGCAGGAGTTGATAAATCGAAAGCCTTAAAGCTAAGGAGAGAAGAAACAAGCCTAAAAGAGGAAGAAGATATGAGGCAAGTACACACACACTCACACACACAAACACGCAAAAGTTGCGCCCACATGACACGCACACCAAAAACGTGATCCATGGGTGGCGATGGGGGGAATGAGATGGTAATAAGGTGGCTCTGGACCCAGGGTGCGCCAAACCCGAACCTACTGTAGTTGGCCACTTAGGGTGCCCCCACGGAGGTCTTCTATAGTCATGCGCTTAATTAATGCGCTTAAGTGGCGTATCCTTTTTTTGCGAGTAGAGGGGAAAATCCACCTTAAGAACTAACCCGGGCTGGTTAGCCCAGAGTGTGGAGGTCTTTCAGAATGGGCATTTTTTGGTAGCGTTTAACGCCCGCTTTAACTACTTATGGCACCGCAGGCGGTGACACTGATGATACATGAATGAAGATGGAGCACCGGTGGAATGCGATGGCGGGGGAAACCCGCCCAGCGCCGCTTTGTCCACCACAAATCTCACATACGGTCGCTTGGGATCGAACTCAGGCCGCTTTAGTGAGAGGCAAGTGGTCTAACCAGTTGGCCACGGCGCAGCCCTCAGAATGGGCATACTGACTAAAAAAGATCCCTCCACCGGAAGTAAGAGGTAGGATGCTGCGGTATCGCTGCTGCATCCGCGCAGTCTACGTGAGGGTGAACTGGTCCACTATGCGGCCGCCAGTGGGTGAGGATAGTGCTAGCAGATCGGCTTGACCAAGGCTCAGCCGTCCCCCGTAGCGAAGCTTTAAGGTGAGAAGTAATACAGTTCAGGTGAAAGTAAGGTTGTGGTGATCCTGCTATAAAGCTGCTGGCGGTGTTTGAGACCCTTGGAAGTTGGAGGCGGAGCGTAGAGGACGTGCTGCTCCATGAAGGTCCTGATGGTGGAGTAGCGTTCCTGAAAGTCCTGAAGCTATTTGAAGGTGGTTTCAAGCTGTTAGCGCTGCAGCTCTCAAATATCCGCTACCCAGGTCTCAAGAGACTCCAGTCGCGAAGACCGGTCGTCGCTATTCTTGGCAGACGTATTTACGAGGTGGCACTCGATGCGCATCAGCTAACGCTGGACGGAGCAAATACCTTGTCATTGTCGTCTGCTGCTGCTGTCTATTGCTTGGCCTCCACTGCCGTGAGGCGTTCATTGGTTTCGCGTTGAATTTCCTCAAAGCGGAGGCCGAGTTGCTGAGTTACCGTCAGGATGGCGGCAATGCTTGTCTGAATTTTACCGATGGCGTCCTTCAGGAAGGCGTTGGTTTGTGAAATGGTCGTGGTGGTTGGTGTTTGCACAGCTGGGTGTGGTGACAGCGGAGGATGATGCTGCTGTTCTGTCGTTTCCTGTTTGGACTGCTTTGTGGTCTTCCTTTTCCGAGGGTAGAGGGAGCACTGGGTCTGCCTTGTGAAATATATGCACCCGGAACAGGTGGCGCAGAAGTGGAGTTGTCGGTGGAGATCAATTTGGAGACAGGCAGCTGTTAGGCAACCCACCTCGCAGTAGTGGCACCTGAATGCAGAGCTGCAGGCCTCCGCTGCGTTTACATAATTACAACAGCTGCGAAAGGGGACCGGCCGTTCACTTCACTGGATTCAACGCGAAGCCGATGTCCTAACAAGGGCAGGCGTGACTCTAAGGCAGCTTAAACGTCCGACACGGAACCCAGGTGGAATTGGACCAGCGTAGAGGGGCCCCGGGCCGAGAAGTTGTGATTGGCCCTCAGAGCTGAGGGCCAGAGGAGACCAGCCGCTTCCAGTAAGAAGCGTGCCTCAGATGACTACAGTGTGCTGCCAGCCATACGAGGCAGCGGTGGCATATGACGATCCTCCCGTTCCATGGACCATGGAGTGGGGATGGTGGCGGCAGGCGGCGTTGTCGGGCACGATGGAGGCACGAGCGCTGCGGTAGGCTTCGTGGCTGTGCGGGCCGGTGTAACAGTGGTGTATGCGCTGGTAAGACCGAGGTCTATATTTTAGGTACCGGTATAATGGAAAACCCACAGATATAGAGAAAATATATAGGAAAGGGCCTATCCTTAGACATTATGATTGGTGAAGCCCGTTTTTTTGAAGCCGCCATATTTTGATTCTATGCTTCTGAGATGAGTACGGCTTCGTCCTTGCAGTGTATATTTTAGGTACCGGCATAATGGAAAACACACAGATATAGAGAAAATAGATAGGAAAGGCCCTATCCTTATGCATTATGTTTGGTGAAGCACGTTTTTATAAGCCGCCATATTTTGATACTACACCTCTAAGATGAGTACGGCTTTTGTGGGTTGAGTGTGCACCCAAAAATAAGATTTTTTTTGTGATAAACACCAATTAATCGTACATTTGGACCGTATAATTGTGAATACGTGTGTGCTGTTTAGTTGTAGTCCCTCGAATAGCAGAAGCAAAAACAAGGAAAGGGAAATGTATTTCTATACATAGGTCAGGGTACTTATTGAAGTGATTTTATGGTGTTATATGTTCAATTAAGCAGTACATTTGGAGTGAAAGTTTTAAGCCAGTATAATGGTCAATACGTGTGTGGTGTTTGGTTTTATTTCCTCGAATAACAGAAGCATAAACAAAGAAAGGGAAATGTGTTTCATACATAGGTTAGTGTATTTATTTAAGTGAGTTTTCGGTAGTATACTTAATGAAATATGTTATACATTATCAACAGAACGATTCTGTATTGTTTGTTAGATTTTAGATTTCAAGTTCGGAAAGACCGTTGAGAAGCAACCAAAATTGGCAACCTACTCCGGTTTATAAGAAACCTCTTGCTAATTCGCCTATTTAGCAGTTATCGCGAGAAATAATTAGTATCAAATTATCGGAATGCAATACGTGCTGTCCATAGTGAGTCATAGTCGTTGGGATAATCTTTGATACTTGCCACCCCTTCTTTGTGTGCACTTAAGTTTATGTAGTGGAATTAATGGCTCTAGGCATGAGACACAAGCAATAAAGTTAAGAAAAGAAAACCCACGGACTTGTTTCTTGGGGCGTTTAGCATACTTGTTGCGGTGTGCTTCATAACTAGCAAATACCAGGGTGATTCCCTGAACTTTGGCCTCAAAGGTTTCCTTTTCCAATTATTATTTCATGTACCATCAGTAGGGATGGCATCTTGGGGTCCAATAGCGGGACAGAATCGAAGTTGGCGCAGAATGGTATATAGTTGTGTTGGCAATGCAGTGTGTACGTAGTGGTACTAATAGAAGTTATTTGGGGCAGTGATTGCGTGGTAGATTGTGATGTTTTCACTAGCAGTGGAAGGCGATTGAGACCGAGTGGGTGGTAAACATAAATACCACTAATTTACGGGAACTGACAATTTTAATATTTACATACATTAATTGCTGTTGTGTAACAAGTCATCAGCATCATTATCCTTACATTTTCTCTCAAGATACATAAACTACAGTGCACAATAGCATACATTTGTAACGTTTCAAATGTGAATCATCTCCGATTGGCATGTAAACAGACTTTATATTATGAAACAGTTCGCTCCGTATCACAAGATGTGATTATAGCAAAACGGAAATAGGACACATCATCGACTATTGGGTAAGATTCTCAGTTCAGTTACGCCAAATCATGTCACTTTCTGGATGGCCAAGTATTATACCACTTTGTGATCGTCAGACTAAGACATACAACTCATCTATTTGTCATTAGAATGTAATTATCCTGTGCATTTCATTGTCGTTTTCTTAACAATATGTTTCCATTTTACTCGATGTTGAACTTGCACACACACACACACACACACACGCACAAACACACACACACACGGAGAGGTATGCAATGTTTAAGTTAAAAATAGTAAGAACTGCAATCTAAAATAAGTAAACAAATCTATTATAACATGCTGAATTATTTATAAATACCAGCGGAAAACGTGCTTGTAAATATATTGGTATATAAAAGTAACAACGACTATTTGTGATGTATGTCATTTTAAATCCTTGCTTATATTTTCCTCATATTTAGTACGTACCACTTTATAATCTTAGAAAAATCGGATTGTTACATTCACATTACCTTCTCTATCTCTTCCGCAAAAAATGTTCTTACAAAGGATTATTCTTTTATCTACATCGTGCTAATTGAGATAAACATTAGCAGAAATTGTCTTATTGCATGCTTCCTTATTTGTAGAAGGTGACTAAGGGTAAAGCGAAAGTCAAAGCCTTTAAAAGGTGTCGCTATGCGATTCGCATTGGAATTCGGTTATCTTTGCATAGCCAGGGGTAAAACTAAAGAGATGTGAAACAATTGACGTCTTCCAGTTTGATAAAATTTTAAAGTATTTAATAGTTGAAACCAATAACTGGGAGTACCTTGGAAAGGTTGTGACATAAATTGTGTTTTAACGAGATCTAAATTTTTGTGCTGTACGATTTTGTCAATCTCTTATCAGTTATACAAAAGTAATCCAAAATGAAAATATCTCCTGAAGCTATACCCAGAAAATTTAGGATACCTATTTATTTCACTTTCCATGAAAATATCTCAAACATGTGGCATTTTAATCAAAATCGTTAGAGCCATTTTTGAGAAAATTAAAGCTTTCGAAAAATATTCCATGCTAGGTTAGTTGGAGGTATAAGATTTTCTTGAAAATCTTCGTGTCCCAGGCCTGGAAGATGCTTAACCTCAATATCAAGTATGCTATTTAACGGACTGTTCGTTTCTCAGTTATACTTCACACTGACTCACGCAGACGCACAAACGTACCTTTTTCTATTTTTTTTGGTCAGTGGTGAAATCTCGATATCGAATTTTTGGGTGGCATACAGTAATTTCTCTAAGTACTACGCACATTGTACACACATGCTGGAAAAAGTAAAAATATCTGCCTACGTATGCAGAAATTAACTGAAATATAGTGCACTAATCTCTATCCTAGTAGCTGTGCATTAAACTAATATTATGTCATGGTATAGTATGAATTATTTTCATTACCAATCAGTTATATTTATAAAATATTATGTTACACGAAAAGTGTTTTATTGAATGTGTACACTTTTAAAAGTAACCTTTTGAAAGCCCTTGGAGTTACTATGAATACTTATTGCAATAGATAGTTAATCTTGAGAGCAGTTCACAATGTATATATTGTATTATCATCGCTTTTCCGTCTTGAATAGAAACATTTAAGTAACTGCATAATTCCGGTGGTGTACGACTGTATTCGTGGTTGCCAAAAGTGTGTGCTACAGGAAATGTGGAATGAGCATGCGCGTAATGGTACTTACATACGCCGATAGGGAGCACTTACTTCTGATTTTTCGGGCGCCTTTCACTATAGGGATAGCGTGAAGCTACATGATTGGTTACGGCTAGCACAGCTTCAGCTTTAAGTCACTTTTCTCCGAAGTAACATTCAGTTTCTTTGTAGAAAAGTGAATTTAGCGGTCGGACATGGAATGGCTTGCTAATAGAGGAGAGTAACGGACCGTTCAACACGTTTATATCATATTGTAATGAGATCCGCTTATTGTTTTTTATGCTGCCCGTTTGCCTTAAGAAATGCAACGTTCAAACATTACACCGGTGAACACTGACTGCAAATAGGTCACCTAATGTTGTGATGAATTTCGGAATTGAAATAAGTTTTTCGAAAGGTCCTAACTTTCTGGCATACATTCGCATGAAATAATAAAAAAAATGACAGTTCTGTGATTAATTCTGCCATCTCCTAAGTCGCAGTATCTATGGTAGAACATGAAAGTGGAATGTGCGGAATGTGGTGAAAACACGGAAAATAATTTAAAATTTGCTATGAGACTATGCCGTGGTGTCTATAGTGGGAAAGGAAAGTGAAATGTGCAAATTGTAGTGAAAACACAGTTATTTAAACTGTGTAATTATTTTGCACAACGGTTCTTAATTCTGCCGTCTGCTAAACTGTGGCGAAAACACAGCATGTGGTGTAAACTGTGGCAAAAACACTGAAAGTAATTTAAAATCGAGCATACGCAAAGTGAACAAACAATTTTCCCAAGCTGATATGTGTACTGCTAAAATGTAGCGAAAACTGAACAATTTGGTAATTATAGAGAACTTGGGGCCCCTCTAGAAATTAAACAAATTGTGGTTTGACTATAAGTTTCGTTTATACTTGTTACGTTTTCACCAATTTTTTTTTTATCGGAAAAGCTCCGTAATTAAGTTAAACGCTAATTTATTACGTACGCGTAGCGATCCTTTTTTGTAAATATTTATGAAGTATGCTGCCTAGAAGGAGTAGAATATAAATAAAGAAGGCTTGTAGTACTTTTGCAATGTAAATATATAATAATACTAACACTAAAGTGCCTAAAACCTGAGTTTCATTGTCGGCGGCAGGCGAACAGTGTTGTGGAATGCAACACCGGCATATGTCGCTAGACGCTGATCTGATGTATGACAGGTATGTTTCACATAGATACAGCTGTTCATGTGAATTTTATTATGCAGAACTTCGGCCACTCTAAAATCGAATGAAACGAAGTGCGATTGGTTGACTTTGTATTTATGATAACAATTACAAAGCCTGTGGATTTCAAATTTAGCGCGAGGTTAGGTTCCAATCCGTTTAAGTTAGTGTGTGTATATAAATTTATGTTTCTAATTTTATATTGTGGTAGTACCTCATTATCGATATTTCCAACAACTCCTAACAGCGCAATGGATACAACATTAGTTTTTTAAACCATCTCCCCACCCATAATCCCTCTCTAACCACACCGGTCCCGTTAGAGTGCAAAACTGGCATAAGTCGCAGCGGAGAGAGTTAGCGGCCCAACTTGTAAATAATTACCAACAATCTTCCCAAGCTGATATGTGTACTGCTTAACTGTAGCGAAAACAAAATTTTCCCAAGCTGATATGTGTAGTGCTAAATTGTAGCGAAAACTGAACAATTTTCCCAAGCTGATGTGTACTGCTTAACTGTGGCGACAACACAGCACATAATGTAAACTGTGGCGAAAACACTTGAAAGTAATTTAAAATCAAGCATACGTAAACTGAACAAACAATTTGCCGAACTGATGTGTACTGCTAAACTGCGGGGGGGGGGGGGGGAGAGACACAGAATATAATATAAAATCAAGCATCTGTACGTAATCTGAACAAAATATATGCCCGCGCTGGTATGTGTAATTTGGCAGGAATTGAAAGCATTGTTTTTGCTGGATCTGAATCGCAGACCCATTAACCAATTTTAAATTACTTTGTGTTTTCACCACCATCCGCACAGACCGGTAGTAGATGTCGACTAATTATGAGTGCAGAAAAATTCGCCACCACAATTGGTAATCAAAGCAAATTACACATATATGACTTGGGGCGGGAGGGAGGGGGGGAGCCCTCCGATAAGTAGACCGCAGAATTACCCAAAAACACACAGAATGATGGCATAGTTCATAGTTATATTTTTGTGCAACTGGAAGGCTTTTCCTTTAAGGAGTAATTTTGTTAAACTAAGACAGAAAGCACTCCCGGTTAAAACTACTAGACTAGTATGACTGAAAGTTTGAAATTCCAAACTGATTATGCTAACATGTTGAAATTTATACCACAAATGTAATATAATGGAAATAAGTTACAGTATACATTTCAACCACTTTCCTCTAATCTTTTGGAGGTTATGGTCAAATTTGTTTTTGTCACGTCACTAAAAATGTCCCTTGGGACAACAAAATCTAATATTTTAACCTTTAGTTCACAATAGATACTTTTTTAAACTGGCCTAGGTTTCTCTGTCTCTCCAAACAAATTTTAAAACTATGAATCTGTTTTCCATAAAATACAATTTCAGCGTTTGAAAACTGAAAACATAAGCTTAAATACATCTGACAGTAGCACTTAGGGGAGACATTCATTGCACATCTGTGAACATGTACAGAAAATTTTGTGTAACAGAAAAATGGCTCCGCCAGGGGCATTTTCAGAAAGAAAAATGCTGAAAATATCAATACTGACAAAACAAGGAAAGATTTGAATACATGGTTCTCGGTTTCAGCTTTGCTCCAGTAACTTCCGGCATTTTAAAAAGCCGCCTGGTCGCCAATTATACCTTTTCCGTGTTCAGGGATGGGTAAAGCTATACGACGGTTCCACAACCCATATACTGACATGCGCGCGGCACGCACACACGCGCTAAGTTGTTCAGATGTGAAAGTTGCCAGATTGCCAAAACTTTCACTTCTTCTTGGGAACATTGGGGTTTTAGCTTCACAGATTCATCGTCTACACCCTGTCGTCTTCGGCCGCAACTGCTACACTCCTCAACTTATAAAAAATATCCCTCGGCTACGCATTGCGGCTTAGGGCCCTCCACGTTGGGTTACGCTTTGCAGCTTAGGGCCCTAAATGTTTATAACAGACCAGTAAGTAATTACAATGCGGCTCTAATGACGAAATAACAAAAGTACCCGCATATAGAAGTAATGCCAAGTGGTGGAACTGGTAGCCAAGTGGTGGAACCATTGTATACTAATAATCAGGGATGTTTAAAACTATTTTATGGAAGTAAAAGAAAATTTTTTTTTTTTTGTGATTTTTCATGAACTTTCAAGTTTTTTTCTTACAGTTGCTATTGTCTTCTATATGACCAATTATTGAAACATTGGAAGAATTTTTGATGAACTGATGACCAAACAATAAAGAACTACATCGTTTAAGGCATTGGCGTAGGTATTTGAGCTCTGTAAAACATAGATTACTGTTGTTCCCCATTAAACTGTACTCTACTGTTAGATGCACGGTCAAGGTTCACGTTCATGGAATGCCGAACTAGTCCTTTCAAGTACGGCAATTAGCGTGAGAACTGAATCGGGCACTCTTGTCTAAAGGCTAGCATAGTACTATAATTCGCGTCAAACCTTCTGCATGTGACCTTGAGAGGCTGTAGCGAATTACAGGCGTGCAACGTCGCCAAGTCAGAACTAGCCACGTCTCGTTTAGGAATTACTGGATTGATGTTCGGATACTAATAGTTTATTACCTTATATCTCATATAAAGATAATGACCGAGCAAGCATTTACGAAAAAAGAGCGTAAATTTAGCTTCAGCCGTTCTATATATAAATACACACGCAATTATGTTTTACGTGTATTTTGTCAGAAATGAAGCAGACTATGGGCTGTTATCAGATGTGATTAACCCTTGCTTGTATTAATGTGCTTCCTTTTCATTGTGCTTTCCTTTTCTCCTAATACAACCCTAAACACTCTGACGAGGGGACAAAACAGATAGTTAATGTGCATTTCTTTGAAGTTGAAGCTTACAACCGTCGCTTAGTAAAGCAAGTGATTGTGTTAGTAAAAGATGAGAACTAAAAATATAGTGTTTTGAGCTTTTTTTAAAAGATACTCAAACGACCAAGAAAAATGCAAACTATATTTAAAAAAAAAAAAAATCTCAGGAGTTAACTGCTGTAGCGTGTGGAGTAAATCAATCCACTGTTTCTTGAATCTGCTCAGAGGAAAAAAGAAGAAAAAAAAAAGTGAGTCAGGTTCTGTTACACTTTTTGTTTCACCTAGAAAACATCAACACACTGAATAGAATGACACTTAGACGATTTGACAAACAGGTAGCTCGTAGAACAGTCTTGGAATTTTATGACCGTAACGAATTTCCTACTGCGAAAAAGATAACGGGAAACATATCTTACAAAGGGTCTACTTCCTCCTCCTTAAGAATGAGGGACGATGAGCCCCTGGCCATCGCTCTGAAATAAGCCGGCAGGTTAATTTCTATTGTCATTTATTTAGTTTTACTGAATACTTAAGTAGCCAAATTTTAATCTCCAGTTCCACTAAATAGCCCTCGGTAACATGCTGCGGTGACTGCTGCTATCTCTATCACGCACAAGATATGGTTACGCTGTAGCGCGCTGCTATTGGCTACTGCCATATGCAGGAGCTTTGACGCGGAGGACCGACCGTATCGGAGACTGACAATGTCCAGCTTTATTAATAATGTCCCTATAATCACATAATTGTTGAATAACGTTTGGATAAATCCTAACGCTTCTCCCAAACATGTAGATGTAATACGTTACAATATCGACTACCAAGTTTACTCTTAACTGCTCAAGGTGGGCCAGAATCGAAACAACCTGCCATTGGCCGCTGGCGTGACATCACCAAAGCAGCAGTAAACCAAAGACGATCGCAACATAATAGTGACAGCGCGCTTTGTAATACATCTTTTTATCTATAAAGCAGTTATGCAATGTAAATTAGCACAACAGATATAAAAAAATCTTATATTCAATTCACATGACTTTCTCTAGCTGTTACACAAATTTCCTTACAATCTACGTGCTAATCAAGATAAACATTAGCAGAAAGCGTCTTATTGCTTGCATCCTTACAACCACACGGAACATAAGGGAATACACTAGGCTAAATCGATAAAAAGTGGGTCCTATTTGAAACAATTGAAGTTCCGTTCGCTTTGCATGGCCCTCAGTAAAACAAGAGACGAAACGAAACGTCACATCCGGTTTGAGAAAAGTTTCAAATGTTTAAAATTGAAACCAATAACCAGGAGTATCTCAAACGGTCTACAAAAAAAAAAAATTGTGTTTTGATGAGATCTACTTTTTTTTGTGCAGCAAATTTTTGTCTATATTTTACGGTTTAACAGTTATGAAATATTCTACAAAACTCAGTCAGAAAAACTCTTCAGAGGCTATTCCCAGAAAATTCAAAATAATGCATTTTATTTGGAATGTAAATATTTTTAATATTTTAATCAAAATCGTTAGTCATTTTTGAGAAAAACATTTTAAACATTTTTTCCACATATAAGGGTAGTTTGTGGTAGGGAGATTTTCTTGAAAATCATGTCGCATCCTTGGAACATAAAGTTTGGTATTTAACGGTCTTTTCAGCTTTGAACTATGCTGCCCACAGACACACAAACACCTTCTAAAAATGCTTTTTCCGGACTCAGGGGAGTTCAAAACGTATATTTCCGGTGAAATCTCGGTATCTAATTTTTGGGGAATACAATACCTCTATCCACTATGTACATTGCAACTTATATGCGGGATAGAGAAAATAATAAGAATGGATGTGTTCCATTCACATGACTTTCTCTATATCTCCTATTCTTCTATGTGCCTCATGCTAATCGAGATAAAGATTAGCAGAAACGGTCGTATTACTTGGTTTCTTATAAGTAGAAGGGAAGTAGGGAATGTACTTGACTAAAACGAGAGTTAAATGTTTTAAAATGTGGTTGCTATATACGCACGCACACAAGGACTTTTTTTTTCTAAAAATGCTTTCTTCGGTTTTGGGGTACCTAAAAGAATATCTAATATATTTCCGGTGAAATTTCGGTATTGAATTTTTGGGTGGAATACAATACCTTATCTATCCACTAAGTACACTGTAATTTCGTACGAGCTAGAGAAAGTAATACAAATTTGCCCTTGTAAGAGACTAAACTAAAATACAAAGTTTGGTTTTTAAACTATTTTCGTTTTTGAGCTGTCCTGTGCACACGCACACATGCACACGAACCTTTTTCTAAAAAAGCTTTTATCTGACTTGGAGGACCTCAAATCACATTTCCGGTGAAATCTAGGAATCGTCGAATTTTTGGATGTAATACAGTACCTTCTCTATCCACCATGTACATTGTGGATAAAAGTAAAAAAAAAGTGTGATGTTATATTCACATGAATTTTTCTACCTATTCAACAACAAATCATTCTTCCAGGTGCTTATTCTTTTGTGCACTTCATGTTTATCAAGATAAACATTGACAGAATTGTCTTGCTTGTTATTTTAGCTTCAAGGAGAATAAGGGAATAAACTAGGCTAAAGCGAGAGTTAAATATTTTAAGAGCGGGTTTTTATGAGAGTCGCTGAATTCGTTTTCCTTACATGAACAGGATGGAAACAAATTAATGATTTTAAAATTTCTAAACTATTTCCCATTTCAGGAAAGTATAAGTGTTGGAAAATTTAAACCAATAAGTAATATCTCGAAAATGGCACAAAAATGTCTGATATAAGTTGTCTGCTCTAGCTAGACCTACAATATTTTTGCAGTAAGTTTCTGTCTATCTCATGCGGTTTACCAGTTATGCAAAAATCCTCCTGAATGAAGAGGCTATTCCCCGAAAATTCAAAATGTGCACGTGATTTTTACTTTGTCTAGGCAGCTGATCCAAAAGCTTTTTTTTATAAAAGCCTGCAAATTATTTTCTCCCACAGTTGCAAAAGAGTGCGGCTATCTAGCAGTTCTCAGTAAAGCAAATCCTAGGATACGTAAAATGATTTTAAGCCACCCTAATCCAGGGTTGGTGGAAGCTATTTGCGAATGCGTATTAAATGTTAGTAGCGGAAAGGTATTAATATCTGAGTGTAAGAATAGTTTTAAAAAAACGTAAAGATTTGTGGACAAGTTAGCTAATAAAGGCTTCTTTAAAAAGGAATATAATTATACAAAAACGGAGGGCTTTTACCAGCATTCATGTTACCTGTATTAAGTGCATTAGGAAGGGCTGTAGTGTCGAAGTTGGCTTAAAATCATGAAATACGGAAAACAAACTCTTACTTTATCCACAACCTGAGAGTTAAAAAAAATGTTATTGATAAAAAATTAAAAAAATTATCTAGCGATATAGAAAGTACATGAAAACAATCTATGTCGGCCGATGAAAAGTGGAAAATGCTTAAACATAAATAAATTGTCACGATATTGTATTAAAACTTCGAAGTCTTGCATACAATCAGAAGAAAGCCTGTGCAAAGGACATAAAAAAACGAACAGGAAAACGCAAATTTCGAAACCGATTTGGAATATGATCCACCTTGAGTAAAAATTAAAAAAAAAAGTTTAAAAAAATCAATAAAAAAAAAGGGGCCAAACATCTTGTTGGCATAAGATATATACCCTATAATTTGAGTTCTATTAAATCTAAATGGCAGAAGCTCTAACCGAAAAACAAAAATATAGTTAAATGCCATTCTAAAATTAACCATTATATAGGGCTTTAATCTGTTTGTAAACTTCACAAGGCAACGGGTATTTCTAATCAAAATAACAAATATTTAGGAGGGTAAGAACAGTTATACTTTCATAAATACGTAAGAAAACGATTTCCCACCAAACATTATCACGTTATTAATATTGACGATTTGTGGGATAGCGATTCAACGTTCTTTATATTAGAAATTATAATAAACCACACATTTATATTTGAACTATTATTGATGTATTTTCCAAATATGCGTGGGCAGTGACTTTAAAATCTAAATCCGAGGTAGAAAATGTTAAAGCGTTGAATTATATCAGTATATTTAATCAACATAAATGTGTTCCAAAAATTTTACAAATAGATAAAGGTACAGAATTTACTAATACACACTTTCAAGCCTTTTTAAAAAATTGTGCTGTCATACATTATAGCACAAAAAATAATGTAACAGCCAGTGTAGTAGTGACTTAAAAGACCACTTAAGGCAGAATGTAGAAATACTTAACGTATCAAAATACTTCCTGAATAATTCGAACCATATAATAGTTCATGTCACAGATTAATAAAATGACTCGAATAGATGTAAAAGAAAATAATATAATGCTAGCTTATGAACATTTATATGGAAAGACATTGCGTACAAAGGACATAGGTGATGTTCGCTATCGAAACTATGAGGTATGATCAATGTTATAAACAAAATTGCACTGATGAAATATTTAAACTAAAACAAGTAAAAAAAAGTGTATGCATTGTGTATAAATTAGAAGATTCAGATAGAGAAGATTTAGACTGTATCTTTTATACAGAGGAAATACAAAAAGTACTACCTTAATCAATTTTTAAAATAGATTCAATTTTAGGCGAAAGAGGTAAAGGAAACAGTAAAGTACTGATGAAGTGGAAAGGATATCCTTCAAAGTTTAATTCCTGGATAAAACAATCAGAATTAATAACAAAATGATACGAAGAGAATGTTTCTCTAACACGATTACTAGTAATGGATCCATGCATCACTTCAAAAACAATACGATATCTAGTTTTTGCAATATGTTGCCTAAGTGGATTGTATTGCTAGGTGAATGGGAAGCAGCTTTAACCAAAATATGATATTCTGGGATGTTTGTAAAATTACAAAGGAGTATTTTACAATGAAATTGAGTTCACATAACAAAATAATGTATTAGCACTTTCAGTTTTTGTTGCGACTTAAGAGAATCTACAATTACTGATAACGTGATGCACTTTAATGAAATTAATCGCGGTTTAGTAACAACATTCATATGCTAAAACGTTTCTTAAATATAACAAATACCGGTTTTATTAGTGTTAATTCCGAAGGAGTTCAAAACAGCGAATCTATGCGAGATGAATGTAAACAAGACACATCAGATGAGACACCAAAACAAGAAACTGCTCATTCAGGTGAATCAAAACAAAAAACGTTATATTCGCAACTTTTGTTTATCACCACAATTAAATAGACAACTAAGCTTTAAATTTGGCACCAACGTAGCAGTCTTCACGCGCATCATATCCAATGAATATACACTTAATTTCCCTTGTGAAATGTTTAGTGTAATCCGATAGAACCTGAAATGGTGAGTGATACATTTGCCCGAATTATTGACAGCATAACTGTTATTGATATTCAGGTCTACCGACATGTGGCAGTGGAAAAAACATTCCTTACTCCAAATTGGGTGCCTTTGCTGCAATTTAACGTAACAATAGATTTAGGAACAGATACACGGAGAATTCTTGGGGTTTCAACTGTTGTGCTTTCATTTAAACCGAAAATAAAATGATGAATCAAGAGCTGGCTAAATACTTTTTAAATCAAGCAGAAAGTGGTAACGAGGAAAAACCAAAGTTCGTGTTATATAAAGGGCAAACGTTTTCAAAGAGGTCAATGTCATTTTGTCGCGCTTTACGGTTTTTGTACAGATGTACCTCAAATTTTAAAAAATCGTGCAAAAAATGCATGTAAAGAAGTTCTAAACGTGTTTTAACAGATTAGTAGCAAACAAAAAACAATTTAAACATTCATTTAATGATAGATTAAAGGAAAGAACTGAATTCTACAACCTCAAAGGTCGTAGTAGGCTTTCTTTCAACTATTAAAAAGTTAATGCAAAAGTTGCTTGCTCCTCACAGAATATCACCCGGAGAGCACGTCTGCGAGCACGAATGGCAGTTCGGCAGTCTTCTGTCCACCAAGGAACAGGAAAACGACGAGTGGCCAGTCGAGCGTGGAATAGACTGCTCAGCAGCAGACAGAATGGTGGTTGTGAGGTGCTCAACTAAGGAATCAACTGCGGCGTGCTCACTGTACTGAAAAACAGCCAAACAGGAATAAAGGCTCCATTGGCGTGATCCAGGCGCCACCTAGGTAAAAATGTGGAACATAAATTGTGGGTTAAGAGACTTATAACGACCGTAAAATGGTCACTAGAGCATAAATCAGAGATGACATTCCACTGTAACGAAACTGATAATTGCGGAGAGCAGGCGGCTAAGTCTATGTGTGAAAAACTGTTAAAGGCGTCAGAGAGAAAAGTAGGCTCTCCAGTATTCAGGAGAGTTAGATTAGTATGATCCAAGAAATCGGCGAGCAGTTGGCCTCTCGCACAAGCCCGAGGGGAGCCCCAAAACGGGTGGTGGGCATTTAGATCCCCCACCAACAAAACAGGTGTTGGTAGCTGGGAGACTAGATCTTCCAGATCAGTGCGCGAGAGGCCATCAGAAGGAGGTACATATATACTGCAAATGTTGAAGCTAATAGAAGGTAGCTTAATCCTGACAGCAATGGATTGTATGTCAGATTGAATGGGTACAGATGTAGCGAAGATGTCATCTCTGATGAAATCATAGTACCCCCATGTGCAGGTACTCCATCCGCCCGAGAAGAGTACTGCCTGAAGGTAAGGTTGTCTTGGGGACGAAGCTTGGTCTCTTGCAAGCATACGACCAAAGGCTGATGCTGGTGGAGCAACAAGTCCAGCTCTGGTCGACGTGGTCTAATGCCGCCTATGTTCCACTGTAGGATAGCCGTGGTCTCTGGGGTGGGATATGTTCTAAATAGAAAGGCGTTTCTGCAGGCTGGCCAGTTCTGGTCTGTTTAATCTTTTCTTTTTTGCCGTTGGACTAATACTCTTTCCGGAGCACGATCCTGCCGCTTACGCACTGTCCCTCTGGCAGTGAGGGCAGAATCCTCCCGTTCCATCTCCTCCACATGGGAGGACCGCTTACCCATAGAAAATTTCGACTCGAAAATCTCGAACCGATTTTGGGTGCTGACCGACGGAGATGGACGTCGCCGATCGGAACTCCTCCCAGAAGATTCCTCAGAGAGTGGAGAGTGATGGGGACTTTTTACCACCCCTGGGTGTTTTGGGTGCAGACGTGTCATGCGCTTTAAGGAAGTCAGTCCTAACATAGTCTTTCTTCAAATTCTTTGCTGGCACAGAATAGGTTACGGTTTTGCCGGTCTTATTGCCGGAGGTCGACGGTTGCGGCGACAATTGTTCTCGAATAGGTCTTACTGTGGCGGATTTGGCGGATGGTGATGCCGACATGGACGTGGATGTTGAGGTCTTCAGTAGTGGTGTGGCAACGATGATCTTTTCCGAAATTGTAACCCTGTTAATCGGTACCGGTTTAGCTGTAACAAGAGCTGTAAGAACTGGACCGTGGGACAGAGGGCTGTCGAATACGCAGGAGTTTACGGGTTTCGGAGGACACCTTCTCTTTCACCCGTATCTCCTGGATGGCTCTCTCCTCTGCAAAACGGGGGCAGGCTCGGGAACTAGGTGGATGTTCCCCGCCGCAGTTCACACAAGACGCCGTTTTAGTGCAATCCCCATCGTGGGAGGCGTCACTACAGATTGCACACGTTGCCGGACCAGAACAAAGTTCTCTGGTATGCCCAAACCGCTGGCTCTTGTAACATCGTAAAGGGTTGGGAATATAGGGCCTAACCTGGATGGCTTCGTACCCTGCCTTAATCCTCTGAGGGAGATCTACCAGATCAAAGGTAACGAACAGAGTACGGGTAGGTACAAAATCACCATTAACTTTCCGCTGAACCCTATAAACGGATGTTACGCCTTGTTCTGCCAGATTCTCTTGAAGCTCCTCATTGGACAAACAATCCAATGTGCAGGTGGTGACAACGCCTTGCGAGGAGTTCAAGGTCTTATGCTTTTCGATCCTAACCGGATAGCTGCCTAAAAGTTTCGCCTTAAGTATTTTTCCTGCCTGTGAAGGTGATATTGCCTCAACCAGGAGGATTCCATTTCGGGCTCTAACACAGGATTTAACCGGACCAGCAATTTTGTCTAAACCCTTCTGAATAGCGAAAGGGCTGACGGATGTAAAGTTTTTTCCTTCCTGTGTTCTTAATATGACTAAGTAGCGAGGACCATTGGACTCGGCTACTTCCTTTCCCAATACTAAATTATTACTGTGTTTAAATTTTGCCATAAAAGATATGGTGTGTATTCATCCCCCAGTGCTCCCCACCCATCACAGAACCCAACGCGGGGTCACCCCACTGGGGTGACGGCTACACAGGGGATATAGCAGGCTCGCCGTCCCACTCACCCTGGAGTTCGGTATATACCTAGTCCTGGCCGATTGACTAGGGGTGGGTTAGTCCCTAGCCTCCCGTTTAGGCAAAGCAGAAACCAAAGTGGTGTATTAAGCTACGCACCCTCCCCAGTTACTGAAACACAGAAGCTCAGGCGCAGGTACGCAACCCTCACCCAACCAGGGTATTCCTTTTCACCGACACGGGTCTCCACGTAAGGCCTACACGTGGGTGGGCAGTTTGACCTACTGACTCCCTCACCACTCTGAGGTTGCTCACAGCGGGAGTCAAGGTGGCTCGGGAGCCCGGGTGCGCCTTACCCGTACCTACCGTAGTAGGCCCCTGGGGGGATGTACAATAGAATTGTGGAAATTTTGTGTTCCGAGTGTTACAAAGAAGAACCATTAAACATTAATGACCAAGGGTACTTTGGACCTGAAGGGAGCAAACTGTAGTCTAATGTATTTGCTTTGCTGCCAAACTTATTTGGTGAGAGGAGACCGATTTGGAAAAACCATTGTCTGAAAATACTGAATAAAGAAATTAAGAAATGTTTAACTTCGGATCAATTCGTGTCCCATCATAGAAAATAGGAGGGGCCATAAGATATTTGTCTAGGCCCGAAGGGAAGTTACGGTCACGAATTGTAGAAGGGAAGAAGTTACTTATAAATTATTAATGATGCTGAGCAGACATGTTGCATATATTAATTTCAGTGCTGCGATATAAAGTATGTGTCTTTATTTTAGGAAAGTGAGTGATGGACAATGAGTCATTTCTCCGAGTTCACATAGGAATTAAGAGCAGGGAATAGTTGGAAAATAATCTGGGTAAATTTGTAAAAGTTTTATTGTAAGGAACTTATTCAGTGTGGGGGAATAACATTGTAAATGAGAAAACCGAAGTCAGTGGGGACATATAATTTATTGTGTGTGAAATGGATAAACTGGGGTAATCCGAAAAAAATACAGTGCTTTATTTTCTTCACACATGCCCTGAGAAAATCCCTAAAAGAGATCCTACTTTTAAGCCCTTCTTATCCCTCCAAATCCTAAAGTAATAAACCATAAAATTCCCGCCACACATTGTATCAGGAATTATCGCAAAACACATCAGCGATAATGCTAACGGCTAACATGGAAAGATTACGAACCGCTGTTGTCGGAAACAAAATGGAAAGAACACAACCAGAAAATACGTGGGAAATGCCAAACGTAAACTCTTAATATCGACGCCACAATACCAAATTGTCCAAACACCACTGTCGGGCCCGGAACCACTGGTAATTTCTCCAACAACATCTGTATCTCCACCTCCGAAACACCACAGAAGCAGCGAAAAACTACTGCACTTTCATCATTCAAAAAAGAAACATCTCCATCCTAGCAAACAAAGGAATCTGTCCGTCCTTCATCACCTTTGATCATGGCGACTATTTCCACTTCCTCTACTCACCAGGAAACGCATCCAACAACCAACGCCCCCTCCAAAGAATTCTTGACTTCCTTGGAGTCGCGGGTGTTGGAATTCCACAAGCTTATACGAGCTTACAACCAGCCCGTTGGCTTCATAGATTAATTTCCTCTTGCTTCAGTAAAGGTATATCCACATTCCGCAAATATGGAATTAAACTTACGCAATCCATCACAAAAAAATTGAAAAATAATCAAATCTATGATGGCAATTTTGAACAATGTGAACCGTACACAGAAGAACGTAAACACGTTTACAAAACAAACATTTCCTACAGAGATACTTCTATCGACTATCAACTACAACTTCTATCCGACTTTAAGATTGAATCTCCTCAAGAATTCCTTAGAAAGATTCCAAAGGATACTCAAATCCAAGTACTCAGGAAACTTGCAACAGAAGGTACAAATCAAAAGAATCTTCTAAATGTAACAACAGTACGAACAAATGAGTCCATGAATGAAACAAACTACCTAAAGTCTTACTAGAAATCCAAAGACGTGATCAGCACGAAGTTTCCTATCTAGAAAATCTGTTTACCTGGATTCGAATGATTATGTCGGACTTTCTAGCAAAATTTCTTTACATACAAGGTGTTCAACTAAATAAAATCAACTCATTCATTCTGCAAGGATCTACAAACACAGACATACCTTTAATATTCCAACTGGTTGTATCTGACCTAAAACCTACTCTTGTCGGACGTGTAAAAGATAGAAGTTCCTTTCATTTGGATGAAACCGCTACATGTGTCAAATTCGAGGAACCCATCCTTGATGCGACCAATATTGGTACATGGAAGCTATTGCTGGAAGGATCCGAACTACGGCCTGACGTAAAACTTTCAGGTAAGGAGTCAATTCCACGGTTGCCTATATTTAAACATCCAATCATTCCATTTGGACAAGGCTACCGGAGACAGAAAAGGAACTATCAACAGAAAGATGTTTGCATTTCTACCTTTCACAAAAAATTTAATCTTATTCTTCCACAACCTTCAAACACATGCACTAACCCTTCATAAAACATTTTCCTGAAATTCACAGGTTAATTACATCAGACTCTCTCAGAACACCTTCACATATTGTGCCTTCTTTAGAATCTACAGATTAAACGTGGGCCCGTCATTCATTCATTAGCTTGATCTTTCCAGTGTTTTCAGTGAAGAATGGCTCAACAAGCAACAAAACGAGCAAAACTAGACGAAAACGGACAGACATCTCTGACAGAAACAGCTACACAAGTCACAAACCTCTCTAAGGATACGGAAAGCACATCGCACCAACCACTTCTATCGTCATCACTCACTACATAACAACCATGCGCACCGTAGGCTCACACGAGCATTCTGGCATGCGTTGAACTTATCTGAACTAGACGAAGGATTTACTTCTTTCCCCATCACTTATTACTACTTTACACTTCTTTAACACCAGTAAAAAGTGTTGCAACTTCATTCAACACCATCGTTCCAATATCCTAAGGAATTACTTATCACACAATTCAATTCTCGATAACAAACTGTGCAACTACAAGAAAAAGAATTCTAACAAAGTCCGGCAACACCACAAAAACTATCAACTTTGAGGATTCTCGAAATCTATTGATTTACAGGAACAAAAACACCTAGATGCTCCCACCATTATGTATTCAGACGTATTATATTTTCCCTGTCACACAAGTTCTTACCAAAAGCAAGACCCGGGAGCAACATATATTTCAAAATCGAAGAACTATCTCCCGAACAAACAATATCGGTAAGCGTTCAAATAACTCCGATTCCATTAGGCAAAGTTTGGAACACGTGGCTTATTCCAGACAGCAACAAAGAGACAGTGATACCTTCAACTACATCGATAGGTCCTCAAACAAAGTCAATTCTACTCCTCAAGAATTAACAGGCAACCAGTATCTACTCCACAGCATGTGCACAAACTTCTACACCAAAAATATGAAATTCGCAGAGTTCAAATGGACTTTCAAATAGTTTACACACTACATCTCATTTCATCCATTACCACGCATAAATTTTACGAATATTCCACCGTGTATCATCCAAAAGCAAAACAAGCTTCCGTTTTAGCAAGACAGCATTCATTAGAGTAAACACAACTCCACAATTCACGGTGTTCATATAGTGGGGAAACCACTATAAAAGAAATGATGTTCGCATCTACCACCTCGTAACAGCTCTGGTGCATTGGAAATGTGGCTCTTACGTTATCGTACAACCGTTTTAACAATGCACTCTATATGGTTTATTTCCAGTGTCACGCAGCACCATAATATCGATAATAAACGAATTGTCATTCTATTACTGTGCCGGACCTGAACTTCCATCATATAAAATGAAGTTGGCTGATCTTCCGCATCAATGTCGCACATTACCACGTTGACCACCGTCTTGTCTGCGTGCGGGTTGATGGCGTCATCGGATGAATACACTGGCATACGATTGTATTATATAACATATGATACACAAAAACAAACATTCGCTCAAGGATGACTACATTCGAAGATCAACCTTCAAACGTCCTTCACAGCGAGTATAAATACGAGAACGACCACTCCGGGGCTTCATTGGGCCGGCGACCTGGCAGAGATCTGACAGCTTCCGCAGCGAGAGGTCACAGCAGAGTTCCAAGCTTCAGAAGCACGCACTTCTCGCCCCACCTGATGTTCGCGGCTTCAGTCTACAGCCAGCAACCTAGTGCGCAGCAACAAAGCCACAACAGGCTATGCTCACCTAATTGTATTTATTAATACACCCAGCGGTAATCTCAGCTATTTTACCGGCAACGGGCGACCAATAAGGCCCCAGTCAACGCCCTGCGGGCGGCTCTAGGCGCACCAGGTGACCGGCCCGCTATTGGTCAAGCTGTATAGCACCTTTTACTGGAGGTAAGAGGTTCAGCCAGTTGTTTTTAAGCATCGCTGCACCCCGGGTGCAGTGAATCTTACCCATGCTCAATGTCTTCCTTTACCCACCGCCTCATCCAAATAGCAGACCCCAACCTGTGCAAATGGATGCACCCACCCCAAGCACCAGCTCTGGTGCTCCTCCCATAGCAGGCTCGCGCTCGACTCAACCGGCTCAGAAAACAAACCGTTCTCGCCCATTAAGCCCGCAGGGCGATGATGGCCAGAAAAAACGTCTGGCTCAGCTAGCACCGCAACCATCCAGGACGCTTGTCGCGAAAATATTTCCCGAGTTAGGCAAAATTCAACACCCGCCCAGGCGGGCCCCAGTGGTGAAGTAACGCCGCAAACATCACTCCAACCGCCATGACCGAGGTCATGGACGACTCCACAATGGATGCTGAAGAAGCCAGCTCGTCCGACATCTCCACGGAGGGGGATGACGGGATTGGAGGGCAGCAAGTTAGATAAAATCGTGGGAGGCGAGAACATGCCCCCACCCTGACCACGGAGGGCGCGCCATCCAGTCAGCAGGGACCGAGCAGGCGACACCTTCCGCCAATCATTGTGGACGACTTCCGGGGCGTGACAGGCTTCCTTAGGGAGGTCATTCCATCACTCGCAAGGTCGTGCTCAGTGACGAAGCGGAAGAATCGCTATGTCTTCCAGGCGAAAGCTCTGGAGGATTATCAGCGCCTCCTTATAATCCTGGGGAAGAATATTCCCCACTTTAGCTTTGGACTTGACAAGACAAAGGACATCCGAAGGGTCATCCGGGGACTTCCAGTGGTCACACCGGTGAGCGAAATTGAGGAAGACCTCCACCGCCTAGGCATCCGCCCCCGAGTTGCGAAACAACTCACCAAGGCCGCTCCAAATGGTCAAGCAGCCAGGATCCCCATCCCCCTCTTCCTCATTATAGCGGAGCGGACCAACGACTCGTAGGCAAAGATAGACGGTGTCATCATCACCCTCTGTTACCTCCGGGTGAATGTAGAGCAGTCCAGGGGCTCTGGCGGTCCCCCCCCTAATGTCACAGAAGTCTGGGGTCAATCCAGCCACTTCTGTTTCAGAAATCTCCGCTACCTTCGCTGCGGAGGGGCCCACACCAAGGAGGTCTGCCCAAGGTCCATCACAGATGTGCCTACTTGTGCAAAACTGCCAGGGGTACACGTGGCTTGTTACGGCGGGTGTAGCAAGAGAAAAGCAATAATAGCGTCTCGACGCCCGCAACCATCTCAGATACAGGTACAACCGGCACATCCTACAACAGCACCTCAGCAGCAACAAGCACCCGCTACTGCCACACAGCAACAAGACCAGCCAGCTCCAGGATCAGGCCGCTCCCCCGGCACACCTACAGCAGCAGGACCGTCTCCACGTGACCCGAGGATGTCCAAACGAAAGGACTCACGATTACGTACGACAGTCCCAGTCACCCACACCAACACATCTCAGGCACCGAGAGCGTGGGACTCCCAGGAGGCCAGAAACTGCTTCGGTGGCTCCGGAAAGGCGCCGCGGGGAGGGGCCGAACAACAGGGACCGTCCCCCGGCTCGGACTGAGCCCTCATCCTGCCCAACTCAAAACCCAACTCCCGCCCCCACCACCACCCAAGCTTCAACCCTTACCTCAGGCTTTGACCTCGCGGAGATGCTGAAGTGACTGCAACAGCTGTTGCAGACCCACGGAAGACAGATCTGTGAGCTGATTGGCCGCTTCCTCTCTGCCAACGACCCTGCTGGCAAAATGCTTGTTGCCATGGAGGGGCTCGCCCTACTGACCAGCATCGTCCCGAGCACCCGGAATGGCGGATCAAACTAGGTGTAGAACCTCCATTAGCTTCGCGTTCTGGAACGCGTGTGAATTATCTGGCCAGGGGGGAAGAGCTCCTACATTTTGCCAGAAGCCAAGCTCTGGACATCATTCTAGTCTGTGAAACACATCTCCGACCAAACTTCCGCTTCCTCCTACCGGGCTACATCTACCACAGGACGGATTGCCAGGGCCGCCCAAAGGGTGGCACCACGATCCTAGTGAGGCAAAACGTCACCCACAGACCCGTGCAGCTCCCACCCCTTCAAACCCTAGAGGCCACAGCAGCGATGGTTGACCTCGGCGGGGAAGAGGTTTTAATAGTCTCCGTGTACCACCCTCCCAGAGGGCAGTTGTTACCCAAATACTTCCAATCCATCCTAGACCTACATCCCAGTGCTATACTGGCCGGAGACTTCAATGCCAAGCACCCTCGCTGGCACTGCGGTCAACGGGCAGACGCCCGAGGCAACGCAATAGTTCGCCTGATTAACGCGGACCCACAGCTTCAAGTGCAGGGTCCCTGGCAACCCACTCACCATCCGCGAGGTGGAGGACTGGCCACAGTCATCGACTTCGCGATCACTAAACATCTCCCATTTCATCTCACACTCACCACAATCAACGCACTACATTTCGACCATAACCCGGTGTTGGCAGAGATCAACACCCGGGTTGCAAGCCACCACACCACGGGTAAAAACCGGGTGGTAGATTGGGACGGCGTTAGAAACTGCCTCCGCACTTCCATTCCTCCAAACCCCCGAATTACAGACATCCTCGTCCCTGGAGACCGCGGTCTCACCCTTCACCTCCATTGTGACATGAACTGCCCGAAACAAACTCTGGAATCCCCGGCACCTTTGCACCCTGACGTCATGCCTTTGGACCTCACCCTTCTCATCAGCCGCTCCTGGGCGGCACGGAGACAATACCAGCGACATCGCACGCCGCACAATCGAGCGCTCCTACGGCGACTGCGTCGTCAGGTCTCTCTCCGACTGCGCGAGCACCGAGTGCAAGCATGGGAGGAGACGATGACCCGGTTGCGCGACGAGGAAGGCGACCTGTGGAGAATCGCTTAAATCCTCAAAAACCGTAGAGGCCAATACACCTCACTCCTCCAAGGCACCCGAGGCCTCACCTACGACCCCCAAGTCAAAGCCGATGTGTTCGCAGACTACCTAGAGCGGACCATACGTCCAAGGGACGACCCCCAGGACGATTTCTTCTCTGACCAAGTCCGGCGGGAGGTTCGACGATTCTTTCGGAGACCCTCAGAGGACGAGAACCCACTTCCCGTCATATGCCCTAGTGAACTCCAAGGCGCACTCCGGCGTCTCAACCCCAGGAAGGCGACGGGACCTGACGGGCTAAGCCCCCCCCTCATGCTCCGCCACCTCCCTTTCAACGCTGTGCTCTTTCTCACACGGGTCTTCAATATGTCTGTCACTCGATCACTTACCACGAGATTGGAGGGAGGCCAGAGTCATATGCATATTAAAGCCTGGGAGGACCCGGTGCACCCATCCAATTACCGCTCCATCAGCCTCCTTCCGACACTTTCTAAGGTGCTCGAGAGGATGGTCCTTAACCGCCTGTCCCCGCTTCTAGGGGACATCCAAGCTATCCCACACCAGCTTGGATTTCGTCCTGGTCATTCAACGCCCCAGCAGCTGCTGCGGGTAGTGGTGGCGGCCACCCTGGGATTCCAGGAGGGGGCATTCACTGTCGCGGTATCGCTGGACGTTGAAAAGGCCTTCTCAACGACCTGGCACGCGGGTCTCATATACAAGGTCATCCATCTGGGACTACCCACACAGGCACTCAACATACTGCACAGCTACCTCAAACAGACACTTCCACGTCACAGTCGCGGGGAAAACATCTACACGCCGACCTGCAAGAGGCGGAGTCCCCGAAGGCTCTGTATTAACCCCGACCCTCTTGAACATATACATAGCAGACTTTCCAACACAGCAGTCCGTCAACATCTCCCAGTATGCGGATGACGTACTGCTGTTCAACACAGACACTTAATCAGAGCATTCAACCCCATACAACATCTCCGTCGCATCCAAGGATGGTGCCGCCGTTGGCGAATGTCCGTGAACCCGGACAAGAGCCACGCCATTGTTTTTACAAAGCGCCACATCCCCGCAGCCTCCCACACCAGGGCCAAAGAATAGAGTGGCGAAACACCGTCTCCTACCGGGAGTTAAACTGGACAAGGGTCTAACTTTCGGCGAACACATTTGGGGCGTCTCAGCCAAGGCACAGGGGGCCATCGCCTCCCTGTACCCCATGCTGAAGTCTGGGATGCCGGTTCGCCTGAAGATACATCTTTTCCGGGCGCTGTTAATCCCCCTCATGCTATACGCCTGTGAGGTCTGGGGCATGGCCGCAGACAGTTGGCTGCTCCTGCTCCAACGGGCACAGAAGACGACTCCGATCCATCCATTCTGTGGGCCGTGCATTCCCCGTGAGGCTGCTGCATGAGGCTTCCTCGCTACCATATGTGGAGGACGAAATTAGACGCCGGGCCACAAAATTTTAGGAAAAGTTAAACCAACATCAGAGCGTCCTGTTTAGGTCTCTTGGTGATTACAATCCCAGAACACGCCGCTTTAAGCGTCATCGGGTTCCCCGCATGGCTTGCGGGCATACCAGATAACACTGGAGCAACTCCAACAGCCGCACAAAGCTGAGCTCCATTACTACCTCACCAAGAGGTGACTAGCTTCAAATTTTATAACCTGCAAAATTATTACATGTTTTTAACACATAATTATGAAATTCCATAAACCAGAAGTGCAGAAGGGTCGCTGAACCTAAATGACATTCGTTGGGGAGCAAAATGCCACCTCCTTTTTTCCCTCACCCATCCCAAAAATGAAACAGCCATCCTTAACACCCCATCCCAAAATAAAAATCCTGCGGTAAAACCCTGTTGAGGGTGGGTACGCAGCAAAAACACTGGCTGAACCTCAGCCAGCCACAGTAACTTCTTTCGGTCGGTCGGGGCTTCATTCTGTCAAGTATCACAGTACCTGACAACACATTGCATCTTGTTGCTGCAACGAGCGTTGAAACCATCACGCGTAGTGTAAATTTGACGTTAGTGCTGCACTGGAAGAGTACAATACGTTTAGAGCAAACGAACTACGTGAGGCCACCCAAGAATGCAACTATTATGCGGAAGACCACAACATAAACGTAAGTATAGAAAGTGAAATTGTTGGATAGACCAAACGACACTATCCAGACCACCAATATATCTACCAGTACGAAGATACGTTGTCTAAGTAGACAACCTGTCACAAATCACACCCAGAATATAAAATCAGATTCAAAAGATATTCAAAACGAACGTACTATAGCACATACATCACGGACCTCTAAACAAATTAACGCGCAGTATGGAAATTCCAAAACTACAGAGTCTTCTGTACCTCATTCAACTTACAAACGTTTCAAACAGAATATGCCGGGTGACAATTCAAAAGGAAATTCTACAATTCCTAATGGTGAAGTCTCGCCTAACATGGTATCAGGAACCATCGCAAAACACATCAGCGATAATGCTAACGGCTAACATGGAAAGGTTACGAACCACGGTTGTCGCAAACAAAATGGAAAGAACACAACTAGCACTCCCACTTCCACCAGAAAATACGTGGGAAATGTCAAACATAAACTCTTTATATCGACGCCACAACACCAAATTGTCCAAAAGTCACTGTCGGGCCCGGAACCACTGGTAATTTCTCCAACACCATCTGTATCTCCACCTCAGACACCACAGAAGAAGCGAAAAACTGCTGCACGTTCATCATTCATACAAGAAACATCTCCATCCTAGCAAACAAAGGAATCTGTCCGTCCTTCATCACCTTTGATCATGGCGACTATTTCCACTTCCTCTACTCGCCTGGAAACGCATCCAACAACCAACGCTCCCTCCAAAGAATTCTTTACTTCCTTGGAGTCGCGGGTGTTGGAATTCCACAAGCTTATACGAGCTTACAACCAGCCCGTTGGCTTCAAAGATTAATTTCCTCTTGCTTCAGTAAAGGTATATCAATATTCCGCAAATATGGAATTAAACTTACGCAATCCATCACAAAAAAATTGAAAAATAATCAAATCTATGATGGCAATTTTGAACAATGTGAACAGTACACAGAAGAACGTAAACACGTTTACAAAACAAACATTTCCTACAGAGATACTTCTATCAACTACAACTTCTATCCGACTTTAAGATTGAATCGCCTCAAGAATTCCTTAGAAAGATTCCAAAGGAT
Source organism: Hymenopus coronatus (assembly GCA_030762935.1). Classification (NCBI taxonomy): domain Eukaryota; kingdom Metazoa; phylum Arthropoda; class Insecta; order Mantodea; family Hymenopodidae; genus Hymenopus; species Hymenopus coronatus. The sequence continues at coordinate 19,891,213 of CM060900.1, forward strand.
ACTCAAATCCAAGTACTCAAGAAGCCTGCAACAGCAGGTACAAATCTAAAGAATCTTCTAAAAATACTACCAACCTAGGGAAAACACAAATTTATACAATAATCACACACATAGCACTAACAATATCGTGCATGCCTACCATAACACCGTACCATAACACAAGGTACTACCAAAACTATATTTTAAGTGAAATAGACCGACCCACATTTAATGAAGAGATGGGAGATGTAGCTTGGACTTTCCTTAACGATTTAGAGACGTATTTCCGCATAAAAAAATAATACCTAGCAAAATTCACATGTTGATAGTTAAGAAAACACTTAAAGGAAAAAGTTCAAAATGGTCGAAATCTACGGGTGCTGGTAACCAAAGATACGCTGCATTCCGACACTTATTTCTCGCGAGGTATTGGAGCCCCTCGAAAGAAAACTTAATCAGGATAGAGTTAGCTACGGGGAAATACAACCCGGCAAATGACCATAGTTTGACCGACTACTTTATGAGCCTAGTCAACAGAACCGGACTAATAGATCCTCCACTTGCGGAACCCGAGATCATGACAGCCATCATTAAACATTTCCCGGTTCATATCAGTCAGAGCCTGATTGTTGCAAAACCTATCGACGTCATAGACGGTATCCAACTATTGTCAGAATTCGGATCGCAATCCGTGCCAGAGGAGACCCGACAGACTAACCGACCGGGAAAGGAATCACATAGAGACGATAGAGGTTTGTGTTACATTTACGGACAACTGGTTTGTGTAAATGTTTGTACAAGATGGCGTCGGTAGGTATGGTAACGCGATCGGTGATGAATCAATTAGTTAAATTAAACAAAATAGACAAAGGTAGTGAAGCCAGAAATAGCTTAAATACAACACACATCAGTCTAAATAGTAAAGGAAGTGAAGATAATTCGGGGAAAGAGGTAATTCGTGATTTTTCAGAAAATAGAATTGTAGTTGACCTGCAACAGCAAGCTACAGGACGCCAAGCGCGGGAATCTGAGAACATCGCTTCACTACACAAACAGTTTAAATAAGACAGACATCAGCCCAAATGGTGGAGGAAATGAAGATAGCTCAGGGAAAGAGGTAATTCTTGAACCTACAGAAAATGGAAATTCACAGGATCAGCAACAACATGCTACCGGATGCAAAGCGCGGGAATCTGATATCATCGCTTCACTACACGTGGTAATAAATCTGTTAAATCGAGATCTGCAGTTAGCAAACTAAGACATCTCCAAATTGACATTATAAAATTAACTCAAAAAGAAGCAAACGGCTGAATCTGAAAAGCACACATTTGCTACGGTAACAAAAAAAGGGCGGCCGGAATTCAAGAAGAAACAAGATGCAAATTTCACCAGCTTCAACAGATATCATGTATTGGAAAAAGTGGAAAGTGATGTGAACAGTGAGAATCAGTGTAAAAGAAAGGCAATTGGAAAGCACAAACGAGTGCTATTAGTGGGTGACTCAATGTTAAAGTTTTCGGGTGTAACGTGCAAAGAAGAAGGTTTTGAAGTTCGCTGTTACCCAGGCATAAAGATGGATGAACTACAAGGGAAGGTAGATGAGTTACAGCTGAAAGAAGCAAAGCCTGAGGTAATGCTAACACACGCAGGCACAAATAACATTGGAAGCGGTGTAAGTGCTGAAGAAATTATGGACATGATCAATAAGCTTAAATCTCATTCACCGGAAACTAAAATAATTATAAGTGGAGTTCTACGCAGGCGAAATGTAGGAGTGGGGAAAATAAACAGAGAACTAAACTGGCTATGTTGTAACAGAAATTGTCTGTTTGTTGATGGTAATTTTTGGTTAAGTGACAATGATTCTGGTAGAGTTGGTGTACATTTAAATAGGAGGGGGGTCCCATAAATTTGGAAATTTAATGTGTGATGCTATTTATTTTCTCATGAAGGGAAACTAAACAATGAAGTGGTGGATGCACTAGGAAACAAACTGCTACATATATACGTCTGGTTATAACTAGTTCAAACAATTCAACTAGTTAAGAGAACGAAATAGGTGTTTTTTTTTTTTTTTTTTTTTGGTAGTGTTTAACGCCCGCTTTAACTACTTATGGCACCGCAGGCGGAAATAGGTGTAAATTCGAAATTTTGTCTAATGCATCAAAATCTCCAATATGCATCTAGTAGTAGTATTATGGCTTTAGGGGGCACAACTACATAGGTTATTAGCGCCCTAGGGTAATTAAAAGAGCTAACAGTTAAAAGGCATAGAAACCACTAAAAACAGGAATACCACACAAGGGTTAAAACCAGGGAAAGCATAAAAGGGCTACCAAAGCCAGATTAAAAACGAGGCACTAAAAACAGTCGGTAAAACTAAAACCCAGAGATAAAATTAAACCCTACTGTACATCCCGCAGCGGCGGAGAAAATTAAAAAGTCCATCACAATATACAGGATTGTCGCCCAGAAGGCTAGGGATGTCAGTAGGAAGACACAGAGATGCACGCAGAACAGTATAAAAGTGGCACTCCAATAAAAAATGACGCACCGTCAAAGGCTCGTTACACGAAGCACATTGCGGTGCGGCTACCCCACATAAAAGGTACTCATGGCTAAAACGGCAGTATCCAATACGCAGTTGCGCTAAAATCGCTTCATCGCGGCGAGATGCACGCGAAGTAGTAGTCCAGGGGACAGGAAGGGACTTGACCTCTCTGAGTTTGTTCCCACGCACCCCGGACCATTCCGCGAACCAGCGCGAAAGAATGGCCCGGCGCAGGAGGACACGAGCATCATTGGGAGGAACAGTGGAGCTAAAACAGTGGGATTTAAAATCGCAGACTTGGCAGCTGCGTCCGCTTGCTCATTCCCGCTCACCTACGTGACCAAGAACCCAAAGAAACGACACGCTGACGCCAGCATCAGCGAGCGAATGCAGGCGATCCTGAATACGCTGTATCAAAGGATGTTATGGATACAGCTCACGCAGGCCCTGTAGTGCACTGAGGGAATCGCTACACAAACTGCCTAAAATCCTGTCCCCGGATAAAAACAAGAGCTTGATAAATACTGAAAAGTTCGGGGGTAAAAATTGAACACTGCCCCCATAGGTGAAACGCGTAACTCCGCGAATTAAAAACAAAAGCACATCCTACACCACGGTCATTCTTTGAACCATCCGTGAAAATAAAACAATGGTTGGGAAACTCGGCCTGCAACTCTAAAAAAGCGGAGCGGAAGGCCGAGGGTGGAGTAACTGATTTCGTCATGGATGCCAACCGTAGGTGGACCGGGGTGTCGCAGCGTAACCAAGGAGATGATGAACATTCCCCCAGTGACAGCAGAGCCGATAGCTGAACATCCAACAGGCGAAGCAATTCACGAAAGCGAACCCCGGCAGGAAGCAAGGCCAGCGCATTAACAGCATATTGACGGTCAAGAGACTCGTCAAAGAATAGCTTGAAAGACGGGTGATCCGGCATTGCATGGAGGCGGAGGGCATAGCTGCAAAGAAGGACCTCACGCCTATAGCACAGCGGAGGTTCAGCAGCCTCAGCAGACAAACTAATAACTGGGCTCGTGGGAAACGCACCCAGTACCAGGCGAATCCCTCGATGGTGAACGGGGTTTACACGACGTAAAACTGAACGACATGCCGAAGAGTACACAATGCACCCGTAATCAAGCTTAGAGCGAACGATATAGCTGTAATAGTACAGTGCGATCTGCTCCCCAGGATGTGCCACATAAAACACGTAAAATATTAGGTGCTCGATCACATCGAGCCCTCAACGAAGAAATATGAGACGACCAGCTAAGCTTCCTGTCAAACACTAGGCCAAGAAACTTCACAGTTTCGGCGAAGGGCAGCGGTACCGGCCCAAGGTGTAGGGAAGGCGCCGCGTAACGTTTCCGACGCCGGAAGTTGACACAAACTGTTTTCTCGGCAGAAAAACGGAAACCATTCGCAACGCTCCAACTATGCAGACGGTCGAGACAGGCCTGAAGGCGACGCTCCAAAAGGCACGTGCGCCGAGAGCTGCAATAAATTGCAAAGTCGTCAACAAATAAGGATGAGGCAATTCCAGCAGGAAGACAATCAGCGATAGAATTGACGGCGATGGCGAAGAGGGTGCAACTGAGAACCAAACCTTGAGGTACTCCATTCTCCTGACTAAATACGCGGGAGCAAACAGAACCAACACGTACACGAAATACCCGCTTCTCCATAAACTCGCGGAGGAACACTGGAAGGCGGCCACGGCAGCCCCACTTATGCAACGTATGCAATAAGCCAGCCCTCCAGCAGGTTTCATATGCTTTCTCGAGATCGAAAAATATGGCCACAGTTTGGCACTTGCGCAGAAATCCATTCAGGATATGAGTCTAGAGGGAGACTAGGTGGCCAGTCGAAGAGCGATATCGGCGAAAGCCGCACTGGATATTGCAGAGGAGTTTCTCAGACTCGAGCCACCATCGTAACCGCCCATTGATCATGCGCTCCATCACCTTACAAGCTGCACTGGTGAGGGAGATAGGACGGTAACTGGAAAGAAGTCTACGATCCTTTCCCGGTTTTAAAATGGGAACAACCGTGGCTTCACGCCAAGCCGCAGGAAACACACCCTCTTGCCAAACACGGTTATATAGGCTCAGGAGATAGAGTTTACCATCAGAAGAGAGGTGCTGCAGCATGACAATGCGGATACCATCGGGTCCTGGAGCGGAATGCCGAGAAGATGCTAGTGAGGCATCCAGCTCTCGCATGCTAAAAGATGCGTTATAGCACTCAGTGTCAGAGGACCAGAAAGAGAGACTCTGAGACTCCACCTCCGTCTTAATGGCACGGAACGCCGGGTGATAATTGGCGGAACTGGACACATTTGCGAATGTGCTGCCTAGGACGTCTGACACATCAACCGGATCAACTACGGTGTCGGTGCCCACGAGTAGTCCCGGTATGGAGGTACCAGTCTGCTTACCGGCAACACGGCGGAGCTTCTCCCACACAACGGATGAAGGTGTTGTGCGGTTAAAGGTAGATACAAACGAATTCCATGAAGATCTTTTGCTATCTTGAATAATTCGGCGTGCCCGTGCGCGTGTTTGTTTAAAAATGATCAAGTGGTCCAGCGTAGGGTGATGGCGAAATACCCTAAGAGCCCTCCTACGAGCACGAATGGCATCGCGGCACTCAGCAGTCCACCAAGGGACCGGTAAGCGTTTAGGTCGGGAAGATGTCCGGGGCATGGTTTGCTCTGCGGCAGAGAGTATAACATAGTTAAAGTGCTCAAGCATATCGTCAACCGTGTGGAACAGACGGTCGCCAAACAGAGCCAGAGAGGAAAAGACCGCCCAGTTAGACTTAGACAGCTGCCAAGTGCTAGCACGCGGTGAGGAAATGTGGTGTGAAAGCATGGTGAGGACACAAGGAAAATGATCGCTGGAATGAGTGTCAGATACTACGTTCCATTGGAAGCAGTGAACAAGCTGTGCTGAACAAACAGAAAGGTCCAGGTGGGAAAGCGTGGCAGAAGAATCGGAAATGAAAGTAGGTTCACCGGTGTTCAGAACACATAGACTATTTTGATCGAAAAGGTGAGCAAGAACGGTCCCCCGCGCGCAGGCCCTAGTAGAACCCCATAGGGGATGGTGGGCATTAAAATCACCCAGCAGAAGAAAAGGTGCTGGGAGCTGTGACAAGAGATGGAGCATGTCAGCGGCGCAGAGGATAGATGAAGGCGGAACGTAGACATTACATACGGTAAAGCAGAAACCAGGAAGGGCAAGTCGGGTAGCAACAGCTTGTAAGGTGGTAGTAAGCGAGACTGGCTGACCGCAGATGTCATTGCGCGTGAGGATCATAACACCCCCATGAGCAGGAGAGCCCTCCTCCGGTGTAACGTCAAACCTCATGGGAAGGTATTGGTGCAGGGCAAATGCATCATGGGGGCGAAGCTTTGTCTCCTGCAAACACAGAATCAGAGGGTTATAGGACCATAGTAACAGCTACAATTCGGCCCTATGGGTACGGACACCGCGGATATTCCACGTCAGGAGAGTCATGGGGCACAGTTAGAGGCTGAAAGCTTACCGAATAATCATATGAGTTTGCAGCTGGGATGCAAACGAAGGCTGGAAACGAAGTAGATGGAGTTAAGGTGGGCGTTTCTTGTGCTTTGCACTCGTTGGACCATCAAGAGTATAGCCACCTTCGTCGGCGCTATCCGCTGATGTTCGGGATGCGGAAGATCCCCTACGGCTCCCCCCAGGGGCCTACTACGGTAGGTACGGGTTAGGCGCACCCGGGGTCCCGAGCCACCTTGACTCCCTCTGTGGGCAACCTCAGAGTGGTGAGGGAGTCAGAAGGTCAAAATGCCCACCCATGTGTAGGCCGTGCGTGGAGACCCGTGTCGGTGAAAAGGAATATCCTGGTTGGTTGAGGGTTGCGTACCCGAGCCTGGGCTTCTGTCTTTCAGTAACTGGGGAGGGTGCGCAGCCTAATACACCGCTTTGGTTTCTGATTTGCCTAAACGGGAGGCTAGGGACTAACCCACCCCTAGTCAATCGGCCAGGACTAGATATTACACCAAACTCCAGGGTGAGTGGGACGGCGAGCCCGCTATATCCCGTGTAGCCCTGTCACCCCAGTGGGGTGACCCCTCGTTGGGCTCCGTGGTGGGTGGGGAGCACTGGGGGATGAATTTAAGGTCGAGGTGCACAAGTCGCTGAACTCCTCCCGCGGTGTAGTAACAACCCGCGCGTTGGACGGTTTGTCCATTGAGGAGATCCGAGAAAATCTTGCGACTCAGGGTGTCTCAGCTGTTTATCGGGTACAACGTAAGATCAACGGTGAATTTCTGCCTACTCGTACCCTGTTTCTTACTTTTGATCGGGTTGATCTGCCTCAAAAGATTAGGGCAGGGTATGAAGCCATCGAAGTTAGGCCTTATATACCCAATCCGCTGAGGTGCTTTAAATGCCAACGTTTTGGTCACACTAGTGAGTTGTGTACCGGCAAGTCACCTGCGTCCACTGCGGTGACATCTCCCACGATGGGGCTTGTGCTTCAGCTCCATCGTGTGTGAACTGTAACGGGGAACACCCATCTAGTTCCCGAGACTGCCCCCGTTTTGCAGAGGAACGAGCGATGCAGGAGATACGGGTGAAAGAGAAGGTGTCCTTCTTGGAAGCCCGGAAGCTCCTGAGACTCCGCCAACCCTCTGCCCCGAGGTCCGGTACCTATAGCTCAGTTGCAGCTAAACCGGTACTGCGTCGGGAAATCGCAACACAGACCGGCGATATGAACAGGGCTACAATTGCGGAAAAGGTTATTTTAGCCCAAGCGCTGCCAAAGCCTTCGGCACCTACACCCAAGTTGGTATCAACATCTGCCAAATCCGCCAGCTTACAGAATAGTCCTGCACACTTGTCACCGAAAGCCTCGACCTCGGGAACTAAAGCTGGTAAATTCACGACGTCTTCTGCCCCGGAAAAACAATTTAAGACCACGAGGAGGGCGTGAATCGGTGACGGCCGTCTTCGCCGATCAGCACATCCAATCGGTTCGAAGTAATCGGACCGAAATTTGCTCTTGAAAAAGGGACCTCCCTTGTGGAGGAGATGGACCAGGAGGATTCTGCCACCACTGCCAGAGGGACAGTGCGGAAACGGCAGGATCGTGCTCCTGAAAATAGTACTAGCCCAACGCCTAAGAAGAACAAATTGAACCGACCAGCTAATCCCAATCTGCAGAAGCGTCTTTCGATTTGAAACTTATCCCTTAATATACTCAATGGCTATCCTCCATTGGAACATACGCGGAATTCGACCACATCGACCAGAGCTTGACTTGTTGCTGCGCCAGCATGAACCCTTGGCTGTATGCTTACAAGAGACGAAGCTCCGTCCACAGGACACCGTTACCATCAGGCAGTACTCCTCCGTACGATGTGATTTATCCCCGGAGGACGGTGTCCCGGCACATAGGGGCAGTATGATGCTTATTCGAGATGATATTTTTGCCAAATCCGTACCCATACAATCTGCAATCCAGTCCGTTGCTGTCAGCATTAAGCTACCCTCCGCTTCATTCACCATTTGCAGTATCTATTTGCCTCCATCTGCGGACCTCTCGCACAGCGACTTAGAACACCTCATTTCGCAGTTGCCACCACCCTTTTTATTGGTAGGCGACGTGAATGCCTATCACCCTCTTTGGGGCTCTCCTCGGGCTTGTGCGAGAGGTACCCTACTTAAAGACTTCTTGGATAGTCAGAATCTTGCTCTCTTGAACACCGGAGAGCCCACCTTTCTTTCTGAGGCCTTTCATAGTTTTTCACACATTGATATTGCAATTTGTTCCCCTCAGCTAGCAGTAACCTTATGCTGGAATATCATCTCGGATTTGCATTCTAGTGACCACTTTCCTTGTCGTATTAGTGTCTTGACACCCGTTGTATGTTCCACCCGTTTACCTAGTTGGCGCCTAGACCACGCCAGCTGGGAACTGTACTCCCACTTGGCTGAATTTAGCTACGAAGAGCACGACTCTGTGAACCACTTGTTCGAACATCCCACAGGGACCATTCTTTCTGCTGCTGAGCAATCCATTCCGCGTTCGACTGGCTACAACCGTCGATTTCCGGTACCTTGGTGGACCGATGACTGTCGGGATGCTATTCGCGCTCGCAGACGAGCTCTACGGGTTTTCCAGCGTTTTCCTACACTGGATAACCTGATACACTATAAACGGATGCGTGCACATTCTAGGCGGGTTATTAAGGATAGCAAAAATTTGTCATGGAATAAATTCGTGGGTTCCTTTAATCGACATATACCTTCCTCTGTCGTATGGGATAAGTTAAGACGTGTGGCTGGGAAACCGAACCATATGCCCATCGCCGGTCTCAAAACACCTACCGGAGCTGTTGTTGATACATTTGACGTGGCGAATACTTTAGGCAGTGCTTTCGCTCAGGTGTCTAGCTCAGGCAATTATTCCCCTGAGTTTCTTACAGTTAAGAATCAGGTGGAATCTCAAGAATTCTCGTTTCTTTCTGGCAACCTTGAGGATTATAATCGCCTTTTCACCCTGGCAGAGCTAGACAATGCACTCTCCTCTTCACGACACTCAGCACCAGGTCCAGATGGTATCCACGTCCAAATGTTGCAACATCTCTCTCCTGATGGCAAAGATTTCCTACTCGAGGTCTATAATCGTGTCTGGGTTGATGGCATTTTTCCAGACAAGTGGCGGGAGGCCACCATCATACCCATTCTTAAACCTGGAAAGGACCGCCATCTTCCTTCCAGCTACCGTCCTATTTCCCTCACCAGTTGCGTGTGCAAAGTGATGGAACGCATGATCAATGGACGGTTGGTGTGGTGGCTGGAATCCCACAATCTTCTGACGAACATCCAGTGTGGCTTTCGACGACGACGTTCAACTGCTGACCACCTTGTCTCTCTGTCAACTCAGATTATGGACAGGTTTCTTAAGAACAGCCCCACAGTTGGGATATTTTTTGACCTCGAGAAGGCCTACGACACGTGTTGGCGGGCGGGAATATTGCGTTCTCTGCACAACTGGAACATACGTGGACGCCTACCGTTGATCATTCAGGAGTTTATGCGGGACCGCGTTTTCCGAGTGAGGGTGGGCTCGATTTTTTCTAACCATTTTATTCAAGAGAACGGAGTGCCGCAGGGCTCGGTACTCAGCGTGACTCTATTTGCTATTGCGATAAATTCCATATCACTATGTGTGCCTCAAGGTGTCTCTTCATGTTTAATCGTGGACGACATTGCCATCTTCTGTACCTCTCAGCGTACACCGTTTTTGGAACGCCGTCTCCAGCGGTGTTTGGACAATCTCTATGCTTGGAGCTCGAAACACGGTTTTCGTTTCTCCGCTGAGAAGACAGTCTGCGTTAACTTCTGGCGCCGTAAGTGGCAAATGCCGCCGTCTCCTCGACTCGGGCCAGCTTTACTTCCTTTCGCAGACGAGGCGAGATTCCTTGGTTTGATCTTCGATCGGAAACTTTATTGGGCACCACAAATAGCACAGCTTAGAGCACGATGTGACCGTTTTCTAAATCTTTTACGGATACTAAGTGGCAAATCTTGGGGTGCGGATCGGACGGCATTGATCCGTCTTTATCGTGCTGTGATTCGTTCGAAGTTGGACTATGGCAGCATTGTGTATTCTTCAGCTAGACCTTCAGTGCTCAGAAGGTTAGACACAGTCCATAACCAGGGCATCCGTGTGGCCGTTGGAGCTTTTCCAACGAGCCCAGTTGTTAGCCTCTACGCCGAATCGGGAGAACCTCCTCTGCGTTGTCGGCGTGATGTCCTGCTTGCTAATTATGGCTGTGGGCTGAAGTGTATGCCTGGGCATCCAACTCATCACGCGTTTTTCTCCCCTGAGCTGCACGAGCGATACTGCCTCCGCTCTCTGAGCCCCAGGCCAGCAGGTTTTCGTTTCCGTGAGCTTCTACGCCAGCACCATGTTGACATTCCTCAGCTGTTATCCAAGGGAGAGAGTATACACCCGCCTTGGTTACGCGCTACCTGCCATGTCGATCTCGGGATGACGCTCTACGGGAAATCTGTTACGCCTCTTGATAGTATTCGTCGTTGCTTTTTAGAATTTTTATCCAAATACAGTGGCCGTATTTGTATTTACACCGATGGTAGTAAGAGCCCCGACGGTGTTGGATGTGCCTTTGGCACTGGCACCGCAACTTTTTCTTACGGTTTGCCTAGTTGCACATCTATATATTCTGCCGAGGTATATGCTATTTATCAAGCCCTTCTGTATATTCGACGTCGAAAATTAGGTGACTGCCTTATTCTTAGTGATTCCCTTAGTGCCCTTCAGAGCATTCGTGAGCTGTACAATTACCATCCTTTGGTGCAGCGCATCCAGGACGTTCTCCACATTTTGCACGCTTCTGGTTTTAATGTGGAGTGCGCATGGATTCCTGGACACGTTGGCTTGCCGGGGAATGACACGGCGGATTTGGCAGCGAAATCGGCAGTCACAGCGCCCAGTGTTACGATTACCCATTCAACAGCAAAAGATTTTAGAGTGGCTGTACGGAGAGCCGTTTTTTCGACTTGGCATGCGGAGTGGTCGGCTCTCCGTGGTAATAAGCTGCGAGAGGTGAAGGACCTCCCTGTCAACTGGGTAACCTCCTCTCGTTTATTCCGCCGGGAGGAGGTAGTACTAGCTCGGCTAAGAATTGGCCACTGTATTTTTACTCACAGTTACCTTTATAAACGTGAACCTGCTCCTGTCTGTGCACTCTGTGGGGAGGCACAGACAGTTCGTCATGTGTTGCTGGAGTGTGGTCATCTGGCACACATTCGGTCATCTATGGGCATGCCGGCCTCTCTTGCTGAGGTCCTGGCAGATGACCCAAGAGCAGTGGACAGGGTTTTTAAATTTTTAGCAAAAGTTTCTTTTACCTTGACGTTTTAGTGTGATAGCGGTTTTTTAAACTCTTTTGGTTTTAATGTGTTGATTTTAGATGGAGTTTTATATCCAGCTCTGGTTAGAGGGCTGGACGTTTCTGTTACTTCCGTTTCAACTGTGTTAGCTATTTTACTTGTGTTTACTTTTTTGTTTGGTATTTTCTTACTGCCTATTGCCAAGTTTTAATCATAAGGGCGCTTATGACCTCGGCAGTTGAGCGCCCTTAAACACCATTATCATCATCATCATCATCATCCCCTACGGCTCGTAGAACGACAACGGGACTTGGAAGGTTTATCAGTGGCCTTGAGTTTCTTGCGACTGCGCTCATGAGGAGCAGCGACAGATGGTGTCGGTCTCACTAGCGGCTTACGTGCAGGTTCGGGAGAAATAGAACTTGTGGCAGTGGTTGGTGTGAATGTTGAAGACTGCGAGGTGGTTGTGGTCGGCGTCTGTTGTTTGAGTACACGCGTCGGCTACAGGCACGGTTTGTAGTGCCACTGAGAAAACAGGAGTGCGACGGAACGCTGAGGCATAGCCTGAGATGGTCGCAGGCTGCAGATTTTGGAAGCGACGCCTAGCTTCCGGAAAAGTCAGGCGTTCCTTAACTCGCAGCTCCTGGATGGCCTTTTCCTCGAGAAAACGTGGACATTGCCGGTAGCTAGATGGATGCTTCCCTGTACAATGGACGCAACAAAGGTCTCGAGCACAAGCAGTTTCTCCGTGGGCAGCTTGTCCGCAACGTTCACAGGTAGCGTCGAAGGTGCACCGAGTTTGCGTGACCGAACCGTTGGCACCGAAAACAGCGCATTGGGTTTGGCACATATGGTCGCACAGAGACGCGTTCATATCCACAATATAGGGTCTCGGGTATTGTGGTGCCCTTAAAAGTCAGAAATACCGTACGCAGTGCCACTGATTCACCATCTCGTTTGCCGAGCAGACGGTACGCTTGGCATACACCCTGGTCAGATAAATCAGTGACTATATCTGCTTCGGAAAGTCCGTCTAAACAAGAGGTAGTGACGACGCCTCTACAGGTGTTCAAAGTCTTGTGGGGGGGCCACCTTTATGGGGTAGGAACCCAACAAGTTGGCCTTCAGGAGTTTCTTGGACTGGTCTTCCGTCTTCGTTTCAATCAAAAGCGTACCGTCTCGCGTACGGGTGGCATTGGTCACTTTACCGCATATCCTGTCAATCTCGCGTTGTATGTAAAACGGACTAATATCTCGCATAGTTTTCTTTTCACATGCCAAGGTCACAACTATAAAGCGGTCAAAAGAAGAGGTTTTGCGCGGAGATAGCATTATGGAAAGACCCCCTTACGGAACCGTCGGCGTCAGCCTGCCATCCGGGGGTAGAGGGAAGAGACACCAAAATACTTTCCGGTCTGTGCCGCCTGGTAGACCCCTACCCGACCGATCTCAAGGAATACCTCAGAAGGAGTTACCCACCAGCCACCACTGCTTGTCCATACGGGTAAGCCCTTCACCATGTACAACCCGGCTTTAAGCCCCTACCACAGGTATAACGACCTGTGGCTCCCCACTTTAGGCCATGCTGCGTAATAAAGCAGACATGGATTCAGGGGACTTGTGGTTGATATACACCGGGTTTTCCGTTAGCGGTAACACGACCGGTCCGTAATTCTAACCCAACGAGCAGCGCTCGTCGGGAAATTAAAACGGACCGGGCCCCCAAGGAAGCTACGTGGGTGTACATAACGGTATGGACGGGCTCCGCACCTAAGGCTTACACATAGGGGCAGTAGGAAGGGTCCACTCAACCTTCACGCCTGAGACCTCCGAAGAGCACACATGTTGGAAGCCGCGCTGGAACCGTGGGACAGGAACCACGGAGATAGAATAAAGATCCCTGTTGGTGAGGCAGGAGTTAATAAATCTATAGCCTTAATACTAACATGTAAAGAATAAGCCTAGAAGGGGAAGAGGATGAGGCGAGTAAATTCGCTCTCACAAAACAAACAAATATGCACACAAACACAAAACGTGGCTTAGTTGGTGGCGATGATGATGAGATGGCGGCGAGTGGCTCTGGAACCCCCGGGTGCGCCAAACCCGTACCTACCGTAGTAGGCCCCTGGGGGGAATATGCATCTAACAAAGTAAGGGAAATTGAAATAATGTTAGATGACTGTAAACGTAATATCTTAGTGTTGACTGAACATGGGCTGGAAGAAAATCAAATGAAGTACCTTAAGTTAGCAAACTATGAGTTAGCAGCAAGCTTCAGTAGGCAATTCCATACAGATGGTGGAGTAGCTATTTATGTAAAAATTGGAATCGAGTTCACAATACTTGAGTGGGTAAAGGATTCTCAAATAGAAATTATATTCCAGGTTTCAGCTATAAAAATAAGTATTAAGAGTGAATTATATATTATTGTTGGACTATACAGGTCACCAAGTACAAAGGTAAATGAGTTTTTAAATAGCCTCAATAATTTTTTGAATATAACAAATATAAACAAAAACATAATAATTATGGGGGACTTAAACAAAAATTCTTGCACAGATACAGGGAACCATAAAAGTTTAAATGATATTCTAAGGAGCTTTAATTTGCATGATGCCGTAAAGCAACCCACAAGGATTACACCTACCTCATCCACCAGAATAGATTATGTAATAAGTAATTTAGAGCAAGACAGCTACAAATTGAGGTTGGTGGAGTTTTGTATCTCTGATCATTGTGCTCAAATTTTATCTTTATTAGACAGAAATATAACCCCTGAAATAAGTAGATACACAACAAAACGATTAACTAATGAAAATAATTTAATGTCTCTCTATTAAACTTTTAAAACATGGATTTTGTTCCAACTATGGTTACCAAACAAAACACTGCTTGAAATAGTTTTCACTCTCAAAAGCATAAAAAGTTAGCGTCGTGTAATTAGAATAGACGAGATTTGTAAACCTCGATATTCTTAAATATATTGTATACTTCGGGTAATATGTGGTAACAGAAGGTGCATATACAGTTAAATGCAAGAAAAACAAAAAGGAAGTAAATGCTAATCGACGAATTTTGTACCATACACGCCATTGTAACACACGCTAAGGGGATATCATTTTAATCAAGCTTGTTATACTCTGTAAATTATGCTTGGGAAGAAATCTATGTTAATATCAGTAATGTGTTATAAGAATTCTACGTAGATTGGCTTAAGTCAGTAAAAACATTTATTGTGAAATTTGTTTTGGTTCGTTACGTTCACATTTATGTATATTAAAGAAAACAAATTAAAAGATCCTGGCAGAAACTTACCCCTATCTCGTGCAGTATTCTACGGCAAATTCATGCTCAATTAAAGTACTATAAAAAACATTACCTCCAGCTACAAAACCAGAAAGAATTGTGTAATAGGTGAGCCATGGCTGAACTAAGAGCTTGCGGCAATCCAAGTAAGCCAACCTAAGTGGCTTAAAAGCAGACGACAATGGTGGCCAACTCCGAAACTGCACAGCTTTTGACTTTTACCTTCCTCTATTGTCCTGCAAATTATTAGAACTGTTGAACAGTATATCGCAGTAGAGATGGGCCGCGAATGGTGTCGCGAAAAACCGAATACTTTAACGCCTGGGAACCGATACTCTAGGTTCTGGAGTATACTTTTATACTTTCATAATCATTCAATATTTATTATTACCTTAATCGTAATTTCAGTAGGTCATATAATTTTATCATTGATAACAAATAAATTTATAGATCGATATGTTATAGATGTTCAATATCAAGAAATTCTTTTAACAGTTTTACCTGCAGTAGTTCTAGGTTTTATTGCTTTACCATCTATTCAATTTCTTTATTTAATTGATGAAAGTATTAAACCTGCATTCACACTTAAAACTATTAGACATCAATGATATTGAAGTTATAAATATTCAGACCTTTTAGACATTGAATTTGATTCTTATATAATCCCCCAAAATGAACTAAATCCTTTTAATATTTGATTACTCAAAGTTGATAATCGAACAACTTTACCAATAAAGGTATTAACACAAATTCTAATTATATCCAAAGATGTAATCCATTCATGAACAATTCCTAGCATTGGAGTTAAAGCTGATGCTACTCCAGGATTAAATCAAGCAAGCTTTTGATTTAATCGTCCTGGAGTATTTTTTGAGAAATCTGTGATGCAATTGAATCTATTTCATTATTAGTATACAATGGTTCCACCGCTTGGCATTATTTCTATACGCGGGTACTTTTGTTATTTCGTCATTAGAGCCGCATTGTAATTACTTACTGGTCTGTTATAAACATTTTAGGCCCTAAGCTGCAAAGCGTAGCCCAACGTGGATGGCCCTAAGCCGCAATGCGTAGCCGAGGGATATTTTTTATAAGTTGAGGAGTGTATCAGTTGCGGCCGAAGGCGACAGAGTGTAGACGATGAATCTGTGAAGCTAAAACCCCAATGTTCCCAAGAAGAAGCCAAAATTTTGGCAATCTGGCAACTTTCACATCTGAACAACTTAGCGCGTGTGTGCGTGCCGCGCGCATGTCAGTATATAGGTGGTGGAACCGTCGTATAGCTTTACCTCTATTTCTACCAATGATTTCATCAACTGAATTTCAAATTTAACTGAAGAATAAACATCAGATGACTGAAAAGCAAGTAATGGTGTCTTAAACCACATTATAGTAATGTAGCAACTACTTCTGATGAAAAATAGTTAAAAATAACATTAATATGTCATATTAAAATTATCAATAAACTAATATTTCTTTATTCCACAAGCAATACCTTTAAATTGATTTTGTTTTCATTTTTTTCAATTTTACTAATTTTATTTAATACAATCAATTATGCACCATATAGTAAAAAAAAAATTCTTTTCCTTCAATTGAAGTAACAACTAAAACCTAATTCTGAAAATGATAACTAATTTATTTTCAGTTTTCAACCCTTCATCATATACTATAAATTTATCAATTAACTGATTAAGAACTTTTATATAACTCATATTAATTCCGACCTCAATATGACTTATTCCTTCCCGAAGAACAGTACTATGAAATTTAATTATCAAAAAACTCCATGAAGAATTTAAACTTTAAATTGGAAAAAGAAAAAATTAATAAAAGATCTACATTCATTTTCATTTCTATCTTCTCTGTCATTTTATATCATAATTTTATAGGTCATTTCCACATATTGTTACCAGAACTAGTTGTATAGTAACAACCCTTTCACCAGCTTTACCTATATGATCAAGTTTTTGTACTTTTTGGTTTAATTAATAATACTAAACATATATTTGCTCATTTAGTTCCCCAAGGAACTCTAGGTGCCTTAATGCCCTATATAGTATGTATTGAAACTATTAGAGATATTATCTGACCCGGCACCTTAGCAATTCGACTAGGTGCCAACATAATTGCAGGTCACCTTTTAATAACACTCTTAGGAAATACTGGTATAACACTAATAATATATCTTTTACCTTTACCCATTATTACACAAATTCTACTTTTAACTTTAGAATCTGCAGTAGCCATATGTATTTGCAGTTTTAAGAACATTGTATTCTAGAGAAGTTAACTAATAATGTCAATACATACTAATCAGCCTTACCATTGAGTCACCTATAGACCTTGACCTATTGTAGCAGAAGCAAGAATTATAAAGCCTGTCTGGGTAGTGTGGTGGTAGCGTGTCTGCTTCACATTCAAAAGGTCGTGACTTTGAATCTCGCTTAGCGTGAGTTACCCGGATATGGTTTTTTTTTGGGTTTTCCCTTATGCTGAGAAAATGAATGTCTAGTAGCTTTAAGCTCCATGGACCCCGAGATCATTTGAGCATCATTTCACCCATTTCATTCATCGTCCCATATGACCAACCAGGTTAAAGGACGTTAAACAAACAGACAAACAAAAATTATAATTGGAATAGTCAGATTCTCCTATGAATTTAACTACAATTCATATTCACAGGTATAGATCTTAACATTAACTATTATCCAATGATAAGATGTAGTTCGTGAAAGAACACATCAAGGATGACATACCACAGAAGTAACAACAGGATTACGATGAGGAACAATTCTCTTTATTGTTTCAGAAGTATGTTTCTTTGTATCATTTTTTTAAACATTTTAGCATAGAAGTCTTGCTCCTGCTATCGACATTGGATCTTCATGACCTCCTATAAGAATCATTCCTTTTAATGCTCTCCAAGTTCCCTTACTTAATACTACTGTTTTATAAGCCTTTGGAATTACAATTATATGAAGTCATCATGGACTACTAGAAAACAATAATAATCAAGCCATTCAAGGATTAGTATTTACAATTTTATTAGGTATATACTTTACTGCTCTACAATTATTTGAATATATTGAAGCACCTTTTACTATTGCAGATTCAGTGTTTGGCTCATCTTTTTTTTGTAGCAACTAGATTCCATGGACTTCATGTAATTATCGCAACCACATTTCTTATCACATGTTTATATTGAATATTATCAATACATTTTACATCAATTCACCACTTCGGTTTTGATATTGACATTTCATTGATGTAGTTTGATTATTCCTTTATGTATCTATTTGTTGAAGGGTGATAGAATATTTATTTAGTATAACAAACTACTTTCGATTTCCAATCAAAAAGTCTTATTATATTTAGAATAAACAATTCAAATTTTAACTTCTATATCCCTAATCGTATTAACAATTTCCTTTATTGTCATGATACTAACTAATTTCCTATCAAACAAAAATTATTCAGGACCATGAAAAAAATTTCCCCTTTGAATGTAGATTTGATCCAATTAGATCCTCACATTTACCTTTTTCCCCTTTGATTTTTTTTTTTATTGCCATTATTTACTTAATTTTTGATGTTGCATTTTGATTCTTTTTTTTTTTTTTTTTTTTTGGTAGTGCTTTAACTACTTATGGCACCGCAGGCAGTGACAATGATGATACATGAAGATATAGCACCGGTGGAAACTGGAGAACTCAGAGAAAACGGCCCCAGCGCTGCTTTGTCCACCACAAATCTCACATGCGTTCGCTTGGGCATTTTGATTCTTTCATTAATTCTACCAATAACCATTATTTTAACTGGATCAATAAAAAAATTTTGAATAATTACAAGCATTCTATTCTTGTTAATTTTAAGCTGGTCTATATCATGAAAGAAATGAGAATCTCTAGAATGAGCTTCTAATAAACTATTAGGGTTGTAGTTAAATATAACTACAAAAGTATTGAATTATCCTTACTTAGTTGAAATTAAGTAAGAAGCAACTTAATTGTAATCAGTTTTGACATGATAGTAAGATAAATAATTAGCCTTATTTAGTTGAAACCGAATAAGAGGTATATTTCTGTTAAGGATAGAATTGAATAAATTATTCCAACTAAAAAGATGTGTTGATCGAATGAAAGCTGTTAGCTTATTATTCAAGTCGTTAAAGCCCATTTACATCTTAATTAATTATATGGTTTAAATAGAACATTTCATTTTCATTGTGAAAATAAAAACCAATTTTTATAAATATATTCAAAAATAATAATTATCTCAATAACAACTTCAGTGCTATACTCTAATATAAGATATTTGAGTAAATTATAAACATTATCAAAATTAATATAATTGAAAAAATAATCAAATAAGATTTTAAATTATTAACTTGAAACCATTGATTAAATCCTCTTATCTTCATCAAAAAATAATACATATTTTGAGCACCAAAAAATTCTCTTCAACCTAAACCAATATATTTAATTGAATCTAATCCAATTATTAAAGGTTTTTGTCTAACTCCTTTAGTAAAAAATTCAAGGTATAAATCACATAGAACCTGAAAAAATAATCAATCCATAATATTTAAATATTATTAAAATAATAATTTAATCTATATTTAAATATTACACCTCCCAATCATAATCCTAAGATTCTTACTAAAATAAGTATTATTTTTATAATAAATAGTTAACAAATAAAATAAGAAGTTAAAAAAATTATCCAATTCAATAATCTCCCTCCAAAAACTGCAAAAATTATTAATCCTAACATTCCATAAATTATTATTCACCTTTCTTCTCGTAACTAATATATACATACTAAATTAAAATCCCCTCACAAAACATACTAAAATAAATGAAAAGAGTAACAAACTTTTAGTCCTATAGAAAAAAATACAAGAAATATATAAATATAATTAAATTTCTTAAAGAAACTACCTCTAAAATTATATCCTTAGAATAAAAACCTGCTAAAAATGGTGTACCACATAAAGCAAAATTTGATACCATAAAGCATGCAGAAGTTAAAGGTATAAGGAATTGATAAATTTCCTATAAAATGAATATCCTAAAAATTCTTTACATTATGAATTACTATTACCGCACATATAAATAATAAAGCCTTATATAAAGCATGAGTTAATAAATGAAAAAAGCCAAATCAGCAAACCTTATAGATAAAATTCTTATTATTACACCAAATTGCCTTAATGTAGATAAAGCAATATTTTCTTTGAATCATATTCAAAATTAGGTCCTAATCCTGATATAAATATCGTCAAAACAGAAATTACTAATAAGAACTTTTATAATCATCTAGGAAAATCCTTACTAAACCGAAATAATATATAAACTCCTGCTTAACCAAAGTTAAAGAATGAACTAATGCAGTTTAGGAGCGGCTATAGCAGTTGGCAATCATGCTGAAAAAGGAATTTGAGCAGTTTTAGCCATACCAGCTAAAACAACCAAAAATTAAATTAAATATATTTCATTTTTATTTATTAGACAATCCAAATAATCTTCTAAAATTCAATATCCATGCAATAGCCATTAATAAAGCAACATCCCCTACTCGATTTGATAAATCAGTTAATATACCAACACTATGATGTGAATGTTGCAGACGAGGAGGGGGTTACACCACTACATCTTGCTTGTTCTAAAGGACGTTTATCTGCCTTGAAAATGCTCATTTCTCATGATGCTTCAGTTAATTCAGAAGACTCTAATAAACATATTCCTCTATGTGATGTTGAAAATGAGTCGGAATAGTAACACTCACCTCACTTATATGTAATTGTTCAAAACATATGTTTCAAGGGCAATCGCCCTCTTCTTCAGTTGAAGAAGTGAGGTGAGTGTTACTATTCCGACTCATTTTCAACATCACATTGATTAAAACTTCACTTGTCTCAAACTTCTGAGTTATTTAATTTTAATTAATATTCCTCTATATTATGCAGTGTAACATGGACACTTAGCAATATGTCACTACCTTCTCACCAACAGGGCAGATGCTCATACTGGAGATGACAAGATGAATATTCTCCTGAACATTGCTTGTAGTAATGGACAACTTGCCATTGTGAAGCTGCTTATTTCTCTTGGTGCTCCTATTGCCATCTCCAATAAAGGTACTCCATTAATTTCTGCAGCTTATCACGGGCATACATCAATATGCCAGTATCTTCTTGACAAGGGGGCAGATGTTAATGGCAAATATATATCTGACTTCTCTCTGCTGCATGCTGCTTCTTATGCAGGACACCTTCCTGTAGTTGAGCTGCTCATTTCCCATGGTGCTTCTGTCACAGCATATGACTCTGTGGAACATACTCCTATATGTTATGCAGCTGCACAGGAACATATAACAATATATGAATATCTTTTGTCCAAGGCGGCAAATACTCCTGAATGTTTTGCAAATACACAGGAACATATAAGAATATGTGAATATCTTCTGGCCCAGGGGCGCGGATGTTAATGATAAGAGCAACTTGTATGACACTCTCCTGAATGTCGCTTGTTACAAAGAACATCTCTCTGTAGTGAAACTGCTTATTGCTCATGGTGCTGCTGTTGCAGCAATTAACAGTACCAAATGTACTCCTCTACATCATGCGTCAGAACAAGGACATGCACCAATATGTGAATATCTTCTAGCCCAGGGGGGCGGATGTTAATTGCCAGTCACTTCGGACTGTCGAGGCAATCGGACGTGTCACCGCTTTGCTCTGTTTACATCAGTAAGGCAGTACGCCTAGCACAAGTAATATTGGTTCTGGTGTGTTATGCAAGCAAAAAGTGGTGAATGGACAAAAATGTGTCGACTGTTCTAACTTCTTTCATATTAGCTGTGCGAAATTAACTAATAATATGCAATTGCTAGGCGGGAGTGCTATAAAGTGCTGTGGAAATTAAAGTGAAAATGGACTACTCAATGCTGCGTTAAATGAAGAATTAGTAAAAGAAGACGAGGAGCTGTTAAATGCTCTGAATGATGTGGATGAGACTGTAAATAAAATAGATGTGCGTATTGTGAAACACATTCTTAAACAGAAAGACATTATGATCTGTGAACTTCGTGAAAAAGTTACAATTTTAAGTTGAGTTGTTGGAAAACTGCATTAAGGACCCCATTCAACCCAGTAAGGAGGTCGGAATAAACAAGCCAGCCGATGCACCGGATAATTCACAGGTACTTAGTATCAAGAATACTAGGAAAAATCCAAGTAAGTTTGACAATGAACACAAAATGACTGATAGTTGTAAAAATGGTAGTGAAATATCTGTAAATTCTAATGAAAATGGTGGAACAATGTTGACTGTTAAAGACAATATTAATGAGCATCCTAATAATGCCGTTACCTCAAGAAAAGTGGGCTACGGTTGTGGGAAGAAAGCAAAAACGTATCACAGTGGTTGGGAATAATAATGAATCTACTACAGATAGTTTTAAGTTGCAAGGTGTACCAAAAATGATAGCTTTACATGTTTATCGTCTTGTTCCAAAAACAACTGTAGAACAAGTTGTCAATTTTCTTAAAGGTCGTTTTCCAGAAGTTAAATGTGAACTGTTGCAATCTAGAACTTTATTTCTCTTTTAAAGTTGAAGTGATTGCGGAACATTTGGAAGCAGTTATGGATCCTACATTGTGGCCGAAAAATGCTTGTGTTAGACGTTTTTTATACCCAAGAGTAAATTTCGAGAAGAAATTGTGATTTCAAAATGTGATGTCAAAAACAGTAGCAAAAAATTTAAAGTTATTACTTTGAATGTGCAATCTATTATGAACAAAATTAACAACATTGATTTATTTTTAAACATGGAAGACCCAAACATTGTATGCTTTACGGAACATTGGCTATCCGGCAACAGTTACCCGCATTTTATGGGATATAAAGTGGCAGCTGCATTCTCGAGAACTAAACATATCCATGGCAGTGTCATAATTTACTGCAAATGTGAATTAACTGCAACTGAAATTAATATCATGAGTATTGCAGAAGAAATTCACTTTGAGTGTGTCGGCACAAAAATGTCCGTTAATGAATTTCATTGTGTGGGTTTGCGTGTATATAGGTCACCGGTTGGCAGTATAGATATGTTCTATGATAAGCTAGAAAAAATTTTAAAACTAGCAACTAAAATAAGCAATAAAGTGGTTCTTGCTGGAGATTTTAACGTAAATGCTAATTTAAGAAGTAACTGTACTGATAGACTTTTTGATATTTTCAAATCTTTTGAGATGGTATCTCACAATGATGAGCCTACTCATCAAGGGACTATTATTGATAGTACAATAGATTATATAGTATCTAATATAGATAAAAATAAATGCTTCACCTAGGTTACAGATCCTCACACCTCTGATCATTACGCTGTTATCTTTAATTTTAAAATTGATGTGTAAATAACCATGCACCATTAAATGATGTAATTTATTATAGAAATTTCAGTTTAAATTGGATGCTGGGCACTGTTGCCTGGTGTGACGTGTATGAAGCCACAAATATAAATATTGCTTTTAATAGATTTCTAGCAACACTGTGCTATTATTTTGAAATTGCATGCCCAATGATACGTAAAATAAATAATTCTAACAATAAGAAGTTGTCTAAATTATGGGTTACTGAAAAAATCATTAATAGTACCAAAAACCTGAAAAGCCTGTTTCAACTGCGAAAGCAGATGAACTGTGAAGCACTAAATGTGATATATAGAGAAGAGAAACGTAAGCATATAATACTTGTATCTGAGTGTAAAAGAAGCTATTATAGCAATGCAATTTCCAATTCAGATAATAAACCAAAACATATTTGGAAAATTGTAAATAATGAATTAGGGAAAACGACTAGAAATATGATAAGTAAGGTACTTGTTGACGATAAATATACAGAGAATCCACTTATGATTGCCAATGCTTTTGCTAATCATTTTTCCACTATGATTTCAAATAAATTAAACCAGCATCTTCCAAATGTAAATGGTCAAGCCCCTTTAGATACCTTTAACAAGCAATCTATGGTTCTCTTTCCTGTAACTGAATTGGAAATAGAAAAAAATATTAAACAGATTAAAAATACAAAAGCAGCTGGGTACGACCAAATATCTGTAAATGTTATAAAAGCTATACTAAAGAACATCAATATTCCTTTAACATATTTATTCAATTTCGCTATACTGACAGGTGAATTTCTAGACTGCATCAAAATGAATATGATAGTACCAGTATTTAAAAATGGTGACCCATGTAATATAAGAAATTATAGACCTATATCATTGTTAAGTTCTTTTTCTAAAATATTTGAAAAGATATTGTATAATAGACTCCTTAAGTTTTTAATAAGCTACAATGTGTTAACTGTAAATCAGCATGGCTTCATACATGGTTAATCAACTAGTACTGCCTGTGTTAAACTTATTGATTTTATTCATGATTGTATGGATCAAAATATGCATGTAGTTGGTCTGTTCTTTGATCTCAGTAGTGCATTTGAATCGACAGATCATCTGTTTTTAAAAACCAAGCTTTATCATTTGGGTATAAGGGGCATGGTGAGTGAATTAATCATGTCATTCGTTAGATCTAGAGAATCTGTAGTTAAAGTGAAGAACTATTAGTCCAGGAAGTTTTCCCCTAGTTATGTAGTACCACAGGGTTAAGTCTTGGGACCTTTGTTGTTTATTTTATATGTTAATAATGATTTAGAACATCACAGTGATGTAGACTGTTTAACTATGTATGCAGACGATACTTCAGTTGCAGTATGTGCCAATACCATCGATGAACTTAATCTCAAAGTTATAAATTCTGTGAATTCTTTTAAAAAATGGTGCATTGCAAATAAACTTATTTTAAACCTTGACAAAACTGCTTGCTTGTATTTTAGTAACACAAAGATTTTAACAAATATAAATTTTAATATGGGTGGTACTATTTTAAAGTGTCTTGACAAGACAAAATTTTTAGGCATTGCTTTAGACCAAAACCTTACTTGGCATGAACAGATTGATTTTATATGCACCAAATTAAACAAAGCATGCTTTGCTATTAGATGCCTGAAAATGTGTATGCATATTAACTGCTTGCTTTCTGTATATTATGCCACTGTACAATCAATTTTATCATACAATATTTTAATATGGGGATCTGCAACTGAAGTAAATAGGATATTTTTAATTCAGAAGAGAATGCTAAGAATAATTTTTAATATAAAGCCAAGAGATTCATTAAGACATGTTTTTAAACAATTTTATATTTTTACTTTGATTTATTAATATATAATGCTGCACTATTTTATAAAAACCACTCATACTTATCCACTCTCAACTGTGATGTTCATAATCATTTTACTAGAAGTATAAATGACATCCATATAGAAAAATATAAAACAACTAAACACTCAAAATCACCAAAGTGCCTCATAGGTAAAATTGTCAATGCTCTCCCATATGAAATTATTAAAATAGATGACATGTGTAAATTTAAATGATCACTATGTTCTTTTTTACATGACAAAACTTTTTATTGTTTAAGTGAATTGTTTAATTAATGTACATTTTATGACGAGTCTATCTGTACAGTGTATGGCAACAGACAATAAATCAATCCAATCCAATCCATCTATCTATCTATAAGATTTAACATTCTGATAATAAATAACTAAACAATAAGAAACTAATCCTAAACCATCCCAACCTAATAAAATTCTAATTAAATTAAGACCAATAATTAAAAAAAAATTATTGTTAATACAAATATCAAAACTAAATTGATTAAGTGTAACCTCTCCTATCATATAATCCTCACTATATAAAATTACTAATGAAGAAATTAGTATTAGAAAACTCGCAAATAATAAGGGTATTGAATCCTATAATAAAGTTATAACAATAGATGAAGATCTCAATGTAACTAACTCCCATTCAATGAAATAAATTATATTACTTATAATACAATACATACTAAAAATAAATCTTAATAAAGATATAAATATTAATAAAAAAAACTAATAAAACTTAATGATAAATATCACAACCTAACTTTTTTACTTCTGTGACACCACAAATCATAATTTTCTTTAAACTACTCAGGTACATTAAAAACCAAATTAATACAAAATCTGTTTTTAAAATCAATAAATTTAAAGTTAATCAATGAAACATAACTAATAAGTATCACAGCAATAGCCTCTTACTCTTCTATAAATCCCATGTTGACTATAAGAATATAAATGTGAAGTATAAGTGCTCTAAAAAACAAAATTATTATTAAAAATAATATAACTACCCATATTTAACCAATTATTCTATTTAATAAACCAATTTCTCATAAAAAACTTTAGTGGAGGAGGAGCTGCTATATTACAAGAACATATTAAAAATCATTATAATGCCATTCTTGGCATTAAATTTAATAACTCTTTATTAATTAATCTTCATCTACCTAGACATTCATAACTATTACACAGGAAATTATCTGTGTTTTTTTTTTTTGTTTACTCTTGACCATGCAAAGAAGCTAATTTCAATGACAATTGCATAGCGATAGCTTTTAAAACATTTGACTTGCTTTAACCTAGTGCATTCCCTTAGTTCCCATCTACTTATAAGAAGCTAAGTAATAAGAGCATTCTGCTAATGTTTATCTGGATAGCATGTTGTGAATAAAAGAGTAATCTTTATTAAGAATAGTTTGTTTACAGAACAGATAAAGTCATGTGAATGGAACGCATATTTTTTGGATACAGGGGACTATAAAACTTGTTTGCAGTGAAATACTAGTATAACATTTTAGGGTGGAATGCTGTACTTTTTTTTATCTATGTATATGTACTAAGTAGAGAAAGCGAAAATCAGATAAACTTCCAATATTGGGTACCACTCAAAATCTTTATATAAGCACCTGCAGTGGTATTTGGTATTTTATTGCCAACCTCAGAGGCCTCTCTATCAGGCTTGAGGTTCTTTTACGTGCTGTAAATCCACAACATGGGACCCACGGCTTCACTTCGCTTCCAAAGTAAACCATGCTAAGGATTTTTTAACCCGAAAAAATCCATCCTCCTCCGCCGGGTTTGAACCAGCGACCTTGGGTATATGAAGTTAGCATGGTAACCATTACACCACGGAGGGCGACTCCACTTCCTCTGGTGCCATATGTAGTAAGAATGGGTATTAAAAATGACAAACCTCAAAGTGTACCAACAAGATCTTCTGCAAATGGTTAAATTTCTAATTATCACATGTTTATTACTAGTGCCCACAAATTAGCTCAAGGTAGAAGCAAGCTAGTATCGTACGTGAAATAACTGATCAAGTTTGTACAAGTACAGTTGTCTCAGCATGAGAAACAAGCATAAAATGGGACCAAGAACTTCAATTTCCTTCCACTTCCTGAAGAAACAAGAAATGCCTGCATTAGCTCAGCAAATTTTTTTACAGTATTTTACTATATAACTACACAATTCAGCACCAAATGTGTCTATAATATATACAGCTGATTCACTTCCCATCTGTGAGGGTAACACATGTTTCTAAATCAGATTAAATACAAATGAAATACATACTGTTAAAACCAGAATCTACAGAGTCTTTGTTTGTATGTAGGGTGAGCCTGGCACCTGGAAGCACTGTTCGCCGGCAGAGTCAGATATTTAAAATCCCTTATATTTACAAAAAACATGCACTATTTATTTCATATCTTTGTCACAGAAGATGTAGAAAATGTTCTACATCTCGCTCTTTAAGAACATTTTCATAAACACTCACTAATTCTTCAGAGTGATGCATATAAAACTACATTTAAATGCATATCACTAGGGCATTGTTAGCATTGAATTGAATTATCTAACGCCCAGTAATAGAAATTAACTAATTTACATTATAGCCAGTTATCTTATATAAGATTTCAGTTTTAAAAGTTTAATGGCATTCCAAGGCAACTCCTGTGCAACTGTTTATATTTCTTTGGACTTTGTTCTAACTTTTGTCCAATAGCATTAAGCTTTTCCTCTCTGAGAACACACTGATTTATTTTTGTTTTTCTGTGAGGTGCATGAACAGCAGGGAGTCTCTATGAATCACCCTTTCACTTTTCTAATAGAATTCATACTCAAGAGTAATAAGATTTTCTGACATTGTAACACACTATAATACTGAAACACAGTGTCTCTCATCCTATTAACCTTTTACAAAGACAACTCCACTGTAAACTCATTAGCTAACAAGGATAGGAGGGAAAGGTGGCTAACGCTAGACTCATCTTTGACATGGACATTCCATATGGAACACATTATCAGCAAAACAAACTCTATTTGTATATTGTACAGACTAAAAGATCTAGACTTAGATAATGGCTGTAAAAGAAGTCTTTATTTTGCACTCTTGCACCCCAATTTTCTGTATTTAAATACAGTATGGTCCAATAACAATAAAGAGCAGCTAAACTGTTTAGAAATCCTACAAAAGAGAGCTATTAAAATACTTTATGGATTTAATATTTTAAAGCCTTCCATAGAAGTATTTAAGGAAACAAATATACTACCATTTTCCTATCTCTATAAATATAGTAAATCTTTATTCATGTATAAAACTGAAAATAACCTCCTATGTACCAACTCTGTAATCAAACACAAAAGAGATGTTCACTCCTACAAAACTAGATCAGCCAATCACATATGTATAGAATCGGTTAACTCTACCAAATGTGGAATAAAAAGTATATTACATAGTGTCACCCAAACATACAATAATCTCCCACTTGACATTAAAGAATCACTTAACTTATCCCATTTTAAAAACAACCTCTTCAAATACCTATTTGAGCAATACTGTAATTCCTAAAAATTTGACAACGGTATCTCCCTATGGTATTTTTTGAAATATTGCATTAAGTTTAATCACACACCCACACAAATTACATACATATTTATACTTATATACTCCTTTTTATATGTGTTAATTTGTCTATTTTATTCTTTGTAATTTGCTTATTGCCACACTAAAGGGCAGTCTCTACCTAGAGCAATATGCTCATTGGAACATTCTATGTAAATAAATAAATAGAATAAAAGTGGAGAGGGAAGAGGAATAGTACTGTTTGGAAACAGTATAGT
Source organism: Hymenopus coronatus (assembly GCA_030762935.1). NCBI lineage: Eukaryota > Metazoa > Arthropoda > Insecta > Mantodea > Hymenopodidae > Hymenopus > Hymenopus coronatus. Next base: position 19,920,090 of record CM060900.1, read on the forward strand.
GTAGGGTAAACAATTCACTATAGTATCACTACATGTTTAAGGGCTCGGGCTCTGTAGTTCTCTTGTATATTATCGATTCACTTTGCTGTAATCCACAAACACAATTGACACTTTTTGGGAGGAAGAAGAAACTGAAAATGTAACCCAAGAATTATATTCATATGGGAGATTTTTCGAGCTTCTGAGCTGTATAAAGAATCTATGATACCATAACTTTAAAATTACAATTGCTCCACTGAGGAAGTTCCCTAAATTAATAAAACAACAGGAATAAACGCAGTGAAGTTCTCCATCATTTCCGACTTGCTGTGACTAAATGAGCAACAGAACTAGTGGCGAAATCATGATTTTAAATTTTTAAATGTAAGTGAAGTTTTAGAGCGTTAAGGATGCTTGACTGAAGTCAGAAATGAGAAAGTTGATATTTGGCGAGGCCAATAATACTTTAATTAGTAGCTATTAATGTGCATATCAAGAAAAACTTAACAACCAACGAACAGCAAATGTAAAGAGGTTTATACACATTGGAAGTTGTATCAAACAGGACTGTGGATTGGAAAAGGGATTAGTAAAAGGAAATATCTAGCACAATCCAGAACACTACATTTTACATATCCATGTATAATAGAGGAAATTAGCAAAAGAAATCAAACCCTGATTTGTTAAACATAGATAAAATTGTTGCTTGTAAGTAATGGTATAGCTATTATTTAAATATATTTTAATAAATCTTATAATTCAGTATTTAGTTGGGAGGCATTTCGCCTTTATTACTCCAATTCAATCTGTTGCAGTTTTGTTCCCCCAAGTATTCAAATTCCTTTTGAAGAGCCTGTTTCAAGCCTCCTATGGGACAAAAGCTGTGCTTTTTGAGCCTTTTCTTCTTCAGGGTCTATTTTATATGGTATACCACTCGCGCACTAACAATGTGCTTGAGAGCTGGGAGTTGCCAGGATAACTATACGGGCAGAGGCAGACTGAAGTCCTTACCTTATAACACATGGTGGAAATGTTGACTTTCTGCTCTTAAAAATGTTGTCACTCACTTCCTAGAGGTCCTCAGCATGAATTGTGATCTTTTGCACCATATTATCTCCAAATTAGTCTAGTGTGCAAGGATTGGAATGATGCACTTTGTTTTTTAACACATTGAAGCACAAGCCCGAGTATAGCTCGGGCCGTGCTAAATGTTCATGCAGCCCACGCCTGAGCATAGCTCAGGCAAATATTTCCAATGCTTTTTTAATGCAATTCCACGACCTTAACTCAGTCTTGCGCTATGCAGTTATCATTTAGTTGTCTGATTGGTGCTACCATCTGTCCACGCTTTAGTCAGCTATTAGGAAATTTAGGAGAGTAAGTAATATTAACTGCTTTCAGGTAGTCGCACCATTTTCCTTGAAGGTAGTGATCTGTTTGTTACATTTTTTGTTCTTAACTGTTAAAATGCTGTATTTTCCTCATTTCTGTGAACTGAAGCTGAAGTTCACCATAAAAGTGATGCTCTGGAAAATTCTGAAACAGTGTGTTTTTCAAACTTTCAATAAAAGGGGTGTAAGCAGATTTATGCAGATTTTTTCAAACTCATATTTGATACTTGTTGTAAATTTAAAATAAAATATTAATATAGAGGTTATGATTATTTGCTTACTTGTTTAGAAATCCTTGAATACCATGCTTTTAGAATGTACCAATACTTTTTGGCAGATTTGATTAATGAACTGTAAATAATGATTAAAAGTAGGCATAAAAACCCTGGGTTTCATAGCCATTCAACTAAAGAAACACCTGGGCTTCAACGTGTTAAAGAAGCCCATACATAAAAATCAACTCGTTAGGTCAGGAGGACGAGGGGGCCCCAATCAACTAATAATTCTGTCATCAAACACGTCTCTTACTGTATTTAATGATTCGGCAGCTGTGTTTCTTGTTGCAGAATTTTGCTGGAACCAACCACATGAATTTCCTTCTTCTGTCACCCATTTCAAAAATTGGTTTGAGAATTAGTCTCTGATATTGCTCTGCATTTATTGTTTCATTAAAGAAAATTGTGATTATTATTCTTCTAGCACTTTTCACACACCAAACTTTGATTGTCTGATCATAGTGAGGCATTTCATCCAATTGCAGTTTTTCTGAAGCCAAGTATTGACTGTTGCGGGTATTCACGTGCTCATTTAAGTGAAATCAAGATATGTCAGAGAAAAACAAAAGCTGTGGGTCAATGAAACCTCTTTCTACAGATTGGAAAAACCAATTGCAATAATTCACAAGTTTACCTGGGTCATTTGCTTATAATGCTTGCACTTGTGTGTAGCAATGAGGTTTAGTTTCAACGGACGTGTAGCATTTCTAGCAGAAGATGCAGAAGATTTGCTCAGTGCTTTTCTAGTCGATCACTCCAAAGTGGCAGATTTCATCCAGTTTATTTACTGTTAACAATGACCTTTCCCTAGAATGTTTCTTGTCCAATATTGAACCTCAGACTTCAAATTTACTGTATAGTTAGCATGTATAGTTTTTCTTGCAGGTGGTACAAAGTTTATAAGCTTCTCAACAAACTCCCTGCACAACAGTAAGCAGATTCATGCTTAAAGTAAACTTTACAAATCAACACACTTCCTTCCACAGTTGAGTGATGCACCATGTTTACTGTAGCGACAGAAGCACCTGACTGATAATGATTGACTGCATGTGCACCTGACTCAGCAACACAAATGATGATAGTACATTTTTGAATGGGAGTTGCAAGTCCAATGTCCCAGCAGACTTTGCAGGAGTAGCAAAGGAGAGTAAGGCCACAAATGGGTTACCACATAATATAATGACCCTATACTATAGAGCACAGATACTCAACAGCATTGGCATCAGGAGATTGTGGAGGTATATGTAGTTGTAGAGCAACCATAGTAGAGTATTTATAGCATTATATTTAGGACATTATCACTGCCCATATTTTGAGCAATAACTTAAAGATTTGCATTTAAATGACCATATAAATTTTATAGCCCAATTGCCCTTTAATGAAGTGTAGTTGGCTTACTTGTAAAGCACTAAAAGCTCTAAACTAGCACAAACCACCTCCATGTTTTATCGTAGGCAATAGAATATGTGGTTCCTATTCTTCAACCATATCACTCGTCTACCATCTGAACTAAAAAGAATATACTTGGTTTCATTTGAAAACATTACCTTTTTCCAGAAGTCCAGCCCTCCTTTATTAATGCTCTCTAGTGAATGTTGATCACTTCATAGCATTTTGCTTAATCACCAAACACTTTTCCCATGAAACTCGACCATAATAACCACTTTCTTTGAAAATGTTAAACACTGTACTGACTGCTACTTTTAGGCCACATCTTTTTAAGTCTGCTGCCAACCTCACTTTATTTTGGACCCTTTTTGATTTCCCTGCAAATTGCTTGTTTATCCTTCTTCCTCAAGATGTTACACCTTCTGATTCTTGGACAATTTTGCTCTGTCTTTAACACACAAAACTTGTCAATTACTTATGCCACAGTTCAGCGATATCTCACTCAATGTCTTGCAATAATTATATTTTTTCTTCTACATGTCTCCCTTTACCACTCCCCATTTGCTGCATTAATGACTGGCAATACAATGTCTTGTTACTACTGTATGATGTTGGCACTGCTCTGACACTAGACTCAACAAATTAAAATAAATAATAACATTTAAGGATGCTTTGGGTTCCGTTTACTTGGTTTTCATTGAACATATTTCAAACACCTTTACCTTCATCATGACAATGAAAATTATTTTTTTAAAATAAATTCTTTATTGACAAGTTTTCCTTTCATTAATTGTTCAGATTACTGTTAGCTAGGCCTCCTCAGTAATTCAGAAAATACTTCTGCTTTTGAGCAGACAATTTATGAAGAAAATAATATTTGTTATCATTTTATTAATGCTTGAAAAGATGATATGTTTTTACATTTACTTAAGGAGAGTTGAAAATAATTTAACATGACATCACTTATTTTACCTACTTTGATGTAGTTCGACGCCTTTTGATGTTGGGAATAACAATTTGACAAAAGATGTCAAAGTGAGTAAAATAAGTGATGGCAGTATCACTAGATCCAACTCACATGTAGTACATTTGTTGTTGCATCAACCTGAAATCCATCCAAACTATACTGTGTATTACATAACTTATTCATGACTTTTGACACCTGAAATAAATGTACTTGTGCTGAAATTGTGTTTACTAAAGCAATTAGAAATGCTTTAAACAATCACATTCAGTTCCACAATTTTTGTACCCAACTCTTTGTTCCGGAGAATGCTTCAACTGCACAATTGAAGGCTATAAATAAACAAGGCTCTAAACATGGATAGTGCCCACTTACAAGGAACTTATTTCAAATATTTTCTACAATAGTGTCTTGTTTAGAATTAATGTGTTCATACAGTAAGCTATCTTCACATTTTGCAAATGATGGAACAGATCGAGGCAAGCAGCTTGATTGCTCACTCTAACAATACTGCTTGGCTCCATCATATCAAAACAGTATATACCATCCTGCTTTTAATGGCAAAATTGAGTACCATCATCACCAACTGAAAGCTTACACTTCATTGCCAACTGTGAATGAGCTGGATCCATAACACATTGGAGCCCAAGCCCGAGTATAGCTCAGGCCATGTAAAATGTTCATGCGGCATAGCTCAGGCAGATATTTCTAACACTTTTAATGCAATTCCATGACCTTAACTCGGTTTTGGGGTATACGGCAAAGAACATATATCAGTTATCATTTAGTTGTGTGATTTGTGCTGCCATCTGTCCTTGTTTTAGTCAACTATTAGGAATTTTAGGAGATTTAGTAATATTGGCTGCTCTCGGATAGTCGCACCATTTTCTTTGAAGGTGGTGATCTATTTGTTATGTTTGTGCTCTTGAATGTTAAAATGCTGCATTTTCTTCGATTTCTGTGAACTGAAGCTGAAATTCAAGATACAAATGAAACTGTGGAAAATTCTGATTCCGAGGGAGAGTTTTTCCAACTTTGAATAAATGGAGTGTAAGCAGCTTTACACGGTTCATTTCAAACTCATATTTGATACTTGTTGTAAATTTAAAATAAAATATTAATATGGAAGTTACTATTTTCTTACTTGTTGAGAAATCCTTGAATGCCATACTTTTAGACTGCCCCAATACTTTACGGCAGATTTAATTGATGTACTGTAAATAATAACTCAAAGTAGGCATAAAAACCCGAGGTTTCTTGGCACTTGCACTACTGAAACACCTGGGCTACAATGTGTTAATTACCATCAGCACTACTAATTCTCAGATCACTTATAATGTCTGAATTGGATATTTCCCAGCTACACTTGTCTACAGAGAACCAATAAGGCTTTCAGCGCACTTCCTGAGTGCGCACCAACATCAAACATACCTTCCAAATTGTTTATCAAAGGGTGTTTTGGATTGCATGGGGAGTCTGATCCATGGCTTATTGTTAGTACACTGAAGAATTGCTGAATTTCCGCTTAATATTAGATGCTGATGCTATCATTGATTTGGTGTGGTTTTGCCCTGGTACAGTAATAAATCGACAACCTATCAAGAATTATGGACACAATCCTAGAGTACACAAACATGTTGCATTAAATAGCCTCACCCATTGACTGTTCTACACACTATTAAAAGAAATGGAATACAACAGAGAATACATATACATAGTATCTACAGCAAAAAAAAAATGGCTTCAACCAACAATTAATAGATAAAAAAAAAAAATCAAAAAATTTAAACAAGGGAAACTAATCACAGACATCACAAAACTAAGTCCATCAATAGATAAACCTTTCTTCGAAAAGTTCACTTATCATCCAAAACTACACCACAGGTTTCAAAATATTTTCAAAAAACATAAAATCACACTTGCTCCCCAAAATAAGTTCAGCCTGCAAAAAATGCTCTGCAACAACTTAAAAGACTGAATCCCGATCTCAAAAATTCAGGAATCTACAGAATAGATTACACAGATTGCAACACATGTTACATAAGAAAAACAAAAGGACATCTTTAAACTACTAAAAGAACACTTAAGAGCAATTAAATATAAACAAACTGACAAATCAGCTGTTGCACACCACCTCTGGACTACTAACCGTGAAATATTAACCAAACATATTCCTTATAAAGCCCGCCAGATATGCAGTAGAGCTTAACATCTGGGAGAAAATCCATACTACACATTCAACTTTGAATTGCCACCACAAAACACCTTGTGGACTTCATCACTCCAGGTAAATAGTACTTCTCTTATTAATAGATTTACTTCAGTGCACAAGAATTATCCAAAACAGTAATTTTACAACTGTTCTATTAAAAATTATTTATGAATTAAGCCTGTAACTTGATTCCTTGGTCAAAGGAACTTGTCAAGTTCTTAGAATTTCAACAGTATTTTTTTCCTGTAACATTTTACAATTCTCTTCTAAAACTAGACAACTCAGTTGTGGTCTGATATTTACAAGTCACTATTTGATAACTTGCCAATTTGTCTCCAAGCTCCATGGGATCCTTATTAACAACTGCATAGAACATTTGAGGAGTAAGTAGATCACATTTTCCTAGCAATTTCCAGTGATTGCTACCTTTCTCATCAGCGCAAATATGGTATCCAGCAATTATCTGCCTGTAAGATAAAGTACAATGTTAAAACCTTTGCTATTTACTACAAAAACATATTTGCTTTTGCAGACTAAAGAATTTTGTGGCAGCTGCAATTACATGCTCTTCAAAAAGATATGTTAAACCACAAGTGTTATATAAGCAAATTCAAGTTATCCCATAGCACAAGAATATCAAACATGCAGCCAACGACATCATTTTCAAATGCCATGGCAAAATCTCAACTTTATTATTTGGCCTCATTTAACAAAGCTTTTGGTCAATGGATTGTTAGAAACAATGCTTACTTCCATTCTGCGACCAGAAAACCACAGTAAAATCTACAACATTTGCAAACTTCCAATTTCCTTGTTTTATGTTCACTTTAAATATTGATGTTGATGAAATGTAACACAAAAAACTTCATTTCCATATGTTATGTAAAAAATTGAAGCTAATGACAGAGAAGCAACCCAAATATTAGTAAAACAATTAATAATTTGGAACAAAACTTCACTGATTTTTTTGGTATTAACACCTACTTTTACTACAGATGGCACCAAAGGTGATGACCCTGATGACACATGGAATGAAAATGGAGCAACGGTGGAATGCAATGCTGGGGGAAACCAGAGAACCCACCCCTGTACTGTTTTATTCAGCACAAATCCCATATGCAGTCGCCTGGGATAAAACCTGGGCCAACTTGGTGAGAGGCAAGTGGGCTAACCACTCGTCTATGGCACGGCTCTCACTAAATCTTTATTCATGAACTTAAATTTAAAGTATTAGTTTGGAACACCATTCTATTGCATAATCAGTTTAACTTGTTTATTTACATCAGTAGTTACTATAAAGTTACTGCTACTAGGTAATGGACTGTGTGTTACAGTATTGCCAACTATTGGAATTTAAACTAATTTGGCATAGACTCTATTGGTAGCATATCAAAATTCATTGCATGATTTTTATTCTCTAAAATAAATATTTTCTCCCACACCAGTAAATCTGTAAGACTGGAAAATTAGGAGTAAGTTTGAAATCAATAGAAGCATATATATCTCAAAGTAAAACACCTAAATTTGATAGGACCAATGAAAACATGCACTGTAAAAAAATCATGCATGTAGCTTAAGTGGTTCCTGAGAAAATGTACATATTACATATGGTTTTACATTATGAGAGTAGGACATTCTATGACCCTCAATAGCTTCTGGAAGTGTGACTGTGTGTTTCAATTTCTAAAGTATAAAATCAATGTATTCAATCCACTGTAACAGAGTATCTGATTTTTTGCACCTTAAGAAAAAGATACAAAAATAACCTTAGTAATTAAAACAGACAATTCAAATGGCACTTAAAGCAAATAATATATTCATATTAAGTCAGCTTACAAAACAATTTTCAAGTATTGTGACAGTTTTAAGAAGTTTCAGACTTCAACACGTAGAAGTCAAAAAGCAATGCTAAATTTCTAATAAGAGATAATTATTTTACCTCCTATTATAGAATGCCTGTCTTGGTGCCCCAATTCTCTGACTATTTGGTTGTTGGAGAATAAATTATAGAATTAACTACCTAATTCAATTAAATCTCTAACATACATCTGAAAACCAAAATTTAAACACGAACTAAATGAATATTTGTTCAGCAAACATACAAGGGTTCAATGAATGGTGGGTACACCATTATGACCTGGAGATGAAATGTCAGTCTATGGAATATTAACAAAAAGACATGGCCCAGAAAAAGAAATTCAAGACACAGCCCTCAGCTGGAAAAATCATGGCCACAGTGTTCTGGGACGCAGATGGTGTTATCCATGTTTAAATTCCTTGCTCATGGAACAACAAATTCAGAGCATTACATCACAATGCTGCGAACTCAAACAATGGCTAACAAGGTTCTGAAAGGAAAAGGGAAATGTTTTCCTGCAGCATACAATGCCAAACCACACACTTCAGTGCTGAATTATAAATTAAAGTTGTAAAATATATTATAATTGCATAATGTGTAGATACCATGTATATTTTGTGTTTAAGATCTGATGAGCCCATAATCAAATGTATATTGATAAACTGGATTGTTAAAATAATAATTATAACAATAATAACAATAATAATAATAATAATAATAATAATAACAACAACAACAACAACAACAACAACAACAACAATAATAATAATAATAATAATAATAACAACAATAAATGCTGGGGCTTCTTTGGTGCCACCAGCCTCTATGCTAGCATAGCCAACATCATCCAGGTAGTTGGAAAACTGATGATGTATATCAAGGACATGCAAAGCAAGTTTTAAGGTTGTTATTTTGTTTTATGGAGCACTGGGAGAGAGTGATTCAATTTTAAAACTATTAATTCTATTAATTTGAGTGCTTCACAAAGAGCTCCTAGTGCTCTAATCAAAAAAACCTACTTTATGTGCAAAGGCCCTTATGCTTTATAGTTTTCACCTTTTACAACATGCATAAGAAGCTGCATTAGTTGGTAAATAATTGCATTGTGTCCTAATACTACCTACCTAAACTATGTGTATGTGTTCGATATGCGAAAGGATGAATAACTTTATTCTCAGAGATGACACATGAAGACTCCATCCTCTCGCGCACGCGCACACAATGTAATATATACCTAAGTTTAAACTCAAGATCAGGAATTTATTAAAACAGGAATTGAACAATAAATATATTTAACACTTGTTGAAAAAACAATTCAACAACAAATAAGCAGAATGTGGAATAATTTAAGAATTCAACATGACCAGTACATTTTATAATGGATATGCTTGTGATACAATCTCCATGAATTTGTCGAATCTTAAGTTCAAGTCAAAGTTTTTTTTTTTAAATCTGGTTGCAATGTTAAGGCATGGTAATATGATACTATTATTTCTCAACAGTGATTCATTTATTTGTTTTTTCTTTTTATGGTATTTAATGCCCACTTTTACTACAAATGGCACTGCAGGTGATGACACCGATATATGGAATGAAGATGGAGCACTGGTGTAATCTGATGGCAGGAGAAACTGAGAAACCTGGCCCTGTGCAGTTTTGTCCACCACTAATCCCATATGCGGGCGCTTGGGATTGAACCCAGGCCATCTAGATGGGAGGCAAATGGTCTAACCACTCACCCACGGTGCTGCCTGCATATTCCTAAATCAAAATATTAACTGAAATTAGTCACAAGGTATACCTTTAAGCTACACCTATACTTATATATAAAATCCAATTGGATTAACAGTTTAGGAAAATCTATTGATGCTAAAAACAAAATAAAGTCATAAATTTTGATATACCACAAACAAACTGTCTCATCTCAAAATTCATCTACCTAGAAGAGAGATCTCTACAGCCTGCTACCATGAGTTCATCAGTTAATCTCCACTGAAGCTGGCAGCAATAGCCACCGAAAGATGTCTGAAGAAAGTAACTTATTTCAACTAGTGAAGTTTCAGTGTGATATTAGATATAACTTGATACTGAGTATTCAGAGGATTAAGGTGTTGGGGTCCCATCCCTATTAAGAAACAGAATAAGGTCACACATCATTGTTTGCTTCAAGTATATCTTTCATTAAATGTTTATTTAAATAGTGACAGTGTATAAATATTGTGTGCAGTAAAATAATGCTAAAAAAAACACAATTTGAAACATTTTTACATGAGCTATTAAATGCAGTATCTGATTGACCTTATAACAGCCTTTTTAAAATAATAAAATAAGTAAACTTCATTCTAAGGATTTATGTAAAATATTATATAGTTTTGAACTAAAATAATTTATAATACTTTCATATAGCATTCATAAGATGCCAAAATAAAATTCTCACATTAAAAATGATCATGCATGAAAGATTGGTGTATCATTTAAATTAACAGAATTCATTCTTCTAAATGCATGGCACAAGGCACACTATTGGAGCGATTTTGTCGCCCAAAACGCTTTTTAAAAGAACATTGACGAGCCAGCCAATTAGCTACAAGTGATTTATTCCAGAACTGTGCCACATCCCATGCAGTGCGCCCTGTAGAGTCCTTTGCATCAATGTCTGCCCACCAGTCATCAACCATCAATCTTACTACTTGCAAGTGACCCTGTCTTGCTGCAAGATGCAAGGGTGTTTCTTCATTACAGTTGCGGGCTTTAATCTGAGCACCCCGTCCAAGTAACAGGCGACAAATCTGTAAAATAAAACAAAATTTGCAAGAGACTGCTTTACTGCAAGAAGCAAGCATTTTCCTGTATCATTACAAGCCTTAATCTGAGCACAAGTATTAGATAACAAATCTATTGAAAAAGTTAAAATCGTTGGATCCTTTACAAAGGGGAACGAAATGATGGAAGATGAATCGACATACATTTATACTGCTGCATTTACCAGCAGCCAGAACTTGGAATATTAATAACATTTATCATCATCATCACCATCATAATAATTTATTGCATCTATGTCTGGCATTGTCACTTTTACAAAACATATGTTTCAAGGTCGTTATGTTCACCCTTTACTTCAGGTGAGGTCTGACTGATGGTTGGTAGTTGTGTTCTGTGGTCCTTTATGGTGGAAACCTCTGGTGTTCTCAGCAGAAATTCATACTCATATGGCAGTATTTCAAAATTCATGAGCCAGTTCTTGAGTTGTGCAATTGAAAATATTCCCCCAAACTGTGAGTGCTGCGGGGTTATTGACAGGTTTAAGCAACTTTACGTCCTTTTCTATTTCATGGTGGGACGTCCAACAATGGTGTGCTACTGCCGATTTATCCATCTGTTTCTATTTGATGTGTGTGAAATGTTCTTTTAACCTTGTTTGCAGTCATCTTTTTGTTTGACCAATGTAACATAGTTTGTAGTCCTTACAATCAATTTTGTAGATGCCTGATCTCTGGTTCATGGTAGGGTTCATTTATGTCTGTTTTCAGTGCATATTTTATGTTGAATTTGTTACTTGAAGCTAAACTAATGTTGTATTTCTTGATAACTTTTTGAATTTTTTATTTGCTGTTGCTGAACTAATAATATACGCGTAATACTAGTATACTGTTGCAACACACACAGAACTAGGAATAAAGATACTATTACAGGGAAGAGAAAAGGAAAGAATTGTTTGATAAAAATGCATTTGTGGTTGGTAAAACATTGTATAATAATTTACCAGCCACAATTGAGCAAACAATGGGTATCTTGTTCATTAAGCAATTAATTGTACTTTTTATATGAAAGACATATATACTCGGAAATTTGAGACAAGCGAAGTAATTAAACTGTAACAACATGAGTTTGGGTAGTGACATTCATCTCACTTAAAATGAAATTTACAAAACATATGTTTCAATGGCGTTTGCCCTCTTCTTCAGTTGAAGTCAGACTGATGGCTGGGAGTTGTGCTCTGTGGTCCATGATGGTGGAGACATCTGGTAATCTCGGCAGTGGTTAAGCAAAAATCATTTGGACATATTCACAACAGCCCTCAAACAGACAATAGAATAAACATAAGTTATACCAAAATCAGATAAACTCAAATTGTGAGAAGCAAACCCAACACTACCATGTCTGAAAGCTCTGCTGAAAATTCACAAACCAGACAAACCTACAAGACCAATAATCAATTGTATAAGCTCCCCAACCTACAAATTATCAAAGTAGTTTGTCAACAAATGCAATAGCTTCAAAAACATGACAATTTTTCCGTTAAAAGTTCCTTGGAACTAGTAAAACATCTGAAACTCTACACCGTTTCAACCATTGATTTTTGGTCTCCTTTGATGTGAAATCTTTACTCGCCAGCATTTCAGTCAAAAAACTACTTGAAACCCTAAACACATGGCTCACAACACAGACTTGAACAAGAAAACAATAGAAGACCTTGACAGAACTGTGCATCAATCAGTATTGTTTCGAATTCATTGGCAGATTTTACAGACAAGCGTCAGGCTTAGAGATGGGAAACAACTTTCATCATTTTTAGCAAATCTGTACATGAAAACTTGAGATTCACATAGCCTCCAGTTTTCCTAATATGTTCAAGAAGTGGTTTAGATATTTGGATGTGTTTGCGGTGGTCTCCAAAAGATTAGCAGAAGATTATCTAAAATTACTAAACCTACACGACAGGCATATACAGTTCACAATGGAAACAGAAAAAGACCAAACTCTACCATACCTGGACTTAAAGCTAACACGGAAAGGACAAAATCACAATTTCTCCCTCTCCCTCCCTCTCTTTCCCCCTCCCTCTCCATCCCTCCTCTCTCCCCCTCTCTCTCTCACACACCCCCCATACACACTGGAAGTGTTTCAACCTGGATTCTCATAAACATGCAGTCTTCAACAGCTCAGTACACAGACTCCTCAGCAACCCACTCGGCCCAGAAGAGTACAACACAGAGTACCTCCAATTAAGACACACAGCTTCAGTCAACGGTTTGAACCTAGACATAATTGACAACAGAATTGATAACAATAAGAAGAAACTAACATTACAATAAATCACCACTCTGTCCACACAAAATCCAAAAGTTACACAAAGAATTCACAAAAACAGCAAATAAAAATTCAAAAAGTTTTCAAGAAATACATTAGTTTAACTTCAACTAACAAATTCAACAAAAAATATGCACTGAAAACAGACATAAATTAACCCTACCATGAACCAGAGATCAGGCATCTACAAAATTGATTGTAAGGACTACAAACTATGTTACGTTGGTCAAACAAAAAGATGACTGCAAACAAGGTTAAAAGAACATTTCATACACATCAAACAGAAAGAGATGGATAAATCGGCAGTAGCACACCATTGTTGGACGTCACACCATGAAATGGAAAATGACAAGTTGCTTAAACCTGTAAACAACCCGGCAGCACTCACAGTTTGGGAAAATATTTTCATTGCACAACACAAGAACCGGCTCATGAATTTTGAAATACTGCCATATGAGTACGAATTTCTGCTGAGAACACCAGAGATTTCCACCATAATGGAACACAGAACACAACTCCCAACCATCAGTCGGACTTCAACTGAAGAAAAGTGTGAACTTAACGCCCTTGAAACACATGTTTTGTAAATTTCATTTTAAGTGAGTTGAATGTCGCTACCCAAACTCGTGTTGTTATACTTTAATTACTTCGCTTGTCTCAAATTTCTGAGTCATTTCATTATAATATTTACATTAAAAAGTGTATGTAACAGTATATATGTCATTCATAAAAATGTAATTTACAAATATTTTATCTATTTCATAAAAAAGTACAATTAATTGCTTAATGAACAAGATACCCATTGTTTGCTCAATTGTGGCTGGTACATTATTATATAATGTTTTTCCAACCACAAATGCATTTTTATCACAATTCTTTCCTTTTCTCTTCCCTGTAATAGTATCTTTATTCCTAGTTTTGCGTGTGTTGCAACAGTATACTAGTATGACACGTATATTATTAGTTCAATCATTAATTTTGTGCATATTTAATATAAGAAATATCTGTTTCAGTAGGATGCAGAACCTTAGGGTGCATAAGCTTGCATTGCATTCAAGGCTACTTGTTTTGTTAAAAATAACAAGAATTTTAGAGTTTCAGGGACACAAGTAACAGCCCCAAGTTTAAAGGCCCCTTATAATCTGGAGAGAGGGACTTTCTCATTGTAGAGAAGGGTCACGTGGGTGGAATACAAAGAAAAATCTGTCACGTGACAACACTAATTTTCGCACCTCTTTCCAGCCAATCAAAAAGGAGGGCAAAATTAGGATATTTTGGTATATAAGTGTTGCGCGTACAAGAAATCGAAGGCAGTGTAAGAAATACTCAGTATAAAAAAATGTGACGACACACAATGTACGAAATCGCGCGGCGCCCAGCGTAAGAAATCGGTTTGTTATAAGAAATCTGACGGCGATGAGTAATAAGAAATACGCATTAATTGTGAGTCTGAAGTGTTAGAGTAAGAGTTAATCTGACGGGCAACTATTACCGTAAATGTTATACGGAATGTGAAACTTGAGATTACGGTGACAGTTGAAAAACTATAAGAACTCAGTAAGAGTGGAACTAGCAGTTATAAAGATTATGTCATCAAGTTCGCGATCGTTTATGCCGGGAGTCGCTCACAGGGTTAGCGCTTCACACCAGCAACAGATAATCAATAAAAGAAGTCATCATTGAAATTAAGTGAAATTTCTCTGTTATTTGAGTATACCACGTGTTGCAAACCTTTGTTATTCTGTCCACCCGAACAAGAGACAACTCATGGTCTACAAGAACGAGCTTAGCCAGAGCTACAAATGGAATCTGCAAGGTACGTACACGCTTAATATAGAGAATTACACGAGCATTAACCCTCAACCAACTCCAAGTAGACTCACATGATAGCGCCATATTGGTGCACAAAGCAACGTAACAGCGACATATTGGAGTCCGATCGTGGTTCGCGAATTACAAAGAATGACAACGGAGAAACAATTAAGTGCTATAATTCCGCAAAACTCCAGAGAACTTTTAGAAGTCAACCATGGTCTCGAAGAAAGGGACATATTGATGACGTCACCAGTTAATAGACAACTAGAACTTCAAGAATTACCACTATGACGTCCATATCATCAACTGGGAGTTATACCTTATTGAAGTGAAAAAAGTGTTACCTCAGTAAAGGAAAAAGTGTTGAACCAGCTACAAAGAAACTAAAAGGTCAGAATAATACTTAAGAAGTTTAAAATTGATATTTTGGATTGGTAATTTTAATGCTATTGAGAAGTAAAAGGGTGATTTGTATAAAAATGTTAAGTCTAATGGAATCTGACAATGTTGAAAATGGGTTTTCAAAAAAATATTGTAGCAACAAATACTGAAAGTGAACCATACACAGAAAGGGAACAGACGCCAGAGTCAGACAATAGCTTAGAAGTAAATAGGTTAAGGAACGGTTCTTCAAACCAAACCATGGCAGGAGAGGGAGAAACGTCCCATAGCAATGATTAGAGGCAGGTAGCAAACCCACTAAAAGAATCAGCTGGGGAAGAAAACAGTTTGAACCCACAGAGTTTGGCTGATTTATTTAATATATTAAATAATAAATTACAGTCATTTCAGGAGAGAAATGAAGCCCACATATAGTCATTTCAGGAGAAAAATGCATCCCAATTTCAGTAATTTAAAGGGGAAATGCAGTCATTTCAGGAGAGAAATGAATCATAGCTTCAGTCACTTAAAGGGGGAATCGAAACCCAAATGCAGTCATTACGGGGGGAAATGCAAACTAAGTTTCTAAACCAAAGCAGGGAACTAGAGAGAGAGAGAGAGAGAGAGAGAGAGAGAGAGAGAGAGAGAGAGAGAGAGTGAGTGAGAGTGAGAAACGTCAACAATGAGCCGGCTGTTAAGTTTCAAAATGTATCGCTTCAAGCGGAGGAGAAGGTAAATATATTTGAAGGTAAGATATTAAGGAAGGAAGGAGAAATGTTGGGACAGGCAGACCTGGCGTTAATAAAGCAGTTAACCAAATTCAAGAAAATATGAAAATATGAGATGATACTAATCCACACAATTTTGAGTGGAGATGTAGCTCTGTTATATAAAAAAGTAGATGGTCCCTCGCAATACCGCCTTAAGATCACTAGCGGGAACGGAAGAAGAAAATATCCTGGAAGATGTAATCGATCTCTTGGCAGCAGTATCAGCTTTCTCGCTTCCCGCTACTCCCGTGTGACCAGGCACCCAGAAAAGCGTTACACTTAGACCTGCTGCCGAAAGCGAGTGAAGGCAATCGTGGATCCGCTGTATGAGTAGGTGGTAATTATACAGCGGACGAAGACTTTGGAGAGCACTCAGAGAATCTGAACATATTGCTGTGAGTGGTAGCGCATGTCGCCGCACATAAAAAAGAGCCTGAAGAATACCAAATAGCTCAGCTGTAAAAATCGAACACTGTCGTAAAAGACGAAAAGTAAAACTTGCTTACTAACCACAAAAGCACATCCAACACTTTGATCATTCTTCGACTCGTCAGTATAAATAAAAATATGGTCGCGATGTTGGTCTTTAAGGGCAAAAATTTGGGATCGAAGGATGAAACCAGGAGTAGTCGACTTCGAAAAACAAGTGCACCCTAGATAGATAGAGCTGCCCGAGCGAAGCCAAGGAGGGAAATGGGCTTCTCGTTTGGAAAGCACTGTAGGCAGTACTACGCTCATTTGCCCTAGAAGCTTGCGAAAACGTACCCCTGGTGGTAAGAGGGCGAGGGGGGGGGGGCGTGAGACGTAATTAGCGTCCAAAAAGTATGAATGAGCCGGGTGGCGAGGTATACTGGACAGACGGCAGGCGTAGCTGCACAAGAGAAACTCACGGCGATTATATAGCGGTGGTTCTGCAGCTTCCGCACAGACACTACTGACTGGGCTAGTGCGGAAGGCGCCAGTTGCTAATCGTATGCCTTGATTATGAATGGTGTTTAAACGACAAGGACAGACGGTCGCGCGGAAGAATAGACGATACAACCATAATCCAACTTGGAACGTACTAATGTACGATAGAGGTATAGAAGAACGCTCCTATCGGCTCCCCAGGATGTGCCACTTAAAGAACGTAAAATATCAAGAGAACGTATGCACCGCGCCTTCAAATAAGTTATATGGGCAGACCAACATAACTTCCTATCAAATAGTAAGCCCAGGAATTTCGCTTCAACAAACGGTAGCAGATCTGTACCTAGGCGGAGAGAAGGAGTAGGAAACTGCTTCCGGCGCCAGAAACTTACATAAACCGTCTTCTCGGCGGAGAAGTGAAAGCCATTTGCCACACTCCAGGAGGAAATAGAGTCTAGACACCGCTGAAGACGACGCTTGAGGGGGACAGGTACGCCAAGCTGTGAGGTATACAACAAAACCGGCAACAAACAGCGACGAGGAAATTCCTGGGGGAAGGCAGTCAACAAGAGGGTTGATAACCATAAGGAACAGAGTGACACTAAGTACTGAACCTTGAGGTACCCCGTTCTCCTGAGAAAATAGTCAGATAAAACCGAATCCACACGCACACGAAATACCCGGTCTTTCATGAACTCCCGAATGAAAATGGGAAGGTGACCACGGAAATCCCACTGATGAATTGTACGGAGAATACCAGTTCTCCAACACTTGTCGCAAGCTTTCTCTAAATAAAAAAATACAGCTACAGTCTGGCTTTTACTGAGAAACCCGTTCATAATATGGGTCGAAAGAGACACCAGATGATCGATAGTAGAACGGTTACGACGAAACCCACACTGAACGTTCGACAAGAGGCCCCGAGATTCGAGCCAGCACATAAACCGCCCATTGAGCATACGTTCCATAACCTCGCAAACGCAACTAGTTAGGGAAATTGGGCGGTAGCCGGAAGAAGTTGGCGATCCTTGCCAGGTTTCGGAATGGGAACAAGGGTGGCTTCGCATCATGCAGCAGGAAGCGCACCTTCGAGCCAGATACAATGAAAGAGCTGGAGGAGAAAGAGCTTACCATCCGTGGATAAATGCTAAAGCAGCGACACATAGATTTCCACCAGGCCCAGGGGCGGTATGCCCAGAAAAGCAGACGGCATGTTCTAGTTCGCGAAGGCTAAAAGGGCGATTGTAGTCCTCATGGTTGTCGGAGCTGGAAACTGCCTCAAAGGCTCTGCCCAAGGTGTGTGCAATGAGAGCCGGCTCCAACAGGTTGTCACCACCTACCCTAAGACCGGGTATAGCTCACAGTTTTGCCTTACCGGCTACACGCCTAAGTCGATTCCACACAATGGATGTGGGCGTGGAGCTATGAAAGCTCTCCACATAGCGCTTCCAAGAGGTCTTCTTACTTTCACGGATAAGGGCCGCGCTCTAGCCCGTAGTCGTTTATAGACAAATAAGTTATGTTGCACTTTACCGTGTTCCACCAAGGAACCCGGGTACGCCTAGGTTGGGAAGACGTACGGGGAATGGAGCGTTCGGCGGCGGCTATGATAACAGAAGTCAGGTGCTCAACCATGCTATTGACGGCGAGAAATTCGGCAACGGCAAAATGGGCTAGGCCAGTATAAATTGACCAATCTGCTTTGTTAAACAAATTTTGGAGTGCCAGTGGTTGGAGGAGTAGAATGAAGGAGTGCAATAACAACTGGAAAATGATCACTGCCGTGAGCGTCCGAGAGAGTATTCCACTCCAAACGGTGTGCAAGCTGTGCTGAACAGACTTAAATCGAGGTGAGAAAGGGTGCCGGTAGAGTGAGAAAAAGGTAGGTTCCCCAGTATTCAAATGAGAGATTCAGCTGGTCCAGAAGATCACTTAGTAAGGTTCCCCTCGCACACGCCCTCGGAGATCCCCAAAGAGGTTGATGGGCGTTGAAATCTCCCACCAGAAGATACGGTGGAGATAACTGCAAAACTAAATTTACAAGTTCGGCAGCGGCGAGGGGAGACGAAGGTGGAGCACAGATACTACAGACTGAAAAACTAAATCCGGGAAGAGAAAGGTGGACAGCAACAGTCTGCAGTTGAGTGGTGAGTGGAACAGTTCGGAAACACATGTCGTCACGTACCAGAACCAGAGAACCGCCATGTGCAGGAGAGCCCTCATCCGGTTCCAGATCGAAGCTAACTGGCGTATACCGACGTAGAACAAAGGTAGCCCGAGGGTGAAGTTTGGTCTCCTGCAAGCAAACGAAAAGGGGTGAAAAAGGCAGAATTAAAATATCCAGTTCGGGCCGATGTGCGCGCAGTCCGCGTATATTCCTTTGGAGGAAGGACATAAGAAGGACGCTAAGAAGGCTGCTGTTCATTATGCGTGCGCCGGTAAGGGAGCGAATTAATGGTTGGAGGGACCGGAGGATTCAGTTTAAACTTTCTCTTTTTCGTTGGGCTCCGGCTCCGTCTAGTGTGGTCACCACCGAACACAATTCCGGATTGCCATCGCTTGTATCAGTGTCCGAACAAGTTGTGCGGGTGCGGTTAGGAGAGCGAGAACGACTTGTAGGACGACGAACGGGAGATCTACGAATCGGGCGGGCAGAAACAGTGGCGGAAGATGTAGATGGCACAGAGGGAGGAGATGGTGGCGCTACATTTGGAGGAGAAACGCAGTCGGAGGATGCGGTCTGGATACCTATAGACACACGGCCACCAGGACCAGGGAGCGTCTGTACTATAGCGTCCTGTTTCCGCACCGGCTGGCGCACAGCAGCGGAATATTTCAAAGGAGTAGTCGGGTGAAGTTCGAGATTACGTTTCCGTGCTGCCTCAAAAGTTAAATGGTCTTTGATTCTTATCTCCTGTATGGTCTTCTCGATAAAACGGGAACATTCCTTAGAGTTGGATGTATGCGCCTCTCCAAAGTTGACACATATGGGGCATTGAGCGGATACAGAGCCATCGTGTGCGTTTTGCCCACATTGCGCACAACGTTGTTGCGTATGTCCAAACTTCTGACAACGGTAACAGCGCATTGGGTTCAGGATATAAGGCCGCACGGGCGCTCTTTCATAACCGCACATGATATAAGCCGGTAAGTCAGTTCGCTCGAAAGTTAGGAAGACTGTATGCAGTGGAAACGGCTTGTCATCCCGTTTGCCAATTAATCTATAGACAGCAATTACAGCTCGATCGGAAAGACAGGTCACTATTTCCTCGTTGGTTAAACCATCCAAACTAAAGGTCGTCACCACACCTCGGCTACTATTTAAAGTTTTGTGCTTCTCCACCTTAATGGGGCAAGAATCCAAAAGAGAAGCACTCAGGAGCTTGGCCGGGTGTTCTGAAGTGGCTATCTCAATTAAGAGTGTACCATCTCTACATCTTGTTGCATTTGTGACTTTACCGCACTTTCTGTCCAGTTCCTTTTGTATATAAAATGGACTGATGTCTTTCATTGCCTTGCTTTCACACATCAAACGCATAACAAAAACCTGGTATTGAAGGGGTTGAGCGCAAAGGAGCCATGATGGTCTAGTCCCCCTTCTGGAACCGTCGGCGTCAGCCTGACATCCGGGGGATACGAGAAAAGACACTTAAACGTCCTGTCTGTGCCTGCCTAGAGCACCCACTACAGGCCTGATCTCAAGGAGCACGTCAGAGGAGTTAACCCCCCCCCCAGACAATCACTACTGAACGGTATGCGACAGCTTCAGCGTGGATTCAGGGGACTTGTGGTTTATTACATCGGGCCACAGACAGCGGTAACACGTCGAGACCCCCCCCCCCACGAGCCACCCAGCTACTCGCGGCCGCAGAGCTACTCGAGGGGACCCGGCCCCTTGAAGCTACGTAGGTGTACACATCGGAACGGCTCCGCACCTAGTGTCGCAAGAAAGGGGTTATCAGGAGGGTCCACTCAACCTTCACATTTGAGACCTCCAAAGAGCACACAAGTTGAAAGCTGCGCCGAAACCGTGGGACAGATACCACGGAGATAGGAAAGATCCCTGTTGGTAAGACAGGAGTTCATAAACCTAAAGGCTTTAAACCTAAGAATGTTATAAACCTAGAAGAGGTAGAGGCTAGCATAATATGGAATATAAAGCGTAATATGAAGACTTCAACGTGGCTGTGACGAACGGGAATGGGCGAATGACAATGGGGGTGAATGGCTTGGGCACCCCGGGCACGCCAAACCCGTACTAACAAGGTCAGCCCCTGGGGAGTAATAATCCTAAAAGAACTAATTATCTCCGTAAGCCTAGAAGAGGGTGTTATTGTAAAAAACGAAAAACCAAAAGCAGAAAAAAGACGTGGCAACACCGGATGGCGATGGGTAGGGTGAAGTGGCGGTGAGTGGCTTGGGAACCCCCGGGTACGCCAAAACCGTACCTACCGCAGTAGGCCCCTGGGGGAATTTTATTAGACCAAGAGAAGGTCAAGACTTTTCAATTTATGTAGATGATTCAATGGGTGGATATGGATGCATATTAACTCAAACAGATGAAAGCATAAGTGCATGTTATAGCAACTGCCTCCAGAGGTCTTACTGTATCGGAAAGAAAGGCGTCAGGTACTTTTTTGGAATTCGGGGCAATTTACTTCGCCTTGACAAAATTTAAGATATACTTATACAATCATCCAGTGATAATTTATTCCGATCACATAAGTCTAAGTTTTATTAAACGATGCGAACTCTTGTCAACCAACCTTTCAAGATATATTCAGGAGTCATCTGCATATCAAGCAAATATAACTTACGTGCCAGGTGAAATTAACACCTTCGCGGATTTACTATCCCGAGTGAAAACCATAGCAGGAATTCCAGAAAGCAATACACGTGCAAAAACGGGAGGTTCAAATCTCAAATATTCAAATTAAGCTTAACTCAGATTAGATTAGAAAGCATTCTGTAGGTTCGTTTAGGCCAGAAAGCCACTGCACATAGAACTTGTCAAGGCATACACATGTATACATACTAACTAAATGTACAAAGCTCTAGTGCTAAAGGCATAGGTTACAAAAACAGAATATTTTTTTTTGCATGCACTTAAAAACAAAGAGTATCAAAATATAGTGTTAAAGTGTATAAATAAATAAATAAATATAATTTTATTATATGTAAAACTAATTTTATGTTAGATAGTTTTTAAATTATCGACATAATAGTTACTAGTAATAATTATATAAACTAAAACATGATTATTGTATTATGTACTCTTCATAAATGTCAACAAATTACAATACATATTTACAAATATGTTATAGAATTTCCAATGCAAAGATTTACAATTATGTACTAGAGTGTAAAATATCAAAACATCTGGCTTTACAGACCTTGCGTCATTGCTAAATACTAAAAAATTCATTTGACACATTCGTGCAAGTCAAAGTATAAATCAGTTTAATTTTAATATGAAACACACACACACTAATATACACAAAATGCAATACATTGTAATATTTATAAATACAATTATTATTAACGGTATTGCCAGACAGATTTGTCACTTAAATATTCATCTACAGAGTAAAATGGTTTATTGCAAAGGTACTCCTTAAGAGAGGCCTTAAAAGCCGTGAAATTCCCAACATTTTCTTTGAGATTACTGGAGAGAGCATTAAATATCTTGATTGTTTCATAATATACACCTTTCTGAAAGCAACGAAGATTGGCATTTCGACGATGAATCAATCCCTTTTGTCTAGTATTAATGTTATGAATTTCCATGTTTGTTATAAAACTATGTCGATTAACTGCATAGAATTTTAAAATGGATAATATATAAACACAAGGTAAGGTGAGGATGCCCAATTTTTGAAATAGTTCTTTGCATGACCGTCTGCTATAAGCATTACAGATTATTCGTATAGCTTTCTTCTGAATCCGGAATATGCATTTACTATCTACTGAATTACCCCAAAATATTATTCCATACTCGATGATGGAGTTAAAGTAGGCAAAATACACCAACTTAAGTGTATCGATTGAGTGAAATTTAACCAGTGCTCGGAGAGCATAACATGCTGAGCTAAGTTTAGGTGTGATGTAGCTAATATGTGACTTCCAGTCCAAATGCTTATCTACCTGAAGGCCAAGAAATTTGACTTCATTTAGTTGTTCTAACAATGCATCATTAATTGCTATTTCTATGTGCGTTTGTGGTGAGCGAGTAGTTATACATTTAATTGTTTTTGTTTTTTCAAGGTTTACTGAGAGTTTGTTTGCTTTGAACCAATTTGAAATACAATTTAGAACATAGCTTAATTTAGCTACACATTCATTGAAATCTTTACTTGTTACTAGAACACTAATGTCATCTGCGAATAAATAAATACTTGCAAAACTGTTAATGTATAATGGGAGGTCATTTATGTAAACCAAGAACAAAAGAGGCCCTAAGATTGATCCTTGGGGAACACCGTGTTTTACTGACTTCCATTCTGAGGCACTATTTTGATACTCGTTGGAGTTGTTAATTTCGGCCCTTTGTTTTCTCTTCCCTAGGTATGAAATGAACCAATCTAATATGTTATTCTTTGTTCCATAGAAATTTAGTTTAGCTATCAGAATTTCATGATTCACACAGTCCAAAGCATTCGCTAGGTCGCAAAATATTCCACCGACATGTTCCTTTTCATTTAACGCTGTTAACACTTTAAGGGGAATGCATATTAGGTCAGAACATGCTTTTAGGATTTTACTTGATATTTCATCATATCCAGAGGAATTTTTGGTCTTGAGCAAATTTATTATATTTTTTATTTCAAATGGTGTAGTCATTTTTACTTTAAATTCAGGAGCTTTGTTTACGAAAAAAGTTTTCAAAAAATTTACTGCTGATTCTTTACATCCATAGTTTATTTTTAATTTGTCTGTTACATTAAAAATTTTTTTTGAAAATATCTGCGACCTTTTGAGGATCATCAATTTTTCGATTACCGGAATTCAGTGCAATTGAGGGGCTTTCTTGAGAGCTCTTACCTGTTTCCCTTTTCATTACATTCCAGATAGTTTTTATTTTATTATTAGAATTGGATATCTCTTTATTGTAATGCAATATTTTAGCAGCTTTTATTGTTTCTTTTAGAATTTTACAGTACTTTTTGTAGTGACATTTTAAGTATGGGGTCTTATTATGTTTCAATTCTTGGTATAATTTTCACTTATGTTTGCAAGAAGTTTTAATGGCTGTTGTAATCCAGGTGTTATTTTCCTTATGATTATATATATTACAGTATTTGACTGGAAAGCATGCTACAAAATGAGAGTTGAAATGTCGTAGGAAATGATTGAGCTTGTCATTTACTTCATTTATTTCAGAGATTTCAGAAGATTTCTTGTTGATGATGATGATGATGATGTGCGTTTATGGGCGCTCAACTGCCGAGGTCATAAGCGCCCTTATGATTAAAACTTGGCAGTAGGCAGTAAGAAAATACCAAAAAAAAGTAAACACAAGTACAAGAGCTAACACAGTTGAAACGGAAGTAACAGAACTGTCCAGCCCTCTAAACAGAGCTGGGTATAAAACTCCATCTAAAATCAACACACTAAAACCAAAAGAGTTTAAAAAAAAACTGCTATCACACTAAAACGTCAAGGTAAAAGAAACTTTTGCTAAAAATTTAAAAACCCTGTCCACTGCTCTTGGGTCATCTGCCAGGACCTCAGCAAGAGAGGCCGGGATGCCCATAGATGACCGAATGTGTGCCAGGTGACCACACTCCAGCAACACATGACGAACTGGCTGTGCCTCCCCACAGAGCGCACAGACAGGAGCAGGTTCACGTTTAAAAAGGTAACTGTGAGTAAAAATACAGTGGCCAATTCTTAGCCGAGCTAGTACTACCACCGCCCGGCGGAATAAACGAGAGGAGGTTACCCAGTTGACAGGGAGGTCCTTCACCTCTCGCAGCTTATTACCACGGAGAGCCGACCATTCCGCATGCCAAGTCGAAAAAACGGCTCTCCGTACAGCCACTCTAAAATCTTCTGCTGTTGAATTGGTTATCGTAACACTGGGCACTGTGACTGCCGATTTCGCTGCCAAATCCGCCGTGTCATTCCCTGTCAAGCCAACGTGTCCAGGAATCCATGCGCACTCCACATTAAAACCAGAAGCGTGCAAAATGTGGAGAACGTCCTGGATGCGCTGCACCAAAGGATGGTAATTTTACAGCTCACGAATGCTCTGAAGGGCACTAAGGAAATCACTAAGAATAAGGCAGTCACCTAATTTTCGACGTCGAATATACAGAAGGGCTTGATAAATAGCATATAGCTCGGCAGAATATATAGATGTGCAACTAGGCAAACCGTAAGTAAAAGTTGCGGTGCCAGTGACAAAGGCACATCCAACACCGTCGGGGCTCTTACTACCATCGGTGTAAATACAAATACGGCCACTGTATTTGGATAAAAATTCTAAAAAACAACGTCGAATACTATCAAGAGGCGTAACAGATTTCCCGTAAAGCGTCATCCCGAGATCTACATGGGAGGTAACGCGTAACCAAGGGGGGTGTATACTCTCTCCCTTGGATAACAGCCGAGGAATGTCAACATGGTGCTGGCGTAGAAGCTCAGGGAAACGAAAACCTTCTGGCCTGGGGCTCAGAGAGCGGAGGCAGTATCGCTCGTGCACCTCAGGGGAGAAAAACGCGTGATAAGTTGGATGCCCAGGCATACACTTCAGCCCACAGCCATAATTAGGAAGCAGGACATCACGCCGACAACGCAGAGGAGGTTCTCCCGATTCAGCGTAGAGGCTAACAACTGGGCTCGTTGGAAAAGCTCCAACGGCCACACGGATGCCCTGGTTATGGACTGTGTCTAACCTTCTGAGCACTGAAGGTCGAGCTGAAGAATACACAATGCTGCCATAGTCCAACTTCGAACGAATCACAGCACGATAAGGACGGAGCAATGCCGTCCGATCCGCACCCCAAGATTTGCCACTTAGTATCCGTAAAAGATTTAGAGAACGGTCACATCGTGCACTAAGCTGTGCTATTTGTGGTGCCCAACAAAGTTTCCGATCGAAGATCAAACCAAGGAATCTCGCCTCGTCTGCGAAAGGAAGTAAATCTGGCCCGAGTCGAAGAGACGGCGGCATTTGCCACTTACGGCGCCAGAAGTTAACGCAGACTGTCTTCTCAGCGGAGAAACGAAAACTGTGTTTCGAGCTCCAAGCATAGAGATTGTCCAAACACCGCTGGAGACGGCGTTCCAAAAACGGTGTACGCTGAGAAGTACAGAAGATGGCAAAGTCGTCCACGAATAAACAGGAAGAGACACCTTGAGGCACACATTGTGATATGGAATTTATCGTAATAGCAAATAGAGTCACGCTGAGTACCAAGCCCTGCGGCACTCCGTTCTCTTGAATAAATTGGTTAGAAAAAACCGAGCCCACCCTCACTCGAAAAACGCGGTGCCGCATAAACTCCTGAATGACCAACGGTAGGCGTCCACGTATGTTCCAGTTGTGCAGAGAACGCAATATTCCCGCCCGCCAACACGTGTCGTAGGCCTTCTCGAGGTCAAAAAATATCCCAACTGTGGGGCTGTTCTTAAGAAACCCGTCCATAATCTGAGTTGACAGAGAGACAATGTGGTCAGCAGTTGAACGACGTCGTCGAAAGCCACACTGGATGTTCGTCAGAAGATTGTGGGATTCCAGCCACCACACCAACCGTCCATTGATCATGCGTTCCATCACCTTGCACACGCAGCTGGTGAGGGAAATAGGACGGTAGCTGGAAGGAAGATGGCGGTCCTTTCCAGGTTTAAGAATGGGTATGATGATGGCCTCCCGCCACTTGTCTGGAAAAATGCCATCAACCCAGACACGATTATAGACCTCGAGTAGGAAATCTTTGCCATCAGGAGAGAGATGTTGCAACATTTGGACGTGGATACCATCTGGCCCTGGTGCTGAGTGTCGTGAAGAGGAGAGTGCATTGTCTAGCTCTGCCAGGGTGAAAAGGCGATTATAATCCTCAAGGTTGCCAGAAAGAAACGAGAATTCTTGAGATTCCACCTGATTCTTAACTGTAAGAAACTCAGGGGAATAATTGCCTGAGCTAGACACCTGAGCGAATGCACTGCCTAAAGTATTCGCCACGTCAAATGTATCAACAGCTCCGTAGGTGTTTTGAGACCGGCGATGGGCATATGGTTCGGTTTCCCAGCCACACGTCTTAACTTATCCCATACGACAGAGGAAGGTGTATGTCGTTTAAAGGAACCCACGAATTTATTCCATGACATCTTTTTGCTATCCTTAATAACCCGCCTAGAATGTGCACGCATCCGTTTATAGTGCATCAGGTTATCCAGTGTAGGAAAACGCTGGAAAACCCGTAGAGCTCGTCTGCGAGCGCGAATAGCATCCCGACAGTCATCGGTCCACCAAGGTACCGGAAATCGACGGCTGTAGCCAGTCGAACGCGGAATGGATTGCTCAGCAGCAGAAAGAATGGTCCCTGTGATATGTTCGACCAAGTTGTTCACAGAGTCGTGCTCTTCGTAGCTAAATTCAGCCAAGTGTGAGTACAGTTCCCAGCTGGCGTGGTCTAGGCGCCAACTAGGTAAACGGGTGGAACATACAACGGGTGTCAAGACACTAATACGACAAGGAAAGTTGTCATTAGAATGCAAATCCGAGATGATATTCCAGCATAAGGTGACTGCTAGTTGAGGGGAACAAATTGCAATGTCAATGTGTGAAAAACTATGAAAGGCGTCAGAAAGAAAGGTGGGCTCTCCGGTGTTCAAGAGAGCAAGATTCTGACTATCCAAGAAGTCTTTAAGTAGCGTACCTCTCGCACAAGCCCGAGGAGAGCCCCAAAGAGGGTGATGGGCATTCACGTCGCCTACCAATAAAAAGGGTGGTGGCAACTGCGAAATGAGGTGTTGCAAGTCGCTGTGCAAGAGGTCCGCAGATGGAGGCAAATAGATACTGCAAATGGTGAATGAAGCGGAGGGTAGATTAATGCTGACAGCAACGGACTGGATTGCAGATTGTATGGGTACGGAGTTTGCAAAAATATCATCTCGAATAAGCATCATAGTGCCCCCATGTGCCGGGACACCGTCCTCCGGGGATAAATCTCATCGTACGGAGGAGTACTGCCTGATGGTAACGGTGTCCTCTGGACGGAGCTTCGTCTCTTGTAAGCATACAGCCAAGGGTTCATGCTAGCGCAGCAACAAGTCAAGCTCTGGTCGATGTGGTCGAATTCCGCGTATGTTCCAATGGAGGATAGCCATTGAGTATATTATGGGATAAGTTTCAAATCGAAAGACGCTTCTGCAGATTGGGATTAGCTGGTCGGTTCAATTTGTTCTTCTTAGGCGTTGGGCTAGTACTATTTTCAGGAGCACGATCCTGCCGTTTCCGCACTGTCCCTCTGGCAGTGGCGGCAGAATCCTCCTGGTCCATCTCCTCCACAAGGGAGGTCCCTTTTTCAAGAGCAAATTTCGGTCCGAGGAGTTCGAACCGATTGGATGTGCTGATCGGCGAAGACGGCCGTCGCCGATTCACGCCCTCCTCCCCAGATGACCCTTCAGAGGAGGATACACGTGTGGAGTTGCGTGTACTTTTCTTAACCTTAGATGACTTGGTAATAGATTGCACATTCTCTTTCAAGAAGTCTTGTCGTACATACTTGGTCTTAAATTGTTTTTCCGGGGCAGAAGACGTCGTGAATTTACCAGCTTTAGTTCCCGAGGTCGAGGCTTTCGGTGACAAGTGTGCAGGACTATTCTGTAAGCTGGCGGATTTGGCAGATAATGATACCAACTTGGGTGTAGGTACCGAAGGCTTTGGCAGCGCTTGGGCTAAAATAAACTTTTCCGCAATTGTAGCCCCGTTCATATCGCCGGTCTGTGTTGCGATTTCCCGACGCGGTACCGGTTTAGCTGCAACTGAGCTATAGGTACCGGACCTCGGGGCAGAGGGTTGGCGGAGTCGCAGGAGCTTCCGGGCTTCCAAGAAGGACACCTTCTCTTTCACCCGTATCTCCTGGATCGCTCGTTCCTCTGCAAAACGGGGGCAGTCTCGGGAACTAGATGGGTGTTCCCCGTTACAGTTCACACACGATGGAGCTGAAGCACAAGCCCCATCGTGGGAGATGTCACCGCAGTGGACGCAGGTGGACTTGCCGGTACACAACTCACTAGTGTGACCATAACGCTGGCATTTAAAGCACCTCAGCGGATTGGGTATATAAGGCCTAACTTCGATGGCTTCATACCCTGCCCTAATCTTTTGAGGGAGGTCAACCCGATCAAAAGTAAGAAACAGGGTACGAGTAGGCAGGAATTCACCGTTGATCTTACGTTGTACCCGATAAACAGCTGAGACACCCTGAGTCGCAAGATTTTCTTGGATCTACTCAATGGACAAACCGTCCTACGCGCGGGTTGTTATTACACCGCGGGAGGAGTTCATTGCAGCTTGCGAGGCGGAGTTGGCTTCGACAAGAAGTATACCATTGCGAGCTCGAACGCAGGATTTAACCGGACCAGCAATCGCATCGAGACCCTTTTGGATAGTAAAAGGGCTCACCGTAAGGAACTTCTTACCTTCCTCTGTCCTATGAATAACCAAGTAGCGAGGACCACATGACTCGACTACTTCCTTTCCAACGTATTTATTTGAATTAAGGGGTTTTAGTTTTGGTGCCATAGAAAAAATGGTATAAATTTATCCCCCAGTGCTCCCCACCCACCACGGAGCCCAACGAGGGGTCACCCCACTAGGGTGACAGGGCTACACAGGGGATATAGCGGGCTCGCCGTCCCACTCACCCTGGAGTTCGGTGTAATACCTAGTCCTGGCCGGTTTAGGCAAATCAGAAACCAAAGCGGTGTATTAGGCTGCGCACCCTCCCCAGTTACTGAAAGACAGAAGCCCAGGCTCAGGTACGCAACCCTCAACCAACCAGGATATTCCTTTTCACCGACACGGGTCTCCACGCACGGCCTATACGTGGGTGGGCATTTTGACCTTCTGACTCCCTCACCACTCTGAGGTTGCCCACAGAGGGAGTCAAGGTGGCTCGGGACCCCGGGTGCGCCTAACCCGTACCTACCGTAGTAGGCCCCTGGGGGGGCTCTGAAAGCCACGCTTCTCAAACAGTTAATTATACAAAAATTGCACAACACAGATGACGTACGCGATCACCACAACAAATTCTTGGACATCGTTGACAAGCTAAAAGAAATGGATGTCGTGATAAATGAAGACTAATTGGTCATAATTATGCTGCATTCTCTGCCACCTTCATTTGAAAACTTTCTAATTACGATTGAATCAAGGGATTAGCTACCCAGTGTTGCAAACATAACAATTAAAATCTTTGAAAAAATGAGGCCAGGAAAAATGACAACACTTTAGCTGATGCAGCACTATATGCAGGTAACAACATATCAACAGAGAAGCGGTAACAATCGGAAGAAACGATTGTTCTGAAAGCAATTTACAAAAGGAAATCTCAAGATGTCTCCATGTGAAATCTGTGCAAAGACAAATCATAGTAAATCTGAATGCTGGTTAAAAAAAAAAAAGAAAAAAAAACTACTTTAAAGAAACTAGAACACACCTTCATGGTAAAAGAATGTTTAGCGAGGGCCAATTCAAGAAAGTTAGATAGCTCGGTATGGTGTATTGATTCAGGGAGCACTTCACACATGTGTAATGACAAAAAGAAATTCATGGAACTGTCAGGGTTGTCCGATCCTGATTCACTGAAACTAGCTGTTAAAAGTCACTACTTCAATTGATGGAAAAGGAATGGCAAAACTGAACACAGATGAAAGTTGGACTGCCAATTTACCAAATGACCCAGATATTCCAGGTTTACCTTAAGTCTACTTTGTTGGAAAAATCACAAAAGGGTTACTCTTGTTACCTTCTTCAACAAAGAAGAGGCCACCATCTCGTATCAAACTGGACGCCCAGAGTAAAAACTACAAAATCAAATGGTTTGTATCACTGGCATCTAAAGTTACGACCTGCATATGAAACTGATCTAAAACTGGCTCTTTGTGAAGAAAAAGTAAATGGTTTAAACTTCAGGAATGATGGATCTTTTGAATGTGAAGTTTGCCTTGCAGGAAAGTTTACAAGGCCTTCATTTCCAACCAGTCAAGATAGCAGATCAAATGAACTCCTACAAGTGATCCATTCTGATGTCTTTGGACCAATGCGAGACACATCACAAGGTGGAGCAAAATATTTTGCTACCTTCACTGGCGACTATAGCAGATAATGCCCAGTGTTTTTTTATGAAGGCAAGAACTGAAGTTCTTAATCACTTCAAAATATTCAAGAACAAAGAGGAAGCGTTCACTGGAAGGAAGATAAAAACACTTCACTCTGATAATGAAACTTCAAAGCACTGCAACAAGGAATTCAGCCAATATCTTAAAAGTGTGTGGCATACAGAGAACGCTATCGACAACTTATACTTCACAACAAAATGGAATAAGTTATAGGAAAAACAGGACTCTCTTGAAAAAGGCTAGATGCCTTTTCTTCGATGGTTATCTATACCCAATATTTTGGGCAGAAGCAACAAATAGAGCCAACTATCTTTGCAACAGATCACCTTCAAGAGTTATAAATCATGAAATGCCTTTCAAGAGACGGTTTGAACATGTACCTTCTATTAGACATCTGCATGTATTTGGATTAGTTACCTATATCTTGGACAGAAACCCAAGAAGAGGAAAACTGGAACCAAAAGCTAAACCAGGAATTTTTGTTGGTTATTCAGAAATCTCAAAAGACTACGGAATCTGGATTCCTAATCAAAACAAAATACTTATGACAACAGGTATAAAAGTCCTCAACAAAATGTATTCAAGAATTTTCAGATTCACAAAGAAATGCATTGACAAGGATCTTTTAGCTATATAATAGAACTGCAACATCAAACTTTTGAAAAGAAAAAACAGAATCCGATGTAAACTAACAATCACCAGAGGGAGACGACTCCCGGTTAGAAATAAATGAAGTGCCACCTACACTAAGACCACAACGGAGCCTAAAGATGTCAACCAGACTTAATGACTCTTGTCCATCAAATCAACATGTGATGAACCAAAATACGGACATTTATGGACGGTGTTACAAGTGCCACTACAATGATTTGTGCTTTCAAAGAAGAATCTTCATGTGATGAACCACCGGGTATCTGGGATAAAGCAATAAAGGAAGAAATAAAAGCCTGGAAAACTATATGTAGATTCCCGTTAAAAGAGAAAAGGATATGGACATAGTAAGATCCAGATTAGTATTAAAATCTAAAAAAAATCTATGCTGAAGGAATTTTGGAATGTCGAAAAGCTAGATTCGTTGCAAGAGTGTTTACAGTGCCCTGGAATAGATCATGAAGAAACTTTTGCACCAGTAGCTAAGTTGAGTTCTAGAAGATTTATCCTTGGTTTAGCAGTGGAAGAAAAAATATACATTCAAGTTCCAAAGTCACTTGAAAAGCATCTATATAACATTATGATTGAAGAGGCAGATAACCCCCAGTGAACAATATATGCAAAAGCAAGAAAAAGTTGGAAGACTTGAAGAGCAATAAAAGTGAAAAAATCTCTTCTCAAGTGAGCATTTTATGGCTTAAAACAATCAGGAAGATGATTGTTTGTCAAACTAAACTCTTAGGTTTCAAACTTTCTCATGCACACCCTACTTTTGGGACAAGGGGTAGAGAAAGTTCTACTAACTGTGTACGTCAAACAAATTAAATTTATTCACCAGTCATTGGGTAAATACAAAATTATATATGAGCGTGATTCAAATATAAATGGTAATTGTTACATATCACGGAGGAGGCAGTTCACAGCACGGCGGTGGAGTGGGGTGTTGAAGGTCGGTGTGTTAGGGAGGGGGAATTAGCTTTGTTAGCCGCTTCGCTAGCTTCTGGCATAAGTACAGCCATGACAGAGGAAAAAGTCCCTTCGCCTGTTGCGCAACGCAATATCAAGTTTTTAACCAAGGAAGGTGTTCAACCTTCGGAGATTTTAACTTGTTTAAGGGCAGAGTTTGGGGACACTACACTGTCGCAGAATCGCGTGTTTACTTGGGCCAGACAATTTAAGGGCGGCCGAGAATTTGTGGAAAATGAAGGTAATGTTCAACGTCCAAGGTCAATTCTCACAGAAGACAACATCCTTAACGTTCGAGAGCCGCTCCACTGCGAAAGAAATCTCATCAGAAGCTTACTATTGCCTATTGTTAAGTTCTGTAAAAGCTGCCTACCTAAGCAAAAGATGTTGTATGCCCATCAGAGATGTCATCCTTCTCCAAGACAACGCTACACCTCACACTGCTAATTTGACAATGGACACAATGGCGGACTTGCACTGGGAAACCCTTCCTATAGTCTAGACTTGTCCCCCCCTCAAGCCTTTTTTGTTTGCACCTATATCGCTTGTAGCGAAACATTTCAAAAACGAGCACATCAAGGAGCATGTGTCCAATTGGTTGGTGACACGCCCTTAAACTTTTTTTGAAGAAGGAATGTTCAAGTTTCCAAAACCTTGGCTAAAAATGTGTAGAGCGTGAAGGAGTTGAGAAATGCTGATGAAGTCTATTTAATTAATAACAATTTTTAACAAAATTACCATTTATATTTGAATCACTCTCGTAAAACAACAATCAAACTCATTTGCTATTCTTCTTCAGCTCTTCAAATTCTTTAATACTATATACTGTATACAGGATTTTTCAACAGCCATGTATAGACTCTTGAGCTTCTGAAGATTGAGGTGCATTAAAAAGCTTTATACCTATTATTTTATAATGTTTACTTGTCTTAATATATGGTAAGGCATATCCAGTTTGTTTTTTTATGTTTCTAGTATTTTAATTATGTATATCTTTTCTTGCACTATGATTAAGCATATTTTGTTTTACATGTATTAGAATATCGTAAACATATAAATTTACAATTGTGAGAATTTTTAGTTTTACAAAAAGTAAACTCAAGAAGGATCTGGTGGAAACTTTTCAGATATGAGACCTTGGCCATTTAAAATACTGTCTTAGTATCGAGTTCAAAGAAATGGATAGTAAAATTAAAGCCTTTCAATCCAGGTGCATAGAAAATCTCCTTAAGCATTACAACATAACAGACTGCAAACCTGCAAATACACCAATGTAAGTTGGTCTAAAACTAACCAAAAATTAAGGAAAACAAAACCTTCCCTACCACAACCTAATTGGAAACCTCATATATTTATCTGTGGCTACAAGACCCAATATCACTCATGCTGAAAGCTATCTTAGCTCAATCAATGTTATGGTAAACCACATTGCGCAGCTGCCAAAAGGGACCTCTTGTACTTAAAATGAACCAAGTTTATGTTTTGCTAAAAGTGGGAAGTCAATACTTGGTTATTCTGATGCAAACTGAGGATCCTGCTCTGTGGACCACATATCATACACTGGCTACTGTTTCAAATTTGCTGGTTCAGTCATCAGTTGGAAATCCAGCAAAGTACAACAGTCCTGTCTACTGCAGAAACAGAGTATATGTAAATCACTGCTGCAAATGATGCACTTCATCTAAACCAACTTGCAAATGATGACCCAAAATAGAGTCGCATATTCATACAAATGAGAAGGCTGCCAAGAATTTAGCAGAAAATCCATAATAGGCTCTCGTTCAGAACATATAAGCATCAGGGAATATTTCATAAAGGAAACAGGGTCACAAGGACACATCAACATTGTCTACTGCAGATCAGAAGAAATGGAGGCATACCCACTCACCAAGGTTATCGACAACAGAACAAAAGCAGTGGAGGCATACATGCTCACCAAGATTATCTACTGCAGAACAGAAGCAATGGAGGCATACATTCACAGCAAGATTATCTATTGCAGAACAAAAGCAACGGAGGCATATATTCTCACCAAGATTATCTACTGCAGAACAGCAGAAATGGAGGCATACATTCTCACCAAGATTATCTTCTGAAGAACAGAAGCAATGGAGACATACACTCTTACCAAGGTTACCCATTACAAAACAGAAGAAATGGAGGCATACATTCTCACCAAGATTATCTCCTGCATAACAAAAGCAATGGAGGCATACATTCTCGCCAAAATTATCTACTGCAGAACAAAAGCAATGGAAGCATACATTCTCTTCAGATTATCTACTGCACATCAGAAGAAATGGAGGCATACATTCTGACCAAGATTATCTACTGCAGAACAGAAGGATGGAGGCATACATTCTCACCAAGATTATCTTCTGCAGAACAAAAGCAATGCAGGCATACATTCTCACCAAAATTGTCTACTGCAGAACAGAAGAAATGGAGGCGTACATTCTCACCAAGATTATCTACTGCAGAACAGAAGCAATGCAAGCATACATGCTTACCAAGATTATCTACTGCAGAACAGAAGCAATGGAGGCATACATTCACAGCAAGATTATCTATTGCAGAACAAAAGCAACGGAGGCATACGTTCTCACCAAGATTATCTACTGCAAAACAGAACCAATGGAGGTATACACTCTCACCAAGATTATCTACTGGAGAACAAAAGCAATGGAGGCATACAATCTCACTAAGATAATCTACTGGAGAGCAAAGCAATTGAGGCATACGCTCTCACCGAGATTGTCTACTACAGAACAAAAGCAATGGAGGCATACACTCTCACCAAGATAATCTACTGCAGAACAGAACCAATGGAGGCATACACTCTCACCAAGATTATCAACTGCAAACAGAAGCAACAGAGGCATACACTCTCACCAAGATTATCAACTGCAAACAGAAGTAATGGAGGCATAAAACTCGCCAAGATTATCTACTGCAGATCAGAAGCAATGCATGCCTACAATCTCACCAAGATTGTCTACTGCAGAACAAAAGCAATGGAGGCATACATTCTCACCAAGATTATCTATTGCAGAAGAGAAGTAATGGAGGCATGCATTCTCACCAGATTAGCTACTGCAGAATAGAAGCAATGGGGGCATACATTCTCACCAAGATTATCTACCGCAGAACAAAAGCACTGGAGGCATACATTCTCACCAAGGCTATCAACTGCAGAACAGAAGAAATGGAGGCATACACTCTCACCAAGGTTATCTACTTCAGAACATAAGCAATGGAGGCACACATTCTCACCAAGATAATCTACTGCAGAAAAAAGCAATGTGGGCATATATTCTAACCAAGATAATCTACTGCAGAACAAAAGCAAAGGAGAGATAATCTGCTGCAGAACAAAAGCAAAGGAGGCATACATTCTCACCAAGATTGTCTACTGCAGAACAGAAGAAATGGAGGCATACGTTCTCACATAAATGATCTACTGAAGAAGAGAAGCAATTGAGATATCCTCTTGGGATCTCGAGCAGTGCGGACGTACCAGCAGGAGGCAGGTAGCAGCAGAACAATGTGTGGATCTGGTTGTTGACCGGGCGAGGGTAGGAATGTGGTCGGGCAGGCGACCGCGGAAAGCAGGTAGAGAGGCGATAGGAGCTACGGAAACTACGAAGAATTTTTATTTTATGGCTTTTGTGTTACTAGCCCTGCTTGCGATAGGATGAGTTGAAATAAATCCAGGACCTGTAGGAGATGAAAGATGTGGAAGCTTCAACAAAGCACTGAGGAGCGGCTTCTTTGTATTTCATGCGCGAGATGGTACCATTTTGGCTGTCAAAAAATTAAGAAAGAACAGAACATAGAAGAAAACTGGTCATGTAAGGACTGCAGGAAAAATGTGACCGTCACCGCAAATAATAAAATATTGGAGCAGCTGCAGGAGGAACTACGAGACTTACGCGACAAGCTGAATACGGCGGAAGAGACTAATCGGAAACTTAAAGAAGAAAACCGCTTACTGAGGGAGACAAGGGAAGATGGCCTAAAAAAAGAAGAGAAATCATGTTTGATCATGGGCAACTCTATCGTTAGACACGCGGGAACTACAAATGCTAAGGTAGCTTGCTATCCTGGCATAAAGACTGACGGCCTACTGAGGGAAATTGAGAAGAAGCGAGAGGAGGAAGAAAGCAACTACCGGACGATCGTATTACACATTGGAAGTAATGACCTACGAAGGAGTTTTGACTATGTGATGGGAGAGATGTATGATTTAGTTAAGAAGACAAGGTCACCATTTCCCTCAGCAAACAATTGTCACCAATGGAGTTTTGAGGCGACGCGATATCAACTGGAGGAAGGTAATGCAGTTAAACGACGCGTTTTCGTGGGTGGCTGAACGACTGGATGTGTAGTTTGTGGACTCAAATTCGTGGATTGGCGACTGGGACTATGGATGGGATGGTGTTCACCTAAACAGAAGAGGAACTTCAAAGTTGGCAGCATTGTTCGCGAGGGTATCCGAGTATGGCGGTGGCACCGGGCAGCACTGACAACGGCTTCGGGGAAGCAACGATTCTCAGGTATGGGAACATTCCTTAAGGCTGTTGCAGGTAAATTGCCGTAGCATCATGAACAAAACATTAGAATTTTGGAATTTAATGGAAATAAGTAACCCAAGTGTGATTATAGGTACGGAGTCATGGCTCACTGTTGATATGAATGACGCGGAGATATTTAGATCAGATTACAGGGTGTTTAGGAGAGACAGGGAAGGAAGGGGAGGGGGAATTTTTATTTGTACCAAGTTAGAGTTAAACAGTAAGATAGTGTGGGTGGAAGAAGACGTAGAAATGATGGCCATTGAAATTATCGATCACGAAAACGAAGCAAATAACATACATTAATAGCGTGTTACAGACCACCTGGCGAAACTAACTTTAAAACTCTTCATAAACTAGTGGAAAAAATTTCTTCGGAAACGGGAAAAATGTTATTTTAGCAGGAGATATAAATTTGCCAAATGTAAACTAGAATGGACAGTTACTAGGAGGCGAAACTCAATATGTTGGTAACCTTCTGGTTTGGGATCATGGGTTACAGAGGGTAGTCAAAACAGATACCCGGAAATCGGCTGTACTGGACGTGTTTCTATGCAGACCTGAGTCACTGTATAGCGCATGCGATGTTTTGCCAGGTATAAGTGACCACAGCTGTGTATAATGAGACAAACTGGAAGGTGCAAAACCGGTTTGAAGGAGAGGAAACTATTAGTTTTAACTTCTGTAGATTGAATTCAGACTTTTCTCAAAAAGCTATTTTGCCTATTTGTAAAATCTGCAACAAATGTAGATGCAGCATGGGATAGTTTCAAAATACTTATTTCGGAATCAATAAAGAAATACGTTCCATACAAAGTTATCAAACAAAACAATCATCCTGAATATTATACAAGATCCATCAGAATACTTAAACGAAAGTCTAGGCGCGCGTTTCATAAACGGAAGAAGTCAGATTGGCATTTTAACAGATATAAACAATTGAAAGACGAAACGTTGCAAGCCCAGGAGCTGTTCTTAGAACAAATTCTTAGCGGGACCATTAATAGTTGGAAATCTTTTTACGATTATGTAAGTAGACGCAGGGGAAATAAACTTGGCATACCAGAACTCAAGGAAAATGGAATTGCCATATTGAACGATAAGGAAAAAGCGAAGGCATTAAATTCACATTTTGTGTCTGTTTTTAACAAGGCGGATTATAATTATAAACTGGAAATTGAGGATAGTGGAAAATCCGTTTTTCAAATAATGGCATCCAAATTGCGCAGAAGGATCAGAATGGTGCAAAATCGAAAGTCGAGCGCCTGATAATATACCGACCGAAATACTAAAAATTGGAGGGGAATCCATGATTCCGTACCTAATGCTCTTATTTAATACGTCAATAAATAACTGTGCCTTACCGGAAGACTGGAAAACCACGATTGTAGTTCCAATTCATAAAGGGGGAAATAAAACAGAATTAAATAATTATCGACCAGTGAGCCTAACTTCAGTAGTGTGCAAATTGATGGAACATTTAATTGTGGAATATATACGGGAGGAATTAGAAAACAAAAAGTGGTTCAACAAAGCGCAACATGGGTTTAGATCGGGATACTCGCGTGAAAGCCAGATAACGTCATTATTTCAAGATTTAGCAGAGGAGGTAGATGCAGGGGGAAGAACAGATGCAGTGGTGATAGATTTTTCCAAAGCTTTTGATGTATCATATAATTTACTTATCCAGAAGCTAACCGCTACAGGAATTGATAAACGCGTAGTTCTTTGGGTTAAACAATTTCTGGAAGGAAAATCGCAAAGGGTAAAAGTAGGCAAGCAGCTATCTGAGAGGGGTATGGTAAGCTCGGGCGTACCCCAAGGCTCAGTACTGGGGCCGTTACTTTTTCTTATTTTTGTAAATGACATAACTGTTAATATTAAATGCCAGATAAGATTGCTTGCAGACGATTGTATTATTTACAGTAAAATTAGAAATGTTGAAGATGAGACTGCCCTTCAGGGCAATTTAAATGAAATGAGTGATTGGGCTGCTGCAAATAAAACGAAAATTAACGCTGGCAAAAGTAAGTCAATTGTATTTAATAGATCGAGGGAAAAAATTCTGCAAAACTATCACATGGGTGGGGAAACAATTCCACAGGTGGACAGCTGCAAATACTTGGAAGTTTAATTGGCGAGTAACGCTGGATGGGACGAGCAGGTAAATTCTGTATCTAAGAAAGCGTGGAAAACACTACACTTCCTAATGAGGATTTTAAAAAAGGGGAGTGCAAAGTCCAGGGAAATCGCGTACAAGTCCTTAGTGCGGCCGGTCATGGAATTTAGAGTAACTTGTTGGGACCCGTATGGAATAAATCAAATGATTCGTTAGAAAAGATCCAGAGAAGGGCTATAAAATTCATAAAAAGGGGCAAATATTTTGGGCCTACAAACGCTGAAGAGATAAAATGGGAGCCGTTGAAAGTTAGGCGTGAGAAACAGAGGTTGTGCGCTTTACTTAAAGCTTACGCTGGCCTAAACGCATGGGAGGACGTTACTGACGAACTGGAAAACCCAACTTACTATGCATTAACGATCATCCGTTCAAAATTAAGGGTAAAAGATACAGAACTGACGTGGGAAAGTTCTCCTTTATTAATAGAACCATAAAAGACTGGAATGAATTGCCTGAAGCAGCCTTTCGGGGTTGTCCTCCGTCTCTAAAGAAATTTAGGGAAAATCTTGATATTAATGATGGATAATTTTTGTAAATACTCCTTAAATGAAATGCTTGTGATTTTATATTGTTGCAAATACAAATGTTAAATTGGTTGGCGATTCTAATTATGAAATTAATTAGTCTGAATTGAGAGAAAAATTAATGTTTTCCTATTTGTTGTAAATACCTATTATATCTAGCTTGCAAAGCCATAAACTGGCAGCTGTAATTTATTGTTTATATATCTGGTATACATATATAACTCTGCCACCGGGTGATACCCACTTGCAGAGAAATAAATACATACATGTATACTTTATCACCCCGATTATCTACTCAGAACAGAAGCAATGGAGGCATGCATTCTCAGCTAGGCAATCTACTGCAGAAGAAAAGCAAAGGAGGCATACATGGTCACCAAGATTATCTACTGCAGAACAGAAGCAATGGAGACGTACATTCTCACCAGATTATCTACTGCAGAACAGAAGAAATGGATGCAAACAATCTCACTAAAACAGTGCCTGCATTGTAGTTAAGTGCAGGAACTGTTTAGGACTCGCATGAAGAAAGCTATTTTTCTTCCATCCTTGTTCCTGAGGGGGAGTGTTGATAAGTAAAACTTATATTGTTACTCGCAAGGAATCATTTTATTGAGCTGGTTAACCCGATTTATATTCAGTAGATGACAAAAGGTTTTCATGCTATCAAGTTGCACATACTGCTAAAGTACTGCTTCAGTTTTTTTTTATTGTGCCTTTTTGAATATGTAAGTAAATACAATGCACGTTAAAATAATCAAATAAACACAACAATTAACTTTAAGTGTTCTCAGGCTTCTAACTTCTGAAAAATCTGGACTGGCTAAACAATGTATTGAAAAAAGCCACAGGGCCAATTCTACCAACGCCAGGATAGTGGCGAAGTGCTCAAGCTACTGGGAAAGAAGGGTAAAAGAAGCCTTAGCTATCTCATCTGAAGTAAATAATCTTAATCATGATTCACGCCTACAACTAAGTACAACATTGACAGCAACGGTAAAGAGCCTTAACACCTAAGTCCCAACTGATGTCACCAAGACTTCAGAGAACTTCACTACATTCTTATACAACAGATTGTGCTTAAAAGCAAGTGTGCTATAAAACGTTTTCACATAGGTCTGTGCTCAAG
This sequence comes from Hymenopus coronatus, assembly GCA_030762935.1. NCBI lineage: Eukaryota > Metazoa > Arthropoda > Insecta > Mantodea > Hymenopodidae > Hymenopus > Hymenopus coronatus. Next base: position 19,961,499 of record CM060900.1, read on the forward strand.
TTCAAAACAGTAGGTGCGTAATCACCATATATAGTTTTCTACGAGATACATTCCCATACCTCATTCATATTAAACATCAGTTGCTTCTCGGCCAAAAAATATGCAAACCAATCAGATGCTACCTTCACTCAGGCACTATAAATACACGTATATGGACCTTCAAATTCTCAGTTTACCTGAAGACAAAGGTGATGAACATCTTCGAAATGTTGGAATCAATTACATGCACTGCCTGGCTAGAAGCCATAGTTAATACTTGTCACCATGAAATAAGAAGTAAGGAAAGCTTCAGCTCTTACTTTATGGTGCCCATTCTTTGCTTAATTGTGGCTGGTAATTTAATATATGAGCGGTGCTCAAATGAAAATGTACGAAACGTCTTAACAACCAAATCAGTTGAAATTTGAATATGATGCTTTTCGATAACGTAGTGTGACATCTAGGGACGCGAATATAGTGCACGGGCGTCCGCAAATGACTCAGGAGAGAAGCCGGCAGTTGTGTGTTCCGTCCAATTGACATGGCAGTTCGTGTCAGGACATCATGGCATTCGAATTGCAAAATTCCAATGATTGAGGAACAGCATGGTGTTATCAAATTTCTGCTTGCGGAAGGTGTTAAACCGGCTGATATTCATCGCCGGATGATGGACATTTACGGGAGAGACTGGGTCCGAAAAGTCAGTGAGAAAGTGGAGTGCCCGTTTTCGTGATGGCCAGAAGTGTTTGAGAGTTGACCCGAGACCAGGCCAGGCAAATGCGGTAATCTCAGCCAAACTCATTGACCAAGTGAACGACCTGGTGAGAAGTGATTGGTGTGTCACATCGCGAATGTTGGTAGTGATGGTGGGGGCCAGCGTTGAAACATTGTGGACAATTGTGCATGGCAGGTTGGGTTACCGGAAGCTGTGTGTGCAATGGCTTTCAAAGAAGCTCAGCCAACCGCAAAAGGAACTGCATGTGGACCTAGCACTGCAACACCTGTTTTGGTATCATGAAGACCCTACTTTCCTGGAGCGGATTGTCACCCCAGTGACGTGAGCTGGTACCATCACTTCGAGCCAGGGACAAACTGGGACAGCCTGCAATGGAAGCATCTGTCGTCACTTACCCCTAAAAGTTCAAGGCTGTGCCCTCAGCAGGCAAGGTGATTCTCTTTTGTTGTTGTTGTTGTAATGAATAAACAAAAATGTATTAAAATTCTTTCACTTAGTGTAAATAAGAAGGGAAACAATTAAGGAGTTAAACACTTTATAAGCAGTATTATAACGGATTGTATTATGATAGATATAAAAATTACAAGAAAGAGTATGAAGCTGCTCTGAAATCATTGAAGTCTAAAATCTAGACATGCTATCTTCCACTCATCTATTACACCCTCAGCAAAAGTTCTGTTATAAATGAGTTTATTGGACCATCCTTAATTTATTCATTCAAACCACCACTATAAAAACAAAATTCCTAATACATTTATATTGAAAACAGCGTTACTTGCAGTTCTGCTAAAGAAATTCTTCAGCAACACTCGGAATTCTATGATATAGGGTAAAATGGGCAAAGAGCTCCATAGATGCCCCAGATCTAAAAACTTCCAATTGTGACATAGGATGGCTGCACTATGTGAGCGGAGTTCATTGAGAGTCAGTGGATGTGATTATTACATTGTTTTGTTTCTCTTACAGCGCGTTGGTATTATTTCCAAGGTAAGAATGCATTTTTTTCACCTCCATTGTTTTGCTGAAGTGACCTTTGACTGCAAACGGCTTGCATATTAATAGCAGAGCATGATTACTATTGTATTGGAAGGGCTCTCTTTAGTACACCGTGTCTGTGTTAAAATATCAGACCATTCATGCAGGAGTCACGTGATCGCCCGGTGCATCTTTGCACCAAGGTCAAGGAAGATGCCACACCACCGAGTGGGCAAAGAAGCCCCACTAGAGTTTGGCATGGATTTCATTGTTATATTTTTAAAATGCTAAGGGAATCTTGATATTGAGTATCACACAGATTTATTAGTTTGCAATCCTAAAAATATAATAACATGCTTGAATACAGTACATATTACGACCTTTTAGGCTGTATGGAGATAATTGATGTAATTATTTCAAGAAAAAATTAGAATAGGCAACTAATAAACAATAACAATATTAATGCCTGACCATTATGCTGATTTCAGATGGGAAAATACATTAAAAAAGGTAGATTCTGATCGAGATAGATGGAGTGAAGAATCCTTGACTATAGCCATAGCAGCCGTTCGAGGCAACAGAATGGGTGTGAATGAAGTTAGACAATATGTAATACTGTCACGTACTCTTCACAGAATTGCACGAGCCCAAGGATTTAATAGGGATGTTGTGCATCAGTATTTTAACTTGCTGAAGAGGACCATGTTGGAACACGACTTGGCTAAAGAGCCTGGCCATATCTAATGTAGACGAGTCAGGTCTTCAGGTGATCAACAAGGTGGGCAAAGTGGTTGCCACAAAGGGCTCCAAAGAGGTCTGTCGATTAACAAGTGGAGAGAAAGGTGAAACAATATAAGCGATTGCCTGCTACGTTGCGGAGGGAAATTTTCTGCCACCCATGTGAGTCTTCAAAGGGGTAAATAAGAAGTCCGAATTTGAAGATTGATTGGCAGTAGGTTTCAAAGTCATAATGAATAAAGAATCTACATACATCAACAGTGCCTTATTTAAGACCTGGCTGCGGGCAAAGTGCTTTTGGTAGTAGATGGCCATACTTCCCACTGCAACTATGAAATGCTGGAATTTGCAAGAGATGGTGATATTCTACTCCTGTGCCTTACTCCGCATTCCACCAAGTATCTGCAACCCTTTGATAGAACAGTTTTTAAATCTTTGAAGGGATTTTACCATGAAGAATATAACTATTGATTTATGGCTAATCAGGGTCATAAAATTAATCGCTTACAATTTGGATCATTGCTAGTGAAAAGCTTAGGGGAGAGAAGCCAAAAATTCCAATGCCACAAGTGGATTCAGAGCAACTGGAATCGATCCTATCAATGAGAACAGCATTCCAGATTATGCGTTTGCAGTGTCTGATAACAGCTCTTGTCTACCAGAGTCTTAATACCACAGATGCAACCTCCAGTGAACCAACTAAGACTCGACGGCAATCTCATTCTTCTTTGCCAGATTTAGATCTGCTTCCACAATTTTCCTGTTCAAAAACAGACTCTTCTACACATCCATCCACAAGCATTAAAGAAACACCAACTAAAATCCTCATGAAACTGTCCCCTCCACCAAAGATTCCTAAACCAAAACTTTCAAAAGTTAAAAGGAACATCTATGGGCATGTTCTGGACAGTGCTGACAGCATAGTAACGGACAAGCAAATGCTTTAGCAAAAAGTAAACAATTGCCAAAGGTGCAGAAGCTACTAAGAAGATCAACTACAATCGTAATTTCCAGCAATTCAGAGGACTCAAACCGCGAAATTGAAGATGACACCTGTCAAGAGTGTAAGGAATATTATTATCTCGCCAAAGAAGAATGTGACTGGATACAGCGTGCTGTTTGTAAAAAGTGACTACATGAAAACTGCCAATTTTGGAGATTTTTGCATTGACTGTGGTAGAAAAAAGTCCAACAAAACGGTGATAAAGCGTGTGAAAGCATCAAAAAGTAAACATAGGTTTCACAAACCTGTCTTAATTATTTTCATTTTTCTTATGTCTGTTTTGGTTCAAATTGTTCATTTCTGATTAGATATTAATTAGGCATCTTTTGCCACAGATGCCCTTTTACACTATGCTTTTCTTTTGTCTATAATAAATTATCATGTTACGAATTGTAAAAATTACACTTATTTGCCTCAGTAATGAATGCTACAGAAGCTGTTACGACCACTATTAACATCTCAAATGTCGTTATTGAGGAAAATTTTGAGTATAAAAAAAGTGGGGTGTCTTTACCCATTTTACCCTATATATCTCACAAATATAAAGAACTTTCAATACTGAAAACTTCTTGGGAAGTGCATCTTCAGCAACTGAATGATTTAATGCAAAAATGCTACAGATAAATACTACAAAAACTGAAGAACTGTTATTTCACTTAAATGCAAAGAATCAGAATAATAAATCTGTTAAACTTCTAGGCAAAATACTTAATTGGGAACAACATATAAATTACACAAGTGGAAACTTAGCTTGCGCCTTATTTCTGTTACACAGACCTCGTCATAGCGTTAGTGAAAACTTAACCATGCATGCAAATTATGCATTCTGTCATTCCTGTCTAACATATGGTATACTTCTCCGAGGTAATTCTGCAGGAAAACAAACTATACTCAAAGGGGGGGGGGGAAGGGGCAGTTAGATGGTCCACGCAGGTCCAACGGACACTAATAACTTTGGAACGTGTTGCACCCTATCGGCAGTATGAAAAATCACTCTGAAGCTGTTATGGTAGCTTGTTGATCTTTGTTACACATTGATTGCGCTCATTGCCATTATTTGTGCATTTAAACAATGAAATGAACGTCTGAAGACATCAAGGTGAATGGCTGTCATCATTATAAGCATGTTGCTGTAAAAATTGCGTTGGATTTGCTAAGCACCAGTTGCTAAGTGTGCGAAATAATGAATGAAGTAATGGCGGGATTTGCTTCTCTACGCCATTTTTCATATGAGGCTAAAGCAGGAAGTTGATAGCCATCTGTAGACCACAACCTTTACTTTCAGAACCAACGAATTGGGTCCAACGGACACACTCATTTAGGGGCTGACGGACATGAGCTAGGGGTCTTGTAAGATCAGAAGTAGATTTATTTTTAGGATAGTCTGGAAATACTTATGACTGAATTTGAACTTTTTCAACATCCGGAATCAATTTACAACACAGAGGAAAGTGGACTACAGCTTATTTACAAACCTGAGAAAGTGATAAGTGTCAAAGAGAAAACCAGTGTTATCTCTCAAACTAATGCAGAGAATGGACAAACAATTACAAAGATGGCATGTGCAAATCTTTATTTTCTTCTTTATAATAATGAAAGGACAAATGACTAAGGACGAATTCATACATGGCACACCACCGGGTACAGGTGTTGCGATGTCTGAAACAGGGTACATAAAAAGTGAGCTTTAAAGGAACAGGGAATGTGTTGCTCATCCTGGATGGGCATGGTGCTCACTGCTCAAGTCCAGAAGCCTTAGCTTAATCAGCCAACAATAACCTCTCTCATCTTTGCCTGCCTCATCGTCTACAGCCATTAGATGTTGCCTTCTTTAGTCCTTTGAAAACTGCGTACAACAATGCGGCTTGTAATTGGTTTCGTCAGAACCCTAGGCAATTAGTAAAATTGTGTGTGGGGCTTGATTCAAATCTGCTACAGTGGGAAACGCCGTAGCGGCTTCGAAGCCTGTGATATTTGCCCTTTCAAACGACATAGTGTTCCAGACCACGTATTTGAACCATATAGTGTCCACTATGTGCACCATCCAGATAGCCCAATGGAAGAAACTATCCAAGACCAAAATGACTGAAACTCCATTGCCGCAGAATTGTCTACCAAGAGTATCACTTCATCTTTGAAAGAATTATCTCCCATCGATCTGTGAAGGATATGAAAAGGACTTTTCCTTAGACAAAGGGGGCGAAAGTTGGGTGCAGTGTTTAGATATAATGTAAACTGCACCAAAAAACGGTGAAAATTCCTTTTTTACATGTTATAATTGTTTAGATACTGAAAGTTACTAAAACTCACATAGTGTAATCCGTGTCCATGAGACACAATTAAAGTGTCCATCGGCCCCCAGTTTTAAGCCCAAAGGACACAGAACGATAAACTAATACTGATACTGATTTTCCTAAATATAAGGGGTGATATATTCTACGTACTCTTTGTGTATTCTGTCATAAACAAACAAACCAACCTGTATTTTGTATAAGTTGCAAGTACGTCTCATAGTAACAACAGTTACTATTGAGGGAAATTTGCTTAAGGTGTCCATCGGGCCCCAAACTACCCTATTGCTAATCAAGATTATAACCATACTTGCAGACACTTTTTCAAAAAACTTAACATAAATGTGCCGGCATTGTACATTTACAATTCATTCATGTTCATAATAGAAAACCTACAAAAATATGCACTCCGACCAGCTGTACATGGCTACACAACACAAAATTACAATATAGGCTTACCTTACTAAAGATTATCAAAAATTCATGGCAGCCATAAATATCTAGGATTAAGTATGTACAACAAACTTTTAATAGATATTACCTCTCATTACTCAATTATAAATTCAAAACATTTCTGAACAATTAGCTTAAAAAAAGTTTTTTACTCGGTAGAAGAATTCTTTGAATGTAATAACTTTCACAAAGATGAGTAATATCCAAGCTAACTTTGTAAAATGTAACCATTAATACAAATTTATCATAAAAATGCTGTAAATAGTTCGTTATGCAAATAGTAGCAAATATATTCAACTGTTTTAAATGGTGTAAATAATTGTATAAAGGTCTCATTTTGTCAGGTGATAAATTATGTACCTGACGAGACCAATTGCAATGTTGTAAACCAGATTAACGGTCAAAAAACTTTATTCTTAAAATCAAGCTGCAGTTGCTGAACGATCCACATTTCAACATAGTGTAAACTTATAAAGTCATCACAAACCACTGCTTCTCTGCTCTACAAATGGAATGTTAAATGTTAAAACAGACAGTTGAGAAACATATCATGTGATAAAGAATGCCAGGCTTGGTGTTTGTAACCTCAAAACAAATGGAGTGAAACTGTTTTCAGAAGTTACAGCTGCAAACACCTGAGTAATTAGTGCAAAAGTCTTCAGCAGTTCTGAATGGAGGGATATACTAAAAATGAATGCAATGGTAGGTCCTGGATGATGCTCCAGCGCAAACCACTGCAGACACTGCAGTTAGTATAAAACACTTCCCCATGTGCTCAGAAATTCTCCTCAAGGAGAACTAATTAGAATTAAGAGACAACTCCGTAACATCGATCTTGGCAAACGCACTATGTGAAACTGGACTAGAAGTTTACGAGGAAGTTCCCTGCCTAGCTGATGGTGGTAGCAATTGTCGCATAGACATCACTGCAATAAATAGAAGAAAATCAGCAGCAGAAATAATAGACTCAACCATCCGCTTTGAACTGAATAAAGACCAATCTCAAGTAGTTCATCTGGAAAAAAACTTTAAATATACGAGCCCACCATACTATACTTTAAAGAACAATACAATATCAGAAAAATAATAGTACTAGGCCTATTTTTTGGATCTCTAGGAACAATTACAAATATGTAAGTGAAATGGAGGGCCAAGTCAATACAAGCTATGATCAAGCATCCACACGGAACATAAAATCTATTATGGTTTAGAAACTGCTTTATTTTTTAACTTTTCTTCTTTTATTGCTATAACCCTTATTGCTATAACTCATTTATATATCAGCTAATAAAGTAATATTAATATTACCAGCATTTACAGCTTCCTGTATAGCCTAAGTGGTATTTTTTACGTTAGCTACCTTACATTTCTTTATTTATTAGCTGATATATAAATGAGTTATATATATAATAAAAGAGAGGGAATATTGTGCACAACATGAGAACAGAAGAGTTGATAACCCAATTAGCATTAATAATATGTCTAATGGATACTTCATAAATGTAGCCGTTCCTAAGAGTAGTAGCACAGTTAAAATTGGGTATAATTAGTGACAGGTCTTAAAAACAGTGAGCTACCAATACATTCAATTCCACTAAGACAGAATTCACGAACCTAAATAATCAACTAAAATCTAAAAATTCAAGTGGGTGGGATGAAGTATCATAAACAATTCTGAAAAGAAGAATTGGTTGACATCCTAGTGCATTTGATAAATGTCTGTATATCTGAAGGTATCTTTCCTGACTGTTTAAAAAGACTAAGCATTATATGAAAAGGGGGAAGATATTAGTGTGAGCAATTATAGGCCAATAAGTTACTTTTCTTTCGCTAAACTCCTTGAAAAAGTTATACTTAATAGGATCCTAAATTTCCTGTTCAATCACAAAATTCTTTCTAAATCCATGTTTTATGAAATTGTTATTGAACAATTGCTGCTGCTGTGGAAGTTATAGATGAATTCACAAAATGAAAAGTGGAAGATGATTTTTTTTTAAACCTATCCATTGGGCACTATGATATAAGAGGATTGCAGGTCAATTGACTGGTGTATATTTACAAGCTTGGGTACAAAGCAAAGAAATAATCTGTAAAACAAACAACATATGAATCATTATCAACTGTAAAATATACCTTGCAAGAGCCTGTGCTTGGACCTTTATTTACCTTGTACATTAATGATTTACTTGTTACTAATATTAAAAATGTGTCATACTGATGATACATCGATTATTCGTTTGGGAAAAAGTCAGGAAAACTTAATTATTAATGTTCAATTACGCACAGATTTATTACTCAAATTTCTTGTTATTAACCTAGTTAATAATTTGGACAAGACAAACATGACATTTTAAAATTAATCAAATCATATAAATAATGAGAATCAGTAATATTGGAAGAGAAGTAATGCCGTTGGTACCGTGTCATAGATTTAGGACGCTAAAATAATGTTAAGTTTATTTTTTGCTACTCATGTAAAGGCTAAACAAAGTACAATTGAAATTTATTCCTACGTTTTTCCTGCCAACACAGGACCAAACTTTAACAAGAATCAGTTTTTACAGAATAGCTTCACCAACCGCCTCTCTCAATATCTTGAGGAATTGAACATTACACTACCTGAAATAATTCCCTGCTGCTACGCACCAATAGCACAATGAACTGAGCCAGTGAGTGATGTTTAAGGGTCCGTCGACAACTAGGTCATTTGGGCCCGAAGTTAATAAAAAGGAAAACACATTAGACAAAAATACGGAATGAAAAGTTAAAAAGTACTCAAAACTCTTACACAGGCACGCACGAAAAAGACCATGAGAAACAAACAGGGCTAAAAGGATAAAAAAGCTAAAACCTAAATAAACAAACACACACAAATTTGTCCAATGTGGTAAAAGACAGGGGCTAAATAGTTAAAAAGAATAAAACTTCACACACGCATAAAACAGGTAAGATCTCTTTGCTGAGGACAATAAAGGCAACAAACTGGAGCACTTTATCGATGGAATTGGCGTCGTCGCATAAAATGACAGGTGAAGCGGTACCCAGGCCGATGGATTGCCGTTCGCGATAGAATCACGGACAATCAATCAACACATGTGTCACAGACAGACGAACATCGCAGGTCGACAGATAGGATCTGGCTCTGCACGTGAAGGTAGCCATGTGTTAGCCGCGTGTGACCGATACGCAGACGCGTTAGGATAACCTCGCGGCGCCGGTTCAGCTGGCAATATGTGAGCAACGGGTGTACCGTATCTTTGATTGTGTGAAGCTGTGTACCTGCTAAATTTGGCAAAGATTGCTGCCAGGCTAAAAGAAGATACCTATGAAGGTAACGTGAAACATCCCCTGAGGGCACAGCCGGTTCCGGGTAACCCTTCAAGGAACAGGCAGACTTAGCACACCTGTCCGCTACCTCATTACCTGCCATACCGACATGACCTGAAATTCATGTGAAGACATACTGGTAGCCGCAATCCATCAACTCAGAATTGCGAGATTGAATGCGCATAACGAAGGAGGAGGCGCCGGTATACTGATGCAGTGCCTGTAGGGCACTCAGGGAATCGCTGCAAACAAAACTACCAGGTGCTAAAACGGAGATGAAATCTAGAAAGTAAAAGATGGCGTATAATTCGACGGTGAATACCGAACTGACGTCCGCAAGGCGATAATTCTGTATTTCCCCATTTAAGTAAAAGGCACCACCTGTAGCTCCTCCCAGCTGGGAACCGTCAATGAGTACCGGGGCATACGCCCGGTACCTGCCCGGAAGTTCGTTAAACAGTCGCCGAAATATCTCTTGAGTGGTCGAGAGTTTCATAAGGTTGCAGAGGGTTAGAACCAAACTGGCACGCCTCAGTTGCCAAGGAGGTTCATGGTATACAAAAACGCGCTCCACAGGAGGCAATTGGAGACCCCTGCCGGTGAGCAGCTCACGAAACCGAATACCACAAGGACGTGAAGTGATGATGATGATGATGGTGTTTAAGGGCGCTCAACTGCCGAGGTCATAAGCGCCCTTACGATTAAAACTTGGCAATAGCCAGTAAGAAAATACCAAACAAAAAAGTAAACACAAATAAAAGAGCTAACACAGTTGAAACGGAAGTAACAGAAACGTCCAGCCCTCTAACCAGAGCTGGATATAAAACTCCATCTAAAATCAACACATTAAAACCAAAAGAGTTTAAAAAAACCGCTATCATACTAAAACCTCAAGGTAAAAGAAAGTTTGGCTAAAAATTTAAAAACCCTGTCCACTGCTCTTGGGTCATCTGCCAGGACCTCGGCAAGAGAGGCCGGCATGCCCATAGATGACCGAATGTGTGCCAGGTGACCACACTCCAGCAACACATGACGAACTGTCTGTGCCTCCCCACAGAGCGCACAGACAGGAGCAGGTTCACGTTTAAAAAGGTAACTGTGAGTAAAAATACAGTGGCCAATTCTTAGCCGAGCTAGTACTACCTCCTCCCGGCGGAATAAACGAGAGGAGGTTACCCAGTTGACAGGGAGGTCCTTCACCTCTCGCAGCTTATTACCACGGAGAGCCGACCACTCCGCATGCCAAGTCGATAAAACGGCTCTCCGTACAGCCACTCTAAAATCTTCTGCTGTTGAATGGGTAATCGTAACACTGGGCGCTGTGACTGCCGATTTCGCTGCCAAATCCGCCGTGTCATTCCCTGGCAAGCCAACGTGTCCAGGAATCCATGCGCACTCCACATTAAAGCCAGAAGCGTGCAAAATGTGGAGAACGTCCTGGATGCGCTGCACCAAAGGATGGTAATTGTACAGCTCACGAATGCTCTGAAGGGCACTAAGGGAATCACTAAGAATAAGGCAGTCACCTAATTTTCGACGTCGAATATACAGAAGGGCTTGATAAATAGCATATAGCTCGGCAGAATATATAGATGTGCAACTAGGCAAACCGTAAGTAGAAGTTGCGGTGCCAGTTACAAAGGCACATCCAACACCGTCGGGGCTCTTACTACCATCGGTGTAAATACAAATACGGCCACTGTATTTGGATAAAAATTCTAAAAAGCAACGACGAATACTATCAAGAGGCGTAACAGATTTCCCGTAGAGCGTCATCCCGAGATCGACATGGGAGGTAGCGCGTAACCAAGGGGGGTGTATACTCTCTCCCTTGGATAACAGCCGAGGAATGTCAACATGGTGCTGGCGTAGAAGCTCACGGAAACGAAAACCTGCTGGCCTGGGGCTCAGAGAGCGGAGGCAGTATCGCTCGTGCAGCTCAGGGGAGAAAAACGCGTGATAAGTTGGATGCCCAGGCATACACTTCAGCCCACAGCCATAATTAGCAAGCAGGACATCACGCCGACAACGCAGAGGAGGTTCTCCCGATTCGGCGTAGAGGCTAACAACTGGGCTCGTTGGAAAAGCTCCAACGGCCACACGGATGCCCTGGTTATGGACTGTGTCTAACCTTCTGAGCACTGAAGGTCGAGCTGAAGAATACACAATGCTGCCATAGTCCAACTTCGAACGAATAACAGCACGATAAAGACGGAGCAATGTCGTCCGATCCGCACCCCAAGACTTGCCACTTAGTATCCGTAAAAGATTTAGAGAACGGTCACATCGTGCTCTAAGCTGTGCTATTTGTGGTGCCCAACAAAGTTTCCGATCGAAGATCAAACCAAGGAATCTCGCCTCGTCTGCGAAAGGAAGTAAATCTGGCCCGAGTCGAAGAGACGGCGGCATATGCCACTTACGGCGCCAGAAGTTAACGCAGACTGTCTTCTCAGCGGAGAAACGAAAACCGTGTTTCGAGCTCCATGCATAGAGATTGTCCAAACACCGCTGGAGACGGCGTTCCAAAAACGGTGTACGCTGAGAAGTACAGAAGATGGCAAAGTCGTCCACGAATAAACAGGAAGAGACACCTTGAGGCACACATAGTGATATGGAATTTATCGCAATAGCAAATAGAGTCACGCTGAGTACCGAGCCCTGCGGCACACCGTTCTCTTGAATAAAATGGTTAGAAAAAACCGAACCCACCCTCACTCGAAAAACGCGGTCCCGCATAAACTCCTGAATGACCAACGGTAGGCGTCCACGTATGTTCCAGTTGTGCAGAGAACGCAATATTCCCGCCCGCCAACACGTGTCGTAGGCCTTCTCGAGGTCAAAAAATATCCCAACTGTGGGGCTGTTCTTAAGAAACCCGTCCATAATCTGAGTTGACAGAGAGACAAGGTGGTCAGCAGTTGAACGTCGTCGTCGAAAGCCACACTGGATGTTCGTCAGAAGATTGTGGGATTCCAGCCACCACACCAACCGTCCATTGATCATGCGTTCCATCACCTTGCAAACGCAACTGGTGAGGGAAATAGGACGGTAACTGGAAGGAAGATGGCGGTCCTTTCCAGGTTTAAGAATGGGTATGATGGTGGCCTCCCGCCACTTGTCTGGAAAAATGCCATCAACCCAGACACGATTATAGACCTCGAGTAGGAAATCTTTGCCATCAGGAGAGAGATGTTGCAACATTTGGACGTGGATACCATCTGGACCTGGTGCTGAGTGTCGTGAAGAGGAGAGTGCATTGTCTAGCTCTGCCAGGGTGAAAAGGCGATTATAATCCTCAAGGTTGCCAGAAAGAAACGAGAATTCTTGAGATTCCACCTGGTTCTTAACTGTAAGAAACTCAGGGGAATAGTTGCCTGAGCTAGACACCTCAGCGAAAGCACTGCCTAAAGTATTCGCCACGTCAAATGTATCAACAACAGCTCCGGTAGGTGTTTTGAGACCGGCGATGGGCATATGGTTCGGTTTCCCAGCCACACGTCTTAACTTATCCCATACGACAGAGGAAGGTGTATGTCGATTAAAGGAACCCACGAATTTATTCCATGACATCTTTTTGCTATCCTTAATAACCCGCCTAGAATGTGCACGCATCCGTTTATAGTGTATCAGGTTATCCAGTGTAGGAAAACGCTGGAAAACCCGTAGAGCTCGTCTGCGAGCGCGAATAGCATCCCGACAGTCAGCGGTCCACCAAGGTACCGGAAATCGACGGCTGTAGCCAGTCGAACGCGGAATGGATTGCTCAGCAGCAGAAAGAATGGTCCCTGTAAGATGTTCGACCAAGTGGTTCACAGAGTCGTGCTCTTCGTAGCTAAATTCAGCCAAGTGGGAGTACAGTTCCCAGCTGGCGTGGTCTATGCGCCAACTAGGTAAACGGGTGGAACATACAACGGGTGTCAAGACACTAATACGACAAGGAAAGTGGTCACTAGAATGCAAATCCGAGATGATATTCCAGCATAAGGTGACTGCCAGCTGAGGGGAACAAATTGCAATGTCAATGTGTGAAAAACTATGAAATGCGTCAGATAGAAAGGTGGGCTCTCCGGTGTTCAAGAGAGCAAGATTCTGACTATCCAAGAAGTCTTTAAATAGCGTACCTCTCGCACAAGCCCGAGGAGAGCCCCAAAGAGGGTGATGGGCATTGACGTCGCCTACCAATAAAAAGGGTGGTGGCAACTGCGAAATGAGGTGTTCTAAGTCGCTGTGCGAGAGGTCCGCAGATGGAGGCAAATAGATACTGCAAATGGTGAATGAAGCGGAGGGTAGCTTAATGCTGACAGCAACGGACTGGATTGCAGATTGTATGGGTACGGAGTTGGCAAAAATATCATCTCGAATAAGCATCATAGTGCCCCCATGTGCCGGGACACCGTCCTCCGGGGATAAATCACATCGTACGGAGGAGTACTGCCTGATGGTAACGGTGTCCTGTGGACGGAGCTTCGTCTCTTGTAAACATACAGCCAAGGGTTCATGCTGGCGCAGCAACAAGTCAAGCTCTGGTCGATGTGGTCGAATTCCGCGTATGTTCCAATGGAGGATAGCCATTGAGTATATTATGGGATAAGTTTCAAATCGAAAGACGCTTCTGCAGATTGGGATTAGCTGGTCGGTTCAATTTGTTCTTCTTAGGCGTTGGGCTAGTACTATTTTCAGGAGCACGATCCTGCCGTTTCCGCACTGTCCCTCTGGCAGTGGCGGCAGAATCCTCCTGGTCCATCTCCTCCACAAGGGAGGTCCCTTTTTCAAGAGCAGTTTTAGGTCCAAGTAGTTCGAACCGATTGGATGTGCTGATCGGCGAAGACGGCCGTCGCCGATTCACGCCCTCCTCCCCAGATGACCCTTCAGAGGAGGATACACGTGTGGAGTTGCGTGAACTTTTCTTACCTTTAGATGACTTGGTAATAGATTGCACATTCTCTTTCAAGAAGTCTTGTCGTACATACTTGGTCTTAAACTGTTTTTCCGGGGCAGAAGACGTCGTGAATTTACCAACTTTAGTTCCAGAGGTCGAGGCTTTCGGTGACAACTGTGCAGGACTATTCTGTAAGCTAGCGGATTTGGCAGATGTTGATACCAACTTGGGTGTAGGTGCCGAAGGCTTTGGCAGCGCTTGGGCTAAAATAACCTTTTCCGCAATTGTAGCCCCGTTCATATCGCCGGTCTGTGTTGCGATTTCCCGACGCGGTACCGGTTTAGCTGCAACTGAGCTATAGGTACCGGACCTCGGGGCAGAGGGTTGGCGGAGTCGCAGGAGCTTCCGGGCTTCCAAGAAGGACACCTTCTCTTTCACCCGTATCTCCTGGATCGCTCGTTCCTCTGCAAAACGGGGGCAGTCTCGGGAACTAGATGGGTGTTCCCCGTTACAGTTCACACACGATGGAGCTGAAGCACAAGCCCCATCGTGGGAGATGTCACCGCAGTGGACGCAGGTGGACTTGCCGGTACACAACTCACTAGTGTGACCAAAACGTTGGCATTTAAAGCACCTCAGCGGATTGGGTATATAAGGCCTAACTTCGATGGCTTCATACCCTGCCCTAATCTTTTGAGGCAGATCAACCCGATCAAAAGTAAGAAACAGGGTACGAGTAGGCAGGAATTCACCGTTGATCTTACGTTGTACCCGATAAACAGCTGAGACACCCTGAGTCGCAAGATTTTCTTGGATCTCCTCAATTGACAAACCGTCCAACGCGCGGGTTGTTATTACACCGCGGGAGGAGTTCAGCGACTTGTGCACCTCGACCTTCACTGGATAGCTGGCTAACATGGTGGCTTTAAGTATTCTTGCAGCTTGCGAGGCGGAGTTGGCTTCGACAAGAAGTGTACCATTGCGAGCTCGAACGCAGGATTTAACAGGACCAGCAATGGCATCGAGACCCTTTTGGATAGTAAAAGGGCTCACCGTAAGGAACTTCTTACCTTCCTCTGTCCTATGAATGACCAAGTAGCGAGGACCACATGACTCGACTACTTCCTTTCCAACTTCTTTATTAAGGGGTTTTTGTTTTGGTGCCATAGAAAAAATGGTATAAATTCATCCCCCAGTGCTCCCCACCCACCACGGAGCCCAACGAGGGGTCACCCCACTGGGGTGACAGGGCTACACAGGGGATATAGCGGGCTCGCCGTCCCACTCACCCTGGAGTTCGGTGTAATACCTAGTCCTGGCCGATTGACTAGGGGTGGGTTAGTCCCTAGCCTCCCGTTTAGGCAAATCAGAAACCAAAGCGGTGTATTAGGCTGCGCACCCTCCCCAGTTACTGAAAGACAGAAGCCCAGGCTCAGGTACGCAACCCTCAACCAACCAGGATATTCCTCTTCACCGACACGGGTCTCCACGCACGGCCTACACGTGGGTGGGCATTTTGACCTTCTGGCTCCCTCACCACTCTGAGGTTGCCCACAGAGGGAGTCAAGGTGGCTCGGGACCCCGGGTGCGCCTAACCCGTACCTACCGTAGTAGGCCCCTGGGGGGGGACGTGAAGTAATTGTGTTCCTCAGATAGCGGTGTGAATAATCCGGGCGTAACACATGGTTAAAAGAAGGATGGAAGGGGTCCGCAGACAACTTAGCAGCATAATAAGAAAGTAAAGAGGAGTGACCCACTGCCAGCGGGGATTCACCAGTATCGGCATACAAGCATTCCACACGATTAGTCCGGAAATCTCCTGTAGTAACACGTATACTGGTATGATGAAAGTGTCTAAAACGCGAAGTTTAGAGGCGGTCGCTGCGCCGTAAATAAAACCGTAATCTAATTTTGAGCGAACGAGTGAACGGTACAAACGCAGCATTACGGAACGATCACTGCCCCAAGATGCACCAGAAAGCAGTTTGAGGATCCGAAGCGATCGATATCAGGAGGCGCGAAGGTGTGGAATATGTGACACACAAGAAAGTTCTCGGTCCAGGAGGAGACGTAAGCACTTCAAGGACGGAACGAAAGGCAGCGGCACACAGTTCAAGTGAAGGTCAGGAGGAGAGTGTACCCCACGATGAGGGTGAAAGTGTATGCACCGCGTTTTCGTAGATGAAAAACGAAAGTTCTCCGCCGTCCGGTATAGGTGGAAAAGACAAAGAGCACGTTTCCGTGCCTTTAATGCCAAGTTACATTCCCCGGTCCACCACGGAACAGGAATACGCCGAGGGGTAGAAGAGCTTCGAGGAATACTGGATTCTGCTGCGAGCAACAACTAGCCAAGTAAAATACTCCAACGTGTCTTCTATGGTGGCACAGCCCTCGGAATGGAGATGGAGCAGAGAGGAAAACTTCTCCCAATCAGCCTTGGAGGTAATCCAGCGGGGATGTTGCGTGGGCAATGGATGTTGTCCCGGAAAAGAAACGAAAGTTAGTGGGGTAATGATCACTGCCGTGGAGATCGGAAAATACCGACCAATCCTGGAACGGTAGTAAAGCAGGGCTGCAGAAAGCAACGTCTAGGGCGGATAGTGTGCCATAGGCGGAAGATAATGTGGGTGCACCGGAGTTTAAGAGTAATAAACCAGAAGTATTGCAAACGTCTATTATTGTACCTCGAGCATCGTCTCCTGCGAAAAACGATCTAGGAACACATGGATTAGCCGGCAGCTGAGATTGCTACCGTGCATCAGACAGTGTACACTGAGATGTGGATGATCGAGCACGTAAAGGAGGAGCGACTTCGCTCAAGCGAGTTTGCGTCGACGCATCCGCGACAGACACAGTCTGTAAACCGACGGAATGGACAAGTTTACGGCGAACCGTTGAGAGGTGTCCTGTGGTGTTAGCAGGCTTTGGCTGCTCAAAGCGAAATCTCACCTCAGGAAAAGTAAGATGTTCCTTCACACGTAATTCTTGTATGCTTTTCTCAGCCAAGTACATGGGACACTCTCGAGAGCTAGACAGATGACTACCTTCACAGTCTACACAGCACGGTTCACGCGTACAGGCGGTGTCAACGTGGGCCGCTAGACCACAACGATCGCAGTTTGCAGATCAGGTATAGGCGTCTTGGGTGTGCCCGAAGCACTGGCACTTGAAGCACCGCATAAGGTTCGGCAAATACGGGGGACGGCAGCACGGTCGTAACCACAGTATATACATTCCGGCACAATAGTACCCTTGAACGTGAGAAACATCATACGCAATGGGTGCTCCTTGCCGCCACGTTTACCATGTAAACTATACGCCTCACAAACTCGCTGTTGTGAAAGATTCGGTGGCAATATCTTCATTGCAGAGGTCGTCTAAGCTAGAAGTGGTTAGAGCTCCTCTACAGGTGTTGCTCGACTTAGGGGAGGGGTAAACTTTGATGCTGTAGGAGCCCAACCGATTAGCATGAAGTACCTTGTCCGACTGGTCTTTATTGTGGACCTCCACCAGTAGCGTACCGTCTCGCAGCCTCGTCGCGTTTTTAACCTTTGTCGCCGATCTTGTCAACTTCCCTTTGTACGTAGAATGGACTTATAACTGAAATTTTCTTCGTCTCCTTCAGCATAGCCATAACTATATACTGGTCAAAATAAGAAGGTTGTGCGCGGTTTAATATAATGAAAGGACCCCCATCCGGAACCGTCGGCGTCAGCCTGCCATCCGGGGGTTAAAGAAGAAAACACCAAATCGCCAAGGGTTGTGCCGTCACAGGAACCATCTCGTGACCGATACCCAAGGCCTACCTCATAAGGGTTACCCTCCAAACACCACTGCTAGTCCATATGCATATATCGTTCACCATGCACGCCCCGGTTTTAAGCCCCTACCACAGGAATAACCGCCTGTGGCTTCCCACTCTACACCGTGTAGCGACAGAACACATGCACGGATTCAGGGGACTTGTGGTTGATTATGCTGGGGCACCGTCAGCGGTAACACGTCCGGCCCGTGAAATTATCCCAACGACGTAACGCGGTCTTCGGGACACCAGCACAAGCCGGGCTCTCGAAGAAGCTACGTAAATGTACTTGACGGTATGGACGCACTCCGCAGCTAAGGCTACACACAGGGGCAATGTGGAGGGTGCGCCCAAGCTTCAGGTCCGGGACATCCGGAGAGAGCACAAATTGGGAGCCGCGCTGGAACCGTAGGACAGGAACCACGGGGATAGTGAAAGATCCATGCTGGTGAGACAGGAGTTAATAAACCTAATGTCTTACAAACTAAGAAGTTCAATAAGCCTAGAAAAGGAAGAGGGTGATCAAGGAAACAAACGAAAGATACAAATACAGAACAAAACACGTGGCAACAGTGGATGGCGATGAGCAGAGTTGAGTGGCGGTGAGCGGCTCGGGAACCCCCGGGTGCGCTAAACCCGTACCTACTGTAGTAGGCCTCTGGGGGGTGCACCATGGAAACTCGCACCTTCTTCAGTAGAGATATATATACGTGCAGATATAGCAAATCTACTCAAAGCTCTATTCTGCGAAGAATGTTCCGAGATCTACACAGAGAAAATTCAACTTCAATTCCAATTTATACTGCTAGATCTGATTGAGATGACAAAAGCGATTGCGCAGTGTGTTCCCCGACCACACGGTGCTACACAGAACATGGACTAAAACTTGATGAAATCAAGAAAATTATGGTTATAGTTTGGGGGCACATTATTGCAGGCAAAGTGGGGGAGTAGTAATCTACATAGCCAATACAATAAAATTTAGAGAAAGAGACTTAGCCTTTTTGCAGATGACATGGTAAGTGAAGTAACAGCAATCGCTTCAGAATGGCTATAATTTCTCTAGCTGAAGTGGCATCTTTGATTAAATTTAAATATCATCATGGATTTTCAAAGAAATCTACCTTGTCCTAACATCAGCACCAACATTGTCTGCTACGTATGGCAGTTCTCCCTTTTTGTTTAATATGCATATGCTTTCTCATAATGCTGCAGTATTTTATGCTTATCCGAAGACAAAAAAAGGGCTCAAATGAAACTGCTTCTTTCCTCCATCATATGACCAACATTCTCGATCCTGAAGTGAAAACCCTTGAAATTTTCTGCGAATAAGAACTACAAAGTCTTCAGACACATTCACTACGTTGTTCACCAACTCGAGCGTTTTGGTTTAGTTCAAGTAACATTCCCCATTATAGGACATTCCTATCTCGAAAGTAACAAAGATATGGCCCTCACTAAAAGCAAAATGAAAGCTGAGCTTCCAACAGATTGGATGGATATTATTAAAAAAAGCCTGAGTGAAACCCTCTCCAATTGAGCTGCTGGAGGTAGATAGGCCTTTGATACGAAACTGGACAGACTTCTTGTAGTCAAGAGAACGACCAAAATGCCCATTTGTCTTGGGTCATCAAGGAGATGAAGTTGGAATGACAGCATCCAAGGCTAGTCACTCACAGAGAAACTTATAACGGGGCATGGACGTCATTGAAGGACTTTCTGGACATCGTGTAGAGGAGCCAATGGTTGCCGAGGGAGTGCTCCAGTTCCCGTCCTCCTGCTATGAGTTTAAGTTCTTGTAGAATTTCTTATTATTTTACTTAATTGTCTCGACTGCTTTTGTGAAAATCTTATATTACACTTCCGACCTCAGCATACTTACATACAGATCATGTATCTATTATTCTACGATTAATACTCATATCCAAGGAAAAGTACCTTGATCTTCAGAAACTTAAGTGTTTTGTGACAAACAGCCCGAAGAGTACTACCAAAACATTCCTTTTCGTCAGTGAAGTGCAGATTTTTCTTATCGAATGTTAATCAACAATTTTCTGTGATAGTAAGTAACCTTAAAATAATACACTAATAAAGCAATAAAAATGTATAATAAAATTAATAAAGAGGTCTCTAATATCTAGATTTCCTCTTTTATGAGGGCTCTATAATACAATATTACTACATTTCCATACTATTTTCATATTTTCAACAATACGTACAGTAGATTAATACAGTGTCTAATGGGAATAGGCGCAGATCCAGAGACAAGGCACCTTTTGCCTAAATTGCATCATTATATGCAGGATTCACACACAAATAAACATTGAATATTGTGTACAAATTTCAATTTATAACATAATACAAAGGTGTTATTACGTTTAGAAGTTAGAAATTGCACTCCTAAAAAATGCAGAAAAATGGGCGTTCTCATACATGACTGATCTTATAGTTTGATTTCATTCTGTAAAAATCTTGGTTGTGTTATACACCGTGATTCTGTAAGGATTTATATTAATAATAATTACCTCATTTTATATATCGCAGACATTGCCCTTGTTCTCATCCTAGAACTACCATGAGCGACACTGTCATATGAAAATTTCAAAGCCGTGATAAACGAGTTGAGGTTACATTAGCCGAAATAAAACTTAGTTTGCTGAAGTACAGGACCAAATGTTGAATGAATAGATGAAGAAACTAGCGAGAAGTGGGGAAAAGTAGTTCAACATTGAAAAGTGTGATTGAAAATACATGAAAAGCAGAAGAAATTTTAGAGGAAGCAGTGGAATGTGTGCCACTGCAGACAGACCGCAAGTAAATATGGTAACTGTACCAGACAGCCACGTGTCAGCAGGAATGTTGATCACAAGGTAATTTCTTAACAATTATAGGTGGTGCTGTGAAGCAAAATATACCTTGGCATGTCCCCAGAAAGCAGCAATGTGTAATGGAGTAGAGTTGACCCAGTCTTGAACTTCTAATGCAGCGCCAGAATCTAGAAGAGCCCGAGCAGATTCCATGTGTCCCCATGATGCAGCCAAGTGTAGAGGAGTGAACTTAAAGACATCGACAACTGGGGCATCTAGAAGTCTTCCTCCACCCCGAAAAGCAGCCAGTCGTCTAATTGTCAGCACATCCTCACGCCTGGTTGCACATATTAAAGTAGAACGGAGACTCTCTTGCTGCAAATAAAACATTCCATTGGTTAGCAATTTTCAGAATATTCAAAAAATGTGGGTGTTGTGCTTCAAACAACTGGAACAGCTTTCTCCCTCCATATACAGGAGCGCGGATCTGCTACAACAAAAGCCACATATCCTCTAGCAACACCTTGTTTTACATAGGATACATAATTTATTTTGTTTGTCTTGGGATGCTAGAATTGTTTCGAAGCCAGTTGTATCACATTCCCAACAGTTAGCGCTATTCACTCGTCACTTGGTTTTGCTTCTAGCAACATTCCCCATGTGGCTACGGAACAGGAAAGTAGAAGCTGATATCGTGACTTCGCCACGTTTCACAGGAATAAAGGTAAATATTACAACAATAGTTATTTTAGGCCCAGTAATGTGCAATCCTTTATCCCAAAATTTTAACGCTTGCTATGAGAGTATGTGCATTATTCATATTGCTTGTTACTAATGTTTTTTGAGTAATTTCTCAAGTATCACATTTGATACAACAGGATTTTAGTACTACATTTTATGAAATCCGAGATTAGAATTTATCATTCACAATTATCATTTATCATTCTCAATTTAATCACATTTAAAGCGATTTCTTTGTTTTCAAATTCAGATGTTTATTCCGAATAATGCACCAGGATGTACATCAATTATAACCGCGTATGTATTGGGCATTTTACTTGGATCATTAACTCCTTTAGGCTATGAAATAAAACGTTATATTAGTTTGCTTAGGTTTAACTGAATCGGAAATGATACTACTGGAGGAACCATTTGACTCCAATATCTCCAACATAGAAATTGAAGATGATGAGTCCGAAGCTGACATTGAAGGCACTCATTCACGAGTATTGGTAAAGGAGGAAACTACAGAGGAGGAGATTGAGGAAGAAGCACCTCCAGATGAATCTATCCTCTGCAAGAGTCCAAACTCAACATTAGTGCCATAAAAATTAGTATGTGTTTTTTAATTAAATGTTATATTTCAGCATAAATAATTTGTGCCAGGTTTTAATCGATTGTTAATTTTGCAGTTGCTCTAATAACCTTAAGATTTGTTATCTTTTTAACCCATTTATTCTCATTCTTTATATAACTTCATGTAATAAATAACATATTTTGCTTCAACCCTTTTTTCAGATTTTTACCACAGTTGCCTACTCCCGGTTCAGGAACATCAACTTCTGATGAAAGCTGTGCTGCTGGTGGAGTATTTCCAACAATATTCGTATCAGCAAATTATAATGACATTACTGAAAATACAAACAGAAGGCACGTTTTAATATTTGAAAATCTCCGAGGAAATCAGAAAATACTGGGCTGTTAGTATTGTTGCTTCAATTCTGGGTTTTCCTAAATATAGCATGTGCTGGGAACAACAAACCAGATACCCAATGGTACCAGATAACATTAGCAGGGATACATCCTTTAATCTCAGATCAAATTTAATGATTGCTGATGACAATTCGGTTAGAGGTGAAGAATCATTACGAGATCAATTCTGGAAGATTAGGCCTATGCTAGCAATGATCAGAAAAGCAAGTCTGTTACGCCATAGGCCCAAAATAGTTTCAATCGAACAAATAGTGCCATTACGTGGCCAGATTCGTATGAAACAATATGTACGAGGAACGCCTCAGCCAGTGGGATTAAGAACCCTTGTAATAACTTCAGGCGGGCTTCCCCTAGATTATTCCATGTATGAAGAAGGGGGAATTGAAATTAATTCTGCTGGGACTCCTATGCAGCAAAGCTCGACATTGGAGGTAAGGTTGTCCTGAAGTTATCAGATACATTGCCCACAGGTTCGCTACTTATGGACCGCTACTTCACATCCATACATCTGATCAACTCATTGTTGACCCATAGATCTATTCTAGCTTGCAGAACTATAATGGCCTCAGCTCAGCTAAAAGGGATACAGAATTAAAACGAGAAGGTAGAGGTCACTTTGATCAAGTAGTAAACATGGATGACTCCATTGCAATCATAAAATGCCATAATCCCCTATTCACTTTGCTTCTACACATTATGAAGTAAATCCAGTTGAAAACTGTCGATGGTGATTCAAGCAGCAGATAGTACATCCAAATACCTCGACCATTTGCTGTCAAGATGTGTAATTCATACATGGGAAGAGTGGATCTTCTTGATAGAATTGTTGCTAAATAGGCTATGAGGGGAGAATTAATAAATGGACAATAAGAGTTCAACATCACCTTTCTGATTTTACTGTCGTAGCATCATACACAGAATACCAGCAGGCAGCATGAAAGCAGAATTGGAAAAGAAAAGAGATGCTCATTTATTTTCTCTTCATTTGATTTTTGAACATTTGATATACTTTAGCAGCACAGCAGAGGACAGCAACATTGCAAGTGTTGAAGATGAAGATGATGCTGATAGGTAAGACGACAATGAAACAAGGAAGAGAAGACCAGTTCAAGCACTGCCCACACAGGTCAAAAGATGCAAAAATTATCTTCATATGCCAGAAACTGCCCTAAACACAAAGAACAGGTATAGGTGCAGGAATATACAACGTTCAAACTTGACATTTGCAAAATGTTCAGAATCCAGGTCTTTCAAGTTTCAGAACAGAAAGGAACTGTTTCAAGGATTTTCATAAGTAAAGACATTTTGAAACTAAATATAAATATTTTTAAATTTTAAATATTGATGGAACTCGCAATATATCAGGTTCATCCAATTTAAAATTCATAATAAAGTTGAATTGATAAGTTGGAATTTTCCATGTATATTCACGTTCACTATGTGCAAGTAGAAACCTCTATCAAATATAATACATGGTCTATAGCCGTTGTTACTGAAAAAAAAAACTAATATTCTGATGTAAATATAAATTTTCAGAAGCTCCTAACATATTGTGACAATTTCACTTCAATTGATAAATGCATTTACTCTCAGTCCTCTAGAGGTTACGTTAATGGAATCACTATGCACATAATGCTATATAAAGTGAATGAAGAAACAATTGATACAACGAAATGTAAAGGAAATGTGGTTTATAACTTGCTGTAACTTCTTGGGGTAGATCTATCTGATCAAAGGTAAGGAACAGGGCACGGGTAGGCAAGAATTCACCATTCACTCTCCTTTGAACCCTGTAAACAGCAGTAACGCCTTATCCTGCAAGATTGTCCTGAATCTCCTCATTGGACATACCGACCAGGGCGCGGGTGGTGATAACGCCGTGCGAGGAGTTAAGGTCCTCAGTTCAAGGTTTTGTTCTTTTTCCACTGCGACCGCGTAGCTGCCGAACATATTGGCTCTCAATAATTTCGCAACCTGGGATGCGATATTACTTCGACCAGGAGCGTGCCATTACGCGAGCGAATTCCATAGTCCACTGGGCCCCTTTTGTGTTAGAAATGGACTCACCGATGTGAATTTCTGTTCTATAAATGCCCAAGTAGTGAGGACCGCTGGACCCGTCTACTTCCTTTCCAAGCATTGTTTGTTTTTTTTTGCCTTAAATATATGGCATACATTCATCCCCCAGTGCTATCCGCCCACCCACCCACCACGGAGCCCTAAAAGGGGTCACCCCACTGGGGTGACCGGGCTACACAGGGGATATGGCAGGATCGCCGTCGCTCTCACCTTGGAGTTCGGTATTACCCAGTCCTGGCCGATTGACTAGGGGTAGGTTAGCCTCCAGCCTCTCGCTTAGGCAAAGCAGAAACCAAAGCGGCGTATTAGGCTGCGCACCTTCCCCAGTTACCTAAGATCAGAAGCCCAGGATCAGATGCACAACCCTCAACCAACCAGGACATTCCTTTCTACCGACACGGGTCTCCATACACGGCCTACATGTGGGTGGGCATTTTGACATACTGACTCCCTCACCGCTCAGATGATAATAAGATGATAATGGTGTTTAAGGGCGCTCAACTGCCGAGGTCATAAGCGCCCTTACGATTAAAACTTGCCAAAAGGCAGTAAGAAAATACCAAAAAAAAAAGAAAGAAAAAAAAAAAACACAAGTAAAAGAGCTAACACAGTTGAAACGGAAGTAACAGAACGGTCCAGCCCTCTAAACAGAGCTGGATATAAAACTCCATCTAAAATCAACACATTAAAATTAAAAGAGTTTAAAAAAAAAACTGCTATCACACTAAAACGTCAAGGTAAAAGAAAGTTTTGCTAAAAATTTAAAAACCCTGTCCACTGCTCTTGGGTCATCTGCCAGGACCTCAGCAAGAGAGGCCGGCATGCCCATAGATGACCGAATGTGTGCCAGGTGACCACACTCCAGCAACACATGACGAACTGTCTGTGCCTCCCCACAGAGCGCACAGACAGGAGCAGGTTCACGTTTAAAAAGGTAACTGTGAGTAAAAATACAGTGGCCAATTCTTAGCCGAGCTAGTACTACCTCCTCCCGGTGGAATAAACGAGAGGAGGTTACACAGTTGACAGGGAGGTCCTTCACCTCTCGCAGCTTATTACCACGGAGAGCCGACCACTCCGCATGCCAAGTCGAAAAAACGGCTCTCCGTACAGCCACTCTAAAATCTTCTGCTGTTGAATGGGTAATCGTAACATTGGGCGCTGTGACTGCCGATTTCGCTGCTAAATCCGCCGTGTCATTCCCTGGCAAGCCAACGTGTCCAGGAATCCATGCGCACTCCACATTAAAACCAGAAGCGTGCAAAATGTGGAGAACGTCCTGGATGCGCTGCACCAAAGGATGGTAATTGTACAGCTCACGAATGCTCTGAAGGGCACTAAGGGAATCACTAAGAATAAGGCAGTCACCTAATTTTCGACGTCGAATATACAGAAGGGCTTGATAAATAGCATATAGCTCGGCAGAATATACAGATGTGCAACTAGGCAAACCGTAAGTAGAAGTTGCGGTGCCAGTGACAAAGGCACATACAACACCGTCGGGGCTCTTACTACCATCGGTGTAAATACAAATACGGCCACTGTATTTGGATAAAAATTCTAAAATGCAACGACGAATACTATCAAGAGGCGTAACAGATGTCCCGTAGAGCGCCATCCCGAGATCGACATGGGAGGTAGCGCGTAACCAAGGGGGGTGTATACTCTCTCCCTTGGATAACAGCCGAGGAATGTCAACATGGTGCTGGCGTAGAAGCTCACGGAAACGAACACCTGCTGGCCTGAGGATCAGAGAGCGGTGGCAGTATCGCTCGTGCAGCTCAGGGGAGAAAAACGCGTGATAAGTTGGATGCCCAGGCAAACAGCCCAGGCAAACAGCCATAATTAGCAAGCAGGACATCACGCCGACAACGCAGAGGAGGTTCTCCCGATTCGGCGTAGAGGATAACAACTGGGCTCGTTGGAAAAGCTCCAACGGCCACACGGATGCCCTGGTTATGGACTGTGTCTAACCTTCTGAGCACTGAAGGTCGAGCTGAAGAATACACAATGCTGCCATATACCAACTTCGAACGAATCACAGCACGATAAAGACGGAGCAATGCCGTCCGATCCGCACCCCAAGATTTGCCACTTAGTATCCGTAAAAGATTTAGAGAACGGTCACATCGTGCTCTAAGCTGTGCTATTTGTGGTGCCCAACATACTTTCCGATCGAAGATCGAAGATCAAACCAAGGAATCTCGCCTCATCTGCGAAAGGAGGTAAATCTGGCCCGAGTCGAAGAGACGGCGGCATTTGCCACTTACGGCGCCAGAAGTTAACGCAGACTGTCTTCTCAGCGGAGAAACGAAAACCGTGTTTCGAGCTCCAAGCATAGAGATTGTCCAAACACCGCTGGAGACGGCGTTCCAAAAACGGTGTACGCTGAGAAGTACAGAAGATGGCAAAGTCGTCCACGAATAAACAGGAAGAGACACCTTGAGGCACACATAGTGATATGGAATTTATCGCAATAGCAAATAGAGTCACGCTGAGTACCGAGCCCTGCGGCACTCCGTTCTCTTGAATAAAATGGTTAGAAAAAACCGAGCCCACCCTCACTCGAAAAACGCGGTCCCGCATAAACTCCTGAATGACCAACGGTAGGCGTCCACGTATGTTCCAGTTGTGCAGAGAACGCAATATTCCCGCCCGCCAACACGTGTCGTAAGCCTTCTCGAGGTCAAAAAATATCCCAACTGTGGGGCTGTTCTTAAGAAACCCGTCCATAATCTGAGTTGCCAGAGAGACAAGATGGTCAGCAGTTGAACGTCGTCGTCGAAAGCCACACTGGATGTTCGTCAGAAGATTGTGGGATTCCAGCCACCACACCAACCGTCCATTGATCATGCGTTCCATCACCTTGCACACGCAACTGGTGAGGGAAATAGGACGGTAACTGGAAGGAAGATGGCGGTCCTTTCCAGATTTAAGAATGGGTATGATGGTGGCCTCCCGCCACTTGTCTGGAAAAATGCCATCAACCCACACACGATTATAGACCTCGAGTAGGAAATCTTTGCCATCAGGAGAGAGTTGTTGCAACATTTGGACGTGGATACCATCTGGACCTGGTGCTGAGTGTCGTTAAGAGGAGAGTGCATTGTCTAGCTCTGCCAGGGTGAAAAGGCGATTATAATGCTCAAGGTTGCCAGAAAGAAACGAGAATTCTTGAGATTCCACCGGATTCTTAACTGTAAGAAACTCAGGGGAATAATTGCCTGAGCTAGACACCTGAGCGAAAGCACTGCCTAAAGTATTCGCCACGTCAAATGTATCAACAACAGCTCCGGTAGGTGTTTTGAGACCGGCGATGGGCATATGGTTCGGTTTCCCGGCCACACGTCTTAACTTATCCCATACGACAGAGGAAGGTGTATGTCGATTAAAGGAACCCACGAATTAATTCCATGACATCTTTTTGCTATCCTTAATAACCCGCCTAGAATGTGCACGCATCCGTTTATAGTGTATCAGGTTATCCAGTGTAGGAAAACGCTGGAAAACCTGTAGAGCTCGTCTGCGAGCGCGAATAGCATCCCGGCAGTCATCGGTCCACCAAGGTACCGCAAATCGACGGCTGTAGCCAGTCGAACGCGGAATGGATTGCTCAGCAGCAGAAAGAATGGTCCCTGTGAGATGTTCGACCAAGTGGTTCACAGAGTCGTGCTCTTCGTAGCTAAATTCAGCCAAGTGGGAGTACAGTTCCCAGCTGGCGTGGTCTAGGCGCCAACTAGGTAAACGGGTGGAACATACAACGGGTGTCAAGACACTAATACGACAAGGAAAGTGGTCACTAGAATGCAAATCCGAGATGATATTCCAGCATAAGGTGACTGCCAGCTGAGGGGAACAAATTGCAATGTCAATGTGTGAAAAACTATGAAATGCGTCAGAAAGAAAGGTGGGCTCTCTGGTGTTCAAGAGAGCAAGATTCTGACTATCCAAGAAGTCTAAGTAGCGTACCTCTCGCACAAGCCCGAGGAAATCCCCAAAGAGGGTAATGGGCATTCACGTCGCCTTCCAATAAAAAGGGTGGTGGCAACTGCGAAATGAGGTGTTGCAAGTCGCTGTGCGAGAGGTCCGCAGATGGAGGCAAATAGATACTGCAAATGGTGAATGAAGCGGAGGGTAGCTTAATGCTGACAGCAACGGACTGGATTGCAGATTGTATGGGTACGGAGTTTGCAAAAATATCATCTCGAATAAGCATCATAGTGCCCCCATGTGCCGGGACACCGTCCTCCGGGGATAAATCACATCGTACGGAGGAGTACTGCCTGATGGTAACGGTGTCCTGTGGACGGAGCTTCGTCTCTTGTAAGCATACAGCCAAGGGTTCATGTTGGCGCAGCAACAAGTCAAGCTCTGGTCGATGTGGTCGAATTCCGCGTATGTTCCAATGGAGGATAGCCATTGAGTATATTATGGGATAAGTTTCAAATCGAAAGACGCTTCTGCAGATTGGGATTAGCTGGTCGGTTCAATTTGTTGTTCTTAGGCGTTGGGCTAGTACTATTTTCAGGAGCACGATCCTGCCGTTTCCGCACTGTCCCTCTGGCAGTGGCGGCAGAAACCTCCTGGTCCATCTCCTCCACAAGGGAGGTCCCTTTTTCAAGAGCAAATTTCGGTCCGAGTAGTTCGAACCGATTGGATGTGCTGATCGGCGAAGACGGCCGTCGGCGATTCACGCCCTCCTCCCCAGATGACCCTTCAGAGGAGGATGCACGTGTGGAGCTGCGTGTACTTTTCTTACTCTTAGGTGACTTGGTAATAGATTGCACATTCTCTTTCAAGAAGTCTTGTCGTACATACTTGGTCTTAAACTGTTTTTCCGGGGCAGAAGACGTCGTGAATTTACCAGCTTTAGTTCCCGAGGTTGAGGCTTTCGGTGACAAGTGTGCTGGACTATTCTGTAACCTGGCGGATTTGGCAGATGTTGATACCAACTTGGGTGTAGGTGCCGAAGGCTTTGGCAGCGCTTGGGCTAAAATAACCTTTTCCGCAATTGTAGCCCCGTTCATATCGCCGGTCTGTGTTGCGATTTCCCGACGCGGTACCGGTTTAGCTGCAACTGAGCTATAGGAACCGGACCTCGGGGCAGAGGGTTGGCGGAGTCGCAGGAGCTTCCGGGCTTCCAAGAAGGACACCTTCTCTTTCACCCGTATCTCCTGGATCGCTCGTTCCTCTGCAAAACGGGGGCACTCTCGGGAACTAGATGGGTGTTCCCCGTTACAGTTCACACACGATGGAGCTGAAGCACAAGCCCCATCGTGGGAGATGTCACCGCAGTGGACGCAGGTGGACTTGCCGGTAGACAACTCACTAGTGTGACCAAAACGTTGGCATTTAAAGCACCTCAGCGGATTGTGTATATAAGGCCTAACTTAGATGGCTTCATACCCTGCTCTAATCTTTTGAGGCAGATCAACCCGATCAAAAGTAAGAAACAGGGTACGAGTAGGCAGGAATTCACCGTTGATCTTACGTTGTACCCGATAAACAGCTGAGACACCCTGAGTCGCTAGATTTTCTTGGATCTCCTCAATAGACAAACCGTCCAACGCGCGGGTTGTTACTACACCGCGGGAGGAGTTCAGCGACTTGTGCACCTCGACCTTCACTGGATAGCTGGCTAACATGGTGGTTTTAAGTATCCTTGCAGCTTGCGAGGCGGAGTTGGCTTCGACAAGAAGTGTACCATTGCGAGCTCGAACGCAAGATTTGACCGGACCAGCAATGGCATCGAGACCCTTTTGGATACTAAAAGGGCTCACCGTAAGGAACTTCTTACCTTCGTCTGTCCTATGAATAACCAAGTAGCGAGGACCACATGACTCGACTACTTCCTTTCCAGCGTCTTTATTAAGGGGTTTTAGTTTTGGTGCCATAGAAAAAATGGTATAAATTCATCCCCCAGTGCTCCCCACCCACCACGGAGCCCAACGAGGGGTCACCCCACTGGGGTGACAGGGCTACACAGGGGATATAGCGGGCTCGCCGTCCCACTCACCCTGGAGTTCGGTGTAATACCTAGTCCTGGCCGATTGACTAGGGGTGGGTTAGTCCCTAGCCTCCCGTTTAGGCAAATCAGAAACCAAAGCGGTGTATTAGGCTGCGCACCCTCCCCAGTTACTGAAAGACAGAAGCCCAGGCTCAGGTACGCAACCCTCAACCAACCAGGATATTCCTTTTCACCGACACGGGTCTCCACGCACGGCCTACACGTGGGTGAGCATTTTGACCTTCTGACTCCCTCACCACTCTGAGGTTGCCCACAGAGGGAGTCAAGGTGGCTCGGGACCCCGGGTGCGCCTAACCCGTACCTACCGTAGTAGGCCCCTGGGGGGACACCGTTCAGAGGTTGTCCACCGAGTCATGGTTGGCTCGGGACCCGAGGTGCGCCTAACCCGTACTTACCGTAGTAGGCCCCTGGGGGGAGCAGATAATGTTGATTTTACTTAAATGTTTCCGGTAAATCTTTGGAATATCGCATTTAATACTGTCAAAATATAACCAGAGTTTTTCCCATTTTGTGAACTGTGACGGTCAGACCACCAAATGATATTGTCTGTCCTTTCACCATCTAAAATTAGATAAAATGTCAGAGTGGCAAGTCACTGACATGTAAAAACAAAAGACCACTGCAGTTTTGATTTAACCTCAAATTGTGCTAATAATCTGTTTTCCACCAAATGTTACTAGCAGTGTCATCATATCCAATTACATCCAGTTCATGAAGTTTATATCCAGGTTTAGTCAAATAAGAAGGAATGCTATTTGGCAAAGCTTTTGGGCTGATCCAAAAGAGGACGAAATATGACCACTGTACATTGAACTTGGCTCTTCTACAATTGAGTTATGCTCCTCTTATTATTCTTCGAATACTCCGCATTCTTTTTTAATCACGAGTTTTATACCTCCTCTCATTTAGGGCATGTATGCGAAGAGAGAAGAGGTATCGGGAGTTTAATTTTAATAACGAAAAGTCTTCATTTATCTCCCAGAAAAACGTGCCGCAGAGGTACTAACATTTGTCGGCTTGTCTCGCAAAGCTCTTGTACTAAACAATGCAATTGCACCAGTACTGTCCAGACTCCTGCTACAGAAGGTAGCAGAAAACCAAAGCCAGTTGAAATGAATTCATTCTACTTGATTTCCTTCGTTACCTTTCCCTACTAGTATTGCTTGAGAGTTGCACCACTTTTCTGAATTAGTTTTAATTTCGTGCAGAACATCAATGAGCTAAGGAACCTAAATGCTAAAACTTTATTTTTCACTCAGTATATGATAGATATGATCACCACTGTGCTGACACCTGGTGTGAAAACCATCCAATACGCATCAGCTAGGCTATCCTTTGTGCAGCAAGTGAAATATTTCGCCATATAATGCCAGGTAACAATTTACCGCTTTAAATTCACAGCTTTATTGCATATTTCATTAAATTAACATTTAGTACTTGTATCCAATTTATAGTTAAAATTACGAAAATAAGCAATTGAAATAGAAGTTGCTCCAGAGCAACACTGGGGTTCAGATATAAGTGTTGCACTATAACCTCACTTTTATATTGATATATTTGTACTCTTTCTTTTTAGGTAAACCGGAAAAGAAACGCTTTTTTTTTTTAACCAGGATTTAAGTAGAGGAATACTTTATGAAGGTTCTTGAAGGCAATGCATCTTATATAAGTAATCTAGAAGACACAGAATTGGATTTTGATGAAGATGTAACTATTAAACTGAACCAAATGCCTACAAAAATTTAGAAAACGCTGGTGAATATGGTGATGAAAGCGAGCTGTTAGAGGTGAAACTTATATTAAATGTAAATAATTCAGAACACTGTTGAACTATATATTCCCATTCAAATGTTCAATAGAGGAAAATGTGTAAATTATTCTTTTTATTATACTTTTCTGGATACAGATTAAACTGCAATCCAGATTCCTACAAATGAACTTAGTGGAGGATCAACAGCAGCAAAAAAGAGAAGAATATTTACTTTCCGAAAACTAGACTTTGCAGCTGAGGATACAACATGGAAGTTCACAATGCCAGTTGTCTCCACAGGATTAGGCGACACCATACAATTTTTTTTTTTTTACAGTTTTAACAGCAACCCGGTCTGTATGCTCATCAAACAGGTGCTACAGTGCTGAATGCCTCTGGAGAAATGGAGCAATTCAGAGGTATACTGCTTCTCGTGGGGCTGTGAAGATGCCTTCACTTAAAATGTACTGTGGTACAGTGACACGATTTTCTCCAATATCAGATACAATTACACGCAACAGGTTTGTACAGTTACGCAAGTACTTGCATGTCTCAAACGATGGACAGGCTACTGCTAATAACAAACTTTTTAAAATTAGGCCTCCAATTGCCATATTTAGAACCAACGTGCAAGAAACACCACCTGAAGAACGACAGTCAGTGGATGAGCAAACAATTCCCTTCAAAGGAAGAACTAGCATGAATTAATGTGTGAAAGCAAAGCTTCATAAATGGGGTTTTCAAGTCTTCATGAGAGCAGGGCAGAGTGACTTGTTGGACTTTGAACTGTTTCAAGAAAGGGAACTTGTGATGAATATGGCTTGGGGTTCTCTGGGGTTATTATTATGGTTCTAATAAGAAAACTTTACTGATCATAAAAACTTTAAATTATATTTTGATAATTGGTTTTCATCATTGCAGTTTGCTATTGCACTCAAAGAGAAGGGACTGTTTTGTGAAAGCACAATCCGAAATGATAGGATGGGAGGTTGTTCAGTTTCTTCTGAACCTCAATTTAAAGCTTCTGGAGGAGGCAGTTGTGACTGGCGGGTAGAAACTGAGGAGAATATAGCACTTGTAAGATGGTACGAAAGGAAAGTAGTAAATTTTGTCTGCACCTACTCGCCCATTGAACCAGAAGGAAAGTGTAACAGGTGGAGTGCTAAAAACAAAAAATCAATTGAAATAAAATGTCCTAATGTTGTAAAAGAAAACAATTCGTTTATGGGCGGTGTTCATCTTGCAGTCATACACATCGAGTTGTACAGAGTTGATATCAGATCAATAAAATAGTACAAAAGGATAATACACTGGTCACTTAGTTTTGCAGTAGTCAATGGCTGGCCCCACTATAGAAGAACTTAAAATCTGGATTCTCTTTAGGTAAGTATTAAGCATACATTGCTACAACACCAATGAAAGCTGGCAAGTCAAAAGGAAAAGAAAAAGAAAACTTTCAGGGAAAACACCACCAACAAAGAATGTTTGCAGTAAGATTCATTGATGATGATCGTTACGATGGATTCCAACACTAGCCAGAATATGCAGCAAAAGGGAGATGTAAATACTACCGCATGAATTCACACAAATAGCACGCAGAAACAGCATAGTAAATGTTACGTTTGATATCAACAAAACATTATTTATACTTGTTTCACAATACATAAACTTTTATTTATTCTTTAACCCTTCATTTACTGGCGGGACTTGAGAGTCCCGGAAGAATTTGTGTGAAATTATGTAGCTGCACAGCCAGATAGACCTGCAGGGACAGATAGGTCCCATTCCAAGTAGTTTGTGCTTCCTATACTTGACAGCACAGCTCGGATGCCATGCAGAAGCCTGTACAACAGCCTTGATTGTGCTCAGCTATAGTGTAAATAGCTGCTTAGAGTGTGAAACGACATCGCACAATTCCATAAAGAAAACTAAGGTGAACATGTGAACTGAGATAGTTGATAATACTTATTTAGTTAATTTCATTCTTAATAATGTTACTTTTGATAATATATCTACACACTACCCTTAAAATATTTAATTATGTAAAATGTGATTGGGACTTTGCGGTCCCTTCAGGTCTATGACAGTGATTTCACATGTTGAGGGACTTCTGGTTGCTTTTCTTCACTGTTTATAGAATTGTCTACCATCAGGACCATATATAAATAAAAATATCCTCTTGCTTAGGACAAAACATCTTCATAATTTATAAGAAACAAAATAAAAATTGTAAAACTCTAGTGAATTTAAAAAGATTTTGTTTCGTTTCAGGCTATGGCTACATATTACAGAAGAGGTCTTACAGAGGAAGAAATTCTTGCTGAGATAGAAACATTTCCAGATATTGATACACCATTTGAATGGTGTGACGACAGTGAAGATGAAATGATGAGTAGTACTTCGCAGAATAATATTGCCAACACGTTTCAGGTGTGTATTCGTACTATACAAAATGTCAGGATCCTGCAGGAAATGCAAATGAGGAAGAGGAGGAGGAGAATGCGGAGGAAAGTGTTCAACCTGTATCTCTCCAGGCGTGTGTTTAGTACTTCACAAAATGTTGTTGAACCTGCAATAAATGCAAATGAGCAAGAGAATATAGAGGAAAGTGTTCAACATGTGTGTGTGTGTGTGTGTGTGTGTGTGTGTGTGTGTGTGTGTGTGTGTGTGTCTCTGCTGCTCATTGGAAGAAAGTAAATCATTCCCCAACCACACCCATCTTTAGTCTACATTCAGGAATGGTTACAGAACACTTTTAGGACTGTGATACGCCAGTGGATTTCTTCCTGCGTTATTTTAACACTTTTATTATAGAAAATTTTATTTTTCAAAGCAATTTATACTCCTAGCAGAAACAAAGACACGTGTCAGTAATAACTTCTACTGATATATATGCTCTCCTTGACCTACGGTTTCTTTTTTGTTACCATCGTCTACCCAGAATCCGAGATTACTGGTCCTGTGATCCAGATTTAGGGGTTCCACTAGTAAAGAACACACTGACACGAGATAAGTATTGCCAAATCCTTGCTAACCTCCATGTAATTGATAATCTTGATATCCCAACCAACAATTCTGATAAACTGTATAAGCTGTGCCCACTAATATCCAGTTTGAACAAAAATGATATTAAACTTAGGGATCCAGCTGGGATACAACACATTGATGAAAGTATGGTGTTGTTGAAAGGAAGATTTTCAATCAAACAATATAATCCTATGAAGCCTATCTAAAGAGGATATAAACTCTGTTGCAGATCAGACATGTCTGGATATATTTATGAAGTTAAAATATACCAAGGAAAGCAAAATAATTCAAATGAAATCTCCCAGATTGGTTTAGGGGGTTCTGTAGTATGGAATTTAACGAAATCTTTGGCAGAAAAAGGCCCTATTATGATGATGGACAATTATTTTTCCTATCCGTAACTTTTTAAGCAGCTAACAGATATTGGAATTTATGCCTGTGGTACTGTACGACCAAACCGTCAAAGACTTCCCAAGCTTGCATCAGACATTGTCTGAAGAGGGGAGAGTTTCATTTTACATTCCCAGAAAAAAGGCCTCTTGTTTATTAAGTGGATGTACAATTGTCCAGTTCACTTTCTTTCAAATTATCTTGGGAATAAAATATAACATGTATCCAGAACCCAGAAAGATGGAACAAAGATTGAAGTGAAGGCTCAGAGTTGATTATAATGAACAAATGGTTGGTGTAGATAAAGGTGACATGTTGCAGTCTCTTTATGAAATAGAAGTTCAAAAAAGTATTGGTACAGACTGTTTTATGCAATGATGGAAATTACTTGTTAATTCTTATATTGCATACTGTGAAGTAAAAGGGACACTTCCATGGATTGATCTCAAATGTAAAACTACACTTGGTCTACTCATACTTGGAAATAACATTTCCAAAAAGCGGGAGAGCCCCAAAAATGATTAAACATCTTCTCTTTTAACTCCAAAGAGAAGAAAGACAGCATTTACGGTACCAAATGACATACGTTATGAGAATACAGGATGTCATTGGCCTACATTTGTCAATTCAAGACGTAGATGTGAATTTTGCTCAGCTAGAAAAGTAGAATCTAGACCCCATTCAAAGTGTTCAGAGTGTAGTATTTTTGTGCGTGTTAATGGATAAAAAACAGTTTTTATGAAATCACTAAAAACAACAATACAAGCTGTTTCATTATTTTGGGACTTCGGTCCCTTTAACGTATTTAAGCTGTATAAAGCTGTCGGGACTTATGAGTCCTTGGAATATTTTAGGTATTTTTATGACTTTATATACTTTTATAATAATATCATTTGCTTTCACTTTACACTAGCAGCCTGCAAATATGGAGCACACAAAACCTCTATCAATAAATAAACAAATGCACTTATGAATTTAAACAGCATTTGTTATATAAAACATGTCATTTCGCTATCACTGTAATTAAATGTTTTATGTCAAGCTCATACCAGGATGCAAAATATAGATTTTGTGTATTATGAGATTCATATTATTAAGTTACCATCAAATCCCAGTGTAGCTCTGAAGCAACATATACAAGGTAAACTCATTGGGGACAGTTTTCAAAAACCACAAAAATGTGTTTTAATCCATTCATTTATCAATATATATCAGGCAGCCATAACGCGCGTAAATACGAGCAGCGGGCAAGGTCAGCATATCTGTGCGTGCAAGCGGGCATTGTGTTACAGTTGCTTATCCGAGTGCAGCAGTAACGGACGTAACTAGTGTGCAGTGGAGGTTCATGAAGTGCAGATATGGCAACATCTCTAAGTGTGGCTACATCCTTGCCCATCTTCCCCATATACTTTTTCCTCTGTTTGGGAACAACAGTATCCGTTTATAGACCTAGGGGATGCAACGAAATGTTTATTGTGTGGCAAGACTTTTCAAACGATTAAAAAATATAACCTACAACATTACACTACTCATAGCAGTGAATACGACGGCTATAAAGGAGTGGAACGTGTCATGATAGAGAAACTCAAAGACACTATGGCTACTGACAATGATGCGGGCCATAAAATAAGTAAATCGGCTGTACGTCTTAGCTGTAAAATATCACTTGAAATTGCTTAACAGCTTGACCATTTAAAGATGGCGAATTTTCTAAAATTTGTCTACGTATGATGGCTGATGAAGTTTGCCCTGAACGCGTGAGTGAGTGAGTGAGTGAGTAGTGTTTAAGGGCCCGTCGACAACTAGGTCATTTGGGCCCGAAGTTAAGAAAAGAAACACACATTAAAAACGAATCTAGAGAAGAAAAGTTAAAATGTGCTAAAAACCCTTACAAAGGCACACACGAGAAAAGGCCCGGGTGATAAAAAACCAAGGCTAAAAGGTTAAAAAACTAAAAACACACAAAAAGTGGTCCCATATGGTAAACGTCAGAGTCTAAAAAGTTAAAAAGGCTAAAATTGCACACACGCATGAAACAGGTCAGATGTCTTTGCTGAGGACAATAGAGGCAACAAAGCGTAGCACCATATCGACGGAATTGGTGCCGTCGCATAAAATGGCAGGTAAGGAGGTATCCAGGCCGATGTTTTGCCGTTCACGTTGAAATTTCGGACAATCAAGCAACACATGTGCCACAGACAGACGAACATCGCAGGTCTGACATATAGGAGCCGGCTCAGCGCGTAGAAGGTAGCCATGTGTTAGCCGCGTGTGACCGATACGCAGACGCGTAAGGATAACCTCGCGGCGCCGGTTTGGCTGGCAAGATGTGAGCCATGGCTGCACCGTGTCTTTGAGTGTGCGAAGCTGTGTACCTGCTAAGTTTTGCCAAGATTGCTGCCAAGCTAAAAGAAGAGACCTGCGAAAGTAACGTGAAACATCTCCTGAGGGCACAGCCGCTTCCGAATAATCCTGCAAGGAGCAGGCAGCCTTGGCAGACCTATCCGCTACCTCATTACCTGCAATACTGACATGACCTGGAACCCACGTGAAGATGAACTGGTAGCTGCAAGCAATCAATTCAGAAAGGCGAGATTGAATACGCATAACGAGTGATGAGGAGCCAGTATACTGCTGCAGAGCCTGTAGGGCACTCAAGGAATCGCTGCAAATAAGAAAACTATGAAAATGCTAAAAGCGAGATAAAATCTAGAAAGTAAAAGATAGCGTACAGTTCGGCGGTGAATACCGAACTGGCGTCCGCAAGGCGATAATTATGTGTTACTCCATTGAAATAAAAGGCACAGCCTGTAGCTCCTGGCAGCTGGGAGCCGTCAGCGAATACCGGTGCATATGCCCGGTAATTACTTAAAAGTTCGTAAAACAGTCGCTGAAATACCTCCGGAGCGGTCGAACGTTTCACAAGGTTGGAGAGGGTCAGGTCGAAACTGGGACGCCTCAGTTGCCAAGCAGGTTCCGGATAAACAAAAACACGCTCCACAGGAGGCAATCTGAGACCCCTATCGGAGAGCAGTTCACGAAACCGAATACCACAGGGGCGTGAAGCAGTGGCGTTCCTCAGATAGCGGTGTGAATAATCCGGGCGTAACACAGGGTTAAAACAAGGATGGCGGGGGTTCGCAGACAACTTAGCAGCATATGAACAAAGTAAAAATGAGCGACGCACTGCCAGTGGGGGTTCACCAGCATCGGCATACAAGCATTCCACACGACTAGTGCGGAAGACTCCTGTAGCAAGACGTAAACCGATATGATGAACTGTGTCTAAAAGGCAAAGTTTAGAGGCGGTCGCTGCGCCGTAAATAAAACAACCGTAGTCTAGTTTTGAGCGAACGAGTGAACGGTACAAACGCAGCATCACTGAACGATCGCCGCCCCACGACGCACCAGAAAGCAGTTTGAGGATCCGCAGCGATCGGTCACAGGAGGCACTAAGGTATCGGATGTGGGGTACCCAAGAAAGTTCACGGTCTAGGTGGAGACCTAAGAACTTCAAGGACGGAACGAAAGGCAGTGGCACACCGTTCAATTGGAGGTCAGGAGGAGGGTGTACTCCGCGTAGACGGTGGAAGTGTATGCACTGAGTTTTCGTAGGGGAAAAACGAAAGCCATTGCGAAGCGCCCAACCAGCGATGGAGTTTATGGAGAGCTGGAGTTGTCGTTCGAGATGTTCAGTGCTGTAGGAGCGATAGTACAGCGCAAAGTCATCCACATACAGTGACGATGATATCCCACTACGAATCACGCTGGTAATGCCGTTGATGGCCACGGCAAAAAGCAGGACACTAAGACATGACATGGGGTACACCGTTCTCCTGAATCTTCTCCCGCGAGAGAGTATTGCCAATACGGACACGAAAGCGGCGCAGCTGGAGAAAGTTGCACAGAAATAGGGCCAGATGGCCGCGTAACCCTGAACTGTGCAAATTACGCAGAATACCATATCGCCAAGTAGTGTCGTAAGCCCTCTCGAGGTCAAAAAAGACACTCACGACTTGCTGCTTCAGAAGGAAAGCATTCCGTACATAAGCTTCCATACCCGCCAGGTTATCAACGCTTGAACGACCGCGACGAAATCCGCACTGCTCGGAACAGAGCACTTCGTTCGCCTCCAACCACCAAGTAAACCGAATACTGATCATGCGTTCCAAGGTCTTGCAAACGACGCTCGTGAGGCAAATCGGCCGGTAAGAGGATGGGAGGGTCCGGTCTTTGCCAGGACGAGGGATAGGAATGACAATACTCTCTCGCCACACAGGCGGGAAAACCTGTTCGCGCCAAATGCGGTTATAGAGGTCCAGGAGGAATGTAACGGCTGCAGGTGGGAGGTGAAGCAACATTTGTCGGTGAATATCATCGGGACCAGGAGAAGAGTCCCTCGCAGCGTGTAAAGCATGAGTTAGTCCCGCAAGGGTGAAGGGTGCATTGTACGGCTCACTACAGTTACTAGTAAAATCAAGGCGAAATCTCTCAGCAGCTTCCTTAATGGGAAGAAATGCATTGTCGTAATTGCCCGTTGCACTTGTCGCAGCGAAGGAGGCGGCTAGAGCGTCGGCAACATCCCGTTCGCTGGTGAAGTTGGAGCCGTGAACGGTAAGGCCAGGGATGTATGTCCTGAGATATTTGCCGGTCATACGGCGCACCGAAGTCCACACTCTCTGTGAGGAGCTCCTGCGAGAAAGCGAGGAGACATATACTTTCCACGAATTCCGCTTGGCATTACGAACTATATAGCGCGCCCTAACCCGGGCGCGTTTGAAAGCAACAAAGTTCTCCGCCGTCGGGTGTAGGTGGAAAAGATGAAGAGCTTTTTTATGTGCCTTTAATGCCAAGTTGCAGTCTTCGGTCCACCACGGCACTGGAATACGCCGAGGGGTAGAAGACCTCCGAGGAATACTGGATTCTGCGGCGAGCAAAACCGAGCAAGTAAAATACTCCACCATGTCTTCTATGGAGGTACAGCCATCGGAATTGAGATTGAGCAGAGAGGAAAACGTTTCCCAATCAGCTTTGGAGATAATCCAGCGGGGATATTGAGTGGGTAAGGGATATTGTCCCGAAAAACGAATGTCAATGGGGAAATGATCACTGCCGTGAAGATCGGAAAATACCGACCAATCCAGGAAGGGTAGTGAAGCAGGGCTGCAGAAAGTTACATCTAGGGCGGATAGGGTGCCATATGCAGAATATAAGAATGTGGGTGCACCGGAGTTTAAGAGTAATAAACCAGACCTGTCGCAAACGTCTGCTATTATTGTACCTCGAGCATCGTCAGCAGAAGAACCCCAAAGAACATTGCAAGCATTGACATCGCCCAAAAAGATCAGCGGCGGGGGAATTTGTGCTAACAATGCCCGAAGCTCAGTGTCTGAGATCACATCGTGCGGCGGTAAGTAGACATTGCAAACAGAAAAGGAGATGGAAGGCAATGTTACGCGCACAGCTACCACTTATAGCGGGGTGTTGAGTGTAATACTGGCGGCAAGGATGGTAGGAGCCATGGGAGTAACAACACCGTTGCAAGCACGCTGGCCACCAACAAAGTCGTGTCTGAAGGATTGAAAATGACGAAGTGGAAGGGTATGGTGGAGATGCAAGTGGGTTTCCTGGAGACAGAGGTTTGAGGGTGAACGCATGTTGATTATATGTTGAAGGTCTGGTAGACGGGCCCTGATCCCATTGACATTCCACTGGATTATATCCATGGTGAGATAGAAATTAAGGTGGTGTAATTTCTTTCTTTCTCACCTTAGCAGACTTAGCTCCAACTAACCTAAAATCCGTGTCTTCCTCAGACTCCACTGGTGGTCGGGAGTCAGAAGAAGTCTTTCGGTTCGCAAAGCGAGAGCGGGACGTTGCCTAAGTTCGGCTCATCGGTCTACTACGTTGACGGGAACGATCTCCGGCGAAGGATGAACTAGGAGCACATGGCTTAGTCGACGGCTGAGATTGCTGCTGTGCATCAGAAGTTGTACACTGAGATGCAGATGATTGAGCACGTAAAGGAGCGGCTTCGCACAAGTCAGTTTGCGTCAACGCATCAGCGACAGGCACAGTCTGTAAACCGACGGATTGAACAAGCTTACGGCGAACGGCTGAGGAGTATCCTGGGGTGTTGGCCGGCTTTAGCTGCTCAAAGTGCCGTCTCGCCTCAGGAAAATCAAGATGTTCCTTCACACGTATTTCTTGTATGCTTTTCTCTGCCAAGTACATGGGACACTGTCGAGAGCTAGACGGATGACTGCCTTCACAGTTTACACAGCACGGTGCGCGCGTACAGACGGTGTCAACGTGTGCCACTAGACCACAACGATCGCAGGTTGCGGGTCGGGCACAGGCGGCTTGGGTAAGCCCGAAGCGCTGGCACTTGAAGCACCGCATAGGGTTCGGCACATACGGGCGGACGGCAGCACGCTCGTAACCACAGTATATGAACTCCGGAACACTAGTACCCTTGAACATGAGAAAGATCGTACGCAATGGGAAATCCTTGCCCTCGCGTTTACCATGTAGACGGTACGCCTGACAAACTCGCTGTTCTGAAAGATGGAGAGGTCGTCTAAGCTATAGGTGGTCACAGCTCCTCTACAGGTGTTCCTGGACTTGGGGTAAACTTTGATGCTGTACGATCCCAACAGAGTAGCACGAAGTAGCTTGTCCGATTAGTCTTTATTGTGGACCTCTACCAGTAGCGTACCGTCTCGCAGCCTTGTCGCGTTTTTAACCTTGCCGCAGATCCTGTCAACTTCGCTTTGCACGTAGAATGGACTTATGTCTGAAAATTTCTTCGTTTCGTTCAACATAGCCATAACAATAAACTGGTCAAAATAAGAAGGTGGTGCGCGGTTTGACATATTGAAAAGACCCCCTTCCGGAACCGTCGGCGTCAGCCTGCCATCCGGGGGTTAAAGAAGAAAAGACACCAAATCTCCACGGTCTGTGCCGTCACGGGAACCATCCCGTGACCGATACCCAAGGCCTACGTCACAAGGGTTACCCTCCAAACACCACTGCTGGTCCATATGCGTATACCGTTCACCATGCACGCCCCGGTTTTAAGCCCCTACCACAGGAATAACCGCCTGTGGCTCCCCGCTCTAGGCCGTGCAGCGACAGAACACATGCACGGATTCAGGGGACTTGTGGTTGATTACGCCGGGGCAACGTCAGCGGTAACACGTCCGGCCCGTGAATCTATCCCAACGACGTAACGCGGTCGTCGGGACACCAGCACAAGCCGGGCTTACTAAAAGCTACGTGAATGTACTTGACGGTATGGACGGGCTCCGCACCTAAGGCTACACATAGGGGCAGTGGGGAGGGTGCACCCAACCTTCAAGCCTGGGACCTCCGTAGAGCACACATATTGGGAGCCGCGTTGGAACCGTGGGACAGGAACCACGGGGATAGTGAAAGATCCCTGCTGGTGAGACAGGAGTTAATAAAGCTAATGCCTTACAAACTACCAAGTTCCATAAGCCTAGAAGAGGAAGAGGGTGATAAAGTAAACAAACGAAACAAACAAATGGAGAACAAAAGACGTGGCAACAGTGAATGGCGATGGGTAGAGTGAAGTGGCGGTGAGCGGCTAGGGAACCCCCGGGTGCGCCAAACCCGTAACTACCGTAGTAGGCCCCTGGGGGGGCCCTGAACGCATACCAGTGTGAATCCACTAGTTTATCTTCCACTACTGTTATGCGGCGTATTGCAGATCTCGCCAACAATGTTGAAGAGCAGTTGGACAGATGTAAATAATTTATTTGCTACTCTCTGATACTTGTAACACAGCGCAGTTAGTACTTTTTGCGAGAGGTGTGTATATAAATCTCCAGATCACAGAGGAAATGTTGGATTTAGTACTAATGACGGATACTAAAACCGGTGCAGATATTTTCCGATGTGTTAAGGAAGCTTTAAATCTGCTTCAACTTCCGTGGAATAAACTGATATCTACCCAATAGCTACAGATGGAGCTCCTGTTATGACTGGCGGTAGACTTGGTCTAATAGACCGTGTTAGAGATAAAAGAAAGGACCTCATTACTAATCAAAACATATCTGTTCACTGCGTAATTCACCAGAAGAATTTATGTGCAAAACATATTAAACTGATTAATGTGACGAGTGTTGTGAAAACCACTAATTTCATTAGGTCAAAAGGACTACGTCATCGCCAGTTTAAAGTGTTTCTCGGCGAATGCAATTGTGAATTTGGCGACTTGCTATAGTTTGGTTCTTGCGCTGTGTTTTAAGTTCTATTTCAGAACGCGCTTCCACGCTCGGTACGAGTTTCGCAAGTACTGGGAACCAGGAATTACTACTCAATGCGAGCATAGAGCAACCATGGACAGGTAACTTTATTTTTTTTTTTGTATTCCTTTATATCTATGTCTCTTTTGGTTACCGTTTATGTCCGGTATGTCATGGCATCTTACCATGGGGTTTTCTTGCGGATGCAACGTTACCGCATCCTGTTCTCATTTAGTTTATAACTTGTAATGCCAGCCTTTATAGTAAAGGATGCGAAAATATGCTTCTCTTAAATAAATATGTTTGCTCAAACTTAGAGATTTTCAGGTTATGTTTGTATGAGACCTTTCGAAGGTTAAGCTGTACGTAAGGCCTCTCTATGATTATTTTTTCCTTCAAGTGAGGAATGTATGTGAAACGATTACTTTCAAGGTTACACCGCATGGTTCCATCAAAGGGTATGTCTGTATTGTGAGCATTTTTATGAGCGGTCAATTCCCGATTAATTCCATTTCGTGAGTAAACCATGAGGTATCATGAAACATTAATAGATGGGAAGTGGATAATAATAACCTTGGGATAGGTTATATTTGCACTGAAATATAAAGATTCTTTTATTTGCTGGGGTAACTGCAGGGTCATATCAAGTATTACTCTAAGGAACAAGTAGTTTGTGAAACTACATCGAGTTATAATCTGGTGCACACAAAAGTTATTTTGT
This sequence comes from Hymenopus coronatus, assembly GCA_030762935.1. Taxonomy (NCBI): domain Eukaryota; kingdom Metazoa; phylum Arthropoda; class Insecta; order Mantodea; family Hymenopodidae; genus Hymenopus; species Hymenopus coronatus. Next base: position 20,006,467 of record CM060900.1, read on the forward strand.
TGATGGCATTATATATATATGAGTTTCAACTTCTCGGGATAGAAAGACTAGTGAGGGAAACTCTCGGATATTTGACCATAGCAATGACCACCCACGGTCCTCATGTTGTATTCCTTTTTTTTTTTTTTTTTTTTTTAACTGTACATTTATTTTTCTCACTGGCAGACTCTTAAGTTAATGTAGCAAACAACTTACAAATACTAATTCGAATAATGGATGGATAAGTTGTCCCCATTACAATAAAACAACCTTTAATTAGTTTCTCACACAATGCTAGATCTTGGTGAATAATGTTTTCAAAATTGGCTTACATTTTGAGAAGCTCATCCTATGACTCATTTTTTCTGGTATATTATCACATTTGTGAATGCCGTCGATAGCCGTCAGGGTGCCATTGTTCATTACACATTGCTTTTATTTGACCTTCTCTAAAACCTTATAGCTTCAGTTGCTTTACGGCTAATACCACGAATTTGGTAGTAACAATATTACGTTTTACAACTGATTTCTATAGAGTGAGTGGTGTTTAAGGGCCCGTCGACAACTAGATCATTTCAGCCCGAAGAGACGAAAACGGGAAACTGTCAACAAAAAAAGAAGGAAATACAGCCTGAAAAGTTAAAAAGTTCTAAAGACTCTTGCACGGACGAAAAACAGATCCATGTGTTAAAAAGAAGGGGCTAAAGAGTTAAAAAGCTAAAACCTACACATACACGCACAAAAAAAGCTGACCTCATGTGGTAAAAGATAAGGGCTTAAAAGTTAAAAAAGTAAAAACAACACACACGCATAAAACAGGTTAGATCTCTTTGCTGAGGATAGTAGAGGCAAATAACCGGAGCACTTTATCAACGGATTTAGCGTTGTCGCATAAAATGGCAGTTAAGTGGTACCCAGGCCGATGATTGCCGGACACGTTGAAATCTCTGACAATCAACACATGTGCCACAGACAGAGGAACATCACAAGTCTGACAGAAAGGAGCAGGGTCAGCGCGGAGTTGGCCATGTGCGTGTCGCGTGTGACCGATCCGCAGGCGCGTAAGGATAACCTTGCGGCTCAGGTTCGGTTGAAAAAATGTGAGCCATGGAGTGAGTGAGTGAGTGAATGGTGTTTAAGGTCCCGTCGACAACCAGGTAATTCGGGCCCGAAGTTAAGAAAAAGGAAAACACATTAAAAACAAAACTACCAGGTGAAAAGTTAAAAAGTGCTAAAAAAAAAAAACCCTTACACAGGCACGCACGAATAAAGGCCCGGGTGATGCGAACAGGGCTAAAAGGTTTTAAAAAAAAAAAAGCTAAAACACACACGCGCGCGCACACGCACACAGTGGTCTATTGTGGTAAAAGTCAGGGGCTAAAAAGTTAAAAAGGCTAAAACTTCACACACGCATGAAACAGGTCAGATGTCTTAGCCGAGGCCAATAGAGGCAACAAACCGAAGCACCTTTCAACGGAATTAGCGTCGTCGCACAAAATGGCAGGTAAAGCGTGCCCAGGCCGATGGATTACCGTTCGCGATGAAATTTCGGACAATCAAGCAACACATGTGCCACAGACAGACGAACATCGCAGGTCTGGCAGATAGCCGGCTCAGCGCGTAGAAGGTAGCCATGTGTTAGCCGCGTGTGACCCATACGCAGACGCGTATGGATAACCTCGCGGCGCTGGTTTGGTTGGCAAGATGTGAGCCATGGGTGTACCGTGTCTTTGATTGTGCGAAGCTTTGTACCTGTTAAATTTTGCCAAGATTGCTGTCAGGCTAAAAGAAGAGACCTACGAAAGTCGCGAGGAACATCCCCTGAGAGCACAGCTACTTACGAGTAATCCTGCAAGGAGCAGGCAGCCTTGGCAGACCTATCCGCTGCCTCATTACCTGCAATACCAACATGACCTGGAACCCATGTGAAGACGAACTGGTAGCCGCAAGCAATCAATTCAGAAATGAGAGATTGAATTCGCATAACGAGTGATGAGGAGCCGGTATACTGCTGCACACCCTGTAGGGCACTCAGGGCATCGCTGTAAACAAGAAAACTACCAGGTGCTAACAACGAGTTAAATATAGAAAGTAAAAGATAGCGTACCTTTCGGCGGTGAATACCGAACTGGCGTCCGCAAGGCGATAAGTATGGGTTACCCCATTGAAGTAAAAGGCACAACCTGTAGCTCCTGCCAGCTGGGAACAGTCAGTGAATACCGGTGCATATGCCCGGTAATTGCTCCTTAGTTCGTAAAACAGTCGCCGAAATACCTCCGGAGCGGTGGAGACTTTCCAAGGTTGGAGAGGATCAGGTCGAAACTGGGACACCTCAGTTACCAACCAGGTTCCGGGTATACAAAAACACGCTCCACAGGAGGCGACCCCCCAGGGGCCTACTACGGTAGGTACGGGTTAGGCGCACCCGGGGTCCCGAGCCACCTTGACTCCCTCTGTGGGCAACCTCAGAGTGGTGAGGGAGTCAGTAGGTGAAAATGCCCACCCACGTGTAGGCCGTGCGTGGAGACCCGTGTCGGTGAAGAGGAATATCCTGGTTGGTTGAGGGTTGCGTACCTGAGCCTGGGCTTCTGTCTTTCAGTAACTGGGGAGGGTGCGCAACCTAATACACCGCTTTGGTTTCTGATTTGCCTAAACGGGAGGCTAGGGACTAACCCACCCCTAGTCAATCGGCCAGGACTAGGTATTACACCGAACTCCAGGGTGAGTGGGACGGCGAGCCCGCTATATCCCCTGTGTAGCCCTGTCACCCCAGTGGGGTGACCCCTCGTTGGGCTCCGTGGTGGGTGGGGAGCACTGGGGGATGAATTTATACCATTTTTTTTATGGCACCAAAACCAAAACCCCTTATTTTAAATGCAAACGTTGGAAAGGAAGTAGTCGAGTCATGTGGTCCTCGCTACTTGGTTATTCATAGGACAGAGGAAGGTAAGAAGTTCCTTACGGTGAGCCCTTTTACTATCCAAAAGGGTCTCGATGCCATTGCTGGTCCGGTCAAATCTTGCGTTCGAGCTCGTAACGGTACACTTCTTGTCGAAGCCAACTCCGCCTCGCAAGCTGCAAGGATACTTAAAGCCACCACGTTAGCCAGCTATCCAGTGAAGGTCGAGGTGCACAAGTCGCTGAACTCCTCCCGCGGTGTAGTAACAACACGCGCGTTGGACGGTTTGTCCATTGAGGAGATCCAAGAAAATCTTGCGACTCAGGGTGTCTCAGCTGTTTATCGGGTACAACGTAAGATCAACGGTGAATTCCTGCCTACTCGTACCCTGTTTCTTACTTTTGATCGGGTTGATCTGCCTCAAAAGATTAGAGCAGGGTATGAAGCCATCGAAGTTAGGCCTTATATACCCAATCCGCTGAGGTGCTTTAAATGCCAACGTTTTGGTCACACTAGTGAGTTGTGTACCGGCAAGTCCACCTGCGTCCACTGCGGTGACACCTCCCACGATGGGGCTTGTGCTTCAGCTCCATCGTGTGTGAACTGTAACGGTGAACACCCATCTAGTTCCCGAGACTGCCCCCGTTTTGCAGAGGAACGAGCGATCCAGGAGATACGGGTGAAAGAGAAGGTGTCCTTCTTGGAAGCCCGGAAGCTCCTGCGACTCCGCCAACCCTCTGCCCCGAGGTCCGGTACCTATAGCTCAGTTGCAGCTAAACCGGTACCGCGTCGGGAAATCGCAACACAGACCGGCGATATGAACGGGGCTACAATTGCGGAAAAGGTTATTTTAGCCCAAGCGCTGCCAAAGCCTTCGGCACCTACACCCAAGTTGGTATCAACATCTGCCAAATCCGCCAGCTTACAGAATAATCCTGCACAGTTGTCACCGAAAGCCTCGACCTCCGGAACTAAAGCTATTAAATTCACGACGTCTTCTGCCCCAGAAAGACAGTTTAAGACCAAGTATGTACGACAAGACTTTTTGAAAGAAAATGTGCAATCTATTACCAAGTCATCTAAAGGTAAGAAAAGTTCACGCAACTCCACACGTGTATCCTCCTCTGAAGGGTCATCTGGGGAGGAGGGCGTGAATCGGCGACGGCCGTCTTCGCCGATCAGCACATCCAATCGGTTCGAACTACTTGGACCGAAAACTGCTCTTGAAAAAGGGACCTCCCTTGTGGAGGAGATGGACCAGGAGGATTCTGCCGCCACTGCCAGAGGGACAGTGCGGAAACGGCAGGATCGTGCTCCTGAAAATAGTACCAGCCCAACGCCTAAGAAGAACAAATTGAACCGACCAGCTAATCCCAATCTGCAGAAGCGTCTTTCGATTTGAAACTTATCCCATAATATATTCAATGGCTATCCTCCATTGGAACATACGCGGAATTCGACCACATCGACCAGAGCTTGACTTGTTGCTGCGCCAGCATGAACCCTTGGCTGTATGTTTACAAGAGACGAAGCTCCGTCCACAGGACACCGTTACCATCAGGCAGTACTCCTCCGTACGATGTGATTTATCCCCGGAGGACGGTGTCCCGGCACATGGGGGCACTATGATGCTTATTCGAGATGATATTTTTGCCAACTCCGTACCCATACAATCTGCAATCCAGTCCGTTGCAGTCAGCATTAAGCTACCCTCCGCTTCATTCACCATTTGCAGTATCTATTTGCCTCCATCTGCGGACCTCTCGCACAGCGACTTAGAACACCTCATTTCGCAGTTGCCACCACCCTTTTTATTGGTAGGCGACGTGAATGCCCATCACCCTCTTTGGGGCTCTCCTCGGGCTTGTGCGAGAGGTACGCTACTTAAAGATTTCTTGGATAATCAGAATCTTGCTCTCTTGAACACCGGAGAGCCCACCTTTCTATCTGACGCATTTCATAGTTTTTCACACATTGACATTGCAATTTGTTCCCCTCAGCTGGCAGTCACCTTATGCTGGAATATCATCTCGGATTTGCATTCTAGTGACCACTTTCCTTGTCGTATTAGTGTCTTGACACCCGTTGTATGTTCCACCCGTTTACCTAGTTGGCGCCTAGACCACGCCAGCTGGGAACTGTACTCCCACTTGGCTGAATTTAGCTACGAAGAGCACGACTCTGTGAACCACTTGGTCGAACATCTTACAGGGACCATTCTTTCTGCTGCTGAGCAATCCATTCCGCGTTCGACTGGCTACAGCCGTCGATTTCCGGTACCTTGGTGGACCGATGACTGTCGGGATGCTATTCGCGCTCGCAGACGAGCTCTACGGGTTTTCCAGCGTTATCCCACACTGGATAACCTGATATACTATAAACGGATGCGTGCACATTCTAGGCGGGTTATTAAGGATAGCAAAAAGATGTCATGGAATAAATTCGTGGGTTCCTTTAATCGACATACACCTTCCTCTGTCGTATGGGATAAGTTAAGACGTGTGGCTGGGAAACCGAACCATATGCCCATCGCCGGTCTCAAAACACCTACCGGAGCTGTTGTTGATACATTTGACGTGGCGAATACTTTAGGCAGTGCTTTCGCTCAGGTGTCTAGCTCAGGCAACTATTCCCCTGAGTTTCTTACAGTTAAGAACCAGGTGGAATCTCAAGAATTCTCGTTTCTTTCTGGCAACCTTGAGGATTATAATCGCCTTTTCACCCTGGCAGAGCTAGACAATGCACTCTCCTCTTCACGACACTCAGCACCAGGTCCAGATGGTATCCACGTCCAAATGTTGCAACATCTCTCTCCTGATGGCAAAGATTTCCTACTCGAGGTCTATAATCGTGTCTGGGTTGATGGCATTTTTCCAGACAAGTGGCGGGAGGCCACCATCATACCCATTCTTAAACCTGGAAAGGACCGCCATCTTCCTTCCAGTTACCGTCCTATTTCCCTCACCAGCTGCGTGTGCAAGGTGATGGAACGCATGATCAATGGACGGTTGGTGTGGTGGCTGGAATCCCACAATCTTCTGACGAACATCCAGTGTGGCTTTCGACGACGACGTTCAACTGCTGACCACCTTGTCTCTCTGTCAACTCAGATTATGGACGGGTTTCTTAAGAACAGCCCCACAGTTGGGATATTTTTTGACCTCGAGAAGGCCTACGACACGTGTTGGCGGGCGGGAATATTGCGTTCTCTGCACAACTGGAACATACGTGGACGCCTACCGTTGGTCATTCAGGAGTTTATGCGGGACCGCGTTTTTCGTGTGAGGGTGGGTTCGGTTTTTTCTAACCATTTTATTCAAGAGAACGGAGTGCCGCAGGGCTCGGTACTCAGCGTGACTCTATTTGCTATTGCGATAAATTCCATATCACTATGTGTGCCTCAAGGTGTCTCTTCCTGTTTATTCGTGGACGACTTTGCCATCTTCTGTACTTCTCAGCGTACACCGTTTTTGGAACGCCGTCTCCAGCGGTGTTTGGACAATCTCTATGCATGGAGCTCGAAACACGGTTTTCGTTTCTCCGCTGAGAAGACAGTCTGCGTTAACTTCTGGCGCCGTAAGTGGCATATGCCGCCGTCTCTTCGACTCGGGCCAGATTTACTTCCTTTCGCAGACGAGGCGAGATTCCTTGGTTTGATCTTCGATCGGAAACTTTGTTGGGCACCACAAATAGCACAGCTTAGAGCACGATGTGACCGTTCTCTAAATCTTTTACGGATACTAAGTGGCAAGTCTTGGGGTGCGGATCGGACGACATTGCTCCGTCTTTATCGTGCTGTGATTCGTTCGAAGTTGGACTATGGCAGCATTGTGTATTCTTCAGCTCGACCTTCAGTGCTCAGAAGGTTAGACACAGTCCATAACCAGGGCATCCGTGTGGCCGTTGGAGCTTTTCCAACGAGCCCAGTTGTTAGCCTCTACGCCGAATCGGGAGAACCTCCTCTGCGTTGTCGGCGTGATGTCCTGCTTGCTAATTATGGCTGTGGGCTGAAGTGTATGCCTGGGCATCCAACTTATCACGCGTTTTTCTCCCCTGAGCTGCACGAGCGATACTGCCTCCGCTCTCTGAGCCCCAGGCCAGCAGGTTTTCGTTTCCGTGAGCTTCTACGCCAGCACCATGTTGACATTCCTCGGCTGTTATCCAAGGGAGAGAGTATACACCCCCCTTGGTTACGCGCTACCTCCCATGTCGATCTCGGGATGACGCTCTACGGGAAATCTGTTACGCCTCTTGATAGTATTCGTCGTTGTTTTTTAGAATTTTTATCCAAATACAGTGGCCGTATTTGTATTTACACCGATGGTAGTAAGAGCCCCGAAGGTGTTGGATGTGCCTTTGTAACTGGCACCGCAACTTCTACTTACGGTTTGCCTAGTTGCACATCTATATATTCTGCCGAGCTATATGCTATTTATCAAGCCCTTCTGTATATTCGACGTCGAAAATTAGGTGACTGCCTTATTCTTAGTGATTCCCTTAGTGCCCTTCAGAGCATTCGTGAGCTGTACAATTACCATCCTTTGGTGCAGCGCATCCAGGACATTCTCCACATTTTGCACGCTTCTGGTTTTAATGTGGAGTGCGCATGGATTCCTGGACACGTTGGCTTGCCAGGGAATGACACGGCGGATTTGGCAGCGAAATCGGCAGTCACAGCGCCCAGTGTTAGGATTACCCATTCAACAGCAGAAGATTTTAGAGTGGCTGTACGGAGAGCCGTTTTTTCGACTTGGCATGCGGAGTGGTCGGCTCTCCGTGGTAATAAGCTGCGAGAGGTGAAGGACCTCCCTGTCAACTGGGTAACCTCCTCTCGTTTATTCCGCCGGGAGGAGGTAGCACTAGCTCGGCTAAGAATTGGCCACTGTATTTTTACTCACAGTTACCTTTTTAAACGTGAACCTGCTCCTGTCTGTGCGCTCTGTGGGGAGGCACAGACAGTTCGTCATGTGTTGCTGGAGTGTGGTCACCTGGCACACATTCGGTCATCTATGGGCATGCCGGCCTCTCTTGCTGAGGTCCTGGCAGATGACCCAAGAGCAGTGGACAGGGTTTTTAAATTTTTAGCAAAACTTTCTTTTACCTTGACGTTTTAGTGTGATAGCGGTTTTTTAAACTCTTTTGGTTTAAATGTGTTGATTTTAGATGGAGTTTTATATCCAGCTCTGGTTAGAGGGCTGGACGTTTCTGTTACTTCCGTTTCAACTGTGTTAGCTCTTTTATTTGTGTTTACTTTTTTGTTTGGTATTTTCTTACTGGCTATTGCCAAGTTTTAATCATAAGGGCGCTTATGACCTCGGCAGTTGAGCGCCCTTAAACACCATCATCATCATCATCATCACAGGAGGCGATCTGAGACCCCTATCGGAGAGCAGTTCACGAAAACGAATACCAAAGGGGCGTGAAGCAGTGGCGTTCCTCAGATAGCGGTGTGAATAATCCGGGCGTAACACAGGGTTAAAACAAGGATGGCAGGGGTCCGCAGACAACTTAGCAGCATAAGAATAAAGTAAAAATGAGCGATGCACTGCCAGTGGCGGTTCACCAGCATCGGCATACAAGCATTCCACACTAGTGCGCAAGGTTCCTGTAGCAAAACGTATACCGGTATGATCAACGGTGCCTAAAAGGCGAAGTTTATAGGCGGTCGCTGCGCCGTAAATAAAACAACCGTAATCTAGTTTTGAGTGAACGGTACAAACGCAGCATCACGGAACGACCGCCACCCCACGACGCACCAGAAAGCAGTTTGAGGATCCCAAGCAATCGTTCACAGGAGGCACGAAGGTGTCGGATGTGGGGCACCCAAGAAAGTTCACGGTCTAGGTGGAGACCTAAGAACTTCAAGGACGGAACGAAAGGCAGCGGCACACCGTTCAAGTGGAGGTCAGGAGGAAGGTATGCTCCACGAAGACGGTCGAAGTGTATGCACTGCGTTTTCGTAGGGGAAATACGAAAACCATTGCGAAGCGCACAACCAGCGATGGAGTTTATGGTGAGCTGGAGTTGTCATTCGAGATGATCAGTGCTGTAGGAGCGATAGTACAGCGCAAAGTCGTCTACATACAGTGACGATGATATCCCACTACGAATCACGCTAGTAATGCCATTGATGGCCACGGCGTAAAGCATAACACTATGAACGGAACCTTGGGGTGCACCGTTCTCCTGAATCTTCTCCCGCGGGAGAGTATTGCCAATACGGACACGAAAGCGGCGCAGCTAGTGAAAGTTGCACAGAAACAGGGCCCATTGGCCACGTAACCCGGAACTGTGCAAATTAGGCAAAATACCGTATCGCCAAGTAGTCTCGTAAGGCTTCTCGAGGTCAAAAAAGACACTCACGACTTGCTCTTTCAGAAGGAAAGCATTTTACACATAAGCTTCCATACGTGCCAGGTTATCAACGCTTGAACGATTGCGACGAATTCCGCACTGCTTGGAACACAGCACGTTGCTCGCCTCCAACCACCAAGTAAACCGAATACTGATCATGCGTTCCAAGGTCTTGCAAACGACGCTCGTGAGGTAAATCGGCCGGTAAGAGGCTGGGAGGGTCCGGTCTTTGCCAGGACGAGGGATAGGAATGACAATACCCTCTCGCCACACAGGCGGGAAAACCTGTTCGCGCCAAATTCGGTTATAGAGGTCCAGAAGGAATGTTAGGGCTACAGGTGGGAGGTGAAGTAGCATTTGTCGGTGAATATCATCGGGACCAGAAGAAGAGTCCCTCACAGCGTGTAAAGCATGAGTTAGTTCCGCAAGGGTGAAGCGTGCATTGTACGGCTCACTAGTCACTAGTAAAATCAATGCGAATACTCTCAGCAGCTTCCTTAATGGGAAGAAATGCGCTGTCGTAACTGCCCGTTGCAGTTGTCGCAGCGAAGGAGGTGGATACTGCGTCGGCAACATCCGGTTCGCTGGTGAAGGTGGAGCCGTGAACGGCAGGGCCAGGAATGTACGTCCCAAGACATTTGCCAGTCATGCGGCGCACCGAAGTCCAAACTCTCTGTGAGGAGCTCCTGCGAGAAAGGGAGGAGACATGTGATTCCTACGACTTCCGCTTGGCATTACGAACGGTGTAGCGCGCCTTAGATCGGGCCCGTTTGAAAGCAACAAAGTGCTACGCAGTCTGGTGTAGGTGGAAAAGACGAATATCCCGTTTCCGTGCCTTTAATGCCAAGTTGCAGTCCTCGGTCTACCACGGCACTGGAATACGCCGAGGGGTAGAAGAGCTCCGATGAATACTGGATTCTGCGGCGAACAAAACAGAGCAAGTAAGATACTCCATGTCTTCTATGGAGATAAAGCCATCGGAATGGAGATGAAGCAGAGGACAACTTTTCCCCAATCAGCCTTGGAGATAATCCAGCGGGGATGTTGCGTGGGCAATGGATTTTGTCCCGAAAAAAGAAGGTCAATGGGGTAATGATCACTGCCGTGAAGTTCGGAAAAGATGATGATAATGGTGTTTAAGGGCGCTCAACTGCCGAGGTCATAAGCGCCCTTACGATTAAAACTTGGCAATAGGCAGTAAGAAAATACCAAAAAAAAAAAAAAAAAGAAAAAAACACAAGTAAAAGAGCTAACACAGTTGAAAAGGAAGTAACAGAACGGTCCAGCCCTCTAAACAGAGCTGGATATAAAACTCCATCTAAAATCAACACATTAAAATTAAAAGAGTTTAAAAAAAACTGCTATCACACTAAAAAGTCAAGGTAAAAGAAAGTTTTGCTAAAAATTTAAAAACCCTGTCCACTGCTCTTGGGTCATCTGCCAGGACCTCAGCAAGAGAGGCCGGCATGCCCATAGATGATGATGATAATGGTGTTTAAGGGCGCTCAACTGCCGAGGTCATAAGCGCCCTTATGATTAAAACTTGGCAATAGGCAGTATGAAAATACCAAAAAAAAAAAAAAAAAAAAAAAAAACACAAGTAAAAGAGCTAACACAGTTAAAACGGAAGTAACAGAACGGTCCAGCCCTCCAAACAGAGCTGGATATAAAACTCCATCTAAAATCAACACATTAAAATTAAAGGAGTTTAAAAAAAAAAACTGCTATCACACTAAAACGTCAAGGTAAAAGAAAGTTTTGCTAAACATTTAAAAACCCTGTCCACTGCTCTTGGGTCATCTGCCAGGACCTCAGCAAGAGAGGCCGGCATGCCCATAGATGACCGAATGTGTGCCAGGTGACCACACTCCAGCAACACATGACGAACTGTCTGTGCCTCCCCACAGAGTGCACAGACAGGAGCAGGTTCACGTTTAAAAAGGTAACTGTGAGTAAAAATACAGTGGCCAATTCTTAGCCGAGCTAGTACTACCTCCTCCCGGCGGAATAAACGAGAGGAGGTTACCCAGTTGACAGGGAGGTCCTTCACCTCTCGCAGCTTATTACCACGGTGAGCCGACCACTCCGCATGCCAAGTCGAAAAAACGGCTCTCCGTACAGCCACTCCAAAATCTTCTGCTGTTGAATGGGTAATCGTAACACTGGGCGCTGTGACTGCCGATTTCGCTGCCAAATCCGCCGTGTCATTCCCTGGCAAGCCAATGTGTCCAGGAATCCATGCGCACTCCACATTAAAACCAGAAGCGTGAAAAATGTGGAAAACGTCCTGGATGCGCTGCACCAAAGGATGGTAATTGTACAGCTCACGAATGCTCTGAAGGGCACTAAGGGAATCACTAAGAATAAGGCAGTCACCTAATTTTCGACGTCGAATATACAGAAGGGCTTGATAAATAGCATATAGCTCGGCAGAATATATAGACTTGTAACTAGGCAAACCGTAAGTAAAAGTTGCGGTGCCAGTGACAAAGGCACATCCAACACCGTCGGGGCTCTTACTACCATCGATGTAAATACAAATACGGCCACTGTATTTGGATAAAAATTCTAAAAAGCAACGACGAATACTATCAAGAGGCGTGACAGATTTCCCGTAGAGCGTCATCCCGAGATCGACATGGGAGGTAGCGCGTAACCAAGGGGGGTGTATACTCTCTCCCTTGGATAACAGCCGAGGACTGTCAACATGGTGCTGGCGTAGAAGCTCACGGAAACGAAAACCTGCTGGCCTGGGGCTCAGAGAGCGGAGGCAGTATCGCTCGTGCAGCTCAGGGGAGAAAAACGCGTGATAAGTTGGATGCCCAGGCATACACTTCAGCCCACAGCCATAATTAGCAAGCAGGACATCACGCCGACAACGCAGAGGAGGTTCTCCCGATTCGGCGTAGAGGCTAACAACTGGGCTCGTTGGAAAAGCTCCAACGGCCACACGGATGCCCTGGTTATGGACTGTGTCTAACCTTCTAAGCACTGAAGGTCGAGCTGAAGAATACACAATGCTGTCATAGTCCAACTTCGAACGAATCACAGCACGATAAAGACGGAGCAATGCCGTCCGATCCGCACCCCAAGATTTGCCACTTAGTATCCGTAAAAGATTTAGAGAACGGTCACATCGTGCTCTAAGCTGTGCTATTTGTGGTGCCCAACAAAGTTTCCGATCGAAGATCAAACCAAGGAATCTCGCCTCGTCTGCGAAAGGAAGTAAATCTGGCCCGAGTCGAAGAGACGGCGGCATTTGCCACTTACGGCGCCAGAACTTAACGCAGACTGTCTTCTCAGCGGAGAAACGAAAACCGTGTTTCGAGCTCCAAGCATAGAGATTGTCCAAACAAAGCTGTAGAAGGCGTTCCAAAAACGGTGTACGCTGAGAAGTACAGAAGATGGCAAAGTCGTCCACGAATAAACAGGAAGAGACACCTTGAGGCACACATAGTGATATGGAATTTATCGCAATAGCAAATAGAGTCACGCTGAGTACCGAGCCTTGCGGCACTCCGTTCTCTTGAATAAAATGGTTAGAAAAAACCGAGCCCACCCTCACTCGAAAAACGCGGTCCCGCATAAACTCCTGAATGACCAACGGTAGGCGTCCACGTATGTTCCAGTTGTGCAGAGTACGCAATATTCCCGCCCGCCAACACGTGTCGTAGGCCTTCTCGAGGTCAAAAAATATCCCAACTGTGGGGCTGTTCTTAAGAAACCCGTCCATAATCTGAGTTGACAGAGAGACAAGGTGGTCAGCAGTTGAACGTCGTCGTCGAAAGCCACACTGGTGTTCGTCAGAAGATTGTGGGATTCCAGCCACCACACCAACCGTCCATTGATCATGCGTTCCATCACCTTGCACACGCAACTGGTGAGGGAAATAGGACGGTAACTGGAAGGAAGATGGCGGTCCTTTCCAGGTTTAAGAATGGGTATGATGGTGGCCTCCCGCCACTTGTCTGGAAAAATGCCATCAACCCAGACACGATTATAGACCTCGAGTAGGAAATCTTTGCCATCAGGAGAGAGATGTTGCAACATTTGGACGTGGATACCATCTGGCCCTGGTGCTGAGTGTCGTGAAGAGGAGAGTGCATTGTCTAGCTCTGCCAGGGTGAAAAGGCGATTATAATCCTCAAGGTTGCCAGAAAGAAACGAGAATTCTTGAGATTCCACCTGGTTCTTAACTGTAAGAAACTCAGGGGAATAGTTGCCTGAGCTAGACACCTGAGCGAAAGCACTGCCTAAAGTATTCGCCACGTCAAATGTATCAACAACAGCTCCGGTAGGTGTTTTGAGACCGGCGATGGGCATATGGTTCGGTTTCCCAGCCACACGTCTTAACTTATCCCATACGACAGAGGAAGGTGTATGTCGATTAAAGGAACCCACGAATTTATTCCATGACATCTTTTTGCTATCCTTAATAACCCGCCTAGAATGTGCACGCATCCGTTTATAGTGTATCAGGTTATCCAGTGTAGGAAAACGCTGGAAAGCCCGTAGAGCTCGCGAGCGCGAATAGCATCCCGACAGTCATCGGTCCACCAAGGTACCGGAAATCGACGGTTGTAGCCAGTCGAACGCGGAATGGATTGCTCAGCAGCAGAAAGAATGGTCCCTGTGAGATGTTCGACCAAGTGGTTCACAGAGTCGTGCTCTTCGTAGCTAAATTCAGCCAAGTGTGAGTACAGTTCCCAGCTGGCGTGGTCTAGGCGCCAACTAGGTAAACGGGTGGAACATACAACGCGTGTCAAGACAATACGACAAGGAAAGTGGTCACTAGAATGCAAATCCGAGATGATATTCCAGCATAAGGTGACTGCTAGCTGAGGGGAACAAATTGCAATGTCAATGTGTGAAAAACTATGAAATGCGTCAGAAAGAAAGGTGGGCTCTCCGGTGTTCAAGAGAGCAAGGTTCTGACTATCCAAGAAGTCTTTAAGTAGCGTACCTCTCGCACAAGCCCGAGGAAATCCCCAAAGAGGGTGATGGGCATTCACGTCGCCTACCAATAAAAAGGGTGGTGGCAACTGCGAAATGAGGTGTTCTAAGTCGCTGTGCGAGAGGTCCGCAGATGGAGGCAAATAGATACTGCAAATGGTGAATGAAGCGGAGGGTAGCTTAATGCTGACAGCAACGGACTGGATTGCAGATTGTATGGGTACGGAGTTGGCAAAAATATCATCTCGAATAAGCATCATAGTGCCCCCATGTGCCGGGACACCGTCCTCCGGGGATAAATCACATCGTACGCAGGAGTACTGCCTGATGGTAACGGTGTCCTGTGGACGGAGCTTCGTCTCTTGTAAGCATACAGCCAAGGGTTCATGCTGGCGCAGCAACAAGTCAAGCTCTGGTCGATGTGGTCGAATTCCGCGTATGTTCCAATGGAGGATAGCCATTGAGTATATTATGGGAGAAGTTTCAAATCGAAAGACGCTTCTGCAGATTGGGATTAGCTGGTCGGTTCAATTTGTTGTTCTTAGGCGTTGGGCTAGTACTATTTTCAGGAGCACGATCCTGCCATTTCCGCACTGTCCCTCTGGCAGTGGCGGCAGAATCCTCCTGGTCCATCTCCTCCACAAGGGAGGTCCCTTTTTCAAGAGCAAATTTCGGTCCGAGTAGTTCGAACCGATTGGATGTGCTGATCGGCGAAGACGGCCGTCGGCGATTCACGCCCTCCTCCCCAGATGACCCTTCAGAGGAGGATGCACGTGTGGAGTTGCGTGTACTTTTCTTACTCTTAGATGACTTGATAATAGATTGCACATTCTCTTTCAAGAAGTCTTGTCGTACATACTTGGTCTTAAACTGTTTTTCCGGGGCAGAAGACGTCGTGAATTTACCAGCTTTAGTTCCCGAGGTCGAGGCTTTCGGTGACAAGTGTGCAGGACTATTCTGTAAGCTGGCGGATTTGGCAGATGTTGATACCAACTTGGGCGTAGGTGCCGAAGGCTTTGGCAGCGCTTGGGCTAAAATAACCTTTTCCGCAATTGTAGCCCCGTTCATATCGCCGGTCTGTGTTGCGATTTCCCGACGCGGTACCGGTTTAACTGCAACTGAGCTATAGGTACCGGACCTCGGGGCAGAGGGTTGGCGGAGTCGCAGGAGCTTCCGGGCTTCCAAGAAGGACACCTTCTCTTTCACCCGGGTGAGCATTTTGACCTTCTGACTCCCTCACCACTCTGAGGTTGCCCACAGAGGGAGTCAAGTTGGCTCGGGACCCCGGGTGCGCCTAACCCGTATCTACCGTAGTAGGCCCCTGGGGGGGGGGCTAACTATGACCCTGCGTCATTACAACTACTGGAAAATCGCAAACTTCAGAGCAGATACTAACTGCGTGACACCTTCCAAAGTGGTATCTACGCATTTTCTTATGAATTCCAATGTAAATGAAAAGGAAAAAAAAAAAAAAAAAAAAAAAAAAACCATAGTTCCCGGATTCATACAATCCGAATCGTGCAGCAACCAATTGGAATCAAATGAATCATTTTTTAAATCTTGTGATAGTGATGAAAGTTACACCGATTACCTAACGAAAATAGACGAGTCTTTCAGTGAACATGAAGCAGTAATGTACAAGTTTAATAAGAAATTAAACCTAAAGCATGCAGCGAGACCATCGCATGTTCCATATTCTGACACTGAAACCAAAAATGGTAATGAACCAAATGTGACAAGTAGGAAGAGGAAGAAATATATTAAAGCACGAAAAAAAAAAATCTGCGCGAAAAAGGCAATGTTAAAACCAAAGTTCCCGGATTCACACAATCCGAATCATGCAGCAACCAACTGGAATCAAATGAATCATTTTTTAAAGCTTGTGATAGTGATGAAAGTTACACCGATTACATAACGAAAGTAGACGAGTCTTTCAGTGAACATGAAGCAGTAATACACAGGTTTAATAAAAAATTAAACCTAAAGCATGCAGCGAGACCATCGAATGTTCCATATTCTGACACTGAAACCGAAAATGGTAATGAACCAAATGTGACAAGTAGGAAGAGGAAGAAGAACATTAAAGCACGGAAAAAATCTGTACGAAAAAGGAAATGTTTATCTGGAAAAGATTAAAGTGTAGTGAAAAAATAAATGAACATAGGGAGATTATATTCAATGAATTCTGAACAATTTTTACTTGGCCTATGAAAAGGCAGTATATTCTTTCTACTCTAAAACAAAAAGAAATTGAAAGAATCAGTCGAGGCTTAAAGAATATTAAAAGAGAAAGAAATCACACCAATGCGTATTTATTTCCACTGAATGGTGAGACGGTAACTATATCCGCTTAAACCATATAATATGTAACCAACAATAATATGTAAAAAATCAGATGTATTGTGCAACGAACCGATAGTGATCATTATACTTAATTAAATAGATAGCATTTGTATATAGTAATGTAGTATTAATCATAGTAAGGGGTAATAAGCTTTGCTTCGCTATTATTTTATTTGTCAATATTTGTATTTTGTTAGTATTTTAGACGCTAAGACGACAAGGTTTGAAACGCGGTTTTAACTGTAAATGCACAGATTTCCGTTAGCAAAACCTTGAAGTATTGTTAGTGGAGCTTTCAAAAGGAAGCATTCCAAAAAGGTTATTGTCCATATCATTTGTTTAACGTTGAGTGACTTTAGGGAATAGAGGCATAAGTACATGCAACCAATAGAAAGAAGGGACGCTATTCATACAGGAGGATGTTTAAGTTTAAAATTCACAACCGTTTCGGGCAGTTCTTCGCCAGATTCCAAGGGCGACACTATGTCGGTCGCTGGAGCAAATTCGTGCCACATTGCTCACCGAGGTTGCGTTCCCCAGATTTATAATCATGTTTGCAGGTGTCACTTGGTTGTCAACGGTTAGGGTTTATACAGTGTAATATAATACCATGCAATTTTCTTAAATAATATTTACGAACCAGTGATTATTATTATTATTTTCTTATTACCTCTTGTATTTCCTTCTGTACCACGCCCTGTACCGAGGAATTCATGTTCGCCGATGAAGGAGAAAAACCTGAGCTAACACCGGAGCAGCAAAGACATCAAAAGGTAGGGAAATGTCACTAGGTTCCACCCTAACCGGACCAACTGACCCACATAATAACGCCGACGCTACTTTGTCATTACCATTTAAATAATATTCAGGAGAAAATCAGCCATAACGCTGCAATGGTTAAAATGTAATTCTATGCAAAACAATGTACCTTAACACCTTGTGTATAAGTGAGCAATTTGTGAAAACAGCACAGGAAAGAAAAGATCACTGATGATTCAGAGTG
Source organism: Hymenopus coronatus (assembly GCA_030762935.1). Classification (NCBI taxonomy): domain Eukaryota; kingdom Metazoa; phylum Arthropoda; class Insecta; order Mantodea; family Hymenopodidae; genus Hymenopus; species Hymenopus coronatus. Next base: position 20,023,998 of record CM060900.1, read on the forward strand.
ACCAAATAGGATGGCATACCCCCATAAACAAGATTGAAGTTTTAATAGTTGAAGATGTCAAGAATCATATTGCTAAATATTCCGCATATGAAAGTCATTATAGCAGAGAGAAAACCCAGAAAAAAATATTTAGGCTCTTATTTGAACTTAAGTATAATGTATAGGAACTATGTAGAAGAATTTACAACAAATTCAAAGCCTATGGGTAAAAAATGACTGACTTTCCCATTGAATATTTTTCTAAACAATCTCTCTTTCAAATAGCCTTATGTAGATACATGACACTGACACATGTGATGGAATTGAAAATGAGCTGAAACAAATATCATTATACCATGGAAAAAGAAAGCAGTATGAAACTGAAGTTTGAGCATTTGAAAGAAGCATCTAAGCGTTACGAACTCAAGAGAATGGACAAAGAGCTATGTAAAAAATTCGGTAAGCTCAAAGGTTGTGATGGTAGATCATCTTCAAAAGTGTCTTCCAGCACCATTGCTCACTAATTCTCAAGTTGTTTTTTTTTTTTTTTTTTTTTTTTTTTTGAGGAAGATGTATTGTATAATATAGTGTCCACATGACCCAGTTTCTAAGACTTCTTTCTGTATGATGAAAGCAGAGGATGTCGGGGTGGAAATGAGAAGGCCTCATGCTTTTTTAAATGGGCAGCAGAGAAGGCAATTGAAAAGAAAGTGGAAACTAACAGTTTGGTCAGACAACTGTCGTCAAAATCGAAATCAGGCAATGATTGTGATGTATTTTTTTTTTTTTTATTGTTGACCGTAGGAGAAAATCTGAAAGAGATGAATCAAATTCTTGCTGAGAGGGTTTACACGCACACACACAGGTTAAGTGCTCACGGCCTAATAGAGAGGAAGAAAAAGAAATTAAATACGCATAACATTTTCACTTTTAACGATTGGATAGAGCTTGTCAAACAAAGTGAGAAAACTATGTCCTGAGGATGGAGCTAGAGGATTTTAAGAACTTCAGCAGCGTTATTGGCAACATCAACTCCCCATTTGTGAGCCGAAGAAGGGGCCTTAATGGTGAAGATGTTGAATTTGCTAAAATCTTTCACCTTCAAGTGCGAAAGCAGAACATAGGGTATTATGGTTATAAAACAGCTTTAGATGAAGATAAATTTCACACGGTTGATATTCGAAGGAACAAACTACTTCAGCTTCACTTACTTTCAAATATACCGCTCATCAGAAATCGAAAGAAGCCCATAAGTAATGCAAAATATGACGACCTTTTTAAATGATTGCAGTGGATTCCAGAAGAATACAAAGATTACTTCAAAAACCTGCCACATCGGAATGACAGCTGATTTCACAGAAGAACAACATTGAATTTAGTATTATTTAGTATTTTATAATATTATATAAGATTCTTCCGAAGGCTTGTTTAAGAACTGTACACATTTTTTAATTTCACACTGGCATAATCGCTTCAACAAGTTAATAGTATGCATGAGGTAGATTGTGCAATATTAGTGAATTTATTACTCCTATGTTTGATCATCAAAGTCCTTAATATATGTTTTAAAGCTTGGAACCATACAATCTTAAGTACATCTTTTCATATCAATATTTATTTAATTTTGTATCTTGCTGAAAACATTGTTATAGGATACGTCTTGATAGGATAAGGTAAAATGTACCATGGTAGCAGTTTTGAAGCAATAAGTAAAAAAATAAACCTTTGAGATTAATGCTGTTTTATCAGTTTTGTGGTTTTTTCCTTCTTCTATAAAATCAATGGCTCTCAGGTACAGAAGTGTAAGACATCGGGATGTAAAGCGGATAGCTAAGAAAGCGATGTGCAGGAGAAACCACGATTTCGTTTAAGGACGAGCGACTATGTTCTATGCTGGACTGAAGGGTTAGGAAAGCCTCTGAAAGAATAAATTAATGGTGTATCAAATAATGCAGAACCGAATTGATCACCTTTCATGCCACAGCAGGTCTCTGGAGTTGGTCTACGCCCTCGGATATAAGATAGAGGAATCAGCTCTGACGCCTGCATAGGGGATTCGTCATACAACAGGTAGGAGTTAAAACATCAAACGATTCCTCAAAATCCGACTGGACAGGCGCTACCCTTATATGCTAATTCCGATCCCTCCCCCCCCCCCCGCTCCGCCCAGTCAGGCATCGTTTTCCATCAAATTGTGTAGCTTTCATAGGTTTCATATCAAAAAAAGAAACTTCACAGTACAGCATTGCACACTACAATGATTTACACCTGTTCGTCTGTTCTGTGAAGAAGCAAAGTCTCCATCTTTCCATCCCTCCCCACATTTTGTTGTCCAAGCGGCAAGCACTGTGTTTGTGCAAATGTTAAAAATGCTTACCTTAGGAGAATAATGTTGCTCCGGCATAGCACATGGAAAGAAAAGAAAAAGAAAAAAAAGGTTATCAGGAATGCCTCTTGTCCTTGAATATTAAGGTTAAACTCTCTGTATAAATCACTTGTTATTTATATTCACTTGAATATATCTCTTACACCATAAATTTACTGGAATCTCATTCACTATTACCTGCACAAAACAAGTGCTTCCCTCGAGTTGATGGCAGCCGAACTAACAAAAAAATGCTATGGAAATACAGCTGTGGGCAGAGCAAGTTGAGTGTACGAGATCATAGTCATACAATAAAATAGACATACCATGAAATGAAATTCTTAGTACTACACCAGCGCTTGTTAAACATAGGACCACCACCTACTGCAAATTAATTTAATCTAATTTTGTAGAATTTATTTTACAGATTAAGCACTGTTTACCTTTCGTACAGGGACCACACATCACTGTTAGAAAAAAAAATCAGGATTTCCTTTCATATATCCAAAATGTTGAAGCTGGCACATGTATCCTTATTTTCTTTTGGGTTTCAAATTATTTTTTCCCCTGGAAGTTATACGAGCTAAAGAGAAATGCTGAAAACTAGAATGGCATGCGCTATCAATTGAATAAGAGTGTTGTCTTAATTCCTGGAGTACTTCTCTTAAATTTTGCTAGTTCTGTAATTTTTAACTCTGTGGTATGCACTATTGTCTTAAAACTAAAACAAAAATACAAGCTAATGTTTAAAAGTTTGGATTTCTGTGTCCAGCTTTCTACTACAATCACCACAACATATATCTTCACATTTTTAACACAACGGAAATCTTTTATTAATGTGCAGAGTTTGCTATCTTTGAAGCTCTTCATTTCTGTATCTTTAACGCAACCGATGTTATCCATGAATTGGCCACCATTTCAAGGTCATCAACACGTAAGTTCAACACTTGTGCACATTTTTAATCTTGGCATTGTGTTACGCGGTAAAGATACTGCTACCTTTCTAGGTCATAAATACTTGTCTTGAAACTTCACTTCATTAGCTACATGAATTAGGCATATCTACCCCCAACAGAATTAAAACTCTCTCAGAAGTGCACTGTTTGCTTTCTATTATTTGTACTAAAAGCAGTTAACACATCTTGTAAAAGAGCAATCAGCTTAATTTGACGACAAAATCCAAACAAAAACTCTGAATGCCAGAGGCAGACAGGCTTGTTCTGCTAATGGCAGCAAGCCATTTCTGTGCACTGAAGCATATGACTTAAAGGTCCACCAGCCACTTTGGATGATCCATGAAGTGCAAACTGAGCACTAAAGACCGTCAAGTCAACCTTCAATCTCGCTCGATTCTCGCTGCCGCTAAGCACGCCTGGCGCAGCCAGTAGATACAGCTGAACGCATAGCTATCATATGAGCTTTACCAACGAACGTACGAGACACTCGATCACTCGCAAAACTCATAATAGCAAGACTGCGGTGTAATGCACGGAAACTCGCATAATCAGACCTGTCATTGTTTCATCTGTTTTACTTTTTGAGACTTAAATACCCTACCAGACTTAAATAACCCACGCCAAGCAAACGGTTAAAAACGTAATGTGGTATCACAGAATCTGCAGCTGTATACGTGGTCTCTACTTTCATTACAAATAGTCGTGTATACAATTTATTATTCCTAAGACATTTATGTTTCAAGAAGAAATTCTATCTATACACAGCAACACAAAGTATAGGCATGTCATTAGCGATTATTATCACTGATTTAAACCGTTTACTGTGAGCGCGTTTGGATATATGTACTGTTAAACGAGCAGTCATCTTTAGTTATTACGAGGGCCCAGATTATTTGCTATTTATAAGTGCAGTTTTAGCATTTTATTATTAGCCTCTCAATGTTTGATAAACAATTTTCCTAACGTTTTAGCAATGTACCTATTTTTTTAAGGGTTTTAAACAACTTTCCTACCTATTTAAGTCTACGACAAACGCATTTTACAACATAATACAGATAAAAATATTAAACTGTTTTACCTCACGAAAGCATGCTATAAATATGTACTGTAATTTAGGACAGTTTGTTACACAATCTTGTGCTATAACATTTAACTAAAAAAATTCAGCATGCAGTTTTAATATATGGTACCCACATAAAACAAAATTTACATTTCAGCACTGTTGCTATACACAACCATTCACATTTAGATTTTTTTCGAACTTGTTCCTATAGGCAGAAAAAGATCTTTCAGTTAGTGGCGTATAATTCATACACGTACCACGATAAAAATCGTGGTAAATGATATCCATGGCTAACGCAACTTGCACACTCAAAACAAAACCAAACTAATTGTTAAAGAAAAATTTTAATTCAAATGAATTGAAGAAATAGTTGATACATTTTCTACAGAGGTTAAAAAAAAGTTTTAGGTCTTGATGCCCCATTTTTTTTTTTTTTTGTATAAGATTCACACATTATCACCCAGGTGACTTGTACTCTGAAACTTAACTGATAAGGGAAGAAATAGGTTGAAATCTAAAAATCCAGGTACTATTATGTAACCAGTTTATACTACGGATCATTCGTCAGCCTACTTCGCCAGTAGTTACAAGAATACTCGAGTCGCCTCGCTCGTGAACACTAGTTTTGGATTCACGAGATTCTCTTTGCCACATTCTGGAGTAGTTCCGTGGAAACGGGTAACCAGCGCGAGTGGCACGGGTTTTAACCGCCTCTACGGAACACATTTTCTACAGGAAGATAATCCTTGCATTAAAAATGTGAAGATATCCATCAGTGTCTTAATCGAGGTAGGTTTTTCCTCAGAAAAATTCTACTCACCTGTAGTTGGTGGGGTAGGCTCTGAATCTTCTTCAAACGAGGCAGAAGAGACCGTTGCTGGGATTTTAACTCCTCTACTCGCAGCTTCTTCACACGGCTGACGCACACAGTTGGTGACAAGCAACGTTTTGTAGTTGATCTCTCATTACCCGTAACTTCATCCATTACACCTGGCTGTGGATGTGATGACGGGACTGCTAAAGACTGGTGATGTGGCTTCCAGATACCACCAACGTTATGCTGCACATGTGATGTATTAGGGTTCACCTCCCTTTCCTGCTTTGATGCCTGGAATTGCCTCTTTTTGGGTACTGCACCCTTCATGACTACTTTGGGACTCAGCTTCTCAAATTCCTGAACTGCAGCTTTTACAGCATTAGTTTGAGGAACATCTAGCACTGTTGATACAGAGTCCTTGGCAATCATGCTCTCATTTGGAGCTTCCACAGAAACGTTTTGAACTTCTGCTACAGGAGTGCTTGTTACAGGAGGAGAGACTATTATTGGTTCAATTGCAGATTTTACAACACTGGTTTGAGGAACATCTAGCATTGTAACAGAGTCCTTGACAATCTTGTCATTTGGAGCCACAACAGAAACGTTATCAACTTTTGCCTCAGGAATGCTTGTTGCAGGAGGAGACTCGATTATCGGTTCAACTGCAGCAGAACAAATTTGGCCAGTTGAACGTCTAGACTTTACGATCTTGCTTTGCTCATTAGGGCTTGTGGAATGTCTCAAGTGCTTCAGGACTGAAGTTTTCCCGCGTTTGTTTGATCTTTGGCTGTTACCATAGTCCACAGAAATCCGACTAGGGATGCCAGATTTGATACGTTTCTGATTAAGAACCTGATCAGCTGAGAAACTTCGGGCACGAGGTTTACCCGAATATGACTGCACAAGGGGAGTGATCACCCATTTAGACTCCATATCTATCAGGTGGCCTTCCACCTAAAACAATATGAAGACTGTATTACACACCGATGCATATTTATTGAGTATGTTTTCAACCTATGTGAATATGGAGGCAATATCCACTCAAGCACAGGCATGGAGTGTACTAACTCTTATAATCAACAATAAAAAGGCAATACAAGAAAAAGTTATACTTTTTAGAATCTTAGTAACCAATTGCTGCCACATCACATGTGTTCATATTACTTTCTCTAATACGTAATTACAATGTACATAGGTAGAGAACATATTGTATTCCAATAAAAGATTTGTAGATTTCACCATAATTATATACTACGAGGATTCCTGAATCTGAAAAGAGCGAGTGAGCAAGCGTGTAAGGACAGCATAAATCTAAAATAAAAGGTTGGTTAAATATCCAAGTTGGCATTTTCCAAGGATGAGAGCTGATTATCAGAAAAAAAAAAAAACTCACCACAAACCAGCCTTTACATGGAAATATTTTAAACAATTTTATTTTCTCAAAAATGACTAATGATTCTGATTAAAATGCTGTAATTTAAAGGTGTTTACATGGCAAATAAACTGTATACCCAAAGTTTCTTGAGCATAGTCCTAGGTCCTTTTCATTCTGAACGAGTTTTGCCTTACTGGTCCACTAAGAGAAAGACTTACTACACAAAATTGTGGATGGTTAAAACGCACAATTTACGTTTACACATTTTTTTCATAGAGCTAGCCATGTCATATCCCTTATTATCCAATGTCAAGAGATAAAGTAGAAGACAATTTAAAAGTTTGCTATCATACGTGTATAAATTGGACTCCATTTAGGCAAAAGAAACTAATCATGGCATAATAAGAGCTTTAGATCATTTGTTTCAGTTTTCAAGGCTAGCACCTGAATCCAGTATTGGTGATTTAAATTATGTAATGGCAGCATTTAACATACTACATACATTTAAAATTATTTGAGTTCTGGTTTTTGTCTCTGTTATGATGTGCCACTCTTTAACAGCTAATATACGCTAATTAACTAGCAAATTAGATATAATTGCAGTCGTACTTGAAAGCAAAAGGTTGGTTTTACCACATTTTCTCTGAAAAGCCCCTTCAATGCCTTTGACTATCAATATCAAATGCTGATGGGAGTATTTATTCTCTGTGTATAACTTAGTTCTAACCTACGGAAGGAAAACTCAAAAACCAATAACTAAAATATATCAGTTTGGCGATGTGTGAATGTGTGATATTTGATTATCTTAATTATAATTTGAAATAAAACCTTTTGGGAGTGGAAATAAGGGTTTTAACATTTGTTACCTTAACTGTCAATTTTCATTTCTAATATCAGTAATTCTTCCCGAAAATTAGTCTGAAATCCAATGTACTACATAAATGTGCACTAACACCACCAGTTAAAAATATTAATGCAAAATTTAAATTTTTTTGAACACACATCGTTGCCTCTAATGATCAACAACCTCCTCCATGTGGCTATGAATATAAGTGCACGAATTGGTAGCCAAGATTTTAGATACCTGGTTCATCTTGCCACAACTTTAAAGTTTGTTTGACAGGAAGTGCAAATATTAAGAGTTGTCACATGTCAAATCAACAGATATAAAGCTTATCAAGGTGGTGGTGTATAGCTGTTAGCAAATAATTGTGACAAGTTGGAAATCACTAATGCAATAGCCTTTATAAATATTGTAATGGGTATTTTAATTCTCCATAGTAGCACTGATGGCAGAACGGCTCTGCCCCTTTAATTTAGTTGAGGGGTTCTACAGTCATCAGATTCAAACATACCTCATGAAGCTTCATTGCCATCTTTTGCAACTCAAGTTGAAGCTCTGAAACATTTTGCATTGATTCATGTCGCAAACGTTGCTCCTCTAGAATTGTTGCTTGCAGATCTGACTTGATGCATTCCAGCTTCTGAATTTGGGTAGACTGTTTTATATTTTGGCTCACAGCATCAGTTATATTTTTCTCTAAAGCAGTAGTTTTCTCTTTCTCCTAGGGTATAATAGATATGTTATACATGATACAAAACTGAATGACAAGAGTACAGCTTGCTAGTTATATCACCAGAAATTTGAACTTTGTTACTCATAATTTTTACAGTTCTTTCTAGAATTCAGCAAGCGTTTGAAGCAGTATTTAGTATATACAACAAGAATTGATTAATTCAAAATTTTGGGTAATAAAATCATCCTGAAATTCTTATTTAAAACAAAGTTAAAAATACATGCTTAATTAAAAATTTTCAATAAATTTAAAGTGCTTAAAACGTATCTATTCAAAATCTTGTATTTCAAAACCTGATGAAAAATCTCAGATAAACAAATGCATGCCCTTTAAGCTGCAAATTTTAGATGTTTATTATGTTTTGTTCAAAGAAGTACACATTATATACAAGTATGGTGTTCAACGCCCGCTTTTACTACCGTGGCAACGCTTTTATTTTATCTATTGATAAGAGGTTTTACATACACAAATTATCTATTAGAAGCGAAAAATGTTTTATATTTTGCTCTGCAGTGCTATAAAGTAAGTACACAACATATAATGCAACAAGCTTGCTACTGGTTCAAAACAAAAATCCATGAAACAGTTATAAGCACTAATGTCATAAAAGAGAAAATCAACATAAATTAACTGTTTAGTAACTAACCACCATTGTAGCTTAAGGAGCAACTTTTTGCATGGGTATTACTAGCAAGTTAAGTGGTAATATCGAGTTTCACCTTCATGATCATATGTATTGGCATTCTTCATATATTAATTTATAAAAAATTTATTGCGTACTCAAAATCATGGACTTATTCAATCTCGTTACATATTTAATTTGCAACAGGTCATGGATGGGTAATTTCTTAAAGGTTTTTTCTTTAAAAAATGTATTTTTTACTGCAAAGTGTAAACAAGTAGTTAAAAATAATGCACAACTAACCCAATTATCACACAAAATGATCAAAATAAAAATTCCAATCCTAAATATTTATTATTGTATTGTAAGAGCTTCGACACCTAGCTGTATCTTTGTGGGAGTAGATTTTAAATAATCCTGAATAACAAAGATATTTAACTAGAAAAAATGACTTAAGTTTTGTATGCAATTTACATAATGTAAAATAGTCGATTTCTAAAGTTAAAAAAATCGACATTTTGGCAAGCTGCACCTTTATTCCATTTTAGCAACCTCTTGATCTTTCATTTTGTTTAGTTTTATTGCTTGACATAGGTTCTTTATGTTTAAATCGTATTCAATATTTGTAACCCTTACTCACTTTTGGAGGCCGAGGTGAACATTTTTGTTTTTACATCAAATGGCACGTGGAGTAGGGTTCCAGAAACCCTAGTGGGTTGACACTTTGCATGTACTTAAGATATGGTGTACCTTGTGCAGCAAAAGTCCAAAAAATGTACTTTGTGCTCCCCATATATTTGCATTCTAGCATATCTTAATGCTCTTTTAAAGGTGAGTACTCCTGATCCACTGTTTCTATAGTACAGAATGTTTTATTGCTACAGGATATTCCGTTACACTAATTAATAGCAGGGAGATTTAATTAGGAATTCTACGTGTAAATAGATCCCACCATTAAAACTATGGTATACCCCCAGCATTTAATGCAGAGGTAGTAATTACATTTCAAGCTCAAGACAATACCACTACTGGGAATGAGGACCATTTTGATGGGAAAACATCTGCAGTTTAGGTACTTTCCAACAAGAGAAATAAGCTACAAACTGCAGTTTTCTGATGAGTGGGTAATGTTACCCAAAAGAATTAGCCTGGTATCCTCTCAACCTGCATGTAATCTATAAGAGCCCCATAGAAAAGGGAAGAAAACTCATAGTACAGATATGGGCAGCAACTTAATTCCCAAAAATTTGGGGATTTTACGATAGTCTCATTCACTAGTAATCTATTATGGAAAATGATGTTTTCTGATATTAATGTGCAGTTGCTCGAGGAAGAAATTTTAGAATGTCAAATTTGTATTTATGTTAAGAAAATCTAATAGTAGTACATGTTGCCCATAGTGAAAACACCAACGTTAACCTGTTCTTTATTTTCAAGAACCATACTGCTTTTATTTTATATGAGTTGTGGCGTCCGGCTGTGAAAAGTGGATCCAACATTTTGAAGAATTTCAAGATTTTATTGCAACATTCATAGAGAGCAGGAGCTGTGCATACACTCAGTCATTTTGAAAAACCGATAGCAGAGCAATACTAGTTTCAATTGGAGACATTTCCACGTACAAAATGTTATCTGCTGCAAAATGGCTGCCAGACAAAAGCTGTCGTTTGCAGATGTGGTGAAGAACAGTGCCGAAATATGGAAACAGTGCCTTTGTGACCGTGATTCGGAACTTGACTCAGATAAGGATCCGGACTATTTACCAGATGTGGCAAATAACGAATCTCGTGTCAGTTAGCGAATCTGACGTAAGAAATATACTTAACCTATTACATAATCATAGCATGCAAACTACATCTGCTGTAGATATCCTTTTCTACAACAAAACACGAAGTAGTTTCCATGATACATTATTAAATGTTAATATAGCAATGCTTCATTATTTAAACCATGACATGTTAACAACGCCTACTTATGCTGCTGTAAATATAAAGGTATTTATTATTTTCTCTAACAAAGTTGTTGCGCCCGAAGCTTAAAGCAGAAACCATTGTTTACGAGAAATGCATTATCACTAAGTTGACTTGAAGATTCAATGCGTATTGAATATGGTAAGCGTATTGGCTACCATACGCGTTTACGTGTTAACTTTCCATACATATTGAAATTTATTTCGATAACCGATTTAAGTAAGAAACATCGTGATGGCTATCCTTGATTGGTGTTGGACAGTTGGTAATACCTAAAGAGATGTTCAAATGTCACCCAAAGAGCCTAACAAAACAATTTGGGGAATACTAAAAGATGTACTAAATTCTCGTTTACATGACAGTTTCCATACGTCAAGCGCACTCAATTCGATTTGAATTTCGCACGTAAACGTAGCGGTTATTCTGTAGATGTTAACATTTAACACTGCCTCTGAACTGAGGTGCTGGGCTCAGTTTCCAGCATACCGGGGCATTTGTTCAAAGGGAATAAACACTAAAGATAGTACTTTTCTCCAAGGTTTTCGGAACCTTACACAATATTTATCTTTAAAAATAGCTTCGTGTCGTTTATTTCTTACAGGTTGCAAACGAAGTTAATACACCACAGCCAATAACAGTTCCTGAGAATATACATAACTCTGACATTGGCAATGACTTAACTCCAGAGAACGATGAATAGTCAAAAGAGGAATAAAAGGGAGAAGAAACATATACTCAAAATCGTTGTTAGATCAAAAGAAACAGAGGCACGATTTATAAAAGCAGGAGAGAAAAGGGCAGGCAGGTTGAAGCCGTAACAGAGGGACCTGATTGCATTAGAAAATTTAAATGCTTTGATCGCATAAAAGCACACGGTAGATAATATTTTGGAAGAATTTCGGAAATAGGGAAATTTTAAGTTGCAGAATGCTTATATATTTGGTTGTCTTGAAATATACAGAACAAACGGGAAACAAACAAAACAAGTTCATCGCCTACACATCACTACTCTTTTCAATATTTTGTTAGGACCTCTTATGGAGATCAAAATATTGGTCTTCAAAGGCACAGGGGACGTGTTGAAAATATTACAGCAAGTTTAAAGAAAGGAGTTTTAACTCCACAGTCCGGGAGACACCTGAAGCGCCATCCAAAAGTAGTGATGAACATATTTTGGACTAAAAGTAAATTATTTAAAACCATTACCTCAAGTGGTGTAATAGATTAAGTTAGATGTACCATGATACTGAATCACTTCCTCTTTTGAATCGTGGCATGCGTAAAGTATAAGGCCACAAGCATCATAATGAATATTTCATGTCATTCCTTATTTCGCTATTTCCTGAATGTAGACGGTTGCTAGTCAATATAAACTCCATTTAAATTAAGAGGCGTGTCGTCGTACAATATTGCTGGAGCAACGATAGTCGAGAGCATGGAGGAGACTAGACACCTGTCAGGTAGAAACTCAGGTTTACTAGCTTCATCTGCTCCCAGGTTACTATCACGTCAGACGTACCTATAGACATTTAATGCTAGCTTGCAACCAATGTGTAAATTTCTTTGCTATGATTAGCTTCCTACTCTTTATTGGATAGTGGTAAGTGTATACACCACACAACATAAGGTTGAAGAAAAGCACCACAACATAAACAAGTTGGTCTTTAACAGCTATAATGTTCCTAAATGGATTGTCATTTGCAACACCACCTGCATCGTGACATTGTTAGCAGCGCCGTGGATTCTTGAAGGTGGTACACCTTCCTACCGCTATCGATAAGCAGCCTGCATTTCGCGCCTTTTTCGCAATAAATGGTTTTGTAACTCCTCTTTTGTTCGTTTTACATAGAAATTTATATAACTGAAGGTATGTATGACATGCATTTATGTATATAAACTATTTTTGCGTAATTTAAATTAGTATTTATGTGAACGAAATCAATAAAAACATAATACTGAATAAATCATGCATGCTTTTCTTTCCATGCGAGATTTACAGATCACTTTTTGTGATACTGTATGATACAGCATATATTTTTAAAACATTAGCGATATGTTACAGTTCGCTTTGGGGTTTACTCTATACTAACAATGGTTTATAGTATTTACCTTTGCATCTGGCTTTCGAGTTATTTTAGCTATCTTATGTGCTGGACAACCAGAACCTCAAAAACACTTTTTTTGTTCTAGCATGGATGAAACAATATCTTACAAGCAGCTTGAATCCGTGACTTGTGTGGAACTCATTGCTATTTTAAACTATTGGCTCAGGCTATTGAGGCTGATTTTGGAGATGATTCAGATGCAGATGATGCATTAACACTTAAGTTACTTTAAAGTTCAAAGAAGGAAGCTGTGTCAACGACGCACTAATTCTACCACGGGTGTTCAATAGGTCCTTAGAAAATTCAAAAAATTACACTCGTAACATCGAAATAAGTGTGCATTGAGTAACAATAGTCTCTTACTACATGACAGTTAAAGTATCAGATGGATAAATCCATCACGTTTGCAATATGCGATTGAATCGCCAATCCTGTACTACTTTAGAAAGACAGAGGAAAAAACCAAAGCTTCGTGCAGCGACTAAACACTTAGGACTTAACACCGAAAGAGATTAAAGCAGAGTTCGATGAAGCTCGTGGCACATTTGCTCCTGCGTTCACAACAATTTACAAATTGAATACATTAATTTAAACGTGGCCCAAAAATTACATCACTCCGGACGTCCACTATAAGTGACTTCCTCCGAAATTTTTGTCAAAATCCAGGATATACACTGCTGAAAACAATTAGAGGATATTGTAAACTAAGCTATGTATGCTTTGTGTTTCGGTACCGCATTAGATGCAATCGCTTTCTTTTACTCCTAGAGAAGGTAAACATCACCTCTGCATGAACATTACACGACAGAGCGCACTGTCCGTAATGTTGCTGACATAGGGTTGAACGGCGGTGGCTTGTTGCTGTGGTCAGAGCCATTCCATTTCCGTTGTCAGTGATTAAATGAAGTGACAGGGACAGCAATGCCTCCACAACGTGATTTACCTGAATCAATGGCTTGGAGGGTCATAGGACGGATGAAAGTTGAACAGTCACAAGAGGTGGCTCGAGCCATTGGGGTGTCTCAAAGCGTGATCTAGAGACTGGAATCGTTTTCAAACAACAGGTCTGTTCACAAAAGGGTAGGACAAGGTCGCCAACGGGCAGAAACAGCAAGAGATCGCTGTCACCTCTTGTTAATAGCCTGCCGGAATATACGGCAGAATGCAACTCAACTGAGAAGTGCCTTCTAACAGCAACAGGGCGCAGAGTGTCAATTCCAACTGTCTGTAACCGACTTCATGCACGTGGTCTCTATGCCCTTAGGTCCATTGTGTTTACCAGGTTAACTCCACAACACCACAGAGATCCCAGAAACTGGGCGGAGGAGCATCGTGGAAGGAGGCATGACGAACGGAGCTCAGTTCTGTTTTCTGATGAGTCGCGATTCAACGTGGAATCTGATAGTCTACGTGTTCATTATCTGGAGGGAACGAAGGACACAAAACAACCCAACTTTTGTACAAGATCCCCATATAGCGGTTGTGGGTTGATGGTGTGGGCAGGAATAAGCTTAGGTGGACCTAGGGACCTTTACATCATCTCAGGTGGTACTTTGACCGCCGTAAGGTATACAAACCAGCTTCTCCGACCTTTTGTCGTGCCGTATGCTGGTGCCATAAGTGCTTCCTTTATGTTTACGGACAATAATGCACGTCCCCACAGAGCTGGATTGGTTGCTGGAAGAGGAGGGTATCCAGCGGATGCACTTGCCACTTCCTCTCCGGACTTAAATCCAATTGAGGATGTGTGGGATGCATTAGGCAGGTGCATTGCAGGCAGATGATGATGATGATGATGATGATAATGGTGTTTAAGGGCGCTCAACTGCCGAGGTCATAAGCGCCCTTATGATTAAAACTTGGCAATAGGCAGTAAGAAAATACCAAACAAAAAAGTAAACACAAGTAAAAGAGCTAACACAGTTGAAACGGAAGTAACAGAAACGTCCAGCCCTCTAACCAGAGCTGGATATAAAACTCCATCTAAAATCAACACATTAAAACCAAAAGAGTTTAAAAAAACCGCTATCACACTAAAACGTCAAGGTAAAAGAAACTTGCTAAAAATTTAAAAACCCTGTCCACTGCTCTTGGGTCATCTGCCAGGACCTCAGCAAGAGAGGCCGGCATGCCCATAGATGACCGAATGTGTGCCAGGTGACCACACTCCAGCAACACATGAAGAACTGTCTGTGCCTCCCCACAGAGTGCACAGACAGGAGCAGGTTCACGTTTAAAAAGGTAACTGTGAGTAAAAATACAGTGGCCAATTCTTAGCCGAGCTAGTACTACCTCCTCCCGGCGGAATAAACGAGAGGAGGTTACCCAGTTGACAGGGAGGTCCTTCACCTCTCGCAGCTTATTACCACGGAGAGCCGACCACTCCGCATGCCAAGTCGAAAAAACGGCTCTCCGTACAGCCACTCTAAAATCTTCTGCTGTTGAATGGGTAATCGTAACACTGGGCGCTGTGACTGCCGATTTCGCTGCCAAATCCGCCGTGTCATTCCCTGGCAAGCCAATGTGTCCAGGAATCCATGCGCACTCCACATTAAAACCAGAAGCGTGCAAAATGTGGAGAACGTCCTGGATGCGCTGCACCAAAGGATGGTAATTGTACAGCTCACGAATGCTCTGAAGGGCACTAAGGGAATCACTAAGAATAAGGCAGTCACCTAATTTTCGACGTCGAATATACAGAAGGGCTTGATAAGTAGCATATAGCTCGGCAGAATATATAGATGTGCAACTAGGCAAACCGTAAGTAGAAGTTGCGGTGCCAGTGACAAAGGCACATCCAACACCGTCGGGGCTCTTACTACCATCGGTGTAAATACAAATACGGCCACTGTATTTGGATAAAAATTCTAAAAAGCAACGACGAATACTATCAAGAGGCGTGACAGATTTCCCGTAGAGCGTCATCCCGAGATCGACATGGGAGGTAGCGCGTAACCAAGGGGGGTGTATACTCTCTCCCTTGGATAACAGCTGAGGAATGTCAACATGGTGCTGGCGTAGAAGCTCACGGAAACGAAAACCTGCTGGCCTGAGGCTCAGAGAGCGGAGGCAGTATCGCTCGTGCAGCTCAGGGGAGAAAAACGCGTGATAAGTTGGATGCCCAGGCATACACTTCAGCCCACAGCCATAATTAGCAAGCAGGACATCACGCCGACAACGCAGAGGAGGTTCTCCCGATTCGGCGTAGAGGCTAACAACTGGGCTCGTTGGAAAAGCTCCAACGGCCACACGGATGCCCTGGTTATGGACTGTGTCTAACCTTCTGAGCACTGAAGGTCGAGCTGAAGAATACACAATGCTGCCATAGTCCAACTTCGAACGAATCACAGCACGATAAAGACGGAGCAATGCCGTCCGATCCGCACCTCAAGATTTGCCACTTAGTATCCGTAAAAGATTTAGAGAACGGTCACATCGTGCTCTAAGCTGTGCTATTTGTGGTGCCCAACAGAGTTTCCGATCGAAGATCAAACCAAGGAATCTCGCCTCGTCTGCGAAAGGAAGTAAATCTGGCCCGAGTCGAAGAGACGGCGGCATTTGCCACTTACGGCGCCAGAACTTAACGCAGACTGTCTTCTCAGCGGAGAAACGAAAACCGTGTTTCGAGCTCCAAGCATAGAGATTGTCCAAACACCGCTAGAGACGGCGTTCCGAAAACGGTGTACGCTGAGAAGTACAGAAGATGGCAAAGTCGTCCACGAATAAACAGGAAGAGACACCTTGAGGCACACATAGTGATATGGAATTTATCGCAATAGCAAATAGAGTCACGCTGAGTACCGAGCCCTGCGGCACTCCATTCTCTTGAATAAAATGGTTAGAAAAAACCGAGCCCACCCTCACTCGAAAAACGCGGTCCCGCATAAACTCCTGAATGACCAAAGGTAGGCGTCCACGTATGTTCCAGTTGTGCAGAGTACGCAATATTCCCGCCCGCCAACACGTGTCGTAGGCCTTCTCGAGGTCAAAAAATATCCCAACTGTGGGGCTGTTCTTAAGAAACCCGTCCATAATCTGAGTTGACAGAGAGACAAGGTGGTCAGCAGTTGAACGTCGTCGTCGAAAGCCACACTGGATGTTCGTCAGAAGATTGTGGGATTCCAGCCACCACACCAACCGTCCATTGATCATGCGTTCCATCACCTTGCACACGCAACTGGTGAGGGAAATAGGACCGTAACTGGAAGGAAGATGGCGGTCCTTTCCAGGTTTAAGAATGGGTATGATGGTGGCCTCCCGCCACTTGTCTGGAAAAATGCCATTAACCCAGACACGATTATAGACCTCGAGTAGGAAATCTTTGCCATCAGGAGAGAGATGTTGCAACATTTGGACGTGGATACCATCTGGACCTGGTGCTGAGTGTCGTGAAGAGGAGAGTGCATTGTCTAGCTCTGCCAGGGTGAAAAGGCGATTATAATCCTCGAGGTTGCCAGAAAGAAACGAGAATTCTTGAGATTCCACCTGGTTCTTAACTGTAAGAAACTCAGGGGAATAATTGCCTGAGCTAGACACCTGAGCGAAAGCACTGCCTAAAGTATTCGCCACGTCAAATGTATCAACAACAGCTCCGGTAGGTGTTTTGAGACCGGCGATGGGCATATGGTTCGGTTTCCCAGCCACACGTCTTAACTTATCCCATACGACAGAGGAAGGTGTATGTCGATTAAAGGAACCCACGAATTTATTCCATGACATCTTTTTGCTATCCTTAATTACCCGCCTAGAATGTGCACGCATCCGTTTATAGTGTATCAGGTTATTTCAGTGTAGGAAAACGCTGGAAACCCCGTAGAGCTCGTCTGCGAGCGCGAATAGCATCCCGACAGTCATCGGACCACCAAGGTACCGGAAATCGACGGTTGTAGCCAGTCGAACGCGGAATGGATTGCTCAGCAGCAGAAAGAATGGTCCCTGTGAGATGTTCGACCAAGTGGTTCACAGAGTCGTGCTCTTCGTAGCTAAATTCAGCCAAGTGGGAGTACAGTTCCCAGCTGGCGTGGTCTAGGAGCCAACTAGGTAAACGGGTGGAACATACAACGGGTGTCAAGACACTAATACGACAAGGAAAATTGTCACTAGAATGCAAATCCGAGATGGTATTCCAGCATAAGGTGACTGCTAGCTGAGGGGAACAAATTGCAATATCAATGTGTGAAAAACTATGAAATGCGTCAGAAAGAAAGGTGGGCTCTCCGGTTTTCAAGAGAGCAAGGTTCTGACTATCCAAGAAGTCTTTAAGTAGCGTACCTCTCGCACAAGACCGAGGAGAGCCCCAAAGAGGGTGATGGGCATTCACGTCGCCTACCAATAAAAAGGGTGGTGGCAACTGCGAAATGAGGTGTTCTAAGTCGCTCTGCGAGAGGTCCGCAGATGGAGGCAAATAGATACTGCAAATGGTGAATGAAGCGGAGGGTAGCTTAATGCTGACAGCAACGGACTGGATTGCAGATTGTATGGGTACGGAGTTGGCAAAAATATCATCTCGAATAAGCATCATAGTGCCCCCATGTGCCGGGACACCGTCCTCCGGGGATAAATCACATCGTACGCAGGAGTACTGCCTGATGGTAACGGTGTCCTGTGGACGCAGCTTCGTCTCTTGTAAGCATACAGCCAAGGGTTCATGCTGGCGCAGCAACAAGTCAAGCTCTGGTCGATGTGGTCGAATTCCGCGTATGTTCCAATGGAGTATAGCCATTGAGTATATTATGGGATAAGTTTCAAATCGAAAGACGCTTCTGCAGATTAGGATTAGCTGGTCGGTTCAATTTGTTCTTCTTAGGCGTTGGGCTAGTACTATTTTCAGGAGCACGATCCTGCAGTTTCCGCACTGTCCCTCTGGCAGTGGCGGCAGAATCCTCCTGGTCCATCTCCTCCACAAGGGAGGTCCCTTTTTCAAGAGCAAATTTCGGTCCGAGTAGTTCGAACCGATTGGATGTGCTGATCGGCGAAGACGGCCGTCTCCGATTCACGCCCTCCTCCCCAGATTACCCTTCAGAGGAGGATACACGTGTTTAGTTGCGTGTACTTTTCTTACCCTTAGATGACTTGGTAATAGATTGCACATTCTCTTTCAAGAAGTCTTGTCGTACATACTTGGTCTTAAACTGTTTTTCCGGGGCAGAAGACGTCGTGAATTTACCAGCTTTAGTTCCCGAGGTCGAGGCTTTCGGTGACAAGTGTGCAGGACTATTCTGTAAGCTGGCGGATTTGGCAGATGTTGATACCAACTTGGGTGTAGGTGCCGAAGGCTTTGGCAGCACTTGGGCTAAAATAACCTTTTCCGCAATTGTAGCCCCGTTCATATCGCCGGTCTGTGTTGCGATTTCCCGACGCGATACCGGTTTAGCTGCAACTGAGCTATAGGTACCGGACCTCGGGGCAGAGGGTTGGCGGAGTCGCAGGAGCTTCCAAGAAGGACACCTTCTCTTTCACCCGTATCTCCTGGATCGCTCGTTCCTCTGCAAAACGGGGGCAGTCTCGGGAACTAGATGGATGTTCCCCGTTACAGTTCACACACGATGGAGCTGAAGCACAAGCCCCATCGTGGGAGATGTCACCGCAGTGGACGCAGGTGGACTTGCCGGTACACAACTCACTAGTGTGACCAAAACGTTGGCATTTAAAGCACCTCAGCGGATTGGGTATACAAGGCCTAACTTCGATGGCTTCATACCCTGCTCTAATCTTTTGAGGCAGATCAACCCGATCAAAAGTAAGAAACAGGGTACGAGTAGGCAGGAATTCATCGTTGATCTTACGTTGTACCCGATAAACAGCTGAGACACTCTGAGTCGCAAGATTTTCTTGGATCTCCTCAATGGACAAACCGTCCAACGCGCGGGTTGTTACTACACCGCGGGAGGAGTTCAGCGACTTGTGCACCTCGACCTTCACTGGATAGCTGGCTAACATGGTGGCTTTAAGTATTCTTGCAGCTTGCGAGGCGGAGTTGGCTTCGACAAGAAGTGTACCATTGCGAGCTCGAACGCAGGATTTAACAGGACCAGCAATGGCATCGAGACCCTTTTGGATAGTAAAAGGGCTCACCGTAAGAAACTTCTTACCTTCCTCTGTCCTATGAATAACCAAGTAGCGAGGACCACATGACTCGACTACTTCCTTTCCAACGTCTTTATTAAGGGGTTTTTGTTTTGGTACCATAGAAAAATGGTATAAATTCATCCCCCAGTGCTCCACACTCACCACGGAGCCCAACGAGGGGTCACCCCACTGGGGTGACAGGGCTACACAGGGGATATAGCTGGCTCGCCGTCCCACTCACCCTGGAGTTCGGTGTAATACCTAGTCCTGGCCGATTGACTAGGGGTGGGTTAGTCCCTAGCCTCCCGTTTAGGCAAATCAGAAACCAAAGCGGTGTATTAGGCTGCGCACCCTCCCCAGTTACTGAAAGACAGAAGCCCAGGCTCAGGTACGCAACCCTCAACCAACCAGGATATTCCTTTTCACCGACACGGGTCTCCACGCACGGCCTACACGTGGGTGGGCATTTTGACCTTCTGACTCCCTCACCACTCTGAGGTTGCCCACAGAGGGAGTTAAGGTGGCTCGGGACCCCGGGTGCGCCTAACCCGTACCTACCGTAGTAGGCCCCTGGGGGGAGCATTGCAGGCAGACTAGCACCTTCCACAGCTGCAGATTGCTCTTGTAGAAGAGTGGCGCGTATCCCCCAAGAACTTATTCATTATCTCATTGCATCAATGTCACACATGTTTGAAGCAGTGCTAACCATTATAGAAAACCATACACCATACTGAAGAACAATTTTCACCCATGGCCCACGATTATTGTAGTGTTAATGTTGCTTTGTTTGTTTACCATATTCTCTTAGTTGATGTCATTTGATTCAAGCACTAATCAGGGACTCTCTGGAATCGTGGCCTACTTTATCTGTCAGTATAGCATTATGCAAGTAATGTGTGTGTGAAAAAATAAATAATCTCTTATAGTATTGCGCCATTTTTAGATCTTACAATATCTTCTAATTTCTGTGAGCAGGTTAGTTTGGAGTGATCGAACCATCACAGTTCGCGAAATATTAGACTACAGGAATATCACAAGGTACAGTGTTCTCAATGTTGCACCAAAGGTCAAGTCTGACAAAGCCCCCGGCAAGATGGTTGCCGTACTTTCAACGGAGAATAAACTCAACCGGGTGATCGATTCCGAAACTGGTTTGGCACTTTTGTGTCGCAACCCTGATGAGTTTCTGCGTCGATGCATAACTGTTGAAACATGGATACACTACAACACTCCAAAAATGCAAGTACAGTCGAAACAGTGGGGTTTTAGAAGCGAACCGGCTCCGAAGAAGGCAAAGGAAATAAAATCTGCAGACAAGGTGATTGCCTCCTTTTTGAGAGGGGGGGTGCATTGGGAACCTTCTACATTCATTACTTGCAGAAAGGAAGAACGATGAATTGAGTATTATGCATCGTTATTGCACATCTTTAACGGATAAATAAAGAAAAACACTTGGCAAAGAAAAATATTCTTACATCAAGACAATGCAGGGTGCACACCTGTGCAGCTTCAGTGGCGAGAATTTTAGAATTAAGGTTCGAATTACAACATTCACCGTATTCCCTCCGTGACATTTTTAATTTCCAAAACTAAAAAAGTGGCTCAGCGGAAAACTTTTAACGTCTAACAAACAGGTCATCTTCCAAACAGATGGATATTTTGAGTACCTTCCAAAATCCTACTTTTTGGAAGGCTTAAAACAGTTTGAGAAGCGCTGAGAAAAGTATGGAGCTAAAAGGAGATTGTGCTGAAAAATAATAATAAAAAAACCTATCAAAACTTATTTGTTTTTTTCTATCCTTGCCTAAGGACTTACTGAACGCCCGTCGTACATTTGCTAAAGTATTACAGCATGGAAAATTAATTATTGCAGGCAACAAGTGGTAACAAGTACAGAATGAAAATGCAGAAAATTAAAGGCAACAAAAACTGATATAAACAGGCTGAGTCATGCTAAAATATAATTTTTGTATCACTCGTGCATATAAGTGCAGTGAAATGACTGGAAAAAGAGTTGTGTTTTTTTATTTATTTTTTGCCTTTCATAGTAACTTTAAAAATATCAACTAGTAGCTATTTTTTTGGTTTATTTTTCAGATAGAGATGAGGTGCAAACCTATTACACTTTTGGAACCATTCATATCTCCACTGGAACACAACGTTAAAATTTCAGTTTAACTCTACAAAAGTAGAGCTAATGAAACTGAGAAGAACGACGACTTACAGAATAGGTTTAGGAGCAAATGGAGATGCAAGGCTGAGTCTGTACTTTAATGAGGAGTTTGTGGATGAACGACTTCTGCAGCAAAATCCAGGGTGAAGAAGAATTTGACTACTTGTAGGAAGAAATGATTGTTTAATTCCAGAAATACAGTTCCATTTGTGAAAGAAAACATTGGTAAATGTTTTTACAGAAAACTGGCCGATTAAATTTAAAGACTTACCGTTTGTTTACTTCAAAAAACATACCATCACACCAAAAACTGCTTTTGTAAGTGAAATTTACAATTATTAAAATGTCAATGAATATAATTTTTACAGTTTTTACCCTATGATGTTTTTTTTAGTACAATTGGTTCAAAGTGAACTAAGTACAAACTAATGTTTCATCACAAACTTTCTATGAAAAATTAAACGATCTTTGTGATAATAGTGTTTACGGAAAGTGGCATTTTCACTACAGTTAGGCAGGACAAAATTTAAGCAATGCTCTTACTCGTAGTTTAGTAGAAATATGTTTTATTTCTCTTGAATGATGTACAGAAAGCTTAATTTTTAAATTTAAATGTTCAACAGATTTGTTGTTACTGCAATACCTGCATAAGATGCTGCAGAGATATCTGAAGGAGTGTTTCCTTGGCACGCCTCATATTAGTCAGTTCATCACAATTGCATTTCATTTCCTCCATTTTCTTCTTAATGCTATCCTCCAACGCTTCCAGTCTCTGTCGCATTGTAGAAATCATATCATGGCACTGTATCCTGCCTATAACAGACAACATTCCATTAATTTACAAATAATTGCAATATTAATGTTAATGTTATAAAGCTAGTAAGTGTGTTCGATATAGAACACAAGGCGTGAAACGCAACTTCCCTACCTACAAAAACTTATATCGTGGATCAGTACGTTGCGCAGCCTAAAATCCAGGCAAAGAACGAGACACTGGATTTTAAAAACGAGGATGACTTCAATATTTGGTACAGAAACATTGAGAAAGGACATGTATATGGATTTCGTGTATTTCGTTCAAAATAAAAGCACAATAATGACCATACACTCAAAATGACCATTGCCTGTCATCGAGATGAGGAATTTAAATCTAAAGGAAAAAATATACGATATCTGAAATAATCTGGTAGCAAGCAAATAAATGACTGGTTCAGGCCTGATTTAGGGCGCACGAGTCTCTCGTAGACCGAATAGGAACACATCGCACATCAGGTGGCAATGGATGTGCCTTTTGAAAAAATATTACATCATGCGAGATTTAGTATTGTTCGGGAGGATGTGCTTTCCAGTAAAGACCTTCATTATACAAGATCATGAATACAATTAAGTCCGAAGCTATACGGCATAAAAGCGATGCCTTTAAGTATTGAATCATGGATCATCCATTCATATAAGCCTCAAGGTGCAGTATTAAAAGCATATGCACAAATTCGTGCCGAAGATTTTATTTTAATTGTCATGAACGCAATCCAAAAGGAACTGCTTAAAACATTATAGAAATAAATACGTATATGTTTTGACAGCACACATGATCTTAATTCATGTGGTCTAATTCTGATTACTTTCCTTGTATTGGATGAACTAAACCAGGCTTTCCGTGTGTCTTTATGTTTTCTAAAAGAGAAGATTCTTCAACAATTGAAGTGCGCGTCTGCAATAAAAGATGCCCTTAATTCGACTTTATAGACAAACGTTTTCATGTCAGACATGGCATTAGTATATTACAATGCTTGGCTGAAGACAATGTCCCCTTCTAAATTTCTATTTTTTTTGCTTTTGGCGTGTGTTCGCGCCTGGTGTAAAAACTTGAAAGAAAATCGAAGGTTCCGAGAAACTAGCAGAAACTCAAAATTGCTTCAGACTTTACTCGAGGAAAGAGCTAAAAAGCTTTTACACGTATGATCGCTCAAGACATCGATATAATGAAAGAAGATGTCGGCACGAGAGCCTTCTCGTATGTTGTAGAACGAGTAATATGATTTTTCTGAGAGCTGGGCATTTTGTTAGCGCTTCAATTTAGGGCTTAATACCAATATCCATTGAGAGCGTATGCACGTTATAATTAAGCATGTTTATATGAATAGAAATAATCCAAAAAGACGATGTGGCTTTGAATGCAGCAATGAGACTTAAAGAGAAACTCTAGCATAGGTTAATTTATCTTAAAGGTAAATTATGCAACAAAATTGCTGTCCGTCTTTCAGTTACTGAAGCTCCGTATTGAAAATATTGGTGTTTGACGAGGAAAATCCAATCATTGAGTGGAAGTGAAATCTTTCAAATCAAGCAGCCAGATGAATTGCAATGTGGGTGGAATTTGTCATAAACTGATGGTAAAATATGTATTCATGCTTACATTTACAGTTGACCATATACATGCTGTCAAGCGAAGCGTAAATATGAATCCATTTCTTTCACATGATACAGAACGTAGCAATTTTACGACAGAACTTCCAAAGCACATAAAACAAGACGTGATGAAGGGACTTCGATAACGCCACGACAGAATGAAAAAACTTCAGCAGAAAAAGGCTAAAGTAATGCAATTTAAAAAAATATCCTTGACGTTCAGTCCGGTAAACAGCTGGAATTAATCATTAGGTCCATTCGGAAATTTAAACCAACAATAGAGGCCTGCACCCTCAAAAATCTGTTTCCTCACAATCGCAGCAGTCAAGTTCAAAATCAAATAAATTTGAGCATCAACGTCTATTTTACTCTACCAAAGTGCCCAAGAAAACTCCTATAGGCCAACATCAAGATCCATTGAGAGCGAGCAAGAAATTATAGCAGTTTCAATGTTACTACAAAAATAGTCGACATTTGTTAATTTGTGTAATTACTCTTCAACCCGCTCACCCTTTCTAGAAGTTGCCTAATGAGTAGTCGTAAATTAAAAACTCAAAATGCTGAAACTTAAACATTCTGAAATTGGATACTTACGTTTACGATTGAATTAATAAGACTAATGAACCGATGTGAAAATGACAAACTACAAGTTAAAGTGATACGAGTAGACGTTATCTTAAAAATTACACACAACCCACTAGCAACAGATACAACAAACTCGGCGAGTGCTTTCTTTACTGGCATGTTCTATTCACTGTTCTCATTGATATATTTTGTTTTCGCTTTCATAATATTTCTTGCCGTCCCACTCACCCTGGAGTTCGGTCTAATACCTAGCCCTAGCCGATTGACCACGGATGGGTTAGTCCGTAGCCTCTAGTTTAGGTGAAGCAAAAACCCAACTGGTGTATTAGGTTGCGGACCCTCTCCAGTAACTGAAAGACAAAAGTCCAGCCTTAGATACGCAACCCTCAAGCAACCAGGATATCCCTTTCCAATGAAAGGGGTCTCCACGCACTGCGTACACATCGGTGAGCATTTTGACCAAGTGACTCCCTCACCACTCAAAGGTTGCCCATTTGAGGAAGTCATGATTGACTCGGGACCCGGAGTGCGCCAAAACCTTACCTACCGTAGTAGGCCCCTTTGGGGAAGCTAGAAAAAACACCACTTTCTAAAGTTCTAGAACTTAATAGATGGATCGTTAGTGAAAAATACTAGTAAGTTTTGTGCTTACATAAACAATTTCCTTCTGAATGCAGCATCTTAATTACACAATGGAGCCTTTATTCCAACTTTTGCCCTGGTAAAATATACCCAAACTTCATTTATTCCGTAACTGAGAATGTAATAGCGATTACAATAGCTAAGTTGCCTAACAAAAGTACAGGTGGTTGGGATAAAATCAACGGTTCAGTTCTGAAACAGTGTAAAAATGCTCGCAATCCCAATTGAGCATCTAATTAACTCACCTAATATCTAAAGGAAAGCCTCCAGATTGCTTGTAAACATCTACACTTAGGCCTGTGCATCAAATTGGGGAGGCAAAGTACAATAATAATTATAGGTCAGTTACGTTAAACCTTCTACTTGCGCGAAATGTTTGAAAAAGTTGTATCAGAAAGATTAATACACCTTCTAGACTAACATAATGCAATTGCACATACATAAAACTATTTTTGAATTACCGCAGAAATAACAAAGATATGTGCAACATTTAGCAAAGGATCTGGGGAAAAAAATACTGCAACTCTATTTTTGGATGTCAGAAAAGCATATGCGTTCATCATAGCATTTTGCTACACAAATAGGAGGCATAGATAATTAGGTAATTAACTAAAAGCTTCAGCAGCACATATCTTATAGACACAAAGCAAGTAATTCATAACCATGGAAAGCTAAAAACCAAAACCACTTCCAGATTTCATTAGATATGGCGTTTCACAAAGCTCAATACTAGGGCCCCTATTATTCATCTTATATGTAAACGATAGCCGAGTTAGGAAACATTATACCTCATATAGATGATACAACTGCAGTATGTTGTGGTGCAACAAATGATGAGCTAAACATTACCACGACACAAATCATTATTTCACTTTTCCATTAATTTAAAGAACGTAATCCTAACTGTAGTGCATTCAAAACCACTTTAGTATACTTCAGTTTAGGGAATACATATGACTTACGTATGACTCTCAAGCTTCACGGTGCAACCTAATTGGTGAAAACATTCACAAATTCTTGCTATTCATAATTGATTATAAGCTAACATGGTCCGAGCTTATTATTCATTATACGAGGTCTGTTCAAAAAGTTCCGGAACATTTGCAATGTGGCGCCAATGGAGTATTAAAGCGAAATGCGGTTGGTATCCCTGCATACGCCTGTGATTTATAACCGCAAAAAGTTTCATTGTTGTATGTCTTATCGCTCAGTGCTCTATCGAGTAGAACGTTTGTCGCACAGTTTGCGAATTTCGAGATGGCACAGTTAGAGGAGCAACGCGTCTTCATTAAATGTTGCGTGAAACTTATAGAAAACCTATACTGAGACACCAAATGATGCAGGAAGCCTATGCTGACTAGTTCTTAAGCCGTACTCAGTGTTAATAATGGTTCACGTATTTTAAAAATGGCCGGGCGGAAGATGACCCTTGTCCAGGACTCCCATCGACATCTATCCGTGACGCTCATGTCATGAACGTCAAGGAAATCAAAGACTGACTGTCCGAGAGAGAGAGAGAGAGAGAGAGAGAGAGAGAGAGAGAGAGAGAGAAAGAGCAGTAGAATGTAACATTTCAGTAGGATCATGTCATGAAATTCTGACACAGCATCTTGGAATGCTTCGTGTTGCCGCCAAGTTCGTCCCACGGCTCCTGAGTCAAGACCAGAAAGCTTATAGCCTCGTAATCTGTGAAGAGCTTTTGGATCGCGCAAATTAAGTCGAGATGCTCCTCAAGAGAATCATAACTGGTGCTAAGACGTGGGTCTACAGTTATGATGTGGAGACCGAGGTTGTCTTCATAATAGGTTGTTAAAGATTCTCCAAGAAAAAAAAAAAACGCACTGTACAGGTCAGCTACAATGTCAAAGCCATGCTGATAGTTTCCTTTGACTTTTAAGGATTACTTCATCATGAATATGTGCCCAAGGGACAAACTGTTAATCGATGGTACTATCGGAATGTACTGCGACGCCTGCGAGAAAATGTGAGAAGGAAACTGTCTGAAATGTGGCAAGACAATTCATGGCTCTTGCATCATAATGTACCCGCATATTCATCCCTGTTGGTGCGCGACAACTGCAGAAAAAACGATATCACTGTGCTGCGTCATCCTCCGTACTCTTCAGAATTGGCCCCTACGAACTGTTCTTTTATTTCCAACATTGAAAACCCCGTTTAAAGGACGAAGATTTGCAACAGTAGACGAGATAAAACAAACTTCGTGAACGGCGCTTCGCGCGATCCAGAAACAGGTAAACCAAGACTGCTGCCGGAAGTGGAAACAGCGTTGGGAAAGATGCATCAATTGTGCAGGAGAGTATTTCGAAGGACTCCATGCACAGTAAGTAAAAGGTAAGCGTAGAAACATTTTGTGGACAAAGTTCCGAGACTTTTTGAACACACCTCGTTTATGTAGGAACGTCACCAGATCACAATATCCACTCAGGCTTTTCACTAACCTGTTATGAGGCAAGGAACTAAAATCTGACTAGGGGTTACATTACCGCATTTGCTGTATCGGTTTGCAAACTGTGGATAAGCTACAAGAACCTACATGGAAAGAATCCTTGTACTGTAGGTGGTAAAAATAATTTACCATTTGAAACCTGGACATTTCACGCAGGCAAGTATTTAATGAAAAACCGATACAGACAGTATTGTCATATGTATATACAGTAACATCTTTGCACTGCAGAAAGAAAATCTAAGAAGCAACAGTGTTCATCGTTACAATACAAGAGAAAACTAGGATGTTTATTGCCGAGGTTTTAGAATCAATATTTCCTAAAAAAAGATCCTGGAGTAATGGGTTTGTTTCTGTACATTAAATTACCAGAATCCATAAAGCAACTTAGTTGAGATCTTATTTAAACGTAATCTTAAATTGTATTTAATATGTAAGGCTTTATACAGTTTAGACGAATTGGCTGTAGAATAGCAATATACTTAATAGTAAATATTGTAAGTGTAAATACCGAAAACTGTTAATATTCTATTTAACTTTGACAAACTTAGAAACTTATCTTTGCAGTCTATTGGCAAACTATTTTTATGTATTTATTTTTTGTTTAACGTCCTTTAACTTGCTTGGTCATATAAGACAATGAATGAAATTATGAAATTGGTGAAATCATGCTCAAATGATCTCGGGGTCCATGCAGCTTAAAGATACTAGACATTCGTCTTCTCAGGATAAGGGAAAAAAACCTTATCCGGATAACTCACCTTAAGCGAGATTCGAACTCACGACCTTTATAATGTGAGGCAGACACGCTACCACCACACTATCAAGTCGGTCAATTATGATTCAATGTGATAGAAAATAAAATCAGATTTCAAAACTATATATCAGGGAGCCGCATAATATTCGCAATGATTCTTCCTACTCTTAATACTGATCAATGAAATACACAGCGTGCATACATTTTGAATTAACAAATCGCAATACAAATAACAGACTTGAAGCTAGATGGTGAAAGCATAGTATACATTAAAATTTCACTGGAATGATCATTGAAAAAAAAAAAAAAAAAAAAACTAACATGGAAGTTCCATGCAGCACATAACACACAAAAATGAGACATCAATAAAAGAACGGAAGTTATAGGCCCCTCGGCAAGTAGACACGGCCAACAGGACATTGACTTTTGTGGCGCTAATGTTTTAGGAGTTTTCCCGTCCCTTTGACCTTAAGACGGATGATTCATTCGTTTTGGTTTTTTGAAAACACTGAAGTTCTTAGGTTTGTCAAAGTCCTATTGGCTGTGAGCTACTTGCCGAGGGGTATCTTTTTCTGTATTTTTACATAAATATAAAATCAAGTTTTTTACAATCTGATATATTTTATTAACATTAATAATAAAGCATAATTAATATACAATATTTTATTAATATAGTTTATTACAATAATTTTTGTTTTAACATTAATTTGTATCACATGTTAGATATGAGAAATCTTTGTTAATTATTTTAATTATGGTTGAGCACCGTGTACTGTGAATACCACATACATCTCTTCCTGTCGGATATTCTCTGGAAATGTTTAAATTACCTTGATGTAAAAGTTCACAAATGTGCTTGCTTTTATCTTTTTCGTCATTTAATGCACAAGATTCTACTAAATATCCTAAATGGTAACAGTTATTATGAATTTTTTGATTGATTTTGGGTACAAATAACACTCCCACTAACAAATACTGCTCGTCTACTACAGCTTCTTTTGAAATTTTGAAGTTTCCTTGTCGAGTTAATTTCTGGTCTAATATGGATATCTGGCTTCCATGCTGTGTTACAGTTGCTCGTGCCTCCTCTGCCAGCGGATTTAGTCTAGAAATTGTAAAATACACATTAAACATATCTGTTAGTTTTGTTTCGTAAAGGTTAAAGATTTTACCCAATTTGATTTCAACTACTTTTAATATTTCCCAATTGTGTGATAGTAGTTGATAAAATTTTAAATGTGTTTAAATATTGATACGATCCACAAGTGTTAACAAGAAATTCATGATTAATTGAAATTCTTGCCAAAACATTATTTCCTAAATAGATTGGATCCGAAGTGATAGACATTGTCATAAAAATCAGCATTATTAAAGTACCACCTTAGAATTTATATGACCTCTGGTTCTTTGTTTTCTGAGCATGTACTACAAGAAATACATGCGCATTTAAGTTTGTATAATTGTACAATAGAAAACGTACAACACACAAATATTAACAATATTAAGGATAAGTAAAGTAGCATTAATGCATCGGTCTTCATGATTATAATAACGATTTTTATTGATTGTCTATCTTTTTTATACTATTTTAAAACAAAAATTAACATTTTTATGGTGCTTACCTTTAGATGAGGATGTTATCCTTTGAAATGTGAAGTCGTCCTCCTCGGTGTACTTAAAAATTATTCTTTTTTATTTAAAATGTTTATTTTCTCTGAAGACAAGTCCTCAATTCTACTAGGCAGAAACATGTCCCTGCCTTTAATTTTTACTATAACCCGTTAGCCGTATTTCGTGTTAGCAATTCTAGTCTCTTCAATTAAATAAGGCTGGTTACTCACCAGCTCATCTAAAGTTAGCGGCTTAACCGCTTTCCCATATTTGTTCAGTTCGGCAAGGAATTTTACTTCTTCCAGTGCGTTCATGTCGAAGTGATGAGTGGTCGTGTTACAGCTCCTTTTATATATCGGAGTCACGTTTTTCAGGCTTTCAATACACGTGACTAGTTGTTTGTGTAGAAAGAAACATTTCATAATAGTTCCTGGGTGTTGCGCATATCATGTATTCTGTGAAGCGCGAGTAGGACATGTTATTTACACCTTCTGACGATTCTGTTATAATATCTTTTATATAATTACAATAAGCTATTATGAGGTTTTTTAACTCTTTAGATTCTTTCGTTTTATGGTAAAATATATCGTTTATAATAGGATAAAGTTTGGATAAATGTGTCCATTGTTCTTCAATCAGCGAAACGGATACTTGTTCATCTCCTTGTTGTTTTAAAATCACATTTTGCGTGCCAAATATGTATTATATATCTAAATGCAATTCTTCAGATACATTTCATTTCCATTTAAAATTCTTTTTTGGAATCAGTAGAAATACAATTTATACAATGAATTAGATTTTTCCATTCATTTAAGTCATACAGCAATATACCACAGTGCTCACCACATTTTGAAATGGTTATACCTAAGTCATAAGGAAATTCTGGCGAAAAACCAAGGCATAAAAATTTCTATTGTGCTTGATCTAGAAAATGAATATAGTTTTGTATACCAATTAACGACGTTTCCTTGCGTTTATTTGAAGATTTTTCTCCATCTTCGTCGAGTTTTGGTTTTTTGATATTAGCGGACCTGTAAAAATGGACAAATTAAATATCGGATTTGATTAACATTTTAAGATATTCATAATATAATATTTCAAACATATATGCTTTTATTAAAATACCTACATTTAGCACTGGGTTTTTCCTTCCTAAGAGAAAACAGAAGTATGCTTGTTGATTTACTAAGGTGTGGAATCTAAAACAAATCATTAATATACACATCGTAAATAGTACATTCAAAATTAATTGGTTCGTGGTTCAAATCGGAGGCGAGACTTGATTTGTTCGGTTGCGGATCACATGGATAAATGTTACGTTTATTAACAATGTGTGAACACCACATGGAAATATTTATAACACTTCTTTGAGAACAATTAAGAACTGGTATTTTATGAAAGCCGTGCATTCATGGATTTGCGTTAATTGTAGCAAACGTTTCTTGATAATCTTCAATTTCATCAATATTTATTATAGTACGTCCCGTTAATGCTCGAAGAAGTTTAGCTTTTTCTTCTCCTTTTGTAAACACTACAGTAAATTTTTCCATACATTTATTTAAAATTGTTGGAAGTAAATTATATTTTACATCTTAGTCTTCCCATTTTAACCCGTGTACCTTTGCTGTAATTTTATCGTTAGTTTTAACCAATTCGTTTAATATATGGCGTTCATAAGGTGGAAGAAACATCCACGTTAGAGCCCCATGATTTGAACCACAAATAGAAAGTTCCGTAACTACATATTCACGCTCATTATCAATTAAAAAATTAAAATACATAAATCCTTCACCCGTTGACATGTTTCTGCAGTGAAAAATGGAAACAGAATGAATGAAATTAAATGCTCAACTGACCTTTTATCGGTTTGTATATTTGATTTTCTTCCTTTTTATTCTTGCAGGAAGTATAAGGAGAGTATACACTTTTAGTAATTACGTTATCATTATATTTAAAATCTTTTATTTTAAATTTCGAAACATAATCGTTTTTTAATAGAATGGAACATCTATGAAGATATGAAAATGTCCGCAAGTAGAACTATTAGAATTTTGCAAGTGTCGTTGATTGTAATTCCAGTTTTTTGCACACTGGTATTGTAAAGAATTTAAAATGTTTAAATAAAGAGGTGCATATCCAAAACTGTCAAAATATTCTCCTATACCGGATTTAGATATAAAAATACATACCCAATGTTGCCCTGGTTTGTTACTAGGGTCTGTATTTATTACTATTGCAATGGGGAATTTAAATGTTTGCTTTTGTGGTATTTGATCACGCGCAAATACTCCAATAAAGAACGGTCGAGTGCATGAATTATTGCATAAAAATGTATGTATTTGATTGGTGTTCATTATGATATGTATATAGACCTATTTACGTCTTATTGCTAACAGTTTTTGATAATCTGAACATACAAGCATTGTTACAGGTTTAATTAAAGCTTTTTTAAAGGCTACATTAATGGAAACATTTCCATGCTGAAATATATGGTTCCTTAGCATTCATATCCGCTGTTAAATAAAAAACCGTTTATAGTATAACCGTTTGCATAGTGTTCTAGAGGTATGGAATGTCCTCGATCGTCGCAAAGAATACCTAAACCATCTTTTAATGTTTGGTAGCATCGTAAATATTTTTTCCCTTCGAAGTTTGGGGTTATCGGCTGTAAAGGTATTGGCTCCCATTAACGAATAACTGAAGAAAAAAAAATGCATGTTTAAATGCATCAGGTTATAAGGGTTTTCATCGAAAGCGCCACTATATGCCTTATTTGAAGTAAAAGCTATTATAATTCTGCGAGGTACTTTACCTACAAAAATATCGTTTATACTTTTGTTTATAGTTCCTCTTGGAATATTAAATGGTTGAAAGTCTACACCTATTCAGTGATATTTTTCATTACTCTTTGTTAATGCTTCTTGATGAGCTAACAATATGGTTGGGGAGGGATATACGCGTTTAAGAGATAAGCTAGCGGAGGTTATAACAGTTTTTCCTTTACCAATAAAATGAAATTCTGGAGTTGAGGGAGTTAGCTTAATAGTTAAGGATACATTGCTTAATAAAAACTTATCTTGATTACATATTTCGCTGTATAAACAGCCCATTAATTCAAACTCATTACTTTCTTTTGTAATAGCATAACGCCGCTTTAGACCAGTATTTTCCTCAATACTATTCATTTTACCAGGGTCGTAAAGTTTCCAAAGTGATGGTTGTAACCATTGTTTCCATAGCATCATTAGAATAGTTTAACAAAGTTTCAAAATATAATTTATACGGATAACCCGGTTGAGGCTGAGAATTCTCTTGTTGAAAAAGGGAATTTAAAGAATTATTAACAAGCGTAGATGTATCAGTTGAAAGGGCTTCAGCGGCAGGAGGTATGAAAGAATTACCATCATCTTTTACTATTTTGCAACGTAAACGTAATACCAGGTTTGAAAGATCCAAATATGTATCAGCGTTTCCTGCATAATGAAATATTTACGGTGAATTATATGATAGAGTATTTTGAGTATCAAGTTCTATAATATTAGTGCTGTCCACACCTGTTTGTATTGGTTGATCGTCAAATATTTTAAACGCTGAATGTGTATAAGTATTGGACATGATTGATAAGTAATTATATCCCTTTTAATTCTTTTTTTATGCCTTTTATTGTTTTTATGATGCGCCTTAACTGTAGAATGTGCTTGTTTTCTTTTTTTTCGTGGTTTTATTCCAGATCCTAACATGGAGTCTATAGATTTAATAGCTTTTCTTTTTAGTTTTCAGTACTTTCTTTTTATCGTTCACTAAGCGAGTGTTAAATTGTTTTTTGTTCGTTGCTATATCAGCTAACACATTTACACCCACGTTTATAGCTTCCTTTCCAACAGTTTTTGCAGCACCTTTAAACATCGGAGATACAAATCTCCATAATCCTTTAAGTGCACCAAAAAGACCGTGGCCTCTTTGGAAACGTTTTCCTTTATATAATACAAAATTAGGATTTCCTTCACCACCTCTTCTAGTTTGGTTTAAAAAATATTTAGAAGTTCGTGATGATTCATTATCTTTCTTTGGTCTAAATGAAAGTACAATGGCTGAAGAAAATCCGTCTACAAACGGTAGAAATTCTCCTGTATTCGTTCTTAAATCTATTTTTACAATGTTAAAATCGTGTTGAAGTAAAGATAACCAATTTTGTGGAAAAAATGCTTTTTCCACTGCCAAATTTTTATTACCGATATTTAGTTTTACTGTCGTGCTTTCAATTATTTGAGCAAACGTATAACTGACCATTTGTGGACTTATAAGATTAGAGCAAACAAAAATTTCATAAGGAAAAGTCAAATATAGATTCATTGGATATGACGCACGTGTAGTTCTTGCTATGTTGGTCCTTAATTTAAAGCCTAACTCTTTATTTAAATCGGGGGACAAGTATAAATTACGAATATAATGTTTATTCGTTTTTGGTTCGTCCGATTGCCGTGTTCGCCTCATCTGAATGTGTTACTGCTTGACTTAGTTTTTGAAATTGAAACATCTTGACCATCGTCACGTTTCTTAGGTTTTGTATCTCCTGATTCAGATTTTTCTATTGCTTCTGAGTTAATACTTACAAATCCAGCATTTCTGTTATATTTAAAAAAACGTTTTAACCAATGCATTTTTTTCTAAAACACGATTAATTTCATTTAAAAGCATTACATTAGTAATCGTGGATTCACCTAAATCATAAGGAAAACGGAACGTACTAATACCCGTTTCTGTTACATCAATCCTGTCACCTTTTAAAAACCTGGTGCTTTTTGTAATATTTATAC
Source organism: Hymenopus coronatus (assembly GCA_030762935.1). Taxonomy (NCBI): domain Eukaryota; kingdom Metazoa; phylum Arthropoda; class Insecta; order Mantodea; family Hymenopodidae; genus Hymenopus; species Hymenopus coronatus. Next base: position 20,059,353 of record CM060900.1, read on the forward strand.
ACATCCCGGGATATCTTATTTTATTTAGCGCCACCTCCCAGTCTCCTAATAAAACCGTTCGCTGGGGTAGCATGTTACAAAAGCTGGATATTGTGTTATTTTTAAAATGATCCATGGAACCGTTGCTAGTGAGTGTAATGGAAAAAGGCTCTCGTCGTATCATTGTGCTATTATATCCGATTGTTTTATCCAAGAATCAAACTTTGCAGGATATCCTTTCCACTTCACCAGCACTTCTTTACTGTTACTTCCTTCGTTTAAAATTTTGCTTATCTTATAGATTGAGGTTGAACATTTTGTATTTCTTGTGTAAAAGATACCTTCTAAATATTCTCCAGAATAATCTTCTAGTTTATACACAGTTGGTATGCCTTATATTACCTCTCTAATTTTAAATATTTCGTCGGTCCAATTTGGTTCATAGCCTTTATAAAACCTCATTTTTAATTTTGATATACCAAGATAATCACCTATCTTATATTTTAGTGGCTTAAATGCGTTTAGAGTGCGTAAATGCTTTCCGTATAAATTTTCATAAACTAAAATAACATTAGTGTCATTTTCATCTATGGGAGCCATTTTTATTGATCTATGATGGGAACTGTTATAAGATTTTAATAGTTTAGGTAGTATATCAGTATATTTGTAAATATTTTATAGGTAAAATATCTCCACATTTTTTTCTTTTAGTTTTCTATTAAATCTTTCTACTACGCTGTCGTTTACATTATTTTTTGTAGTATAATGTTAAATCCCAGGTTTTTTTTAAAGAGATTTTAAATTGTTTGTTAATAAATTCCGTACCTTTATCCGTTTGTAAAATATTTGGAACACGGTTATACTTTTTAAATATAAAATCAAAACCTTTAATTATTACAGCTCCTGATTTAGATTTTAAAGGTAACGCCCATGCATATTTTGAAAAGACATCAATTATGATTAGAATATAAATATAAGGTTTGTTATAATCTTTAATGCTATTCAACACAGTAAAATCACTTTCCCATAAATCGATGTTTGTAACATGATAATGTTTAGTAGGAACCGTTTTCCTACGTGTTTATGAAAAGTATAACTATCGCTGTCCTTGTAAATACTTATTTTATGTTCAGAAACTCCTGTAGCTTTATGAAGCTTACTAACGGTACCAAGACTTGCATAATGATCAAATTTAGAATGGTACTTATCAAGTACTGTTTTTTCTCTTTCGGTTAAAGCTTCTGCCATTTCGACTTAATAGAACACAGGTTATAAGGTTTATATATCAAATTATGAACAGGTTCTGTTTTTATTCATTTGTTAATTCTTTCTTCTTTTTCATTACTTTTTTAACTTATATATATATATATATATATATATATATATATATATATATATAATTTTTTTTGAATTTTCTCTTTAGGTTCAACAGTTTCTAAATCGCTTTCGAAATCATCCGGTTCTTTTTTGTTCAAATGTTTCAATAAATCATCTTCTGATTGTATATAAGGCTTTCGAAGCTTTGATACAATATCATGATAATTTAAGAAATTTCCAATTTTCATCGGGAGACATTGGTTTAGTTTGTATCCTTTGTATCGTCTATAATATTTGATAATTTTTCTGAAGTTTTATTAATAATATTTATTTTTTTAAACTTTCAGATTGCGATTAAAGCAACATAATTTGTTTACCGTATTTCATGATTATTCAAACAATTTTAGATACTAAAGCGCTTCCTAATGCGCTTAACACCGGTAATATGAATGATGGTAAAAATCCTCCGTTTTGTACAATTATTTTTTTCTTTTTTAAAGATTTCTTTTATCTACTAATTTTCTCCACAATTTTTGGTCTTTTTAAACGATTTTTACATTTATTAAAAATTGGTACCTTACCGTTACTAACGTTTAATACGCATTCGGAAATAGCTTTTACTAATTAAGGATTGGCCTCGTTTAAACTTTTTTTACGTAGCTTAGGCTTCGCTTTACTAAGAACTGCTGGATTGCCGCACTGTTTTGCAATTGTGGGAGAAGACAATTTGCAGACTTTTTTAAAAATCTTGGGAGAAACTAGGTACCATTTTTCTTTTTAGAAATAAAACAGGTTGGGATTTCGTCAAGAAGTATTCCTGTTCTGCAACGAAATTTGTCAGGAGTATGCCGAGTACAGTCTATAATTAAATAAGCGTGTGGTTTTGCAGTAGCCTTTTCAAATGCTTCTGGTAAAAAATTTCGAACTTCTCGGTTCAAGCTGTTGAAATTATGTACTTGTAACTTATCTCTATTGTGTTTAAACACTACAATATAATTTGAATTAAGTGACATAGTTCTAAATGTTTTATCCTGTGGAAAATGTTTTGTAAAATATAGATTATTACTCCAAAATGTTTATGATGTGAATCCTCAGTAAAAAAAAATTGACACACTATTATTTTCTGCTTCATACATTAAGTCGTCTACTACTACCAAATCACCCTTTCATAACGATTCAAAATCTGGGATTCCTTCATGCATTCGTACATTAAAAGTACAATGATTAAATTTTCGTTCTGCGTTAGGAGGTGGATATTCCGAGAGATGACCCCATAAATATCTTTTTATAGGTTCCCTGAATAAGTTATCAGCATTTTTAATAAATGTCTGAGAAAATGTAGATATACCGCTACGTGAGGGTCCTGTAACCTGCATCGTACTAGGAAATTTGAACTTGGGTTATATTAGGATCCACAGTTTCCGAAGGCATTTCATATTTTAAGTCATTAAAATTGGGGGGGGGCGATAGGTCTTTCACTTCCACATCTTTACCAGCATTTACTTTTTTAAAATTTTCATCGATAGTTTCCCCTTGAGATAAATCTTTCATTTTTACAGATTGACCAGCATTCACCTTTTTAAATAATTTTTTTTTTAAATTTTCGTTGACAATTTCTCCTTGAGATAGATTTTTCATTTCAATGTTTTGACCGGTATTAACATTTTTAAATTTTCATCAAGAACTTCTTGCGATACGTTTCTCTTGTCCATCCTCCTAAATTTCTTCTTATTAATTCGATCCTTAATTAAATTGTTTTCAAGAAAACCACTTTTTAAAGATGCTTCATTACATGGGTTATATAGTTTTTTGTATATCGTTGTATGCTTTTTAAAAGTTAAGTTTGGATTATCTGTTTGATAAGGACTAAATATATAATCCAATTCTAAATCACGCGTTTTAGTTGAAGCAATCTGATTTACTTATTTTCTTTATCGTTTTTGGAATCAAAAAGTACGTTAATATTTCTTTTAAAATCTTTTTACGCGGTCTTTCATTATCCTCTTGAAATGAAATATTTGAATTGGTGTTAAGGGACACGGGGACTGAAATTTCGACCAAAAATGACAAAATTTACGAATGTTATATTTACACTTATAAATGTACCCATAAATTCTAAGAATCAAATGGATGCAAAAAATGTCATGTTCCGCCATTTTTAAAGCTCCAGCGAGCGTTTAAATACCTAGGAGCGCAGGCATTTAATTTCGTTCTATACGACCACGCCCACTAATTACAGGATGCACAAATTTTCCTAATATCTTCAAATATAATTATTTTTGTTTGGTTTTTTCTAAGCAATATGAAGCAAACATGCCTCCACTGCTTTGTGCTCTATCTAGTGCCAATATACAGAGTTATATACTACGTTTTCAATACAACTTCCAAATAAGATGATGTAGTGTCATTTCTGAGCATTCCTTATTTGAGTTTTCTTATATATATATATATTATAGGTAATACTGTATACCTTTGCTTTGATGATAATGGTGCTTAAGGGCGCTCAACTGCCGAGGTCATAAGCGCCCTTATGATTAAAACTTGGGAATAGGCAGTAAGAAAATACAAAAAAAAAAAAAAAAAAAGTAAACACAAGTAAAAGAGCTAACACAGTTGAAACGGAAGTAACAGAACTGTCCAGCCCTCTAACCAGAGCTGGATATAAAACTCCATCTAAAATCAACACATTAAAACCAAAAGAGTTTAAAAAACTGCTATCACATTAAAACGTCAAGGTAAAAAACTTTTGCTAAAAATTTAAAAACCCTGTCCACTGCTCTTGGGTCATCTGCCAGGACCTCAGCAAGAGAGGCCGGCATACCCATAGATGACCGAATGTGTGCCAGGTGACCACACTCCAGCAACACATGACGAACTGTCTGTGCCTCTCCACAGAGCGCACAGACAGGAGCAGGTTCACGTTTAAAAAGGTAACTGTGAGTAAAAATACAGTGGCCAATTCTTAGCCGAGCTACTACTACCTCCTCCCGGCGGAATAAACGAGAGGAGGTTATCCAGTTGACAGGGAGGTCCTTCACCTCTCGCAGCTTATTACCACGGAGAGCCGACCACTCCGCATGCCAAGTCGAAAAAACGGCTCTCCGTACAGCCACTCTAAAATCTTCTGCTTTTGAATGGGTAATCGTAACACTGGGCGCTGTGACTGCCGATTTCGCTGCCAAATCCGCCGTGTCATTCCCTGGCAAGCCAACGTGTCCAGGAATCCATGCGCACTCCACATTAAAACCAGAAGCGTGCAAAATGTGGAGAACGTCCTGGATACGCGGCACCAAAGGATGGTAATTGTACAGCTCACGAATGCTCTGAAGGGCACTAAGGGAATCACTAAGAATAAGGCACTCACCTAATTCTCGACGTCGAATATACAGAAGTGCTTGATAAATAGCATATAGCTCGGCAGAATATATAGATGTGCAACTAGGCAAACCGTAAGTAGAAGTTGCGGTGCCAGTGACAAAGGCATATCCAACACCGTCGGGGCTCTTACTACCATCGGTGTAAATGCAAATACGGCCACTGTATTTGGATAAAAATTCTAAAAAAAACAACGACGAATACTATCAATAGGCGTAACAGATTTCCCGTAAAGCGTCATCCCGAGATCGACATGGGAGGTAGCGCGTCACCAAGGGGGGTGTATACTCTCTCCCTTGGATAACTGCCGAGGAATGTCAACATGGTGCTGGCGTAGAAGCTCACGGAAACGAAAACCTGCTGGCCTGGGGCTCAGAGAGCGGAGGCAGTATCGCTCGTGTAGCTCAGGGGAGAAAAACGCGTGATAAGTTGGATGCCCAGGCATACACTTCAGCCCACAGCCATAATTAGCAAGAAGACATCACGCCGACAACGCAGAGGAGGTTCTCCCGATTCGGTGTAGAGGCTAACAACTGGGCTCGTTGGAAAAGCTCCAACGGCCACACGGATGCCCTGGTTATGGACTGTGTCTAACCTTCTGAGCACTGAAGGTCGAGCTGAAGAATACACAATGCTGCCATAGTCCAACTTCGAACGAATCACAGCACGATAAAGACGGAGCAATGCCGTCCGATCCGCACCCCAAGATTTGCCACTTAGTGTCCGTAAAAGATTTAGAGAACGGTCACATCGTGCTCTAAGCTGTGCTATTTGTGGTGGCCAACAAAGTTTCCGATCGAAGATCAAACCAAGGAATCTCGCCTCGTCTGCGAAAGGAAGTAAATCTGGCCCGAGTCGAAGAGACGGCGGCATTTGCCACTTAGGGCGCCAGAAGTTAACGCAGACTGTCTTCTCAGCGGAGAAACGAAAACCGTGTTTCGAGCTCCAAGCATAGAGATTGTCCAAACACCGCTGGAGACGGCGTTCCAATAACGGTGTACGCAGAGAAGTACAGAAGATGGCAAAGTCGTCCACGAATAAACAGGAAGAGACACCTTGAGGCACACATAGTGATATGGAATTTATCGCAATAGCAAATAGAGTCACGCTGAGTACCGAACCTTGCGGCACTCCGTTCTCTTGAATAAAAAGGTTAGAAAAAACCGAGCCCACCCTCACTCGAAAAACGCGGTCCCGCATAAACTCCTGAATGACCAACGTAGGCGTCCACGTATGTTCCAGTTGTGCAGAGAACGCAATATTCCCGCCCGCCAACACGTGTCGTAGGCCTTCTCGAGGTCAAAAAATATCCCAACTGTGGGGCTGTTCTTAAGAAACACGTCTATAATCTGAGTTGACAGAGAGAGAAGGTGGTCAGCAGTTGAACGTCGTCGTCGAAAGCCACACTGGATGTTCGTCAGAAGATTGTGGGATTCCAGCCACCACACCAACCGTCCATTGATCATGCGTTCCATCACCTTGCACACGCAACTGGTGAGGGAAATAGGACCGTAACTGGAAGGAAGATGGCGGTCCTTTCCAGGTTTAAGAATGGGTATGATGGTGGCCTCCCGCCACTTGTCTGGAAAAATGCCATCAACCCAGACACGATTATAGACCTCGAGTAGGAAATCTTTGCCATCAGGAGAGAGATGTTGCAACATTTGGAAGTGGATACCATCTGGACCTGGTGCTGAGTGTCGTGAAGAGGAGAGTGCATTGTCTAGCTCTGCCAGTGTGAAAAGGCGATTATAATCCTCAAGGTTGCCAGAAAGAAACGAGAATTCTTGAGATTCCACCTGATTCTTAACTGTAAGAAACTCAGGGGACTAATTGCCTGAGCTAGACACCTGAGCGAAAGCACTGCCAAAAGTATTCGCCACGTCAAATGTATCAACAGCAGCTCCGGTAGGTGTTTTGAGACCGGCGATGGGCATATGGTTTGGTTTCCCAGCCACACGTCTTAACTTATCCCATACGACAGAGGATTAAAGGTGTATGTCGATTAAAGGAACCCACGAATTTATTCCACGACATCTTTTTACTATCCTTAATAACCCGCCTAGAATGTGCACGTATCCGTTTATAGTGTATCAGGTTATCCAGTGTAGGAAAACGCTGGAAAACCCGTAGAGTTCGTCTGCGAGCGCGAATAGCATCCCGACAGTCATCGGTCCACCAAGGTACCGGAAATCGACGGCTGCAGCCAGTCGAACGCGGAATGGATTGCTCAGCAGCAGAAAGAATGGTCCCTGTGAGATGTTCGACCAAGTGGTTCACAGAGTCGTGCTCTTCGTAGCTAAATTCAGCCAAGTGGGAGTACAGTTCCCAGCTGGCGTGGTCTAGGTGCCAACTAGGTAAACGGGTGGAACATACAACGGGTGTCAAGACACTAATACGACAAGGAAAGTGGTCACTAGAATGCAAATCCGAGATGATATTCCAGCATAAGGTGACTGCTAGCTGAGGGGAACAAATTGCAATGTCAATGTGTGAAAAACTATGAAAGGCGTCAGAAAGAAAGGTGGGCTCTCCGGTGTTCAAGAGAGCAAGATTCTGACTATCCAAGAAGTCTTTAAGTAGCGTACCACTCGCACAAGCCCGAGGAGAACCCAAAGAGGGTGATGGGCATTCACGTCGCCTACCAATAAAAAGGGTGGTGGCAATTGCGAAATGAGGTGTTCTAAGTCGCTCTGCGAGAGGTCCGCAGATGGAGGCAAATAGATACTGCAAATGGTGAATGAAGCGGAGGGTAGCTTAATGCTGACAGCAACGGTCTGGATTGCAGATTGTATGGGTACGGAGTTGGCAAAAATATCATCTCGAATAAGCATCATAGTGCCCCCATGTGCCGGGACACCGTCCTCCGGGGATAAATCACATCGTACGGAGGAGTACTGCATGATGGTAACGGTGTCCTGTGGACGGAGCTTCGTCTCTTGTAAGCATACAGCCAAGGGTTCATGCTGGCGCAGCAACAAGTCAAGCTCTGGTCGATGTGGTCGAATTCCGCGTATGTTCCAATGGAGGATAGCCATTGAGTATATTATGGGATAAGTTTCAAATCGAAAGACGCTTCTGCAGATTGGGATTAGCTGGTCGGTTCAATTTGTTCTTCTTAGGCGTTGGGCTAGTACTATTTTCAGGAGCACGATCCTGCCGTTTCCGCACTGTCCCTCTGGCAGTGGCGGCAGAATCCTCCTGGTCCATCTCCTCCACAAGGGAGGTCCCTTTTTCAAGAGCAAATTTCGGTCCGAGTAGTTCGAACCGATTGGATGTGCTGATCGGCGAAGACGGCCGTCGCCGATTCACGCCCTGCTCCCCAGATGACCCTTCAGAAGAGGATACACGTGTGGAGTTGCGTGTACTTTTTTTACCCTTAGATGACTTGGTAGAATATTGCACATTGTCTTTCAAGAAGTCTTGTCGTACATACTTGGTCTTAAACTATTTTTCCGGGGCAGAAGACGTCGTGAATTTACCAACTTTAGTTCCCGAGGTCGAGGCTTTCGGTGACAAGTGTGCAGGACTATTCTGTAAGCTGGCGGATTTGGCAGATGTTGATACCAACTTGTGTGTAGGTGTCGAAGGTTTTGGCAGCGCTTGGGCTAAAATAACCTTTTGCGCAATTGTAGCCCGGTTCATATCGCCGGTCTGTGTTGCCATTTCCCAACGCGGTACCGGTTTAGCTGCAACTGAGCTATAGGTACCGGACCTCGGGGCAGAGGGTTGGCGGAGTCGCAGGAGCTTCCGGGCTTCCAAGGACACCTTCTCTTTCACCCGTATCTCCTGGATCGCTCGTTCCTCTGCAAAACGGGGGCAGTCTCGGGAACTAGATGGGTGTTCCCCGTTACAGTTCACACACGATGGAGCTGAAGCACAAGCCCCATCGTGGGAGATGTCACCGCAGTGGACGCAGGTGGACTTGCCGGTACACAACTCACTAGTGTGACCATAACGTTGGCATTTAAAGCACCTCAGCGGATTGGGTATATAAGGCCTAACTTCGATGGCTTCATACCCTGCCCTAATCTTTTGAGGGAGGTCAACCCGATCAAAAGTAAGAAACAGGGTACGAGTAGGCAGGAATTCACCGTTGATCTTACGGTGTACCCGATAAATAGATGAGACACCCTGAGTCGCAAGATTTCCTTGGATCTCCTCAATGGACAAACCGTCCAACGCGCGGGTTGTTACTACACCGCGGGGGGAGTTCAGCGACTTGTGCACCTCGACCTTCACTGGATAGCTGGCTAACATGGTGGCTTTAAGTATCCTTGCAGCTTGCGAGGCGGAGTTGGCTTCGACAAGAAGTGTACCATTGCGAGCTCGAACGCAAGATTTAACCGGACCAGCAATGGCATCGAGACCCTTTTGGATAGTAAAAGGGCTCACCGTAAGGAACTTCTTATCTTCCTCTGTCCTATGAATAACCAAGTAGCGAGGACCACATGACTCGACTCAATCCTTTCCAACGTCTTTATTTAAATTAAGAGGTTTTAGTGTTGGTGCCATAAAAAATGGTATAAATTCATCCCCCAGTGCTCCCCACCCACCACGGAGCCCAACGAGGGGTCGGCCCACTGGGGTGACAGGGCTACACAGGGGATATAGCGGGCTCGCCGTCCCACTCACCCTGGAGTTCGGTGTAATACCTAGTCCTGGCCGATTGACTAGGGGTGGGTTAGTCCCTAGCCTCCCGTTTAGGCAAATCAGAAACCAAAGCGGTGTATTAGGCTGCGCACCCTCCCCAGTTACTGAAAGACAGAAGCCCAGGCTCAGGTACGCAACCCTCAACCAACCAGGATATTCCTTTTCACCGACACGGGTCTCCACGCACGGCCTACACGTGGGTGAGCATTTTGACCTTCTGACTCCCTCACCACTCTGGGGTTGCCCACAGAGTGAGTCAAGGTGGCTCGGGACCCCGGGTGCGCCTAACCCGTACCTACCGTAGTAGGCCCCTGGGGGGAACAATGTATTGTATAGTGAATTTTATACAATCAAAATATAAAATTTCACATTTACATTCATATTCTTCTTGGCGAGGGTGCGTTATTGTTGTCCAAAATAAATAATAAAAAAATGTATATATAACACATACCTTTTTTCATTTTTTTGATTTATAAAAGTCACGATTCCGTTTTTCCGTATCCTTATATCCTTATTCTGAGGTATATGAAAACTCATCTACCTCTTGCCTTTCCTCCTCACTACTTCTTCCTCCAATCTCGCCAATCTCTTGTTCATCCTCTCCTCCTAATTCCTCAAGATCATAGTTTACAAATATATTAGATTCTATCTCATCTTCATCATTTACACCTATACATACTCTCATTTTAGTTAGGCTTGAAATCAAAGCTTTTAGTTCTTGAAACTATTCATATATATGATATGAATTTTTTATATTGTCGATTAAATATTTGTGTGTAGATAAATTATGATTTCGAACCTCTATTTTCTTCTTCAAATCTGCTTTCGTAGTGTTAGCTTTTTGCAGGTCTCCTGTTACTCTTTTACTTTCTTCATTTAAAATACTAATCTTACGATTCAGAATTTTTGTCATTTCATTACATTCTTTTACTATCTTTTGCTTAACCTTTCCAATAGAAGCTTTGCACTTTTCAAAAGCAGCTCTCCTCAAACTATCCACTGAAATACGGCCTCTAGTTTCGGTAGATCCCGATCCACATTCTGATCTAATATTAAATGACCCTTCCGCAACCCACCTAGAGAAGGATCTTTTAGCCTCACCTCAAAAACCCGCAAGGAAGATATAAAGTATTGGCTGGAATAAAAATGATTGGCTTAAAAGGGAACTGCTGACCATTGTAAATTCTGTACGAGATAAAAATTTAGACTTGATTGCAGAAGAACATGGAGTAACAGTTTGTAAGTTGCCTCCACATCATTGTGAATTAAACCCTATTGAAATGGTATGGAGTCAGATAAAGGAAAATGTTGGGCGCCATACCTGCATTTAAGCAAAAGGAACGTTTAATGGACAATGGTTTTGAATCAGTCACCCAAGATAAGTGGTTAAATTACTGCAAACACGTTGAAGGGATAGAACACGATATGTGGAAAGCAGATCAGCGTTGCGGCGCGACATACGTGGCAACGCTGCGCAGATTCTCCTTAAGAACCATTGAGCCTTCATGACGTGAAAACCTTTATAAAAGAAAGAACTGGGCTTAATCAAAAGGTTAGCAGAATTTCCGGTAGAAATAAAATATCTTTCTCACAATAATAGGGTTATGGACCAGAGACATCATGAACTTTAAGCTAGGGATATTAGATCTAACCTTCAGGCTTGCTTTACGTTATAAACATCCAAATGTTTTCAATTTGCATAAGGCTTCTCCGGGTAAAGAAACGGCTGAGTTCGGACACCTGTGAAATTTACTGTAGCCAGAGATTAAAAAATTAATGCAAAAGTCTTGCAGCTTACTCCTCACAGAATCTTATCATTGCAATCAACTTTGGTCAACCGATACCTCTAAAGGAACCTGGATTAAGTGCATCGGTTGCTTTCAATGGTGTCATGAACATTGTGCAAGTGTGGAAGATGATACTTGGAAATATTTTAAATTTAACTACTGTATCAAAAAGCATTAAATAATGTAAACTTTTCTTGTTAGGGCTGAAACATATGTAGAAGTAGCATTCAGCTAATGCTTATCTCGTTTAGCATGGTGTCGATGAAAGAATCTTTTGTCAAGTCAAGTTTGTAGAACAGAGAATGTCGTGCATGTGTAACAATATTCATTTTTTCATTTCAATAACCCCCTTTAACATCCATGGTTATATCTGGGGGCTTTGACTTTCAACTCATTGGCTGTAGGTTCTTGAACAATCATCATTTTCTTCAAACACACGCACATTCACTAACATTCATACATCAAAACCCTGTAAGGGGGTAAGAATGATTATGGTTAAAGAAAAGTTCCCCACTCCAGACAGGAATCAAACCCGGGAGCTCCAGGTAACACGTCTGCTCGCTGAGAACTAGACCCAGGAGGCAGTCTAAGTTATTATGAAAAGATAAAAGAAGTTTCAAGTTTATGCTGGATCAATGTTGCATATTTAAACATACTGAAGACTGTTCGAAGAAACAGAAGTCAAAAGGCGCACAAATTTAATGATTTTTAGGAACTATATATCTTAATTCATAACTCCGGCACGTGATGAAACTGTAGCAAAATGCACGGTGTACGTGTTACGCATCTGTGACTTCAAGAAGTGCGATGGTTTTGGATTGTTAAAGGCTATTTCAATATATCACGCACCTATAAATTGAACGTCCTCTCGAGCGGAACTTTATTTTCTTCCGCTTTATTTAAGTCGCTTGAGCTTTCAACTCATAGCGACTGCACACATTTCTACATTGTGATTAATTTTACAAAAACTAGCGACACGTGAATTTATACTGTTAAGCTATGCATACAGATTGAGAAGAACTGCTGTGTGTTTCTTAAATTATGAAGATGATTTGTTAGGATGGGAATTGAATGCGTTTTCCGGCTTTTTCTATTTTTCGAAACGTCATGCTTTTGGTAATTATGATCGTCTAATCCCAGCTATAGAGGTCTAAGTACGCATATGTTGGGTGGTTGCTTAATTCCGGGTAGCTGATTTTATCGCTTGCTTAGTGCTGCTGCACCTTCAAGATAGCTCCAGCAACCAGTAGCAAAAATCATTCTCAGGCGTCATTGTGAGGTTTTGCAGATATCGTTAACGTGTCTTTTTTCACATTCTTGTATGTTGGGCATTTTTGTAAGTTTTTCACAGCGTTCATCTCGAAATCGTTCAAGCCAAGCAAGACATAATTTCAAATTATTTCACGTAAGATACTATGCTGAAGCATGCTTTTTCGTGTCTCGTTGTTAAAACGAGGGTGCCACCATTCACTAAAACGGTTAGAATATGCCAAAATAGAACGGACGAACCATAATAGTGGTTTGCCGTATTTCCGGTACCCAAAATTTGGTGTCATTTTATACAAATAGATGTTTTGAACTCTATTCCAGTTGCCTGCAAAAAAAGCGACCATCATGGGACCCGAAATCCCTGCACGAAGCTCTGGAAGCTCTCCAGAAGCAAGAAATGAGCTATTTCAGAGCCTCCAAAAGTTCAAAGTTTTAGTCAATTTAAAATGCGTGAAAAAAAATGCAAATCACATAAAATGTGCTTAATCAAAGACTTGGCAGAAAACCTGTATTTCCGACATATATAAAAAAATCCTGCTGACTATTGTAGGGTTATGGACCAGAGATATTATGGAATTAGTGCTAGGATATTACATTTCTAACATTCCAGCTTGGTCTACGTAATTATCGAATTTTTTTCAACGTCCTTTGTCATTTTCTAAAGTTGATCTAGTTCTCCATTAATACAGGAATAAGTGTTCTACGGATATGTCTACAATTTTTTGCCATTAAAATTACGAGACGCCTGAAAAGGTTGTGATTAAGTGGAATAGGTGTCAAAATATGGCACTAACATAACGTTAGAATGAATGGGAACGTGATACTGAATAAATACGCTTTACAGTGTCACAATTCTTACCATGTACTACCGAAAATGTCGATTGAAATTTTTACAGTGAACTCTATAATTAAGCTTTGTTTCTTCATGGAAAGGATATATCTCATGTAAATTGTAAAGGAATGTGCATTTCCGTTTAGGCATAATAGCTTAAATTTTGGAAAATGTCATCGCACATGTACGGCCAACATTGCACTGGGCAAACGTCGTGTCTTTACTGTTCACAGAAAGCGCTAAAAGCAACAACTATAAGCGAGCTAAGCGGCTATTCAACATTTCGCACTAGCAATGGTAAGAATTGTAGTTGGATTTCTAATTTTCGTAAACAGTGTCATGAAAATAAGGGATATTATCGTGTACCAAGGAAAATTCTCGGGATGCGGGACATAAGTAAAAAGGGGGAGCATCCCGGCTTCACGCGACGAATGGCAGGCATACAGTTTTACGTTTATTTTTTTATCTCAACTTGAATAATGAACAAAAGGTAAACTAATTAGCATAACGCATCAACGAACCAAAGGAAAAACGCAGAGGTAAACATTCAGTGTAGTATACCATGATACACATTACACTAATGCTATATAAAAGTAGCGTTTAACCAACATGTTGTAGGTAGGTGTAGCAATGAACGCCGTGCCGGCATTCCCTTGTTACCGGTTGGAAAGCCTCTTACCCGCACAAAGACCACAATCTTATACTTCATTTAATTGTATAGGAGAAAGCGGTTTATAACGAAGAATTTCAATTAATGTGTCACTCAACCTACTAACTGCCATGATCCCCATTTGGAGCTGCGTCCTTGTAACGGTTATTTTGTGTTTGTAACAGCGTTGACTGAATTGTTATAACTGTACATTGTCTAGACCTTTGTTAAACTTGTCAAAATATTGTTTTTTTAATAAGGTTCCTTAAGTTTCTATTTCAAATAAAACACAGCAACAAAAATAAACGTACTTAATTCAAAATATTTTAACCAAATGTAAAATCCTATAGACATAAGATTTGTTCAATATCCTCTTCAATTCGAGTTCACATTCGCCATTTAAAGACAATGAGCCATTGCATGCAGAGCATTTAAAAAGAAATGTAGACTTTTTTATTCCACACCGTACATCTTAAATGAAAAGGCGCCTTTGCGACATAAAAAAATTTTTTAGTCCTCGTCAAATGCACGATTCTGGATTAAAAATAATAAAGAAAATCTAACCACATATACCATATGATATAGTTAAAAATAAACTATTAAAACAACCTTGGTTCAACAGGTACTTTGATGCAAAATAACATTGACAAAAGAAAAAGTAGAAATGAAAACTTTTTCTTAAGAAGAAGTCATCGATAAAAATTTTAAAACATTCAAAAAATAGTAAATACTGGACAAACCGTAGATATGAAAGAGCTGTCTCAAGGAGAAATCGTAGAGGAAAGTTAAAAAGTAATTAAAGTCAATTCTGATGGTTTCAGAAATGAAAGACACATCCTCGAATTTAAATGACTTGCAAAGCGAAATATCTTGGGAAACTCTGGATCCTAATATTACAAAGCTTTAATTTCCTAAAACAATCTAAGTTGCAGTCCCATCCCGTATTGGTTAGTCCACGTTTGTTTGAAATTTGTCAAAAAATGCCGATAAACCATTCATGGCACCTACAAAAAATATGTTTATGGTGTCACCTTTTGAATATCCTCCTCATTGTGCTGAACGAGAATTTCACAATTGCACGTTAAATGCATTAAGGAGTACCCGATTTGGAAACAGTAAAAAACTGATATTGTAGTGTTAGATAAGATGCTAGAGCCAGCCATTGATTATGTATCGAACATATTTACTAAAGATTCGCACCATATTCTGCAGTAGTTTATATATTACAACACATTTTTCCACAAGGGAAAAACTTTAGAACTATGTCAATTCAAGTTATATTACAGTGTTTAAAAGCAATAGATAAGTTACAAATAGATTATTTCTGCAGCTTGGACGGAGAACTTATTTTGTTTTGTTTCAATCAAATGAACAGGCTGACCGAAAACGCTCACGGTTATTTAGTGATAGCCTGCACATAACACACCCCAGATAAATATCGCTACAGGACAGGAGTGTTATCTGAAGAACACGTTTTATTTCTAAAAACAAAAAATTGTACCTGATGTATCAGTCCAAAAGTTTTTTTATAAAAGCCTGCAAATTATTTTCTCCCACAGTTGCAAAAGAGTGCGGCTATCTAGCAGTTCTCAGTAAAGCAAATCCTAGGATACGTAAAATGATTTTAAGCCACCCTAATCCAGGGTTCGTGAAAGCCTTTTGCAAATGCGTATTAAATGTTAGTAGCGGAAAGGTATTAATATCAGAGTGAAAGAATAGTTTAAAAAAAACGTAAAGATTTGTGGACAAGTTAGCTAATAAAGGCTTCTTTAAAAAGAAATATAATTATACAAAAACGGAGGGCTTTTACCAGCATTCATGTTACCTGTATTAAGTGCATTAGGAAGTGCTGTAGTGTCGAAGTTTGCTTAAAATCATGAAATAAGGAAAACAAACTCTTACTTTATCCACAACCTGAGAGTTAAAAAAAGTTATTGATAAAAAATTAAAAAAAAAAGTACCTAGCGATATAGAAAGTATATGAAAACAATCAATGTCGACCGATGAAAAGTGGAAAATGCTTAAACATAAATAAATTGTCACGTTATTGTATTAAAGCTTCGAAGTCTTGCATACAATCAGAAGAAAGCTTGTGCAAAGGAATAAAAAACGAACAGGAAAACGCAAATTTCGAAAGCGATTTGGAATATGATCCACCTTGAGTAAAGATTAAAAAAAAATTTAAAAAGTCAATAAAAAAAGGGGCCAACATCTTGTTAACATAAGATATAAACCCTATAATTTGCGTTCTATTAAATCTAAATGGCAGAAGCTCTAACCGAAAAACAAAAATATACTTAAATGCCATTCTAAAATTAACCATTATACAGCACTTTAATCTGTTTGTAAACTTCAAAAAAACAAATATTTAGGAGGGTAAGAACAGTTATACTTCCATAAATACGTAAGAAAGCGATTTCCCACCAAACACTATCACGTTATTAATATCGAAGATTTGTGGGATAGCGATTCTACGTTCTTTATATTAGAAATTATAATAAATAACACATTTATATTTGAACTTTATTGATGTATTCTCCAAATATGCGTGTGCAGTGACTAAAATCTAAATCCGAGGAAGAAAATGTTAAAGCGTTGAATTATCAGTATATTTAATCAACATAAAGGTGTTCCAAAAATTTTACAAATAGATAAAAGTACAGAATTTACTAATACACACTTTCAAGCCTTTTTAAAAAATTGTGCTGTCATACATTATAGTACAACAAAATAATGTAAAAGCCAGTGTAGTAGTGACTTAAAAGATCACTTAAGGCAGAATGTGGAAATACCTAACGTATCAAAATAGTTCCTGAATTATTGGAACCATATAATAGTTAATGTCGCAGGTTAATAAAATGACTACAATAGATGTAAAAGAAAATAATGTAATGCTAGCTTATGAAAATTTATATGGAAAGACATTGTGTACAGAGGACTTAGGTGATGTTCGCTATCGAAACTATGAGGTATGATCAATGTTATAAACAAAATTGGACTGATGAAATATTTAAACTAAAACAAGTAAAAAAAGTATATGCATTGTGTGTAAATTAGAAGATTCAGATAGAGAAGACTTAGACTGTATCTTTTATACAAAGGAAATACAAAAAGTACAACCATAATCAATTTTTAAGAGAGATTCAATTTTAGGCGAAAGAGGTAAAGGAAACAGTAAAGTACTGGTGAACTGGAAAGGATATCCTTCAAAGTTTAATTCCTGGATAAAACAATCAGAATTAATAGCAAAATGATACGAAGAGAATGTTTCTCTACCACGATTACTAGTAATGGTTCCATGCATCACTTCAAAACCAATACGATATATAGTTATTGCAATATGTTGCCTAAGTGGATTGTAATGCTAGGTGAATGGGAAGCAGCTTTAACCAAAATATGATATTCTGGGATGTTTGTAAATATTAGAAAGGAGTATTTTACAATGAAATTGAGTTCACATAACAAAATCAAGTATTAGCACTTTCAGTTTTTGTTGCGACTTAAGAGAATCTACAATTACTGATAACGTGATGCACTTTAATGAAATTAATCGCGGTTTAGTAACAACATTCATATGCTAAAACGTTTCTTAAATATAACAAATACCGGTTTTATTAGTGTTAATCCCGAAGGAGTTCAAAACAGCAAATCTATGCGAGATGAATGTAAACAAGAAGACGCATCAGATGAGACACCAAAACAAGAAACTGCTCAGTCAGGTGAATCAAAACAAAAAACGTTGTATGCGCAACTTTTGTTTATCACCACAATTAAATAGACAACTAGGCTTTAAATTTGGCACCAACGTAGCAGTCTTCACGCGCATCATATCCAATGAATATACACTTAATTTTCCTTGTGAAATGTTTATTGTAATCCGATAGAACCTCAAATGGCGAGTGATACATTTGCCCTAATTATTAACAGCACATCTGTTATTGATATTCAGGACGACTGACATGTGGCAGTGGAAAAAACATTCCTTACTCCAAATTGGGTGCCTTTGCTGCAATTTAACGTAACAATAGATTTAGGAACAGATACAGGGAGAATTCTTACCATTTGTGAATGGGGTTTCAACTGTTGTACTTTCATTTGAAATAAAATGATGAATCAAGAGCTGGCTAAATACTTTTTAAATCAAGCAGGAAGAGGTAACGAGGAAAAACCAAAGTTCGTGTTATATAAAGGGCAAACGTTTTCAAAGAAGTCAATGTAATTTTGGCGCGCTTTAAGGTTTGTGTAGAGATGTACCTCAAATTTTAAAAAATGCAAGTAAAGAAGTTCTAATTGTGTTTTAACAGATTAGTAGCAAACAAAAAAACAATTTAAACATTCGTTTAATGATGGGTTAAAGGAAAGAGCTGAATTCTACAACCTGAAAGGTCGTAGTAGGCTTTCTTTCAACTATTATAAAGTTAATGCAAAAGTCTTGCAGATTGCTCCTCACAGAATCTTATCACCGCAATCAACTTTGGTCAACTGATACCTCTAAACGAACCTGGATTAAGTGAATCGGTTGCTTTCGCTGGTGTCGTGCACTTTGTGCAGGTGTCCAGGGTACTACTTGGAAATATTTTCAATGCAACTTCTGTAATCAAAAAGTCCTAAACAATGTGCCCTTTTCTTGTGAGGGATGAAACATCTGTAGAATTTCCAACAATTATGCAGCACTCTTTTCTTTTCAGATATGCATTTAGTGCGTCTAAAGGCTGTGATATTAACTCATTCAATTTTACAGTATATTTCCAACCCGAAATTAGGAACAATTTTTTCCGGAGGAAAATTTGCACATTAATTCTTTGTCCTGTTATTCCTGAATGAGTTAATATGCGCAAGATTTTTGGAAATATTGAAACATTTAAATATTCTCTAGTAACAGTGTAACACTTTTGTTACTTTAAAGACCATTAGTTTACTCCTAATTTTACATTTAAAAACGGTACACAATAATAGGGCTCGTTCCCCTACAGGAGTTCCTGAATTATAAGAATTACCAGAGTTGGAGCGTATGAAATTAGTATAAACATTTCATCATTCAAGGATTTCTGGAAAAAACTTTATTGTTATTATTGTAAAGGATAAAACTATCGCAGTCATGGTTAAAAAGCAGCAAGAACTCGAGGAGCATGAAATACATTTAAATGAAATACAGGTGCAATAAGATCCCTGCATATTGCACCTGCCCTAAGAATTCATCCATTCCACCTTATACATGTGAATTATTACGGCAAGACCATTCAAGGACTTTATATACCATGTGAGCTAGCTGTACGCAAGGTTACTCTCCAGGATGGTGTCACACACTTCTTCAATGTGTTAATAAATCCTGGCAAACTTCCAATGGGCTACAGATATGAATCTCAGAAACATGCAGATGAAACACATCAAATTTCCATGCCAGATGAACTCCAATCCAGGCAAGGGATTATGCCAAAATAGTGCAAGATTTGTGCACTTTTTTAGGCAAAGTAGAGGCAGATAATGAACTTTCAGCATTATATCCTGTAAAATCACAGCTTGTATCCTGTGAAAATGTCCTTATTAATTTGTGTCACACCATTAACAAACACACATTTCGTGTTTACCCCGCAAGAAAATTGCTCTTTGAACTTCAGCATCCTTGTGTTGATGCATACAAACCAACATAACGTAATTTAAAAACACCTTGTACTTCACCAGCGGAGCGAATATTCGAAAATAATGTATTTAATTATACCAAAGGCAATACATTTAAATAAAATATTTTGAAAAGGTACATTGCTGTTAAAAGCTACCTAAAGCAAAAAGAGCACAGCTTTCAAATGTACATAAGAAGTGCATTAAGGATAAAAGTATTGCAGTCATGGTTAAAAAGCAGCAAGCACTCAAGGAGCTTGAAGAAACACATTTAAATGAAATACAGGGTGCAGGAAGATCCCTGCATACTGCACCTGCCCCAAGTAATCGTTCATTCCACCTTATACACGTGAATTATTAATGCAAGACCATTCAAGGACTATATGTACCATGTGAGCTACCAGTATGGAAGGTTACTCTCCAGGATGGTGTCATACACTTCTTCAATGTGTTAATACATCCTGAGAAACTTCCAATGGGCTACAGATATGAATCTGAGAAACATGCAGAAGAAACACAATGTGCAATTTTTTAGGGAATGTAGAGGCAGACAACGAACTTCAAACATTATATACTGTAACATCACAGCTAGAACCCTGTGAAAATGTCATTACTAAGTTGTGCGACGGCATTAACAAACACATATTTCGTGTTTACCCCGCAAGAAAATTGCTCTTTGAACTTCAGCATGCTTGTGTTGATGCATACAAACCAAAGGAACGTAACTTAAAAATATCTTGTACTTCACTAGCGGAGCGAATATTCGAAAATAATGTATTTGATTATACCAAAGGCAATACATTTAAATGAAACATTTTAAAAAGGTACATTGCTGTTAAAAGCTACCTAAAGCAAATACAGCAAAGCTTTCAAATTTACATAAGAAGTGCGTTAAGGATAAAAGTATTGCAGTCATGGTTAAAAAGCAGCAAGAACTCGAGAAGCATGAAGAAATACATTTAAATGAAATACAAGGGTGCAATAAGATCCCTGCGTACTGCACCTGCCGTAAGTAATCATCCATTCAACCTTATACATGTGAATTATTACTGCAAGACCATTTAAGGTCTTTATGTACCATGTGAACTAGCAGTATGCAAGGTTACTCTCCACGATGGTGTCATACACTTCTTCAACGTGTTAATAAATCCTGAAGAACTTCCATTGGGCTACAGATATGAATCACAGAAACATGCAGAAGAAACACATGAAATTCCATGCCAGATGAACTCCAATCCGAGGCAAGCGATTATGCCAAAATAGTGCAAGATTTGTGCAATTTTTTTAGGGAATGTAGAGGCAGACTACGAACTTGCACCATTATATACTGTAACATCACAGCTAGAACCGTGTGAAAATGTCCTTACTATGTTGTGTGACAGCATTAACAAACACATGTTTCGTGTTTATCCCGCAAGAAAATTGCTCTTTGAACTTCAGCATGCTTGTGTTGATGCATACAAACCAACAGAACGTAACAAAAAAAATAGCTTGTACTTCACTAGCCGAGCGACTATTCGAAAATAATGTATTTGATTATACCAAAGGCAATACATTTAAATAAAATATTTTGAAAACGTACATTGCTGTAAAAAGCAAATAGAGCACAGCTTTCAAATTTACATAAGTGCATTAAGGATAAAAGTATTGCAGTCATGGTTAAAAAGCAGCAAGAACTCAAGCAGCATGAAGAAATAAATTTAAATGAAATACAGGGTGCAGGAAGATCCCTGCGTACTGCACCTGCCCTAAGTAATCATCCATTCCACCTCATAAATGTGAATTATTACTGCAAGACCATTCCAAGTCTTGTATGTACCATGTGAGCTAGCAGTATAGTAGGAGGATTATGAGGCCTTTGGCTCCTGCCAATATATGTTTCGATACCCTTAAATTTGTAAGACGACGGTATATTGCAGAGAGTGTACTATGACATCACGTGACGGGGCGGGTCGCGGGCGTGATTTGAAATTCAGAAGTGGGAAATGGATCAAAAAGAAAAAGCATGTAGGTAGGGGAGAAAATAGGAGATGCATAAAATAAAAAGATTGAAAAAAAAAGTTAAAATACCGTAGGCTGTTGAGTATAACGCAATGATAGAGAGAGAGAGAGAGAGAGAGAGAGAGAGAGAGAGAGAGAGAGAAAATAACGTGAGACGGTTCAATAATAATCTACAAAGAATGAAGTAGAATTAAGAATAACAAAAAAGATGTTAAGCACGATTTGTTGTTAAGTAGGTATGTAATGACTAAACAGAGATACCTCGAGAGGTTGTTATAATATAGGTAGAATGAAAAATAATCGAAAAAAAGTCTGTTAAGCAATGAACATGACAAAGCAGAAAAAAAAATATCATAAGATATGAGGAAGCGTAAGTCGTCATTTCTTACAAGCAAGACGTAGAAGCCCCGCGGGTAATTTAAATGAAAGTCGTGACCGTATTATCATGACCATAAAGGTAAAGTCTTCCGGCGAGGAATGCATGGTAAGAGTCATGAAGGTAATTTAAAACGAAAAAAGTCGTGACCTTAGTATCCTAAAGCATAAAGTTAAAGACTTCCGGCTAACGGGGCAATTGGAAAATAAATAAATAAACTTACATACACAGCTGACTAGGAGAAGACTCTGCCCCCGCCATACGGTAAAAAGGTTGAACGATGCCGTTAAATTTAACCAATCACGAAACATATGCGTGCGCAGCATGTGTATGTCTCCCACCAATAAACTTTTGAATGAAAAAAGATGCTATATAAGTTAGTATTAATATTTAAAGTCTTTAGTCTTCAAAAACAGTGAACTTATAATGTATTGAATAATGTGAGAAGGAAATGTGTGGGGGGGCGGGTGTGTGTGTGACGGCGGGAGGAAGATGAAACTAGGTCATCAGTCACCGACATTATAAAAAGCGTGGAGAATAGCAAAGCAGTGCAGCTTACGAATGTCTCAGCAGGAGAAACGTACTGCAAGCAGAATGACGGGTAAGTAATAAGTTTAACTTAATACAATTGCATTAATTTTTTTTTCAGTAATAAAACAGCATAATTTAATCAGAAAATTATACAAGTTGCATGAATTATTCTGTTTACAGAGGCACGAGTCGTAACAGAGTTAAATGACATAGCTGCTGGAACAAAAATCCAACCTACGAAAGCATTGGCTGATATGGAACAAGAAATTGCCCGCAACATAAAATCGTTAAAGACGATAAAAACCAAATATGGACCAAAGGTGGTCCTATCTATGGAAGAATATCAAGTATTTCTCCCTGACCGTTTTAGCAGGATGTCCGATGAGCAGAAGGCCGCCATCAACGCGGGAGGATTTCAGATGATATACAAAGGACAGCATACATTGAGTGGAGGATTCAAAAGACATCACTTTTTTTACAGGTACAGTTAAAAATATATCTCTGAGGGGGGTGGGGGATTAGTATTTTAATTTATAATTATACAGCATCGGTTATTTTGTTCTAACTTGTAAAAATTCATATATTTGATTCTTTCTATATGAAGAACAATATCAATATTTTAAAATTTAAAATTTTCGGGCTATTTTGCCGTGGTCTGTAGGTTAAAATATGTTTTGTGAAAGCTTACGCATATATTTAATATCAATATTTTTCATATGATACTTTTTGCAAAAGAATTATAATTGTTGATTTTAAAAAAATGTCAGTTTCAAAAAATATATTTAAAAAATGATATAACAAAACAAATATTCTAAAACATATGATTCTTGATTCTCATCATACGAAAAAATTAATTTACTCATTAATTACACACTTGATTCCAGGAAGCAATCTGATTTTAATATTCTGCTAAAGTAACTCAATTCTTTTTTCCAGAAACAATAAATCCTGATGGTGCGATGTCTCACAAAGCACATACTGAACTCACAAAAATTACAGGTAAAAAAACTTGTTTTTTAACGGATTTTGTTTTCGTGGATAGTAATTGCATTATTAAAAGAAAGTATTTTACTTCACCATAAGTATAAAAAAGCAGGTGAAGAAATATAACTTTTTAACTGTAGAAATCGTTTGAGAGAAACAAATAGATTTTAGTATTGTTATTATTGCTATAATCACATTAATTTTTTCAGTATTACAATAAATTATCTGTAGTATTGTTGATATTATTTATAATAATACTTTTTACAGAAAATCATCTGCGACAGTTAGACATACGTTTTTTAATATCCAAAATGTTTGTTTTTTTTAAACATAAACTAACATTTTTCTTTTTTTCAGGATTGGAAATTACAGTTATCATCTATAAAAATAATACTATTTTTGCTAGCACTATTTTTAATACATACATATGTCTAATATTTTTCTCAAATAACAGTTATTATCTACAAAAAATAATATTTTGTTAGTACCATGATTATTAGTAATATTATAATAGTAATAATGTTAATTATTATTATATTATTATTATTAAAAAGGATCTATAGGAAAAAGTGCCTGTTCACAGCTCACTGGAGACAAATAAAAAGTGTTAAAAGCAATTAATTTACTGATATATCATATTTCCAGGTGAACACATCCAGGCCGTTCAAAGTAAAGCTGGCAAGAGATGAATCGAGTGTGAATCTACCGAAGAGAACGTCCTTCCCACAAAAAGGAATAGAAGAGAGTTCGACAAAAGTGTTGAGGGTACTTCTGGGACTGAAAATTCGGTGAGTTGTGCTCAGATAAAGCGTCAGGAATTGGCATGTAAAACAATAGATTCAGCTTTCAAAAACAGAATTTATACAAAGCAAATTGAAAATACTGTTGATATAATAGATCCCACAATATTTCTAGACGAATGTAAACTCTTGGTTTGTGACGAAATTGGAAATAATTTGATTCAATACAAATCAGGTATTAAATTAAACGGTACATTGATATGCAAATATATAATACAGTCTCCTGAAAATGAAAGAATTGAGACGTTTAATTTCAATAGCAAAATGGATTCAATTATTCAGGCTACAAACATTGCTGAATGGTATGAGAATAAAATGAAAGATCCTATACTTGCATGTATCGATAATTTCGAATCGAAATGCAGTTCAAAATCTCTATATCAAATATGTGGTTTAATTTTAAATGCTTGTCAGTATGATGTGTTAAATGCAGGATGTTATATGGAGCTCCCCAATTTCATAAAAAACAAACATGCTGTAACTAATATAAGAAATTCAGATAGTAAATGTTTTGCATATTGTCTGTTAGCGTCAAAATATCCGGCGAAAAAAAAAAAAAAAAACAAAAGTCGAGTGAGTTCATATACCAAACGCGACATGTTTCAAGAATTTGATTTTAGAGGGATAGGCTTTCCCGTTTCACTCGAGCAAATAGAACAATTTGAAAATCAGAATGAAAGTATATCGGTTACGGTATATGGCATAGATCACGAATCAATTATTCTGTTATATCAAAGTTCTGAACGTAAAGAGCATCATGTGAATCTGTTACGTGTCACAAAGGGAAATAGATCACACTATTGTGTAATAAATGATCTATCCAGGCTATTGGTCAAACAGATCACTCGATGCAAGAGAAAACTCACATTTTGTGAAACGTGTTTAAAGCACTTTTCATCTAAAAATGGATTAGAAAAACATAAGGTCAAGTGTACAAAAACACAGATTGTAACAATGCCCGAAATTGGTGTAAATGATACAATCGAATTTAATGCATATAGCAAATGTACTCCTGTCCCGTATGTTATTTATGCAGATATAGAATCTGTACTTACCAAAGTTCACTCGTGTCAACCATCAGTGGAAAGCAGTTGGACACGTCAAATACAAAAACATGAGGCTGTGTCAATTGCATTAAAACTTGTCTGTCATTATGACAATTCATTGTCAGAATTCAAAATCTTTAGAGGTCCAAATGCTATTCAGGATTTTTTCAAAGAATTGCAGCTAATCGGTGACCGAGTAATTGATATATATTCAAAGATTGCGGAGATAAAAAATGACCGATTAAGATAATATAAATTTTACAAATGCCAAACGTTGCTATCTACGTGAAAAAGATTTCAGTATTGACAAGTCACGAGTGAGGGCTCATTGTCCCATCTCATCCCGCTATTTGGGTTCAAGCCACAACTCGTGTAATTTAAATAGGAAATTACCAAATTTCATACCATTTTTTTTCTTTGCTTATCAAGCTATGATGCGCATTTCCTTGTAAAATATCTTGGTTATGACAATGAAGTCTTAAATTGTATTTCACAGACATCTGAAAATTATCTTTTAGTAAGAGATATACATCCAATGGAAAGAGTATATATTTCAGATTCTTAGACAGTTATCAATTTCTAGACGATAAATTAAGTAATTTAGCTGATATGCTAAATCCTGAGGACTTTAAAATCATAAACATGGAGTATCAAAAACATGAACTCTAGCAATTAATGACACGCAAATGCGTTTTCCCCTATACATATCTAGACAGTATAGATAAATTAGAAGAACGTAAATTGCCTGATATAGCAGAGTTTGATGATATAACACAAGAAGATTATTTGCATGCGTAAACTGTATGGAAAGCTTTCAGTATTAGAAGTCTGGGTGAATACAGTGATTTGTATCTTAAAACGGATACTTTGTTATTGGCCGATATATTTAAAAAATTCAGAGAGTTATGTATGAATTTATATAAATTAGATCCGTGTCATTATTACACAATACCGGGTTTAGCATTCGATGCAATGCTAAGAACTACACAAGCAAAAATATCTTTAATCACTGACAAGGAAATGCTTGAATTTTTTGAATCTGGAATCAGAGGTGGACTTTGTACTGTAATCGATATGCGAAGGCGAATAATAAATATATGCAGGATTTTAATGAGTCATTACCCATTAAGTACTTATCATATATTGATTCCAATAATTTATATGGGTTTGTTCAATCTGATTATATACCTTATGGAGATCTTCGATGGTTAACCAGAG
Organism: Hymenopus coronatus; assembly: GCA_030762935.1. Lineage (NCBI taxonomy): Eukaryota > Metazoa > Arthropoda > Insecta > Mantodea > Hymenopodidae > Hymenopus > Hymenopus coronatus. The sequence continues at coordinate 20,085,789 of CM060900.1, forward strand.
ATGAAATTAACGCAATTGATTTCCTAAATATTCCGCCAGACGCAGAAATAGGATATGCGATCGAGGCAGACCTTGATTACCCCGCAGACCTGCATGATTCACATAATGACTTCCCGCTATGTCCAAAGAATGAAACCCCCCCCTAATGAGAAGTTTAAAAAACTGCTCGCTACGTTGACAAATAAGCGAAAGTATGTATTGCATTACCGTAACCTTCAGCAATGTATTAATTTAGGAATGAAATTGAAACATGTTCATAGAGTTGTAAGGTTCAGGCAATCGCAATGGTTAAAACCGTATATAGACTTGAATGCAAAAAAACGTTCTCAAGAGAAATTGAAATTCGGACAGAATCTATGGAAAATGTTTAATAATTCAGTTTATGGGAAATTTATAGAGAATGTACGTAAATATAATGACTTTCGGCTTTGTACAAATTTGAAGCAAGCACGGAAATTAATATCGCGACATACGTTCAAACGTGTTGTAATATTTGAAGAAAATATTGTCGGAATTGATTTGACAAGAGAAGAAATTAAGATGAATAAACCCATTTACATAGCGCAGGCAATCCTTGATCTTTCCAAATTTGTAATGTATGATTTTTATTATAATGTTCTAAAAACGAATCTTACAGACATAACTTTAAATTATACTGATACAGATGCATTTCTCTTTGAAACCAGTACAGATATTTACGAATTTATGAAAGCTAACATACAGTACTTTGACACTTGCAATTATCCTTCAGATAACAAATATGGAATACCATTGTTGAATGGCAAAAAAATGGGTGTTTATAAGGATGAACTATCTGGGAGGGTAATGACAGAATATGTGGGGTTGCGTTCCAAATTATATGCTTATCGATACGACGGTCAGGTGGTTAAGAAATCGAAAGGCGTTGCAAAGTGTGCAATGCGTTCAATAACTTTTGACGATTACTTATCATGCCTCAGGGATGTGTATGCATTGCATTATACTAAACAGACAACTTTCAGGAGCTATAAACATAACGTTCACACAGTGGAAATTAACAAACTTTCTTTAACTGGTGTTGATACAAAACGTTATATTTCAGAGAAATCACATTCAACTCTTGCTTGGGGTCATTATGCAGCACCTGACACCTCTGAGCATAACTCCTGAAAAAAGTTTGTCTTATGCTCTTTGTGCAGATTATGATTTTAAAATTACATATGCTTAAAATGATTTCATGCTGAATATGTTATAAAATGCTACTACAGGTTAAAATCATGTTTCAGCTCATTTTTTAAGTAATAAAAAAATATTTGAGGTTGTATATAGCAGCTTATGATTTTTAAACTATGTATGCTTAAAATGAAACATGTGAGATTTCATGTTGAATATGTTATAAATTAAAAATTATTTGAGGCTATATATAACAGCTTATGCTTTTTTAAACTATGCGTGCTTAAAATGAAACATTTGAGATTTCATGCTGAATATGTTATAAATTAAAAAATATTTGAGGATATATATAGCAACTTATAATTTTAAAAACTATGTATGCTTAAAATGAAACATGTGAGATTTCATGCTGAATACGTTATAAATTAAAAAATATTTGTGGCTATATATAGCAGCTTATAATTTTTAAACTATATATGCTTAAAATGAAACATTTGAAATTTCATGCCAAATACGTTATAAATGCGATGTTTTCAGCTCATTTTTTAAGTAATAAAAATAATTGAGGCTATGACATGGTTTTAGGATAAAAATATCTGAAATTATTTGTGTAAAATGTAACTTGCAGCTACTCTCAACGTTATTTCATTCATTGTTACATTTTTGTTTTAAAAAAAATTAACTTGCATTATTCATTATATTATAAGTTGACTGTTTTTGATTACTCAATGGCAATGGAAAGTGAGAAAAAATGAATGAATAAAATAAAAGAAACAAATGTGTATAAAATGTAACTTGCACTATTCATAAGTTCACTGTTTTTTTTAATTGTTCAATAAATGATGGAAAGTGAGAAAAAATGATTGAATTATTCATTATATTATAAGTTCACTGCTTTTTTTTGTATACTTAATGATGGAAAGTGAGAAAAAATGAGTGAATAAAATAAAAGAAACAAAAGTGTAAAAAATGTAACTTGCACTATTCATAAGTTCACTGTTTTTAATTGTTAAAAAGGTGGTGGAAAGTGAGAAGTGAATAAATACAAAAAAACATTTTTTTTTCATTGGAATCCCTTCTGTTTCGTTTATTACGCTCACTCCCCTCCAAAGAAAACACATCCTGTATCCTTTGACTGAGGCTAGGAGAGAATTTGATAAAACAGTTGTAAAAATAATATAACTAAAATAAACAAATAAATAAATAAAATAGAAATAAGAAAACAGTGATGGAGGACATATTTTTAACAAAAAATTTTCGTCTAAATCTTAACTTGCTTTGATCTTTATCTTACATAATTATGTCTCTAGTAAAATCCTTGAATTTTTTTCCCCTTCTTTTTTTTTTTTTTTTTTTTGGAAGGATAGGAGATACATTTTAAACAAATGATAAAAGAAAAATAATCATTTTAATGATATATATTTTTATTTATGATTAAAAAAAATACATTCTGAATCTGTACATTTTTTTTATACTATTTTTTTTTTTTTTTTTTTTACACTATAGCGTCTAATGGTATCCATTCACTCTTCGGGAAACCTAGCCACTTCACAAGAGCTTTATCATCTCTACGACGCAGCACTTTTTCCACAAGGTAAGTATCTGGATATTGTGTTTTCAATAACTCGTGACCATAAAATCCCCCTTGTATATCACGTCCTTCAACATCTTGCAGATGGTATGTACGTGGAAATGTAGCTCTCACAGTGACGATGCGGAATATCTCGGTCCCCCAGTTTGATGTGAATCCCTTTACAAGTATGCTTTTATGTCTAGAGACTCTCACAAAGTCTCCAAAATCTCCTGGCATTCCTCTTCTCCCTGCCATGACGATCTCGGCTGTAGATGGAAAGTAACAAAGAATTGTCACTGACATCACTAGGTTTCATACGAATTGTAGAGTGATACTTATTATTATAATTATTTATTATTTTAGGCAATAGATTCAACCATCTGTAGGAACCTACAGCTGAAAACTCCCTATGCATCATACTTTTAAGCGTTCTTATTAAACGTTCAACTCCTGCAGCCTTAACAGTGCTAAATGTACTGTAGTGATTAATTCCATATTTAAGCATTAACTGTCTGAATTGCTTATAAAATTCCTTGCCATTGTCAGACTGGATGTTCTTAGGCACTGTATTCAGATCAGAGCGTATTTCACTCATTGCTTTTGTCACACTGACTGCAGTCTTGTTTTTCAATGGTCTCGCGTAAGCCATTTTTGAATAAAAATTAACAGCAATAAGAATGTACTTGTAGTTTTTATTTTCTTTTGCATATGGTATCATCTCGATTAGATCTATTTGTAATAAGTCATTTAATCCTTTACTACCTATTTTTCTGCGAAGAAATTTTCTTCTGGCTGGAGTGTGTAACTCTGCGGCAATGTTACGTCTGATCATGCTATGATGTTTGAAGTTTTCAACTCTGTCACTATCTCTCTAATTTCAGAATTATGGTTCAAATTGCCTGCGTCCCTAGATGCGATAAGCAATTTGAGTCTGTTAATTAAAACGTTCGGGTCGGACCAGTATACGTAATCGGTTTTTTTATAGGGCACGTGTTCCTTCCACTCGAGACCTGAACCTGTTTTACTCTCAATTAAACCTCGTATATTTTTATATTTGAAACCCCTGCTCGATCTCAGACGTCCGTTTCTGATGTAACCATGTCGATAAACTAGAGCTTTTCTCAAAATTTCCGAATAAGTATCCAGATCATCTTCAGTACATGAAGCATTCTGAGGCACACGCTTAAAAAGAAGTTCATATACACTAGGACTGCCTATGTATGTATCTTCACCTATCCGGACATTGTTACCGACGAATGAAATATTTTTGTTCCTTAACTTATAGGAACCATCTTCGTAACGTATACCATAAGTAGTGTCCAGATCACTGTCACTGGCTGTGCGTACCTTTTCCAGATATTTTGCAAGTGAGTCAGCTGTTTCTTCTTCTATGCGAGAGAGAGGTTCCTTCCTCTCCTGGGTTTTTATTATATCCTTCAGTGGCACAGTTACGGGTTGGAGAACCTCAGACATTACACGTTTGGTCTCGAACCTGAGATCTTTTAGGGAACGCAATGTTTCCCTAATGGCCTTACTATGTCGAGCGATGGATTGCTGGAGTCGTATACCATCAACATCCATCATCAAAATGAGTGTGTATTTAAGCTATTGATGTCAGTTTATAGGAGATGTTTAATTCGATGCATAGAATATGGCCATCTTTCACTCGATTGGCTGGGGCTGTGAAACCAGTTTTATCGCCCATCAGAATGGGTGCACGATAATTTTCAATTTTCTTATCATTTATCATAACTGTAGTATCTGCTTTGGTATTAGGGATCACAGAGAAGGCAATTACCTTTCCGTTTACGGGAGACGTATAATATTCGAGTCCAGAGGTTAACATGTACCTTATGGAGTTTCCTCTATACGGTTTTGTTTGCAATGGAATAACAAGCATCCCTCTCATTTGATCTAATATAGCGTTGATGACATTCACCTGTGATTTTAAAACATTAACACTATCGTTTGTTGATGTTATGTATTTATCCAGCGAGATTTGACGACTTAACATAGTTTCCATATTTTTCTCCACTGTTGTAGCAATATCCGAGGCCATAGAAGCTAGAGCTCTGTTTAAGGCTGGCTGCGCTTCATTTTGTTTCTTTGCAACAAAATGTTTAACAAATTTTTTACTTGCTGCATCGCTATCGTCTACGGGATCTGCTATCTCCTTTATTCTTTTTTTTTTTTTTTTTTTCGAAAAGAAACGTTTCCGTTTGAATCATGAAGCGGTGTCCGTGCATTAACGTAATCTAATATATATTTTTTATTCGGAACGTCGTGATCGTTAACTGGAGGCAATACTACCTTCAGTCTTATCGTTTCCAGAAGAATATTATTTTCCGCATCACGCTTGAAGGCATATTTACTTAGATATGTCATTAAATTCTCTTATTGTGTATCAAGTGATGTTTGCACATGATTCCTAAGCAATGCTTCAAAGTCACCCATGTGCTGATATGAAGTTTTTTCGGCAAACGTCTGCATTCGATTCTCAACGGCGGTCGTAAGCGTATCAACATAACGTTTATTTGTTGCATCATTCTCCTCTTCAGGATCCTGAACATTACACAGACGCTTCTTCCTGAATTGATAATTTCCCATGCCATCTCGATTTATAATATAACGGTCAATTACAGCTCTGGAGGGGCCGATTCTCCTGGATCCGAACCTATCGATACTCATAGTTGAAGTGAATAATGTCATCTAGTTGTTCACTCTGATAAAGGTATCGAAACAGTTTCTGTATCGTCCCTCATTCAGAGGGAATTCAGGTGCTATGACAACAAAGGGTCTCGGGTTCGATTCTTCATTGCTCTCCCACACTTGCTTACACAACTCCTTGAATTCTACATAATTCATATCCGTATTTACATAATCGTCGTATATATGTTTTAAATTTAGGTTATCTTGCCTGAACAGTACAATCATGTTTGCATTATCTCTAATTAAATGTTTCGGTACTTTTGCATACGACTGTGCTAAGTATACTGCATCAACGTTACGGTGTCTACCCATGCTATAATACGATGCTATCTTTCCTTGCTTCTCATTAATGACGTCATCAAAGATGAATATTGAATTTTCTCTTGCTTCGCCGGGTTGCATCACCTTTACATCATCTTCAAACGTATACACTCCTATATCAGGTATAGGTTTTAATACTTTAAGTAGATATTGGTATTTTGGCTGATGTAACGATTTTGAATAAATGTACAGATTCTCAAACCTCAGACCGTTCTCGTGTATTAGTAGGTTGAGTATCGGTAGAGAACACTTTTGCTTCACTACTTCCATCTCGTGACTAAGGTTATAAGGTAAATATTTTTTCTTTTTATTTCCTAGTGTGCCATGGGCTCTGGAAGCGTTCGGAAGTCTTCCAAGAAGGAATCTGGATTTATTGATTCTTTAATTAATTCTCTTCCGTTTGAGGCTCATCTGCCGGGTTACAGATTCTGTGGACCTGGAACGAAACTACATAAACGTCTGCAAAGAGGAGACTTGCCTATAAACGAATTGGACCGTGCGTGTCTAGATCACGATATTGCCTACGCTACGCATCAGGACACTACTTCGAGACATTTGGCTGACAGGGTTCTCGTGGAAAAGGCTTGGAATAGGGTACAGTCTGCCGACGCTGCATTTGGTGAAAAGCTTGCTGCTAGACTTGTAACTGCTCTCATGAACGGGAAGCTCGCCGTAGGTGGTGGTTTGCGCAAGAGGCGTACAACAACCAAGAGGAGGATCCTGCCGCCTGCTGCGAGGGGAGGTTTCTTACCTTTGATACCACTGCTGGCTCCATTGGGTACAGCAGGTAGTTTAGCAGGGGGAGCTGCTCACATTGCTACTTCAGTGAATAGGAAGCATGCTGCGGAACGACAATTGAAGGAGCTGGCCCGTCACAATCAACATATGGAAGCCTTAGCTGCCGGCAAAGGTCTTGGAAGGAAGCGAAAGAGTAAAGGTTTATATCTACGTCCAAAAAACTCGGGGCGAGGCCTGTATATATCCCGGAAAAGGCCTTAAACGGTATCGAGATCGAAACGTATGCTAGACGGCTACATATATCTAAATTTAGAGGTGTGTACATGCTTGACAAACTACCTCGAAAACCTAGACGTGTCGAGAGGATTGTAATAAACTTGGATAGTTCTCACAATCCTGGAAGCCATTAGGTTGCTATACGCAAGGATGAAAATGTAGGCTTTTATTTTGATAGTTTTGGCAATTTGAAACCTCCAGGAGAAATTGAGTCCTACCTTTCAGGCGTTAAAATTCTGCATAACAAACGCAGGTATCGGTACTTTGATTCTGTAATTTGCGGTCACTTGTGCTTGCAGTTTCTGTTATAAAACAGTTTCATTGATCAGTTTGAATCGTCAAAATGAGTTACACTATCACCGTGAGCGGGTCTGATTCCAGCTTCTCTACTCATCTGAATCCGCCACTCCATCTAGATCCTAATGGATTTTAGGAGATTGCTTTATTGAATTTCGAGACATTTTATTCAATACCCAATGTTGATCATAGCAATAACCTTTTCCATTACATTCGCGATGGAAGGCTTGAAACAATTGTGATTCCACCCGGCACTTATGAAATTGACGATATAAGCAATTTCATAAAGAATAGACTCGACGTTGATGACAAGTTTTTTCTACGACCTAATAATAACACGATGAAGGCCGAGATCCTGTGTCCCTATGTCATCGATTTTACTCAAGATCGGTTGGTTCTCTTCTCGGTTTCACAGGCAAGCGCACAGTGAAGTCTAATGAACTGACAGACTCTGACGAACTGGTGAATATCTTTAAAGTGAGCATTATACGCGTCGAGTGTAGCCTTACAACAGGATCCTTCGTAAATGGTAAGAGCAGTCATTCTCTTTACGAATTTTTTCCATCGGTTCCTCCTGGCTATCACATCTCTCAGGAACCATCCAGTCCTATATATCTACCAATCATCGACACGAACCTCATAGAGCAGCTTAGTTTTCGGGTGGTGGACCAGAACGGTGAAACGCTTGACTTCAGAAACGAAGCTATCACTGTGAGACTACACATACGGCGAAATGGGGATAAGTTTTAAAAGACATTACTATAATAAAAAGCTTCTCTCAAAATTAAGACCTACTCTGTCTTCGACACGCAACCTGCTAACATCATCCAATCGGAAGTTTCTAGAGGGACTGGGCTTCAAGGTTCTGTAATGGACGTATTAGACGTGACAGGGGTTCCAACGTTTGATGATAAGATCAGTAAAGAGGAAGAGCATGTGTTCCTACCTTACAACACATCAGCTCTCGATGCGAACGATGAAATTAGAATACCATGCCAAGTTGTGGATCTGTATACGCTTCCTAGCAGAAGTTATCTCTACATAGAAGGTTCTCTTCCTAAACCCAATGGAGAACCAACGTCGTCAAAGCTGACCAACAATGCCATGGCGTTTCTGTTTGACGAGATTCGTTTGGATATGAACGGTATTACTATAGACAGAACACGGAATCCAGGAATTTCTTCAACTATGCGAAACTATGCTTCTCTCAACACTTTGGACTCCAATCGCCTACAGAACGCCGGTTGGACCTACCCGGGAGAGGATGTCAAAATCGTCAACCCCACGAATGGTATATTCAACGCTATCGTTCCTCTCTCGATGCTTCTAGGTTTCGCAGACGATCACAAGGAGCTCATTCTTAATAGCAAGTTTGAACTTGTGCTCATTAGATCTAAAAATTCTAATAATTGCGTATTAGGCAATGATCTATCAGTCATTAAACTAACCAGAATCGAATGGAGGATGCCCGTACTTCGACTTTCCGATGCCGAGAAGGTGGAGAAACAAACTAGTCAAGTCGGATCAGCCTCTGCACATTGCCTTTCGAACCTGGGACCTTCACACTCAACCTGCTGTACCGCAGACCAAAGGCTTCACATGGAACGTTGCCACGACATCCAAACTTGAAAAGCCTCATTTTGTCATAGTGGGTGCACAAACCGACAGACTGAATTATCTTTCTAAAGATAGCTCTCTCTTTGATCATTGCAATATCACCAATCTTAAACTTTATCTCAACAGCGAATGATGCTATCCCTATCATGACATGAATTTGGATTTTGCAAATTCAAGATTCGCATCTTTATATGATCATTACTCTAAGTTTCAATATTCTTATTATGGAAAGGATAATTATCCACTTTTGAAGAGAAATGATTTCGTCAAGTATGCACCTCTATTTGTCATCGACTGTTCTCATCAGCCTGAGGAAATTGTGACCGGTGCCGTTAACATCAGATTGGAAGTTTAAGCATCAGCAAACTTTCTCAGACATACATCTATTTTATTTAATTATTCATGATAAAGTGTTCACTTACAAACCATTAACTCATATTGTTCAATCTATTATTTAGAAAAAGGAAAATGTATTTTTATATGAATAAAGATAAACAAAGTTAATCATATCTTTTTATTGAGTTTAGCATACATCTCCTTAACCCTTCTCCTGATACTCCTACCACCAACTTCGTATGAACTAATTGACTTATGAACATTGTACAATTGAAATAAATGTCTTTCAATATATGGAATTAGTTTCTTTAATCCTATTAGAGCAGCTATATCCAGATTTATAACATATTCGTTTAGACATGTATTCACAAGAGCCATTTCATGACATTTGTTCATTTGCAATATTACATTATATGCATAGATTATATTCTCACTGTACAACACTCTGGGAAGCGTACCTTCTTTCATATACGTTTCTAGCACAAGCATGTTTTGAACTATTATCCGCCAGTCTTGCTTTGTTATGTATGCATACGCATCGTCTGCTGCTATGATGTATAGCGCGGGGATTTCGTAATGCAATCCTATATTCACTCGATGGTAGGGGCTAATGGAGATGTCGTTGAGCATAAACACAATATTTGGATTCATCTTTCTCCATCTTTTCAGGGATTGGATCGAAAATGATTACTATAACGTCTTCCATTCTCTTCTTCTTGATGTCTACCTTTGCCTTGTTCCTCCTCTTCTCAGATTTCTTATCAGACCTAGAAACATACATACGCAAAATAGTCAGAAATAATATTATAATAATTATAATCTCTTCTTTATTGACAATAGTTATACTCACTTTTCTTCACCTGCCTCTACGGTCTGGACGCTTCGATCCACATCCCTATACGGAGGCACATCTTCACCTTCGAATATTCTGTAAAAATATACACAATTGTTTTAACACTTAGAATAAACAAAATTGGTTATGTGTAAGTGTTTCACATATGTCTCATGCACTTACCTAGTCAACTTGCGATACACATCGCAATAGTCACCGCAACGGAAGGATGTAGTCATTTCATCATGCTGCGATGGATCCTTACAGACAATGCTATGCGTATCTCCATTACACGTTTCCTCGTGCTTATCAAGACAATGTTGCTTCATTTGTTCGTACTCTCCCATGGTCACCCAGTGCGCGTTGTCACTCTCGACTACACTTCTGATTATTTCACTGTTCATGGTGACGACTCACAGACATCTGTACATGCACAATCATTTCACCGATGTAGATGGGAAGAGTGGAGGGGATTTGAATGTGTTCATTCTTTTCATGATGACCTCATCACACACACGTGCTACCTTTTTCTGAAGCTTTGAACATGTTCTGTCTTGCTGGATGACGTCATACGATATCCTCCGGCGAGTTTTTGAAAGTCGTGATACAGCAACAATTATTTTACCAATGTAGATGGAGGACGGGATACAGGTTTGAACGTGTTCATTACTGATCTCCCCACATTTCACACGTGCTGCTTTTTTTTTTTTCAAAGTTTTATACATGTTCTATCTTGTTTTACTCAATGACCTCATTACTCACACATTAACCTCCAGCGAGTTTTGAAAGTCTTATGCTTGCAGACGACTATGCATGTGATACAGCGACAATTATTTTACCAATGTAGATGGAGGAGAGGATGCAGGCTTGCACGTGTTCATTACTGACCCACATTACACACGTGCTGCTTTGGATGCAGGTTTGAACGTGTTAATTACTGACCCACATTACACACGTGCTGCTTTTTTCAAAGTTTTAAACATGTTCAATCTTGTTCGATGACCTCGTTACTCTTGCATCGCATGTCCATATACATACATACACGTACACTCATTTTGTAGATTATTATAGAACCGTCTAACGTTATTCTCTCTCTCTCTCTCTCTATCTCTCTCGCTCTCTCTCTCTGCAACTGTGTTATATTCAACAGCGTACAGTATTTTAACTTTTTTTTTTCAATCTTTTTATTTTATTTTATGCATATCCTATTTTCACCCCCACCTATATGCATCTTTTTGATCCATTCCCAATTCTGAATTTAAAATCACGCCCGCGCCCCGCCCCGTCACGTGATGTCATAGTACACTCTCTGCAATATACCGTCGTCTTACAAATTTAAGGGTATAGAAACATATATTTGCAGGAGCCAAAGTCCTCATAATCCTTCTACTCAGTATTCAAGGTTACTCTCCAGGATGGTGTTATATACTTCTTCAATGTGTTAATAAATCCTGGCAAACTTCCAATGGGCTACAGATATGACTCTCGGAAACATGCAGAAGAAACACTTCAAATTCCCTTGCCAGATGAACTCCAATCCGAGGCAAGCGATTATGCCAAAAATAGTGCAAGATTTGTGCACTTTTTTAGGGAATGTAGAGGCAGACAACGAACTTCCACCATTATATACTGTAACATCACAGCTTGAACCCTGTGAAAATGTCCTTATTAATTTATGTGACAGCATTAACAAACACATATTTCGTGTTTACCCCGCAGGAAAATTGCTCTTTGAACATCAGCATGCCTGTGTTGATGCATACAAACCAACAGAACGTAACTTAAAAATATCTTGTATTTCGCTAGCCGAGCGAATATTCCAAATAATGTATTTGATTATACCAAAGGCAATACATTTAAATAAAATATTTTGAACAGGTATATTGCTGTAAAAAGCAAATAGAGCACAGCTTTCAAATTTACATAAGAAGTGCACTAAGGATAAAAGTATTGCAGTCATGGTTAAAAAGCAGCAAGAACTCAAAGAGTATGAAGAAATACTTTTACATGAAATACAGGCGGCAATAAGATTCCTGCGTACTGCACCTGCCCTAAGTAATCATCCATTCCACCTTAAACATGTGAATTATTAATGCAAGTCCATTCAAGGGCTTTATGTACCATGTGAGCTAGCAGCATGGAAGGTTACTCTGCAGGATGGTGTCATACACTTCTTCAATGTGTTAATAAATCCTAACAAACTTCCAATGGGCTACAGATATTACTCTCGGAAACATGCAGAAGAAACACATCAAATTCCCTTGCCAGATGAACTCCAATCCGAGGCAAGCGAATATTCCAAAATAGTGCAAGATTGGTGCACTTTTTTAGGCAAAGTAGAGGCAGATAATGAACTTCTACCATTATATACTGTAACATCACAGCTTGAAGCCTGTGAAAATGCCCTTATTAATTTATGTGACAGCATTAACAAACACATATTTCGTGTTTACCCCGCAAGAAAATTGCTCTTTGAACTTCAGCATGCTTGTGTTGATGCATACAAACCAACAGAACGTAACTTAAAAATATCTTGTCCTTCCCTAGCCGAGCGAACTTTCGAAAATAATGTATTTGATTATACCAAAGGCAATACATTAAAATAAAGTATTTTGAAAAGGTACTTTGCTGTTAAAAGCTACCTAAAGCAAATAGAGCTCAGCTTTCAAATTTACTTAAGAAGTGCATTAAGGATAAAAGTATTGCAGTCATGGTTAAAATGCAGCAAGAACTCAAGCAGCATGAAGAAATAAATTTAAATGACATACAGGGGGCAATAAGATCCTTGCGTACTGCACCTACCCTAAGTAATCATCCATTCCATTTCATACATGTGAATTATTAATGCAAGACCATTCAAGGGCTGTATGTACCATGTCATCTAGCAGCAGGATGGTGTCATAAACTTCTTCAATGTGTTATTAAATCCTGACAAACTTCCAAAGGGCTACAGATATGACTCTCGGAAACATGCAGAAGAAACACATCAAACTCCCATGCCAGATGAACTCCAATCCGAGGCAAGCGATTATGCCAAAATAGTGCAAGAATTGTGCAATTTTTAGGGAATGTAGAGGCAGACAACGAACTTCCACCATAATATACTGTGACATCGAGCTAGAACCCTGTGAAAATGTCCTTATTAACTTGTGTGACAGCATTAACAAACACATATTTCGTGTTTACCCCGCAAGAAAATTGCTCTTTGAACTTCAGCATGCTTGTGTTGATGCATACAAACCAACAGAACCTAACTTAAAAATATCTAGTCCTTCACTAGCCGAGCGAATTTTCGAAAATAGTGTATTTGATTATACCAAAGGCAATACATTTAAATAAAATATTTTGAAAACGTACATTGCTGTAAAAAGCTACAGAAAGCAAATAGAGCACAGCTCTCAAATTTACATAAGAAGCGCTTTAAGGATAAAAGTATTGCAGTCAGGGTTAAAAAGCAGCAAGAACTCAAGGAGCATGAAGAAATACATTTAAATGAAATGCAGGGGGCAATAAGATTCCTGCGTACTGCACCTGCCCTAAGTAATCATCCATTCCACCTTATACATGTGAATTATTACTGCAAGACCATTCAAGGTCTTTATGCACCATGTGAGCTAGCAGCAGGATGGTGTCATAAACTTCTTCAATGTGTTAATAAATCCTGACAAACTTCCAATGGGCTACAGATATTACTCTCGGAAACATGCAGAAGAAACACATCAAATTCCCTTGCCAGATGAACTCCAATCCGAGGCAAGTGATTATGCCAAAATAGTGCAAGATTTGTGCACTTTTTTAGGCAAAGTAGAGGCAGATAATGAACTTCCTCCATTATATACTGTAACATCACAGCTTGAACCCTGTGAAAATGTCCTTATTAATTTGTGTGGCAGCATTAACAAACACATATTTCGTGTTTACCCCACATGAAAATTGCTCTTTGAACTTCAGCATGCTTGTGTTGTTGCATACAAACCAACAGAACGTAACAAAAAATATCTTGTACTTTACTAGCGGAGCGAATATTTGAAAATAATTTATTTGATTATACCAAAGGCAATACATTTAAATAAAATATTTTGAAAAGGTACATTGCTGTAAAAAGCTACCTGAAGCAAATAGAGCACAGCTCTCAAATTTACATAAGAAGTGCTTTAAGGATAAAAGTATTGCAGTCAGGATTAAAAAGCAGCAAGAACTCAAGGAGCATGAAGAAATACATTTAAATGAAATACAGGGGGCAATAAGATTCCTGCGTACTGCACCTGCCCTAAGTAATCATCCATTCCACCCTATACATGTGAATTATTATTGCAAGACCATTCAAGGACTTTATGTACCATGTGAGCTAGCAGTATGCAAGGTTACTCTCCAGGATGGTGTCGTACAGTTCTTCAATGTGTTAGCAAATCCTGGCAAACTTCCAATGGCCTACAGATATGAATCACAGAAACATGCAGAAGAAACACATCAAATTCCCTTGCCAGATGAACTCCAATCCGAGGCAAGCGATTATGCCAAAATAGTGCAAGATTTGTGCACTTTTTTAGGCAAAGTAGAGGCAGATAATGAACTTCCTCCATTATATACTGTAACATCACAGCTTGAACCCTGTGAAAATGTCCTTATTAATTTGTGTGGCAGCATTAACAAACACATATTTCGTGTTTACCCCACATGAAAATTGCTCTTTGAACTTCAGCATGCTTGTGTTGTTGCATACAAACCAACAGAACGTAACAAAAAATATCTTGTACTTTACTAGCGGAGCGAATATTTGAAAATAATGTATTTGATTATACCAAAGGCAATACATTTAAATAAAATATTTTGAAAACGTACATTGCTGTAAAAAGCAAATAGAGCACAGCTTTCAAATTTACATAAGTGCATTAAGGATAAAAGAATTGCAGTCATGGTTAAAAAGCAGCAAGAACTCAAGCAGCATGAAGAAATAAATTTAAATGAAATACAGGGGGCAATAAGATCCTTGCGTACTGCACTTGCCCTAAGTAATCATCCATTCCACCTTAAACATGTGAATTATTAATGCAAACCCATTCAAGAACTTTATGTACCATGTGAGCTAGCATCATGGAAGGTTATTGTGCAGGATGGTGTCATATACTTCTTCAATGTGTTAATAAATCCTGACAAACTTCCAATGGGCTACAGATATGACTCTCGGAAACATGCAGAAGAAACACATCAAATTCCCTTGCCAGATGAACTCCAATCCGAGGCAAGCGTTAATGCCAAATTAGTACAAGATTTGTGGACTTTTTTGGGCAAAGTAGAGGCAGATAATGAACTTCTACCATTAGATACTGTAACATCACAGCTTGAACCCTGTGAAAATGCCCTTATTAATTTATGTGACAGCATTAACAAACACATATTTCGTGTTTACTCCGCAAGAAAATTGCTGTTTGAACTTCAGCATGCTTGTGTTGATGCATACAAACCAACAGAACGTAACTTAAAAATATCTTGTCCCTCACTAGCCGAGCGAATTTTCGAAAATAATTTATTTGATTATACCAAAGGCATTAAATTTAAATAAAATATTTTTAAAAGATACATTGATGTAAAAAGCAAATAGAGCACAGCTTTCAAATTTACATGAGTGTATTAAGGATAAAAGTATTGCAGTCATGGTTAAAAAGCAGCAAGAACTCAAGGAGCATGAAGAAATACTTTTAAATGAAATACAGGGGGCAATGAGATTCCTGCGTACTGCACCTGCCCTAAGTAATCATCCATTCCACCTTAAACATGTGAATTATTAATGCAAGACCATTCAAGGACTTTATGTACCATGTGAGCCTGCAGCATGAAAGGTTACTCTGCAGGATGGTGTCATACACTTCTTCAATGTGTTAATAAATCCTGACAAACTTCCAATGGGCTACAGATATGACTCTCGGAAACATGCAGAAGAAACGCATCAAATTCCCTTGCCAGATGAACTCCAATCCGAGGTCAGCGTTTATGCCAAATTAGTACAAGATTTGTGCGCTTTTTTAGTCAAAGTAGAGGCAGATAATGAACTTCTACCATTATATACTGTATCATCACAGCTTGAACCCTGTGAAAATGCCCTTATTAATTTATGTGACAGCATTAACAAACACATATTTCGTGTTTACCCCGCAAGAAAATTGCTCTTTGAACTTCAGCATGCTTGTGTTGATGCATACAAACCAACAGAACGTAACTTAAAATATCTTGTACTTCACTAGCCGAGCGAATTTTCGAAAATAATGTATTTGATTACACCAAAGGGATTACATTTAAATAAAATATTTTGAAAAGGTACATTGCTGTAAAAAGCTACCTAAAGCAAATAGAGCCCAGCTCTCAAATTTACATAAGAAGTGCTTTAAGGATAAAAGTATTGCAGTCAGGGTTAAAAAGCAGCAAGAATTCAAGGAGCATGAAGAAATACATTTAAATGAAATACAGGGGGCAATAAGATTCCTGCGTACTGCACCTGCCCTAAGTAATCATCCATTCCACCCTATACATGTGAATTATTATTGCAAGACCATTCAAGGACTTTATGTACCATGTGAGCTAGCAGTATGCAAGGTTACTCTCCAGGATGGTGTCGTACACTTCTTCAATGTGTTAATAAATCCTGGCAAACTTCCAATGGGCTACAGATATGAATCTCAGAAACATGCAGAAGAAACACATCAAATTCCCTTGCCAGATGAACTCCAATCCGAGGCAAGCGATTATGCCAAAATAGTGCAAGATTTGTGCACTTTTTTAGGCAAAGTAGAGGCAGATAATGAACTTCCTCCATTATATACTGTAATTTCACAGCTTGAACCCTGTGAAAATGTCCTTATTAATTTGTGTGGCAGCATTAACAAACACATATTTCGTGTTTACCCCACATGAAAATTGCTCTTTGAACTTCAGCATGCTTGTGTTGTTGCATACAAACCAATAGAACGTAACAAAAAATATCTTGTACTTTAGTAGCGGAGCGAATATTTGAAAATAATGTATTTGATTATACCAAAGGCAATACATTTAAATAAAATATTTTAAAAACGTACATTGCTGTAAAAAGCAAATAGAGCACAGCTTTCAAATTTACATAAGTGCATTAAGGATAAAAGAATTGCAGTCATGGTTAAAAAGCAGCAAGAACTCAAGCAGCATGAAGAAATAAATTTAAATGAAATACAGGGGGCAATAAGATCCTTGCGTACTGCACCTGCCCTAAGTAATCATCCATTCCACCTTAAACATGTGAATTATTAATGCAAACCCATTCAAGAACTTTATGTACCATGTGAGCTAGCATCATGGAAGGTTATTGTGCAGGATGGTGTCATATACTTCTTCAATGTGTTAATAAATCCTGACAAACTTCCAATGGGCTACAGATATGACTCTCGGAAACATGCAGAAGAAACACATCAAATTCCCTTGCCAGATGAACTCCAATCCGAGGCAAGCGTTAATGCCAAATCAGTGCAAGATTTGTGCACTTTTTTAGGCAAAGTAGAGGCAGATAATGAACTTCCACCATTATATACTGTAACATTACAGCTAGAACCGTGTGAAAATGTCCTTACTATGTTGTGTGACAGCATTAACAAACACATGTATCGTGTTTACCCCGCAAGAAAATTGCTCTTTGAACTTCAGCATGCTTGTGTTGATGCATATAAACCAACAGAACGTAACTTAAGAATATCTTTTCCTTCACTAGCCGAGCGAATTTTCGAAAACAATGTATTTGATTAGACCAAAGGCAATACATTAAAATAAAGTATTTTGAAAAGGTACTTTGCTGTTAAAAGCTACCTAAAGCAAATAGAGCTCAGCTTTCAAATTTACTTAAGAAGTGCATTAAGGATTGTGCAATTTTTATGGAATGTAGAGGCAGACAACGAACTTCCACCATTATATACTGTAACATTACAGCTAGAACCGTGTGAAAATGTCCTTACTATGTTGTGTGACAGCATTAACAAACACATGTATCGTGTTTACCCCGCAAGAAAATTGCTCTTTGAACTTCAGCATGCTTGTGTTGATGCATATAAACCAACAGAACGTAACTTAAGAATATCTTTTCCTTCACTAGCCGAGCGAATTTTCGAAAACAATGTATTTGATTAGACCAAAGGCAATACATTAAAATAAAGTATTTTGAAAAGGTACTTTGCTGTTAAAAGCTACCTAAAGCAAATAGAGCTCAGCTTTCAAATTTACTTAAGAAGTGCATTAAGGATTGTGCAATTTTTATGGAATGTAGAGGCAGACAACGAACTTCCACCATTATATACTGTAACATTACAGCTAGAACCGTGTGAAAATGTCCTTATTAATTTGTGTGGCAGCATTAACAAACACATATTTCGTGTTTACCCCGCAAGAAAATTGCTCTTTGAACTTCAGCATGCTTGTGTTGATGCATATAAACCAACAGAACGTAATTTAAGAATATCTTGTCCTTCACTGGCCGAGCGAATTTTCGAAAACAATGTATTTGATTATACCAAAGGCAATACATTTAAATAAAATATTTTGAAAAGGTACATTGCTGTAAGAAGCTACCTAAAGCAAATAGAGCACAGCTCCCAAATTTACATAAGAAGTGCTTTAAGGATAAAAGTATTGCAGTCAGGGTTAAAACGCAGCAAGAACTCAAGGAGCACGAAGAAATACTTTTAAATGAAATACAGGGGGCAATAAGATTCCTGCGTACTGCACCTGTCATAAGTAATCATCCATTCCAGCTTAAACATTTGAATTATTAATGCAAACCCATTCAAGGACTTTATGTACCATGTGAGCTAGCATCATGGAAGGTTACTATGCAGGATGGTGTCATACTTCTTCAATGTGTTAATAAATCCTGGCAAACTTCCAATGGGCTACAGATATGAATCTCAGAAACATGCAGAAGAAACACATCAAACTCCCATGCCAGATGAACTCCAATCCGAGGCAAGCGATTATGCCAAAATAGTGCAAGAATTGTGCAATTTTTATGGAATGTAGAGGCAGACAACGAACTTCCACCATTATATACTGTAACATTACAGCTAGAACCGTGTGAAAATGTCCTTACTATGTTGTGTGACAGCATTAACAAACACATGTTTCGTGTTTACCCCGCAAGAAAATTGCTCTTTGAACTTCAGCATGCTTGTGTTGATGCATACAAACCAACAGAACGTAACTTAAGAATATCTTGTCCTTCACTAGCCGAGCGAATTTTCGAAAACAATGTATTTGATTATACCAAAGACAATACATTAAAATAAAATATTTTGAAAAGGTACTTTGCAGTTAAAAGCTACCTAAAGCAAATAGAGCTCAGCTTTCAAATTTACTTACGAAGTGCATTAAGGATAAAAGTATTCAGTCATGGTTAAAAAGCAGCAAGAACTCAAGAAGCATGAAGAAATAAATTTAAATGAAATACAGGGGGGCAATAAGATCCTTGCGTACTGCACCTACCCTAAGTAATCATCCCTTCCATTTCATACATGTGAATTATTAATGCAAGACCATTGAAGGGCTGTATGTACCATGTGAGCTAGCATCATGGAAGGTTACTATGCAGGATGGTGTCATACTTCTTCAATGTGTTAATAAATCCTGACAAACTTCCAATGGGCTACAGATATGACTCTCGGAAACATGCAGAAGAAACACATCAAAATCCCTTGCCAGATGAACTCCAATCCGAGGCAAGCGATTATGCCAAAATAGTGCAAGATTTGTGCACTTTTTTAGGCAAAGTAGAGGCAGATAATGAACTTCCACCATTATATACTGTAACATCACAGCTTGAACCCTGTGAAAATGTCCTTATTAATTTGTGTGGCAGCATTAACAAACACATATTTCGTGTTTACCCCACATGAAAATTGCTCTTTGAACTTCAGCATGCTTGTGTTGATGCATACAAACCAACAGAACGTAACAAAAAATATCTTCTACTTTACTAGCGGAGCGAATATTCGAAAATAATTTATTTGATTATACCAAAGGCAATACATTTAAATAAAAAATTTTTAAAAGGTACATTGCTGTAAAAAGCAAATAGAGCACAGCTTTCAAATTTGCATAAGTGCATTAAGGATAAAAGTATTGCAGTCATGGTTAAAAAGCAGCAAGAACTCAAGGAGCATGAAGAAATACTTTTAAATGAGATACAGGGGGCAATAAGATTCCTGCGTACTGCAACTGCCCTAAGTAATCATCCATTCCACCTTAAACATGTGAATGATTAATGCAAGACCATTCAACGACTTTATGTACCATGTGAGCTAGCAGCATGGAAGGTTACTCTGCAGGATGGTGTCATACACTTCAATGTGTTAATAAATCCTGACAAACTTCTAATGGGCTACAGATATGACTCTCGGAAGCATGCAGAAGAAACACAGCAAATTCCCTTGCCAGATGAACTCCAATCCGAGGCCAGCGTTTATGCCAAATTAGTACAAGATTTGTGCACTTTTTTAGTCAAAGTAGAGGCAGATAATGAACTTCCAACCGTGGAGTTAACCGTTTGATATTCCTTGTTATTGGCTTCAGTTTTAAAATACGAAATCGCACTTGTATTTTTCTCATACAGGAATTAGTCAACTATTGGCCACACTAACAAAGGAACTTCAACCACATGACAACCAGATTTTAAAATATTTGACTAGCTTTAGCCTATTGTACTCCCTTATTCCCCTTCTACTTATAAGAAATCAAATAATAAGACCATTTCTGCTAATTTCTTTCTCGATTAGCATGAAGTAAATAGAAGAATAAGCTTTTTAACAATAAGACTCGTTTTAGAATGGGACACAGGTGACGGTCACACAGAGATACATTCGTTTGAATTGGAGCATTCACACTGTGACGCAGCAGTGTGTCACACTCCCCTCATGTGTCACTGGTCAAAGCAGTCACCGCTGGACATACATTAGTTTAAATTGGAGTGTTCGCACATCACAGACAGCGGTGCAGATTTGCCGATTTCACTAGCTAATCAGTCGGCAATACCTGCAGCATCAGACACTGGGATCCAGGAGTGTTCCATCACAATCCCAGTGTCCCGGTGTGAAACGAGCCTAATTTGTTGCAGAGCTGCAGAGAAAGTCACGAGTGGAACATCAGATTTTTCTATTTAATGTTTAGCCCTTTAATTTAATGCAATCAATTGTGATTTTATATTTATTGATTATGCTACTGTCCATTGTGATTTTCAACTCGATTTACTAATGTTTACTTAAAAAGTATTATATTCATTTCTTCGAAAATCTGAATGACCACTTCACGCCACTAGATGAAACTTATTGATGAAAAGAAACATTCAGCTCCTGTCGAATAATTTTATCTTAGCATTAGTCATTTCGGAAACAAATTTATGTGTAGGTTGGGCTCAGTCCTATATTATCGCCATCTACGAATGGTTTGAAACCAAGAGGAGCGACCCGACCATGTATGTACATACAATGTACAAAGCAAGTAGAAGCTATTTAACTCCACCCAAAAATACGGATCGGAAATTTCACCGGGAATACATATTTTTAGGACCCCTGAATAAAAAGGCACTTTAGAAAAAGGTCGTGTTTTGACAGCATAGCTCAAAACGAAAAATCGGTTAAATACCAAAGTTTGTATTTAAGTTCAGTATATTTACAAGGATAGGATACGAAGATTTTCAAGAAAATACCCCATTCCAATCTACCCTCTGAATGGGTCATTTTTCGAAATTTATAAAATTTCGATTTTATCAAAAAATTGATGATTTGACACAGGTTTTTCTTTGTCCTTACTGGCAAATCTAAGTGAAAACTGTTGAAGTTATATATTTTTTTTTGAGAACTATAAACAATTTAGTAGACACAAATGCACCTTTGACACTTCACCTGGCTTAATTTCTCGGCAAGACGTCTGCAGCTAACGCACATAACCTGGAAAACATTTGCAACTTTTAATTTCTCTACACGTACTATGCACATATGAAAAGATCCCCCCCTTAACGTCCTTTAACCTGGCTTGTCATATCGGACGATGAATGAATTTGGTGAAATGATACGCAAATGATCTCGGGGTCCATGGAGCTTAACGTTACTCGACATTAGTCTTCTCAGGATAAGGAAAACCCCGAAAATAACCTTATCTGGGTAACCCACCCATAGGAGATTCGAACTCGCGATCTGTTGAATATGAGGCAGACACGCTACCACCACACTACCCAGGAGGGCTAGAGAAGGTATTGTATTACATCCAAAATTTGATATATGTTTCTGGGAAATATGTTTAGAGACGCCCTGAATCAAAAAGCACTTCAGACAAATATCCATGCGTGTGTGCGTGTGCAAATAGCATAGCTCAAAAATCAAAAGACCGTTAAATATCAAACGTGGTATTTGAGTTTATCTACCACGGATACGACAAGAAGATATTCAAGAAAGCCCTCCCACACCCAACTAACATTTACAAGGAAAGCATTTTTGAAAACTTTCTCAAAAATGGCTGTTAACGATTTTTAATTTTCTGGGAATAGCTTACTAAAGAGCACTTAATTATGGTTGAGTTTTGCATAAATTTGCATACAGTTAAACCGTTAGAGAAACAAAGACGTGCTACACAGAAAATGTAGGTCTCGTTAAAACACACAATTTATGTCATATGCATTTTCGTTTTACAGTTAACTATGTCCAAGATTCAATTTTAAAATACTTTTACTTTTCTCAGACAGGAAGTGTCCGTTTTTCTTTTGTTATAATTCTGGCCAAGACGCCAATTTCAACGACAGTCGCCTAACGATAGCTTTTAAAACATTTGACTATCGCTTTAGCATAGCGCATTTCTTCACTTCCCTTCCATTTATAGAGAATTAAGTAATAAGTACATTCTGCTAATGATTATATTGATCAGCATGCTGTAGAAAGAAGAATAATCTTTTATAAGAGGTCTGTTTGTAGAACAGTTAGCGAAAGCCATGTGAGTAAGAATTAATATATAGCTACCAGTGACGAAGGCTGAGTTTAAATTGCAGTCTTCAAGGAACTGTAACATTGCATCGTAAACTTTTTTTTGGCAAGGCTGTAATATAGTACTGATACTGGAGGGAAAAGGGCCAAAGTGTTAAGTGGAGAACATGGAAGAATGTTGTGCATTAATTTGGAACTAATACATACCATATGGAACGAACTAGTGTAACCTAAGACACTGGGAGTGAAATTTTGACTACAATCTATCAAAAAATCTAAAATTGCTTTTCATTACAAAAACAGGAACCTTCGGGCGTCTATGGATAACCAACATTTAGTTACGTCCCTCTGTTTTGGCTTTTACGACCATCTAAAGATAAACACTTGTTTCCTAGCATACTCCTTCATTAAATAAGGTTTTTCTCAAAACTAAATTTTCACACTTTCAAAATGTTCCAAGAGTCTCAGTTTTTGTTTAAACACAACTAAAATTTCCCAGAATGTACAGAAGCACCTACTGTGGTATTATTAATGACAAAATTATCCTAATACTAAACTTTTAATTCATAGGTTTATGAAAACACGATAAAGTTTACTAATTAAAGCTTTAACCTTTTAAAAATTTGTTTGTGTTCAAAGTTAGAGATATTTACATTAAAGTTTTTGTGTGGTTCTCATCCCCAACTGAGAAAACGGCAACCAACTTTCTAAAATTTTGAGGAGCGTGTGGTATTTTGATTATGCAACATATTTACGTAATAACATTTCAGGAATAATGTAACCTTGCGAAGTACACGTCAATTTGAATGACATTTGGCATTTGTAGTAAAATAATGCAAACAGAGGAAAGTTTCATTACAACCTGTACAAAAATGTGAAAATTTGAAGTCTTATTCCGTGTCCCTGAAGTCCTTAACAGCTCTAGTTGGGCATGCCATGGACGTGAACTTTGACCCTGTACGCAAATGTTAGCAAGGTACATCCTAATGAGGAACTGTAATTTGCTTGTTACAGAGCGCAGATGCCTCAAAGGGATTTTCGTAATCCCCCCCCCCCATTTTCATGTTTTACTTGCATATGGATATTTCGAATATCCCGCTCATTTGATACAGCTTTCATAGAGGTAGGCTAATTGTAAATAGTTTAAAAGTATATTTCAAAATAATCCTGCCTAGTACCTTTTTTAGAACATTCAGGTACATTCATTTGGTAAAACATCAATAGGCTTGTAAATATCATTGTTAGAGAAGACATCTTTTTATTTTGATTGGAAAGTTTTACTTCACCTGTTCGCAGCTTTGGCATCCCGCTCATATTCCCTTCATGCGAGAGTTTCAGACTACTACGAAATTGTGTTTGGAAAGTTTGGTTATTTTTATTTATTTATTTATTTTTTTAATGTTACGTTTGAAAGCAATTTCTGAAGTAAAACTGTCTATAAAAATGTCCCATTATGTCAAGAACTGACACTACGGACTGAAATTGTTACCACACATTTGCACTTAGACTATGTTAACGCAAAATTTAATGTATATGGATTGGTTAATTTTTAAAAAAAATTAAATATTGTTTTTCAATAACGTTTTAAAGCTTTATTAAAAACCAGCATACGTTTCCTTCTAATCAACAGAAATAATCTACTTTCAACAACAAAGTTATTACTGATTTATGCCTTGAAAAATTTAGCTCGTGTTAAATAGTTGCCGAGCTATTGCTAAACTTTTAACATTGGCAAGATAGGCCAGTTCGACTCCGTAAACGTTTTGTTTTCCTATTTAACTATCAGCATTAACAAGGTCAGCAGTGTTTCAATACTTCGTGCTCGGTTTCATTAAATTGGCCATACAGGACACAATAGTAACTTTAAGAAACCTTTCATTTTAACCAGGGACTGTTCCCAATCGTGCGCATGTAACAAAACATATAATACTTAAGGAATATGGGCAGTGAAATTTTGACTATAATCGGTCAAAAAATCGACAATTGCTTATTATTACAAATAGTTGGATCCTTTGGGCGTCTAAAGAGACCCAACATTTAGTTGTCCTCCCTTAGCTTCGGACTCTTACAGCCATTTAAAAATCGTATAATACACCTGCTTCCTAACATACTATTTCATTAAACACAGGTTTGCTCAAAAGTACATTTTCACACTTTCTAAACGTATCCACGTCTCACTGTTTGTTTAAATGCAACTAAAATTTCTAAGAATGTGCATAAAATATATATTGTAATATTGGAAGGACGAAATTATAGGACACCAATGGTAAGTAAAAAAAAAATATACAAATGTGCATTTTAAAGCTCCAAACTACATTTACTTTCTCTACACGTACTACGAGATTTCACCGGAAATACACGTCTTAGCACCACCAAATAAAAAACAATTAGAAAAAGGTCCGTGTGTGTGACTGGACCGAATAGCTCAAAAACGAAAACACAGTTGAATGCCAACTTGCTATTTAAGTTTGATATCTTCCAAGGATGAGATACGAAGATTTTCAAGAAAATCTCCCCTCCCCCTGCACACCAAAATGCCTTTACATCGGAAAATATTATTCTCAAAAACGGCTAACTATTAAAGCGATTTCCGTCACAAAATGTATATCTTGAATTTTCTGGGCATAGTTTATGAAGACCTGTTCATTCTGGATGAATTTTACTGAGTTTTGCATAACTAGTAAACCGTAAATGATAGACAAAAACGTAATGCACAAAAAATGTAGATCTCGTTAAGAAACACAATCTGTGTTGTTTTTTTGTTTTTTTAAGTGGAGGTGGCTATTTTCGAGATATTCCTCGTTATTAGTTTTAAAATACTTAAACCTTCTCTCAAGTGGGAGCTTAACACCTGATCACGCAAAGAAAGCGATTTCAATCCCATAGAAACCATATTTTAATACATTTGACTGCCGGTTTAGATTAGTGTATTCCCTTATTACCCTTCTACTTATAAGCAACTAAGTAATACGACCGTGTCTGCTGATGCTCCTCTAGATTAGCATGAAGTAGATAGAAGAATAAGCTTAATTTATTACAAAGATGCAGGAAAAGTCATGTGAATGGAATACAAGATTTGTTTAATTTTTTGTAATTATATATCGGTAATAAAAGTTATTGAAATATCTGAAATATTTGAATTAAATTTGGTGTTCATACTGGCATAACACAGTCACTACAGAGCTTACAGAAAATCTATACAGAAAGAGAAATTTCTAATTTGAATCGCAGATCTTAAAAAAAAAAAAAAAAAATCTGCGGCACAAGCATGGGACTTTACCATTATTCCATTGCATGGCAAACGAAACTTCAAAACACAAAATTGTCCTCCTTTCAAATTCTATGCGAAGGAATGCAAAATATTTCGTACCTCTCAAAAGAACTTTTAAATTCTGAAATGCAGCATGACGCTAAGCCCTGCAATTTCAGTCAGTATTCACGGATTTTTACTAGGTATAAGTATAACACCTGAACGTTGTGTATTTATCTAGTCAAAACGTGACAGCACCATAAGGATAAGCATATTACGAGAGAAGAATGAGCTGAACATGTTTTTACCTGCATTAGCGAACGTTTCCATGTCTGCACACAAACTTGCAATCACATTAGAGAGACGCGAGGTCCAACCACGAAGTTTAGCACTGCTGGCAGTAACCGCTCACATGTGCTTCAAGCTAGCGACCTGCTCCCTAACGGACTCTGTACTTACTAGTTTTGTTCCAGCAGCAGAACGCATTCCGAATCAGTACTTAGTATTTTTTTAAAAGTTTCATTAATTATTCAACCTTAATATTTTATGCTTAGCTTGTATTTTTAGTTTATTTATCATGTACAACGTACATAATAGGTAGGGAAGGTGTTACATTCCATCCAGAAATTTAAAGGTGATATGTTATCGAAAATAAATGTTTTGAGTACACGTGAATCCCAGAAGTGTTTTTAGAATAAGATCTGCTTGTGCGTTTGTGAACAGCATAACTATAAACAAAAGTAGGTTAAGTACCAAACTTGGTATTTGAGTTTAGCATCTTTCAAACATGCGACGCCAAAGTTTTATAGGAAAATTCCGCACCCAACCCAATCTACCATTTATATGGAATATTTTTGAAACTTATTTTCTAAAAAATGACTAATAGTTTGGATTAAATGCCACCATATATTAAACAAATTTAGAGGCAAATAAAATGCATATATTGAGTTTTGTGGGAATAGCCTCTGAAGCGTTCTTTATTCTGGACAATTTTAGCATAAACCATACGATATAGATAATAAAAGCTCATACCACACAAGCATGTAGATCTCATTAAAATATTTTACATTAGTACATGTTTTGTAGGATTAACTATTTCGGAGTTAATAATGCTTTTCTCAATTGGAAGTCCTCATTTTTTTTTTTTTTTTTTTTTTACTCCTGACCATACAAAGAGAACGGGATGTCAAAGTCATCACTTGGCGACCAGCTTTTAGTAAATTTGACTATTGCATTAAACTAATATATTGCCTTAGTTCTTTTGTACCTATAAGGCAATAACTAATGATTATTCTTCAAAAAATAATCGGCCGAAAGTTTGTGAATATAATGCACTTGTTGTAAATTGGCTTTCCAAGTTCCTCGGCGGATATAGTGCCAAACATGGAATGACTATCACTTAAAAAAACAAAAAAAAAAAAAAAAAAAAAAAAAAAAAAAACATATTCTGGGCAACTGTAAAAATTGTTTTGAGAAACTGGACATGTACCAACTATTTCAGATATACCGCAAAGCCTAGAGTGCTTGGGTTTGATTTGCCTAAATAAGTTGCACTGTACGTATTTTTCACGGAAAATGGTCAATTCATTAAAAAAAAATCTAATGAGTTCCATTCACATGAATTTCTCTACCTCTCCGCAACAAAGTATTGTTACAAATCTTATGCTTCTATTTGCTTCATGTTAATCGAGTTAAAATTAGCAGGAATAGTCTTATTACTTGTTTCCTTATAAGTAGAAGCAAAATAAGGGAGAACCATAGGTTATAGTGATAGTCAAAAGCTAGTTGCTAAGTGACTGAAGTTTCTTAATTGTATGGACAGGAGTTAACAAATTCCTGTATGAGAAAGGTGCGTTTTTAAAGCTGAAGCAAAAAACAGGGCATATCTAAAAAACGATCAACTCCACGAAAAAATGTATATAACATAAATTGTGAGTTTTAACGTACTCTACACTTTTTGTGTGGTAAGTTTCTGTCCATCTCTTACGGTTTAGCGGTTACGTAAAATTTCGTACAATTCATCCAGAATAAAGTAGTCTTCGGAGGCTATCCCCAGAAATTTCAAAACTTACATTTTATTCGCCAGGTAAATATCTTTAATAGATGGTATTTTAATCAAAATCGTTAAGAGCCATTTTTGAGAAAAGAAAAATTTTTGAAAAAGGTTCCATGTAAAGGGTAGTTAGGGGAGGGGGGATTTTTCTCAAAATCTTCGTGTCACATCCCTGGAAGATACTAAACTTAAATACCAAGTTCCGTATTTTACCGATTTTTCGCTTCTGAGTTATCGTGTTCACAAACGCACGGACACACACACTACCCACACGGACCTTTCTCTGAAAATGCTTCTTTTTATACAGGGGACCCTAAAACATACATTTCCGGTGAAATCCCGGTACACTATGTACATAGTACGTATAGAGAAATAAAAATCGAATAAACACGAGTAAATAAGGTTCTACAGAATAGTACAAAAAAAAAAAAAAAAAAAAAAAACAGCCGCAAGTACTAGACTGCACATTGTCGCCCGTCAATTGATTTCTATTGTTGCGAAGCTATTTCGTCTGGTTTTATAAATATAGACCTTTGCATTAGATTATTTGTTATTTCTTTATTATATAATTATTACATGTTTACCTATTTGTTGGATCTGCTCGAGGCGGGCAACAATTCGCGCGTATTTGGCTGGCGAGCAGTGTGTACACGGGGCCGGTTTTCATGCGGAAAAACAATCAAATTCTTTTTTAATAAAATAATTTAAGAATAAGGAGCAGTTATGCAAATCTTAAAGTAACTAATGAAGTGCCCAATGCCGTTAGGATTGGTGAAATGAGATGAGTGATTTGGCTGGGAATGAACTTTACTACTTGAAAACTTAGCAGTACATTATTAATCTTGTCTTGCACTGCATTGGTCAGTTTTAACGTCCTTTGTCACTTTCTGAAGCTGATCTAGTTGTTTTCCTTTTAAAAAAGCAATAAATAGTGCTCATTCTGGTGTAAGCCTACCATTTCTTTTACCATTAAAATACGAGACACCTGAATAGGTTGGATTAGTTGATCAATACTGTCTGAATATGGTATTAACATAAAATTAGAATGAAGGAAACATGATATTGAATAAACACACCTTACTACATCAACGTTCCCACCATGTGCAATCGAAAATATCGATTGCAAATTTTACAGTGAACTCTATAATTAAGCGTTGTCTCTTCGAAGAAAAGAAATCTATCCTGTAAATTGGATAAAAAGGTTTATTTCCGTTTAGACACAATACCTTAAGTTCTTGCAAATATCACACCAAATCAACTGCCAACAGCATACTGGGCAAGACTACTGTACCCAGAACGCGCTAAAAAGTAACAAAAATAAGCGAGATAGGCGCCGACTCAGCATTTCTCACAACAAGAAATGGAAACACTTTTAATTAGCTTTTTAATTTAGGAAGACAGTGTCAAGAAATTACGGGACCTTATCGCGTTCCAATAAGGATTCTAGGGTCGCGAGAAGTAAAAAAAATGGACTGCACTATTTTTCCGGGACCAATGGCAGGCTTATATCGATGTCGTCAGGTTTACGGTTTTTTTCCATGCCAATTAAATTGAATAATAAACAAACAAAAGGTAAATTAATTAGCGTAACGGATCAACGAAAATAGTACAAGTAGCCATTCGCTATCGCATCCAACGATGCACGTTACACTAACGCTAGGAGGCGCTGAACCAACAGGCAGAGAGGTTGTAGGAATGCACGCCGTGCCGGCAGTCCCTGGTTGCAGAGTCTTGCTGGTTGGAAAGCGACTAACCCGCTCAAAAGCCACAAATAATCCTATTTTATAATATTTTTTATATACTAAAGTTAAATATTTTTCCTTTATTTCTCTGGTATAGCAGAAAGCTGTTTATGATAGAGAATTTCAATGAATGTGTCACTTTTAAGTTAAACAAATGGAAGAACTTGTGGGTAGTTTTTTAGGGGAAGGGTTCGGTCCCGTTCGTCCTCCCTCCCCGTAAATACGTCCCTGGCGGTTCATAGACTTATGTAAGCTAAGTTTGAAATCTGTACTTTTACAGAATGGCAATTCCCTACCTTCAGCTTCTATAAGTCATGCTGTCCACATGAAAGAAACTTATGTAAATATGAAATTACTTGTGACAGCAATTAAGTACACAGACCTGTGGAGACTTGAAGGTTATTCCAACATTACTGGGCATGCAGTTGGGATACACAGAGTTTTTCTGTTTCCTGTGTCAGTGGGGCACTCGTGCTAGGTCATCTCACTACAAGGTAAAGGTATGGTCCCACAGGGAAAACGTCTAGCCCGGACAGAAAAATGTACCTGATCCTCTGCTAAAAACAAGCAAAATTACTTTGCCTCCTCTACACATTAAACTTGGACTAATGAGGATCTTTGTAAAGGGGATGCATCAGGGTGGAGAAGCTTTCGAGTATCTCAGAGGATTATTTCCACACCTCAGCGACGCAAAAGTCAAAGAAGGTATCTTCATTGGTGCGCTAGTTATAATCCCAGATAAGCCAAGTGGATTAACGATAAACCTGCCGCTAGGGGCGCTAGTGTCGCTGTTAATCCGCGGATTAAGTGACGGCGGGAAATTTGAAAACTAGCGTCAAGAGCGGAAGGATTATCGATAAATCCAGTGGCTAATCTGGAATTATTTTTTGCCCAAACGGGTCTATGCCGCTCTCGTCTATGAATTCCCTTCTAAATTTCGAGACTCCTTGACTTAGCAAAAACAAGACCATTTTGCAATACGACACCATCTCCGACTTCATGTCGAAGACGCATTCGGAGGCCACCTTGTCGTCGTGCCACCGCTCAAAGGCTCTTCGAGCTTCTACCGACATGCCCTGTGGGCAGTAGTATTTCTGGTCCGGAATCGAACCCCGGTAGTTTTCATTTTCCTTGGTGTTGAATAATTAAGGAAAATAACCTTTGCCTTCTTTCAGATCGAAAGTCTTAGCAAAGCGAGACAACGGCACGGGTATAAAGTTCAACGAGTCAATGAATGTGACGTCACCATACTTCATCCGGTATATCTTACTCCCATTCATAATGAGCTGTGGCGTCCATTTTAAATCACCAACCATGTACTTTAACAGAAATTGGCCATCGTAACCTCTCAGGTTATGAGCCATCACGATAACTTCCCACGATTCGAACCTCGATGTGTCACGTGATAAAACAATTGTTTCACGGGGTTTCCATAAACACCCATTCTTTGTGGCCACACTCGGTACAATAGGCCATCTTGCAAAGCTCATCAATGCAGAGCGCACAAGCTTGGTACACCAACCACAGGTTAGGTACATGCTCGTACGTGTTTGGTTTGCCGGCATAAGCAGTGTCCTGTGTACATTCGAAATCGATCAACATGAACACGTACTGGTTTTTTTTGTTTTTTGTTTGTTTGGGAGAAACGTACGGCTGAATATAACACATGCGCCCGACGTTCACATGTATCTTGCAATTACTGCAAAACGTCTCACCGCATAGGTGAGCCGTTTTTCTCTGTCTCAAATTGACCAAACTATTACAAGACGTGCACACTTTCTCAACGTCGCACACAGACAGCGACTTTGCATAGAATGCACCTTTCTTGGCGTGATTTGAAAAACATGTAAGTCCCTTAAAGTCGCGATTGCATGCAGCACAATATATGTATTCTGTACATCACGTATCGCACTGTTGGTGACATTTTGGGCAATTTTTGTCGCAGCTATGGAATTCTTTTTAGTTCTAGGACGGATAGCGGCATTGACGGCAATATCACTTGCATTTTAAGGCCATGTGAAGGCTGACGATATTATTAAAGTGACCGTCGTGGTAGATGACGTCAATGAACTTTAAAGCCTTGGTTTCGGGTGATGCATATAACACGTTCTTACCCTATGATCTCCAAAAACCGTTATGGCGTATCCCTTTAACACGGCGTCAAAACCTCTTACGTCGTCCATAGTAAATCTGCCATTCAATTTTCCTATACTTTCGCAAAGCGCTACGGCCATTTATTTTTGCAAAAACTCGCTGCGCGTCGTTTTGTAATTGATGTCCATATCCGCCTTACTTTTACATACGATGATGGCTCTCGGCAAGCATAGGTTGTCTTTGTTTTTTATTTCTATAATTCCCTTATTCCCGCTACATGCCGTGCACGGTCTGTAACACGAACCCGAGACTTCTTTAGTCCACACAAAGTAATTTTAAGCGGTCCTCCCAACAAAAACTGCTGGTTGCTCTGAATAACTTTTTCAATCGATTTCACAACAGCATCAGCATTCACTTGTTCGATGCGTCGAAGGCTGCTTGTCTTCCGAGATCGATAGACCTTAATAACTGGGTTCGTTGTCCAGCAGGTTTTCTTTTGCAAAATTCACAATATCGTTAAACAGCTCGGTCAGCCATTTTTCCGAGTTTGCATCTTTGTGACCCGGGTTCACAACAATTTCGGTCTCTGTATAAGCATTGAAAAGTTTTTTCATGCTTCTCTCCCTATGGGATATAATTTCGGTTTCGTCTTCACTTACCTCGACTTCAGGCTCCATACTGCCAATATGTGCTTACACGCAAACCACTAAAAACCTTACGCGCCTGCAAAAAAATTCCTTTCTTTCGCAGCGTCTTTTGAGGTATATAAACAAAACACCGCGAGTCAAAAGTATCACGCTATTTTATATACGAGGTACATCCAGAAAGTAAGTTCCGTTTGGTAATAAAATTAAATTGTGTACAGATACAGAATAATTATTTATTGCTCAAAATTCTAAAACTCTTAAACCACTTTTCAACATAACTGCCGAAATTTTTCAGACATTTGTCATAGCGTGGCACAAGTTTTTGTATACCTTCTTCATTGAAGCTTGCCGCCTGTCTTCAAAAAGTTGGAAACATTCTCTTTCAGCTCTTCGTCATTTTTTTAAGTGTTGACCGCCAGGAAAGACTTGAGATGTAAGAACAGATGAAAGTCGCTAGGAGCGAGGTCAGGGCTGTACGGAGGCCAAACACGTCCCAGCCAAATCCCTGTAGGAGATTTTTCGTCACATTTGCAGTGTGTGGTCGTGCGTTGTCGTGAAGAAAAACAACACCTTTTGACAGCAATCCTCGGCGCTTATTCTGTATTGCGCGGCGCAAATTCCTAAGTGTCTCGCAATAAACATCTGCCTTGATTGTTTGACCACGCGGTAAGAAATCAATGAGTAAGATGCCTTTCCAGTCCCAGAACACTGTGCACATCATTTTTCGAGGTGTCAAGATTTGTTTCGGCTTAACCTTTGCTGGGGATGAAGTGTGCCTCCATTACATTGATTGCCGCTTACTTTCAGTGGTGTAAGAAACCCAGGTCTCATTTCCTGTGACTATCTGTGTCAGAAATTCTTCGCTGTCTTCATCATAACGGGTTAAAAACTGAAGTGCACAGTTCTGTGTTGCTCAGTAAGAATCTTTGGTACCCGACGAGAGCAAAGTTTACGAAATTTCAGTTTTTCGGTAAGAATTTCATGAATTAGTGATCGTGAGCTTTGGGGAAATTCCATAGCGAGAGCACTAATTGTAAACTTGAGGTTTTCCTGGATCTTGTCATCAATCGCGTGAACCAGTTCTTCTGTAACCAAAGATGGACGTCCACTTCGTTCTTCATCGTGCACTTCACTACGTCCTTCATTGAACTGTCGGGGCATCTTCTCACCATTGAATCACTCATCGCATTTTGTCCGTAAACTTCACAAATTTGCCGATAAATTTCGAGTGGTTTCACTTTCCTAGCATTCAGAAAACGAATCACAGATCTGATTTCACAAGCGGCGGGATTTTCAATCAACACAGACATTGTAAACAAGCACAACAAAGCGCATGTGGCTGACAGCGATCTCAAAATGGCGCACGTTTCTTCTCCTTGATACAGAGCGTCTACCGCGCATGTGCGGAACTGCGATCGCAGCGCTGCAGCGGAGATAAATTGAAACGGAACTTAATTGTTACCGCCTAATCTGACAGTTCTATTGTCTAGCCAATAGCCGACTTGTCATAGCGCACTCCATACGTTGTATCCGGTTCGTTTTTGCCTAATCTACGTAGCTTAGATTTGTCTCTGTCAGTGTCACCACCACCATGATCATCTTCAGACTTGGTTACCTTCTCTTTCAGGTGTAGCTACGGGTTGAAGAACCTCCCATATGACTCGCTACGGCTCAAACTTAATGCCCTTTAGATATCGTAATTTTTCTCTAACGGCCTTGTTATGCTGTGCTATGCTGTTTCAGCTTGATAGTATCGTTTTCAGTATACCATTTTTGAAATGGTAGATTATCAGGGCGTCAATAATTTATATGCGATAGTAATTTCAATATTTAGGATATGTCTATCTTTGGCTTGTTGAACTGGAGCACTGAATGACATTCTATCTCCAGTCACGAGGGAATGGATATCCTACACGTGTACCATTTATGGTTACCATAGTGCCCGATCTCGTGTACAGTTGGGGTGATGATATCATGCTACATCCTATAAGTGACCCATCGATCGGTAGCTGACAGTACTCCAGACCCGTTGTGAGTGTGTACCGCACACAGCTTCCCTTAAATGGTTTCGTTTGAAGTCTAATGATTAGCTGACCTCGCAGTTGGCCGATTACTGAGTTTATGACATTTACTTGAGATTTGAGGATGTCGACCTTACCCATCGTCGTGGTTAGGTATTTATCCAATTTCATTGTACAACTAAGTAACCTAAAAGCTTAACATCTCTATAGTTAAAAGAGTAACATCTCTACAGTTAGCCTCTGTGGCCGAGGTATAAAAGGAACGCTATAAGCACACGTACCAATAAACACGATGAACGCCAAAGCTGCGCAAGAAAGTCGGTGCTTATTGGAATGTAGGGTACTCAACAAATACTGATAGCAATGATTTAAATTTCAGATACGTTGACAGAGGAGGTGAACCAATTCGAAACCAGACAGTTCCCTCCGTCAGAGAAGCTTGCTGTTATAGAGCAAGGAACACCGCACACCATCATAGCATGTAAGAGCGTGAAAACCCGCTATGGACAACGAACCGTAGTACATATGGAAGATGTCCAAGCATTCCTGCCACCTAGATACAACACGATGACCGAAGAGCAGATCCAAAACCTGGACAAAGGAGACTACGCTCTCATCTACAGAGGCACGGAGACGCAGCTATTAGGCTTCCAGAAAGACATCCTACCGTTCTTACAAGCACCAACTACCCAATAAACAATAGAATTTCTACTAAATTATTATGTGGATAAGTAAAACAAAGAAGAAAAGCTTTATATGTAAACTTTAACTTGTTCTAATAGAGATATAGGTTAGCTGGGTAACCCGAATATAGATTACAGGGTGGATTATATTCCTAAATATTTAAATATTATTTGAATATACTTCATTCTGCTTTTACTATGATATTTATAAAGATGAAAATGAGAAATAACCAAAAGCTTGGGTATACCATCTTCAATATATACCATACATTGACAGTCATGATTATAAAGAAACAATGATAAAACAAGATGGATCAAGGCAGACCAAAACTTAGGCTGTATAGTAAAGTATCAAGGTAAGATAAAATTAGTGATTGTCAGCAATGCTTACCCATATTTAATTAATAATTTTGAAAAAAGAAACATTCAGCATGTTACAAAATAACTGAATGAGACAAACATATTTTAAAAAATTAATGAAGCAAGTGTTAAAACCTGTTGACCATAAACTTTTTACAGCATTGTTTCAAATTCGACTTTATTCCAAGTAGAAATGTAAAAGGGTACCATTTGAGCAATTTTGCAAAAAAAAAAAAAAAAAAAAAAGTTTCATTTGTACATGTATATGCTAATAACCATTTTTTGCCCAGAATGTATTAAACTGAATAAAAGAAAATGTTTTCTAATATTAAGACATATTTTAAAGAAAGCAATGCAAAATGTGTTAAAAAAACCTGTTAATTACATAGTTTTTACAGCACTATTTCAAATTTTGATTTTATTCTATGCAGAAATTGTCGAAAAGCAAGTAAATTGCCGTTCAAAAATAAGCATGTGTTAAACATAATGGAATTACACTTAACAATTAAACTTAAATAGTAATATTAATAAAATAAGCAATATTAAACAAAATTATTTTTTTAAAAAATAGTTGTCATTTCAGACTGAATAGAGTTGCTAAAATGTATACATGTATATGATAACTGCATTATTTTATTCCAGAATGTAGAAAGTGTATAAGAAGAAAATATATTTTCTAATATTACGAGTAGTATTGTCAATATATCGGATATGCACAGTACACCCAGTAAAGCAGATAGAAATACAACTAAGAGGCGACCCAGTTAAACTAACATCGGAGGGGACATATCGATGCCAAAGAAACCCAGAAATCAAGAGCACCCCGTTGCTGAGGACATCGTCCCAGTTTCAGCAAGGAAAATCGGTGAAAGCACAAAAGCGACACGTATTGCAATGTAGTAAAATAGAATCAGCATTCAAAAATAAGAGTTTATACAAGTCCGATATAAAATACCCTGGGGATTATAGATCCCCCAACATTTTTAGAAGCACGTATATCCCTGGTTGGGAATGAATTTGAAAGTAATTGCGGGACGTAAATCTGCAAGTATTAAATTCAAACCCCTGAAAAAGAAATGTGTGAAACAGCAAGTCTAACACTAAAATGGATCCTATCCTACAACGCACAAACATTAGTGAATGACATGAGAAGCATGAACATCCGATACTTTAAAACATTCAAAGGTTGGAATTGAAAAGCAGTTCGAAGTCACTGTCAGATACATTCGCTAATTCTAAATGCATGTCAACACGATGCTGTAAGTGCCGGATCCTTTACAAAACTTCCTGAATTCAAAAAGCGTAAAAGAAAATAAGTGTTTCAGATATTGTTTAATTGCTTCCAGACATCCTGTCAGGCAGAATAGATATCCTTTTATGAATTCGACTTCAGCGTTTCATGTATCATTTGATCAAATAGCAAAGTTCGAAGATTAAAACGGGACTTAATCAATTACAGTATACGGTTTGTTCTATCAAACGAAAGGACGAAAAGAGCATCATGTGAATCATTTAAGAACTACTAATTAAAGAATATCACAGTATTGCATAATAACCGACATATCCCGCCTTCTGACTAGACAGATCGTTCGTTTGGAACAGGGTCACATTTCAAAAATGCTCATTGTTCATTTTTTTCCATAAAAGTATTCCAAAATGGCTATATTTTTATGTGGATAAAGGTTAGAAGTGAAACTCGCATACTAACCGTTATAAGGTACTTGTGACTGGTTTTGGCAGGAAAATGTTATAAGCTTATGCTCAACACTGCTACATCTCAGTTGTGCCTCTCTCATTGTCGTGCAAACTAGTGATTGTTTCTGGAAGAGCGTCACATGTGTAAAAGTTTCATTTCAATGTACCTATTTCGTAGAATACTGTCATATTTTGAATTGATACGTTTTTCTCCACAACTATAAATGTGGTAAGTATGTTACCTGTTATGCAGTCCATGTATTATTTTGAAATATATCAGTATTGTAGTTAAAAGAAGTGCCAATATCATTCCTCCATGGTGTTCTATTCAGAGATATGTCAGTGTTCCTCAAAATAAAACCTTAAATTCTGAAAATAGCTACTGTTTCGCTACCAAGTTTTTAAGATATGACTTTATGCTTTACGAAACTGAATCAAAAACTACTCAATTATTTTGAACTAGTGTACCTTGCATTAACTTGTTCTAGCACTAAGCTGAAACTCGCATACTAACCGTTATATAGCACTTGTGACTATGGTTTTGGCAGGAAAATTTTACAAGCTTTGGTCAACACTGCTACATCTCAGTTGTGCCTCTCTCATTGTCGTGCAAACTAGTGATTGTTTCTGGAAGAGCGTCACATGTGTAAAAGTTTCATTTCAATGTACCTATTTCGTAGAATACTGTCATACTTTGAATTGATACGTTTTTCTTCACAACTAAATGTGGTATGTT
Organism: Hymenopus coronatus; assembly: GCA_030762935.1. NCBI lineage: Eukaryota > Metazoa > Arthropoda > Insecta > Mantodea > Hymenopodidae > Hymenopus > Hymenopus coronatus. The sequence goes on from CM060900.1 coordinate 20,123,898, forward strand.
ACCTGTTATGCAGTCCATGTATTATTTTGAAATATATCAGTATTGTAGTTAAAAGAAGTGCCAATATCATTCCTCCATGGTGTTCTATTCAGAGATATGTCAGTGTTCCTCAAAATAAAACCTTAAATTCTGAAAATAGCTACTGTTTCGCTACCAAGTTTTTAAGATATGACTTTATGCTTTACGAAACTGAATCAAAAACTACTCAATTATTTTGAACTAGTGTACCTTGCATTAACTTGTTCTAGCACTAAGCTGAAACTCGCATACTAACCGTTATATAGCACTTGTGACTATGGTTTTGGCAGGAAAATTTTACAAGCTTTGGTCAACACTGCTACATCTCAGTTGTGCCTCTCTCATTGTCGTGCAAACTAGTGATTGTTTCTGGAAGAGCGTCACATGTGTAAAAGTTTCATTTCAATGTACCTATTTCGTAGAATACTGTCATACTTTGAATTGATACGTTTTTCTTCACAACTAAATGTGGTATGTTACCTGTTATGCAGTCCATGTATTATTTTGAAATATATCAGTATTGTAGTTAAAAGAAATGCCAATATCATTCCTTCATGGTGTTCTATTCAGAGATATGTCAGTGTTCTTCAAAATAAAACCTTAAATTCTGAAAATAGCTACTGTTTCGCTACCAAGTTTTTAAGATATGACTTTATGATTAACGAAACTGAATCAAAAACCACTCAATTATTTTGAACTAGTGTACCTTGCATTAACTTGTTCTAGCACTAAGCTAGGTTGCAAAACAGTAATTCTAATGCATGCCAGGGAACACGATACATCTTCGAACCAACACACAAAGACAAATGGTTGAAAACTTAAGGATCTAATTTACAATGCAAAATGTGATTGTCATGGATAGCAGGGAGCCAGTTCGTCAAACATTGGTATGACACCACTTCATTGGATAACTATAATTAATACTATTGTATATATTATTATTACCGCTATTGTTATAGTGATTATAGCCCAATTGTTAATAGTATAATTTAAACTTTTCAGAAACTATGGGTAAAACTATGTACACTAACATCAACGTCAAAGTAGCAGAATATCCATGTCCTCCCAAAAATGAATCAGAAAGGATCAAGGTACAGGTAAAACCGGCCAACAATTATAAGAATCATCAATAGAGTATCTAAACTATTCATTGCCTTTGTATTAATTCCTGAACTGTATTTTGCAGATTATTTTACCAATAATTCTCCAGATTGTGCAAGTGCGAATGATAACAGTGCTTCAACTATGTTACTAACTTGGATGTGTTCAATTTAAGAATGTATGACTTGAAAACAAATGGTATTAAGCGTTACTTTGGCATGAAGGAGAAGCCCATAGCATAGAGGGGCAAATGAATTAATGGGCTCTTGGTATGGCACTACCTGGAAAATTTGCAAGAAAACCTTGTCCGTGCTCCAGATGCAGATAAAGAGTTGGGTGCAATTTTCTACTCAGATAACTGAATGAGGCAAAATAAGAATGTGTTACTTACTGCCATATAGTCCTATGCAGTTCCAAAGTTTGACTTCAATAAATCCATTACAAATAACTTCTTCATTACGGGTCATAGTCAAAATAAAGATGATGCTCATTCGGTAATTGAAAGACACATTGCTAAAAGCAGGAAGCCAGAACCTATTCTGACCAGTATGTAAGTCTCAATGTTGGCAAAGAAAACAGGCAGACCCTATACTATATATGCATTATGCCATGAAGACGTTTAGGACTTCAAGGACCTTGCTGTACAAATTGGAATAAACAATAGGAACGGAAAAAGCAATGGTGAAGTCTTCAAAATTACAGAGATCAAGATTCTCAACGTGCGGAAAGACCGCCCCGGAAAGATATTCTACAAACCTTCATACAGCCAACAAGATTTCATCAATCTGTCTATCAGAAATATTAAACGACTAACTACAGATCCACGTACCATAAACCTGAAAAATGCTTATAAGCAGAAAATTGGCCTTAATGAAGCCAACAAGAAAACATTGCTCTCGTTAGTAAAAAAAATTCTTCCAAAATGTTACAAAGAGTTCTAGTTTTGATTATTTACACTGTTCGTTAACTGTTCACTTCTGGTGTCAGATAGGATCTTTTCTATATTTTTGCACATGTCATAATGCTATTGTAACCAATACGCTTGTTTATTACACAATATAGCTTATATAAGTTTGCAAAAAGTAACAGTTTCTGAGCAAAGGTGTTACAAGTCAAATTAAGGGTTGCAGAAATTAAGGTTTTAATGGACAAAGCCTGAGTTTTAATTCTTAAAATGCTACATTTTAATATACCTTGAAGTTGTTAATGTTCATATACAAACTCCCGAAACTGTGTGATTTATCTTGGTAAATAAAATCACTTAATTTTCTGAAAATGTTCAATTTCCTGTCCTGAAAATCGGTAGTTTTTGAGTTGTAACCCTGTTCTTCCAAACGAACGAGATGAGCAAACAGAAAATCAACACCTGGATAAATGAAGGTTGTTCAAAAAATTATGTAACTAAAGCAAAAACAAAATTGAATGTGTGGAAAAACAGGTTTATCATAATGGCTGTAAGGGTAGGAAATATACCATTGAATTCATTGCATTTTCCGACCGTTATCCATGCTGATACCGCATCGATTCTTCCAAAATTTCTATCATCAGCCATCTACAGCTAGCAGTTGGACCAGGTCAATACATAGACATGAAGTGGTATCAATAGCTAGTAGTAAGGACCCTGATTAGGCCAGACCAGGGAACAAGGTAAAGCCAACTTTCCGGCCTTCTGATTGGCTGTTGAAAATGAGTGGTGGGGGTAAACCCGGTGTGTACCTGATGAGGCCAGACCAGGGAACAAGGTCAGGCCAACTTTTGGGTGTTGTGATTGGCTGACACATGTGCTCCTGATGAGGCCAGACCAGGGGGCCCAAGGTTATGCCCGCCCAATGTGCAAGCCAAAATGTACTGAAGGCCAAAAACGTGGGTTGACTTCCTGGTTTGGTTCATCAGGGTCCTTTTTTCTTTTGTTTTATTGATAGGATACATGCGTTACATGATATATATATTAACAAAGTACAATAAATGTGCATATTTTATTTTATTGATGAAGAATTAATATTTAAACATAAGAAAAAAAGCTATTTGAATACAAAGTTTGCAAGACATTACAATAAAATAGGTATGAATTTGTCCTTTGTGTATCATTATTGGAAAAAAGCAATCACTGATTTTAATGTACAATTAGTTGTTGATAAAATTTATGCGTTACATGATATATATATTAACAAAGTACAATAAATGTGCATATTTTATTTTAATGATGAAGAATTAATATTTAAACATAAGAAAAAAAAAGCTATTTGAATACAAAGTTGCAAGTCATTACAATAAAATAGGTATGAAGTTGTCCTTGGTGTATCATTATTGGAAAAAACAATCACTGATTTTAATGTACAATTAGTTGTTGATAAAATTTATTTTGAATACCGTGATGCAAGGTGCACACTCTAGTAGCGGGAGTTCATCTTGAATAACACTTTTAGTTTCACATGTGAAAGCAATGTGAAAAAAATTGCTACACTCCACTTTTTTGGGAATGCACACTGGAACTACGAAGGTGGTGGAATCTGACGGAAGAAGTATATCATTATTGACGGTTAGAGTCCATTTAGCATCGATGCCACTGGGAGAAATTTTAAGCGTATGAAAGGACATGTAGAAAACTGCGACATTTGAGACGTTTAGGTCAATGGTGATACTTTTTGTACAGCCAAACTTTTGGATGGTAGAACAGTTGATGAAGAAGTTATTTTCGTTAATGTAGTCTCCAATTTCGGTGAGCGAACCAGAAGCGTTGAAACGTAAGGATGCGAGTAGGTTGTTGCCTGAAAAAAGAAGCGTTGAGTTATTACACAGTTTTTTTTAAAAAAAAGAAGAAGGTGAAAATGAATTTAAAAACTTACCAATGTCAAAGTAATCTGAGAAGCACGCCATTAGTCGTCTTGAGAGAACTGGGTGAGTAAATTTCTTCTAACTCCTTTGGAAGTTTTTGATTTTTCTGCTTTTGACGAGGAGGCAGAGGAGGTGTTGGTGGGTTTTACCTTGGAGAACACCACGTCGAATTTTTCAAACCCAGAAGCTAAAGGTATGATTCCCTTGTAGACGAACTGGTGCTGTCCTTTATTGAGAGTGGCAAAGTCTTGATCGTCCAAGTCATTGAAGGGTGATGGAAGAAACACTTCTCTGCCGTCGTTAATAGTAACGACTGAAACAAATCCGTGAACTGTGTTAAGATTTCTAACTTTTGTGATGGTGAATGGGACGTTCACAGGAAGCTCGCGCATGCTCAGAATTTGAGAGCTTTGCATGCGCTTATTAAGTTCGTTAGAGAATGCGTCAGACATGATTAGGACTGTAGGTGGGTTTTGTGAATATCGTATAGTGTTTTTAGGCGCGTCCACTCGTGGAAAAAAAAGGGCTATACCAGAAGGTTTGAAAACAATTGCTGGTGAGCCAAAGAGGTATTTGAAGTGTAAGTTGACTTTGTCTGAAAGAGGTTGTTTAGATGAGGGTTGATCTGCGCTTCTGTTAAAATGGGCGTCAATGGTAGGACCCAAGTCGACGATGAGCTTTGTCCACTCTTGAAATGATAGTTGCACAGTTTTTTTCTTTCCACAGTTGGCGATAGAGATGAGTATCGTGGGTGACGAAGTTACAGACAGGTACTTTGTTTCAGCGTGGTTGAGAAAGTGAATGGCAGACCTAAAAAATAAGAAAAAACACATTATCTATGTTTGAAGAAAGAATCAAAAACAAAAAACAAAGTAGTAATAGCGTGAGGACTTACATGGTTGACGTACAGGCGAAGAGTGAACAGCAGCGGGTATTGCGTGTTTATGACATAGAAAGCGGTTGACAAGATTGGGCTTTAGAGGTACACCTTGCATAATGGTGATGAGTAATAAGTTTGTCATTGAATGCGTAATCATTAATTTTAAATTTAGAAAAAAAGCTGAACGTTGGTAGATTGCAGCACCTATGGGTTAGATAGGCCACTACGTAATGTCCACACGTGGTGGATGTGTCGCCTTGCAGGCGGCGTACGTTATGACGCCATTGTGATCCACAGTAGCGTTGTAGAAAGAGTAGAACGGGAGGCAACATAGGAGGTAAGGCGTAACTATCAAAAAATTCCCCAAAGCCGTCTTTAGAGATGAAAATGCAGATCCAATGTTTGCCAGGTTTTGAGTCAGGGTCAGTGTTGATGACCATAGCAATAGGTGGAGGAGGTACATTAACCGGATCAGGAATACGATTGCAGGCAAAAACCCCAATAAATGGTGGATATTTTTTAAGACAAGAAGCAATTTGTATCGCATTCATGTTATAAGCACGGAACGGTTGCTATCAATTTCGAGAGTTCTATCTATTTCCGAATGCACTAGAAGACAAACGGGCTCTGTTAGTTTTTTTAGGAATTCGAGTTTTATAGTTAGGTTTCCGTGAGTTAATCCAGAAATGTAATCTTTACTTGCTGACATGTCGGGAGTTAGATCGAAAACAAATAAAGTGAAACCATTTTTATATTCGTTTCTAGAAATGGCAATGCCATCACTGTGAAATAGTTTGTTTAGTCCTAAAATGAGGGAATGGTACGCTGTTAGGAAATTTCCGTCGTCAAAATTTAATTGCATGACGTGAGTAGGAATGGGTCGGTTGTTGGCAGTCAATTTTAAAGCACCCAAGTTAAAGTGTTGAAAGTTAAAAGGATTTTTTGAAATATTACCAGTGTATGCTGTATCGGATATCATACCCAGAGTGACGCGTCTAGGAATTTTTCCGACGAGAATGTTATTGAAAGTGACCGACGTAGAATTTGCGGAAATACTTAGGGATTGGAAATCTACATCGGTAAATGGATACAAAGCGTTAGATTTAAGAAGTCCTGCTTGGTGTCCAAGTTTTGTAGCTGCCGAAGGTCTATCTTTCTTAAGATACAATCTAGCAAAAACAATAAACGTTTGCGCTGCTAAGTTTGCATTGTCGGAAATGAGATGAAACTGAGAGGAGGACGGAGTCAGTGTAATGGTAAGGTCCACATTGTTGAGAATGCGTTTATCTTGATTGAACAGACCGTGTGATAAAGGGCCCATCAAGTACACCATTTTACCATCTTTGGTGTTAGCAAAGCGATATTTTAAGCCTTTGTTATTTACAAAGTCGGCTTCCATGTGTTCCGCAGTATCCTTGTGCCATAGTGCTGACTGTAGAACAGAATCCATGCCATTGGTGGAGTAATTGAGTAAGTTTTCTAGGTAAGTTCTGAAAGGGTATCCCTGTTGGGGCATGGAAACATTTACATTGTTGAGAGACACAGAAACATGACTAAACAGTGCATTTAAAGAGTTATTGATCAAGGTGACATTATCGGTAGATTTGAGAGTGTCTCCTGTAGGTGTTAAAATATGCAGTCCTACTTCAAGGTGAACATACGACAAATCGAGATAATCGTCTGCATTAGCAGAATATTGAAAAGTGATGGGAGCATTTTGAGATATGGCATTTTGAGGGTTAAGATAAAATATTTCATGATTCTCGATGTTCGTTTGAATAGCTTTTGGTCTAAAAATGTCTAGTTCGGAATTGACAAACACCGGGTTACTCATGATGAAAAGATGTCGTTTTTAAGCTTGTTGCACCGTCTAGCTCGTTTAGGCTTCGACTGTTTCTTTACTCGCTTAGTATTGCCTTTTATTCTCCTTCGTCTTTTACCCGTACCAATCATTGAATCGAGTTTAGCTTGGGCCTTGCGCTTCCGATTGGTTCCAGCCTCTTTTAAGCGAGTTTGGAGAACCTCTTTTGGAGGTGCCGAGGATGTGGCCAAGTCGGATAAAACATTGGACCCCATTTTGAGAGCTTCTTTGCCCACTGCTTTTGCTCCACTTTTAAAGACGGGTAGCAACGAACGAAATAATCCTCCTAAGGCACTGAAAAGGCCACTACCTCTTTGAAATGAAGCTCCTCTGTATGTAATGAAATCGCGATCATTATAGTTACCGCCAGCTTGATTGACGTAGTACTGTAAAATAAGTTGATCATTGGTGTTCATGTCTAGGGCGAAAGGAAAGAACTACAGCAGAAGAAAATCCGTCTGCAAATGGTAAGAGATCGCCAAACCATCCCTTAAATCAATGTTGACAACGTTAAAATCCTGATGAAGTAAAGGAACCCAATTTTGAGGAAAAAACGACTTTTCTACGGAAACACGTTTGGATATTTCGGCATCGGGATCGATAACTGTGCTATCTATTACCTGTACGGCTGCGTTACCAACTAGTTGCGGGACAACAAGATTACAGTAGACAAATACTTCGTAAGGAAACCCCATATAGGATCCCCTGAGTAAAATGGTATGGGGTCCTTAATGATATCCGTGTTGGGTAAGTATCCCAACATTCTGCATAAGGTGATGGAAGGAATAAGTGAAGTGACAATTCGCTTGTTAGCACCATCTGCGGTTGCCCGTTTTTTACGTTTGCCATGAAACTCGTAGGATTGGGGAGATGTGTGTCTTTTGGCACGTTGATTTTCTTTGTGTGGATTGTTTGGTTGCACGTCTTCGGAAACATTTACCTGTTTGTGAGGGTGGATGATAGGTTCGACATTCTCCGATTGCGGTGAAAATGGTAAATTGTTATCATTTGGTAGAGAAGCGGGTTGCGAGGTTTTGTCAGGTTGAGGTAGCGATTGGGGAGGTTTTTTGTCAGGCAGAGGCGGCGTTGAAGCTGGTGGATTTTGATTCTTTTTCTTTTTACCAGAAGGATTTATGGAAACCTTGCCGCTAACCACCTCAAAGAACTGCGAAATGGAAATATCTTTTTCAATGCGGTGATTTAAGACATTGACCAACTTATCAAAATTTTTGATAATTCCATTTTTAAAATATAAGCAAAAATCGGTCGTCACAGCATTTTGTAAATAAGTTCCTTGCAAGCTGCACATTGGAACAAGATTATAGAAACGGATGGGATGTCTAATTTTGGTTAAACAAACCTCCCACTGCCCTTGCAACACTATCCTTTCTGGCAAGTGGTTAGAAAAACGTGCCGTGGTGTTTTTGGGAAAACGTTCCATGGACGCGTTACTCACCAGCGTTATGGAAAAAGGCTTGGTGCGAATCATAATGCAAGAATTTCTGATGATTTGACCCAAGAGTTAAACTTATCCGGATATCCTTTCCACTTCACCAACACTTCTTTACTGGGACCCTTACCTCTGGAAGCGAGAACTTTATGAATTTTAAAATTAGTAGGAGGGGATACCTTTTGCAGCTCCTGAGTGTAAAATATGCCCTCTATTTCTTCGTCGGCTAAATCGCGAATTCTGTAAACAACGGGAAAACTGCGAATTACTTTGGACACAACAAATATTTCATCCGTCCAGTTTTGCTCGTACCCTTTATCGAATTTCATTTTTTCCTTAGAAATTCGAACGTGATCCCCCACCTTAAATTTAGGTTTAGAAATCCGGAATGAGTGTTTGTTTTCAAGATTGTGATAAACCTGTAGAATGTTGTCGTGAGAAACGTCTTTAGGTGCCATCTTGATGGAACGATGATGAGAAGAGTTGTACGACCTTAAAAGTTGTGGCAACGCATCAATAAATCGATAAGTATTATTGTGAGTGAAAAACTTCCACATTTTACTTTTTAAAGTTCTATTAAAGCGCTCTACCACGGCCGCCTTAACTTTAGTATTCGTGGTAAAGTGGAGTATGTCATGTTGTTTGAGAAATTGTGGAAATTTTTTATTCTTAAATTCGGACCCTTTATCGGTCTGTAGCACTTTTGGTCTACGTTCGCTTTTAGAAAAAATATGCGTAAACGCCTTAATTAATTCATTGGCAGACTTGTTAACCAGGGGCAGAGCCCAAGCATATTTAGAAAACACATCGATAACGGATAAGATGTACCTATAGGGAACATTGTATTTTTGAATGGAATCCATGATGTTTAAGTCAGCTTCCCAGAGGTCGTCAATATTGGTCACGTGATAATGTTTAGTAGCATATCGCTTTCTGGCCGGCTTATGTAAGGTATAGCTATCTTGAGTGGAGAGAAAATGTTCTACGACATTTTTAGAAGTGCCTGTTGCTTTGCGAAGTTTTTCTGAGGTACCCAGTCCCGCATAGTGATCAATCTTATTATAAATGCGTTCAAATCCACGGTCTCCCATTCCAAGTCTTCGGGGTTTCTGTGTTTCTCAGAACGTAAACCGTACCGACTAGTAATGTGGGCCAATGTGGCAACTCTTTTATTTTTCTTTTTTGTCACTAGAGAAGGGTCGATAGAGGTGTGTTTAACTTTCTTTTTTGGTGATAAAACCGAATCGAGTTCCGATTTCACCATCTCTTGTTCTAAAGCATTAGCTGTAACCTTTGGCATGTTTTTTTTTTCTTGGTATAGGCCTCCGGCGGCGGCGGCGGCGGCGGCGGCGGCGGCGGGGGTGCTGGTCTTAGTGTGGACAGAAGATCGTAGTAAGTGTCGAGCTTGTGTCTTAATATGTTCCACTTTTCTTCGGGTGTCATATCGGTATCCATGACCGTCTTAATATCATCGGAAATGGCTGAGATGGACTTATCGATGACGTGCAACCTTTTAGTGCTTTCGGGTTCGGAACGATATAGGACAATTTGCTTGGCATGTTGCATTCTTAAGTAAACTTTGACACTATAGCACTAGCAATGGTACCAAGAACGGGTAGAAGAAACGCAGGTAAAAATCCACCTTTCTGAATGAGTATCTTGCGTTTTTTCTTTAAATACACTTTCTTGTCAACTAATCGTCTCCAGCACGCTTTGTGCCTTTTTAAACGATTTTTGTTAGCAGAAGATATGGGTACATTTCCCTTACAAACGTTTAGCATACATTCCGAAATGGCTTTGATGGCTTCCGGTTTTGCCTCTTTTAGCAGCTTCTTGCGCAACTTAGGCTTGGCTTTGCTAAGAGCAACAAGGTAATTGGAATGTCTGGCAATCAAAGGGGATGTAACGCTTTGAATTTTGCTATTCATAATGATACATCGCATTTGTTTGCACGAATATTTATATTGGAACAAAACACGAAGGAACTTCGTTGGGTAAAACACCCGTTCTGTAGCGAAACTTGTCTGGTGCATATTGCGTGCAATCCAAAACAAGGTACCCGTGAGGAGTCTGCGTGGCCCTTTGAAATGCTTCCAATAAAAATTTAGAGTTTCGGGGTTCCATCTGTTGAAATAGCCTATCTATCTGCATTTTATCCCTACTGTTCTTAAAGACTACTATGTAATTAGCATTAAGGGAAATGGTGCGAAATTTTTTACCCTGAGGAAACACGTTTTGCAAAATGTAAATCACACCAAAGTTCCGATGGTGTGAATCTTTGGTGAAGAAGTTAGACACCTCCGAGGAATCTGACTCCCACATAAGATCGTCAATCACTATAATATCCCCACCCCTGATAGAATCAAGGGACGGAATGCCAGCGTGAGTGTATACGTTAAAGGAGCAGTGATTAAATTCATTTCCCAAATAAGGTGAATACTCCTGCGGATGGCACCACACCGCTCGCTTTATGGGTTGATCAAACGTCCGATCGGCATTGGCTAGAAGACGCTTTACAAAGGTTGATTTTCCGCAACGCGATGGTCCAACCACTTGCATTGTGCTAGGAAAGGTAAACTTTGTAACATCTGATCCTGTCCTATTTTCCTCGCGCGCACCACCCTCCTCCTCCGGCCGCAGCGATACATCTCTAGCGCACTTTAAGCGCCTCGCAACAGCCTCCCCTGCCGACAGATCTTGCATTTCCACCTCTTTACCCGCACTCGAAATGGCCTCTCTTGCCGACAGATTCTCCATCTCCACCTCTCTACCAGCATTAACGCGCTTAAAGCGCCCCTCGTTCGGAACGACCTCCCCTGCTGACAGATCTTGCATTTCCACCTCTCTACCCGCGTTAACGCGCTTTAAACGCCCTGCGTTTGCAACAACCTCCCCCTCTGACAGATCTTCCATTTCCACCTCTTTACCTGCGTTAACGCGCTTGAGGCGCCCTGCGTGCCCAACGACCTTTCTCTCCGCTTGGCGATTTGCTGCCTGAGCCAACTCTGCAATTTTTTGGGCTAACTCCTTTGTATTGATGGCGCTGCGCACCACCTCTGAAGACGCTAAATGTTTTAACCTAGGAACTGGTTTTGCATAACTTGGTTTGAACTTGTTTTTAGTTTTTAGGACAGACAAAGAATCGTTCATTCGTGCATCCTGAATCTTGTTTACTCTTTGATTTTGTTTAAAGGCAATTTCATGTTTTACAGGTCTACCAAAATGTCCTTTTGTGATATTTTCCAAAGACAGTGGAAATAAAGTTTTTGATCCAATAGCTTTTCTTTCCGCGTTGCGCCACGCCAACAAATTTTTATCTAATTTATCCTTTTTATTTCTCAAGAGAGGTAATGAAGGTTCTGCATTCCATTTCATATGCTTTTTAAAAACCGGTTCATCATCATCATAGCCATTATCATTTTGAAAGGGGCGTTTTAAGAGAGAAACACTAGGTTCAAAGTCGTGTTTAAATGTTTTGAAAGTTGCAAGTTCCTCATCTTCTAACTTACGTTTTACCGACATGAATAAATTTTATTTAGTTTATGTGTCGCCTTTTATACCCGTATGGGTAAGTTTCAAAGTTGTCCGCCAAAACTCGCTTAGTGACCACCATGCGAAACACTTTGGCGTAGGGCTCGGTAACTACACTCCACATTTGCTTTCTTCCTATACGTGTACCGCGTAAAGAAACAACTTTATTATTATCATTTAGTACTATCTCGCGCAAAACATCTGCGTTGATAACTTTTAAGTTTCCTGAATTTAACGTTATACCCTTAATTTTACACACCACATGCAATGAGTCATCGTCAGAGCACTTTACTTCATAGCAATAGCTTTTAGGACCTGATGAAACAAATTTACATATGTATGCATTTTTTCCATACTTTTCAAGTTCGTTGGTCATATCCCCGAGAAATGCCCCGGTACGTGGCATCCACTCGCCAGGTTTGTGCGTTGCTATAATGGAGTCCGTATCAAAATAACAAACACGATCACCAAGCTTAGCGAGGTACGAATACAATTCTAACCGCGCATGTGCTGTGGTGTACGCTGCAATAACCACGTTTGTAGTTGGATTTACTTTCGGTTCACACTCATTATACTTCCATACCACATACATTGCATCGTTCGTAACAGGTACGTACGATTTAACCTCAACTCCAGAGTGATTCAACAATTCAATTACCCTAGAGTAATTTTTAACGATTTCACATGTGGGTAAATTGTCTCTTTGTCCGTATTTACCCCAAAATGAGTTAAGCATCAATTTAGCCAACTCTCGTCTTCCTGGATTGTGAGAAATGCACTCTGAACTTAATGCAATTCCCTCTTTTTCAATAAAATTTTTAATGAATTGTTTTTTTGCATCCTCTGTTGTACATTGCGTAGGCCAATCAGAGGCCTCTGTCTTAATTTTTAGAAACTGATTAACATATTCTTCAAACAAACCCTTCTTTCCTGCATTTGGGTTGTAGCGCATCATTTCGTACTCCCATATTTCATACACCCTTAAAATGCGATATCCATTTGATAAAGCAACCTTAACCTCATCAATCACCCATGTACCCGTTAAACATCTATCGGACTCTGCGTGTTCACATTCACCTTTGAATTCAGTCTCGGCACACACGCGGCATAAGGGAAACATTAGCTTACCATTGATTCTTGAAGGCAGAACCGGATGATATAAATCTACTGGAGGTAAAATGCTACACTTAACTAGCCCACCTTCAATGCATTTTAAATCCGGAAAATTATCAACATGTATCTTTGGATGATCCACTGGGTAGGGTTTAGTTTTATTTACAAAGGGGTAAAGACTGCACACGTCGTAATAAAATATTTTTTCATCTCCCTCGACTTCGCGATATACCTTAGTGCAGTTTGTGCGCCCACCATAAAAAGCGTCTCTAGGGTTTAGTGGCTCTGAAAAGTTTTCATTCGCAGCTTTTACGTGATGCGCTAACGCATCATCATTTTCAATCATTCTTTTGAATGTACACTCCCACATTTCAATAACTTCATATCCAGAGCTTCTAATGTAACCTGATATTCTATCAGTGGTTTCCTTGCGTGAGGCCATGGTTTCTCCACCGCTCTCAAATAGCACAGAATGTCGATCTGGAAAACACTTTTCGCACCCGTGGTAAAAGCATCCGTGAAAAAAGTAGACCCTTCTATTGCCTTCATGATATACATCCACCTTATATCCCATCACCTTAAATTCTCTCCCTCTATAGGCGTACTGAATAATGCTATGAGTTTGACGTTCCACCCAGGATAACCACACACAGGCCATACGAGATTGATTATCAGTCATTCGATATCCACCTTGAGGAATAACTGCAATTGTGTCTTTTGGCATGAACTTTTTCCTATAAACGTTCATGCATGCATTCGCTATTGTGACGCATTCCCTAAAAGGATCTATGTTATTTTCTTTTAAAAACTCTTGTCTAAATTTGCATACTCCCATACTCAATATGTGTACATCTAATTTGCAATACTTAATCATTTCTTCTTTCATGTTAAAAACATAATTTTCCGAAATTCTATTCATGTACCACTTTTCAAAACGCAGTCGCTCGTCAACGCTCATACCTTCTGGGCAATAGTACTTTTGTTCGGGTAATGGTCCAACATAATGTTGATTTTCTGCGGTGTTAAATAAATACGGAAAGTAACCTTTGCTTTCTGTCAATTCAAACGTTTTCGAGAAACGCGATAAGGGCATTTGAATGAAATTCAAAGAATCTAAAAATGTTACGTTCCCATGCTTTATTCTATAAATTTGCGTACCGTTAATGATAAGTTGGGGATCCCACTTTAATGTCTCTATCATGTACCTCAAAATAAACTGACCATCGTATCCTCTCAAATTGTGCGCTATGATTATTACATCCCATAATTTAAATTTAGATTGCGTTGCGTGTTCAATTAACTGTTTCACACAATCCTCTTTATACGCCCACTCTTTTATTCCACATTGTTCGCAATGTACCATGTTACCCTTATCATCGATACAGTTATAGCACACCTGTTTTAGTACACACAAATTGGGTTGGTGTACGGTTACTCCCGCAACATCCCCATAAGGTGCGTTTTGAGTACATTCAAAATCTATAAACATAAAAATAAAATGCTTTCTTAACTTTGGTGATATGTAGGGTTGAATGTAACACAAGTGATTTGCATCCACGTGAGTTTTGCAGTTTGTGCAAAATTTTTCCCCACACATATGCGGTGATTTTCTGTTGTTCGTACTGTAAAGCTTATTACATAAAACGCACACTTTTTCAACTTCACACACAGTACGCATTTTTTAATAATATGCACCCTTTTTTATATGATATGCGTAACACTGTTCTCCATTAAAATCCCTATGACACAATTCGCAACGTACATACGATTCAAAACTCTCATGAGGTTCACAGTGACACTTGGTACACTTTTTATCGCATCTATGTTTCTCCCTTTTAGACAAAAAGGGCGTATTGCATTGTCTGCAATAGGTTTTACATCTGAAACATTTATTAATGTTCACAATTGCATTAAAGTGTCCATCGTGATACAGTAAATCAATGAATTTTTTAGAAGATGTATTTGAAATATACAGCACGTTCCTAACCTCATGATCTCCAAACACCGTAAAGTAGTACTCCTTTAACACGTTTTCAAACAACTTAACATCGTCTAATGTAAACGCAGTATTCCCCCTTTCAATAGAAAGGCACAGAGCTTTGGCTTTTTGCTGTTGCCTTCCTTCGCTGCGTTTTACATTCCTATACTCATTATCTGCATCCATCTTGGCTTTACACACGACTATAGCTCTCGGTAAACACAAATGATCAGTATTTTTAATTCGAATTAAACCTCTGTTCACCTCGCAAAAATCACACCTCTTAAAGCATGATCCTACAATTTGTTTTGTCCAAACACACGATATCTTAACGGGTCCTGAAACCAAAAATTGTTCATTGCTTTGCAAAACTCGTTCAATGGATTGCATGATAACTTCAGAATACAATTGATTAAATTTCCTAACGCTCACGTTAAAAGGTTTCATAGGATTTCCTTCATTTGAAATAGACATCCCCATCCAACCTGATGAATTTTCTAATAATTGCTCATTAGCGAATTTTAAAAATTGGTCAAGCATGTTGTGGATCCACCATCTTGGATCTGCATTTTTCGGCATCGGACGAACTAATATATCTGATTCTGAGTAACCCGAGTACAACTTCTTCATCGTTCTCTGCCTATGCTGTACCAAATCGAAAAGAGGTTCGCTAGTTACAGACATTTGATCATCACTATCGTAAGTCATAGCATCCTCAGGTACAGAGATGTCATTTGTATCCGTAAAATACTGTGAAAGATCTTCCTGCTCATCCATAATTTCGTTCTTTGGTACTGTATACCTCTGAAAATAACCCTCTTGTATAAAAGAAATCGTTAACACCTTACCTCTTATATTGCCTCCCGCTCTGTGGTTCAGCAGCGTTAAAATGACATGAAGTGTACACCCAGTCTTGTGGTTATATACTCTCTCTCTCTCTTCACGTTGTCGTGTACGTGCGTCATTTCATTATCTTACATAAATGCGCACTACCAACTTTTATTTCCGTGTGTCGTATCGAAAACATGGAAATGCTTTTTAGATAGTACAATGTATGGTACTTACGCTATCGCACATAATGAGTGTCATTATCTCTTATCTTTTCTGAGTGCTCTTGCTTAACTTCGTGCGTCATTCGCTATCATATCAGTAACATGACAATGCTTCTTAGATAATGTCATGCATGACCTACTTCTTATCTTGCGTAATGGACGTACTATCTGTGCTTTTTCATGCGCATGATAAATGAGCTACTACAAAATTTTTACATTTTAGAGCACTTAGCAATTAACATTTATCATTGTCATGTATGCCTTGCTATTTTGCACGACATGCTGGAAAATACGTGTATATATACTGCACAAGTTCTTCCACAGTTACACAGTGTCCTTTTGCTACACTAGGTGAGAGACCAGAGTGAATCTACGTACATTCTTGTGTAAGTACTCAATCTTTTGTAGTTTGTTATAATGTTCGCAATCATAGTAAAAACAAATACGCTATTTAAATAGTATATTATTTCATTTTAAAAGAACACTAAAATTTTTAGTCGCTTTTTTGTTTCATTAATTTTTATAATTTTTTGTTTTTTTCAGAAAAAACTCTTTCTCTTTATTCAAATAACATCCGCTACGGTACCTGTTTTTGTTTGGGTCATCTAGCTCATTTTATTCTGTTGATCGTAAGTATATATTTTTCCTACTTTTTTGTTTTGTATATTTTTGAAAAAAATAATATTGATAGTAGTGTTACTATCACTTATTTATTTTTTAATTTTTTAAAATTTAATGATTCTTTTTTATAAAATGTTTTCCAAGGTTTATCATATACATTCCTGATTTGAGAATATAAACAACTGCGGTTAATGTAAAAAAAAAATTGCCGTACCACTATTTTCTCTTTTTTTCAGATGCCTTCTGTTTATCCCTGTTACTCACATATTTGCCATGAATGCTTCCATGTTTTTTGTATTGGACGTAACATTACAAATTTAACAAAAGATTTTATTCCCAGCACACCCTTCCAACAATGTCCGTGGTGTCATTCCTTAGCCCGATTTATACGTTTAGCACCTCCTCCGCTAACAGAGTGCAACAGGGTATTGTGCTCGACTTGTAATTTATCCTTATGTATAGCAGTCCCGCGATTTATAAGTTAGAGCGGGAGTCACATTTCGTGTCCTATTTGTAGTGGTGCATTAACTATGATTTAAATTTTTTGGTTTTTCTTTTTTTTTAATTTTGCACTTTTATTCATTTTTTTAAATTTCTTCATTTCAGATCATGTCTCTTGTATCGTCCCCCCTCGGTTTGCAAGATCCTGTAGTTTTCCCCCAAAACTCAAAATTTTCTGCACTCAATCACTTTTTCCCCTCTTTCACCTTCTTTGAAGCATTCACCCCCATTTCCTTTCCTCCCTTCTGGAGTGTTCTAATGCGTATTCTCTGTCATTTAACAAGAGAAAACGTGTGCTGCGCTATTTCGGGGGCATTTTGTACAAAACTATGTAGCCCAGAAGCTGATTTTACATCTGGGATAACCCCGAAAATTTACATTTCTCTTTCGAAACATCGACGATTTAAATATTGTCAATTATTGTCAAAATTTTTTAGCATTTCAATTAATAATGAATGGATAATTGATCCAAGCACTACCTTTTGTTACGATGACATTGAATTTGAATGTCTCGGTGTTTTCAATAGCCACGGTTTACCAAATGTAATATGGCACGCAAGTTGTACAAAAACATTGCAATCTTTTAGTTTTACCGCGGTGTATTTACCATTTTCGTATCATGGGGACATTTCACATGATGGTGCGTGGAACGATCTTATAGATCGAATTTATTCTTTACCTGAGATTGATATGTATAAATTTAGTATTGTTCTATTGCCAGATTTTTATAAAAGACTTAGAATCCATTTTATTCGGCATCCCTATGCTCTAAGCACTATAAATTTGTTTTATAAATTTCTTTTTCATAATCAAAAAAATGCACCTGATGATTGTCCGTGTCTAATATGTAAGCGCACGCCTCCTTCTTTAAAGTCGTTAGCTTACCGGGCTATTGTAATAATATGGGCATTTCCAGGTAACCCGACCCTTCTCCCCGCAACATGCAGCGAGAACAAATGAAACAGCAACAGGTATCTGCAGTTCACAACTCTCCACCACTACAACATCAGGAGCATCAAATATCTCAGCAGCAACAGCAGCAGCAGGAGAACACAAATATTAACTTACATGATTACGTCAATGATTCCAAGTTTCAATTTAATTTAAATAATCTGTTACATGTCAGCAGATCTAAACCAGAATATATTCAACGCAAGAGAATTTACATAAAATTGGTAAACATATACAAGAAATTTCAAAGACTCAAAATTCAGCACGAAAAAACAAAAAAAGAATTAAATGAAATGTGTGAAATAATTTTACAGTGCAAATAAAACACACATAGGAAGATTTTTTAAAAAACACCCAACTAACAGGATGTAGAACTCTTTTATTGTTTTAATAAATCTTATATTTTTATAATAAAAATTGTGTTTTTATTTATATATATATATATAATGTTAAAAGTTACCTTATTTTGTGTAATCCAAATCTTCTTCTTCTACCTCTTCCTCATGATTCTCTTCCTCGTCATTTTTAGTTTCATCATAATCATCGTTCTCAAATGCAGAGTAATCTGGAAGATCCCCATCTCCCCTCCCTGTACAGGCTTTTCCTAGTTTAGCTATTAACTCCTTTAATCCTTGAACTTCTCCAAACATCTTTTCCACGTTCATCTTTATTTTTCCTACCAAATTCTGGTGTCTAGTTACATTTTCCCTTCTTTCTTCCAACTCCCTTTTCACTTTTTCTATTGCTTCTCGCATTCGCACTCCTGTTTCTTGCTTTTGTTTCTTAATCTCCTCTATCTCGTCATTTAACTTTTTAATCCTCCCTTCACATTCCTTTCTCATCTTTCGCTTTATTGTATTTATGCTCTCTTTACACTTAGTCGCTGCAGCCTTTCTCAATTTATCGATCGAAGTTCGTCCTGTCTCTCCGTTACCCGTACATTCTGAACTCACCTTCAAACTTCCTTCAGCATTCCATCGCGAACCTCTTTTCACTCGCCCCATTATTTTACGACCTACAATTTCTAAATTCCAATCTCCTGTTCCACATTCACCATATAAATATAAAAAGTTTTCTGATAAGTAACTATTTACATCATTCAATATACTATAAGCCAAAATCAATTCGCTTTCCTCCGAAGTCAACTTCCAATTTAATTCTAAACCGTCAGGTAAATTCATTGTATCCACCATTGTTCTACAATCTAACATTTCCATCAACACACTCCTGTTCATTCCTGTATACATTTCTACCGGAACACCGTAAAACTTACATCTCTCTCCTTTCTTTCTACCTTTTACACATTCGCATTCTTCGGTAGCTTCAAACCCTTCCGGACACTCCATACGACCAATTTCCACTTTCCCATAATAAAAATTCGAACATCGTTTCGCTTTGTCACATCGTGATATCGGCTTCATACACCTGTATACGTTTTTCAATCCTCCCATCTTCATTATAGATGTATTATATCTACAATCCACTCCTTTTTTGTATTCACAATTACAACTTGTCGTTAACTCGTGATCCTTTCCACACATAGTCGCATTATTTAATTCACCTGTATGCTCATCCACTGCAAATACACACCGTCCAAAACTCACGCAACTATCCTCCCCCTTCATCATCCCTACCATCAACAACACTACCCATAATCTCTCCATTGTATCTGTCTTTTTTTTTCCATTCTTTCATCTCTTTTATATCCCCGTTTTGCTCCACCCATTCATTTTACACTACACCAATCATACCCTTTTTAAAATTTAAGCCACTCCCACTTCCTTTTTGTTTAAATTCATTAACTACCATTATCCTCTACTCAGTCCTATTCTAGACATGTCGAGCTCACTCTCTGCATACCTAACAAACCTTCGTCAACTTGCACCGCTGTCTCACACAGACCGGCTCGCCATCGCTTCATATGGAGAACAATTTCTACGCCTGTTTCCACCCATCGACGTCGATCTGGTATGGAACTCTTTGGACAACTCTTCTAAAGATGCTTTTGCTCCCTTCCGCAGATGTTCTCATCATTGGAAACCAGCAGCTAACCAAGACCAAATCGATGTACCTCCACCATTTACGTCAAATTGTATTCAGTGCATCTCAAGCAAAAAACTTTAATGCAATGTAAACGACTTATTTTATTCAATAAAAACTTATATAAAATTTAATTTTCTATCTATTTATTTCATCCTTTTTTCCTATCCCATCTATATAATAACCACACAAGGTCGGAAACTTGGCTTGACCTTGTTCCCTGGTCTGGCCTCATCAGGCGCACATGTGTCAGCCAATCACGTAACGCATGTATCCTATCAATAAAACAAAAGAAAAAAGGACCCTGATGAACCAAACCAGGAAGTCAACCCACGTTTTTGGCCTTCAGTACATTTTGGCTTGCACATTGGGCGGGCATAACCTTGGGCCCCCTGGTCTGGCCTCATCAGGAGCACATGTGTCAGCCAATCACAACACCCAAAAGTTGGCCTGACCTTGTTCCCTGGTCTGGCCTCTTCAGGTACACACCGGGTTTACCCCCACCACTCATTTTCAACAGCCAATCAGAAGGCCGGAAAGTTGGCTTGACCTTGTTCCCTGGTCTGGCCTAATCAGGGTCCTTACTACTATAGCTACCAAATTGATTTTTCAGTATGACTCGTCAAAGTTCAAACATTCCAGTGAGAAAATAGCAATTCTAGATTTTTTTAACGAATTAAAATTGAAGACAACGTAATAGATGAATTTTCAGGAAGCAAAGAGTTAAAACTGACAAACGACCAAATTAAATTAAGAAATGGTGAAAATGGTCATCTATGCAAACACTATTTCGAGTCTGACAACCCCAGGGTTTGTGACCATTGTCACATTACGTGGGCTTTGCTCGGGGCTGAGCACAGATCCTGCAATCTAGAAAGAAAATTGCCAAATTTCATCCCGATATTTCCCATTATCAAACTACGATTCACATTTTCTAGTGAAACACCTTGCTTACCACCAAGAACCTATAAGCCGCATTTCGCAAACATCAGAAAAGTGTCATCCAGTAAGAGATATGCGTGTGATGGAAAAAATATATATGTAACATTCCTTGACACAGATACTTGGATTATAGGTTGATCAAATAAGCAGATATGTTGTGCCCTGAGGACTTTAAAATTACAAAAAAATACCAATCCTCAACATCAGCAGCTAATGGGACGCAAATGTGTATTCCCTTATACATATTTGGATTGTGTACAGATATTAGAAGACCATCATGACCAGATATTACACAATGTGATACACAAGACGAATACAGATATGCGCAGACTGTGTGGAAAGTGTTAAGAGAATACAGTGATTCATACCTTTAAACTTATACATTTTATTGACAGATATTTTCGAAAAATTCAGTATATTGTGTCTTAAATTTGCATGAACCATTTCGCTGTCTGTATTACGCTCTACAAGTTTAGCATTTGATAGCATAGAAAACAGTACAAACATTCAAGAATCGCTTTTCACAGACAAAGAAATGCGTTAGTTTTTCGAGACTGGAATAAGGAGCGGTATCTCTGTGGTATATAAGCGCTATACTTAAGCAAATAAGAAATACATGAAAGGATATAATCATATCTTACCAAGCAAATACTTAAGATACCTGGAAGCAAATAACCCATTAGCCTATCATAAAACGAAATTCGATGATTAACCTCGGAAGAAATGAAAGCAAGATTTCTTAAACATGTTGATAGGGTTGTGTATTGACATTAAATTAACTTCTCTAGAATAAAGTGTTCTTAGAACTGCAAATACAGATGATTAAATAAAGCTACTGCAGAGTCTAAGGTTATAAGTAAACTTGATGTCACTGAAACTATTTTTCACGATTTACCTCATGTGCATTTCAAGGATAATGTAAAAATGCGCAAGAATGGCAAACCATAGTGTCAAAATCTTTGTAAAATAAAGTATTTCTTGACCCATCTAAACAATACTTCTCTGGATCTTTTCCATCCTTCTAGAAGGCTAAGCGTTGATGAGTCTATGGGAAGATTAAGGGTCGCAGTCGCCTGAAAGAACACATGCCAATGAAGTCCATAAACAAAGATTTCAAAATATAGGTAATGGCATGTGCTGTTATAGGTTACTGTTTGACATTCTCTTGTGTTTGAGGTGGAGGGGGAAACTGGTTTGTAAAATGGACACACATTTGAAGGACTTGGTTACTCGTAATCTTTTGACTATATTTGTTAATCTTGTTACAAAAGAAAATATTTTGTTGTGCTACAATACTTCAAACAAGGAAACATTTTCCAAATGATGAAATTATTCCGGACAAGTTAGTAAAAATGGGTGAAAATAGTAGTGCCATGTGTGAAGTAGGAGAGTCTAAATGGAAAGATACACGGTAGAATTGTGATGGTGTTGTCAATATCATTCATAATCCATGTTCCATATTAGAACAAAGAGGTTGTAAGAGAGCAGATCACATGTCCAGAACCTGTTCGGGAGTGTAAGTACATGGGTGTAGTTGACCACTTTGCTCATGTCATGCTACGTCATATCTCGGAAATGAATATGGTCGATGAAATTATTTTCCTATTGCCTTGATGCATTCGTGGTAAGCTCCCACATTATCTATTTGTAACTAATAAAACAGGCAAAACCAAGAATAAGAAAACAAAACAGTGTAGTACATATTAATGACAGGAATCGCGTCAAGCAGGATATCTTCAAAGTCATTTATGTAATAAGGCATATGGGCTGAACCCTGCGTGGCGTAGATGGAGAAAATATATTACGAGGGGAGGACTGGTGCTGTATATTGTGCCATCCTCCGGAACTAGGGTGAGATAAAGGGGGAGCACGTGAGTGGTAGAGAGAGCGAAAGAGATAAAGTATGTGAATTAAAAAGGTGCAAGACCCATCAAAAATATGCCAACAACGTAAAATGAAAGGTGAATACCTAGCCGCATTCCATGTACGATACAGAAAACCACAACAAGAACAGTGTGTACATCAGGGGCGGCTCGTCCTTACGTGCTGAAGAGCTGCAGCACGCTACTTTTTTTTCTTCTAAATTACATAACAGACATGCTGAAGGACCATGTAACAAACATAACACATTATGGTAGTAATAAGAAAGGCAGCACTGCCAATGACGAACTCTCGAAGCAAGGTAAACACGCAAGTTTAGCTAATGGAATGCATCCACGTGCTCAAAGCGATCAAGCACGGTAGGTGAATATTGCGCTTGCGTAGAACCTTCCCCTCTTACCCCCCCTGACGGTCGCTGTCCCATCGTTTTCGCACTGCTACGTGCTGCGTTTGGCTAAAGCACGGAATCAATGAAATCGCTACGAGTGTTAGTTCTTTTCCTTATAATCGTTTTGGCAGCAGACGAAACAGCCCTGCCACACTCACCTAAGTGCCACACTAAACATCAGAATTTAGTGAAATTAATTAAAGCGTATTACAACGTTTTATTTTAGTTATAATAACTAATTATATCTTTGTGATACAAACTGAGCCATAAAAGGACTATTATCTCCATACCTTATTCACATTGGAACGTACAGAACATTGTTTGTTATATTGTTTGTTAACATTGGTAACCATAAGTTCATATTGGCGCAATGTGTTACTTCCGCAAATGTGAAATCTAACAGGCCCACGTGTATCACATTGAAACAAAGTGTTCTGGTGTGTAAATGTTATTCAGTGTCAGTTTTCAGTTTATTTCCAACTGTGATCGCACTTTATTATATTTCAGTATCATTCAGTGTAGGTTTGTGTTACTTTCATAGGTAAGAAAACTTTAGTCATACATAATGAATATAGTTGATGAGCTGTTAAAAATTCCCTTTTCAAGGCGATCGTTAGATGAAAAGATCAGGATAAAAAATTTAGGGCGACCTACTCCTGATCTAAAAATTGAACAGAAAGCAAAAGGAAGTAAAAATTCTATTTACACAAGAAAGTTTAACACAAATATATATGACAACAGTGACTGGATCTGTGGTTGTGAAATCAGAAACGCGCTCTTTTGCTTTCCTTGCCTCTTGTTTGGAAGTACAGATTCGTGGTCTACGACTGGTGTTAAAGATCTAGGTCATGTTAATGAATATATAAAAAAACATTCAAATAGCAAGAAGCATATGAAAAACTCGCTTGACTTCTCAATGCTTGGAGGTGTAAATATTGCAACGCAGCTAAGCAGGGCATATCAAGATGCTACACAAAAACATAATGAACAGGTTGAGAAAAATAGATACATATTATCCAGGATAATAGACTGCATCAAATTTTGTGGGGCCTTTGAGCTTGCTTTGCGTGGACATGATGAGACAGAAACGTCAGATAATCCCGGCGTGTTTTTAGGCCTTATAAATCTATTGGGCAGTATAGACAGTGCGATGAAAGAGCATACCGAAAGCAATAAGATGTTCAAAGGATTATCTAAGACCATCCAGAATGAACTACTTGATTGCAAGTTGGAAGTGTGCCACGAAGAAATTGAAAGAGAAATGAAGGAGGCAGCCTATGTTGCTATCATGGCAGACGAAACCACTGATATCACTGAAAAAATTCAGTTGGCATTAATTTTTAGATATGAAAGGAACGGCTTTATTTATGAACGGTTTTGGGGATTTTTTAATCCATCTGATCAGACCGCTAATTCTATTGCCGGTTGTATTTTGAAAGAAGTGGACACCCTTTTTAAGGATGATCGCCATAAAATCATCGCCCAGAATTATGACGGTGCGTCTGTAATGAGCGGCAACACAGGAGGCGTGCAGATCAAGGTGAAAGAACACTATCCTCTCGCACAGTATGTACATTGTTACGCCCATCAATTAAATCTGGTTATGGAGAAAGCAGCTTCTCAAAACCAGTCCGCCAGAATATTCTTCTGCAGTCTCTCAGCTTTTCCAGCATTTTTTTCAAGATCTCCACAGCGTTTAGCAGCATTGGAAGCAACTGTTGCTCGAAGAGTTCCTCGAGGATCTGCAACAAGATGGAATTTCAAGTCTAGGACTGTTAACACCGTATATGAACACAGAGAATCTCTGATCGATTGTTTTGACGAATTAGAACAATCTTTATCAGATAGGACAGTGCAAGAAGCTCGTGGCCTGCGGCATAATTTGGAGGATGGAGAATTTAATTTCTGGCTTGCTTTTTTTCAGAAAATAATGCCACATGTAGACATTTTGTATAATCAGCTACAAGCAAGACAGATGGATGCAGTGAAGGCAAAAAATGCAGTCCAATCTTTTGCCAAAGCAATTGATGCCGTGCGAAGTAGAACGGATGATATAGCACACCAGATTCAGACATCTAACGTCCACGTTACAAAAAGACGTCGTAGGGAAACTAACTTAGGAGTAGATGCCAAGGAAGTATGTGACCGAATAATATCGGAGGTACACAGCCGCTTTGAGTCCACAGAACATCTTGATGCTGCAAAACTATTGGATGCAAAAAACTTTGAATTATTTTCTCAAGTTTTTCCTGAAACAGAACTCGGCATTGTCTGTGATCGATACAAAGATCTCGACAAAAACAAGCTCCGAACCGAACTTAGCATTTTATATGAGCATCCGGAATTCAGGAAAGTAGAAGGTGCTCTTCCACTCTTGCAGTTGACACTAAAAAATAATCTGCAAAAAACTTTTAGTGAAGTGACAAAGGTTTTAAGAATTGTTGTGACTATTCCCATGTCAACTGCAGAACCAGAACGATGTTTCTCCTCTTTGAAGAGGATAAAAACCTTTCTGAGGAACACCATGTGTCAGGATCGCCTTACCTCTCTGGCCATGCTATCCATAGAGAAGAAATTCGTTACAAATATCAGGGATTTCAACGTCAGAGTGATGGACAAATTCTGCATGAAGAAACATCGGCGTATGGACTTCATTTTTCGAAACTAGGTGAGTTGCATGCATTTTTTTTTTCCCCGTGCAGCACGCTACTTGTTTTAGGCACGAGCCGCCACTGGTGTACATGCGGAATGTTAAGTACCTCCAAAGTGCTGTACCTTAAATCATTCCTGATGTGCTCATCAGTCCTAAAACTGTCAGCTCAATAATTAGAGACTGAAGAAGCCCTATCTGAGAATGCAAAAGGACTGAAACATGTATTTTAGTCCCGCTACGCAGTCACATTATATAGTGATACAAAAAAAAAAAAAAAAAAGCAGGAAAATGGGCCTCGAGTAGTTCTGAACATCCCTAACTTATCCGCCCTTTGTTTCAAATAATCGTTTTAGGTAAGGTGGACTTCGGTAGCTATAGCATTAATGTTCTCAAAATGCAATATTATGCACGGAAAACGAAAATTCAAAAGGTAGACTGCATTGAATGTTTAAAATTGAGAACGTCAGACGTGTTACGGAATATATATATATATCAAAGAGGCATTCAAAGGCGTGGTTCAGACAAACATACAAGGAGTAATTTATCAAACCTGAACGTAAAACCGCTTGGAAGAAAATGCATTGACAATAATGTATAGTAACAGGTAGCCAACAATCCTCTCAAAAAAAAGAAGAAAAAAAAGCGATCCTGTGAAACATTCAGTGAGAAAAACCAATTTTAGCTCTAAAATATTCCAAAATAAGTAATATTAAAACAAATGAATTGCTTGAAATGCCGGAAGCACGATTAACGGTATACTACTTCCTAAGCGAAGTGGAATTTAATTCAATGCCCTGTCCCAAAACTAAAACAATACAAAAAGCTTGCAAAGCGACGAGTACAAATGCTAAGAACCTTACCCATAGCTGAGGATATGCATGCGCAAACAGGAAAAAAATCTCCCACCTCATAGAAAACCGGAGAAAAGTACAGTATAAAACCCAGGTCTATAACTTAGTCTTTAATAACAAAGTCAACTGGTTATGTGATAGTGTTACGTTTGTAGGTAATATGAGTGTGAGTGGGGTGTACGTTTGGGGGATTATTTTCAGTATGAGAGTAAACATGCATGTTTGAACGAAAAAGTGAAGCCGTATTCCTTTATCTGAGATTCAAAGAAACACACGGCTTAAAAGAAACTGATAAAAAGACGATGCTGTTGTATGCTGAACAAGGTAAAATTGCTGGAGAAGTGCACAGACGGTGGTCCTTGTTCTGAGAGTACATTTGACTGTGAGCCGTCATGAATAGCGAGATCATCAGAAGCGCAATCGACAACGACTACCACTCAGAGTGCCAGCAGAACATTGTGACGAAAAGCATGAGTAAACCTGCAATGGTGATATACATTCATCATCTGCAAACATGCATCAAATTACGATCAAATAACTTCTTTCCGTTGTGGAGATCACTGCACCGTGAACCGCAAATGAGAAGATTAAGTAATTGATGAAAAACGTCTTAAATGTGCTTAATTTTGGTGTGAAGTCAGGTAACAAAGAACTAAAATTGTGTAATTACACAACGTTCGAAGATGTGCCTCCATAACGGGGCATGGATCGTTTGATGCCAGCGTCCGAAGGGTTATCGAGACCGTGGGCCAGAAAGTAGGCGTATTTGAATAAAGGTAAGTGCAACAACAAAAAAGTTCTTGCCAATAAAAAGCACCTAATATATCAACAAGAGTACTCGTAAAAAGGCTGCGTCTGTGTGAGTATGTGTATGTCTACAGGTCCGTTAAGAGGCCTGAGAAGAGGAGCACGTCAAAGACCATCAAGAAGATTGAAGATGTTATAATCTTTGATCCCATTTCATAGCAAAATCTGGAGAAAGGTGAAACCCGATAGTGTTTATACTAGATATTTCCATTACAGCATACCATCGTGTGAATATAGGACTGCATTACAAACTCCCATCCTTTAGAGCACCGCAAACGACGAAAAATGCCTATACATAACCAAAAAGGATTGGTTGATAGTTCAAATCATAGCAGTAATGGAACTATCTCAAAGACGGTAGGCTTCCCTGTGTATCTTACAGTGAGAATGTACTATACACGTACACTTTAATAGCGTATATGAACAAAGGTAACAAAATAGCTTTTGTAAATACATGTCTAAAAGAGAAAAAACAACAAAAAAAAAGCAAAACAGATACTGGGGCCTTATATGGAAAGGCATTTATTGCAATTACATGATGTACATAAGTCAATGTGATCATACAAAGTGGGAGGTAGGAATGTCAGGAGCAGGGTGCATCTTTATTGATGCACCCTATTGTGGTCCCAAGCGACCGCATGTGAGATTTGTGGTGGACAAAACGGCGCTGGGGCGGGTTTTCTCCGGGTACTCCGGTTTCCCCCGCCATTGCATTCCACCGGTGCTCCATCGTCATTCATGTATCATCAGTGTCACCGCCTGCGGTGCCATTAGTAGTAAAAGCGGGCGTTAAACACTACCAAAAAAAAAAAAAAAAACCCTATTGTGGACCTCGTTTATTTTTGTATCGCTACACTCACACACACACACACACGTGCTCCCCCTCGCGGAGGAAGGCGCAAAACACAGCACGCCCTATCCCTTCATGTTTTATTCTGAATCTACGCAACGCTGGTTTCAGCAAATATGTCTTATTGCATGGACGATTTTAAAACGAGTCTTGATTGACGTGATTCATGTAAATTACTAGCTACTCGATGTCTTATGTAGCATTTCGTTCATTGCTTGATTCTGAATTTGTTTCAGACTATAGCAGAAGACAAAGGTCTGTTTCATTAGCAGCACACATATCGTAGATGTGCACTTAAATCACAAAACAAAGAACCACAATGATCCAACATAATTTGTAGCAAATGTGATGTGTGTAGCATGTTTTGCTACCTTCCACAAATAATGATTTATCAATTAATATGATGGTTCAGATAAACATACAAGGAGTAATTTATCAAACCTGAACGTAAAACCGTTTGGTAGAAAATGCATTGAGAATAATGTATAGTAACAGGTAGCCAACAATCCTCTCAAAAGTAAAAAGAAAAGCGATCCTGTTAAACATTCAGGGAGAAAAACCAATTTTAGGTCTAAAATAATATTACAAAATTAATAAAAAAATGAATTGCTTGAAATGCAGCAAGCACGATTAACGATATACTTCCTAAGCGAAGTGGAATTTAATTCAATGTCCTGTCCCAAAACTAAAACAATACAAAAAGCTTGCAAAGCGATAAGTACAAATGCTAAGAACTTTACCCATAGCTGAGGATATGCATGCGCAAACAGGAAAAAAGATCTCCCACCTCATAAAAAACCGAAGGAGAAAAGTACATTATAAAACCCAGGTCTATAACTTAGACTTTAATAACAAAGTCAACTGGTTATGAGATAGTGTTATATTTGTAGGTAATATGAGTGTGAGTCGGGTGTGCGTTGGGGGGATTATTTTCAGCATGAGTGTAAACATGCATGTTTGAACGAGAAAGTGAAGCCGTATTCCGTTATCTGAGATTCAAAGAAACACAAGGCTTAAAAGAAACTGATAAAAAAACGATGCTGTTGTATGCTGAACAAGCTAAAATTGCTGCAGAAGTGCACAGACGGTGGTCCTTGTTCTGAGTGTACATTTGACTGTGAGCCGTCATGAATAGCGAGATCATCAGAAGCGCAATCGACAACGCTTACCACTCAGAGTGCCAGCATAACATTGTGACGAAAAGCATGAGTAAACCTGCAATGGTGATATACATTCCATCATCTGCAAACATGCATCAAATTACGATCAAATGACAACTTCTTTCCGTTGTGGAGATCAATGCACCGTGAACCGCAAACCAGAAGGATAAGCAATTGATGAAAAACATCTTAAATGTACTTAATTTAGGTGTGAACTTAGGTAACAAAGAACTAAAAATGTGTAATTACAACTTTCGAAGATGTGCCTGCATGTGCCAGCATCCGAAGGTTTATCGAGACCGTGGGCCAGAAAGTAGGTGTAGTTGAATAAAGGTAAGTGCAACAACAAAAAGGTTCTTCCCAATAAAAAGAGCCTTATATATCAACAAGAGTACTCGTAAAAAGGCTGCGTCTGTGTGTATGTGTATGTCTTCAGGTCCGATAAGAGGCCTGAGAAGAGGAGCACGTCAAAGACCATCAAGAAGATTGAAGATGTTATAATCTTCGATCCCACTTAAGAGCAAAATCCTAAAAAAGGTGAAACCCGATAGTGTTTATACTAGATATTTCCATTACAGCATACCACCATGTGAGTATAGGACTGCATTACAAACTCCCATCCTTTAGAGCATAGCAAACGAAGAAAAATTCCTATACCTAACCAAAAAGGATTGGTTGATAGTTCAAATCATAGCAGTAATGGAACTGTATCTCAAAGACGGTAGGCTTCCCTGTGTATCTTACAGTGAGAATGTAATCTACACGTACACTTTAATAGTGTATATGAACAAAGGTAACGAAATAGCTTTTGTAAATACATGTCTAAAAGAGAAAAAACAAAAAAAAAAAAAAAAAAAAAGCAAAGCAGATCCTGGGGCCCTATATGGAATATTGCAATTACACGATGTACATAAGTCAATGTGATCATACAAAGTGGGAGGTAGAAATGTCAGGAGCAGGGTTAGGGAGCTGTATCTTAAAAGCAATAAACATGACCGGTAGAGGTTTCAACATCTCTATTGATGCACCCTATTGTGGACCTCGTTTATTTTTTTATCGCTACACACACACACGTGCTCCCCCTCGCGGAGGAAGGCGCAAAACACAGCACGCCCTCTCCCTTCATGTTTTATTCTGCATCTACGCAACGCCTATTTCAGTGCATGTCTTATTGCATGGACGATTTTAAAACAGGCCTTGCTTGACGTGATTCATGTAAATTACTAGATACTCGATGTCGTATGTAGCATTTCGTTCATTGCTTGATTCTGAACTCGTTTGAGACTATAGCAGAAGACAAAGGTCTGTTTCAGTAGCAGCACACATATCGTAGATGTGCACTTAAATCACAAAACAAAGAACCAAAATGATCCAACATACTTTGTAGCAAATGTGATGTGTGTAGCATGTTTTGCTACCTTCCACAAATAATGATTTATCAATTAATATGATGGTTCCGATAAACATACAAGGAGTACTTTATCAAACCTGAACGTAAAACCGTTTGGTAGAAAATGCATTGAGAATAATGTTTAGTAACAGGTAGCCAACAATCCTTTCAAAAATAAAAAGAAAAGCGATCCTGTGAAACATTCAGGGACAAAACGAATTTTAGCTCTAAAATAACAATCCAAAATAAATAATAATAAAAAATGAATTGCTTGAAATGCCGGAAGCACGATTAACGGTATACTTCCTAAGCGAAATGGAATTTAATTCAATGCCCTGTCCCAAAACTAAAACAATACAAAAAGCTTGCAAAGCGGTGAGTACATCTGCTAAGAACTTTACCCATAGCTGAGGATATGCATGCGCAAACAGGAAAAAAATCTCCCACCTCATTGAAAACCGAAGGAGAAAAGTACAGTATAAAACCCAGGTCTATAACTTAGACTTTAATAACAAAGTCTGCTGGTTATGAGATAGTGTTACGTTTGTAGGTAATATGACTGTGAGTGGGGTGTGCGTTTGGGGGATTATTTTCAGTATGAGTGTAAACATGCCTGTTTGAACGAGAAAGTGAAGCCGTATTCCTTTATCTGAGATTCAAAGAAACACAAGGCTTAAAAGAAACTGATAAAAAAACGATGCTGTTGTATGCTGAACAAGCTAAAATTGCTGCAGAAGTGCACAGACGGTGGTCCTTGTTCTGAGTGTACATTTGACTGTGAGCCGTCGTGAATAGCGAGATCATCAGAAGCGCAATCGACAACGCCTACCACTCAGAGTGCCAGCATAACATTGTGACGAAAAGCATGAGTAAACCTGCAATGGTGATATACATTCCATCATCTGCAAACATGCATCAAATTACGATCAAATAATTTCTTTCCGTTGTGGAGATCACTGCACCGTGAACCGCAAACGAGAAGATTAAGTAATTGACGAAAAACGTCTTAAATGTGCTTAATTTAGGTGTGAAGTCAGGTAACTAAGAACTAAAATTGAGTAATTACACAACGTTCGAAGATGTGCCTCCATAACGGGGCATGGATCGTTTGATGCCAGCGCCCGAAGGGTTATCGAGACCGTGGCCCAGAAAGTAGGCGTAGTTGAATAAAGGTAAGTGCAACAACAAAAAAGTTCTTGCCAATAAAAAGAGCCTTATATATCAACAAGAGTACTGGTAAAAAGGCTGCGTCTGTGTGTGAGTATGTGTATGTCTTAAGTTCCGATAAGGGGCCTGAGAAGAGGAGCACGTCAAAGACCATCAAGAAGATTGAAGATGTTATAATCTTCGATCCCATTTCAGAGCAAAATCTGGAGAAAGGTGAAACCCGATAGTGTTTATACTAGATATTTCCATTACAGCATACCATCGTGTGAATATAGGACTGCATTACAAACTCCCATCCTTTAGAGCACAGCAAACGACGAAAAATGCCTATACATAACCAAAAAGGATTGGTTGATAGTTGAAATCATAGCAGTAATGGATCTATCTCAAAGACGGTAGGCTTCCCTGTGTATCTTACAGTGAGAATGTAATCTACACGTACACTGTAATAATGTATATGGACAAAGGTAACGAAATAGCTTTTGTAAATACATGTCTAAAAGAGAAAAAACAACAAAAAAAAAAGCAAAGCAGATACTGGGGCCCTATATGGAATATTGCAATTACACGATGTACATATGTCAATGTGATCATACAAAGTGGGAGGTAGGAATGTCAGGAGCAGGGTTAGGGAGCTGTATCTTAAAAGCAATAAACATGACCATTAGAGGTTTCAACATATTTATTAATGCACCCTATTGTGGACCTCGTTTATTCTTGTATCGCTACACACACACACACACAATCACACAAACACGTTACCCCCCTCGCGGAGGAAGGCTCAAAACACAGCACGCCCTCTCCCTTTATGTTTTACTCTACATATACGCAACGCTGGTTTCAGCACATATTTCTTATTGCATGGACGATTTTAAAACAGGTCTTGCTTAACGCGATTCATGTAAATTACTAGCTACTCGATGTCTTATGTAGCATTCCGTTCATTGCTTGATTCTGAACTCGTATGAGACTATAGCAGAAGATAAAGGTCTGCTTCACTATCAGCACACATATCGTAGATGTATATAAATCTCGGGAAAAAAATGTTCCACTAGCAGTATGAATTTGTGTATGCACAAATGGTATTATTAGTATCACTTGCCAACGTTATACAAAAAGAATACCAGTTAAGTTAACATTTTTGAGTAACCGGAGTGTTCGAAGACATTGACATTAAAATACAACCTAACGGAAAACATTGTTGGAAATGTTAATTTTTTTTCTGTTCTGTTTGTTCAATTTTCTAGCACACTGCACACGGTGTAGATAACCTTTTAGAAATAAATTTGGTTCACTGCACATTTTTTTCTGGATCCATGTAATAGTCGTCGTCGTAGGATGTATGATCAAAGGGGGTGGCTGTTACCATTGGGTAATGTGGACGAAGATGACACTGGCGAATGATATGAGCAGCGCCGCTGACCTGGATGATCACTTCTATGTAGTCCTGTACCATGGATAATGCGTAGGCGACGAGGAGATATCCAGCACTGGTAGACCACTTCCACTACCAAAGGAGGGGCTCAATAGTTTCGGCACTCGTACTCCACATTACCTAGAACAAGTTACACTTATTTAAACCATGTCCTACCAGGTGCCAGTTTAAAAAATAAAAACAAAATGCATGTTTCACGCCTTAAAATTAGAATATGACGTTTATGGAAATGCAATACAATGCAATGAATAATTAAGTTTTACACAAATGACCAACGGACAGAGTCCTACTAGGCAAATCAAAAGTAGAGGATTTCATCCCAGTAACAAAGGCACATCCAACAGCGTAGGTACAAATACTACCATTGGTGTTCATAAAATACGACCACTGTAATGTGCTTAAAAAGACAGATACGGGTACTAAACAAACGAAGACATACGAATTAGAACTCAGAATTTCAACATCGTGTTTGCGAAGCAGTTCTCGGAAACAGAAAAAGTCTCCTCAGATTAAATAAGACGTTCCGATAACGTTCTTCCAGCTAGATGGAGAAACGGGTTAACTTTGCATGCTCAGCCATTCACTGAAGCCCGCATTCATAATTAGATAACATGACAACCCGATGATATTCAGGGGGAGGGGTGTAAAATTCGGTGTAGAGCTAGTCGGAAAAGCTAAAGTTAACAAGCAGGACATCACGCCAACACCGCAGCGGGGGTTCTGCCGACTAGGTGTACAGACTACGCACAGCACTGGTTGGCAAAACTCAAATAGATGCCCTTTAAATGGACTAAGGCATTTTCGGCACAGCTGGTCGAGCTGAACAAACAAAGCATCCAAAGTCCAACTTGGCTCGAATTAGTGTACGATAAAGACGAAGCAACACAGTCCAATTCGCTCTCCGATATTTCCCACTTAATACATACGTAAAACATTCAAAGAACGGCCACATCGCGCTTCCGGCTCCACTATAAAAGCTGACAAATTTCCGATTGAAGAGAACCCAAGGAATCTCGTCACTTTTCGAGCTGCAATCATAAAGATCCTTACACGGAAAGCGCAGTCCCTCATAAACTCTTGATTAAACAACGGTAGTCCTCCACGTCCTGCACATACCATAAGGCTTTGCAAGGTCTAAAAATATACAAACTGACGGATCAGAAATCGGTTCATGATCGCAGCCGATAGGGATACAAGGTAGTTTGCCATTGATCCACGCCTTCTGAAGTCGCCATTTACAGCTTTCAAATTAGGTATGAAAGTGGCGTGAGGCCACTTTCCCGGAAAATTGCCGTCCTCCCACCTACGATTACAGACCTTGAGAAGCTAAACCCTTGATATTTTTCAAGCAAACTGTGACATTTAATACCAGAGCGATCAAAGTATCGGTCATTTTTAAAAAGTATCCGAAGAGAAATAAACGGTCGGCACGTCGTATCAATGGGTAAAGAATGTTCCCTATGCTTTCACAAAATCCATTAGGAATATTTTAAAACTAGGCTCGGAATGCTTCGATATCCCGTTGACGATTACCTACACTTGCCCTAAATATAGTTGTATTTATATGTTCTTTGGGAAACTTTAAGAAAACTTTCTTCATAGACCATGATAAACCAGACGAACGTTTACGAACATTGCAAGGATTTCATAAAGTATACAGATCACGCTCAAGGATATCTCCAAAGTTTTCATCACATTGAAAAATTGAGGTCCAAGTTCTCCATGCACAAATTTTTGACGGAACACATCATACAAATCACTTCCATAAAATCGAAAACCTCTCATCCTTGTTACATCGTATAGTTGCTTGGTTATTGTCTAGAACGTTGCAAGGATTTTATATATTATATAGTACACGGTCAAGGCAATCCCCAAGTTTGTCAAATTGAAAAACTCGGCTTAAATCTGACGATAAAGAGAAGTTCTTCATGCACAATTTTTTGATGCAACCAGATATCACTTCCATAACACATTGCCACCTTGTTACATCATTCTATATCACTTGGTTTTGATCTAGCCAGTGTTGTTTGGTGCCAACTTTTACAGCAAATGGCACCGTGGGCGAATTACTTGCATATGAGTAAATTGGTCATTTAGTACCAAACTCGATTATAATCAATTGTTTGCCGTGGGTTACAAATTGCACATCGATTATGTTTAGCGCTCTGAATAACGTCAAGTCGTAGAATGTGACATTTAATACCAGGACAATTTAAGTATATGTCTTTGGATGGCTTTAGCTCCCTTAACAAAAGGTACCCGTTGCTGCCGTCTGTGCGATAAATATTAAATTACCAAACACGACACGTCTTTTCATCAATAGTTAGCTTTACATGGAGGTGGAGCTAATAGGCATTCGCGTAGAATTTCCTAAGTCTGCACTCACAGAAAACTCAAGATATTATTGAACAAATTGGAACTTCAGTGTGATGTCTTCCTATAAAATAGTTACCTCAAAAATAATATAAATAAAATGGTAAGTCATTTACTACCAACAATTTCTAAATCAAAATTGGTTTGGTCTCTTTAGACATCTCAGACTATAATTGACGAATCTACTAAATTAATAAAGATCTTAATTCTATAGATTGTTTCTATCGCTCGAGGGGAAATACAGGCTACATTGACACTAAAATTTGTGTGACGATATTAAACGCTGCGAGAATGTAGATCTCATTCAAAACGACATTGAAGTTGCAAACAATAAATCCAATGACTGAAGGCTATCCGTCACTGAGTAGTCCCAAAATATAACTACTCTCGTAAATAAAAGCAAGGGCGGAATGACAGCATTGCAAATAGGGCCAACTTGAATTAATGCATCTAAGCTGTTATTACTCTTAAATCTATATCTTTGGAAAAATCGATGCGATCACTTAAAAGTTTCTTTCATTCTGTACTAGAGATTAGTATAGTTTGCATCGTAATACCTCTTTGCAGTTAGGATGCGTGTCTTCGATTCTATACATATCCATTTGAATAAATTTAGTTGGACACTACATAGTGATTGTATGCGTCGTTCTCGTCGAATAATCTCAAAATCAAAGCATATGGCGTCAACGCTTAATCAGCAGCATCACGAGAGTTACTTATATAATTAAAAATAGTTATCAAACCACCTTTTATTGATACCTAGTGGATGGTTAATTGACAACACATTTCATAATGTAACACAGGACGAAAACCTGTTTCTTCTTCTTCTTCTTCTTCTTCTTCTCTACTTTTCCAAAATGGTCAACACCCAACAAACTACATGTCTTGTTGGATGGCTACCACTCACGACAGTGTAGTTTTGGAAGCATATTTCGCGAAATCCAACCGCTTTCGGACAGAGTCGATTGGGACAGCATCGAAAGATTTTAAAAAGTATCCGAAGAGAAATAACGGGTATATACGTCGTATCAATGGGTCAAGAATGTTCCGTATGTTTTCACAAAAACCATTAGGAATTTTTAAAAACTAGGTTCGGAATGCTTCGATATCCCGTTGACGATTACTTACACTTGCCCGTTATATAGTTGTATTTATATGTCCTTTGGGAAAACTATCTTCATAGACCATTATAAAGCAGATGAACGTTTACGAACATTGCAAGGATTTCATTAAGTATACAGTTTACACTCAAGAATACCCTCCAGTTTTTCATCATATTGAAATATTCAGGTTCAATCTCGATGATAAAGAGAAGTTCTCAATCACACATTTTTGACGGAATACATCAAGCAAGTCACTTCCATAAATTCGAAAACCTCTGAAACTTGTTACATCGTTCTATGTTACTTGGTTTTTATTTAGAACATTGCAAGGATATTATATATTCTATAGTACAGGCTCAAGGATAACCACAAGTTTTTTATCAATTTGAAAAACTCAGCTTATATCTGGACGATAAAGAGAAGTTCTTCGTGCACAATTTTTTTATGCAACCAGAAGTCACTTCCATAAAATCGAAAACCTTGATACCTTATTACATTGTTATATATCACTTGGTTTTGATCTAGATAGTGTTGTTTGATGCCAACTTTTACAGCAAAAGGCACCGTGGGCGAATTATTTGCAGATGAGTAAATTGGTCATTTATTACCAAACTCGAGTGTAATCAATTGTTTGGCGTAGATTACAAATTGGACATCGGTTATGTTTAGTCGCTCTGAATAACGTCACGTCATAGAATGAGACGTTTAATACCAAGACAATCAAAGTATGTCATTGGTTGGCATTAGGTCCCATTAACAAAAGGAATCTGTTGTGGACGTGTATGCGATAAATGTTAAATTCCCCGAAACTACATGTCTTTCCAAGAATAGTTTGGTTTACATGACAGCGTTCCTAGGCATTAACGTTGAATTCCATAAGAAAGCTCAGCATACTATTGTACAAATTGGAACTTCTGTGTAATGTCTTAAAATGGTAGTCATTTGTTACAACAATTTGTAAATCAAAATTGGTTTGGTCTCTTTAGACATTTCAGACTATATTGACAAATCTACTGGATACTTCAACATTCCTTGGGCTGTTACAGTGCGGATATATAAAATGTTTTAATTGGTGGGATCCAAAAAGAAAAAAGAAAAAAAAAAGCCGATCACGGGTTCTAAGGTGGGCTAACATTAAAAGTTTGAACGTAGTAATAAGCATGGAAAAAGAATTGAGTAAACCACAATTTATATAAGAAGAATTAATAACAAATATTCCTTTATACTATATCACAAGATTTGTGAAAACCATCATAAAATCCTAAAATCATACTATATCAACAAATTTGAATTAAATACGCAAATGACACGAAAACCAGAGAGTTGGAGATTAAATGGATATCTCAAGAGTTGATTAGAAAAAAATTCGATCTTAGAAAACGTCCAGCAAATCTCGCAAAATAGAAGATATAGGATAAGATCTAGGTTTCAACCTATTGAAAAAGACGAAGAACAAGATAATTAACTGTATTCCGATTGGGTTCAGAAGATATATTTAAATAAGACTTATAATTCACTTAGGACCCTATCTACAAACATGAAAATTCTGCTCAGACTAATAAAGAACCTAATTCTATTAATCCTTTCTATCGCTCGAAGGGAAATGTAGGCTACGTTGATTCTAAAGAAGTGTGAGGATATTAAACTATGCCAACATACATTTGACATTCAAATTAACATTGAAGTTGCAAACAATAAATTCAATGGGTGAAGGCTATCCGTCACTAAATTGTCCCAAAATATAACTACTCTGTAAATAAAAGCAAGGGCGGAATGACAGCATTTTAATATGGGCATCTTGAACTAATGATTCTAAGCTGTTATTACTACCTAAAATACCTTCTGGAAAAATCTATGTAGTCACTTCAAGTTTCTTCATTCTGTACTAGAAATTAGTACAGTTACGATCGTAATATTTGTTTGCAGTTAGGATGCGTGTCTCCGAATCTATACATATCAATTTGAATAAATTTAGTTGTACTCTACAAACATAATAAATGTATAGGTCGTTCTGGTTGAATAATCTTAAAACCAAAGCAGATGGCCTCAAAGCTTAATCAGCAGCACCACGTTAGGTTTCTTCTATGTTTAAATCAGCTATCAAAACCACCTTTCATGATATAACACTGGACGAAAACTTGTTTCTTCTGCATTACTGTTCCAAGGTGGTCCACCAACACCCAAAAAACTCCATGTCGTGTTGGATGGATACCGCTCACGACACTAGTTTTCGAAGCATGTTTCGAGGAAATCCAACATCTTTCGGCCAGAGTCGAATGGGCCAGAATCGAAAGATTTTAAAAAGTATCCGAAGAGAAATAACGGGTCAGTACGTCGTATCAATGGGTCAAGAATATTCCTATGTTTTCACAAAAACCATTAGCAATATTTAAAAACTAGGCTCGGAATGCTTCGATATCCCGTTGACGATTAACTACACTTGCCCGATATATAGTTGTATTTATATGTTCTTTATAGACCATGATAACGCAGAAGAACGTTTACCATTATTGCAAGGATTTCATAAAGTCTACAGTTCACGCTCAAGGATATCCCCAGTTTTCATCACATTGAAAAATTCAGGTTCAATCTCGATGATAAAGAGAAGTTCTCCATGCCAAATTTTTGACGGAACACATCAAACAGGTCACTTCCATAAAATCGAAAACCTCTCAAACTTGTTACATCGTTCTGTTACTTGGTTTTTATTCAGAACATTGCAATGATTTTATATATTATACAGCACACGCTCAAAGATATTCCC
Organism: Hymenopus coronatus; assembly: GCA_030762935.1. NCBI lineage: Eukaryota > Metazoa > Arthropoda > Insecta > Mantodea > Hymenopodidae > Hymenopus > Hymenopus coronatus. Next base: position 20,163,594 of record CM060900.1, read on the forward strand.
AAGTTTTTTATCAAATTGTAAAACTCAGGTTAAATCGGGACGATAAAGAGAAGTTCTTCGTGCACAAATTTTTGATGTCACCAGATATCACTTCCATAAAATCGAAAAACCTGCTACCTTGTTACATCGTTCTATATCTCTTGGTTTTGGTCTATATAGTGTTGTTTGATGCCAACTTTTACAGCAAATGGCACCGTGGGCGAATTACGTGCATATGGGTAAATTAGTCATTTAGTACCAAACTCGACTGTAATCAATTGGTTACCGTAGGTTACAAATTGGACATCGAATAATTTTGGCCGCTCTGAATAGCGTCATGTCGTAGAATGTGACATTTAATACCATGACAATCAAAGTTTGTCATTGGTTGGCATTAGGTACCTTAAAAAAAAGGAATCCGTTATTAGCGTGTTTACGATACATTTTAACTTCATCAACACTACACGTCTTTCTATCAGTAGTGTGTTTACGTGGCGGTGGAGCTCATAGGCATTCACGTAGAATTTCCTAACTCTGCACTTGCAGAAAACTCAAGATATTATTGAACAAATTGGAACTTCAGTGTGATGTCTTCCTATGAAATAGCTACTTCAAAAATAATATAAATAAAATGGTAAGTCATTTACTACCAACAATTTCTAAATCAAAATTGATTTGGTCTCTTTAGACATTTCAGACTATAATTTTCGAATCTACTGGACAATTCAACATTCCTTGGGCTGTTACACTGCTGGTATATAACATGTTTTAATTCGATGGCGTCAAAACGTTCTCAAAGGTTTACCTCCATAAAAGAAAAAACAGCCGGTCTCGGATTCCGTGATGGGCTAATATTAAGATATTCAATGTGGTAATGAGCATTGAAAAAGAATGAAATAAACACAATTTATATATGCAGCATTATTAACAAAAATTGTCTTTAGATATCACAAGAGTTGTGAAAACCGTCATGAAATCCTAAAATCACACTTTATCAACGTATTTTATTGAAACACAAAAATGACATGAAAACCAGAGAGTTGGAGATTAAATGGATATCTCAAGAGTTGATTAGAAAAAAATTCGATCTTAGAAAACGTCCAGCAAATCTCGCAAAATAGAAGATATAGGATAAGATCTAGGTTTCAACCTATTGAAAAAGACGAAGAACAAGATAATTAACTGTATTCCGATTGGGTTCAGAAGATATATTTAAATAAGACCTATAATTCACTTAGGACCCTATCTACAAACATGAAAATTCTGCTCAGACTAATAAAGAACCTAATTCTATTAATTCTTTCTATCGCTCGAAGGGAAATATAGGCTACATTGATTCTAAAGAAGTGTGAGGATATTAAACTATGCCAACATACATTTGACATTCAAATTAACATTGAAGTTGCAAACAATAAATTCAATGGGTGAAGGCTATCCGTCACTAAATTGTCCCAAAATATAACTACTCTGTAAATAAAAGCAAGGGCGGAATGACAGCATTTTAATATGGGCATCTTGAACTAATGATTCTAAGCTGTTATTACTACCTAAAATACCTTCTGGAAAAATCTATGTAGTCACTTCAAGTTTCTTCATTCTGTACTACAGATTAGTATAGTTACGATCGTAATATTTGTTTGCAGTTAGGATGCCTGTCTCCGATTCTATACATATCAATTTGAATAAAGTTAGTTGGACTCTACAAACATAATAAATGTATGCGTCGTTCTGGTTGAATCTCAAAATCAAAGCAGATTGCCTCAAAGCTTAATCAGCAGCACCACGTTAGGTTTCTTCTATGTTTAAATCAGCTATCAAAACCACCTTTCATGATATAACACTGGACGAAAACTTGTTTCTTCTGCATTACTGTTCCAAGGTGGTCCACCAACACCCAAAAAACTCCATGTCGTGTTGGATGGATACCGCTCACGACACTAGTTTTCGAAGCATGTTTCGAGGAAATCCAACATCTTTCGGCCAGAGTCGAATGGGCCAGAATCGAAAGATTTTAAAAAGTATCCGAAGAGAAATAACGGGTCAGTACGTCGTATCAATGGGTCAAGAATATTCCTATGTTTTCACAAAAACCATTAGCAATATTTAAAAACTAGGCTCGGAATGCTTCGATATCCCGTTGACGATTAACTACACTTGCCCGATATATAGTTGTATTTATATGTTCTTTATACACCATGATAACGCAGAAGAACGTTTACCATTATTGCAAGGATTTCATAAAGTCTACAGTTCACGCTCAAGGATATCCCCAGTTTTCATCACATTGAAAAATTCAGGTTCAATCTCGATGATAAAGAGAAGTTCTCCATGCCAAATTTTTGACGGAACACATCAAACAGGTCACTTCCATAAAATCGAAAACCTCTCAAACTTGTTACATCGTTCTGTTACTTGGTTTTTATTCAGAACATTGCAATGATTTTATATATTATACAGCACACGCTCAAAGATATTCCCAAGTTTTTTATCAAATTGTAAAACTCAGGTTAAATCGGGACGATAAAGAGAAGTTCTTCGTGCACAAATTTTTGATGCCACCAGATATCACTTCCATAAAATCGAAAAACCTGCTACCTTGTTACATCGTTCTATATCTCTTGGTTTTGGTCTATATAGTGTTGTTTGATGCCAACTTTTATAGCAAATGGCACCGTGGGCGAATTACGTGCATATGGGTAAATTAGTCATTTAGTACCAAACTCGACTGTAATCAATTGGTTACCGTAGGTTACAAATTGGACATCGAATAATTTTGGCCGCTCTGAATAGCGTCATGTCGTAGAATGTGACATTTAATACCATGACAATCAAAGTTTGTCATTGGTTGGCATTAGGTACCTTAAAAAAAGGAATCCGTTATTAGCGTGTTTACGATACATTTTAACTTCATCAACACTACACGTCTTTCTATCAGTAGTGTGTTCACGTGGCGGTGGAGCTCATAGGCATTCACGTAGAATTTCCTAACTCTGCACTCGCAGAAAACTCAAGATATTATTGAACAAATTGGAACTTCAGTGTGATGTCTTCCTATGAAATAGCTACCTCAAAAATAATATAAATAAAATGGTAAGTCATTTACTACCAACAATTTCTAAATCAAAATTGGTTTGGTCTCTTTAGACATTTCAGACTATAATTTTCGAATCTACTGGACACTTCAACATTCCTTGGGCTGTTACACTGCTGGTATATAACATGTTTTAATTCGATGGCGTCAAAACGTTCTCAAAGGTTTACCTCCATAAAAGAAAAAACAGCCGGTCTCGGATTCCGTGATGGGCTAATATTAAGATATTCAATGTGGTAATGAGCATTGAAAAAGAATGAAATAAACACAATTTATATATGCAGCATTATTAACAAAAATTGTCTTTAGATATCACAAGAGTTGTGAAAACCGTCATGAAATCCTAAAATCACACTTTATCAACCTATTTTATTGAAACACAAAAATGACATGAAAACCAGAGAGTTGGAGATTAAATGGATATCTCAAGAGTTGATTAGAAAAAAATTCGATCTTAGAAAACGTCCAGCAAATCTCGCAAAATAGAAGATATAGGAAAAGATCTAGGTTTCAACCTATTGAAAAAGACGAAGAACAAGATAATTAACTGTATTTCAATCGGGTTCAGAAGATATACTTAAATAAGACCTATAATTCACATAGGGCCCTATATAAAAACATGAAAATTGTGCACAAACTAATAAAGATGTTAATGCTGTTGTTTATATCGATCGAGGGGAAATATAGGCTAATTGACATTCAAAACGATATTGAAGTTGCAAACAATAAATTGAGTGACTGAAGGCTATCCGTCTTGGACTAGACCCAAAATATAACTACTCTCGTAAATAAAACCAAGGGCGGAATGGCAGCATTGTAAATAGGGACAGTTTGAATTAATGCATCTAAGCTGTTATTACTGTTAAATCTAATAAAAATACCTTCTGGAAAAATCGATGCGATCACTTAAAAGTTTCTTTCATTTTGTACTAGAGATTAGTACATTTTGCATCGTTATACCTCTTTGCATTTCGGACGAGTGTCTTCGATTCTATGCATATCCATTTGAATAAATTTAGTTGGACACCGCATAGTAAATGTATGCGTCGTTCTCGTTGAATAATCTCAAAATCAAAGCAGATGGCCGCGAAGCTCAATCAGAATTAGTTATTAATATATTTAAAGAATATATCAAAACAACCTTTAAAGGATATCTAGTTGATGGCTAATTCCCCACACATTTCACATATTACTGGACGAAAACTTCTTTCTTCTTCTTCTTCTTTAAATTTTCCAAAGTGGTCATCAACACCCAATAAATTACATGTCGTGTTGGATGGATACCGCTCACGACAGTAGTTTTCGAAGCATATTTCGCGAAATCCAATGTCTTTCGGACAGAGTCGATTGGGACAACATCGAAAGATTTTAAAAAGTATCCGAAGAGAAATAACGGGTTTGTACGTCGTATCAATGGGTCAAGAATGTTCCGTATGTTTTCACAAAAGCATTAGGAATTTTTAAAAAATAGTCTGGGTATGCTTCGATATCCTGTTGGCGATTAACTACACTTGCCCGATATATAGTTGTATTTATATATTCTTTGGGATACTTTAAGAAAACTATGTTCATAGACCATTATAAGGCAGATGAACGTTTACGAACATTACAACGATTTCATTAAGTATATTGTTCTACCAGTATTTTCTAGAAGTGTTATGAGAAGGTGACCTGCAATTGGGTTAGCGATTAACCGAATTGCTCAAGGATATCCCCAAGTTTTTCATCACATTGAAAAATTCAGGTTCAATCTGGATGATAAAGTACTCCATACACAAATTTTTGACGGATCACATCAAACAACTCACTTCCATAAAATCGAAAAACCTCTCAAACTTGTTACATCGTTCTATGTTACTTGGTTTTTATTAAGAAAATTGCAAGGATTTTATAATATAGCGCACGCTCAAGGATATCCAAATTTTTTTTATCAAATTGAAAAACTCAGGTTAAATCTGGACGATAAAGAGAAGTTCTTCGTGCATAATTTTTTGATGCAACCAGAAGTCACTTCCATAAAATCGAAAATCTTGCTACCTTGTTACGTCCTACTATATCACTTGGTTTTGATCTAGATAGTGTTGTTTGATGCCAACTTTTACAGCAAATAGCACTGTGGGCGAATTACTTGCATATGAGTAAATTGGTCATTTATTACCAAATTCGATTGTAATCAATTGTTTGCCGTGGGTTACAAATTGCCCATCGATTATGTTTAGCCGCTCTGAATAACGAAAAGTCGTAGCATGTGACATTTAATACCAGGACCAAGTTGATCTCATTGGATGGCTTAGCTCCCTTAAAAAAAGGTACCCGTTGCTGCCGTGTGTACGATAATTGTTAAATTACCCAACACGACACGTCTTTTCATCAATAGTTTGTTTTACATGGAGGTGGAGCTAATAGGCATTCGCGTAGAATTTCCTAAGTCTGCACTCGCAGAAAACTCAAGATATTATTGAACAAATTGGAACTTCAGTGTGATGTCTTCCTATAAAATAGTTACCTCAAAAATAATACAAATAAAATGAACAATTTGCTATGAACAGTTTGTAAAGCAAAATTGGTTTGGTCTCTAGACATTTCAGACTATAATTGACAAATCTACTGGGCTGTTTTAGTGCTGATATGTAAAATGTTTTAATTCAAATGCGTCAAAAAGAAAAGAAAAGAAAAAAAAAAGCCGATCACGGATTCTGAGGTGGGCTAACATTAAGAGATTGAACGTGGTATTTAGCATGGAAAAAGAATTGAGTAAAACACAATTTATATAGGAATTAATAACTATTACTTGTGAAAACCGTCAGAAAATCCTAAAATCACATTGTCAATGAATTTTAATTAAATATAAAAATGACATAAAAACCAGAGTTGGAGATGGAATGGATATCTCAAGGGTGCATTACAAAAAAATACAATCTTGGAAAACATCCAGCAAATCCCGCAAAACAGAAGGTAGGAAGGGAAAAAAAATCTAGGTTTCCACCTATTGAAATAAAAGAACAAGATAATTAATTGTTTCTATCGCTCGAAGGGAAATATAGGCTACATTGATTATAAAGATGTGTGAGGATATTAAACTTTGCCAACATGCACTTGTCACTCAAATTGACAGTGAAGTTGCAAACAAATTCAGTGGCTGAAGCCTAGTCCTAAAATATAACTATTCTCGTAAATAAAAGCAAGGGCGGGAAGACAGCATTGTAAATAGGGACATTTAGAAATAATGCTTGTAAGCTGTTATTGCTCTTAAATCTAAAATACCTTCTGGAAAAATCGCTACGATCACTTAAAAGTTTCTTTCATTCTGTACTAGAGATTAGTACAGTTTGGATCGTAATACTTGTTTGCAGTTAGGATGCGCGTCTTCGATTCTATACATATCCATTTGAATAAATTTAGTTGGACTCTACAAACATAGTAAATGTATGCGTCGTTCCCGTCGAATAATCTCAAAATCAAAGCAGATGGCGTCAACGCTTAATCAGCAGCACCACGAGAGGGTACTTCTATATTGAGAGAAGCTATCAAAATCGCCTTTCATGGATAGCTAGTGGATGGCTAATTCCCACCACATTTCAAGATATAACACTGGACGAAAACTTAATTCTTCTTCTTCTTTAATTTTCCAAGGTGGTCATCAAATCCAATAAACTGCATATTCGTGTTGGATGGATACCGCTCACGACAGCATCGAAAGATTTTAAAAAGTATCCGAAGAGAAATAACGGGTCAGTACGTCGTATCAATGGGTCAAGAATGTTCCGTATGTGTTCACAAAACCCCTTAGGAAAATGTAAAAACTAGGCTCGGAATGCTTCCATATCCCGTTGACGATTAACTACACTTGCTCGATATATAGAGTTGTACTTAAATGTTCTTTTGGAATCTTTAAGAAAACTATCTGCATAGACCATGATAAAGCAGAGGAACGTTAACGAACATTGCAAGGATTTCATAAGTATACAGTTCACGCTCAAATATATCCCTAAAGTTTTCATCACATTGAAAAATTCAGGTTCAATCTCGATGATAAAGAGAAGTTCTCCATGCACAAATTTTCGACGGAACACATCAAACAATTCACTATCATAAAATGGAAAACCTTGCAACCTTATTACATCGTTCTATGTTACTTGATTTTTATTTAGAACACTGCAAGATTTTCATATATTATATAGTACACGCTCAAGGATATCCCCAAATTTTTTATCAAATTGAAAAACTCAGGTTAAATCTGGAGGATAAAGAGAGGTTCTTCATGCACACTTTTTTGATGCAATACCAGAAGTCACTTCCATAGAATCGAAAAGTTTGCTACCTTGTTTCATCGTTCTATATCACTGGATTTTGATCTAGATAGTGTTGTTTGATGCCAACTTTTACAGCAAATGCCACCCTGGGCCAATTACTTGCATATGAGTAAATAGTTTGCCATAGCTTAAATTGGACATCGATTATGTTTAGCCGCTCCGAATAACGTCACTTCGTAGAATATGACATTTAATACCAGAACAATCAAAGTATATGTCAATAGTTGGCATTAGGTCCCTTAACAAAAGGAACCCGTTGTGGGCGTGTATAAGTTAAAAGTTAAATTCCCCAACACTACACGTCTTTCCATCAATAGCTTACATGACGGTGGAGCTCCTAGGCATTCACGTAGAATTCCTTATGAGTGCATTCGCATAAAACTCAAGATATTGAACAAATAACTTCAGTGTGATGTCTTCCTATAAATAATTACTTCACAAAATAATATTAATGAAATGGTACACATTTGCTAGGAACAATTTGAAAATCAAACTGGTTTGGTCTCTTTACACATTTCAGACTATAATTGAAAAATCTACTGGCTACTTCAACATTCCTTGGGCTGTAATAGTGCTGGTTTATAAAATGTTCGAATTGGATGGCGTCAAAACGATCTCAAAGGTTTACTTCCATAAAAGAAAAAAAGCCGGTCACGGATTCCGTGATGGGCTAACATTAAGAGAGTCAACGGGGTAATAAGCATGGAAAAAGAATTGAGTAAAACACAATTTATATAAGAATTAATAACAAAATTTGGTTTTAGATATCACAAGACTTGTGAAAACCGTCATAAAAACCTAAAATCACACTCTAACACCCAATTTGAATTAAATATAAGATTGACATGAAAACCAGAGTTGGAGATGGAGTGGATCTCAAGAGTTGATTAGAAAAAACACGATCCTGGAAATCGCCCAACAAATCTCCCAAAATAAAAGATACCAAAAAAAAAAAAAAAAAAAAAAAAAAAAAACACCTAGGTTTCCACCTATTGAAAAAAGCGAAGAACAAGATAAATAACTGTATTCCGATCGGGTACAGAAGATATATTTAAATAAGACCTATAATTCACTTAGGTTCAAATCTACAAACATGAAAATTCTGCACAAATTAATGATTTTAATTCCATTATTGTTTCTATCGCTCGAGCGGAAATTAGACTACATTGACACTAAAGATGTGTGACGATTCTAAACGATGCGAACATGTAGATGTCATTCTAAATGACATTGAAGTTGCAAACAATAAATTCAGAGGCTGAAGGCTATCCGTCACTGAGTATCCCCAAAATATAACTACTCTCGTAAATAAAAGCAAGGGCGGAATGACAGTATTGTAAATATGGACATATTGAATTTATACTTCTAAGCTATTATTGCTCTTAAATCTAAAATACATTCTGGAAAAATCGATGCTATTACTTTAAGTTTCTTTCATTCTATACAAGAGATTAGTACAGCTTGGATCATAATACCTGTTTGCTGTTAGGATTCGTGACTTCGATTCTATACATGTCCATTTGAATAAATTTACATAATAAATGTAAGCGTCGATCTCGTCGAATTATCTCAAAACGAAGCAAATAGCGTCAACGCTTAATCAGCAGCACCACGTGAGGTTACTTATATATTTAAAGAAGCTATCAAAACCACCTTTCATGGACACCTAGTTGATGGCTAATTCCCACCAAATGTCATGATATAATACTGGACGAAAACTTATTTCTTTTGCTTCTCTACTTTTACAAGGTGGTCATCAACACCCAGTAAACAGCATGTTGTGTTGGATGGATACCGCTCACAACAGTGTAGTTTTGGAAGCATATTTCGCGAAATCCAACGTCTTTCGGGCAGAGTTGATTGTGACAGCATCGAAAGATTTTAAAAAGTATCCGAAGAGAAATAACGGGTCAGTACGTCGTATCAATGGGCAAAGAATGTTCCGTATGTTTTCACGAAAACCATTAGGAATATTTAAAACTAGGCTCGGAATGCTTCGATATCCCGTTGACGATTAACTACACTTGCTCGATATAGTTATATTTAAATGTTCTTTGGGAAACTTTAAGAAAACTATCTTCATAGACCATGATAAAGTAAACGCATGTTTACGAACATTGCAAGGAGTTCATAAAGTATACAGTTCACGCTCAAGGATATCCCCAAGGTTTTCATCACATTGAAAAATTGAGGCTCAATTTCGATGATAAACAGAAGTTCCACATGCCAAATTTTTGACAGAACACATCAAACAATTCACTTCCATAAAATCGAAAACCTTGTTACATCGGTCTATGTTACTTGGTTTTTATTTAGAACATTGCAAGGATTTCATTTGTTATATAGTACACGCTCAAGGATATCCACAATTTTTTTATGCCAACTTTTACAGTAAATGGTACCGTGGGCGAATTACTTGCATATGAGTAAATTGGTCATTTATTACCAAACTCGAGTGTAACCAATTGTTTTCCGTTGGTTACAAATTGGACATCGATTATGTTTAGCCGCTCTGAATAACGTCACATCGTAGAATATGATTTTTAATACCAGAACAATCAAAGTATGTCACTGGTTGGCATTAGGTCCCTTAACAAAAGGAATCCGTTGTGGGCGTGTAAATGATAATGTTAATTCCCCAACACTACACGGCTTTCCATAAATAGTTTGGTTTTCAAGGCGGTGAAGCTCATAGGCATTCACGTAGAGTTGCTTAAAAGTCTGCACTCGCCGGAAACTTCAATGTTATTGAACAAATTGGAACGTCAGTGTGGTGTCTTCCTATAAAATAATTACTTCAAAAATAATATAAAGAGGAAGTCTTTTGTTACGAACAATTTGTATATCAAAATTGGTTTGGTCTCTTTAGACAGTTCAGACTGTCTTCAATGTTCCTAGGGCTGTTTAAGTGCTGATATGAAATTTCTTCGTTGGATGGCGTCACAACGTTCTCAAATGTTTTAAGTCACGGATTCCTTGGTGGGCTAATATTAAGAGATTCAACGTGCTAATAAGCATGGAAAAAGAATTCAGTAAAACATTTTATATAAGGAGAATTAATAACAAAGTGTATAATAGATATCATCGGACTTGTGAAACCGTTATAAAACTATGAAGTCGGACTGTATCAAGGAATTTGAATAAAATATAAAAATGCCATGAGAACCAAAGAGATGGATATGGAATGGATATCTCAAGAGTTGAATGAAAAATACGATCTTGGAAAACGTCCAACACATGTCGCAAAACAGGAGATTCGCAGAAAAAACACCTAGGTTACCACCTATTGAAAAAAAAAAAAAACGAACAGCAAGGTAAATAACTATTCCGATCGGGTTCAGAAGATATATTTAAGTAAGACCTATAATTCACTTAGACCCCTATCTACAAACATGAAAATTATGCACAAACTACTTAAGATCTTAATTCTATTGTTTCTATCACTCGAGGGAAAATATAGGCTACAGTGATACTAAAGACATCTGACGATATTGAACGATGAAAACAAGTAGATGTCATTGAAAATGACATTAGAATTGCAAACAATAAATTCAGTGGCTGAAGGCTATTTAACACTGAGCTGTCCCAAAATATAACTACTCTCGTAAATAAAAGCAAGGGCGGAATGACTGCATTGTAAATATGGAGATCTTCATTTAATGTTTCTAAACTCTCATTACTCTTAAATCTAAAATACCTTGTGGAAAAATCGATGCGATTACTGAAAGTTTCTTTTATTGTGTACTTGAGATTGGTACAGTTTGGATCGTTATACCTGATTGCAGTTGGGAGGTGTTTCTTCGATTCTCTACAGCTACGCTTGAAAAGATTTAGATGGGCTCTACAAAGTAAATGTATGCGCCGTCCTCGTCGAATATACTCAACATCACAAAAGATGGTGTCAACGCTTGATCATCTGACAGCAGGACTACTTGAGGTTCCTTTACATATTTAAAGGGACTATAGAAACCACCTTTCGTGTATACCTAGTGGACGGTTAATTACATTTCATTATATAACACTGGACGAAATCTTTTTTTTCTTTTTCTTATTCAAGGTGGTCATCAGCGCCCAAAAAACCTGAATGTCGTGTTGGATGCATACCGCTCACGACAGTTTTGTTTTGGAAGCATAATTCGCGAAATCCAACGTCTTTCGGACAGAGTCGATTGGGACAGCATCGTAAGATTTCAAAAAGTATCCGAAGAGAAATAGCGGGCCAGTATGTCGTATCACTGGGTCAAGAATGTTCCTGTTTTCACAAAAACCATTAGGAGTATTAAAAAAAAGCCTCGGAATGCTTCGATATTCCGTTGACGAGTAACAACACTTGCCGATATATCGATTTGTATTTAAATGATCTTTGGAAAACTTTAAAAAACTATTGTCATAGTCTTAATTTTCTTACGAAATAACAATATTCATCATGCATAAAATGGTGGGGAGATAAATATCCTAGGTGCGAGGTTGATGGATAAGAGGAAGAAACGAATACTGTGTATCAGATTCAGGGTTGCTTCTGGAACGGTTATAAGTGCTATAAATCGGAAAGCATTAACAATGTAAGTGGAGAATATATGGATTATGTGTATCAAAACCTTGGAAAGTAAAAACAATTACGGAAAACGCGATGCAATTTAATCGAAATATAGGAATGCGAGTGGATTAAATCAGTTATAAAACTATGAAAAAGGATAAACAGTTGTATGACATTGTTTTCCTCTTAATCGAAAAAGCGCTTACTGGTGGCAGGGCGAATACATAAAACTGAGAGCAATGGCCAATTGAAAAAATTCAAAGATTGGTTATGTAGATGTAGGTTCACTTTATCCAACAGTTAAGTTCTATAACTATTATCCTGTTGGTCATCCGGAGAAAATATACGATCCAAAATATTACACTAATACTCGTAGGGGTTGGTCAAATTCAAAGTAGTTGCACCCCATAAATTCTATCACCCGTTTTACCTGTAAAAGTAAACGATACATTATTTTTACCGTTATGTGTTAAATGTGCTGAAGAACAGAAAGGAAAATGCGCCCATGATGATAGACGCACGGAATAAAGCAATACAGGTTTATATGATTTTAAAGATTTAGTAATACGTTGTTTGAAGGTCACGTAAGGATTTTATGAAAATACAATTGGAAAGTAGTCCGTGGAAAGATGATTCCGAGCAAATAGAAAAGTATATCCAAAGGCTTAGAGAAAGATGGCGGATTGAATTAGATATAAAACAAAAGAATTTTAGAAAATCCAAGTAAACAAGCTGTCTCTAAAATTTGCTAATTCATTCTGGGGAAAGTTAGGGCAAAACAGAATAGGTGAACAATGTGCAAAGATTCTACGAAACTTTGTTCGATGATGCTTTGGAAAAAATACATGCTAATTTTATATCCGAAGAGATGGTTCAAGTGCGGTAAAACTCTAAAGATTGCCATGTCGAAAATAGTAGGCTATTAATATATGCAGTGCAGCTTTCACCATTTCAAATGCAATGCTGGAATTATACCACATATCAGATCGTATAGGTGAGACTTTTTTATATTTTGACAGGGATAGCACGTTTTACACGATGGCAGAATAAATACTGTAGAAATATGCTGCTTATTGGACTGGACGATTTTGTTGGGAAAAGACGTTTGGGGAATAATTGGGCTTCTATGGGTCAAAGAGTTATTAATGAGAAAAAAAAGGCGATCCCGCGACGAAAATAAAATGGTTTACTCTAAATTACAAGAACCTACAGAAAATAAACAGACAGGCAATTATAGAGTTGATAGAAAAGAAAGTGAAGAATACTAATCCGTTAAGAGTATAATCAAATAGTGAGAGATGAAAGTTCAAAAAATTTGATAGACCAAAACGTAACAGAAGTTTTCTTTCGAATACGATAAACGCGTACTGCTTCCTAATTCCAATACCGTGGCGTTAGGTGACTGAAGGGAAAGTTAGTGAACAAATGGTTGTAAACCGAATGAACAGACTTCCAAATGCATTCACGAATGATGATAATGGTGTTTATGGGCGCTCAACTGCCGAGGTCATAAGCGCCCTTATGATTAAAACTTGGCAATAAGTAAAACAGCTAACACAGTTGAAACGGAAGTAACAGAACTGTCCAGCCCTCTAAACAGAGCTGGATATAAAACTCCATCTAAAATCAACACATTAAAACCAAAAGAGTTTAAAAAACCGCTATCACACTAAAACGTCAAGGTAAAAGAAAGTTTTGCTAAAAATTTAAAAACCCTGTCCACTGCTCTTGGGTCATCTGCCAGGACCTCAGCAAGAGAGGCCGGCATGCCCATAGATGACCGAATGTGTGCCAGGTGACCACACTCCAGCAACACATGACGAACTGTCTGTGCCTCCCCACAGAGCGCACAGACAGGAGCAGGTTCACGTTTAAAAAGGTAACTGTGAGTAAAAATACAGTGGCCAATTCTTAGCCGAGCTAGTACTACCACCTCCCGGCGGAATAAACGAGAGGAGGTTACCCAGTTGACAGGGAGGTCCTTCACCTCTCGCAGCTTATTACCACGGAGAGCCGACCACTCCGAGATGATGATGATAATGGTGTTTAAGGGCGCTCAACTGCCGAGGTCATAAGCGCCCTTATGATTAAAACTTGGCAATAGGCAGTAAGAAAATACCAAACAAAAAAGTAAACACAAGTAAAAGAGCTAACACAGTTGAAACGGAAGTAACACAAACGTCCAGCCCTCTAACCAGAGCTGGATATAAAACTCCATCTAAAATCAACACATTAAAACCAAAAGTTTTAAAAAACCGCTATCACACTAAAACGTCAAGGTAAAAGAAATTTTTGCTAAAAATTTAAAAACCCTGTCCACTGCTCTTGGGTCATCTGCCAGGACCTCAGCAAGAGAGGCCGGCATGCCCATTGATGACCGAATGTGTGCCAGGTGACCACACTCCAGCAACACATGACGAACTGTTCGTGCCTCCCCACAGAGCGCACAGACAGGAGCAGGTTCACGTTTAAAAATACAGTGGCCAATTCTTAGCCGAGCTAGTACTACCTCCTCCCGGCGGAATAAACGAGAGGAGGTTACCCAGTTGACAGGGAGGTCCTTCACCTCTCGCAGCTTATTACCACGGAGAGCCGACCACTCCGCATGCCAAGTCGAAAAAACGGCTCTCCGTACAGCCACTCTAAAATATTCTCCTGTTGAATGGGTAATCGTAACACTGGGCGCTGTGACTGCCGATTTCGCTGCCAAATCCGCCGTGTCATTCCCTGGCAAGCCAACGTGTCCAGGAATCCATGCGCACTCCACATTAAAACCAGAAGCGTGCAAAATGTGGAGAACGTCCTGGATGCGCTGCACCAAAGGATGGTAATTGTACAGCTCACGAATGCTCTGAAGAGCACTAAGGGAATCACTAAGAATAAGGCAGTCACCTAATTTTCGACGTCGAATATACAGAAGGGCTAAGGGCTTGATAAATAGCATATAGCTCGACAGAATATATAGATGTGCAACTAGGCAAACCGTAAGTAGAAGTTGCGGTGCCAGTGACAAAGGCACATCCAACACCGTCGGGGCTCTTACTATCATCGGTGTAAATGCAAATACGGCCACTGTATTTGGATAAAAATTCTAAAAAACGACGAATACTGTCAAGAGGCGTAACAGATTTCCCGTAGAGCGTCATCCCGAGATCGACATGGGAGGTAGCACGTAACCAAGGGGGGGTGTATACTCTCTCCCTTGGATAACAGCCGAGGAATGTCAACATGGTGCTGGCGTAGAAGCTCACGGAAACGAAAACCTGCTGGCCTGGGGCTCAGAGAGCGGAGGCAGTATCGCTCGTGCAGCTCAGGAGAGAAAAATGCGTGATAAGTTGGATGCCCAGGCATACACTTCAGCCCACAGCCATAATTAGCAAGCAGGACATCACGCCGACAACGCAGAGGAGGTTCTCCCGATTCGGCGTAGAGGCTAACAACTGGGCTCGTTGGAAAAGCTCCAACGGCTACACGGATGCCCTGGTTATGGACTGTGTCTAACCTTCTGAGCACTGAAGGTCGAGCTGAAGAATACACAATGCTGCCATAGTCCAACTTCGAACGAATCACAGCACGATAAAGACGGAGCAATGCCGACCGATCCGCACCCCAAGATTTGCCACTTAGTATCCGTAAAAGATTTAGAGAACGGTCACATCGTGCTCTAAGCTGTGCTATTTGTGGTGCCCAACAAAGTTTCCGATCGAAGATCGGACCAAGGAATCTCGCCTCGTCTGCGAAAGGAAGTAAATCTGGCCCGAGTCGAAGAGACGGCGGCATTTGCCACTTACGGCGCCAGAAGTTAACGCAGCGGAGAAACGAAAACCGTGTTTCGAGCTCCAAGCATAGAGATTGTCCAAACACCGCTGGAGACGGCGTTCCAAAAACGGTGTACGCTGAGAAGTACAGAAGATGGCAAAGTCGTCCACGAATAATCAGGAAGAGACACCTTGAGGCACACATAGTGATATGGAATTTATCGCAATAGCAAATAGAGTCACGCTGAGTACCGAGCCCTGCGGCACTCCGTTCTCTTGAATAAAATGGTTAGAAAAAACCGAACCCACCCTCACTCGAAAAACGCGGTCCCGCATAAACTCCTGAATGACCAACGGTAGCCGTCCACGTATGTTCCAGTTGTGCAGAGAACGCAATATTCCCGCCCGCCAACACGTGTCGTAGGCCTTCTCGAGGTCAAAAAATATCCCAACTGTGGGGCTATTCTTAAGAAACCCGTCCATAATCTGAGTTGACAGAGAGACAAGGTGGTCAGCAGTTGAACGTCGTCTTCGAAAGCCACACTGGATGTTCGTCAGAAGATTGTGGGATTCCAGAAAACAACACCAAACGTCCATTGATCATGCGTTCCATCACCTTGCACACGCAACTGGTGAGGGAAATAGGACGGTAACTGGAAGGAAGATGGCGGTCCTTTCCAGGTTTAAGAATGGGTATGATGGTGGCCTCCCGCCACTTGTCTGGAAAAATGCCATCAACCCAGACACGATTATAGACCTCGAGTAGGAAATCTTTGCCATCAGGGGAGAGATGTTGCAACATTTGGACGTGGATACCATCTGGACCTGGTGCTGAGTGTCGTGAAGAGGAGAGTGCATTGTCTAGCTCTGCCAGGGTGAAAAGGCGATTATAATCCTCAAGGTTGCCAGAAAGAAACGAGAATTCTTGAGATTCCACCTGGTTCTTAACTGTAATAAACTCAGGGGAATAGTTGCCTGAGCTAAACACCTGAGCGAAAGCACTGCCTAAAGTATTCGCCACGTCAAATGTATCAACAACAGCTCCGGTAGGTGTTTTGAGACCGGCGATGGGCATATGGTTCGGTTTCCCAGCCACACGTCTTAACTTATCCCATACGACAGAGGAAGGTGTATGTCGATTAAAGGAACCCACGAATTTATTCCATGACATCTTTTTGCTATCCTTAATAACCCGCCTAGAATGTGCACGCATCCGTTTATAGTGTATCAGGTTATCCAGTGTAGGAAAACGCTGGAAAACCCGTAGAGCTCGTCTGCGAGCGCGAATAGCATCCCGACAGTCAGCGGTCCACCAAGGTACCGGAAATCGACGGCTGTAGCCAGTCGAACGCGGAATGGATTGCTTAGCAGCAGAAAGAATGGTCCCTGTAAGATGTTCGAACAAGTGGTTCACAGAGTCGTGCTCTTCGTAGCTAAATTCAGCCAAGTGGGAGTACAGTTCCCAGCTGGCGTGGTCTAGGCGCCAACTAGGTAAACGGGTGGAACATACAACGGGTGTCAAGACACTAATACGACAAGGAAAGTGGTCACTAGAATGCAAATCCGAGATGATATTCCAGCATAAGGTGACTGCCAGCTGAGGGGAACAAATTGCAATGTCAATGTGTGAAAAACTGTGAAATGCGTCAGATAGAAAGGTGGGCTCTCCGATGTTCAAGAGAGCAAGATTCTGACTATCCAAGAAGTCTTTAAGTAGCGTACCTCTCGCACTAGCCCGAGGAGAGCCCTAAAGAGGGTGATGGGCATTCACGTCGCCTACCAATAAAAAGGGTGTTGGCAACTGCGAAATGAGGTGTTCTAAGTCGCTGTGCGAGAGGTCCGCAGATGGAGGCAAATAGATACTGCAAATGGTGAATGAAGCGGAGGGTAGCTTAATGCTGACAGCAACGGACTGGATTGCAGATTGTATGGGTACGGAGTTGGCAAAAATATCATCTCGAATAAGCATCATTGTGCCCCCATGTGCCGGGACACCGTCCTCCGGGGATAAATCACATCGTACGCAGGAGTACTTCCTGATGGTAACGGTGTCCTGTGGACGGAGCTTCGTCTCTTGTAAACACACAGCCAAGGGTTCATGCTGGCGCAGCAACAAGTCAAGCTCTGGTCGATGTGGTCGAATTCCGCGTATGTTCCAATGGAGGATAGCCATTGAGTATATTATGGGATAAGTTTCAAATCGAAAGACGCTTCTGCAGATTGGGATTAGCTGGTCGGTTCAATTTGTTCTTCTTAGGCGTTGGGCTAGTACTATTTTCAGGAGCACGATCCTGCCGTTTCCGCACTGTCCCTCTGGCAGTGGCGGCAGAATCCTCCTGGTCCATCTCCTCCACAAGGGAGGTCCCTTTTTCAAGAGCAGTTTTCGGTCCAAGTAGTTCGAACCGATTGGATGTGCTGATCGGCGAAGACGGCCGTCGCCGATTCACGCCCTCCTCCCCAGATGACCCTTCAGAGGAGGATACACGTGTGGAGTTGCGTGAACTTTTCTTACCTTTAGATGACTTGGTAATAGATTGCACATTCTCTTTCAAAAAGTCTTGTCGTACATACTTGGTCTTAAACTGTTTTTCTGGGGCAGAAGACGTCGTGAATTTAATAGCTTTAGTTCCGGAGGTCGAGGCTTTAGGTGACAAGTGTGCAGGACTATTCTGTAAGCTGGCGGATTTGGCAGATGTTGATACCAACTTGGGTGAAGGTGCCGAAGGCTTTGGCAGCGCTTGGGCTAAAATAACCTTTTCCGCAATTGTAGCCCCGTTCATATCGCCGGTCTGTGTTGCGATTTCCCGACGCGGTACCGGTTTAGCTGCAACTGAGCTATAGGTACCGGACCTCGGGGCAGAGGGTTGGCGGAGTCGCAGGAGCTTCCGGGCTTCCAAGAAGGACACCTTCTCTTTCACCCGTATCTCCTGGATCGCTCGTTCCTCTGCAAAACGGGGGCAGTCTCGGGAACTAGATGGGTGTTCCCCGTTACAGTTCACACACGATGGAGCTGAAGCACAAGCCCCATCGTGGGAGGTGTCACCGCAGTGGACGCAGGTGGACCTGCCGGTACACAACTCACTAGTGTGACCAAAACGTTGGCATTTAAAGCACCTCAGCGGATTGGGTATATAAGGCCTAACTTCGATGGCTTCATACCCTGCTCTAATCTTTTGAGGCAGATCAACCCGATCAAAAGTAAGAAACAGGGTACGAGTAGACAGGAATTCACCGTTGATCTTACGTTGTACCCGATAAACAGCTGAGACACCCTGAGTCGCAAGATTTTCTTGGATCTCCTCAATGGACAAACCGTCCAACGCGCGGGTTGTTACTACACCGCGGGAGGAGTTCAGCGACTTGTGCACCTCGACCTTCACTGGATAGCTGGCTAACGTGGTGGCTTTAAGTATCCTTGCAGCTTGCGAGGCGGAGTTGGCTTCGACAAGAAGTGTACCGTTGCGAGCTCGAACGCAAGATTTGACCGGACCAGCAATGGCATCGAGACCCTTTTGGATAGTAAAAGGGCTCACCGTAAGGAACTTCTTACCTTCCTCTGTCCTATGAATAACCAAGTAGCGAGGACCACATGACTCGACTACTTCCTTTCCAACGTTTGCATTTAAAATAAGGGGTTTTGGTTTTGGTGCCATAAAAAATGGTATAAATTCATCCCCCAGTGCTCCCCACCCACCACGGAGCCCAACGAGGGGTCACCCCACTGGGGTGACAGGGCTACACAGGGGATATAGCGGGCTCGCCGTCCCACTCACCCTGGAGTTCGGTGTAATACCTAGTCCTGGCCGATTGACTAGGGGTGGGTTAGTCCCTAGCCTCCCGTTTAGGCAAATCAGAAACCAAAGCGGTGTATTAGGCTGCGCACCCTCCCCAGTTACTGAAAGACAGAAGCCCAGGCTCAGGTACGCAACCCTCAACCAACCAGGATATTCCTTTTCACCGACACGGGTCTCCACGCACGGCCTACACGTGGGTGGGCATTTTGACCTACTGACTCCCTCACCACTCTGAGGTTGCCCACAGAGGGAGTCAAGGTGGCTCGGGACCCCGGGTGCGCCTAACCCGTACCTACCGTAGTAGGCCCCTGGGGGGGTCCTCGTACAGAGAACAGATTCTTTACTGTTAGAGCGTATGCGGACGACGTCACGATTTTGTTGCGAACAGCAGAGCACCTGCAAATGCTGAGAGACGCACTACATTTGTATGAACAAGCCTCAACAGGGAAAGTAAATTTTCAAAAATCGACGTTGATGCCTCATGGATCGTGGAAAGGACATGTGCTGTATGGTATACAGAAGAAAGATCAAATGAAAGTGTTACGCCTGCAGGTCTGTCAGACACTCCCTAGGATGATTGAAGTAAACTGGAATGTTTTGGTGACGCGCGTTAAATACGTACTTGTGCGGCAAATTAGTAGGAGACTGAATTTAATCCAGAAGGTCTGGTACGTTAACACTTATGATTTGTCGAAAATCTGGTATCTGTCACAAGTTCCACCAATGCCTGAGAAATATGCCCAGTTAATTGAACGAGCTATAGGCTAATATATTTGGCGTGGTTACCTTTATAAGGTGGCCAGAGATCAAATTCGACAACCACTCAGGAAAGGAGGGTTGGGTTTAATTGCTGTCCATTTGAAAAGTAAGGTTCTTATGAAAGGAATACCGGAAGCTCTGGCTGGGTGTGGAGATGAAAAGGATATTGCGTATTGGGCTGATTTGCAACGGTCACCGCAGAGGCTTGAAGCTGTTCCAGTAAGTTTCCGGCCCCTGTGGGAATTGCTGAGAGAGTTGCCTGCTTCCCTGAGAGATGTGGTAGCGGGAATACGGACGAAGATACTGTATAAATATTTACTCACAAAAAAGGTGAAATTATCTGGAATTCAAGTAAAGTATCCGAATAACAATTGGAGTGCAATTTGGAAGGCGTTCAGGATCCCGTACATACCAACAGAATGGAAGGTGCAAGCATTCGCCCTGATACATGAAGTTATACCAACAGAAGAAAAGAAGTACCGGCATAATCTGGTTCAGAGTCCCTTATGCCAAATGTGTGGAAGGCTTGACACACCGAGGCATCGACTCACACAATGTGTGGAAGTCCAACAGCTATGGAACTGGACAACAACAGAATTTGCAAAACTGTTCCCAACGCAGATGCGTACAGAACTATGTGCCTCTTTCTCCAGAGACCAATAAAAACGTCGTCACTTTCAAAAGGCTGTTGAGAAAAGAGCGACTACACTTAGCCAAATTAACGTCGCCCATGGCGAAACGGTGTGCGGCACAGATTGCATGTCTCGATGTGTGACAAGGATCGAGATCTATTGACTTCCTTACAGGTAACTTGCGATTACTGTTTTCTGCTTCTATTCTGTACAGAAAAGGAGAATCCAGATCACCTAGCTCTAACGGTAATATAATCACCAGACTCCCAGGGCCGTTGTTTCTACCACTAAGATGAAGCATCCAAACTAGGGAAAGATCTCCCAGGGCCGTTGTTTCTACCACTAAGATGAAGCATCCAAACTAGGGAAAGATGGAGGGAAACTGACTATTTAGCACCAGTGTCACCAGTGAAATTATCATGGTTGTCTAAGTCAATTTATTGTTCAAGTTTATATCTTTGTTTTCATACTACAAATGTTGTAATTTTATCTATAAATGGAAATAAAGAAAAAAAATCGGAAAAAAAAAACGTGGCCACCGAACTGAGTGTTTGGATTTTCTTGCGAATACAAAGACGGAAGATAGAGGAACATGTGACGTAGGGATAATGGGGTTAGCTATACGTTATAGATCAGTGACGTGCTTCCGGAGAATGTACTAAAATGGCGTCGATGGAAGATACTAATTGTAATGCTCCAGTCATGGATTTAGTAAATGCGTTTATAGAGCTTAGAAAACTCAAAAAAGAGGAAACAGCAATTGGCGGGTGTGAGAGTATTCCGGCAAAGGAAAGTGAGTATGTTCTGGCTTGTGAACAAAGTTTGACTCATCAGTCTAAGAATATTACGCAAAAGGATAATTTACAGAGTTGTAAATGTAACGTGGTGTAACATAGTTGCTAAATTAAGTTTTGCTGACAATATAAATTATTATAACGTACAAAATACGAGAATGCATTACATATTAATTTCAATGATTTAAATACAACCATTCAATGTATAAAACAACGCTAATAGGAAAACTATATCACCATTTATGTAGCATTACATAAGCAGGAACGAAGCAGGTCCTTCCCCTGGATGCTTCAGTTTGTAAAGGGAGGTTACATTTAATACTTAATGGAACACACCATAATTGGTGTTTCCAAATGGTTTAGAATCAATGAAGCTACAGTAAAAAATTATATCCATGTTTATGATTTGATTCGTAAATATGATACTTTGTTCAGATATATCCATGAAAGAAATTATAAATCCTTATCCGCTAATAAATTCTGTTCTAAATCCAAACGGTGAAAATTTTCTAAAATTACAATAATCAATTACTAAAATTGAGTTTGAACACTTCACAATTGAGTTGTAATAATTTAACCGCCTACGGTGTCGTAAGTAGTTAAAGCGGGCGTTAAACACTACCAAAAAAAAAAAAAAAAAATGTAATAATTTAAAACGGGGGTCCCCGGTAAGAGAGCAACATCTTCGTAAACATCGTGTTTTAAACAGCCTATTTACTGAAAATAACTATTCTCGGGCTATCAGCCAGGTGAATTCTGGAATAATTTCCAAGCTTTCAAGAGCTAACGTGAAGAGTAACAAATTACCAGAAAATGCAAAATAAATCTCACAAGTAAAACCAAAATTGTTCTGTTCGTAGCACCTTCTAGTCCAGAAAAGTTATTTACAGCTAAGCACAAATTTGATTGTCATAATAATATGTAATATTTAAAAATATACCACAGTACATCACCAGTTACTTTGGTTTACGATCAAACTTTCTAACGATCTTAATCTAGAAAATGAGTGCCAAAACAAAGGAACTAAACCTAATATTCAACCAAAAGATGTAACAAAAACGTAGCCCCATACAGAGAACGGCTACGAAACCAAAATAAAGACGCACCAACAAGCCCCGCTGTACTTAACCTCTTCAAAGAATCCACTGACATTAAAATCTGGCCCATAGTCAATAGTATTAACTCACCCGTATACCAAATAGTAAAGTAGCTGGACAGAAACTTTACCCTCCATGCCAGCTTTCAAGATGCTTCAAAACTTCTCTAGAACCACTCATGAAAAGAAAGAAAAACCATATACCGGAAATACAGATACCTATATAATGCTAAAACTACTCTAAAACATATTCAAACATACCACCAGACAAGATAGGAGCAACCCGCTGCTATCATTCTTAGTAGAATTATACACAAGCCATTTGAGTGCCATATCACAGAGGCATTTCTACAGCTGTTCAAAACCTGGTACAGATACATATACAATATTTTTACCATAGTTCCAAGAAAGTTTACAGAAGATGGCTTAAAATTACCAAGCTTACAAAAAGGATCCATAAAATTCACCATAGAAAAAGACAGTGGCCAGTTACCTTACATTGACATAAAAATCATCAGAAACTATAGCAAACTAATTTTCAGCTTTGACAGAAAACCAACTCAGTCAGAAAATTGTATAAAAAACAGCTAGAATCCTATAACACATAATCATCCATCTTAAATATCACAATGTACAGATTAGTACCTATGCCATTGGAGAAAGACGAATACCAAAAGGAATACCAAAACATCCTCCAAATAGCCATCAAGAACCAATATAAAGAACGCCATAATGGATAAAAACATCAAGAACGTTAAAAGACAGAAATGCATTCAGAAAATAACTTTACCAAAACTAAAAAACCACAAACTTAAAAGGACATTCACTTGTCACCCCTGGGCACACCAAAAATTTTACAAGATTTTCAGAAGGTATACCTTTGCTCCACAAAATCACCAGTGTACAAACTCTACTTTGCAATAAAACAAAAGGCCCTATTCTTAATGGTAAAGATGACTAGAATATACCAATATCATGCAATGCTGTACCTTGTACACATAGGAAGAACCAAGAGAAACCTGGAAGCAAGATTTCAACACATATGCTTATATCAAAAACAAACCAGATAAATCAGTGGTGGCACACATTTCTGGTCCTCCTAATCATGAAAGTAGAACCAGCCAATACCCTTCGGAGATTCATCACCCTAGCACCAAAGAGTGTCATTAACACGTTCCCTGCAACTCAGCCCACCATGTCCTGATGCGATTCTTTCCTACAGATCAGCATGAATTTTGGCAACTTCCCAAAATTGCAGATACGTTTATTATATCAAATTCTAAGGTATAAAAAGTCTTAAATGTATATATTTATTCAGCATGAGATAAATAATTTAAATATGTTATTACTTCCATTTAGTCCACCGGTGGTGGACTGATAACACTTTTTCAACGCTTGTTTATAATTGTTTGGGCACCACGTTTCCCAATTGCTGTGCTGCATTCCTTTATTGCCTAACGCTGTAGAAAACAATTCGTTTATTATTGGGCATTACTATGCATACATTGACAATTGCTAACAGGCAAAAATAGCTGCTTTAAGGTGTGTAGCAAAATATTGTTTATGGTTATGAGATGATTGTTTATGTATTACAATGATTATGGTGGGGCACCAGTTCTAATCATGTTTCATTGCATTTTTAGTTAGAAGTAGAACTATGTATATCTGGGCTGCCTGTAACAGGAAATGAAGATAGAGTACACCATTAGCTGAAGAGGGAATATGGAACTGCGTGAACTACTGCCTAAATCAAAGTGACTTCAGTGACTGACTATTCTCCTGTATGACAGTGATCCAGCTTATAATCCCCCAAGATCCTCTTCAGGTTTAAATGAAAGTGATGATGACGCCTATTTTGATGAGGTTCATGACACTGTATGTAACTCTGAAAATGATAATGGCATTGATGAAAATTATACCCCAATTTGGAATTCAATTCGACAAAAGAAAATAACGATATTTTCAATGGAGACTCATAAGTTAAGATTTCCACCTATTTTGAAATCTCTTCTGATGCTTACAAATGTTGGTAACATAAGACATACTTAACATTGTGGTGTTGGAAATAGATATGCACCACAAAAACTGTCCAAAAAGCCAGTCAAAAAAAGATTTTGTCTAACCAATAGGGTTGACACTTCTGAGGAAGAAAGGGGCAAGTTTATTCGCATAATGGTAATTATGGGGTCAAATGAGCTTCCAGAAAATTCACTTTATTGATTAAAGAGTCTACTGTATGAAAGCAAAGTTATAAAAGCCACCATTTCTCGTGATCGATTTCTAGCATTGTTTTCTTGCTGGCATTTTGTTGGTAATGAGGTGCATAGAAATGTTAATAACAGGACTTACAAAGTACAGGTGTTAGTTGAGCATATGCAGAGTAAGTTTCAAAATGCTCTAACCCCTGGAAGAGATGTGGCAATTGATTATCCATGATTCCTTGCACATTGCATTTCAGGCAGTATACCTGCAATAAAGTTTCACAAGTGTGGTGTGAAACTAAAACATTTTTACAAAGGCAGACTAGACTTTTGGCTTTCAAATATATCAAGGAAAAGGTGAACGGCAAGGTGCAGATCACGCAGGCTATCACTATGAAAATGTGTGAGCCTCTTTTTGAAAAAGCTTAATCTATGCCAAGAATTTCTAATCAAGTATTTCTCTAGTGCACAAGTTATTAGGCAACAATATACTTCTCTCTTTCACAATTCATCCAAATAGACTGGGACTTCCAAAGGATATTGTGGGGTAAAAGCTTAAAAAAGGAGAAATATATGGAATAGAGAACATTAATGAAAAGTTTTAACTGAATGGATAAAATGAGGGTTCTGATGATTTCTACAGTTCCTGGACCGACTAATATTGTAGATATAGGGAAAAAGAAAAGGAGAAGTTATAATGAAACCAAAGGCTGTACTGAAAAACAAAATTTAAAAGGGGGGGGAGGAAAAGAGAGAAAAAAAAAAGGGCATTGATATCGGTGACCAGGTGTCTATATTATTCACCACGGAGAAAGGAGGTGAAATGGTAAAGAAAAGTTGCAATGGAACTCCTACTAGGAACCTCTATGGTAAATGCCTGGGTTCTATATTGTAAACAGAGCACTTAAAGAATGTCATCGAATTTTCAGAGTTAATTACCTTGCATTTATGTAGATATTCTGCCTGTGCCATTAAGAAAAAAACCAGACATTTTGGGAAAAATTGAGGAACCAGCAAGAACATTTTAGTAACACTGCACGTTGTGGCAAAAAAAATGTATTGCACAACAAGGCCAAACAGCAGCAGACAACAAAATCAAAACAGCTACAACCTTCTGCAATGATTGCCCAGGACAACCCAAGATGTGTATCAAGTTATTTCAAAGAAAAACACATCCAACAATGACTTTTTAATATTGCAGTGTTTAAACTGTGCAAAGGTTAAGCTAATAAGAATGTTTTTGTGTTGCTTATATAATTTGTGTGTTTTGTAAACAAGTAGTAGGGTATCATGTGCAAATAAAAAAAGTAATAAATAAAAAATAATAAAAAAAAATAACTTTCTAGTTGTTTAACTGTGCAAAGTGTGTAAAAATATGTTGTATATTGTTCCCTCTAAACAGTAGAACACAGTGACTGAAAAATAATGGGGAAAAAATATTTTTGGGACAATTCCAGGGTCTAGCTGATCACTACTGCAGCAGTACATGTATGAAATGTCCCCTTCGCTATAGACAACCTAGCAAGAAATCTCCACAATGAAGTGACATCATAGACAGGAATACTTATAGTGGTTGTGTTCAGGACAATGGTGATGCTAGCTGCATTGTAGCAAAACCTTCAGCAGGTCACCAGTAGGCCGATGCATAGTACTAGCAAGACATCACTTCTTTCAACCACAGAACATGTTAAACACACCAATTTTCAGCATTCCCAAGGAATGGAACCGGCATGATCAGTGAGAAACATGCTGAAGATGGGAACAACTCAAATGTTCCCAAAATGCATCCAAGTAAGTGATGTAGTGTTAGAATTTTCCTACTCATTTAAATTATTTCCCATCATGGTTAAAAGCTTTTTAAACATTATCACTTTCCTACATTCCCACGTAGCATACAAGCAACAACCAATCTGTGCATATAATATAATCCCCAAAATTGCTTAATCTTTTTCTTTACATACATGGTTTAAGATTATCAAACACCATTAAACCATATTTTGTGGACTATTTAAACATAGAGGTTCAAATGAGAGCCATTGCGTACTGTTTCAAGAGTGCTCCAGAGTAACAGTTAAGTTAAAATGTACTGCTTTATTTTATCACCAACCACAAATAAACTGCAATACGAGTTCTGCTGTAGCCTATTTATATGTGTGCTTCATAATTAACATTTTTATCTTTTGGCCTGAAATAAATCTCCACATGTTTTTGCCTTAATTTTTGCACGTGTTTATTCTGCATCAGATGTTGCCAGGAGTAGGCCTTATAGGTTACACCGGTCGTGTCCAGAAAGTAAGTACCAATTCATTCCTTCTACCGCCACTGCAACTCTAGCATCACAGTTCCATGCAGCATACTCATCCCTCTGGTTCATTGACACCATTACAGCCAAAGTTTACAATGTTAGTGATCATTCAAAATGTTTAAGTTTCTCACCCCACAACTGTGAAGTGCATTACATAATATGGTTTTTGATTACAAGGAATGTTAGGTCTTGAAATTCATCAACTTGTAGAGATTTACAATGAAAATGTAATGACAGAGTGATGAGAAAGTGAGTTAGGCAATTCAATGATGGGCAATGCAATGTTCATGACAAAGCGTGGAGTAGGTCGTCTTCTGTTCTCACTGACAGTTTGGTTGAACAAGTGAATAAGGCAATTCGTGAAAACAAATGGTCACACTAAGAATGCTCTGTGATCGTTTCCAGAAAACATAGAGTTCAGCAGTAACTGTCTTCACTGATGGCAGCTTTCTTTGAAGAGAACATACAAAAGTTAATTCCCCACTATGAAAAATGCCTGAACAATAGTGGTAACTATATCAAAAAATAATTTATGGAATGCTCTTTCATGAACAAATAATTGCTGTGAAAACAAACATTTTTTTATCTTTTACCACCTCCCCAAACTGGTACTAACTTTCTAGACACCCTCGTAAAATTCTATAGACCATTCAGAATTTTCAGAGATAAAATTTAAGGAAGAAAACAGAAACTTTCAAAAACATTTACCTATTTATATAATACCTACATCTGGGAAATAAACTATGAGAAATTCAAACATTTCTAAAGGACAATAGGTTACAGCAAAGTGTAGAAAACGCCTACACAATGCACTGATGCTACATAAATAAATGCAATTCTTTATTACTGTCATTCAAATCAGAATTTATGGTGTACTAAGGTCAAATGTTACGTTAGGTGACTAGGCTATTTCACATGGAATGTACACATTCTGCATTTACTTCACGATTGGAATTATGAAATAGCATGCTTTTGCTATATTACTTAATTTCTGTGGTATACTTCATTCCTTTTAGCAATAAGAATTATCAGCACAGCATCCATTTTCACCCAACACTAGATTTGTTGGCCCTGACAACAGTGTATCTATGTTTGCTATTGTTAACTATTTCGCAATTTGTTTTCTGAACCACTTAGCTCTCAAATCCTTGCAAATGGAAATGGCGTGATTTTAATGTACGTTTTTTTTAACTACTGTGGTTCTCAGCATCCCATTTTAAATTCGGTACAAAAGACCACTTAATTTTGCTCAGAGGTCTCTATCAGGCTTGAGGTTCTTTTAAGTGCCTTAAATCTACAACACGGTACCAATGGCTTTACTTCCCTTCCGAAGGAAGCCATGCTAAGGATTTTTATACCTGAAGAAATCCACCGTCCTCTGCCGGGTTTGACCCTGCAAACTTGGGTATATGAAGTTAGCATGGTACACCACAGAAGGCAACTCAAATCCTTGCAATGAAACCACTTGGACATATGTGCTTATTATACAACATTGATTGTGAATCTGTGTTGTGATCTATGGTTGCAGATTATAGTGAAAGATGACAAACCCCTGCTGCTGAATCCTTGCATTTGACAGTAAAGGTGGCTTTGTGTAATGTTGGCTATATTATGTTTACGATGTTGCCAATAAACAGCAGCTCTTAGTGAACCTTTCTATCATGTCTTAAGTCACATTAAACAGTGCACATAGTATTGATTTCCAATGAATAACACTAATTTGTTATTATTAATTGTAAATAACACATGCATAATATACTGCAATGCATGTATAATAAATTACCTTCTTACAACAGCATAGGACAAAAATAGTAGTTATGGAAAAAACAATATGTTTAAGGAGTGAAAACTCTTTTAGAAAAAGACGAGTTCTACACAGTTCGAAAAATCCTAAACCAATGAATAAACAAGTTAAATGCAACAGTTCAAGAAAATTACTTAGTTAATAAACAAAAAAGAAAAACACAAAATATCACAATCCAGCACTACAGAGTTTATGATCTTCAGAGATTGCACAAAACAAGTTGTATAAGAACCCAATTTGAAATTTGGGCATTAACATTTTCTGGATCGAATTAAAAATATAAAATGTGTGAATATAGAAGAAACAGATACCCTGTCTCCTTTGTGTTACAGCTGTTTCCTCCAACCATACCAACGGAAAACATATGAAATTGGTTGCAAGCAATAGGAAAAATGGAAGAAGCGCAAGAACACATCACCTTTACAAACCTATGCATAGACCAAAATTTCTTTACTTTCAATAGAAAATATAAAACAAACCTCTGGTTTATTTAGGGAATGCCCACTATTACCACTGTTAGTCGACCTCTTTATGAACGCATTGGAAACCAGTCAAAAAAGCATTCCCCTGGATATTTAAAATAAGGTACCCTTTTATAGATGATCTTTGCAATAGTCCCAGAATTCACACTTTGAGCATTCATTAAAACTACTTAACCTGCAAGAAAAATCCATAAAATTCACAATGGAGATGGAATATAATGGACAGCTACTATTCTTTGGGTCGCCTTCTTAGAACAGCTGCTTGCCAAGTGGGCTCCCTGTGTTCCATTCCCGGTACCAGCATGGGGAATTTTTCCCCACTGGGAGACCTGGTACTCAGCCTTGTGAGGTCCTTGTGGGGACAATCGAGGAGCTACTTGATTGAGAAGTAGTGACTCCAGGTCGAGAAGACCACATCAATCAGCCGGGACTTGAGGTGCTGATCACATCTCACCCTCCAGCACTGCACCACATTCAACATGCCTTCGGGTTGAGATGGGGGATGCAGCAGCAGCGCAGTGGGCCAAGGTCCCTTGTGGACTGTCAGTGTCATGCAGTGACATTACTATTCCTTGATCTTAAAATGATTGAAATGAAACCACATAACATTTGGCATCTACAGGAAAACTAGCCAGACCAACAGTTACATGAAACAAAATAGTTACATCCATTCCCCACCAGTGTGCAGTACTAAACAGCCTTATGCACAGATTGGTTAATGTCCCCAACTGCAAAGATGAATATAACCATGGACTAAACAACTTAATGGGCACAGCTACAGAAAATGAAATTGTTCACAAGAAAATACACAGAACCAAGAATAAAAAGAGAATGAAATGTTAATGAAAACGAAATCTTCGGAAAGCTTGCATACCACCTACTAACAGAGAGTATCTTTAAATGGTACATCACTTTGGACTAAAAAAAAATATTTAATTCAAAACAATTCGAGGTTGACATTCCACAGAAAAAGAAGACTGGAATGTATCAATTCAGACTCAACAATTGTGGAAAAAAATCTACATTGAGGAGAAAAAAAAAAAAAACAACAATAAAAGAACACTCAGCAACATAAAGCAAAAGCAAATGAGAAATCAGTGATAGCATGGCATCTTTGAAAAGACCAGTAAGGGAGGGGTGAATTGAGTAAAAATAAACAAAGGCCCTTCCTCCCTAAAAAGGAATTTTTTGCCCAAAATTCTACTTTTAAGAATGAAGAAAAACATTGGTTCTATTTTATATACTTTAGTTATTTTTATACTCATAGATTCCATACATAGATGTCTGAAAATGCTAAAAAAAAAAAAAAAAACATTGCAAGACAGTTTGGGGAAAATATTTTCATTTACCATTTTTACTTTCTCTACATGTACTATGTACATTGTGGATAGGGAAAGTATTGTATTGCACCCAAATATTCAATACTGAGATTGCACTGGAAATATATGTTTTGAGACCCCCTGAAACCAAAAGCAACATTTTTAGATAAAGATGTGTGTCTGTGGACAGCATAGCTCAAAAACTAAAAGACCATTAAATACCAAACTTGGTAGTTCATTATCTTCCAAGGATGCAACATGATTTTCAAGAAAATCCCCCCACCCCAAACATGGAACAACTTTTTCTAAAAAATGACTAAAATACTGTATATTAATCATAACACAAATAAAATGCAGATTTTGAATTTTCTGGGAATAGCCTCTGAAGAGCACTATACAAAAGATGTAGATCTTGTTAACTCACACAATTTATGCAAAGTGCATTTTTGTGTTAGAATTGACAGTTTCCAAGATACTCGTTGCTATTGGGTTCATATTTAAAATATTTATACTTTTCTCAGGCAGGAAATGCCTGTTTTTCTTTTCTACTCCTGGCCAAGCAAAGAAGCCAATTTCAATGACGATCTCATAATGGTAGCTTTTAAAACATTTGACTGCCATTTTAGTATAGCACGTTCCCTTAGTTCCCTTCTACTTATAAGGAACTAAGTAACAAGTACAATGTGCTAATGGTTATCTCAAGTAGCATGGTGTAGGAAGAAGAAGAATCTTTTGTAAGAAGTCTGTAGAACATTTAGAGAAAGTCATGTGAGGGCTACAAATCAGATTTTTTTTTAAATTGACATTTCAAAATAAATGCACTTCTTGAATATATCCTGCTATACGTGTTACATGCACTAAGTGCAGCAATATTGCTTTTTGTGCTTAGAATAAGTAGAGGAAGTAATGTATTTTCTAAAAATTTTATATAGAGATTTCACTGGAAACACATGTATTGAGGTCCCCCGAGAAAAAAAAATGGTTTTGGAGTTCCTGTTTTACTTGTTGCATGGATGACTGGGGCTTTAGATTGGCCAATCCCTTGGCTATGCTTTGTCATTTGGCATTCACTTTAAATGCTCCATTCCTCTTCTAAATGCATCCGTTAGCTACACTTTGTGGCTTAGGGTCCTCAACACTGGGCTAAGCTTTAGTGCATGCCAGATAAAACACTTTACTCTTAGCACATTTAAAGAACCAAAGGATGGATAAATACAAAATTTGGTATTTACTTTCAACATCTTCTAGAGATACCATACCAGGATTTTCAGGAGTATGCCCTAAGTTCACACTACCCTTTAATGGATATTTTTTCCTTCAAAATTGTGATTATCCCAAAAATGGCTCAAATGCTTTTGGGCAATTTGCAGGCATTCAAATGACTGTAATTTTATTAGTGTATAAGATAATTGTTGCCATTCACCTTTAATACCTTACTGTTCAGTTATGTAATATGCACAGTAAGAAAAATTTAGCTTTTAATAATGTACAGAAAAACAAAGAAAAACCCTCTGTGATGCACGGGACTCAGAAAAATTACTCTTAGTTGCACTGCTTGTTTTGTTCCACATTTCCTGTGAATATTGAAAGGTCATAAAAAATATGTATGCCACACCGTTGCAATATCTGGCTATTTCCGAACGCATGCTCAGTTTGTGAACTCCTAAAACTTGTGTTGAGCTGATCTGGCAAGCTGCATATTATTTTTTGTTATTGTTGATAGTGTTGGTTTTTGTTTGGGCATGAGGGAACATAATACTTTCAGAATTGTAGAAGTGGGTAGACTTTAAAGGGGAGCTGTGGCATGGGTGGACGCGGCTTCTGGAAGAAAGTGAATTATGTGCACAAAATAATATGAACAGCACACGAATTAGATGGAGTCACCAGTGAATGTGAACCATTAATCATATCTCTTGGTGATGATGACAATGATGATAATACTTTAGAGAATTATGTCAGCGGACAATAATGGAATTGAGTCGTTAAAATTTTTAATCAGTGGAAATCACTTTGTTATACCTTTCTCTCACTGCAACAAGTTATTCTGCATTAATTTGTTCTATATTGTAATGTATAGTACATATGTTAACAGTATCACTGTTATTTTCAATTAACATCATTATTCATCGGCATTCATTTATTATTTAAATGTTTATATTCGTCTTTACACTCGATAGGGCCCTTTGTTATCAGCTGTCGTTTACTATACCCCCGCCACTGAATCCTTGCACTTAACAGTTCGGGTGGATTTTGTGTTAGGTTGGCTATGCTTCCTTTGCGGCATTGCCAGAGTAACTATTAATCACCAGCTGACTACATGTCTCACTAGACGAACATAAACAATGTACATGATAAATGAACGCCGAAGAATAATGAAACTAATTCGTTATCATTGATGTTAATTGAAAAAAACAGTGATACTATAACAAGTGTAACATACATTACGTATTTATGACAATATAGAACAAATGAATGCAAAATAGCTCGTTACAATGAGAGAAAGGTATAACAAAGTGATTTTCACCGGTTTAGAATTTTAATAGCTCAATTCCATCCAAGTCTCAGTCGTCATCATTCTCGGCAGCATCATTGTCATCACCATCAATATCGTCAACAAGACATATCATTTGTGGTTCACATTCACTGATGATTCCGTCTGATTCCTGTGCTTTTTGTATTATTTTGTGCACATGATTCACTTTCTTCTTCCACCATTGTCACACCTTCCCACAAAAGTCTATCCACCTCTATAGTTGTGAAAGTCTTGTACATACAAACAAATGCCAACACTATCAACAATAATTACATATATACATAACGAATAATATGTAGCTTGCACAGAACAGTTTTACACACGTGTTAGGAGTTCACAAATTGAGCACGTGGTTGGAAATAACCAGATATTGCAACATACGGCATCTAGATTCCGTTGTCAGACTGATCGACCAGAATACTGCATTGTGATTGGTTCAGAAAGTCAAACGGGTACAATCAACAGATGTCACCAATAGTATTAAAATATTGTGTTTCTACTTCACTTGTGGCACAGATTATTGAGGTTTTTGGCAATGATACACGGTGATATTGAGAATACTGCCATTGATAAATAACTTGACTGTACAAATGGGTGAATGATTCCAGTCATAATGAAAGCGTACGCACAACACATAGTCTGGAAATAACTACAATAACACAGTCTTCCGTTTAACCATTATGTATATTCTTTGACTTTATGTATATACTGATTAGTACAATGTTGTAAAAGAACAGTATTTCCTCTGCGACTTAATGTATATACTGATTAGTACAGGGCTCTAAAAGAATGGCATTTCCACGAGTCATTGGGCTACGATTAAGCACACGCTTGAAAGCGCAATAAGTAAAGCAGTCTACCAAAATATTGCTTTATATCGTTAATATGGCTATTACTCCGCACACACTAACGTATGGAAGTAATTTGCTTGAAAGCGCGATAAGTAAAGCAGTCTACCAAAATATTGCTTAAATTGTTAATATGGCTAATACTCCGCACGCACTAATGTATGCAAATAATTTGCTCCTCTTCATTATTGCTCTCATAATTATATTCACTAAATGTTTAAAATTTGTAGTATTTTTCACCCATCTGGCTGTTCATAGGTTACGTGCCCTATTTATGAGCATGAAGCCAGATGAATTCTCCACAAACACAAGGTTTGCCCAATGAACTATCGCAAAGATTTGATAACAGTGTATGCAATGAAGAGACCATAAGAGCAACTCTGAACAAGAAATTCTTTCTTCAGCCGAAGAAGATGAAATTTATCCTGCAGATGAATATTTTACTGCATGACATAAGGATACTACTTGGAGGAAAACTGATTTTGCCAAGAAAGGGAAAATGTATTGGAAAAAGAACCCTTTCTAAAATCTTTCTGCTTTCCATAAAATAAAAATACTGATATGTTTGGCAATATATTTGCACACACATATGTTCAGATAAAGTGAGCTATGATACAGTACTCGAGGGAAACAGATGTATTAAACATTCACAACAGAAATAATTGCTGTCAGGATGTTTGTTTCTTATAAGGACACTTCGTTTATCAGACGGTAGAATTAATAGAGCAGTTATGCAGAATTAGCGTAAATGTGAAATTGCATAAGAAATATTGCAAACATTAAACGGAATTAGCAGTGGAAGAATATTCCTCAAAATGTTCGTAAAATAGCATCTTTGGAAGATACTGAACTTAGGTACCATGTTCAATATGCACAGGATTTTACATTTTATAAGTATTCTGCACACACATAAGCCCATGCCCACACACAAGCTGGCGAATACTGAAATTCGTACTATATCTCGTCTAATGCTCACTAGAATTAATAGCATCCTCGTGCAGAATTGCCAGATACTGATATTGTAAGTACAAAGTAAAGTTTTTTTTGGATTTTTCATTTTTGAGGTGTTTTGTATAAGCGCACGCACGCACAAAGGGCTGGCATCCAGCAAATATTCTCTTCTGTAGTTAATAACTGATTAAACGCAAACCAGCATTAATATAGCGGTTGCGCAGAATTACCTGGAAATCAATACTACATATCTAACATATTCACTTACATTTTCTAATTGCACATATTAGTTATTTTGTACCACAAATTATGAAAACGTCGCCATTTACATGGCAAGATAGCGTTCCTTTGCCTGGGGCCAACTCGTGACGTCACATCCTGTGCCGATATCAACGCGAGCAGCGTTGCCGGATCAAACCACGTCAAAAGGATAATCGAAAAGTACAAACCAATGAGAGAATAAAATAATAAACGATATTAACCAACTTGACATGAAATAAAAGTGAAATCCTAACATATTCTGGCTTATAAAACACGTTTTCATAGTAAGAACAATGAGTTAGTATATATATTTTAAGTTGTTTAAAAACGTTCACAGTTGACACTGGCTTCAGTTTGACGGTATATACTGAAGTACTTACATCGAGCATAGATATTATTTTTATTCCCAAGCAGGCTCATATATATGTAATATGTAATATAATATGTATGTTCTTGTATAAATGTAGGGACTCTGCAGATTTTCATAAAAAACAAAATAACAATAAAAATAAACAAATTGATCCAGTGCTTAGGTTTATCAATAACTATTAAGGTAAATTCCTATTTCTGAAACTAAAACATGCATTTTCTTTATTGTTTTTCAGGAGGAATATCTCCAAATCATGCCTATAGCATACTCAAACATCCGCATGCCAAGAATCCCAAGTCCCAGTAATCTTCAAGAACCATGTTGGGTCCAAGGTCTACTAGTAAGAAAAACCAAGCACACAAATAACGAAATGCATTTCTCTTCTTGAGCCACAAAGCTGTGTATTTTCAGTTTTAAGAAATGCGCCCTTCCTTAAAGAAGAAACATTGTTGGAGGAGATGCAGGAGAGTGCAGAAACAAATGCTGTTCAACCACAGTATTTTCAGTCGTAATAAAATGTTATGTGTTTTCAGTAATGCAGAAAAGGCTCTCCCAAATATTAAGCATTGTGGTATTACTGTTCATATGTTTTAAATTATACTAATAATTAAATTAGATTAATATAATAAAATATAAAGTGCTTCTATTTCTAATACTTCTACCCACATGACAATTCTGAACCACGTCCAAGCTTTCTGTAATTTATCAATCATGCATTTCAAGCTTGTAATAAATGCATTTCATTGGTAGTAAAGTAAAGCAAGAGGTATTTGAAAATAATGTATAATATTTTTGTACTGGAAAATGTCTATCAATCACACACTGATGCAAATATGTACATCAGATGAAATCTTTAAATCAATACAGAATCTTATAATTACAATACACCCAGCCATCGCGCACCTAAAACTGTTGCTAGTGAGAAGTTTCAAAATTTGAGAGCAACTTAAAATTATATTCATACAGAAGTGGAGAAAACTAGTCACAAGCGGATGTGGCGCAACAATATTTCTTAGAAGGCAAGTGCCTTAAGCATACAAATATGAGAAACTTCCTTATAATTGGGAGCAAAATGTAAATTTGCCGTTGTATTCCTGTCACTCAATGCATGAGGTGATTACTTGATACCACGTCGACATGTATGCATAGTGGCAAATACGCAATCTATAAATTCCATTAAACAAAACATTAGAAAAGTACAAAGTTCAAAATTAAGCTGTTCTGCCATAGAATATAGACCACCGCCTGGCATTTACTAAAAATGGGGAAACCTAATGTGAAAGGAATTGTGATGGAAAAAATATAGATGCACTGGTTAAGATAAGCCAGTTGTTAGAAGATAGTTTGAAAAACAGTTTAGATTACAAAGAAAATCATTCGAATCATTAGGTTTGGGCGAGTGAAATAGAGAGTTTGAATTGTGAGTTGGGCTATGAAATATGGAAACAAAGACATGGAAATAACTGGTTTGATTTTAGCAGCTGAGATCATTACAAAAAGGCATGGTATAATCAAGA
The DNA here is from genome assembly GCA_030762935.1 of Hymenopus coronatus. NCBI lineage: Eukaryota > Metazoa > Arthropoda > Insecta > Mantodea > Hymenopodidae > Hymenopus > Hymenopus coronatus. The sequence continues at coordinate 20,200,938 of CM060900.1, forward strand.
GTACAAAAGTGAAAATATACGTAAGTAGTCAACAAATTCTGGAAAGTTATGGGGGACATTGATAAGCGACAGCTGAGGATAACTATTTGATAGTGTTTAAGGTCTAGTTTTACTACATAGACACCGCAGGCAATGACACTGATGATACATGGAAGATTGAGTACCGCTGGAATGCGATGATAGGGGAAACCAGAGAGTACGAATAAAACCCGCCCCTGCGCCGCTTCCTCCACTACAAATTCCACATGCGGTTGTCAAGCCCGGTCCGCCCTGGTGAGAGGCGAGCGGTCTTATCCACAGCTCAGCTGACGATAAGGAGTAGTGAAATGAGTTCATTGATATTTTACAAAACAATAAAGTTGCAATTGGAACAACAAAATATTTGTATAAAAAAGGGAAAGAGAAGCAATAGCATGCTTAAGTCTAGGGGTCTGGAAATTTAACTGATTGAGAGGTAACTTCATGCAAATGAGTCTGTAGAAAATGAAGATGGAATGCACATTTTTATTGTATATAAAGCAGCATAGGTAGTAGTGGTAACTAATTTATGGCGCAAACACAGTGCGGCCATCTTGTGATGCTATACTGTCATATAAACCATACGCAAAATCTGTCAAAATAATTGTTTTTCCAAGCTTTTGAAGCAAAGGACAATGGAAGGGAAGAGATCTCTATTTGAAGGAATTTTTAATACAATCACAGTTTTAGGCCTGTCAGAAGTTGTTATTGATAAATTTGTATTATTCCAGTAAACATCGCGGCAAGGTCATAACTAACTTTGTTCTAACTTCTTGATTTAAAACTAATTATGTATACGAGGTAGTCAAATATAGGATGCATGTACGTAAATACACTTGCATACATGTTTGCGAAAGGCTTAGAATCATTTTTAAGTGTACACAAAATGGTGACAAGTATCAGAATTTCACTCAAGGTTCATGATGACTTTCACTGCGGACTTTGTGTACTGCATTCCGAGTCCGAGCAACGCGTCCGCTATTATCAAAGTTCTCGTATTATAAGCACATAATTTGATAATGATTAATGACAGCTGCTAAATGAGCGAATTAGCAACCGGAGTAGGTTGTCAATTTTGTCTGCGAATTTCCCTTTCCTTGTTTTTGCTTCTGCTATTCGAGAAACTACAACCAAACACCACGCGCTATTTGACCATTATACTGGCTTAAAACTTAACACTCTAAATTTACTGGTTAATTGGACATTTAACACCACAAAATTACTTAAATAAGACCCTAACCTATGTATTGAAACATTTCCTTTACTTTTTTTTTTTTTTTTTTTTCTCCTGCTATGCGAAAAACTACAACCAAACACGACACACATATTCACCATATACAGGTTTGAAACGTACAGTATAAATGCTCTGTTTTTATTGACGTTAAACATAACAAAATCTTAATTTTTGGTGCACATTTAACGCACAAATGCCTTAACTCATGTCAGAAATACAGTTTCAAAATATGGCGGTTTGATAAAGTCGTGCTTCACCAACCACAATGTTTAAGGATGTGACATTTCCTATCTATTATCTCTATATCTATGATCAGAACATTGTCGTTCTCCGTGGTGTAATGGTTACCATGCTAACTTCGTATACCCAAGGTTGCGGGTTCAAACCCGGCGGAGGACGATGGATTTTTTTCGGGCGTAAATATCCTTAGCATGGCTTCCTTCGGAAGGGAAGTAAAGCCGTGGGTCCTGTGTCGTAGATTTACGCCCAGTATAGAATGGGACGCTGAGAACCATAGCAGTTAAAGAGCGTCCATAAATAACACGCCATTTCCATTTTTGATCAGAACATTTCTTCTGCTTCTTGTAGTTGCTGTTGTAAAACGACTCCCCAGGAATAATTTCCAATTGGCTTAAAAATAGCAAACTATAAGTTTTTGCTTTCAGTTTTGAATACTGCTATAGCTCAATTATCCTAATTTGAGGTTTGACAGGCCTGCTGTAATCTGAAAAACAATGAGGGGGTATATCCAATAAAGGTAACAGTGGTAGCTTAATTTATGGCGGAGTCTCTGTTTAAAATGCTGAGATAGCGATACCAACGCACTCCAGTGGCGGCAATCGCATTTTTTCTTGCTTTGTTTTACTTTCGAACGGCATGGTGTGTGACGTCATCGTGTATGAAGTCTGAGTTATTCAGTACTATGCTCGTTTGTTTGAGCACGTATTTTCAGATAAAATTCCTGTTATATGATATGATTTAATCACGCCTACAATTGTAACAAAATCGCATTTGTAACTTCAACTCATCTTAGAAACTGTATATAAATGGGGTTTTCTTATAACTAATTAACCAAAATATCAAGCAGGCGATAATTGCGTTTTTCTCTACAAGTATTCGCTAAAACGCTGTACATATATGCAAACTGAACTTCAGATATATTTACAGCATATTACGAGTTTTATTTGGCATGCGGTAGGTATTACCTGGTATTCACAGAAATCACTGAAAAAGGAAGACTTAGGTCTTTTATGGCTGGAATAAATACAGATATCACAGTGATCCAATATCTTCCTATCGATTTCCAAGACACAAAGTAATGTAAGTATGGCTTCTAAAGTGAGGTTATTTTTGTATTGTTTTTAATTATGCGTAATTAAAAGGCCTTCAGAAACCATTCCCAGAAAATTCAAGCTATACATTCTTTTTTTTTTTTTTTTTTTTTTTTTTTTTGTGATGTAAATAGCTTTAATATATTGTATGTTAATCGAAATCGTTAGAGCTATTTTTTAGAAAAAAAAATTCAAAAATGTTTCCATGTAAAGGGTAGTTTGGGGCGGAGGGATTTACTTGAAAATCTTTGTGTCGCATCCTTAGAAGATGTTAATCTTAAATACCAAGTTTGGTATTTAACGGTCGTTTAGCTTTTGAACAATGCTGTCCACACACACACACACACACACACACACACACACACACACACACACACACACGGCCCTTTTTCTACGAATGTTTTTTTTTTTTTTTTTACTCAGGGGATCTCAAAATATATATTTTCGGTGAAATCTTGCTATCAAAATTTTGGGTGGAACATAATACTTCTACACACTATGTACATAGCTGGTGTAGAGAAAGTAATTAATTATATTTTTACAAAGCTGTGAGATGTGTGCAGTTGCCAGTATTATCCAACTACCCGGCCCACTCACAGCATGACGCCAGCTGGAGGCGCTGACATCCGCAAGCCGGTATGAGCTCAGACGAGAGAAAGAAAAGGCGCAGTGTAGGAGCGATAAAATGAAACTCTAGCATGGCCAAAGGGGGGGGGGGGGGCTCAACTAGTTTTTCCCATCAGGATATAAAAGTTATTTTCACTACAGTGGGGATGTATGGAACTAGTACCACTAGATGTCTCCACTGAATTAGCCGGTAAACGCATGTCGTCGTTCGTTTGGTTCATGTAAGAAGTTTGAGGTTACAACGTGTACGAGTTAATATTTAAGTAAACTGACCTAAATAAGGAGTGAATTTGGGATAAAATAGAATATTATCGATAATCTCAGACTATTGCTGTGTTCCATTGTGTGAAAATCAAGTCGGCCCTTTATTTTTCGTCAATTTCCTGGGGATAAAGCTTAGAGAAAAACCTAACCGAAAGAAGTTGAGCAAAACCGTTAAAGTATGCTCGCAGCACTTTAATCCAAAAGATTTTGTCACTACTTTATTAGCTAAGTTATGCAAACATATAAACTGATTAAATATGATTTTATGCACTTATAATTGTTCTAATAAATTATTTTTGAAATTGTTCCTCTATACATCTTTTAGTGTATATATTTTATTTTCATTTACATCGATGATTGGATTTTAAAGATTTGCAATTTTTAACGTTAAGAATAACGTTTTTAATTTGTGGGAAAAAATAGGACTTGTACTTGGTAGTGACCCCTCAACAGTTATTGTTCATTATTTTATAGTTTTTTTTTTTTTTTTTTTTTTGTTTACATGTCATGAAACAAATATTAAAGGTAATGGATAAAAACATTGTTTTGAACAGTAAAAGTAATAACTTATAAGCTAGTTATCCTAGGTTCATACCTTTAAGCTCTAAAAAGTAGGAATTTTATCCATCTGGTCCTTGAATTGTATTATTACTATTATCAATTGCTATGCAGTGTTTTCCTCACAAAGAAGCATCTAAGCTCTATGTATGTTTCCGTTAATATGATACAATATATGGAATGAAAGTTAATATTATGGTTACCTTATTTTAAATCCAAATATTTTGCATTTCAGGTGAAAGGAGAATGTTAAAACATGGTGCTATTTGTTCAGTAGCAGTTACAAGCCTTTCAGCTTCTGAAACACAAGGACCAAACGCATAATAACGATTATGGAACACTTTAAAGGCACACTTTTTTTTTATGGCATAATGAAATGTCAATTTGTGTCTGGAGCTTTTCACTAATGACTCTACATAATGCTGATAACCAAGACTGTTAATGCCAGATGAAAGCCTAACCTCACGACATGATTCTTGTAAAACTTGTCCAAGTAGCAAATCCTCTGCTTTAATTGGACTGATTGACTATTGTCTTTTACAAGGAGGATGATGGGAAGTTTGTAGTGTCTGGGCACAGGTTTCCATACACTTAACCTCACCCTTTTGGAAAAGTGCTCTAGAGCGTAGCATACATCTGCAATATGTTTACAGCTAGCTTTAGGACCTGCTCCAGCAACACACTCACATTCGGCACCGTTAATGTCTTCTGTTGTATTCAATATTAATTTGACATCATAACGTTTGTGTTTAGTGTATTCTGACTTAACCCTACTACTTATAGATACACCGTTTAATTCAAATGCACACTTTATGAATTTGATAAACTTTTCACTGAAAAGTCTATATCCTGCATGACACAAAGATTTATAATTGTTTACAGGTGCACCATCTGTTTCTGATTTTCGGAAGATGAAATAATGGCTTAGAGGCACATTTTAAATTTCAAATTTGTGCTTGTAGCTGGTCGTTAAATCCTGAAACATGCTATCGCTTGGAAACTGCAGGTGCAGCTGATTGAATTTGCAGATTTTTGTATGCCTTTAACCTAGAAAAATAAAACAAAACTTATAAATGAAACGAAAAGATATTTTATGTGGTTATTTTGTAACACATTGTTTGACATTTCCATAGAGTGTTCACAATTATATATTAGTTTAAACCTATACTTCTCCAATAGATCATGTTCTCTTCCACTAGTTTTAGCAACTCTCCTCTTCAATTCCTGTTTCAGGCTTTTGACTTTGACACTCTTTAAATCGTCCATCATAATTTAAAACATTAAGTTCATAAGACAATCAATTTAAACGCTAATCTTGAAGAAAAGTTATACGTTTTACCACTTTATTCAACCGAATAGCACCCCACGTTAAACAGCATATAATAGCAGACAAAACTCTGACAAAAAAAAAAAACACAACAAACAACAACAACAGAACGATTTACGCTTACCGTCTAGTACACTAGCGCTATCTGCAGGGGAAAACTTGCAGTCTCTTTACATCTGATTTACATTCTAGCGACCACTTTCCATTGGTAAAATATGTATGTTTCGCAAGTTTGCCTATATGGCACTTAGATCAAGCCAACTGGAACATTTAACTCCATTTGGTTGTATTTACCTGCAACGAGCGCGACTCAGTACATTTATTTGTCGACCACCTCACAGAGGTAATTCTTTCTGTTGCTGAGCAGCCTATTCCGCGGTCCATGGTTCAATCCCGTCTATTTCCATTATCGAGGTGGTCAGATAAAAGCCGGATTGCCATTTGTGACCACAGACAAACTCTCGGGTTTATCCAGCGTCACCCTACACTGAATAACCTGGTACTCTATAAGAGTAAAAAGCAATCATGGAAGAATTTTGCAACCTCCTTTAATCGATATACACCTTCCTTTGTCATATACGATAATTTAAGGCGTGTGATCGGGAAATCACCGGTCTAGAAACAATTGCAAGTGCTGTTGTTGATACGTTTGGTGTGGCCTACACTTTTGGCAGTGCTTTCGCACGAGTTTCCAGCTCAGACAATTATTCCGCCTGTGTTTCTTGCAGTTTAAACTCAGGTGGATTTACAAGGGTTCTCCTTTCGTTCAAGAAACCTTGCGGAGTATAATCGCGCCTTTACTATGACGGACCTTCATATTTCATCTTCGCGAAACTCTGCATCAGGACCAGATGGAATCCACGTCCAAATGTTTTACTCCTATGGCACCGAAGGCGATAACACTTATGATACATGGAACGAAGATGCAGCACCGATGGTATGCAATGGCGGGGGAAATCGGAGAAAACCCGCCCTATACAGCATTTTCCGCCACAAATCCCACATACGGTCGCTTGGGATTGAACCCAGGCCGCTTTAGTGAGAGACGAGTGGTATAACCACTCAGTCACGGCGGGTCCACGTCCAAATATTGCAACATCTCTCTCCTGAAGGTGAAGTTTCGTGCTCGAGGTCTATAATCGTGTTTGGTTTGACGGCAATTTTCCCAAAAAGTGGAGGGAGGCCATCATCGTATCCATTTTGAACCGCAGAAAGAACCGTCAACTGGTGAAGGAATTAGGACGGTAGTAGTACCGTCCTAATTCCTTCACCAGTTCCGTCTGCAAAGTGATGGAATGCAGAAATCAGTGGACGATTGTTGTGATGGTTGGAATTCCGCAATCTTCTAACAAACACCCTGTGCTGTTTTTGAAGACTTCAGTCAGTGGCTGACCAATTTGTATCCCTGTCGACGCAGATTGTGTATGCTTTTTAAAGAACTATCAAACAGTTGGAATATTCTTTGACCTCGAGAAGGCTTATTATATGTATTGGCGAGCAGGGATATTACGGTGTATCCACAACTGGAATATGCGTGCACGCCTACTGTGGCTCATTCAGGAGTTTTCCGCATTTTCCGTGTAAGGGTCGGCTCGAAATGCGAATATGCGAAAATGATGTATTTGATTATACCAAAGTCAATACATTAAAATAAAGTATTTTGAAAAGGTACTTTGCTGTTAAAAGCTACCTAAAGCAAATAGAGCTCAGCTTTCAAATTTACTTAAGAAGTGCATTAAGGATAAAAGTATTGCAGTCATGGTTAAAAAGCAGCAAGAACTCAAGCCGCATGAAGAAATACATTTAAATGAAATACAGGGGGCAATAAGATCGTTGCGTACTGCACCTACCCTTAGTAATCATCCATTCCATTTCATACATGTGAATTATTAATGCAAGACCATTCAAGGGCTGTATGTACCATGTGATCTTGCAGCAGGATGGTGTCATAAACTTCTTCAATGTGTTAATAAATCCTGACAAACTTCCAATGGGCTACAGATGTGACTCTCGGAAACATGCAGAAGAAACACATCAAATTCCCTTGCCAGATGAACTCCAATCCGAGGCAAGCGATTATGCCAAAATAGTGCAAGATTTGTGCACTTTTTTAAGCAAAGTAGAGGCAGATAATGAACTTCAACCATTATATACTGTAACATCACAGCTTGAACCCTGTGAAAATGTGCTTATTAATTTGTGTGGCAGCATTTACAAACACATATTTCGTGTTTACCCCACATGAAAATTGCTCTTTGAACTTCAGCATGCTTGTGTTGATGCATACAAACCAACAGAACGTATCAAAAAATATCTTGTACTTTACTAGCGGAGCGAATATTCGAAAATAATTTATTTGATTATACCAAAGGCAATACATTTAAATCAAATATATTGAAAAGGTACATTGCTGTAAAAAGCAAATAGAGCACAGCTTTCAAATTTAAATAAGTGCATTAAGGATAAAAGTATTGCACTCATGGTTAAAAAGCAGCAAGAACTCGAGGAGCATGAAGAAATACTTTTAAATGAAATACAGGGGGCAATAAGATTCCTGCGTACTGCACCTGCCCTAAGTAATCATCCATTCCACCTTAAACATGTGAATTATTAATGCAAGACCATTCAAGGACTTTATGTACCATGTGAGCTAGCAGCATGGAAGGTTACTCTGCAGGATGGTGTCATACACTTCTTCAATGAACACAGAACCTTGTGAAAATGTCCTTATTAACTTGTGTGACAGCATTAACAAACACACATTTCGTGTATACCCCGCAAGAAAATTGCTCTTTGAACTTCAGCATGCTTGTGTTGATGCATACAAACCAACAGAACGTAACTTAAAAATATCTTGTACTTCACTAGCGGAGCGAATATTCGAAAATGATGTATTTGATTATACCAAAGGCAATACATTAAAATAAAGTATTTTGAAAAGGTACTTTGCTGTTAAAAGCTACCTAAAGCAAATAGAGCTCAGTTTTCAAATTTACTTATGAAGTGCATTAAGGATAAAAGTATTGCAGTCATGGTTAAAAAGCAGCAAGAGCTCAAGCCGCATGAAGAAATAAATTTAAATGAAATACAGGGGGCAATAAGATCGTTGCGTACTGCACCTACCCTAAGTAATCATCCATTCCATTTCATACATGTGAATTATTAATGCAAGACCATTCAAGGGTTGTATGTACCATGTGATCTTGCAGCAGGATGGAGTCAAACTTCTTCAATGTGTTAATAAATCCTGACAAACTTCCAATGGGCTACAGATATGACTCTCGGAAACATGCAGAAGAAACACATCAAATTCCCTTGCCAGATGAACTCCAATCCGAGGCAAGCGATTATGCCAAAATAGTGCAAGATTTGTGCACTTTTTTAAGCAAAGTAGAGGCAGATAATGAACTTCAACCATTATATACTGTAACATCACAGCTTGAACCCTGTGAAAATGTCCTTATTAATTTGTGTGGCAGCATTTACAAACACATATTTCGTGTTTACCCCACATGAAAATTGCTCTTTGAACTTCAGCATGCTTGTGTTGATGAATACAAACCAACAGAACGTAACAAAAAATATCTTGTACTTTACTAGCGGAGCGAATATTCGAAAATAATTTATTTGATTATACCAAAGGCAATACATTTAAATAAAATATTTTGAAAAGGTACATTGCTGTAAAAAGCAAATAGAGCACAGCTTTCAAATTTGAATAAGTGCATTAAGGATAAAAGTATTGCAGTCATGGTTAAAAAGCAGCAAGAACTCAAGGAGCATTAAGAAATACTTTTAAATGAAATACAGGGGGCAATAAGATTCCTGCGTACTGCAGCTGCCCTAAGTAATCATCCATTCCACCTTAAACATGTGAATTATTAATGCAAGACCATTCAAGGACTTTATGTACCATGTGAGCTAGCAGCATGGAAGGTTACTCTGCAGGATGGTGTCATACACTTCTTCAATGAACACAGAACCTTGTAAAAATGTCCTTATTAACTTGTGTGATAGCATTAACAAACACACATTTCGTGTATACCCCGCAAGAAAATTGCTCTTTGAACTTCAGCATGCTTGTGTTGATGCATACAAACCAACAGAACGTAACTTAAAAATATCTTGTACTTCACTAGCGGAGCGAATATTCGAAAATGATGTATTTGATTATACCAAAGGCAATACATTAAAATAAAGTATTTTGAAAAGGTACTTTGCTGTTAAAAGCTACCTAAAGCAAATAGAGCTCAGGTTTCAAATTTACTTAAGAAGTGCATTAAGGATAAAAGTATTGCAGTCATGGTTAAAAAGCAGTAAGAACTCAAGCCGCATGAAGAAATAAATTTAAATGAAATACAGGGGGCAATAAGATCGTTGCGTACTGCACCTACCCTAAGTAATTATCCATTCCATTTCATACATGTGAATTATTAATGCAAGACCATTCAAGGGCTGTATGTACCATGTGATCTTGCAGCAGGATGGTGTCATTAACTTCTTCAATGTGTTAATAAATCCTGACAAACTTCCAATGGGCTACAGATATGACTCTCGGAAACATGCAGAAGAAACACATCAAATTCCCTTGCCAGATGAACTCCAATGCGAGGCAAGCGATTATGCCAAAATAGTGCAAGATTTGTGCACTTTTTTAAGCAAAGTAGAGGCAGATAATGAACTTCAACCATTATATACTGTAACATCACAGCTTGAAACCTGTGAAAATGTCCTTATTAATTTGTGTGGCAGCATTTACAAACACATATTTCGTGTTTACCCCACATGAAAATTGCTCTTTGAACTTCAGCATGCTTGTGTTGATGAATACAAACCAACAGAACGTAACAAAAAATATCTTGTACTTCCTAGCGGAGCGAATATTCGAAAATAATTTATTTGATTATACCAAAGGCAATACATTTAAATAAAATATTTTGAAAAGGTACATTGCTGTAAAAAGCAAATAGAGCACAGCTTTCAAATTTACATAAGTGCATTAAGGATAAAAGTATTGCAGTCATGGTTAAAAAGCAGCAAGAACTCGAGGAGCATGAAGAAATACTTTTAAATGAAATACAGGGGGCAATAAGATTCCTGCGTACTGCACCTGCCCTAAGTAATCATCCATTCCACCTTAAACATGTGAATTATTAATGCAAGACCATTCAAGGACTTTATGTACCATGTGAGCTAGCAGCATGGAAGGTTACTCTGCAGGATGGTGTCATACACTTCTTCAATGAACACAGAACCTTGTGAAAATGTCCTTATTAACTTGTGTGATAGCATTAACAAACACACATTTCGTGTATACCCCGCAAGAAAATTGCTCTTTGAACTTCAGCATGCTTGTGTTCATGCATACAAACCAACAGAACGTAACTTAAAAATATCTTGTACTTCACTAGCGGAGCGAATATTCGAAAATGATGTATTTGATTATACCAAAGGCAATACATTAAAATAAAGTATTTTGAAAAGGTACTTTGCTGTTAAAAGCTACCTAAAGCAAATAGAGCTCAGCTTTCAAATTTACTTAAGAAGTGCATTAAGGATAAAAGTATTGCAGTCATGGTTAAAAAGCAGCAAGAACTCAAGCCGCATGAAGAAATAAATTTAAATGAAATACAGGGGGCAATAAGATCGTTGCGTACTGCACATACCCTAAGTAATTATCCATTCCATTTCATACATGTGAATTATTAATGCAAGACCATTCAAGGGCTGTATGTACCATGTGATCTTGCAGCAGGATGGTGTCAAACTTCTTCAATGTGTTAATAAATCCTAACAAACTTCCAATGGGCTAGAGATATGACTCTCGGAAACATGCAGAAGAAACACATCAAATTCCCTTGCCAGATGAACTCCAATCCGAGGCAAGCGATTATGCCAAAATAGTGCAAGATTTGTGCACTTTTTTAGGCAAAGTAGACGCAGATAATGAACTAACACCATTATATACTGTGACATCACAGCTTGAAGCCTGTGAAAATGTCCTTATTAATTTGTGTTTCAGCATTAACAAACACATATTTCGTGTTTACCCCACATGAAAATTGCTCTTTGAACTTCAGCATGCTTGTGTTGATGAATACAAACCAACAGAACGTAACAAAAAATATCTTGTACTTTCCTAGCGGAGCGAATATTCGAAAATAATTTATTTGATTATACCAAAGGCAATACATTTAAATAAAATATTTTGAAAAGGTACATTGCTGTAAAAAGCAAATAGAGCACAGCTTTCAAATTTACATAAGTGCATTAAGGATAAAAGTATTGCAGTCATGGTTAAAAAGCAGCAAGAACTCGAGGAGCATGAAGAAATACTTTTAAATGAAATACAGGGGGCAATAAGATTCCTGCGTACTGCACCTGCCCTAAGTAATCATCCATTCCACCATAAACATGTGAATTATTAATGCAAGACCATTCAAGGACTTTATGTACCATGTGATCTTGCAGCAGGATGGTGTAATAAACTTCTTCAATGTGTTAATAAATCCTGACAAACTTCCAATGGGCTACAGATATGACTCTCGGAAACATGCAGAAGAAACACATCAAATTCCCTTGCCAGATGAGCTCCAATCCGAGGCAAGCGATTATGCCAAAATAGTGCAAAATTTGTGCACTTTTTTAGGAAAAGTAGAGGCAGATAATGAACTAACACCATTATATACTGTGACATCACAGCTTGAACCCTGTGAAAATGTCCTTATTAATTTGTGTGGCAGCATTTACAAACACATATTTCGTGTTTACCCCACATGAAAATTGCTCTTTGAACTTCAGCATGCTTGTGTTCATGCATACAAACCAACAGAACGTAACTTAAAAATATCTTGTACTTCACTAGCGGAGCGAATATTCGAAAATGATGTATTTGATTATACCAAAGGCAATACATTAAAATAAAGTATTTTGAAAAGGTACTTTGCTGTTTAAAGCTACCTAAAGCAAATAGAGCTCAGCTTTCAAATTTAATTAAGAAGTGCATTAAGGATAAAAGTATTGCAGTCATGGTTAAAAAGCAGCAAGAACTCAAGCCGCATGAAGAAATAAATTTAAATGAAATACAGGGGGCAATAAGATCGTTGCGTACTGCACCTACCCTAAGTAATCATCCATTCCATTTCATACATGTGAATTATTAATGCAAGACCATTCAAGGGCTGTATGTACCATGTGATCTTGCAGCAGGATGGTGTCAAACTTCTTCAATGTGTTAATAAATCCTGACAAACTTCCAATGGGCTACAGATATGACTCTCGGAAACATGCAGAAGAAACACATCAAATTCCCTTGCCAGATGAACTCCAATCCGAGGCGAGCGATTACGCCAAAATAGTGCAAGATTTGTGCACTTTTTTAAGCAAAGTAGAGGCCGATAATGAACTTCAACCATTATATACTGTAACATCACAGCTTGAACCCTGTGAAAATGTCCTTATTAATTTGTGTGGCAGCATTTACAAACACATATTTCGTGTTTACCCCACATGAAAATTGCTCTTTGAACTTCAGCATGCTTGTGTTGATGCATACAAACCAACAGAACGTAACAAAAAATATCTTGTACTTTACTAGCGGAGCGAATATTCGAAAATAATTTATTTGATTATACCAAAGGCAATACATTTAAATAAAATATTTTGAAAAGGTACATTGCTGTAAAAAGCAAATAGAGCACAGCTTTCAAATTTACATAAGTGCATTAAGGATAAAAGTATTGCAGTCATGGTTAAAAAGCAGCAAGAACTCGAGGAGCATGAAGAAATACTTTTAAATGAAATACAGGGGGCAATAAGATTCCTGCGTACTGCACCTGCCCTAAGTAATCATCCATTCCACCTTAAACATGTGAATTATTAATGCAAGACCATTCAAGGACTTTATGTACCATGTGAGCTAGCAGCATGGAAGGTTACTCTGCAGGATAGTGTCATACACTTCTTCAATGAACACAGAACCTTGTGAAAATGTCCTTATTAACTTGTGTGATAGCATTAACAAACACACATTTCGTGTATACCCCGCAAGAAAATTGCTCTTTGAACTTCAGCATGCTTGTGTTGATGCATACAAACCAACAGAACGTAACTTAAAAATATCTTGTACTTCACTAGCGGAGCGAATATTCGAAAATGATGTATTTGATTATACTAAAGGCAATACATTAAAATAAAGTCTTTTGAAAAGGTACTTTGCTGTTAAAAGCTACCTAAAGCAAATAGAGCTCAGCTTTCAAATTTACTTAAGAAGTGCATTAAGGATAAAAGTATTGCAGTCATGGTTAAAAAGCAGCAAGAACTCAAGCCGCATGAAGAAATAAATTTAAATGAAATACAGGGGGCAATAAGATCGTTGCGTACTGCACCTACCCTATGTAATCATCCATTCCATTTCATACATGTGAATTATTAATGCAAGACCATTCAAGGGCTGTATGTACCATGTGATCTTGCAGCAGGATGCTGTCATAAACTTCTTCAATGTGTTAATAAATCCTGACAAACTTCCAATGGGCTACAGATATGACTCTCGGAAACATGCAGAAGAAACACATCAAATTCCCTTGCCAGATGAACTCCAATGCGAGGCAAGCGATTATGCCAAAATAGTGCAAGATTTGTGCACTTTTTTAAGCAAAGTAGAGGCAGATAATGAACTTCAACCATTATATACTGTAACATCACAGCTTGAACCCTGTGAAAATGTCCTTATTAATTTGTGTGGCAGCATTTACAAACACATATTTCGTGTTTACCCCACATGAAAATTGCTCTTTGAACTTCAGCATGCTTGTGTTGATGAATACAAACCAACAGAACGTAACAAAAATATCTTGTACTTCCTAGCGGAGCGAATATTCGAAAATAATTTATTTGATTATACCAAAGGCAATACATTTAAATAAAATATTTTGAAAAGGTACATTGCTGTAAAAAGCAAATAGAGCACAGCTTTCAAATTTACATAAGTGCATTAAGGATAAAAGTATTGCAGTCATGGTTAAAAAGCAGCAAGAACTCGAGGAGCATGAAGAAATACTTTTAAATGAAATACAGGGGGCAATAAGATTCCTGCGTACTGCACCTGCCCTAAGTAATCATCCATTCCACCTTAAACATGTGAATTATTAATGCAAGACCATTCAAGGACTTTATGTACCATGTGAGCTAGCAGCATGGAAGGTTACTCTGCAGGATGGTGTCATACACTTCTTCAATGAACACAGAACCTTGTGAAAATGTCCTTATTAACTTGTGTGATAGCATTAACAAACACACATTTCGTGTAAACCCCGCAAGAAAATTGCTCTTTGAACTTCAGCATGCTTGTGTTCATGCATACAAACCAACAGAACGTAACTTAAAAATATCTTGTACTTCACTAGCGGAGCGAATATTCGAAAATGATGTATTTGATTATACCAAAGGCAATACATTAAAATAAAGTATTTTGAAAAGGTACTTTGCTGTTAAAAGCTACCTAAAGCAAATAGAGCTCAGCTTTCAAATTTACTTAAGAAGTGCATTAAGGATAAAAGTATTGCAGTCATGGTTAAAAAGCAGCAAGAACTCAAGCCGCATGAAGAAATAAATTTAAATGAAACACAGGGGGCAATAAGATCGTTGCGTACTGCACATACCCTAAGTAATTATCCATTCCATTTCATACATGTGAATTATTAATGCAAGACCATTCAAGGGCTGTATGTACCATGTGATCTTGCAGCAGGATGGTGTCAAACTTCTTCAATGTGTTAATAAATCCTGACAAACTTCCAATGGGCTACAGATATGACTCTCGGAAAAATGCAGAAGAAACACATCAAACTCCCTTGCCAGATGAACTCCAATCCGAGGCAAGCGATTATGCCAAAATAGTGCAAGATTTGTGCACTTTTTTAGGCAAAGTAGACGCAGATAATGAACTAACACCATTATATACTGTGACATCACAGCTTGAAGCCTGTGAAAATGTCCTTATTAATTTGTGTTTCAGCATTAACAAACACATATTTCGTGTTTACCCCACATGAAAATTGCTCTTTGAACTTCAGAATGCTTGTGTTGATGAATACAAACCAACAGAACGTAACAAAAAATATCTTGTACTTTCCTAGCGGAGCGAATATTCGAAAATAATTTATTTGATTATACCAAAGGCAATACATTTAAATAAAATATTTTGAAAAGGTACATTGCTGTAAAAAGCAAATAGAGCACAGCTTTCAAATTTACATAAGTGCATTAATGATAAAAGTATTGCAGTCATGGTTAAAAAGCAGTAAGAACTCAAGCCGCATGAAGAAATAAATTTAAATGAAATACAGGGGGCAATAAGATCGTTGCGTACTGCACCTACCCTAAGTAATTATCCATTCCATTTCATACATGTGAATTATTAATGCAAGACCATTCAAGGGCTGTATGTACCATTTGATCTTGCAGCAGGATGGTGTCAAACTTCTTCAATGTGTTAATAAATCCTGACAAACTTCCAATGGGCTACAGATATGACTCTCGGAAACATGCAGAAGAAACACATCAAATTCCCTTGCCAGATGAACTCCAATCCGAGGCGAGCGATTACGCCAAAATAGTGCAAGATTTGTGCACTTTTTTAAGCAAAGTAGAGGCCGATAATGAACTTCAACCATTATATACTGTAACATCACAGCTTGAACCCTGTGAAAATGTCCTTATTAATTTGTGTGGCAGCATTTACAAACACATATTTCGTGTTTACCCCACATGAAAATTGCTCTTTGAACTTCAGCATGCTTGTGTTGATGCATACAAACCAACAGAACGTAACAAAAAATATCTTGTACTTTACTAGCGGAGCGAATATTCGAAAATAATTTATTTGATTATACCAAAGGCAATACATTTAAATAAAATATTTTGAAAAGGTACATTGCTGTAAAAAGCAAATAGAGCACAGCTTTCAAATTTACATAAGTGCATTAAGGATAAAAGTATTGCAGTCATGGTTAAAAAGCAGCAAGAACTCGAGGAGCATGAAGAAATACTTTTAAATGAAATACAGGGGGCAATAAGATTCCTGCGTACTGCACCTGCCCTAAGTAATCATCCATTCCACCTTAAACATGTGAATTATTAATGCAAGACCATTCAAGGACTTTATGTACCATGTGAGCTAGCAGCATGGAAGGTTACTCTGCAGGATGGTGTCATACACTTCTTCAATGAACACAGAACCTTGTGAAAATGTCCTTATTAACTTGTGTGATAGCATTAACAAACACACATTTCGTGTATACCCCGCAAGAAAATTGCTCTTTGAACTTCAGCATGCTTGTGTTGATGCATACAAACCAACAGAACGTAACTTAAAAATATCTTGTACTTCACTAGCGGAGCGAATATTCGAAAATGATGTATTTGATTATACCAAAGGCAATACATTAAAATAAAGTATTTTGAAAAGGTACTTTGCTGTTAAAAGCTACCTAAAGCAAATAGAGCTCAGCTTTCAAATTTACTTAAGAAGTGCATTAAGGATAAAAGTATTGCAGTCATGGTTAAAAAGCAGCAAGAACTCAAGCCGCATGAAGAAATAAATTTAAATGAAATACAGGGGTCAATAAGATCGTTGCGTACTGCACCTACCCTAAGTAATCATCCATTCCATTTCATACATGTGAATTATTAATGCAAGACCATTCAAGGGCTGTATGTACCATGTGATCTTGCAGCAGGATGGTGTCATAAACTTCTTCAATGTGTTAATAAATCCTGACAAACTTCCAATGGGCTACAGATATGACTCTCGGAAACATGCAGAAGAAACACATCAAATTCCCTTGCCAGATGAACTCCAATGCGAGGCAAGCGATTATGCCAAAATAGTGCAAGATTTGTGCACTTTTTTAAGCAAAGTAGAGGCAGATAATGAACTAACACCATTATATACTGTGACATCACAGCTTGAAGCCTGTGAAAATGTCCTTATTAATTTGTGTTTCAGCATTAACAAACACATATTTCGTGTTTACCCCACATGAAAATTGCTCTTTGAACTTCAGCATGCTTGTGTTGATGAATACAAACCAACAGAACGTAACAAAAAATATCTTGTACTTTCCTAGCGGAGCGAATATTCGAAAATAATTTATTTGATTATACCAAAGGCAATACATTTAAATAAAATATTTTGAAAAGGTACATTGCTGTAAAAAGCAAATAGAGCACAGCTTTCAAATTTACATAAGTGCATTAATGATAAAAGTATTGCAGTCATGGTTAAAAAGCAGCAAGAACTCGAGGAGCATGAAGAAATACTTTTAAATGAAATACAGGGGGCAATAAGATTCCTGCGTACTGCACCTGCCCTAAGTAATCATCCATTCCACCATAAACATGTGAATTATTAATGCAAGACCATTCAAGGACTTTATGTACCATGTGATCTTGCAGCAGGATGGTGTAATAAACTTCTTCAATGTGTTAATAAATCCTGACAAACTTCCAATGGGCTACAGATATGACTCTCGGAAACATGCAGAAGAAACACATCAAATTCCCTTGCCAGATGAGCTCCAATCCGAGGCAAGCGATTATGCCAAAATAGTGCAAAATTTGTGCACTTTTTTAGGAAAAGTAGAGGCAGATAATGAACTAACACCATTATATACTGTGACATCACAGCTTGAACCCTGTGAAAATGTCCTTATTAATTTGTGTTTCAGCATTAACAAACACATATTTCGTGTTTACCCCACATGAAAATTGCTCTTTGAACTTCAGCATGCTTGTGTTGATGAATACAAACCAACAGAACGTAAAAAAAAATATCTTGTACTTTCCTAGCGGAGCGAATATTCGAAAATAATTTATTTGATTATACCAAAGGCAATACATTTAAATAAAATATTTTGAAAAGGTACATTGCTGTAAAAAGCAAATAGAGCACAGCTTTCAAATTTACATAAGTGCATTAAGGATAAAAGTATTGCAGTCATGGTTAAAAAGCAGCAAGAACTCGAGGAGCATGAAGAAATACTTTTAAATGAAATACAAGGGGTAATAAGATTCCTGCGTACTGCACCTGCCCTAAGTAATCATCCATTCCACCTTAAACATGTGAATTATTAATGCAAGACCATTCAAGGACTTTATGTACCATGTGAGCTAGCAGCATGGAAGGTTACTCTGCAGGATGGTGTCATACACTTCTTCAATGAACACAGAACCTTGTAAAAATGTCCTTATTAACTTGTGTGATAGCATTAACAAACACACATTTCGTGTATACCCCGCAAGAAAATTGCTCTTTGAACTTCAGCATGCTTGTGTTGATGCATACAAACCAACAGAACGTAACTTAAAAATATCTTGTACTTCACTAGCGGAGCGAATATTCGAAAATGATGTATTTGATTATACCAAAGGCAATACATTAAAATAAAGTATTTTGAAAAGGTACTTTGCTGTTAAAAGCTACCTAAAGCAAATAGAGCTCAGGTTTCAAATTTACTTAAGAAGTGCATTAAGGATAAATGTATTGCAGTCATGGTTAAAAAGCAGTAAGAACTCAAGCCGCATGAAGAAATAAATTTAAATGAAATACAGGGGGCAATAAGATCGTTGCGTACTGCACCTACCCTAAGTAATTATCCATTCCATTTCATACATGTGAATTATTAATGCAAGACCATTCAAGGGCTGTATGTACCATTTGATCTTGCAGCAGGATGGTGTCAAACTTCTTCAATGTGTTAATAAATCCTGACAAACTTCCAATGGGCTACAGATATGACTCTCGGAAACATGCAGAAGAAACACATCAAATTCCCTTGCCAGATGAACTCCAATCTGAGGCGAGCGATTACGCCAAAATAGTGCAAGATTTGTGCACTTTTTTAAGCAAAGTAGAGGCCGATAATGAACTTCAACCATTATATACTGTAACATCACAGCTTGAACCCTGTGAAAATGTCCTTATTAATTTGTGTGGCAGCATTTACAAACACATATTTCGTGTTTACCCCACATGAAAATTGCTCTTTGAACTTCAGCATGCTTGTGTTGATGCATACAAACCAACAGAACGTAACAAAAAATATCTTGTACTTTACTAGCGGAGCGAATATTCGAAAATAATTTATTTGATTATACCAAAGGCAATACATTTAAATAAAATATTTTGAAAAGGTACATTGCTGTAAAAAGCAAATAGAGCACAGCTTTCAAATTTACATAAGTGCATTAAGGATAAAAGTATTGCAGTCATGGTTAAAAAGCAGCAAGAACTCGAGGAGCATGAAGAAATACTTTTAAATGAAATACAGGGGGCAATAAGATTCCTGCGTACTGCACCTGCCCTAAGTAATCATCCATTCCACCTTAAACATGTGAATTATTAATGCAAGACCATTCAAGGACTTTATGTACCATGTGAGCTAGCAGCATGGAAGGTTACTCTGCAGGATGGTGTCATACACTTCTTCAATGAACACAGAACCTTGTGAAAATTTCCTTATTAACTTGTGTGATAGCATTAACAAACACACATTTCGTGTATACCCCGCAAGAAAATTGCTCTTTGAACTTCAGCATGCTTGTGTTGATGCATACAAACCAACAGAACGTAACTTAAAAATATCTTGTACTTCACTAGCGGAGCGAATATTCGAAAATGATGTATTTGATTATACCAAAGGCAATACATTAAAATAAAGTATTTTGAAAAGGTACTTTGCTGTTAAAAGCTACCTAAAGCAAATAGAGCTCAGCTTTCAAATTTACTTAAGAAGTGCATTAAGGATAAAAGTATTGCAGTCATGGTTAAAAAGCAGCAAGAACTCAAGCCGCATGAAGAAATAAATTTAAATGAAATACAGGGGGCAATAAGATCGTTGCGTACTGCACCTACCCTAAGTAATCATCCATTCCATTTCATACATGTGAATTATTAATGCAAGACCATTCAAGGGCTGTATGTACCATGTGATCTTGCAGCAGGATGGTGTCATAAACTTCTTCAATGTGTTAATAAATCCTGACAAACTTCCAATGGGCTACAGATATGACTCTCGGAAACATGCAGAAGAAACACATCAAATTCCCTTGCCAGATGAACTCCAATGCGAGGCAAGCGATTATGCCAAAATAGTGCAAGATTTGTGCACTTTTTTAAGCAAAGTAGAGGCAGATATTGAACTTCAACCATTATATACTGTAACATCACAGCTTGAACCCTGTGAAAATGTCCTTATTAATTTGTGTGGCAGCATTTACAAACACATATTTCGTGTTTACCCCACATGAAAATTGCTCTTTGAACTTCAGCATGCTTGTGTTGATGAATACAAACCAACAGAACGTAACAAAAAATATCTTGTACTTTCCTAGCGGAGCGAATATTCGAAAATAATTTATTTGATTATACCAAAGGCAATACATTTAAATAAAATATTTTGAAAAGGTACATTGCTGTAAAAAGCAAATAGAGCACAGCTTTCAAATTTACATAAGTGCATTAAGGATAAAAGTATTGCAGTCATGGTTAAAAAGCAGCAAGAACTCGAGGAGCATGAAGAAATACTTTTAAATGAAATACAGGGGGCAATAAGATTCCTGCGTACTGCACCTGCCCTAAGTAATCATCCATTCCACCTTAAACATGTGAATTATTAATGCAAGACCATTCAAGGACTTTATGTACCATGTGAGCTAGCAGCATGGAAGGTTACTCTGCAGGATGGTGTCATACACTTCTTCAATGAACACAGAACCTTGTGAAAATGTCCTTATTAACTTGTGTGATAGCATTAACAAACACACATTTCGTGTATACCCCGCAAGAAAATTGCTCTTTGAACTTCAGCATGCTTGTGTTGATGCATACAAACCAACAGAACGTAACTTAAAAATATCTTGTACTTCACTAGCGGAGCGAATATTCGAAAATGATGTATTTGATTATACCAAAGGCAATACATTAAAATAAAGTATTTTGAAAAGGTACTTTGCTGTTAAAAGCTACCTAAAGCAAATAGAGCTCAGCTTTCAAATTTACTTAAGAAGTGCATTAAGGATAAAAGTATTGCAGTCATGGTTAAAAAGCAGCAAGAACTCAAGCCGCATGAAGAAATAAATTTAAATGAAATACAGGGGGCAATAAGATCGTTGCGTACTGCACCTACCCTAAGTAATCATCCATTCCATTTCATACATGTGAATTATTAATGCAAGACTATTCAAGGGCTGTATGTACCATGTGATCTTGCAGCAGGATGGTGTCATAAACTTCTTCAATGTGTTAATAAATCCTGACAAACTTCCAATGGGCTACAGATATGACTCTCGGAAACATGCAGAAGAAACACATCAAATTCCCTTGCCAGATGAACTCCAATGCGAGGCAAGCGATTATGCCAAAATAGTGCAAGATTTGTGCACTTTTTTAAGCAAAGTAGAGGCAGATAATGAACTAACACCATTATATACTGTGACATCACAGCTTGAAGCCTGTGAAAATGTCCTTATTAATTTGTGTTTCAGCATTAACAAACACATATTTCGTGTTTACCCCACATGAAAATTGCTCTTTGAACTTCAGCATGCTTGTGTTGATGAATACAAACCAACAGAACGTAACAAAAAATATCTTGTACTTTCCTAGCGGAGCGAATATTCGAAAATAATTTATTTGATTATACCAAAGGCAATACATTTAAATAAAATATTTTGAAAAGGTACATTGCTGTAAAAAGCAAATAGAGCACAGCTTTCAAATTTACATAAGTGCATTAATGATAAAAGTATTGCAGTCATGGTTAAAAAGCAGCAAGAACTCGAGGAGCATGAAGAAATACTTTTAAATGAAATACAGGGGGCAATAAGATTCCTGCGTACTGCACCTGCCCTAAGTAATCATCCATTCCACCATAAACATGTGAATTATTAATGCAAGACCATTCAAGGACTTTATGTACCATGTGATCTTGCAGCAGGATGGTGTAATAAACTTCTTCAATGTGTTAATAAATCCTGACAAACTTCCAATGGGCTACAGATATGACTCTCGGAAACATGCAGAAGAAACACATCAAATTCCCTTGCCAGATGAGCTCCAATCCGAGGCAAGCGATTATGCCAAAATAGTGCAAAATTTGTGCACTTTTTTAGGAAAAGTAGAGGCAGATAATGAACTAACACCATTATATACTGTGACATCACAGCTTGAACCCTGTGAAAATGTCCTTATTAATTTGTGTTTCAGCATTAACAAACACATATTTCGTGTTTACCCCACATGAAAATTGCTCTTTGAACTTCAGCATGCTTGTGTTGATGAATACAAACCAACAGAACGTAACAAAAAATATCTTGTACTTTCCTAGCGGAGCGAATATTCGAAAATAATTTATTTGATTATACCAAAGGCAATACATTTAAATAAAATATTTTGAAAAGGTACATTGCTGTAAAAAGCAAATAGAGCACAGCTTTCAAATTTACATAAGTGCATTAAGGATAAAAGTATTGCAGTCATGGTTAAATAGCAGCAAGAACTCGAGGAGCATGAAGAAATACTTTTAAATGAAATACAGGGGGCAATAAGATTCCTGCGTACTTCACCTGCCCTAAGTAATCATCCATTCCACCTTAAACATGTGAATTATTAATGCAAGACCATTCAAGGACTTTATGTACCATGTGAGCTAGCAGCATGGAAGGTTACTCTGCAGGATGGTGTCATACACTTCTTCAATGAACACAGAACCTTGTAAAAATGTCCTTATTAACTTGTGTGATAGCATTAACAAACACACATTTCGTGTATACCCCGCAAGAAAATTGCTCTTTGAACTTCAGCATGCTTGTGTTGATGCATACAAACCAACAGAACGTAACTTAAAAATATCTTGTACTTCACTAGCGGAGCGAATATTCGAAAATGATGTATTTGATTATACCAAAGGCAATACATTAAAATAAAGTATTTTGAAAAGGTACTTTGCTGTTAAAAGCTACCTAAAGCAAATAGAGCTCAGGTTTCAAATTTACTTAAGAAGTGCATTAAGGATAAAAGTATTGCAGTCATGGTTAAAAAGCAGTAAGAACTCAAGCCGCATGAAGAAATAAATTTAAATGAAATACAGGGGGCAATAAGATCGTTGCGTACTGCACCTACCCTAAGTAATTATCCATTCCATTTCATACATGTGAATTATTAATGCAAGACCATTCAAGGGCTGTATGTACCATTTGATCTTGCAGCAGGATGGTGTCAAACTTCTTCAATGTGTTAATAAATCCTGACAAACTTCCAATGGGCTACAGATATGACTCTCGGAAACATGCAGAAGAAACACATCAAATTCCCTTGCCAGATGAACTCCAATCTGAGGCGAGCGATTACGCCAAAATAGTGCAAGATTTGTGCACTTTTTTAAGCAAAGTAGAGGCCGATAATGAACTTCAACCATTATATACTGTAACATCACAGCTTGAACCCTGTGAAAATGTCCTTATTAATTTGTGTGGCAGCATTTACAAACACATATTTCGTGTTTACCCCACATGAAAATTGCTCTTTGAACTTCAGCATGCTTGTGTTGATGCATACAAACCAACAGAACGTAACAAAAAATATCTTGTACTTTACTAGCGGAGCGAATATTCGAAAATAATTTATTTGATTATACCAAAGGCAATACATTTAAATAAAATATTTTGAAAAGGTACATTGCTGTAAAAAGCAAATAGAGCACAGCTTTCAAATTTACATAAGTGCATTAAGGATAAAAGTATTGCAGTCATGGTTAAAAAGCAGCAAGAACTCGAGGAGCATGAAGAAATACTTTTAAATGAAATACAGGGGGCAATAAGATTCCTGCGTACTGCACCTGCCCTAAGTAATCATCCATTCCACCTTAAACATGTGAATTATTAATGCAAGACCATTCAAGGACTTTATGTACCATGTGAGCTAGCAGCATGGAAGGTTACTCTGCAGGATGGTGTCATACACTTCTTCAATGAACACAGAACCTTGTGAAAATGTCCTTATTAACTTGTGTGATAGCATTAACAAACACACATTTCGTGTATACCCCGCAAGAAAATTGCTCTTTGAACTTCAGCATGCTTGTGTTGATGCATACAAACCAACAGAACGTAACTTAAAAATATCTTGTACTTCACTAGCGGAGCGAATATTCGAAAATGATGTATTTGATTATACCAAAGGCAATACATTAAAATAAAGTATTTTGAAAAGGTACTTTGCTGTTAAAAGCTACCTAAAGCAAATAGAGCTCAGCTTTCAAATTTACTTAAGAAGTGCATTAAGGATAAAAGTATTGCAGTCATGGTTAAAAAGCAGCAAGAACTCAAGCCGCATGAAGAAATAAATTTAAATGAAATACAGGGGGCAATAAGATCGTTGCGTACTGCACCTACCCTAAGTAATCATCCATTCCATTTCATACATGTGAATTATTAATGCAAGACCATTCAAGGGCTGTATGTACCATGTGATCTTGCAGCAGGATGGTGTCATAAACTTCTTCAATGTGTTAATAAATCCTGACAAACTTCCAATGGGCTACAGATATGACTCTCGGAAACATGCAGAAGAAACACATCAAATTCCCTTGCCAGATGAACTCCAATGCGAGGCAAGCGATTATGCCAAAATAGTGCAAGATTTGTGCACTTTATTAAGCAAAGTAGAGGCAGATATTGAACTTCAACCATTATATACTGTAACATCACAGCTTGAACCCTGTGAAAATGTCCTTATTAATTTGTGTGGCAGCATTTACAAACACATATTTCGTGTTTACCCCACATGAAAATTGCTCTTTGAACTTCAGCATGCTTGTGTTGATGAATACAAACCAACAGAACGTAACAAAAAATATCTTGTACTTTCCTAGCGGAGCGAATATTCGAAAATAATTTATTTGATTATACCAAAGGCAATACATTTAAATAAAATATTTTGAAAAGGTACATTGCTGTAAAAAGCAAATAGAGCACAGCTTTCAAATTTACATAAGTGCATTAAGGATAAAAGTATTGCAGTCATGGTTAAAAAGCAGCAAGAACTCGAGGAGCATGAAGAAATACTTTTAAATGAAATACAGGGGGCAATAAGATTCCTGCGTACTGCACCTGCCCTAAGTAATCATCCATTCCACCTTAAACATGTGAATTATTAATGCAAGACCATTCAAGGACTTTATGTACCATGTGAGCTAGCAGCATGGAAGGTTACTCTGCAGGATGGTGTCATACACTTCTTCAATGAACACAGAACCTTGTGAAAATGTCCTTATTAACTTGTGTGATAGCATTAACAAACACACATTTCGTGTATACCCCGCAAGAAAATTGCTCTTTGAACTTCAGCATGCTTGTGTTGATGCATACAAACCAACAGAACGTAACTTAAAAATATCTTGTACTTCACTAGCGGAGCGAATATTCGAAAATGATGTATTTGATTATACCAAAGGCAATACATTAAAATAAAGTATTTTGAAAAGGTACTTTGCTGTTAAAAGCTACCTAAAGCAAATAGAGCTCAGCTTTCAAATTTACTTAAGAAGTGCATTAAGGATAAAAGTATTGCAGTCATGGTTAAAAAGCAGCAAGAACTCAAGCCGCATGAAGAAATAAATTTAAATGAAATACAGGGGGCAATAAGATCGTTGCGTACTGCACCTACCCTAAGTAATCATCCATTCCATTTCATACATGTGAATTATTAATGCAAGACCATTCAAGGGCTGTATGTACCATGTGATCTTGCAGCAGGATGGTGTCATAAACTTCTTCAATGTGTTAATAAATCCTGACAAACTTCCAATGGGCTACAGATATGACTCTCGGAAACATGCAGAAGAAACACATCAAATTCCCTTGCCAGATGAACTCCAATGCGAGGCAAGCGATTATGCCAAAATAGTGCAAGATTTGTGCACTTTTTTAAGCAAAGTAGAGGCAGATAATGAACTAACACCATTATATACTGTGACATCACAGCTTGAAGCCTGTGAAAATGTCCTTATTAATTTGTGTTTCAGCATTAACAAACACATATTTCGTGTTTACCCCACATGAAAATTGCTCTTTGAACTTCAGCATGCTTGTGTTGATGAATACAAACCAACAGAACGTAACAAAAAATATCTTGTACTTTCCTAGCGGAGCGAATATTCGAAAATAATTTATTTGATTATACCAAAGGCAATACATTTAAATAAAATATTTTGAAAAGGTACATTGCTGTAAAAAGCAAATAGAGCACAGCTTTCAAATTTACATAAGTGCATTAATGATAAAAGTATTGCAGTCATGGTTAAAAAGCAGCAAGAACTCGAGGAGCATGAAGAAATACTTTTAAATGAAATACAGGGGGCAATAAGATTCCTGCGTACTGCACCTGCCCTAAGTAATCATCCATTCCACCATAAACATGTGAATTATTAATGCAAGACCATTCAAGGACTTTATGTACCATGTGATCTTGCAGCAGGATGGTGTAATAAACTTCTTCAATGTGTTAATAAATCCTGACAAACTTCCAATGGGCTACAGATATGACTCTCGGAAACATGCAGAAGAAACACATCAAATTCCCTTGCCAGATGAGCTCCAATCCGAGGCAAGCGATTATGCCAAAATAGTGCAAAATTTGTGCACTTTTTTAGGAAAAGTAGAGGCAGATAATGAACTAACACCATTATATACTGTGACATCACAGCTTGAACCCTGTGAAAATGTCCTTATTAATTTGTGTTTCAGCATTAACAAACACATATTTCGTGTTTACCCCTCATGAAAATTGCTCTTTGAACTTCAGCATGCTTGTGTTGATGAATACAAACCAACAGAACGTAACAAAAAATATCTTGTACTTTCCTAGCGGAGCGAATATTCGAAAATAATTTATTTGATTATACCAAAGGCAATACATTTAAATAAAATATTTTGAAAAGGTACATTGCTGTAAAAAGCAAATAGAGCACAGCTTTCAAATTTACATAAGTGCATTAAGGATAAAAGTATTGCAGTCATGGTTAAATAGCAGCAAGAACTCGAGGAGCATGAAGAAATACTTTTAAATGAAATACAGGGGGCAATAAGATTCCTGCGTACTGCACCTGCCCTAAGTAATCATCCATTCCACCTTAAACATGTGAATTATTAATGCAAGACCATTCAAGGACTTTATGTACCATGTGAGCTAGCAGCATGGAAGGTTACTCTGCAGGATGGTGTCATACACTTCTTCAATGAACACAGAACCTTGTAAAAATGTCCTTATTAACTTGTGTGATAGCATTAACAAACACACATTTCGTGTATACCCCGCAAGAAAATTGCTCTTTGAACTTCAGCATGCTTGTGTTGATGCATACAAACCAACAGAACGTAACTTAAAAATATCTTGTACTTCACTAGCGGAGCGAATATTCGAAAATGATGTATTTGATTATACCAAAGGCAATACATTAAAATAAAGTATTTTGAAAAGGTACTTTGCTGTTAAAAGCTACCTAAAGCAAATAGAGCTCAGGTTTCAAATTTACTTAAGAAGTGCATTAAGGATAAAAGTATTGCAGTCATGGTTAAAAAGCAGTAAGAACTCAAGCCGCATGAAGAAATAAATTTAAATGAAATACAGGGGGCAATAAGATCGTTGCGTACTGCACCTACCCTAAGTAATTATCCATTCCATTTCATACATGTGAATTATTAATGCAAGACCATTCAAGGGCTGTATGTACCATTTGATCTTGCAGCAGGATGGTGTCAAACTTCTTCAATGTGTTAATAAATCCTGACAAACTTCCAATGGGCTACAGATATGACTCTCGGAAACATGCAGAAGAAACACATCAAATTCCCTTGCCAGATGAACTCCAATCTGAGGCGAGCGATTACGCCAAAATAGTGCAAGATTTGTGCACTTTTTTAAGCAAAGTAGAGGCCGATAATGAACTTCAACCATTATATACTGTAACATCACAGCTTGAACCCTGTGAAAATGTCCTTATTAATTTGTGTGGCAGCATTTACAAACACATATTTCGTGTTTACCCCACATGAAAATTGCTCTTTGAACTTCAGCATGCTTGTGTTGATGCATACAAACCAACAGAACGTAACAAAAAATATCTTGTACTTTACTAGCGGAGCGAATATTCGAAAATAATTTATTTGATTATACCAAAGGCAATACATTTAAATAAAATATTTTGAAAAGGTACATTGCTGTAAAAAGCAAATAGAGCACAGCTTTCAAATTTACATAAGTGCATTAAGGATAAAAGTATTGCAGTCATGGTTAAAAAGCAGCAAGAACTCGAGGAGCATGAAGAAATACTTTTAAATGAAATACAGGGGGCAATAAGATTCCTGCGTACTGCACCTGCCCTAAGTAATCATCCATTCCACCTTAAACATGTGAATTATTAATGCAAGACCATTCAAGGACTTTATGTACCATGTGAGCTAGCAGCATGGAAGGTTACTCTGCAGGATGGTGTCATACACTTCTTCAATGAACACAGAACCTTGTAAAAATGTCCTTATTAACTTGTGTGATAGCATTAACAAACACACATTTCGTGTATACCCCGCAAGAAAATTGCTCTTTGAACTTCAGCATGCTTGTGTTGATGCATACAAACCAACAGAACGTAACTTAAAAATATCTTGTACTTCACTAGCGGAGCGAATATTCGAAAATGATGTATTTGATTATACCAAAGGCAATACATTAAAATAAAGTATTTTGAAAAGGTACTTTGCTGTTAAAAGCTACCTAAAGCAAATAGAGCTCAGGTTTCAAATTTACTTAAGAAGTGCATTAAGGATAAAAGTATTGCAGTCATGGTTAAAAAGCAGTAAGAACTCAAGCCGCATGAAGAAATAAATTTAAATGAAATACAGGGGGCAATAAGATCGTTGCGTACTGCACCTACCCTAAGTAATTATCCATTCCATTTCATACATGTGAATTATTAATGCAAGACCATTCAAGGGCTGTATGTACCATGTGATCTTGCAGCAGGATGGTGTCATTAACTTCTTCAATGTGTTAATAAATCCTGACAAACTTCCAATGGGCTACAGATATGACTCTCGGAAACATGCAGAAGAAACACATCAAATTCCCTTGCCAGATGAACTCCAATGCGAGGCAAGCGATTATGCCAAAATAGTGCAAGATTTGTGCACTTTTTTAAGCAAAGTAGAGGCAGATAATGAACTTCAACCATTATATACTGTAACATCACAGCTTGAAACCTGTGAAAATGTCCTTATTAATTTGTGTGGCAGCATTTACAAACACATATTTCGTGTTTACCCCACATGAAAATTGCTCTTTGAACTTCAGCATGCTTGTGTTGATGAATACAAACCAACAGAACGTAACAAAAAATATCTTGTACTTCCTAGCGGAGCGAATATTCGAAAATAATTTATTTGATTATACCAAAGGCAATACATTTAAATAAAATATTTTGAAAAGGTACATTGCTGTAAAAAGCAAATAGAGCACAGCTTTCAAATTTACATAAGTGCATTAAGGATAAAAGTATTGCAGTCATGGTTAAAAAGCAGCAAGAACTCGAGGAGCATGAAGAAATACTTTTAAATGAAATACAGGGGGCAATAAGATTCCTGCGTACTGCACCTGCCCTAAGTAATCATCCATTCCACCTTAAACATGTGAATTATTAATGCAAGACCATTCAAGGACTTTATGTACCATGTGAGCTAGCAGCATGGAAGGTTACTCTGCAGGATGGTGTCATACACTTCTTCAATGAACACAGAACCTTGTGAAAATGTCCTTATTAACTTGTGTGATAGCATTAACAAACACACATTTCGTGTATACCCCGCAAGAAAATTGCTCTTTGAACTTCAGCATGCTTGTGTTCATGCATACAAACCAACAGAACGTAACTTAAAAATATCTTGTACTTCACTAGCGGAGCGAATATTCGAAAATGATGTATTTGATTATACCAAAGGCAATACATTAAAATAAAGTATTTTGAAAAGGTACTTTGCTGTTAAAAGCTACCTAAAGCAAATAGAGCTCAGCTTTCAAATTTACTTAAGAAGTGCATTAAGGATAAAAGTATTGCAGTCATGGTTAAAAAGCAGCAAGAACTCAAGCCGCATGAAGAAATAAATTTAAATGAAATACAGGGGGCAATAAGATCGTTGCGTACTGCACATACCCTAAGTAATTATCCATTCCATTTCATACATGTGAATTATTAATGCAAGACCATTCAAGGGCTGTATGTACCATGTGATCTTGCAGCAGGATGGTGTCAAACTTCTTCAATGTGTTAATAAATCCTAACAAACTTCCAATGGGCTAGAGATATGACTCTCGGAAACATGCAGAAGAAACACATCAAATTCCCTTGCCAGATGAACTCCAATCCGAGGCAAGCGATTATGCCAAAATAGTGCAAGATTTGTGCACTTTTTTAGGCAAAGTAGACGCAGATAATGAACTAACACCATTATATACTGTGACATCACAGCTTGAAGCCTGTGAAAATGTCCTTATTAATTTGTGTTTCAGCATTAACAAACACATATTTCGTGTTTACCCCACATGAAAATTGCTCTTTGAACTTCAGCATGCTTGTGTTGATGAATACAAACCAACAGAACGTAACAAAAAATATCTTGTACTTTCCTAGCGGAGCGAATATTCGAAAATAATTTATTTGATTATACCAAAGGCAATACATTTAAATAAAATATTTTGAAAAGGTACATTGCTGTAAAAAGCAAATAGAGCACAGCTTTCAAATTTACATAAGTGCATTAAGGATAAAAGTATTGCAGTCATGGTTAAAAAGCAGCAAGAACTCGAGGAGCATGAAGAAATACTTTTAAATGAAATACAGGGGGCAATAAGATTCCTGCGTACTGCACCTGCCCTAAGTAATCATCCATTCCACCATAAACATGTGAATTATTAATGCAAGACCATTCAAGGACTTTATGTACCATGTGATCTTGCAGCAGGATGGTGTAATAAACTTCTTCAATGTGTTAATAAATCCTGACAAACTTCCAATGGGCTACAGATATGACTCTCGGAAACATGCAGAAGAAACACATCAAATTCCCTTGCCAGATGAGCTCCAATCCGAGGCAAGCGATTATGCCAAAATAGTGCAAAATTTGTGCACTTTTTTAGGAAAAGTAGAGGCAGATAATGAACTAACACCATTATATACTGTGACATCACAGCTTGAACCCTGTGAAAATGTCCTTATTAATTTGTGTGGCAGCATTTACAAACACATATTTCGTGTTTACCCCACATGAAAATTGCTCTTTGAACTTCAGCATGCTTGTGTTCATGCATACAAACCAACAGAACGTAACTTAAAAATATCTTGTACTTCACTAGCGGAGCGAATATTCGAAAATGATGTATTTGATTATACCAAAGGCAATACATTAAAATAAAGTATTTTGAAAAGGTACTTTGCTGTTTAAAGCTACCTAAAGCAAATAGAGCTCAGCTTTCAAATTTAATTAAGAAGTGCATTAAGGATAAAAGTATTGCAGTCATGGTTAAAAAGCAGCAAGAACTCAAGCCGCATGAAGAAATAAATTTAAATGAAATACAGGGGGCAATAAGATCGTTGCGTACTGCACCTACCCTAAGTAATCATCCATTCCATTTCATACATGTGAATTATTAATGCAAGACCATTCAAGGGCTGTATGTACCATGTGATCTTGCAGCAGGATGGTGTCAAACTTCTTCAATGTGTTAATAAATCCTGACAAACTTCCAATGGGCTACAGATATGACTCTCGGAAACATGCAGAAGAAACACATCAAATTCCCTTGCCAGATGAACTCCAATCCGAGGCGAGCGATTACGCCAAAATAGTGCAAGATTTGTGCACTTTTTTAAGCAAAGTAGAGGCCGATAATGAACTTCAACCATTATATACTGTAACATCACAGCTTGAACCCTGTGAAAATGTCCTTATTAATTTGTGTGGCAGCATTTACAAACACATATTTCGTGTTTACCCCACATGAAAATTGCTCTTTGAACTTCAGCATGCTTGTGTTGATGCATACAAACCAACAGAACGTAACAAAAAATATCTTGTACTTTACTAGCGGAGCGAATATTCGAAAATAATTTATTTGATTATACCAAAGGCAATACATTTAAATAAAATATTTTGAAAAGGTACATTGCTGTAAAAAGCAAATAGAGCACAGCTTTCAAATTTACATAAGTGCATTAAGGATAAAAGTATTGCAGTCATGGTTAAAAAGCAGCAAGAACTCGAGGAGCATGAAGAAATACTTTTAAATGAAATACAGGGGGCAATAAGATTCCTGCGTACTGCACCTGCCCTAAGTAATCATCCATTCCACCTTAAACATGTGAATTATTAATGCAAGACCATTCAAGGACTTTATGTACCATGTGAGCTAGCAGCATGGAAGGTTACTCTGCAGGATAGTGTCATACACTTCTTCAATGAACACAGAACCTTGTGAAAATGTCCTTATTAACTTGTGTGATAGCATTAACAAACACACATTTCGTGTATACCCCGCAAGAAAATTGCTCTTTGAACTTCAGCATGCTTGTGTTGATGCATACAAACCAACAGAACGTAACTTAAAAATATCTTGTACTTCACTAGCGGAGCGAATATTCGAAAATGATGTATTTGATTATACTAAAGGCAATACATTAAAATAAAGTCTTTTGAAAAGGTACTTTGCTGTTAAAAGCTACCTAAAGCAAATAGAGCTCAGCTTTCAAATTTACTTAAGAAGTGCATTAAGGATAAAAGTATTGCAGTCATGGTTAAAAAGCAGCAAGAACTCAAGCCGCATGAAGAAATAAATTTAAATGAAATACAGGGGGCAATAAGATCGTTGCGTACTGCACCTACCCTATGTAATCATCCATTCCATTTCATACATGTGAATTATTAATGCAAGACCATTCAAGGGCTGTATGTACCATGTGATCTTGCAGCAGGATGCTGTCATAAACTTCTTCAATGTGTTAATAAATCCTGACAAACTTCCAATGGGCTACAGATATGACTCTCGGAAACATGCAGAAGAAACACATCAAATTCCCTTGCCAGATGAACTCCAATGCGAGGCAAGCGATTATGCCAAAATAGTGCAAGATTTGTGCACTTTTTTAAGCAAAGTAGAGGCAGATAATGAACTTCAACCATTATATACTGTAACATCACAGCTTGAACCCTGTGAAAATGTCCTTATTAATTTGTGTGGCAGCATTTACAAACACATATTTCGTGTTTACCCCACATGAAAATTGCTCTTTGAACTTCAGCATGCTTGTGTTGATGAATACAAACCAACAGAACGTAACAAAAATATCTTGTACTTCCTAGCGGAGCGAATATTCGAAAATAATTTATTTGATTATACCAAAGGCAATACATTTAAATAAAATATTTTGAAAAGGTACATTGCTGTAAAAAGCAAATAGAGCACAGCTTTCAAATTTACATAAGTGCATTAAGGATAAAAGTATTGCAGTCATGGTTAAAAAGCAGCAAGAACTCGAGGAGCATGAAGAAATACTTTTAAATGAAATACAGGGGGCAATAAGATTCCTGCGTACTGCACCTGCCCTAAGTAATCATCCATTCCACCTTAAACATGTGAATTATTAATGCAAGACCATTCAAGGACTTTATGTACCATGTGAGCTAGCAGCATGGAAGGTTACTCTGCAGGATGGTGTCATACACTTCTTCAATGAACACAGAACCTTGTGAAAATGTCCTTATTAACTTGTGTGATAGCATTAACAAACACACATTTCGTGTAAACCCCGCAAGAAAATTGCTCTTTGAACTTCAGCATGCTTGTGTTCATGCATACAAACCAACAGAACGTAACTTAAAAATATCTTGTACTTCACTAGCGGAGCGAATATTCGAAAATGATGTATTTGATTATACCAAAGGCAATACATTAAAATAAAGTATTTTGAAAAGGTACTTTGCTGTTAAAAGCTACCTAAAGCAAATAGAGCTCAGCTTTCAAATTTACTTAAGAAGTGCATTAAGGATAAAAGTATTGCAGTCATGGTTAAAAAGCAGCAAGAACTCAAGCCGCATGAAGAAATAAATTTAAATGAAACACAGGGGGCAATAAGATCGTTGCGTACTGCACATACCCTAAGTAATTATCCATTCCATTTCATACATGTGAATTATTAATGCAAGACCATTCAAGGGCTGTATGTACCATGTGATCTTGCAGCAGGATGGTGTCAAACTTCTTCAATGTGTTAATAAATCCTGACAAACTTCCAATGGGCTACAGATATGACTCTCGGAAAAATGCAGAAGAAACACATCAAACTCCCTTGCCAGATGAACTCCAATCCGAGGCAAGCGATTATGCCAAAATAGTGCAAGATTTGTGCACTTTTTTAGGCAAAGTAGACGCAGATAATGAACTAACACCATTATATACTGTGACATCACAGCTTGAAGCCTGTGAAAATGTCCTTATTAATTTGTGTTTCAGCATTAACAAACACATATTTCGTGTTTACCCCACATGAAAATTGCTCTTTGAACTTCAGAATGCTTGTGTTGATGAATACAAACCAACAGAACGTAACAAAAAATATCTTGTACTTTCCTAGCGGAGCGAATATTCGAAAATAATTTATTTGATTATACCAAAGGCAATACATTTAAATAAAATATTTTGAAAAGGTACATTGCTGTAAAAAGCAAATAGAGCACAGCTTTCAAATTTACATAAGTGCATTAATGATAAAAGTATTGCAGTCATGGTTAAAAAGCAGTAAGAACTCAAGCCGCATGAAGAAATAAATTTAAATGAAATACAGGGGGCAATAAGATCGTTGCGTACTGCACCTACCCTAAGTAATTATCCATTCCATTTCATACATGTGAATTATTAATGCAAGACCATTCAAGGGCTGTATGTACCATTTGATCTTGCAGCAGGATGGTGTCAAACTTCTTCAATGTGTTAATAAATCCTGACAAACTTCCAATGGGCTACAGATATGACTCTCGGAAACATGCAGAAGAAACACATCAAATTCCCTTGCCAGATGAACTCCAATCCGAGGCGAGCGATTACGCCAAAATAGTGCAAGATTTGTGCACTTTTTTAAGCAAAGTAGAGGCCGATAATGAACTTCAACCATTATATACTGTAACATCACAGCTTGAACCCTGTGAAAATGTCCTTATTAATTTGTGTGGCAGCATTTACAAACACATATTTCGTGTTTACCCCACATGAAAATTGCTCTTTGAACTTCAGCATGCTTGTGTTGATGCATACAAACCAACAGAACGTAACAAAAAATATCTTGTACTTTACTAGCGGAGCGAATATTCGAAAATAATTTATTTGATTATACCAAAGGCAATACATTTAAATAAAATATTTTGAAAAGGTACATTGCTGTAAAAAGCAAATAGAGCACAGCTTTCAAATTTACATAAGTGCATTAAGGATAAAAGTATTGCAGTCATGGTTAAAAAGCAGCAAGAACTCGAGGAGCATGAAGAAATACTTTTAAATGAAATACAGGGGGCAATAAGATTCCTGCGTACTGCACCTGCCCTAAGTAATCATCCATTCCACCTTAAACATGTGAATTATTAATGCAAGACCATTCAAGGACTTTATGTACCATGTGAGCTAGCAGCATGGAAGGTTACTCTGCAGGATGGTGTCATACACTTCTTCAATGAACACAGAACCTTGTGAAAATGTCCTTATTAACTTGTGTGATAGCATTAACAAACACACATTTCGTGTATACCCCGCAAGAAAATTGCTCTTTGAACTTCAGCATGCTTGTGTTGATGCATACAAACCAACAGAACGTAACTTAAAAATATCTTGTACTTCACTAGCGGAGCGAATATTCGAAAATGATGTATTTGATTATACCAAAGGCAATACATTAAAATAAAGTATTTTGAAAAGGTACTTTGCTGTTAAAAGCTACCTAAAGCAAATAGAGCTCAGCTTTCAAATTTACTTAAGAAGTGCATTAAGGATAAAAGTATTGCAGTCATGGTTAAAAAGCAGCAAGAACTCAAGCCGCATGAAGAAATAAATTTAAATGAAATACAGGGGTCAATAAGATCGTTGCGTACTGCACCTACCCTAAGTAATCATCCATTCCATTTCATACATGTGAATTATTAATGCAAGACCATTCAAGGGCTGTATGTACCATGTGATCTTGCAGCAGGATGGTGTCATAAACTTCTTCAATGTGTTAATAAATCCTGACAAACTTCCAATGGGCTACAGATATGACTCTCGGAAACATGCAGAAGAAACACATCAAATTCCCTTGCCAGATGAACTCCAATGCGAGGCAAGCGATTATGCCAAAATAGTGCAAGATTTGTGCACTTTTTTAAGCAAAGTAGAGGCAGATAATGAACTAACACCATTATATACTGTGACATCACAGCTTGAAGCCTGTGAAAATGTCCTTATTAATTTGTGTTTCAGCATTAACAAACACATATTTCGTGTTTACCCCACATGAAAATTGCTCTTTGAACTTCAGCATGCTTGTGTTGATGAATACAAACCAACAGAACGTAACAAAAAATATCTTGTACTTTCCTAGCGGAGCGAATATTCGAAAATAATTTATTTGATTATACCAAAGGCAATACATTTAAATAAAATATTTTGAAAAGGTACATTGCTGTAAAAAGCAAATAGAGCACAGCTTTCAAATTTACATAAGTGCATTAATGATAAAAGTATTGCAGTCATGGTTAAAAAGCAGCAAGAACTCGAGGAGCATGAAGAAATACTTTTAAATGAAATACAGGGGGCAATAAGATTCCTGCGTACTGCACCTGCCCTAAGTAATCATCCATTCCACCATAAACATGTGAATTATTAATGCAAGACCATTCAAGGACTTTATGTACCATGTGATCTTGCAGCAGGATGGTGTAATAAACTTCTTCAATGTGTTAATAAATCCTGACAAACTTCCAATGGGCTACAGATATGACTCTCGGAAACATGCAGAAGAAACACATCAAATTCCCTTGCCAGATGAGCTCCAATCCGAGGCAAGCGATTATGCCAAAATAGTGCAAAATTTGTGCACTTTTTTAGGAAAAGTAGAGGCAGATAATGAACTAACACCATTATATACTGTGACATCACAGCTTGAACCCTGTGAAAATGTCCTTATTAATTTGTGTTTCAGCATTAACAAACACATATTTCGTGTTTACCCCACATGAAAATTGCTCTTTGAACTTCAGCATGCTTGTGTTGATGAATACAAACCAACAGAACGTAAAAAAAAATATCTTGTACTTTCCTAGCGGAGCGAATATTCGAAAATAATTTATTTGATTATACCAAAGGCAATACATTTAAATAAAATATTTTGAAAAGGTACATTGCTGTAAAAAGCAAATAGAGCACAGCTTTCAAATTTACATAAGTGCATTAAGGATAAAAGTATTGCAGTCATGGTTAAAAAGCAGCAAGAACTCGAGGAGCATGAAGAAATACTTTTAAATGAAATACAAGGGGTAATAAGATTCCTGCGTACTGCACCTGCCCTAAGTAATCATCCATTCCACCTTAAACATGTGAATTATTAATGCAAGACCATTCAAGGACTTTATGTACCATGTGAGCTAGCAGCATGGAAGGTTACTCTGCAGGATGGTGTCATACACTTCTTCAATGAACACAGAACCTTGTAAAAATGTCCTTATTAACTTGTGTGATAGCATTAACAAACACACATTTCGTGTATACCCCGCAAGAAAATTGCTCTTTGAACTTCAGCATGCTTGTGTTGATGCATACAAACCAACAGAACGTAACTTAAAAATATCTTGTACTTCACTAGCGGAGCGAATATTCGAAAATGATGTATTTGATTATACCAAAGGCAATACATTAAAATAAAGTATTTTGAAAAGGTACTTTGCTGTTAAAAGCTACCTAAAGCAAATAGAGCTCAGGTTTCAAATTTACTTAAGAAGTGCATTAAGGATAAATGTATTGCAGTCATGGTTAAAAAGCAGTAAGAACTCAAGCCGCATGAAGAAATAAATTTAAATGAAATACAGGGGGCAATAAGATCGTTGCGTACTGCACCTACCCTAAGTAATTATCCATTCCATTTCATACATGTGAATTATTAATGCAAGACCATTCAAGGGCTGTATGTACCATTTGATCTTGCAGCAGGATGGTGTCAAACTTCTTCAATGTGTTAATAAATCCTGACAAACTTCCAATGGGCTACAGATATGACTCTCGGAAACATGCAGAAGAAACACATCAAATTCCCTTGCCAGATGAACTCCAATCTGAGGCGAGCGATTACGCCAAAATAGTGCAAGATTTGTGCACTTTTTTAAGCAAAGTAGAGGCCGATAATGAACTTCAACCATTATATACTGTAACATCACAGCTTGAACCCTGTGAAAATGTCCTTATTAATTTGTGTGGCAGCATTTACAAACACATATTTCGTGTTTACCCCACATGAAAATTGCTCTTTGAACTTCAGCATGCTTGTGTTGATGCATACAAACCAACAGAACGTAACAAAAAATATCTTGTACTTTACTAGCGGAGCGAATATTCGAAAATAATTTATTTGATTATACCAAAGGCAATACATTTAAATAAAATATTTTGAAAAGGTACATTGCTGTAAAAAGCAAATAGAGCACAGCTTTCAAATTTACATAAGTGCATTAAGGATAAAAGTATTGCAGTCATGGTTAAAAAGCAGCAAGAACTCGAGGAGCATGAAGAAATACTTTTAAATGAAATACAGGGGGCAATAAGATTCCTGCGTACTGCACCTGCCCTAAGTAATCATCCATTCCACCTTAAACATGTGAATTATTAATGCAAGACCATTCAAGGACTTTATGTACCATGTGAGCTAGCAGCATGGAAGGTTACTCTGCAGGATGGTGTCATACACTTCTTCAATGAACACAGAACCTTGTGAAAATTTCCTTATTAACTTGTGTGATAGCATTAACAAACACACATTTCGTGTATACCCCGCAAGAAAATTGCTCTTTGAACTTCAGCATGCTTGTGTTGATGCATACAAACCAACAGAACGTAACTTAAAAATATCTTGTACTTCACTAGCGGAGCGAATATTCGAAAATGATGTATTTGATTATACCAAAGGCAATACATTAAAATAAAGTATTTTGAAAAGGTACTTTGCTGTTAAAAGCTACCTAAAGCAAATAGAGCTCAGCTTTCAAATTTACTTAAGAAGTGCATTAAGGATAAAAGTATTGCAGTCATGGTTAAAAAGCAGCAAGAACTCAAGCCGCATGAAGAAATAAATTTAAATGAAATACAGGGGGCAATAAGATCGTTGCGTACTGCACCTACCCTAAGTAATCATCCATTCCATTTCATACATGTGAATTATTAATGCAAGACCATTCAAGGGCTGTATGTACCATGTGATCTTGCAGCAGGATGGTGTCATAAACTTCTTCAATGTGTTAATAAATCCTGACAAACTTCCAATGGGCTACAGATATGACTCTCGGAAACATGCAGAAGAAACACATCAAATTCCCTTGCCAGATGAACTCCAATGCGAGGCAAGCGATTATGCCAAAATAGTGCAAGATTTGTGCACTTTTTTAAGCAAAGTAGAGGCAGATATTGAACTTCAACCATTATATACTGTAACATCACAGCTTGAACCCTGTGAAAATGTCCTTATTAATTTGTGTGGCAGCATTTACAAACACATATTTCGTGTTTACCCCACATGAAAATTGCTCTTTGAACTTCAGCATGCTTGTGTTGATGAATACAAACCAACAGAACGTAACAAAAAATATCTTGTACTTTCCTAGCGGAGCGAATATTCGAAAATAATTTATTTGATTATACCAAAGGCAATACATTTAAATAAAATATTTTGAAAAGGTACATTGCTGTAAAAAGCAAATAGAGCACAGCTTTCAAATTTACATAAGTGCATTAAGGATAAAAGTATTGCAGTCATGGTTAAAAAGCAGCAAGAACTCGAGGAGCATGAAGAAATACTTTTAAATGAAATACAGGGGGCAATAAGATTCCTGCGTACTGCACCTGCCCTAAGTAATCATCCATTCCACCTTAAACATGTGAATTATTAATGCAAGACCATTCAAGGACTTTATGTACCATGTGAGCTAGCAGCATGGAAGGTTACTCTGCAGGATGGTGTCATACACTTCTTCAATGAACACAGAACCTTGTGAAAATGTCCTTATTAACTTGTGTGATAGCATTAACAAACACACATTTCGTGTATACCCCGCAAGAAAATTGCTCTTTGAACTTCAGCATGCTTGTGTTGATGCATACAAA
The DNA here is from genome assembly GCA_030762935.1 of Hymenopus coronatus. Classification (NCBI taxonomy): domain Eukaryota; kingdom Metazoa; phylum Arthropoda; class Insecta; order Mantodea; family Hymenopodidae; genus Hymenopus; species Hymenopus coronatus. The sequence goes on from CM060900.1 coordinate 20,241,791, forward strand.
CCAACAGAACGTAACTTAAAAATATCTTGTACTTCACTAGCGGAGCGAATATTCGAAAATGATGTATTTGATTATACCAAAGGCAATACATTAAAATAAAGTATTTTGAAAAGGTACTTTGCTGTTAAAAGCTACCTAAAGCAAATAGAGCTCAGCTTTCAAATTTACTTAAGAAGTGCATTAAGGATAAAAGTATTGCAGTCATGGTTAAAAAGCAGCAAGAACTCAAGCCGCATGAAGAAATAAATTTAAATGAAATACAGGGGGCAATAAGATCGTTGCGTACTGCACCTACCCTAAGTAATCATCCATTCCATTTCATACATGTGAATTATTAATGCAAGACTATTCAAGGGCTGTATGTACCATGTGATCTTGCAGCAGGATGGTGTCATAAACTTCTTCAATGTGTTAATAAATCCTGACAAACTTCCAATGGGCTACAGATATGACTCTCGGAAACATGCAGAAGAAACACATCAAATTCCCTTGCCAGATGAACTCCAATGCGAGGCAAGCGATTATGCCAAAATAGTGCAAGATTTGTGCACTTTTTTAAGCAAAGTAGAGGCAGATAATGAACTAACACCATTATATACTGTGACATCACAGCTTGAAGCCTGTGAAAATGTCCTTATTAATTTGTGTTTCAGCATTAACAAACACATATTTCGTGTTTACCCCACATGAAAATTGCTCTTTGAACTTCAGCATGCTTGTGTTGATGAATACAAACCAACAGAACGTAACAAAAAATATCTTGTACTTTCCTAGCGGAGCGAATATTCGAAAATAATTTATTTGATTATACCAAAGGCAATACATTTAAATAAAATATTTTGAAAAGGTACATTGCTGTAAAAAGCAAATAGAGCACAGCTTTCAAATTTACATAAGTGCATTAATGATAAAAGTATTGCAGTCATGGTTAAAAAGCAGCAAGAACTCGAGGAGCATGAAGAAATACTTTTAAATGAAATACAGGGGGCAATAAGATTCCTGCGTACTGCACCTGCCCTAAGTAATCATCCATTCCACCATAAACATGTGAATTATTAATGCAAGACCATTCAAGGACTTTATGTACCATGTGATCTTGCAGCAGGATGGTGTAATAAACTTCTTCAATGTGTTAATAAATCCTGACAAACTTCCAATGGGCTACAGATATGACTCTCGGAAACATGCAGAAGAAACACATCAAATTCCCTTGCCAGATGAGCTCCAATCCGAGGCAAGCGATTATGCCAAAATAGTGCAAAATTTGTGCACTTTTTTAGGAAAAGTAGAGGCAGATAATGAACTAACACCATTATATACTGTGACATCACAGCTTGAACCCTGTGAAAATGTCCTTATTAATTTGTGTTTCAGCATTAACAAACACATATTTCGTGTTTACCCCACATGAAAATTGCTCTTTGAACTTCAGCATGCTTGTGTTGATGAATACAAACCAACAGAACGTAACAAAAAATATCTTGTACTTTCCTAGCGGAGCGAATATTCGAAAATAATTTATTTGATTATACCAAAGGCAATACATTTAAATAAAATATTTTGAAAAGGTACATTGCTGTAAAAAGCAAATAGAGCACAGCTTTCAAATTTACATAAGTGCATTAAGGATAAAAGTATTGCAGTCATGGTTAAATAGCAGCAAGAACTCGAGGAGCATGAAGAAATACTTTTAAATGAAATACAGGGGGCAATAAGATTCCTGCGTACTTCACCTGCCCTAAGTAATCATCCATTCCACCTTAAACATGTGAATTATTAATGCAAGACCATTCAAGGACTTTATGTACCATGTGAGCTAGCAGCATGGAAGGTTACTCTGCAGGATGGTGTCATACACTTCTTCAATGAACACAGAACCTTGTAAAAATGTCCTTATTAACTTGTGTGATAGCATTAACAAACACACATTTCGTGTATACCCCGCAAGAAAATTGCTCTTTGAACTTCAGCATGCTTGTGTTGATGCATACAAACCAACAGAACGTAACTTAAAAATATCTTGTACTTCACTAGCGGAGCGAATATTCGAAAATGATGTATTTGATTATACCAAAGGCAATACATTAAAATAAAGTATTTTGAAAAGGTACTTTGCTGTTAAAAGCTACCTAAAGCAAATAGAGCTCAGGTTTCAAATTTACTTAAGAAGTGCATTAAGGATAAAAGTATTGCAGTCATGGTTAAAAAGCAGTAAGAACTCAAGCCGCATGAAGAAATAAATTTAAATGAAATACAGGGGGCAATAAGATCGTTGCGTACTGCACCTACCCTAAGTAATTATCCATTCCATTTCATACATGTGAATTATTAATGCAAGACCATTCAAGGGCTGTATGTACCATTTGATCTTGCAGCAGGATGGTGTCAAACTTCTTCAATGTGTTAATAAATCCTGACAAACTTCCAATGGGCTACAGATATGACTCTCGGAAACATGCAGAAGAAACACATCAAATTCCCTTGCCAGATGAACTCCAATCTGAGGCGAGCGATTACGCCAAAATAGTGCAAGATTTGTGCACTTTTTTAAGCAAAGTAGAGGCCGATAATGAACTTCAACCATTATATACTGTAACATCACAGCTTGAACCCTGTGAAAATGTCCTTATTAATTTGTGTGGCAGCATTTACAAACACATATTTCGTGTTTACCCCACATGAAAATTGCTCTTTGAACTTCAGCATGCTTGTGTTGATGCATACAAACCAACAGAACGTAACAAAAAATATCTTGTACTTTACTAGCGGAGCGAATATTCGAAAATAATTTATTTGATTATACCAAAGGCAATACATTTAAATAAAATATTTTGAAAAGGTACATTGCTGTAAAAAGCAAATAGAGCACAGCTTTCAAATTTACATAAGTGCATTAAGGATAAAAGTATTGCAGTCATGGTTAAAAAGCAGCAAGAACTCGAGGAGCATGAAGAAATACTTTTAAATGAAATACAGGGGGCAATAAGATTCCTGCGTACTGCACCTGCCCTAAGTAATCATCCATTCCACCTTAAACATGTGAATTATTAATGCAAGACCATTCAAGGACTTTATGTACCATGTGAGCTAGCAGCATGGAAGGTTACTCTGCAGGATGGTGTCATACACTTCTTCAATGAACACAGAACCTTGTGAAAATGTCCTTATTAACTTGTGTGATAGCATTAACAAACACACATTTCGTGTATACCCCGCAAGAAAATTGCTCTTTGAACTTCAGCATGCTTGTGTTGATGCATACAAACCAACAGAACGTAACTTAAAAATATCTTGTACTTCACTAGCGGAGCGAATATTCGAAAATGATGTATTTGATTATACCAAAGGCAATACATTAAAATAAAGTATTTTGAAAAGGTACTTTGCTGTTAAAAGCTACCTAAAGCAAATAGAGCTCAGCTTTCAAATTTACTTAAGAAGTGCATTAAGGATAAAAGTATTGCAGTCATGGTTAAAAAGCAGCAAGAACTCAAGCCGCATGAAGAAATAAATTTAAATGAAATACAGGGGGCAATAAGATCGTTGCGTACTGCACCTACCCTAAGTAATCATCCATTCCATTTCATACATGTGAATTATTAATGCAAGACCATTCAAGGGCTGTATGTACCATGTGATCTTGCAGCAGGATGGTGTCATAAACTTCTTCAATGTGTTAATAAATCCTGACAAACTTCCAATGGGCTACAGATATGACTCTCGGAAACATGCAGAAGAAACACATCAAATTCCCTTGCCAGATGAACTCCAATGCGAGGCAAGCGATTATGCCAAAATAGTGCAAGATTTGTGCACTTTATTAAGCAAAGTAGAGGCAGATATTGAACTTCAACCATTATATACTGTAACATCACAGCTTGAACCCTGTGAAAATGTCCTTATTAATTTGTGTGGCAGCATTTACAAACACATATTTCGTGTTTACCCCACATGAAAATTGCTCTTTGAACTTCAGCATGCTTGTGTTGATGAATACAAACCAACAGAACGTAACAAAAAATATCTTGTACTTTCCTAGCGGAGCGAATATTCGAAAATAATTTATTTGATTATACCAAAGGCAATACATTTAAATAAAATATTTTGAAAAGGTACATTGCTGTAAAAAGCAAATAGAGCACAGCTTTCAAATTTACATAAGTGCATTAAGGATAAAAGTATTGCAGTCATGGTTAAAAAGCAGCAAGAACTCGAGGAGCATGAAGAAATACTTTTAAATGAAATACAGGGGGCAATAAGATTCCTGCGTACTGCACCTGCCCTAAGTAATCATCCATTCCACCTTAAACATGTGAATTATTAATGCAAGACCATTCAAGGACTTTATGTACCATGTGAGCTAGCAGCATGGAAGGTTACTCTGCAGGATGGTGTCATACACTTCTTCAATGAACACAGAACCTTGTGAAAATGTCCTTATTAACTTGTGTGATAGCATTAACAAACACACATTTCGTGTATACCCCGCAAGAAAATTGCTCTTTGAACTTCAGCATGCTTGTGTTGATGCATACAAACCAACAGAACGTAACTTAAAAATATCTTGTACTTCACTAGCGGAGCGAATATTCGAAAATGATGTATTTGATTATACCAAAGGCAATACATTAAAATAAAGTATTTTGAAAAGGTACTTTGCTGTTAAAAGCTACCTAAAGCAAATAGAGCTCAGCTTTCAAATTTACTTAAGAAGTGCATTAAGGATAAAAGTATTGCAGTCATGGTTAAAAAGCAGCAAGAACTCAAGCCGCATGAAGAAATAAATTTAAATGAAATACAGGGGGCAATAAGATCGTTGCGTACTGCACCTACCCTAAGTAATCATCCATTCCATTTCATACATGTGAATTATTAATGCAAGACCATTCAAGGGCTGTATGTACCATGTGATCTTGCAGCAGGATGGTGTCATAAACTTCTTCAATGTGTTAATAAATCCTGACAAACTTCCAATGGGCTACAGATATGACTCTCGGAAACATGCAGAAGAAACACATCAAATTCCCTTGCCAGATGAACTCCAATGCGAGGCAAGCGATTATGCCAAAATAGTGCAAGATTTGTGCACTTTTTTAAGCAAAGTAGAGGCAGATAATGAACTAACACCATTATATACTGTGACATCACAGCTTGAAGCCTGTGAAAATGTCCTTATTAATTTGTGTTTCAGCATTAACAAACACATATTTCGTGTTTACCCCACATGAAAATTGCTCTTTGAACTTCAGCATGCTTGTGTTGATGAATACAAACCAACAGAACGTAACAAAAAATATCTTGTACTTTCCTAGCGGAGCGAATATTCGAAAATAATTTATTTGATTATACCAAAGGCAATACATTTAAATAAAATATTTTGAAAAGGTACATTGCTGTAAAAAGCAAATAGAGCACAGCTTTCAAATTTACATAAGTGCATTAATGATAAAAGTATTGCAGTCATGGTTAAAAAGCAGCAAGAACTCGAGGAGCATGAAGAAATACTTTTAAATGAAATACAGGGGGCAATAAGATTCCTGCGTACTGCACCTGCCCTAAGTAATCATCCATTCCACCATAAACATGTGAATTATTAATGCAAGACCATTCAAGGACTTTATGTACCATGTGATCTTGCAGCAGGATGGTGTAATAAACTTCTTCAATGTGTTAATAAATCCTGACAAACTTCCAATGGGCTACAGATATGACTCTCGGAAACATGCAGAAGAAACACATCAAATTCCCTTGCCAGATGAGCTCCAATCCGAGGCAAGCGATTATGCCAAAATAGTGCAAAATTTGTGCACTTTTTTAGGAAAAGTAGAGGCAGATAATGAACTAACACCATTATATACTGTGACATCACAGCTTGAACCCTGTGAAAATGTCCTTATTAATTTGTGTTTCAGCATTAACAAACACATATTTCGTGTTTACCCCTCATGAAAATTGCTCTTTGAACTTCAGCATGCTTGTGTTGATGAATACAAACCAACAGAACGTAACAAAAAATATCTTGTACTTTCCTAGCGGAGCGAATATTCGAAAATAATTTATTTGATTATACCAAAGGCAATACATTTAAATAAAATATTTTGAAAAGGTACATTGCTGTAAAAAGCAAATAGAGCACAGCTTTCAAATTTACATAAGTGCATTAAGGATAAAAGTATTGCAGTCATGGTTAAATAGCAGCAAGAACTCGAGGAGCATGAAGAAATACTTTTAAATGAAATACAGGGGGCAATAAGATTCCTGCGTACTGCACCTGCCCTAAGTAATCATCCATTCCACCTTAAACATGTGAATTATTAATGCAAGACCATTCAAGGACTTTATGTACCATGTGAGCTAGCAGCATGGAAGGTTACTCTGCAGGATGGTGTCATACACTTCTTCAATGAACACAGAACCTTGTAAAAATGTCCTTATTAACTTGTGTGATAGCATTAACAAACACACATTTCGTGTATACCCCGCAAGAAAATTGCTCTTTGAACTTCAGCATGCTTGTGTTGATGCATACAAACCAACAGAACGTAACTTAAAAATATCTTGTACTTCACTAGCGGAGCGAATATTCGAAAATGATGTATTTGATTATACCAAAGGCAATACATTAAAATAAAGTATTTTGAAAAGGTACTTTGCTGTTAAAAGCTACCTAAAGCAAATAGAGCTCAGGTTTCAAATTTACTTAAGAAGTGCATTAAGGATAAAAGTATTGCAGTCATGGTTAAAAAGCAGTAAGAACTCAAGCCGCATGAAGAAATAAATTTAAATGAAATACAGGGGGCAATAAGATCGTTGCGTACTGCACCTACCCTAAGTAATTATCCATTCCATTTCATACATGTGAATTATTAATGCAAGACCATTCAAGGGCTGTATGTACCATTTGATCTTGCAGCAGGATGGTGTCAAACTTCTTCAATGTGTTAATAAATCCTGACAAACTTCCAATGGGCTACAGATATGACTCTCGGAAACATGCAGAAGAAACACATCAAATTCCCTTGCCAGATGAACTCCAATCTGAGGCGAGCGATTACGCCAAAATAGTGCAAGATTTGTGCACTTTTTTAAGCAAAGTAGAGGCCGATAATGAACTTCAACCATTATATACTGTAACATCACAGCTTGAACCCTGTGAAAATGTCCTTATTAATTTGTGTGGCAGCATTTACAAACACATATTTCGTGTTTACCCCACATGAAAATTGCTCTTTGAACTTCAGCATGCTTGTGTTGATGCATACAAACCAACAGAACGTAACAAAAAATATCTTGTACTTTACTAGCGGAGCGAATATTCGAAAATAATTTATTTGATTATACCAAAGGCAATACATTTAAATAAAATATTTTGAAAAGGTACATTGCTGTAAAAAGCAAATAGAGCACAGCTTTCAAATTTACATAAGTGCATTAAGGATAAAAGTATTGCAGTCATGGTTAAAAAGCAGCAAGAACTCGAGGAGCATGAAGAAATACTTTTAAATGAAATACAGGGGGCAATAAGATTCCTGCGTACTGCACCTGCCCTAAGTAATCATCCATTCCACCTTAAACATGTGAATTATTAATGCAAGACCATTCAAGGACTTTATGTACCATGTGAGCTAGCAGCATGGAAGGTTACTCTGCAGGATGGTGTCATACACTTCTTCAATGAACACAGAACCTTGTGAAAATGTCCTTATTAACTTGTGTGATAGCATTAACAAACACACATTTCGTGTATACCCCGCAAGAAAATTGCTCTTTGAACTTCAGCATGCTTGTGTTGATGCATACAAACCAACAGAACGTAACTTAAAAATATCTTGTACTTCACTAGCGGAGCGAATATTCGAAAATGATGTATTTGATTATACCAAAGGCAATACATTAAAATAAAGTATTTTGAAAAGGTACTTTGCTGTTAAAAGCTACCTAAAGCAAATAGAGCTCAGCTTTCAAATTTACTTAAGAAGTGCATTAAGGATAAAAGTATTGCAGTCATGGTTAAAAAGCAGCAAGAACTCAAGCCGCATGAAGAAATAAATTTAAATGAAATACAGGGGGCAATAAGATCGTTGCGTACTGCACCTACCCTAAGTAATCATCCATTCCATTTCATACATGTGAATTATTAATGCAAGACTATTCAAGGTCTGTATGTACCATGTGATCTTGCAGCAGGATGGTGTCATAAACTTCTTCAATGTGTTAATAAATCCTGACAAACTTCCAATGGGCTACAGATATGACTCTCGGAAACATGCAGAAGAAACACATCAAATTCCCTTGCCAGATGAACTCCAATGCGAGGCAAGCGATTATGCCAAAATAGTGCAAGATTTGTGCACTTTTTTAAGCAAAGTAGAGGCAGATAATGAACTAACACCATTATATACTGTGACATCACAGCTTGAAGCCTGTGAAAATGTCCTTATTAATTTGTGTTTCAGCATTAACAAACACATATTTCGTGTTTACCCCACATGAAAATTGCTCTTTGAACTTCAGCATGCTTGTGTTGATGAATACAAACCAACAGAACGTAACAAAAAATATCTTGTACTTTCCTAGCGGAGCGAATATTCGAAAATAATTTATTTGATTATACCAAAGGCAATACATTTAAATAAAATATTTTGAAAAGGTACATTGCTGTAAAAAGCAAATAGAGCACAGCTTTCAAATTTACATAAGTGCATTAATGATAAAAGTATTGCAGTCATGGTTAAAAAGCAGCAAGAACTCGAGGAGCATGAAGAAATACTTTTAAATGAAATACAGGGGGCAATAAGATTCCTGCGTACTGCACCTGCCCTAAGTAATCATCCATTCCACCATAAACATGTGAATTATTAATGCAAGACCATTCAAGGACTTTATGTACCATGTGATCTTGCAGCAGGATGGTGTAATAAACTTCTTCAATGTGTTAATAAATCCTGACAAACTTCCAATGGGCTACAGATATGACTCTCGGAAACATGCAGAAGAAACACATCAAATTCCCTTGCCAGATGAGCTCCAATCCGAGGCAAGCGATTATGCCAAAATAGTGCAAAATTTGTGCACTTTTTTAGGAAAAGTAGAGGCAGATAATGAACTAACACCATTATATACTGTGACATCACAGCTTGAACCCTGTGAAAATGTCCTTATTAATTTGTGTTTCAGCATTAACAAACACATATTTCGTGTTTACCCCACATGAAAATTGCTCTTTGAACTTCAGCATGCTTGTGTTGATGAATACAAACCAACAGAACGTAACAAAAAATATCTTGTACTTTCCTAGCGGAGCGAATATTCGAAAATAATTTATTTGATTATACCAAAGGCAATACATTTAAATAAAATATTTTGAAAAGGTACATTGCTGTAAAAAGCAAATAGAGCACAGCTTTCAAATTTACATAAGTGCATTAAGGATAAAAGTATTGCAGTCATGGTTAAATAGCAGCAAGAACTCGAGGAGCATGAAGAAATACTTTTAAATGAAATACAGGGGGCAATAAGATTCCTGCGTACTTCACCTGCCCTAAGTAATCATCCATTCCACCTTAAACATGTGAATTATTAATGCAAGACCATTCAAGGACTTTATGTACCATGTGAGCTAGCAGCATGGAAGGTTACTCTGCAGGATGGTGTCATACACTTCTTCAATGAACACAGAACCTTGTAAAAATGTCCTTATTAACTTGTGTGATAGCATTAACAAACACACATTTCGTGTATACCCCGCAAGAAAATTGCTCTTTGAACTTCAGCATGCTTGTGTTGATGCATACAAACCAACAGAACGTAACTTAAAAATATCTTGTACTTCACTAGCGGAGCGAATATTCGAAAATGATGTATTTGATTATACCAAAGGCAATACATTAAAATAAAGTATTTTGAAAAGGTACTTTGCTGTTAAAAGCTACCTAAAGCAAATAGAGCTCAGGTTTCAAATTTACTTAAGAAGTGCATTAAGGATAAAAGTATTGCAGTCATGGTTAAAAAGCAGTAAGAACTCAAGCCGCATGAAGAAATAAATTTAAATGAAATACAGGGGGCAATAAGATCGTTGCGTACTGCACCTACCCTAAGTAATTATCCATTCCATTTCATACATGTGAATTATTAATGCAAGACCATTCAAGGGCTGTATGTACCATTTGATCTTGCAGCAGGATGGTGTCAAACTTCTTCAATGTGTTAATAAATCCTGACAAACTTCCAATGGGCTACAGATATGACTCTCGGAAACATGCAGAAGAAACACATCAAATTCCCTTGCCAGATGAACTCCAATCTGAGGCGAGCGATTACGCCAAAATAGTGCAAGATTTGTGCACTTTTTTAAGCAAAGTAGAGGCCGATAATGAACTTCAACCATTATATACTGTAACATCACAGCTTGAACCCTGTGAAAATGTCCTTATTAATTTGTGTGGCAGCATTTACAAACACATATTTCGTGTTTACCCCACATGAAAATTGCTCTTTGAACTTCAGCATGCTTGTGTTGATGCATACAAACCAACAGAACGTAACAAAAAATATCTTGTACTTTACTAGCGGAGCGAATATTCGAAAATAATTTATTTGATTATACCAAAGGCAATACATTTAAATAAAATATTTTGAAAAGGTACATTGCTGTAAAAAGCAAATAGAGCACAGCTTTCAAATTTACATAAGTGCATTAAGGATAAAAGTATTGCAGTCATGGTTAAAAAGCAGCAAGAACTCGAGGAGCATGAAGAAATACTTTTAAATGAAATACAGGGGGCAATAAGATTCCTGCGTACTGCACCTGCCCTAAGTAATCATCCATTCCACCTTAAACATGTGAATTATTAATGCAAGACCATTCAAGGACTTTATGTACCATGTGAGCTAGCAGCATGGAAGGTTACTCTGCAGGATGGTGTCATACACTTCTTCAATGAACACAGAACCTTGTGAAAATGTCCTTATTAACTTGTGTGATAGCATTAACAAACACACATTTCGTGTATACCCCGCAAGAAAATTGCTCTTTGAACTTCAGCATGCTTGTGTTGATGCATACAAACCAACAGAACGTAACTTAAAAATATCTTGTACTTCACTAGCGGAGCGAATATTCGAAAATGATGTATTTGATTATACCAAAGGCAATACATTAAAATAAAGTATTTTGAAAAGGTACTTTGCTGTTAAAAGCTACCTAAAGCAAATAGAGCTCAGCTTTCAAATTTACTTAAGAAGTGCATTAAGGATAAAAGTATTGCAGTCATGGTTAAAAAGCAGCAAGAACTCAAGCCGCATGAAGAAATAAATTTAAATGAAATACAGGGGGCAATAAGATCGTTGCGTACTGCACCTACCCTAAGTAATCATCCATTCCATTTCATACATGTGAATTATTAATGCAAGACCATTCAAGGGCTGTATGTACCATGTGATCTTGCAGCAGGATGGTGTCATAAACTTCTTCAATGTGTTAATAAATCCTGACAAACTTCCAATGGGCTACAGATATGACTCTCGGAAACATGCAGAAGAAACACATCAAATTCCCTTGCCAGATGAACTCCAATGCGAGGCAAGCGATTATGCCAAAATAGTGCAAGATTTGTGCACTTTATTAAGCAAAGTAGAGGCAGATATTGAACTTCAACCATTATATACTGTAACATCACAGCTTGAACCCTGTGAAAATGTCCTTATTAATTTGTGTGGCAGCATTTACAAACACATATTTCGTGTTTACCCCACATGAAAATTGCTCTTTGAACTTCAGCATGCTTGTGTTGATGAATACAAACCAACAGAACGTAACAAAAAATATCTTGTACTTTCCTAGCGGAGCGAATATTCGAAAATAATTTATTTGATTATACCAAAGGCAATACATTTAAATAAAATATTTTGAAAAGGTACATTGCTGTAAAAAGCAAATAGAGCACAGCTTTCAAATTTACATAAGTGCATTAAGGATAAAAGTATTGCAGTCATGGTTAAAAAGCAGCAAGAACTCGAGGAGCATGAAGAAATACTTTTAAATGAAATACAGGGGGCAATAAGATTCCTGCGTACTGCACCTGCCCTAAGTAATCATCCATTCCACCTTAAACATGTGAATTATTAATGCAAGACCATTCAAGGACTTTATGTACCATGTGAGCTAGCAGCATGGAAGGTTACTCTGCAGGATGGTGTCATACACTTCTTCAATGAACACAGAACCTTGTGAAAATGTCCTTATTAACTTGTGTGATAGCATTAACAAACACACATTTCGTGTATACCCCGCAAGAAAATTGCTCTTTGAACTTCAGCATGCTTGTGTTGATGCATACAAACCAACAGAACGTAACTTAAAAATATCTTGTACTTCACTAGCGGAGCGAATATTCGAAAATGATGTATTTGATTATACCAAAGGCAATACATTAAAATAAAGTATTTTGAAAAGGTACTTTGCTGTTAAAAGCTACCTAAAGCAAATAGAGCTCAGCTTTCAAATTTACTTAAGAAGTGCATTAAGGATAAAAGTATTGCAGTCATGGTTAAAAAGCAGCAAGAACTCAAGCCGCATGAAGAAATAAATTTAAATGAAATACAGGGGGCAATAAGATCGTTGCGTACTGCACCTACCCTAAGTAATTATCCATTCCATTTCATACATGTGAATTATTAATGCAAGACCATTCAAGGGCTGTATGTACCATGTGATCTTGCAGCAGGATGGTGTCATAAACTTCTTCAATGTGTTAATAAATCCTGACAAACTTCCAATGGGCTACAGATATGACTCTCGGAAACATGCAGAAGAAACACATCAAATTCCCTTGCCAGATGAACTCCAATGCGAGGCAAGCGATTATGCCAAAATAGTGCAAGATTTGTGCACTTTTTTAAGCAAAGTAGAGGCAGATAATGAACTAACACCATTATATACTGTGACATCACAGCTTGAAGCCTGTGAAAATGTCCTTATTAATTTGTGTTTCAGCATTAACAAACACATATTTCGTGTTTACCCCACATGAAAATTGCTCTTTGAACTTCAGCATGCTTGTGTTGATGAATACAAACCAACAGAACGTAACAAAAAATATCTTGTACTTTCCTAGCGGAGCGAATATTCGAAAATAATTTATTTGATTATACCAAAGGCAATACATTTAAATAAAATATTTTGAAAAGGTACATTGCTGTAAAAAGCAAATAGAGCACAGCTTTCAAATTTACATAAGTGCATTAATGATAAAAGTATTGCAGTCATGGTTAAAAAGCAGCAAGAACTCGAGGAGCATGAAGAAATACTTTTAAATGAAATACAGGGGGCAATAAGATTCCTGCGTACTGCACCTGCCCTAAGTAATCATCCATTCCACCATAAACATGTGAATTATTAATGCAAGACCATTCAAGGACTTTATGTACCATGTGATCTTGCAGCAGGATGGTGTAATAAACTTCTTCAATGTGTTAATAAATCCTGACAAACTTCCAATGGGCTACAGATATGACTCTCGGAAACATGCAGAAGAAACACATCAAATTCCCTTGCCAGATGAGCTCCAATCCGAGGCAAGCGATTATGCCAAAATAGTGCAAAATTTGTGCACTTTTTTAGGAAAAGTAGAGGCAGATAATGAACTAACACCATTATATACTGTGACATCACAGCTTGAACCCTGTGAAAATGTCCTTATTAATTTGTGTTTCAGCATTAACAAACACATATTTCGTGTTTACCCCTCATGAAAATTGCTCTTTGAACTTCAGCATGCTTGTGTTGATGAATACAAACCAACAGAACGTAACAAAAAATATCTTGTACTTTCCTAGCGGAGCGAATATTCGAAAATAATTTATTTGATTATACCAAAGGCAATACATTTAAATAAAATATTTTGAAAAGGTACATTGCTGTAAAAAGCAAATAGAGCACAGCTTTCAAATTTACATAAGTGCATTAAGGATAAAAGTATTGCAGTCATGGTTAAATAGCAGCAAGAACTCGAGGAGCATGAAGAAATACTTTTAAATGAAATACAGGGGGCAATAAGATTCCTGCGTACTGCACCTGCCCTAAGTAATCATCCATTCCACCTTAAACATGTGAATTATTAATGCAAGACCATTCAAGGACTTTATGTACCATGTGAGCTAGCAGCATGGAAGGTTACTCTGCAGGATGGTGTCATACACTTCTTCAATGAACACAGAACCTTGTAAAAATGTCCTTATTAACTTGTGTGATAGCATTAACAAACACACATTTCGTGTATACCCCGCAAGAAAATTGCTCTTTGAACTTCAGCATGCTTGTGTTGATGCATACAAACCAACAGAACGTAACTTAAAAATATCTTGTACTTCACTAGCGGAGCGAATATTCGAAAATGATGTATTTGATTATACCAAAGGCAATACATTAAAATAAAGTATTTTGAAAAGGTACTTTGCTGTTAAAAGCTACCTAAAGCAAATAGAGCTCAGGTTTCAAATTTACTTAAGAAGTGCATTAAGGATAAAAGTATTGCAGTCATGGTTAAAAAGCAGTAAGAACTCAAGCCGCATGAAGAAATAAATTTAAATGAAATACAGGGGGCAATAAGATCGTTGCGTACTGCACCTACCCTAAGTAATTATCCATTCCATTTCATACATGTGAATTATTAATGCAAGACCATTCAAGGGCTGTATGTACCATTTGATCTTGCAGCAGGATGGTGTCAAACTTCTTCAATGTGTTAATAAATCCTGACAAACTTCCAATGGGCTACAGATATGACTCTCGGAAACATGCAGAAGAAACACATCAAATTCCCTTGCCAGATGAACTCCAATCTGAGGCGAGCGATTACGCCAAAATAGTGCAAGATTTGTGCACTTTTTTAAGCAAAGTAGAGGCCGATAATGAACTTCAACCATTATATACTGTAACATCACAGCTTGAACCCTGTGAAAATGTCCTTATTAATTTGTGTGGCAGCATTTACAAACACATATTTCGTGTTTACCCCACATGAAAATTGCTCTTTGAACTTCAGCATGCTTGTGTTGATGCATACAAACCAACAGAACGTAACAAAAAATATCTTGTACTTTACTAGCGGAGCGAATATTCGAAAATAATTTATTTGATTATACCAAAGGCAATACATTTAAATAAAATATTTTGAAAAGGTACATTGCTGTAAAAAGCAAATAGAGCACAGCTTTCAAATTTACATAAGTGCATTAAGGATAAAAGTATTGCAGTCATGGTTAAAAAGCAGCAAGAACTCGAGGAGCATGAAGAAATACTTTTAAATGAAATACAGGGGGCAATAAGATTCCTGCGTACTGCACCTGCCCTAAGTAATCATCCATTCCACCTTAAACATGTGAATTATTAATGCAAGACCATTCAAGGACTTTATGTACCATGTGAGCTAGCAGCATGGAAGGTTACTCTGCAGGATGGTGTCATACACTTCTTCAATGAACACAGAACCTTGTGAAAATGTCCTTATTAACTTGTGTGATAGCATTAACAAACACACATTTCGTGTATACCCCGCAAGAAAATTGCTCTTTGAACTTCAGCATGCTTGTGTTGATGCATACAAACCAACAGAACGTAACTTAAAAATATCTTGTACTTCACTAGCGGAGCGAATATTCGAAAATGATGTATTTGATTATACCAAAGGCAATACATTAAAATAAAGTATTTTGAAAAGGTACTTTGCTGTTAAAAGCTACCTAAAGCAAATAGAGCTCAGCTTTCAAATTTACTTAAGAAGTGCATTAAGGATAAAAGTATTGCAGTCATGGTTAAAAAGCAGCAAGAACTCAAGCCGCATGAAGAAATAAATTTAAATGAAATACAGGGGGCAATAAGATCGTTGCGTACTGCACCTACCCTAAGTAATCATCCATTCCATTTCATACATGTGAATTATTAATGCAAGACCATTCAAGGGCTGTATGTACCATGTGATCTTGCAGCAGGATGGTGTCATAAACTTCTTCAATGTGTTAATAAATCCTGACAAACTTCCAATGGGCTACAGATATGACTCTCGGAAACATGCAGAAGAAACACATCAAATTCCCTTGCCAGATGAACTCCAATGCGAGGCAAGCGATTATGCCAAAATAGTGCAAGATTTGTGCACTTTTTTAAGCAAAGTAGAGGCAGATATTGAACTTCAACCATTATATACTGTAACATCACAGCTTGAACCCTGTGAAAATGTCCTTATTAATTTGTGTGGCAGCATTTACAAACACATATTTCGTGTTTACCCCACATGAAAATTGCTCTTTGAACTTCAGCATGCTTGTGTTGATGAATACAAACCAACAGAACGTAACAAAAAATATCTTGTACTTTCCTAGCGGAGCGAATATTCGAAAATAATTTATTTGATTATACCAAAGGCAATACATTTAAATAAAATATTTTGAAAAGGTACATTGCTGTAAAAAGCAAATAGAGCACAGCTTTCAAATTTACATAAGTGCATTAAGGATAAAAGTATTGCAGTCATGGTTAAAAAGCAGCAAGAACTCGAGGAGCATGAAGAAATACTTTTAAATGAAATACAGGGGGCAATAAGATTCCTGCGTACTGCACCTGCCCTAAGTAATCATCCATTCCACCTTAAACATGTGAATTATTAATGCAAGACCATTCAAGGACTTTATGTACCATGTGAGCTAGCAGCATGGAAGGTTACTCTGCAGGATGGTGTCATACACTTCTTCAATGAACACAGAACCTTGTGAAAATGTCCTTATTAACTTGTGTGATAGCATTAACAAACACACATTTCGTGTATACCCCGCAAGAAAATTGCTCTTTGAACTTCAGCATGCTTGTGTTGATGCATACAAACCAACAGAACGTAACTTAAAAATATCTTGTACTTCACTAGCGGAGCGAATATTCGAAAATGATGTATTTGATTATACCAAAGGCAATACATTAAAATAAAGTATTTTGAAAAGGTACTTTGCTGTTAAAAGCTACCTAAAGCAAATAGAGCTCAGCTTTCAAATTTACTTAAGAAGTGCATTAAGGATAAAAGTATTGCAGTCATGGTTAAAAAGCAGCAAGAACTCAAGCCGCATGAAGAAATAAATTTAAATGAAATACAGGGGGCAATAAGATCGTTGCGTACTGCACCTACCCTAAGTAATCATCCATTCCATTTCATACATGTGAATTATTAATGCAAGACCATTCAAGGGCTGTATGTACCATGTGATCTTGCAGCAGGATGGTGTCATAAACTTCTTCAATGTGTTAATAAATCCTGACAAACTTCCAATGGGCTACAGATATGACTCTCGGAAACATGCAGAAGAAACACATCAAATTCCCTTGCCAGATGAACTCCAATGCGAGGCAAGCGATTATGCCAAAATAGTGCAAGATTTGTGCACTTTTTTAAGCAAAGTAGAGGCAGATAATGAACTAACACCATTATATACTGTGACATCACAGCTTGAAGCCTGTGAAAATGTCCTTATTAATTTGTGTTTCAGCATTAACAAACACATATTTCGTGTTTACCCCACATGAAAATTGCTCTTTGAACTTCAGCATGCTTGTGTTGATGAATACAAACCAACAGAACGTAACAAAAAATATCTTGTACTTTCCTAGCGGAGCGAATATTCGAAAATAATTTATTTGATTATACCAAAGGCAATACATTTAAATAAAATATTTTGAAAAGGTACATTGCTGTAAAAAGCAAATAGAGCACAGCTTTCAAATTTACATAAGTGCATTAAGGATAAAAGTATTGCAGTCATGGTTAAAAAGCAGCAAGAACTCAAGGAGCATGAAGAAATACTTTTAATGAAATACAGGGGGCAATAAGATTCCTGCGTACTGCACCTGCCCTAAGTAATCATCCATTCCACCTTAAACATGTCAATTATTAATGCAAGACCATTCAAGGACTTTATGTACCATGTGATCTTGCAGCAGGATGGTGTAATAAACTTCTTCAATGTGTTAATAAATCCTGACAAACTTCCAATGGGCTACAGATATGACTCTCGGAAACATGCAGAAGAAACACATCAAATTCCCTTGCCAGATGAGCTCCAATCCGAGGCAAGCGATTATGCCAAAATAGTGCAAAATTTGTGCACTTTTTTAGGAAAAGTAGAGGCAGATAATGAACTAACACCATTATCTACTGTGACATCACAGCTTGAACCCTGTGAAAATGTCCTTATTAATTTGTGTTTCAGCATTAACAAACACATATTTCGTGTTTACCCCACATGAAAATTGCTCTTTGAACTTCAGCATGCTTGTGTTGATGAATACAAACCAACAGAACGTAACAAAAAATATCTTGTACTTTCCTAGCGGAGCGAATATTCGAAAATAATTTATTTGATTATACCAAAGGCAATACATTTAAATAAAATATTTTGAAAAGGTACATTGCTGTAAAAAGCAAATAGAGCACAGCTTTCAAATTTACATAAGTGCATTAAGGATAAAAGTATTGCAGTCATGGTTAAAAAGCAGCAAGAACTCGAGGAGCATGAAGAAATACTTTTAAATGAAATACAGGGGGCAATAAGATTCCTGCGTACTGCACCTGCCCTAAGTAATCATCCATTCCACCTTAAACATGTGAATTATTAATGCAAGACCATTCAAGGACTTTATGTACCATGTGAGCTAGCAGCATGGAAGGTTACTCTGCAGGATGGTGTCATACACTTCTTCAATGAACACAGAACCTTGTAAAAATGTCCTTATTAACTTGTGTGATAGCATTAACAAACACACATTTCGTGTATACCCCGCCAGAAAATTGCTCTTTGAACTTCAGCATGCTTGTGTTGATGCATACAAACCAACAGAACGTAACTTAAAAATATCTTGTACTTCACTAGCGGAGCGAATATTCGAAAATGATGTATTTGATTATACCAAAGGCAATACATTAAAATAAAGTATTTTGAAAAGGTACTTTGCTGTTAAAAGCTACCTAAAGCAAATAGAGCTCAGGTTTCAAATTTACTTAAGAAGTGCATTAAGGATAAAAGTATTGCAGTCATGGTTAAAAAGCAGCAAGAACTCAAGCCGCATGAAGAAATAAATTTAAATGAAATACAGGGGGCAATAAGATCGTTGCGTACTGCACCTACCCTAAGTAATTATCCATTCCATTTCATACATGTGAATTATTAATGCAAGACCATTCAAGGGCTGTATGTACCATGTGATCTTGCAGCAGGATGGTGTCAAACTTCTTCAATGTGTTAATAAATCCTGACAAACTTCCAATGGGCTACAGATATGACTCTCGGAAACATGCAGAAGAAACACATCAAATTCCCTTGCCAGATGAACTCCAATCCGAGGCAAGCGATTATGCCAAAATAGTGCAAGATTTGTGCACTTTTTTAGGCAAAGTAGACGCAGATAATGAACTAACACCATTATATACTGTGACATCACAGCTTGAACCCTGTGAAACCGTCCTTATTAATTTGTGTTTCAGCATTAAGAAACACATATTTCGTGTTTACCCCACGTGAAAATTGCTCTTTGAACTTCAGCATGCTTGTGTTGATGAATACAAACCAACAGAACGTAACAAAAAATATCTTGTACTTTCCTAGCGGAGCGAATATTCGAAAATAATTTATTTGATTATACCAAAGGCAATTCATTTAAATAAAATATTTTGAAAAGGTACATTGCTGTAAAAAGCAAATAGAGCACAGCTTTCAAATTTACATAAGTGCATTAAGGATAAAAGTATTGCAGTCATGGTTAAAAAGCAGCAAGAACTCGAGGAGCATGAAGAAATACTTTTAAATGAAATACAGGGGGCAATAAGATTCCTGCGTACTGCACCTGCCCTAAGTAATCATCCATTCCACCTTAAACATGTGAATTATTAATGCAAGACCATTCAAGGACTTTATGTACCATGTGAGCTAGCAGCATGGAAGGTTACTCTGCAGGATGGTGTCATACACTTCTTCAATGAACACAGAACCTTGTAAAAATGTCCTTATTAACTTGTGTGATAGCATTAACAAACACACATTTCGTGTATACCCCGCAAGAAAATTGCTCTTTGAACTTCAGCATGCTTGTGTTGATGCATACAAACCAACAGAACGTAACTTAAAAATATCTTGTACTTCACTAGCGGAGCGAATATTCGAAAATGATGTATTTGATTATACCAAAGGCAATACATTAAAAT
Source organism: Hymenopus coronatus (assembly GCA_030762935.1). Lineage (NCBI taxonomy): Eukaryota > Metazoa > Arthropoda > Insecta > Mantodea > Hymenopodidae > Hymenopus > Hymenopus coronatus. The sequence continues at coordinate 20,262,031 of CM060900.1, forward strand.
AAAGTATTTTGAAAAGGTACTTTGCTGTTAAAAGCTACCTAATGCAAATAGAGCTCAGGTTTCAAATTTATTTAAGAAGTGCATTAAGGATAAAAGTAATGCAGTCATGGTTAAAAAGCAGCAAGAACTCAAGCCGCATGAAGAAATAAATTTAAATGAAATACAGGGGGCAATAAGATCGTTGCGTACTGCACCTACCCTAAGTAATCATCCATTCCATTTCATACATGTGAATTATTAATGCAAGACCATTCAAGGGCTGTATGTACCATGTGATCTTGCAGCAGGATGGTGTCATAAACTTCTTCAATGTGTTAATAAATCCTGACAAACTTCCAACGGGCTACAGATATGACTCTCGGAAACATGCAGAAGAAACACATCAAATTCCCTTGCCAGATGAACTCCAATCCGAGGCAAGCGATTATGCCAAAATAGTGCTAGATTTGTGCACGTTTTTTAAGCAAAGTAGAGGCAGATAATGAACTTCAACCATTATATTCTGTAACATCACAGCTTGAACCCTGTGAAAATGTCCTTATTAATTTGTGTGGCAGCATTTACAAACACATATTTCGTGTTTACCCCACATGAAAATTGCTCTTTGAACTTCAGCATGCTTGTGTTGATGCATACAAACCAACAGAACGTATCAAAAAATATCTTGTACTTTACTAGCGGAGCCAATATTCGAAAATAATTTATTTGATTATACCAAAGGCAATACATTTAAATAAAATATTTTGAAAAGGTACATTGCTGTAAAAAGCAAATAGAGCACAGCTTTCAAATTTACATAAGTGCATTAAGGATAAAAGTATTGCAGTCATGGTTAAAAAGCAGCAAGAACTCAAGGAGCATGAAGAAATACTTTTAATGAAATACAGGGGGCAATAAGATTCCTGCGTACTGCACCTGCCCTAAGTAATCATCCATTCCTCCTTAAACGTGTGAATTATTAATGCAAGACCATTCAAGGACTTTATGTACCATGTGAGCTAGCAGCATGGAAGGTTACTCTGCAGGATGGTGTCATACACTTCTTCAATGAACACAGAACCTTGTGAAAATGTCCTTATTAACTTCTGTGACAGCATTAACAAACACACATTTCGTGTATACCCCGCAAGAAAATTGCTCTTTGAACTTCAGCATGCTTGTGTTGATGCATACAAACCAACAGAACGTAACTTAAAAATATCTTGTACTTCACTAGCGGAGCGAATATTCGAAAATGATGTATTTGATTATACCAAAGGCAATACATTAAAATAAAGTATTTTGAAAAGGTACTTTGCTGTTAAAAGCTACCTAAAGCAAATAGAGCTCAGCTTTCAAATTTACTTAAGAAGTGCATTAAGGATAAAAGTATTGCAGTCATGGTTAAAAAGCAGCAAGAACTCAAGCCGCATGAAGAAATAAATTTAAATGAAATACAGGGGGCAATAAGATCGTTGCGTACTGCACCTACCCTAAGTAATCATCCATTCCATTTCATACATGTGAATTATTAATGCAAGACCATTCAAGGGCTGTATGTACCATGTGATCTTGCAGCAGGATGGTGTCATAAACTTCTTCAATGTGTTAATAAATCCTGACAAACTTCCAATGGGCTACAGATATGACTCTCGGAAACATGCAGAAGAAACACATCAAATTCCCTTGCCAGATGAGCTCCAATCCGAGGCAAGCGATTATGCCAAAATAGTGCAAAATTTGTGCACTTTTTTAGGCAAAGTAGAGACAGATAATGAACTAACACCATTATATACTGTAACATCACAGCTTGAACCCTGTGAAAATGTCCTTATTAATTTGTGTTTCAGCATTAACAAACACATATTTCGTGTTTACGCCACATGAAAATTGATCTTTGAACTTCAGCATGCTTGTGTTGATGCATACAAACCAACAGAACATAACAAAAATATCTTGTACTTTACTAGCGTAGCGAATATTCGAAAATAATTTATTTGATTATACCAAAGGCAATACATTTAAATAAAATATTTTGAAAAGGTACATTGCTGTAAAAAGCAAATAGAGCACAGCTTTCAAATTTACATAAGTGCATTAAGGATAAAAGTATTGCAGTCATGGTTAAAAAGCAGCAAGAACTCAAGGAGCATGAAGAAATACTTTTAATGAAATACAGGGGGCAATAAGATTCCTGCGTACTGCACCTGCCCTAAGTAATCATCCATTCCACCTTAAACATGTCAATTATTAATGCAAGACCATTCAAGGACTTTATGTACCATTTGAGCTAGCAGCATGGAAGGTTACTCTGCAGGCTGGTGTCATACACTTCTTCAATGAACACAGAACCTTGTGAAACTGTCCTTATTAACTTGTGTGACAGCATTAACAAACACACATTTCATGTATACCCCGCAAGAAAATTGCTCTTTGAACTTCAGCATGCTTGTGTTGATGCATACAAACCAACAGAACGTAACTTAAAAATATCTTGTACTTCACTAGCGGAGCGAATATTCGAAAATGATGTATTTGATTATACCAAAGGCAATACATTAAAATAAAGTATTTTGAAAAGGTACTTTGCTGTTAAATGCTACCTAAAGCAAATAGAGCTCAGCTTTCAAATTTACATAAGAAGTGCATTAAGGATAAAAGTATTGCAGTCATGGTTAAAAAGCAGCAAGAACTCAAGCCGCATGAAGAAACAAATTTAAATGAAATACAGGGGGCAATAAGATCGTTGCGTACTGCACCTACCCTAAGTAATCATCCATTCCATTTCATACATGTGAATTATTAATGCAAGACCATTCAAGGGCTGTATGTACCATGTGATCTTGCAGCAGGATGGTGTCATAAACTTCTTCAATGTGTTAATAAATCCTGACAAACTTCCAATGGGCTACAGATATGACTCTCGGAAACATGCAGAAGAAACACATCACATTCCCTTGCCAGATGAGCTCCAAACCGAGGCAAGCGATGATGCCAAAATAGTGCAAGATTTGTGCACTTTTTTAAGCAAACTAGAGGCAGATAATGAACTTCAACCATTATATACTGTAACATCACAGCTTGAACCCTGTGAAAATGTCCTTATTAATTTGTGTGGCAGCATTTACAAACACATATTTCGTGTTTACCCCACATGAAAATTGCTCTTTGAAATTCAGCATGCTTGTGTTGATGCACACAAACCAACAGAACGTAACAAAAAATATCTTGTACTTTACTAGCGGAGCGAATATTCGAAAATAATTTATTTGATTATACCAAAGGCAATACATTTAAATAAAATATTTTGAAAAGGTACATTGCTGTAAAAAGCAAATAGAGCACAGCTTTCAAATTTACATAAGTGCATTAAGGATAAAAGTATTGCAGTCATGGTTAAAAAGCAGCAAGAACTCAAGGAGCATGAAGAAATACTTTTAATGAAATACAGGGGGCAATAAGATTCCTGCGTACTGCACCTGCCCTAAGTAATCATCCATTCCTCCTTAAACATGTGAATTATTAATGCAAGACCATTCAAGGACTTTATGTACCATGTGAGCTAGCAGCATGGAAGGTTACTCTGCAGGATGGTGTCATACACTTCTTCAATGAACACAGAACCTTGTGAAAATGTCCTTATTAACTTCTGTGACAGCATTAACAAACACACATTTCGTGTATACCCCGCAAGAAAATTGCTCTTTGAACTTCAGCATGCTTGTGTTGATGCATACAAACCAACAGAACGTAACTTAAAAATATCTTGTACTTCACTAGCGGAGCGAATATTCGAAAATGATGTATTTGATTATACCAAAGGCAATACATTAAAATAAAGTATTTTGAAAAGGTACTTTGCTGTTAAAAGCTACCTAAAGCAAATAGAGCTCAGCTTTCAAATTTACCTAAGAAGTGCATTAAGGATAAAAGTATTGCAGTCATGGTAAAAAGCAGCAAGAACTCAAGCCGCATGAAGAAATAAATTTAAATGAAATACAGGGGGCAATAAGATCGTTGCGTACTGCACCTACCCTAAGTAATCATCCATTCCATTTCATACAAGTGAATTATTAATGCAAGACCATTCAAGGGCTGTATGTACCATGTGATCTTGCAGCAGGATGGTGTCATAAACTTCTTCAATGTGTTAATAAATCCTGACAAACTTCCAATGGGCTACAGATATGACTCTCGGAAACATGCAGAAGAAACACATCAAATTCCCTTGCCAGATGAACTCCAATCCGAGGCAAGCGATTATGCCAAAATAGTGCAAGATTTGTGCACTTTTTTAAGCAAAGTAGAGGCAGATAATGAACTTCAACCATTATATACTGTAACATCACAGCTTGAACCCTGTGAAAATGTCCTTATTAATTTGTGTGGCAGCATTTACAAACACATATTTCGTGTTTACCCCACATGAAAATTGCTCTTTGAACTTCAGCATGCTTGTGTTGATGCATACAAACCAACAGAACGTATCAAAAAATATCTTGTACTTTACTAGCGGAGCGAATATTCGAAAATGATGTATTTGATTATACCAAAGGCAATACATTAAAATAAAGTATTTTGAAAAGGTACCTTGCTGTTAAAAGCTACCTAAAGCAAATAGAGCTTAGCTTTCTAATTTACATAAGAAGTGCATTAAGGATAAAAGTATTGCAGTCATGGTTAAAAAGCAGCAAGAACTCAAGCCGCATGAAGAAATAAATTTAAATGAAATACAGGGGACAATAAGATCGTTGCGTACTGCACCTACCCTAAGTAATCATCCATTCCATTTCATACATGTGAATTATTAATGCAAGACCATTCAAGGGCTGTATGTACCATGTGATCTTGCAGCAGGATGGTGTCATAAACTTCTTCAATGTGTTAATAAATCCTGACAAACTTCCAATGGGCTACAGATATGACTCTCGGAAACATGCAGAAGAAACACATCAAATTCCCTTGCCAGATGAACTCCAATCCGAGGCAAGCGATTATGCCAAAATAGTGCTAGATTTGTGCACGTTTTTTAAGCAAAGTAGAGGCAGATAATGAACTTCAACCATTATATTCTGTAACATCACAGCTTGAACCCTGTGAAAATGTCCTTATTAATTTGTGTGGCAGCATTTACAAACACATATTTCGTGTTTACCCCACATGAAAATTGCTCTTTGAACTTCAGCATGCTTGTGTTGATGCATACAAACCAACAGAACGTATCAAAAAATATCTTGTACTTTACTAGCGGAGCCAATATTCGAAAATAATTTATTTGATTATACCAAAGGCAATACATTTAAATAAAATATTTTGAAAAGGTACATTGCTGTAAAAAGCAAATAGAGCACAGCTTTCAAATTTACATAAGTGCATTAAGGATAAAAGTATTGCAGTCATGGTTAAAAAGCAGCAAGAACTCAAGGAGCATGAAGAAATACTTTTAATGAAATACAGGGGGCAATAAGATTCCTGCGTACTGCACCTGCCCTAAGTAATCATCCATTCCTCCTTAAACGTGTGAATTATTAATGCAAGACCATTCAAGGACTTTATGTACCATGTGAGCTAGCAGCATGGAAGGTTACTCTGCAGGATGGTGTCATACACTTCTTCAATGAACACAGAACCTTGTGAAAATGTCCTTATTAACTTGTGTGACAGCATTAACAAACACACATTTCGTGTATACCCCGCAAGAAAATTGCTCTTTGAACTTCAGCATGCTTGTGTTGATGCATACAAACCAACAGAACGTAACTTAAAAATATCTTGTACTTCACTAGCGGAGCGAATATTCGAAAATGATGTATTTGATTATACCAAAGGCAATACATTAAAATAAAGTATTTTGAAAAGGTACTTTGCTGTTAAAAGCTACCTAAAGCAAATAGAGCTCAGCTTTCAAATTTACTTAAGAAGTGCATTAAGGATAAAAGTATTGCAGTCATGGTTAAAAAGCAGCAAGAACTCAAGCCGCATGAAGAAATAAATTTAAATGAAATACAGGGGGCAATAAGATCGTTGCGTACTGCACCTACCCTAAGTAATCATCCATTCCATTTCATACATGTGAATTATTAATGCAAGACCATTCAAGGGCTGTATGTACCATGTGATCTTGCAGCAGGATGGTGTCATAAACTTCTTCAATGTGTTAATAAATCCTGACAAACTTCCAATGGGCTACAGATATGACTCTCGGAAACATGCAGAAGAAACACATCAAATTCCCTTGCCAGATGAGCTCCAATCCGAGGCAAGCGATTATGCCAAAATAGTGCAAAATTTGTGCACTTTTTTAGGCAAAGTAGAGACAGATAATGAACTAACACCATTATATACTGTAACATCACAGCTTGAACCCTGTGAAAATGTCCTTATTAATTTGTGTTTCAGCATTAACAAACACATATTTCGTGTTTACGCCACATGAAAATTGATCTTTGAACTTCAGCATGCTTGTGTTGATGCATACAAACCAACAGAACATAACAAAAATATCTTGTACTTTACTAGCGTAGCGAATATTCGAAAATAATTTATTTGATTATACCAAAGGCAATACATTTAAATAAAATATTTTGAAAAGGTACATTGCTGTAAAAAGCAAATAGAGCACAGCTTTCAAATTTACATAAGTGCATTAAGGATAAAAGTATTGCAGTCATGGTTAAAAAGCAGCAAGAACTCAAGGAGCATGAAGAAATACTTTTAATGAAATACAGGGGGCAATAAGATTCCTGCGTACTGCACCTGCCCTAAGTAATCATCCATTCCACCTTAAACATGTCAATTATTAATGCAAGACCATTCAAGGACTTTATGTACCATTTGAGCTAGCAGCATGGAAGGTTACTCTGCAGGCTGGTGTCATACACTTCTTCAACGAACACAGAACCTTGTGAAACTGTCCTTATTAACTTGTGTGACAGCATTAACAAACACACATTTCATGTATACCCCGCAAGAAAATTGCTCTTTGAACTTCAGCATGCTTGTGTTGATGCATACAAACCAACAGAACGTAACTTAAAAATATCTTGTACTTCACTAGCGGAGCGAATATTCGAAAATGATGTATTTGATTATACCAAAGGCAATACATTAAAATAAAGTATTTTGAAAAGGTACTTTGCTGTTAAATGCTACCTAAAGCAAATAGAGCTCAGCTTTCAAATTTACATAAGAAGTGCATTAAGGATAAAAGTATTGCAGTCATGGTTAAAAAGCAGCAAGAACTCAAGCCGCATGAAGAAACAAATTTAAATGAAATACAGGGGGCAATAAGATCGTTGCGTACTGCACCTACCCTAAGTAATCATCCATTCCATTTCATACATGTGAATTATTAATGCAAGACCATTCAAGGGCTGTATGTACCATGTGATCTTGCAGCAGGATGGTGTCATAAACTTCTTCAATGTGTTAATAAATCCTGACAAACTTCCAATGGGCTACAGATATGACTCTCGGAAACATGCAGAAGAAACACATCACATTCCCTTGCCAGATGAGCTCCAAACCGAGGCAAGCGATGATGCCAAAATGGTGCAAGATTTGTGCACTTTTTTAAGCAAACTAGAGGCAGATAATGAACTTCAACCATTATATACTGTAACATCACAGCTTGAACCCTGTGAAAATGTCCTTATTAATTTGTGTGGCAGCATTTACAAACACATATTTCGTGTTTACCCCACATGAAAATTGCTCTTTGAAATTCAGCATGCTTGTGTTGATGCACACAAACCAACAGAACGTAACAAAAAATATCTTGTACTTTACTAGCGGAGCGAATATTCGAAAATAATTTATTTGATTATACCAAAGGCAATACATTTAAATAAAATATTTTGAAAAGGTACATTGCTGTAAAAAGCAAATAGAGCACAGCTTTCAAATTTACATAAGTGCATTAAGGATAAAAGTATTGCAGTCATGGTTAAAAAGCAGCAAGAACTCAAGGAGCATGAAGAAATACTTTTAATGAAATACAGGGGGCAATAAGATTCCTGCGTACTGCACCTGCCCTAAGTAATCATCCATTCCTCCTTAAACATGTGAATTATTAATGCAAGACCATTCAAGGACTTTATGTACCATGTGAGCTAGCAGCATGGAAGGTTACTCTGCAGGATGGTGTCATACACTTCTTCAATGAACACAGAACCTTGTGAAAATGTCCTTATTAACTTCTGTGACAGCATTAACAAACACACATTTCGTGTATACCCCGCAAGAAAATTGCTCTTTGAACTTCAGCATGCTTGTGTTGATGCATACAAACCAACAGAACGTAACTTAAAAATATCTTGTACTTCACTAGCGGAGCGAATATTCGAAAATGATGTATTTGATTATACCAAAGGCAATACATTAAAATAAAGTATTTTGAAAAGGTACTTTGCTGTTAAAAGCTACCTAAAGCAAATAGAGCTCAGCTTTCAAATTTACCTAAGAAGTGCATTAAGGATAAAAGTATTGCAGTCATGGTAAAAAGCAGCAAGAACTCAAGCCGCATGAAGAAATAAATTTAAATGAAATACAGGGGGCAATAAGATCGTTGCGTACTGCACCTACCCTAAGTAATCATCCATTCCATTTCATACAAGTGAATTATTAATGCAAGACCATTCAAGGGCTGTATGTACCATGTGATCTTGCAGCAGGATGGTGTCATAAACTTCTTCAATGTGTTAATAAATCCTGACAAACTTCCAATGGGCTACAGATATGACTCTCGGAAACATGCAGAAGAAACACATCAAATTCCCTTGCCAGATGAACTCCAATCCGAGGCAAGCGATTATGCCAAAATAGTGCAAGATTTGTGCACTTTTTTAAGCAAAGTAGAGGCAGATAATGAACTTCAACCATTATATACTGTAACATCACAGCTTGAACCCTGTGAAAATGTCCTTATTAATTTGTGTGGCAGCATTTACAAACACATATTTCGTGTTTACCCTACATGAAAATTGATCTTTGAACTTCAGCATGCTTGTGTTGATGCATACAAACCAACAGAACGTAACTTAAAAATATCTTGTACTTCACTAGCGGAGCGAATATTCGAAAATGATGTATTTGATTATACCAAAGGCAATACATTAAAATAAAGTATTTTGAAAAGGTACTTTGCTGTTAAAAGCTACCTAAAGCAAATAGAGCTCAGCTTTCAAATTTACTTAAGAAGTGCATTAAGGATAAAAGTATTGCAGTCATGGTTAAAAAGCAGCAAGAACTCAAGCCGCATGAAGAAATAAATTTAAATGAAATACAGGGGGCAATAAGATCGTTGCGTACTGCACCTACCCTAAGTAATCATCCATTCCATTTCATACATGTGAATTATTAATGCAAGTCCATTCAAGGGCTGTATGTACCATGTGATCTTGCAGCAGGATGGTGTCATAAACTTCTTCAATGTGTTAATAAATCCTGACAAACTTCCAATGGGCTACAGATATGACTCTCGGAAACATGCAGAAGAAACACATCAAATTCCCTTGCCAGATGAGCTCCAATCCGAGGCAAGCGATTATGCCAAAATAGTGCAAAATTTGTGCACTTTTTTAGGCAGAGTAGAGGCAGATAATGAACTAACACCATTATATACTGTAACATCACAGCTTGAACCCTGTGAAAATGTCCTTATTAATTTGTGTTTCAGCATTAACAAACACATATTTCGTGTTTACGCCACATGAAAATTGATCTTTGAACTTCAGCATGCTTGTGTTGATGCATACAAACCAACAGAACATAACAAAAATATCTTGTACTTTACTAGCGTAGCGAATATTCGAAAATAATTTATTTGATTATACCAAAGGCAATACATTTAAATAAAATATTTTGAAAAGGTACATTGCTGTAAAAAGCAAATAGAGCACAGCTTTCAAATTTACATAAGTGCATTAAGGATAAAAGTATTGCAGTCATGGTTAAAAAGCAGCAAGAACTCAAGGAGCATGAAGAAATACTTTTAATGAAATACAGGGGGCAATAAGATTCCTGCGTACTGCACCTGCCCTAAGTAATCATCCATTCCACCTTAAACATGTCAATTATTAATGCAAGACCATTCAAGGACTTTATGTACCATTTGAGCTAGCAGCATGGAAGGTTACTCTGCAGGCTGGTGTCATACACTTCTTCAATGAACACAGAACCTTGTGAAACTGTCCTTATTAACTTGTGTGACAGCATTAACAAACACACATTTCATGTATACCCCGCAAGAAAATTGCTCTTTGAACTTCAGCATGCTTGTGTTGATGCATACAAACCAACAGAACGTAACTTAAAAATATCTTGTACTTCACTAGCGGAGCGAATATTCGAAAATGATGTATTTGATTATACCAAAGGCGATACATTAAAATAAAGTATTTTGAAAAGGTACTTTGCTGTTAAATGCTACCTAAAGCAAATAGAGCTCAGCTTTCAAATTTACATAAGAAGTGCATTAAGGATAAAAGTATTGCAGTCATGGTTAAAAAGCAGCAAGAACTCAAGCCGCATGAAGAAACAAATTTAAATGAAATACAGGGGGCAATAAGATCGTTGCGTACTGCACCTACCCTAAGTAATCATCCATTCCATTTCATACATGTGAATTATTAATGCAAGACCATTCAAGGGCTGTATGTACCATGTGATCTTGCAGCAGGATGGTGTCATAAACTTCTTCAATGTGTTAATGAATCCTGACAAACTTCCAATGGGCTACAGATATGACTCTCGGAAACACGCAGAAGAAACACATCACATTCCCTTGCCAGATGAGCTCCAAACCGAGGCAAGCGATGATGCCAAAATAGTGCAAGATTTGTGCACTTTTTTAAGCAAACTAGAGGCAGATAATGAACTTCAACCATTATATACTGTAACATCACAGCTTGAACCCTGTGAAAATGTCCTTATTAATTTGTGTGGCAGCATTTACAAACACATATTTCGTGTTTACCCCACATGAAAATTGCTCTTTGAAATTCAGCATGCTTGTGTTGATGCACAGAAACCAACAGAACGTAACAAAAAATATCTTGTACTTTACTAGCGGAGCGAATATTCGAAAATAATTTATTTGATTATACCAAAGGCAATACATTTAAATAAAATATTTTGAAAAGGTACATTGCTGTAAAAAGCAAATAGAGCACAGCTTTCAAATTTACATAAGTGCATTAAGGATAAAAGTATTGCAGTCATGGTTAAAAAGCAGCAAGAACTCAAGGAGCATGAAGAAATACTTTTAATGAAATACAGGGGGCAATAAGATTCCTGCGTACTGCACCTGCCCTAAGTAATCATCCATTCCTCCTTAAACATGTGAATTATTAATGCAAGACCATTCAAGGACTTTATGTACCATGTGAGCTAGCAGCATGGAAGGTTACTCTGCAGGATGGTGTCATACACTTCTTCAATGAACACAGAACCTTGTGAAAATGTCCTTATTAACTTGTGTGATAGCATTAACAAACACACATTTCGTGTATACCCCGCAAGAAAATTCCTCTTTGAACTTCAGCATGCTTGTGTTGATGCATACAAACCAACAGAACGTAACTTAAAAATATCTTGTACTTCACTAGCGGAGCGAATATTCGAAAATGATGTATTTGATTATACCAAAGGCAATACATTAAAATAAAGTATTTTGAAAAGGTACTTTGCTGTTAAAAGCTACCTAAAGCAAATAGAGCTCAGCTTTCAAATTTACATAAGAAGTGCATTAAGGATAAAAGTATTGCAGTCATGGTTAAAAAGCAGCAAGAACTCAAGCCGCATGAAGAAACAAATTTAAATGAAATACAGGGGGCAATAAGATCGTTGCGTACTGCACCTACCCTAAGTAATCATCCATTCCATTTCATACATGTGAATTATTAATGCAAGACCATTCAAGGGCTGTATGTACCATGTGATCTTGCTGCAGGATGGTGTCATAAACTTCTTCAATATGTTAATAAATCCTGACAAACTTCCAATGGGCTACAGATATGACTCTCGGAAACATGCAGAAGAAACACATCAAATTCCCTTGCCAGATGAGCTCCAATCCGAGGCAAGCGATTATGCCAAAATAGTGCAAAATTTGTGCACTTTTTTAGGCAAAGTAGAGGCAGATAATGAACTAACACCATTATATACTGTGACATCATAGCTTGAACCCTGTGAAAATGTCCTTATTAATTTGTGTTTCAGCATTAACAAACACATATTTCGTGTTTACCCCACATGAAAATTGCTCTTTGAACTTCAGCATGCTTGTGTTGATGAATACAAACCAACAGAACGTAACAAAAAATATCTTGTACTTTCCTAGCGGAGCGAATATTCGAAAATAATTTATTTGATTATACCAAAGGCAATACATTTAAATAAAATATTTTGAAAAGGTACATTGCTGTAAAAAGCAAATAGAGCACAGCTTTCAAATTTACATAAGTGCATTAAGGATAAAAGTATTGCAGTCATGGTTAAAAAGCAGCAAGAACTCGAGGAGCATGAAGAAATACTTTTAAATGAAATACAGGGGGCAATAAGATTCCTGCGTACTGCACCTGCCCTAAGTAATCATCCATTCCACCTTAAACATGTGAATTATTAATGCAAGACCATTCAAGGACTTTATGTACCATGTGAGCTAGCAGCATGGAAGGTTACTCTGCAGGATGGTGTCATACACTTCTTCAATGAACACAGAACCTTGTGAAAATGTCCTTATTAACTTGTGTGATAGCATTAACAAACACACATTTCGTGTATACCCCGCAAGAAAATTCCTCTTTGAACTTCAGCATGCTTATGTTGATGCATACAAACCAACAGAACGTAACTTAAAAATATCTTGTACTTCACTAGCGGAGCGAATATTCGAAAATGATGTATTTGATTATACCAAAGGCAATACATTAAAATAAAGTATTTTGAAAAGGTACTTTGCTGTTAAAAGCTACCTAAAGCAAATAGAGCTCAGCTTTCAAATTTACTTAAGAAGTGCATTAAGGATAAAAGTATTGCAGTCATGGTTAAAAAGCAGCAAGAACTCAAGCCGCATGAAGAAACAAATTTAAATGAAATACAGGGGGCAATAAGATCGTTGCGTACTGCACCTACCCTAAGTAATCATCCATTCCATTTCATACATGTGAATTATTAATGCAAGACCATTCAAGGGCTGTATGTACCATGTGATCTTGCGGTAGGATGGTGTCACAAACTTCTTCAATATGTTAATAAATCCTGACAAACTTCCATTGGGCTACAGATATGACTCTCGGAAACATGCAGAAGAAACACATCAAATTCCCTTGCCAGATGAGCTCCAATCCGAGGCAAGCGATTATGCCAAAATAGTGCAAAATTTGTGCACTTTTTTAGGCAAAGTAGAGGCAGATAATGAACTAACACCATTATATTCTGTGACATCACAGCTTGAACCCTGTGAAAATGTCCTTATTAATTTGTGTTTCAGCATTAACAAACACATATTTCGTGTTTACCCCACATGAAAATTGCTCTTTGAACTTCAGCATGCTTGTGTTGATGAATACAAACCAACAGAACGTAACAAAAAATATCTTGTACTTTCCTAGCGGAGCGAATATTCGAAAATAATTTATTTGATTATACCAAAGGCAATACATTTAAATAAAATATTTTGAAAAGGTACATTGCTGTAAAAAGCAAATAGAGCACAGCTTTCAAATTTACATAAGTGCATTAAGGATAAAAGTATTGCAGTCATGGTTAAAAAGCAGCAAGAACTCGAGGAGCATGAAGAAATACTTTTAAATGAAATACAGGGGGCAATAAGATTCCTGCGTACTGCACCTGCCCTAAGTAATCATCCATTCCACCTTAAACATGTGAATTATTAATGCAAGACCATTCAAGGACTTTATGTACCATGTGAGCTAGCAGCATGGAAGGTTACTCTGCAGGATGGTGTCATACACTTCTTCAATGAACACAGAACCTTGTGAAAATGTCCTTATTAACTTGTGTGATAGCATTAACAAACACACATTTCGTGTATACCCCGCAAGAAAATTCCTCTTTGAACTTCAGCATGCTTATGTTGATGCATACAAACCAACAGAACGTAACTTAAAAATATCTTGTACTTCACTAGCGGAGCGAATATTCGAAAATGATGTATTTGATTATACCAAAGGCAATACATTAAAATAAAGTATTTTGAAAAGGTACTTTGCTGTTAAAAGCTACCTAAAGCAAATAGAGCTCAGCTTTCAAATTTACTTAAGAAGTGCATTAAGGATAAAAGTATTGCAGTCATGGTTAAAAAGCAGCAAGAACTCAAGAGCCATGAAGAAATAAATTTAAATGAAATACAGGGGGCAATAAGATCCTTGCGTACTGCACCTACCCTAAGTAATCATCCATTCCATTTCATACATGTGAATTATTAATGCAAGACCATTCAAGGGCTGTATGTACCATGTGATCTAGCAGCAGGATGGTGTCATAAACTTCTTCAATGTGTTAATAAATCCTGACAAACTTCCAATGGGCTACAGATATTACTCTCGGAAACATGCAGAAGAAACACATCAAATTCCCTTGCCAGATGAACTCCAATCCGAGGCAAGCGATTATGCCAAAATAGTGCAAGATTTGTGCACTTTTTTAGGCAAAGTAGAGGCAGATAATGAACTTACACCATTATATACTGTAACATCACAGCTTGAACCCTGTGAAAATGTCCTTATCAATTTGTGTTTCAGCATTAACAAACACATATGTCGTGTTTACGCCACATGTAAATTGATCTTTGAACTTCAGCATGCTTGTGTTGATGCATACAAACCAACAGAACATAACAAAAAATATCTTGTACTTTACTAGCGTAGCGAATATTCGAAAATAATTTATTTGATTATACCAAAGGCAATACATTTAAATAAAATATTTTGAAAAGATACATTGATGTAAAAAGCAAATAGAGCACAGCTTTCAAATTTACATAAGTGCATTAAGGATAAAAGTATTGTAGTCATGGTTAAAAAGCAGCAAGAACTCAAGGAGCATGAAGAAATACTTTTAATGAAATACAGGGGGCAATAAGATTCCTGCGTACTGCACCTGCCCTAAGTAATCATCCATTCCACCTTAAACATGTGAATTATTAGTGCAAGACCATTCAAGGACTTTATGTACCATGTGAGCTAGCAGCATAGAAGGTTACTCTGCAGGATGGTGTCATACACTTCTTCAATGAACACAGAACCTTGTGAAAATGTCCTTATTAACTTGTGTGATAGCATTAACAAACACACATTTCGTGTATACCCCGCAAGAAAATTCCTCTTTGAACTTCAGCATGCTTGTGTTGATGCATACAAACCAACAGAACGTAACTTAAAAATATCTTGTACTTCACTAGCGGAGCGAATATTCGAAAATGATGTATTTGATTATACCAAAGGCAATACATTAAAATAAAGTATTTTGAAAAGGTACTTTGCTGTTAAAAGCTACCTAAAGCAAATAGAGCTCAGCTTTCAAATTTACATAAGAAGTGCATTAAGGATAAAAGTATTGCAGTCATGGTTAAAAAGCAGCAAGAACTCAAGCGGCATGAAGAAACAAATTTAAATGAAATACAGGGGGCAATAAGATCGTTGCGTACTGCACCTACCCTAAGTAATCATCCATTCCATTTCATACATGTGAATTATTAATGCAAGACCATTCAAGGGCTGTATGTACCATGTGATCTTGCGGCAGGATGGTGTCATAAACTTCTTCAATATGTTAATAAATCCTGACAAACTTCCAATGGGCTACAGATATGACTCTCGGAAACATGCAGAAGAAACACATCAAATTCCCTTGCCAGATGAGCTCCAATCCGAGGCAAGCGATTATGCCAAAATAGTGCAAAATTTGTGCACTTTTTTAGGCAAAGTAGAGGCAGATAATGAACTAACACCATTATATACTGTGACATCACAGCTTGAACCCTGTGAAAATGTCCTTATTAATTTGTGTTTCAGCATTAACAAACACATATTTCGTGTTTACCCCACATGAAAATTGCTCTTTGAACTTCAGCATGCTTGTGTTGATGAATACAAACCAACAGAACGTAACAAAAAATATCTTGTACTTTCCTAGCGGAGCGAATATTCGAAAATAATTTATTTGATTATACCAAAGGCAATACATTTAAATAAAATATTTTGAAAAGGTACATTGCTGTAAAAAGCAAATAGAGCACAGCTTTCAAATTTACATAAGTGCATTAAGGATAAAAGTATTGCAGTCATGGTTAAAAAGCAGCAAGAACTCGAGGAGCATGAAGAAATACTTTTAAATGAAATACAGGGGGCAATAAGATTCCTGCGTACTGCACCTGCCCTAAGTAATCATCCATTCCACCTTAAACATGTGAATTATTAATGCAAGACCATTCAAGGACTTTATGTACCATGTGAGCTAGCAGCATGGAAGGTTACTCTGCAGGATGGTGTCATACACTTCTTCAATGAACACAGAACCTTGTGAAACTGTCCTTATTAACTTGTGTGACAGCATTAACAAACACACATTTCGTGTATACCCCGCAAGAAAATTGCTCTTTGAACTTCAGCATGCTTGTGTTGATGCATACAAACCAACAGAACGTAACTTAAAAATATCTTGTACTTCACTAGCGGAGCGAATATTCGAAAATGATGTATTTGATTATACCAAAGGCAATACATTAAAATAAAGTATTTTGAAAAGGTACTTTGCTGTTAAAAGCTACCTAAAGCAAATAGAGCTCAGCTTTCAAATTTACATAAGAAGTGCATTAAGGATAAAAGTATTGCAGTCATGGTTAAAAAGCAGCAAGAACACAAGCCGCATGGAGAAATAAATTTAAATGAAATACAGGGGGCAATACGATCGTTGCGTACTGCACCTACCCTAAGTAATCATCCATTCCATTTCATACATGTGAATTATTAATGCAAGACCATTCAAGGGCTGTATATACCATGTGATCTTGCAGCAGGATGGTGTCAAACTTCTTCAATGTGTTGATAAATCCTGACAAACTTCCAATGTTCTACATATATGACTCTCGGAAACATGCAGAAGAAACACATCAAATTCCCTTGCCAGATGAACTCCAATCCGAGGCAAGCGATTATGCCAAAGTAGTGCAAGATTTGTGCACTTTTTTAAGCAAAGTAGAGGCAGATAATGAACTTCAACCATTATATACTGTAACATCACAGCTTGAACCCTGTGAAAATGTCCTTATTAATTTGTGTGGCAGCATTTACAAACACATATTTCGTGTTTACCCCACATGAAAATTGCTCTTTGAACTTCAGCATGCTTGTGTTGATGCATACAAACCAACAGAACGTAACAAAAAATATCTTGTACTTTACTAGCGGAGCGAATATTCGAAAATAATTTATTTGATTATACCAAAGGCAATACATTTAAATAAAATATTTTGAAAAGGTATATTGCTGTAAAAAGCAAATAGAGCACAGCTTTCAAATTTACATAAGTGCATTAAGGATAAAAGTATTGCAGTCATGGTTAAAAAGCAGCAAGAACTCAAGGAGCATGAAGAAATACTTTTAAATGAAATACAGGGGGCAATAAGATTCCTGCGTACTGCAGCTTGCCTAAGTAATCATCCATTCCACCTTAAACATGTGAATTATTAATGCAAGACCATTCAAGGACTTTATGTACCATGTGAGCTAGCAGCATGGAAGGTTACTCTGCAGGATGGTGTCATACACTTCTTCAATGAACACAGAACCTTGTGAAACTGTCCTTATTAACTTGTGTGACAGCATTAACAAACACACATTTCGTGTATACCCCGCAAGAAAATTGCTCTTTGAACTTCAGCATGCTTGTGTTGATGCATACAAACCAACAGAACGTAACTTAAAAATATCTTGTACTTCACTAGCGGAGCGAATATTCGAAAATGATGTATTTGATTATACCAAAGGCAATACATTAAAATAAAGTATTTTGAAAAGGTACTTTGCTGTTAAAAGCTACCTAAAGCAAATAGAGCTCAGCTTTCAAATTTACTTAAGAAGTGCATTAAGGATAAAAGTATTGCAGTCATGGTTAAAAAGCAGCAAGAACTCAAGAGCCATGAAGAAATAAATTTAAATGAAATACAGGGGGCAATAAGATCCTTGCGTACTGCACCTACCCTAAGTAATCATCCATTCCATTTCATACATGTGAATTATTAATGCAAGACCATTCAAGGGCTGTATGTACCATGTGATCTAGCAGCAGGATGGTGTCATAAACTTCTTCAATGTGTTAATAAATCCTGACAAACTTCCAATGGGCTACAGATATTACTCTCGGAAACATGCAGAAGAAACACATCAAATTCCCTTGCCAGATGAACTCCAATCCGAGGCAAGCGATTATGCCAAAATAGTGCAAGATTTGTGCACTTTTTTAGGCAAAGTACAGGCAGATAATGAACTTACACCATTATATACTGTAACATCACAGCTTGAGCCCTGTGAAAATGTCCTTATTAATTTGTGTGGCAGCATTTGCAAACACATATTTCGTGTTTACCCCACATGAAAATTGCTCTTTGAAATTCAGCATGCTTGTGTTGATGCATACAAACCAACAGAACGTAACAAAAAATATCTTGTACTTTACTAGCGGAGCGAATATTCGAAAATAATTTATTTGATTATACCAAAGGCAATACATTTAAATAAAATATTTTGAAAAGGTACATTGCTGTAAAAAGCAAATAGAGCACAGCTTTCAAATTTACATAAGTGCATTAAGGATAAAAGTATTGCAGTCATGGTTAAAAAGCAGCAAGAACTCGAGGAGCATGAAGAAATACTTTTAAATGAAATACAGGGGGCAATAAGATTCCTGCGTACTGCACCTGCCCTAAGTAATCATCCATTCCACCTTAAACATGTGAATTATTAATGCAAGACCATTCAAGGACTTTATGTACCATGTGAGCTAGCAGCATGGAAGGTTACTCTGCAGGATAGTGTCATACACTTCTTCAATGAACACAGAACCTTGTGAAAATGTCCTTATTAACTTGTGTGATAGCATTAACAAACACACATTTCGTGTATACCCCGCAAGAAAATTGCTCTTTGAACTTCAGCATGCTTGTGTTGATGCATACAAACCAACAGAACGTAACTTAAAAATATCTTGTACTTCACTAGCGGAGCGAATATTCGAAAATGATGTATTTGATTATACCAAAGGCAATACATTAAAATAAAGTATTTTGAAAAGGTACTTTGCTGTTAAAAGCTACCTAAAGCAAATAGAGCTCAGCTTTCAAATTTACATAAGAAGTGCATTAAGGATAAAAGTATTGCAGTCATGGTTAAAAAGCAGCAAGAACTCAAGCGGCATGAAGAAACAAATTTAAATGAAATACAGGGGGCAATAAGATCGTTGCGTACTGCACCTACCCTAAGTAATCATCCATTCCATTTCATACATGTGAATTATTAATGCAAGACCATTCAAGGGCTGTATGTACCATGTGATCTTGCGGCAGGATGGTGTCATAAACTTCTTCAATATGTTAATAAATCCTGACAAACTTCCAATGGGCTACAGATATGACTCTCGGAAACATGCAGAAGAAACACATCAAATTCCCTTGCCAGATGAGCTCCAATCCGAGGCAAGCGATTATGCCAAAATAGTGCAAAATTTGTGCACTTTTTTAGGCAAAGTAGAGGCAGATAATGAACTAACACCATTATATACTGTGACATCACAGCTTGAACCCTGTGAAAATGTCCTTATTAATTTGTGTTTCAGCATTAACAAACACATATTTCGTGTTTACCCCACATGAAAATTGCTCTTTGAACTTCAGCATGCTTGTGTTGATGAATACAAACCAACAGAACGTAACAAAAAATATCTTGTACTTTCCTAGCGGAGCGAATATTCGAAAATAATTTATTTGATTATACCAAAGGCAATACATTTAAATAAAATATTTTGAAAAGGTACATTGCTGTAAAAAGCAAATAGAGCACAGCTTTCAAATTTACATAAGTGCATTAAGGATAAAAGTATTGCAGTCATGGTTAAAAAGCAGCAAGAACTCGAGGAGCATGAAGAAATACTTTTAAATGAAATACAGGGGGCAATAAGATTCCTGCGTACTGCACCTGCCCTAAGTAATCATCCATTCCACCTTAAACATGTGAATTATTAATGCAAGACCATTCAAGGACTTTATGTACCATGTGAGCTAGCAGCATGGAAGGTTACTCTACAGGATGGTGTCATACACTTCTTCAATGAACACAGAACCTTGTGAAACTGTCCTTATTAACTTGTGTGACAGCATTAACAAACACACATTTCGTGTATACCCCGCAAGAAAATTGCTCTTTGAACTTCAGCATGCTTGTGTTGATGCATACAAACCAACAGAACGTAACTTAAAAATATCTTGTACTTCACTAGCGGAGCGAATATTCGAAAATGATGTATTTGATTATACCAAAGGCAATACATTAAAATAAAGTATTTTGAAAAGGTACTTTGCTGTTAAAAGCTACCTAAAGCAAATAGAGCTCAGCTTTCAAATTTACATAAGAAGTGCATTAAGGATAAAAGTATTGCAGTCATGGTTAAAAAGCAGCAAGAACTCAAGCCGCATGGAGAAATAAATTTAAATGAAATACAGGGGGCAATACGATCGTTGCGTACTGCACCTACCCTAAGTAATCATCCATTCCATTTCATACATGTGAATTATTAATGCAAGACCATTCAAGGGCTGTATATACCATGTGATCTTGCAGCAGGATGGTGTCAAACTTCTTCAATGTGTTGATAAATCCTGACAAACTTCCAATGGGCTACATATATGACTCTCGGAAACATGCAGAAGAAACACATCAAATTCCCTTGCCAGATGAACTCCAATCCGAGGCAAGCGATTATGCCAAAGTAGTGCAAGATTTGTGCACTTTTTTAAGCAAAGTAGAGGCAGATAATGAACTTCAACCATTATATACTGTAACATCACAGCTTGAACCCTGTGAAAATGTCCTTATTAATTTGTGTGGCAGCATTTACAAACACATATTTCGTGTTTACCCCACATGAAAATTGCTCTTTGAACTTCAGCATGCTTGTGTTGATGCATACAAACCAACAGAACGTAACAAAAAATATCTTGTACTTTACTAGCGGAGCGAATATTCGAAAATAATTTATTTGATTATACCAAAGGCAATACATTTAAATAAAATATTTTGAAAAGGTATATTGCTGTAAAAAGCAAATAGAGCACAGCTTTCAAATTTACATAAGTGCATTAAGGATAAAAGTATTGCAGTCATGGTTAAAAAGCAGCAAGAACTCAAGGAGCATGAAGAAATACTTTTAAATGAAATACAGGGGGCAATAAGATTCCTGCGTACTGCAGCTTGCCTAAGTAATCATCCATTCCACCTTAAACATGTGAATTATTAATGCAAGACCATTCAAGGACTTTATGTACCATGTGAGCTAGCAGCATGGAAGGTTACTCTGCAGGATGGTGTCATACACTTCTTCAATGAACACAGAACCTTGTGAAACTGTCCTTATTAACTTGTGTGACAGCATTAACAAACACACATTTCGTGTATACCCCGCAAGAAAATTGCTCTTTGAACTTCAGCATGCTTGTGTTGATGCATACAAACCAACAGAACGTAACTTAAAAATATCTTGTACTTCACTAGCGGAGCGAATATTCGAAAATGATGTATTTGATTATACCAAAGGCAATACATTAAAATAAAGTATTTTGAAAAGGTACTTTGCTGTTAAAAGCTACCTAAAGCAAATAGAGCTCAGCTTTCAAATTTACTTAAGAAGTGCATTAAGGATAAAAGTATTGCAGTCATGGTTAAAAAGCAGCAAGAACTCAAGAGCCATGAAGAAATAAATTTAAATGAAATACAGGGGGCAATAAGATCCTTGCGTACTGCACCTACCCTAAGTAATCATCCATTCCATTTCATACATGTGAATTATTAATGCAAGACCATTCAAGGGCTGTATGTACCATGTGATCTAGCAGCAGGATGGTGTCATAAACTTCTTCAATGTGTTAATAAATCCTGACAAACTTCCAATGGGCTACAGATATTACTCTCGGAAACATGCAGAAGAAACACATCAAATTCCCTTGCCAGATGAACTCCAATCCGAGGCAAGCGATTATGCCAAAATAGTGCAAGATTTGTGCACTTTTTTAGGCAAAGTACAGGCAGATAATGAACTTACACCATTATATACTGTAACATCACAGCTTGAACCCTGTGAAAATGTCCTTATTAATTTGTGTGGCAGCATTTGCAAACACATATTTCGTGTTTACCCCACATGAAAATTGCTCTTTGAAATTCAGCATGCTTGTGTTGATGCATACAAACCAACAGAACGTAACAAAAAATATCTTGTACTTTACTAGCGGAGCGAATATTCGAAAATAATTTATTTGATTATACCAAAGGCAATACATTTAAATAAAATATTTTGAAAAGGTACATTGCTGTAAAAAGCAAATAGAGCACAGCTTTCAAATTTACATAAGTGCATTAAGGATAAAAGTATTGCAGTCATGGTTAAAAAGCAGCAAGAACTCGAGGAGCATGAAGAAATACTTTTAAATGAAATACAGGGGGCAATAAGATTCCTGCGTACTGCACCTGCCCTAAGTAATCATCCATTCCACCTTAAACATGTGAATTATTAATGCAAGACCATTCAAGGACTTTATGTACCATGTGAGCTAGCAGCATGGAAGGTTACTCTGCAGGATAGTGTCATACACTTCTTCAATGAACACAGAACCTTGTGAAAATGTCCTTATTAACTTGTGTGATAGCATTAACAAACACACATTTCGTGTATACCCCGCAAGAAAATTGCTCTTTGAACTTCAGCATGCTTGTGTTGATGCATACAAACCAACAGAACGTAACTTAAAAATATCTTGTACTTCACTAGCGGAGCGAATATTCGAAAATGATGTATTTGATTATACCAAAGGCAATACATTAAAATAAAGTATTTTGAAAAGGTACTTTGCTGTTAAGAGCTACCTAAAGCAAATAGAGCTCAGCTTTCAAATTTACATAAGAAGTGCATTAAGGATAAAAGTATTGCAGTCATGGTTAAAAAGCAGCAAGAACTCAAGCCGCATGAAGAAATAAATTTAAATGAAATACAGGGGGCAATACGATCGTTGCGTACTGCACCTACCCTAAGTAATCATCCATTCCATTTCATACATGTGAATTATTAATGCAAGACCATTCAAGGGCTGTATATACCATGTGATCTTGCAGCAGGATGGTGTCATAAACTTCTTCAATGTGTTGATAAATCCTGACAAACTTCCAATGGGCTACATATATGACTCTCGGAAACATGCAGAAGAAACACATCAAATTCCCTTGCCAGATGAACTCCAATCCGAGGCAAGCGATTATGCCAAAGTAGTGCAAGATTTGTGCACTTTTTTAAGCAAAGTAGAGGCAGATAATGAACTTCAACCATTATATACTGTAACATCACAGCTTGAACCCTGTGAAAATGTCCTTATTAATTTGTGTGGCAGCATTTACAAACACATATTTCGTGTTTACCCCACATGAAAATTGCTCTTTGAACTTCAGCATGCTTGTGTTGATGCATACAAACCAACAGAACGTAACAAAAAATATCTTGTACTTTACTAGCGGAGCGAATATTCGAAAATAATTTATTTGATTATACCAAAGGCAATACATTTAAATAAAATATTTTGAAAAGGTATATTGCTGTAAAAAGCAAATAGAGCACAGCTTTCAAATTTACATAAGTGCATTAAGGATAAAAGTATTGCAGTCATGGTTAAAAAGCAGCAAGAACTCAAGGAGCATGAAGAAATACTTTTAAATGAAATACAGGGGGCAATAAGATTCCTGCGTACTGCAGCTGCCCTAAGTAATCATCCATTCCACCTTAAACATGTGAATTATTAATGCAAGACCATTCAAGGACTTTATGTACCATGTGAGCTAGCAGCATGGAAGGTTACTCTGCAGGATGGTGTCATACACTTCTTCAATGAACACAGAACCTTGTGAAAATGTCCTTATTAACTTCTGTGAGGGCATTAACAAACACACATTTCGTGTATACCCCGCAAGAAAATTGCTCTTTGAACTTCAGCATGCTTGTGTTGATGCATACAAACCAACAGAACGTAACTTAAAAATATCTTGTACTTCACTAGCGGAGCGAATATTCGAAAATGATGTATTTGATTATACCAAAGGCAATACATTAAAATAAAGTATTTTGAAAAGGTACTTTGCTGTTAAAAGCTACCTAAAGCAAATAGAGCTCAGCTTTCAAATTTACTTAAGAAGTGCATTAAGGATAAAAGTATTGCAGTCATGGTTAAAAAGCAGCAAGAACTCAAGCCGCATGAAGAAATAAATTTAAATGAAATACAGGGGGCAATAAGATCGTTGCGTACTGCACCTACCCTAAGTAATCATCCATTCCATTTCATACATGTGAATTATTAATGCAAGTCCATTCAAGGGCTGTATGTACCATGTGATCTTGCAGCAGGATGGTGTCATAAACTTCTTCAATGTGTTAATAAATCCTGACAAACTTCCAATGGGCTACAGATATGACTCTCGGAAACATGCAGAAGAAACACATCAAATTCCCTTGCCAGATGAGCTCCAATCCGAGGCAAGCGATTATGCCAAAATAGTGCAAAATTTGTGCACTTTTTTAGGCAGAGTAGAGGCAGATAATGAACTTCAACCATTATATACTGTAACATCACAGCTTGAACCCTGTGAAAATGTCCTTATTAATTTGTGTGGCAGCATTTACAAACACATATTTCGTGTTTACCCCACATGAAAATTGCTATTTGAAATTCAGCATGCTTGTGTTGATGCACAGAAACCAACAGAACGTAACAAAAAATATCTTGTACTTTACTAGCGGAGCGAATATTCGAAAATAATTTATTTGATTATACCAAAGGCAATACATTTAAATAAAATATTTTGAAAAGGTACATTGCTGTAAAAAGCAAATAGAGCACAGCTTTCAAATTTACATAAGTGCATTAAGGATAAAAGTATTGCAGTCATGGTTAAAAAGCAGCAAGAACTCAAGGAGCATGAAGAAATACTTTTAATGAAATACAGGGGGCAATAAGATTCCTGCGTACTGCACCTGCCCTAAGTAATCATCCATTCCTCCTTAAACATGTGAATTATTAATGCAAGACCATTCAAGGACTTTATGTACCATGTGAGCTAGCAGCATGGAAGGTTACTCTGCAGGATGGTGTCATACACTTCTTCAATGAACACAGAACCTTGTGAAAATGTCCTTATTAACTTGTGTGATAGCATTAACAAACACACATTTCGTGTATACCCCGCAAGAAAATTCCTCTTTGAACTTCAGCATGCTTGTGTTGATGCATACAAACCAACAGAACGTAACTTAAAAATATCTTGTACTTCACTAGCGGAGCGAATATTCGAAAATGATGTATTTGATTATACCAAAGGCAATACATTAAAATAAAGTATTTTGAAAAGGTACTTTGCTGTTAAAAGCTACCTAAAGCAAATAGAGCTCAGCTTTCAAATTTACATAAGAAGTGCATTAAGGATAAAAGTATTGCAGTCATGGTTAAAAAGCAGCAAGAACTCAAGCCGCATGAAGAAACAAATTTAAATGAAATACAGGGGGCAATAAGATCGTTGCGTACTGCACCTACCCTAAGTAATCATCCATTCCATTTCATACATGTGAATTATTAATGCAAGACCATTCAAGGGCTGTATGTACCATGTGATCTTGCTGCAGGATGGTGTCATAAACTTCTTCAATATGTTAATAAATCCTGACAAACTTCCAATGGGCTACAGATATGACTCTCGGAAACATGCAGAAGAAACACATCAAATTCCCTTGCCAGATGAGCTCCAATCCGAGGCAAGCGATTATGCCAAAATAGTGCAAAATTTGTGCACTTTTTTAGGCAAAGTAGAGGCAGATAATGAACTAACACCATTATATACTGTGACATCATAGCTTGAACCCTGTGAAAATGTCCTTATTAATTTGTGTTTCAGCATTAACAAACACATATTTCGTGTTTACCCCACATGAAAATTGCTCTTTGAACTTCAGTATGCTTGTGTTGATGAATACAAACCAACAGAACGTAACAAAAAATATCTTGTACTTTCCTAGCGGAGCGAATATTCGAAAATAATTTATTTGATTATACCAAAGGCAATACATTTAAATAAAATATTTTGAAAAGGTACATTGCTGTAAAAAGCAAATAGAGCACAGCTTTCAAATTTACATAAGTGCATTAAGGATAAAAGTATTGCAGTCATGGTTAAAAAGCAGCAAGAACTCGAGGAGCATGAAGAAATACTTTTAAATGAAATACAGGGGGCAATAAGATTCCTGCGTACTGCACCTGCCCTAAGTAATCATCCATTCCACCTTAAACATGTGAATTATTAATGCAAGACCATTCAAGGACTTTATGTACCATGTGAGCTAGCAGCATGGAAGGTTACTCTGCAGGATGGTGTCATACACTTCTTCAATGAACACAGAACCTTGTGAAAATGTCCTTATTAACTTGTGTGATAGCATTAACAAACACACATTTCGTGTATACCCCGCAAGAAAATTCCTCTTTGAACTTCAGCATGCTTATGTTGATGCATACAAACCAACAGAACGTAACTTAAAAATATCTTGTACTTCACTAGCGGAGCGAATATTCGAAAATGATGTATTTGATTATACCAAAGGCAATACATTAAAATAAAGTATTTTGAAAAGGTACTTTGCTGTTAAAAGCTACCTAAAGCAAATAGAGCTCAGCTTTCAAATTTACTTAAGAAGTGCATTAAGGATAAAAGTATCGCAGTCATGGTTAAAAAGCAGCAAGAACTCAAGCCGCATGAAGAAACAAATTTAAATGAAATACAGGGGGCAATAAGATCGTTGCGTACTGCACCTACCCTAAGTAATCATCCATTCCATTTCATACATGTGAATTATTAATGCAAGACCATTCAAGGGCTGTATGTACCATGTGATCTTGCGGTAGGATGGTGTCACAAACTTCTTCAATATGTTAATAAATCCTGACAAACTTCCATTGGGCTACAGATATGACTCTCGGAAACATGCAGAAGAAACACATCAAATTCCCTTGCCAGATGAGCTACAATCCGAGGCAAGCGATTATGCCAAAATAGTGCAAAATTTGTGCACTTTTTTAGGCAAAGTAGAGGCAGATAATGAACTAACACCATTATATTCTGTGACATCACAGCTTGAACCCTGTGAAAATGTCCTTATTAATTTGTGTTTCAGCATTAACAAACACATATTTCGTGTTTACCCCACATGAAAATTGCTCTTTGAACTTCAGCATGCTTGTGTTGATGAATACAAACCAACAGAACGTAACAAAAGATATCTTGTACTTTCCTAGCGGAGCGAATATTCGAAAATAATTTATTTGATTATACCAAAGGCAATACATTTAAATAAAATATTTTGAAAAGGTACATTGCTGTAAAAAGCAAATAGAGCACAGCTTTCAAATTTACATAAGTGCATTAAGGATAAAAGTATTGCAGTCATGGTTAAAAAGCAGCAAGAACTCGAGGAGCATGAAGAAATACTTTTCAATGAAATACAGGGGGCAATAAGATTCCTGCGTACTGCACCTGCCCTAAGTAATCATCCATTCCACCTTAAACATGTGAATTATTAATGCAAGACCATTCAAGGACTTTATGTACCATGTGATCTAGCAGCATGGAAGGTTACTCTGCAGGATGGTGTCATACACTTCTTCAATGAACACAGAACCTTGTGAAAATGTCCTTATTAACTTGTGTGATAGCATTAACAAACACACATTTCGTGTATACCCCGCAAGAAAATTCCTCTTTGAACTTCAGCATGCTTGTGTTGATGCATACAAACCAACAGAACGTAACTTAAAAATATCTTGTACTTCACTAGCGGAGCGAATATTCGAAAATGATGTATTTGATTATACCAAAGGCAATACATTAAAATAAAGTATTTTGAAAAGGTACTTTGCTGTTAAAAGCTACCTAAAGCAAATAGAGCTCAGCTTTCAAATTTACATAAGAAGTGCATTAAGGATAAAAGTATTGCAGTCATGGTTAAAAAGCAGCAAGAACTCAAGCCGCATGAAGAAACAAATTTAAATGAAATACAGGGGGCAATAAGATCGTTGCGTACTGCACCTACCCTAAGTAATCATCCATTCCATTTCATACATGTGAATTATTAATGCAAGACCATTCAAGGGCTGTATGTACCATGTGATCTTGCGGCAGGATGGTGTCATAAACTTCTTCAATATGTTAATAAATCCTGACAAACTTCCAATGGGCTACAGATATGACTCTCGGAAACATGCAGAAGAAACACATCAAATTCCCTTGCCAGATGAGCTCCAATCCGAGGCAAGCGATTATGCCAAAATAGTGCAAAATTTGTGCACTTTTTTAGGCAAAGTAGAGGCAGATAATGAACTAACACCATTATAGACTGTGACATCACAGCTTGAACCCTGTGAAAATGTCCTTATTAATTTGTGTTTCAGCATTAACAAACACATATTTCGTGTTTACCCCACATGAAAATTGCTCTTTGAACTTCAGCATGCTTGTGTTGATGAATACAAACCAACAGAACGTAACAAAAAATATCTTGTACTTTCCTAGCGGAGCGAATATTCGAAAATAATTTATTTGATTATACCAAAGGCAATACATTTAAATAAAATATTTTGAAAAGGTACATTGCTGTAAAAAGCAAATAGAGCACAGCTTTCAAATTTACATAAGTGCATTAAGGATAAAAGTATTGCAGTCATGGTTAAAAAGCAGCAAGAACTCGAGGAGCATGAAGAAATACTTTTAAATGAAATACAGGGGGCAATAAGATTCCTGCGTACTGCACCTGCCCTAAGTAATCATCCATTCCACCTTAAACATGTGAATTATTAATGCAAGACCATTCAAGGACTTTATGTACCATGTGAGCTAGCAGCATGGAAGGTTACTCTGCAGGATGGTGTCATACACTTCTTCAATGAACACAGAACCTTGTGAAAATGTCCTTATTAACTTGTGTGATAGCATTAACAAACACACATTTCGTGTATACCCCGCAAGAAAATTCCTCTTTGAACTTCAGCATGCTTATGTTGATGCATACAAACCAACAGAACGTAACTTAAAAATATCTTGTACTTCACTAGCGGAGCGAATATTCGAAAATGATGTATTTGATTATACCAAAGGCAATACATTAAAATAAAGTATTTTGAAAAGGTACTTTGCTGTTAAAAGCTACCTAAAGCAAATAGAGCTCAGCTTTCAAATTTACTTAAGAAGTGCATTAAGGATAAAAGTATTGCAGTCATGGTTAAAAAGCAGCAAGAACTCAAGAGCCATGAAGAAATAAATTTAAATGAAATACAGGGGGCAATAAGATCCTTGCGTACTGCACCTACCCTAAGTAATCATCCATTCCATTTCATACATGTGAATTATTAATGCAAGACCATTCAAGGGCTGTATGTACCATGTGATCTAGCAGCAGGATGGTGTCATAAACTTCTTCAATGTGTTAATAAATCCTGACAAACTTCCAATGGGCTACAGATATTACTCTCGGAAACATGCAGAAGAAACACATCAAATTCCCTTGCCAGATGAACTCCAATCCGAGGCAAGCGATTATGCCAAAATAGTGCAAGATTTGTGCACTTTTTTAGGCAAAGTAGAGGCAGATAATGAACTTACACCATTATATACTGTAACATCACAGCTTGAACCCTGTGAAAATGTCCTTATCAATTTGTGTTTCAGCATTAACAAACACATATGTCGTGTTTACGCCACATGTAAATTGATCTTTGAACTTCAGCATGCTTGTGTTGATGCATACAAACCAACAGAACATAACAAAAAATATCTTGTACTTTACTAGCGTAGCGAATATTCGAAAATAATTTATTTGATTATACCAAAGGCAATACATTTAAATAAAATATTTTGAAAAGATACATTGATGTAAAAAGCAAATAGAGCACAGCTTTCAAATTTACATAAGTGCATTAAGGATAAAAGTATTGTAGTCATGGTTAAAAAGCAGCAAGAACTCAAGGAGCATGAAGAAATACTTTTAATGAAATACAGGGGGCAATAAGATTCCTGCGTACTGCACCTGCCCTAAGTAATCATCCATTCCACCTTAAACATGTGAATTATTAGTGCAAGACCATTCAAGGACTTTATGTACCATGTGAGCTAGCAGCATAGAAGGTTACTCTGCAGGATGGTGTCATACACTTCTTCAATGAACACAGAACCTTGTGAAAATGTCCTTATTAACTTGTGTGATAGCATTAACAAACACACATTTCGTGTATACCCCGCAAGAAAATTCCTCTTTGAACTTCAGCATGCTTGTGTTGATGCATACAAACCAACAGAACGTAACTTAAAAATATCTTGTACTTCACTAGCGGAGCGAATATTCGAAAATGATGTATTTGATTATACCAAAGGCAATACATTAAAATAAAGTATTTTGAAAAGGTACTTTGCTGTTAAAAGCTACCTAAAGCAAATAGAGCTCAGCTTTCAAATTTACATAAGAAGTGCATTAAGGATAAAAGTATTGCAGTCATGGTTAAAAAGCAGCAAGAACTCAAGCGGCATGAAGAAACAAATTTAAATGAAATACAGGGGGCAATAAGATCGTTGCGTACTGCACCTACCCTAAGTAATCATCCATTCCATTTCATACATGTGAATTATTAATGCAAGACCATTCAAGGGCTGTATGTACCATGTGATCTTGCGGCAGGATGGTGTCATAAACTTCTTCAATATGTTAATAAATCCTGACAAACTTCCAATGGGCTACAGATATGACTCTCGGAAACATGCAGAAGAAACACATCAAATTCCCTTGCCAGATGAGCTCCAATCCGAGGCAAGCGATTATGCCAAAATAGTGCAAAATTTGTGCACTTTTTTAGGCAAAGTAGAGGCAGATAATGAACTAACACCATTATATACTGTGACATCACAGCTTGAACCCTGTGAAAATGTCCTTATTAATTTGTGTTTCAGCATTAACAAACACATATTTCGTGTTTACCCCACATGAAAATTGCTCTTTGAACTTCAGCATGCTTGTGTTGATGAATACAAACCAACAGAACGGAACAAAAAATATCTTGTACTTTCCTAGCGGAGCGAATATTCGAAAATAATTTATTTGATTATACCAAAGGCAATACATTTAAATAAAATATTTTGAAAAGGTACATTGCTGTAAAAAGCAAATAGAGCACAGCTTTCAAATTTACATAAGTGCATTAAAGATAAAAGTATTGCAGTCATGGTTAAAAAGCAGCAAGAACTCGAGGAGCATGAAGAAATACTTTTAAATGAAATACAGGGGGCAATAAGATTCCTGCGTACTGCACCTGCCCTAAGTAATCATCCATTCCACCTTAAACATGTGAATTATTAATGCAAGACCATTCAAGGACTTTATGTACCATGTGAGCTAGCAGCATGGAAGGTTACTCTGCAGGATGGTGTCATACACTTCTTCAATGAACACAGAACCTTGTGAAACTGTCCTTATTAACTTGTGTGACAGCATTAACAAACACACATTTCGTGTATACCCCGCAAGAAAATTGCTCTTTGAACTTCAGCATGCTTGCGTTGATGCATACAAACCAACAGAACGTAACTTAAAAATATCTTGTACTTCACTAGCGGAGCGAATATTCGAAAATGATGTATTTGATTATACCAAAGGCAATACATTAAAATAAAGTATTTTGAAAAGGTACTTTGCTGTTAAAAGCTACCTAAAGCAAATAGAGCTCAGCTTTCAAATTTACATAAGAAGTGCATTAAGGATAAAAGTATTGCAGTCATGGTTAAAAAGCAGCAAGAACTCAAGCCGCATGAAGAAATAAATTTAAATGAAATACAGGGGGCAATACGATCGTTGCGTACTGCACCTACCCTAAGTAATCATCCATTCCATTTCATACATGTGAATTATTAATGCAAGACCATTCAAGGGCTGTATATACCATGTGATCTTGCAGCAGGATGGTGTCAAACTTCTTCAATGTGTTGATAAATCCTGACAAACTTCCAATGGGCTACATATATGACTCTCGGAAACATGCAGAAGAAACACATCAAATTCCCTTGCCAGATGAACTCCAATCCGAGGCAAGCGATTATGCCAAAGTAGTGCAAGATTTGTGCACTTTTTTAAGCAAAGTAGAGGCAGATAATGAACTTCAACCATTATATACTGTAACATCACAGCTTGAACCCTGTGAAAATGTCCTTATTAATTTGTGTGGCAGCATTTACAAACACATATTTCGTGTTTACCCCACATGAAAATTGCTCTTTGAACTTCAGCATGCTTGTGTTGATGCATACAAACCAACAGAACGTAACAAAAAATATCTTGTACTTTACTAGCGGAGCGAATATTCGAAAATAATTTATTTGATTATACCAAAGGCAATACATTTAAATAAAATATTTTGAAAAGGTATATTGCTGTAAAAAGCAAATAGAGCACAGCTTTCAAATTTACATAAGTGCATTAAGGATAAAAGTATTGCAGTCATGGTTAAAAAGCAGCAAGAACTCAAGGAGCATGAAGAAATACTTTTAAATGAAATACAGGGGGCAATAAGATTCCTGCGTACTGCAGCTGCCCTAAGTAATCATCCATTCCACCTTAAACATGTGAATTATTAATGCAAGACCATTCAAGGACTTTATGTACCATGTGAGCTAGCAGCATGGAAGGTTACTCTGCAGGATGCTGTCATACACTTCTTCAATGAACACAGAACCTTGTGAAACTGTCCTTATTAACTTGTGTGACAGCATTAACAAACACACATTTCGTGTATACCCCGCAAGAAAATTGCTCTTTGAACTTCAGCATGCTTGTGTTGATGCATACAAACCAACAGAACGTAACTTAAAAATATCTTGTACTTCACTAGCGGAGCGAATATTCGAAAATGATGTATTTGATTATACCAAAGGCAATACATTAAAATAAAGTATTTTGAAAAGGTACTTTGCTGTTAAAAGCTACCTAAAGCAAATAGAGCTCAGCTTTCAAATTTACTTAAGAAGTGCATTAAGGATAAAAGTATTGCAGTCATGGTTAAAAAGCAGCAAGAACTCAAGAGCCATGAAGAAATAAATTTAAATGAAATACAGGGGGCAATAAGATCCTTGCGTACTGCACCTACCCTAAGTAATCATCCATTCCATTTCATACATGTGAATTATTAATGCAAGACCATTCAAGGGCTGTATGTACCATGTGATCTAGCAGCAGGATGGTGTCATAAACTTCTTCAATGTGTTAATAAATCCTGACAAACTTCCAATGGGCTACAGATATTACTCTCGGAAACATGCAGAAGAAACACATCAAATTCCCTTGCCAGATGAACTCCAATCCGAGGCAAGCGATTATGCCAAAATAGTGCAAGATTTGTGCACTTTTTTAGGCAAAGTACAGGCAGATAATGAACTTACACCATTATATACTGTAACATCACAGCTTGAACCCTGTGAAAATGTCCTTATTAATTTGTGTGGCAGCATTTACAAACACATATTTCGTGTTTACCCCACATGAAAATTGCTCTTTGAAATTCAGCATGCTTGTGTTGATGCATACAAACCAACAGAACGTAACAAAAAATATCTTGTACTTTACTAGCGGAGCGAATATTCGAAAATAATTTATTTGATTATACCAAAGGCAATACATTTAAATAAAATATTTTGAAAAGGTACATTGCTGTAAAAAGCAAATAGAGCACAGCTTTCAAATTTACATAAGTGCATTAAGGATAAAAGTATTGCAGTCATGGTTAAAAAGCAGCAAGAACTCGAGGAGCATGAAGAAATACTTTTAAATGAAATACAGGGGGCAATAAGATTCCTGCGTACTGCACCTGCCCTAAGTAATCATCCATTCCACCTTAAACATGTGAATTATTAATGCAAGACCATTCAAGGACTTTATGTACCATGTGAGCTAGCAGCATGGAAGGTTACTCTGCAGGATAGTGTCATACACTTCTTCAATGAACACAGAACCTTGTGAAAATGTCCTTATTAACTTGTGTGATAGCATTAACAAACACACATTTCGTGTATACCCCGCAAGAAAATTGCTCTTTGAACTTCAGCATGCTTGTGTTGATGCATACAAACCAACAGAACGTAACTTAAAAATATCTTGTACTTCACTAGCGGAGCGAATATTCGAAAATGATGTATTTGATTATACCAAAGGCAATACATTAAAATAAAGTATTTTGAAAAGGTACTTTGCTGTTAAGAGCTACCTAAAGCAAATAGAGCTCAGCTTTCAAATTTACATAAGAAGTGCATTAAGGATAAAAGTATTGCAGTCATGGTTAAAAAGCAGCAAGAACTCAAGCCGCATGAAGAAATAAATTTAAATGAAATACAGGGGGCAATACGATCGTTGCGTACTGCACCTACCCTAAGTAATCATCCATTCCATTTCATACATGTGAATTATTAATGCAAGACCATTCAAGGGCTGTATATACCATGTGATCTTGCAGCAGGATGGTGTCATAAACTTCTTCAATGTGTTGATAAATCCTGACAAACTTCCAATGGGCTACATATATGACTCTCGGAAACATGCAGAAGAAACACATCAAATTCCCTTGCCAGATGAACTCCAATCCGAGGCAAGCGATTATGCCAAAGTAGTGCAAGATTTGTGCACTTTTTTAAGCAAAGTAGAGGCAGATAATGAACTTCAACCATTATATACTGTAACATCACAGCTTGAACCCTGTGAAAATGTCCTTATTAATTTGTGTGGCAGCATTTACAAACACATATTTCGTGTTTACCCCACATGAAAATTGCTCTTTGAACTTCAGCATGCTTGTGTTGATGCATACAAACCAACAGAACGTAACAAAAAATATCTTGTACTTTACTAGCGGAGCGAATATTCGAAAATAATTTATTTGATTATACCAAAGGCAATACATTTAAATAAAATATTTTGAAAAGGTATATTGCTGTAAAAAGCAAATAGAGCACAGCTTTCAAATTTACATAAGTGCATTAAGGATAAAAGTATTGCAGTCATGGTTAAAAAGCAGCAAGAACTCAAGGAGCATGAAGAAATACTTTTAAATGAAATACAGGGGGCAATAAGATTCCTGCGTACTGCAGCTGCCCTAAGTAATCATCCATTCCACCTTAAACATGTGAATTATTAATGCAAGACCATTCAAGGACTTTATGTACCATGTGAGCTAGCAGCATGGAAGGTTACTCTGCAGGATGGTGTCATACACTTCTTCAATGAACACAGAACCT
This sequence comes from Hymenopus coronatus, assembly GCA_030762935.1. NCBI lineage: Eukaryota > Metazoa > Arthropoda > Insecta > Mantodea > Hymenopodidae > Hymenopus > Hymenopus coronatus. The sequence continues at coordinate 20,297,640 of CM060900.1, forward strand.
TGTGAAACTGTCCTTATTAACTTGTGTGACAGCATTAACAAACACACATTTCGTGTATACCCCGCAAGAAAATTGCTCTTTGAACTTCAGCATGCTTGTGTTGATGCATACAAACCAACAGAACGTAACTTAAAAATATCTTGTACTTCACTAGCGGAGCGAATATTCGAAAATGATGTATTTGATTATACCAAAGGCAATACATTAAAATAAAGTATTTTGAAAAGGTACTTTGCTGTTAAAAGCTACCTAAAGCAAATAGAGCTCAGCTTTCAAATTTACTTAAGAAGTGCATTAAGGATAAAAGTATTGCAGTCATGGTTAAAAAGCAGCAAGAACTCAAGCCGCATGAAGAAATAAATTTAAATGAAATACAGGGGGCAATAAGATCGTTGCGTACTGCACCTACCCCAAGTAATCATCCATTCCATTTCATACATGTGAATTATTAATGCAAGACCATTCAAGGGCTGTATGTACCATGTGATCTTGCAGCAGGATGGTGTCATAAACTTCTTCAATGTGTTAATAAATCCTGACAAACTTCCAATGGGCTACAGATATGACTCTCGGAAACATGCAGAAGAAACACATCAAATTCCCTTGCCAGATGAACTCCAATCCGAGGCAAGCGATTATGCCAAAATAGTGCAAGATTTGTGCACCTTTTTAAGCAAAGTAGAGGCAGATAATGAACTTCAACCATTATATACTGTAACATCACATCTTGAACCCTGTGAAAATGTCCTTATTAATTTTTTTGGCAGCATTTACAAACACATATTTCGTGTTTACGCCACATGAAAATTTCTCTTTGAACTTCAGCATGCTTGTGTTGATGCATACAAACCAACAGAACGTAACAAAAAATATCTTGTACTTTACTAGCGGAGCGAATATTCGAAAATAATTTATTTGATTATACCAAAGGCAATACATTTAAATAAAATATTTTGAAAAGCTACATTGCTGTAAAAAGCAAATAGAGCACAGCTTTCAAAATTACATAAGTGCATTAAGGATAAAAGTATTGCAGTCATGGTTAAAAAGCAGCAAGAACTCAAGGAGCATGAAGAAATACTTTTAAATGAAATACAGGGGGCAATAAGATTCCTGCGTACTGCACCTGCCCTAAGTAATCATCCATTCCACCTTAAACATGTGAATTATTAATGCAAGACCATTCAAGTACTTTATGTACCATGTGAGCTAGCAGCATGGAAGGTTACTCTGCAGGATGGTGTCATACACTTCTTCAATGAACACAGAACCTTGTGAAAATGTCCTTATTATCTTGTGTGACAGCATTAACAAACACACATTTCGTGTATACCCCGCAAGAAAATTCCTCTTTGAACTTCAGCATGCTTGTGTTGATGCATACAAACCAACAGAACGTAACTTAAAAATATCTTGTACTTCACTAGCGGAGCGAATATTCGAAAATGATGTATTTGATTATACCAAAGGCAATACATTAAAATAAAGTATTTTGAAAAGGTACTTTGCTGTTAAAAGCTACCTAAAGCAAATGGAGCTCAGCTTTCAAATTTACTTAAGAAGTGCATTAAGGATCAAAGTATTGCAGTCATGGTTTAAAAGCAGCAAGAACTCAAGCCGCATGAAGAAATAAATTTAAATGAAATACAGGGGGCAATAAGATCGTTGCGTACACAACTACCCTAAGTAATCATCCATTCCATTTCATACATGTGAATTATTAATGCAAGACCATTCAAGGGCTGTATGTACCATGTGATCTTGCAGCAGGATGGTGTCAAACTTCTTCAATGTGTTAATAAATCCTGACAAACTTCCAATGGGCTACAGATATGACTCTCGGAAACATGCAGAAGAAACACATCAAATTCCCTTGCCAGATGAGCTCCAATCCGAGGCAAGCGATTATGCCAAAATAGTGCAAGATTTGTGCACTTTTTTAGGCAAAGTAGAGGCAGATAATGAACTAACACCATTATATACTGTGACATCACAGCTTGAACCCTGTGAAAATGTCCTTATTAATTTGTGTTTCAGCATTAACAAACACATATTTCGTGTTTACCCCACATGAAAATTGCTCTTTGAACTTCAGCATGCTTGTGTTGATGAATACAAACCAACAGAACGTAACAAAAAATATCTTGTACTTCCTAGCGGAGCGAATATTCGAAAATAATTTATTTGATTATACCAAAGGCAATACATTAAAATAAAATATTTTGAAAAGGTACATTGCTGTAAAAAGCTACCTAAAGCAAATAGAGCACAGCTCTCAAATTTACATAAGAAGTGCTTTAAGGATAAAAGTATTGCAGTCAGGGTTAAAAAGCAGCAAGAACTCAAGGAGCATGAAGAAATACATTTAAATGAAATACAGGGGGCAATAAGATTCCTGCGTACTGCACCTGCCCTAAGTAATCATCCATTCCACCCTATACATGTGAATTATTACTGCAAGACCATTCAAGGACTTTATGTACCATGTGAGCTAGCAGTATGCAAGGTTACTCTCCAGGATGGTGTCGTACACTTCTTCTATGTGTTAATAAATCCTGGCAAACTTCCAATGGGCAACAGATATGACTCTCGGAAACATGCAGAAGAAACACATCAAATTCCCTTGCCAGATGAACTCCAATCCGAGGCAAGCGTTTATGCCAAATTAGTACAAGATTTGTGCACTTTTTTAGTAAAAGTAGAGGCAGATAATGAACTTCTACCATTCAATACCGTAACATCACAGCTTGAACCCTGTGAAAATGTCCTTATTAATTTATGTGACAGCATTAAGAAACACATATTTCGTGTTTCCCCCCAAGAAAATTGCTCTTTGAACTTCAGCATGCTTGTGTTGATGCATACAAACCAACAGAACGTAACTTAAAAATATCTTGTACTTCACTAGCGGAGCGAATATTTGAAAATAATGTATTTGATTATACCAAAGGCATCTCCTGCAACTTTCATGAGGGAACAGATGCAACACCGTATTGCAGTCTATCATGTGTGAAATGATGGAGCTTCCTCATTTTGGACTGTTGCTATCAGCTGACAAACGTGGCTTTGATACCCGTATGGCACATTCCACAACACTCAATTAGCCGGTTTTCTTCCAGGAGAGGAGGGCATTTCAATTTGCTTGATCTTGCACAGGTGACCTTCAGAATTGTCTAAAGTGAATTTAAATCTGGAAAGTAATTTTCTGTTACAGTTTACTGAAAGTAACTGGCATAGTATTTCAATAGCTATTCTTTCAATTTAAACCAGTAAACATTAATATCTGCGAATTTTACTTTCTCTATACGTACGCATAGAGAAGGTTGTGTTGCACCCATGAATACTATACCGAAACTTCATCGGAAAAATGTTTTGAGACCCGGTGAATCCAACAAATGTACGTGTGGGGGGGGGGGGGAGCAGCATGGCTGAAAAACAAAAAGTCCGTTTAATACCAAACTTGGTATTCAAGTTCAGTATCTTCCAAGCATGCGACACGAAGATTTTGAAGACTGAAAATTTTTCGAAAATTTTGTTTTCTCAAAGATGGCTAAGGATTTTGATTAAGATATATTAAAGATATTCACATGACAAAATGTATATCTCTAATTTTCTGAGAATAGGCTCTGAGGACATCTTTATTCTGGATGAACTTTGTATAAGCGGTAAACCGTAAGAAATAGACAAAAACTTAAAATATGTTAAAACACACAATTCATGTTTCTTACATGTTTTTCGTGGAGTTAACCGTTTGATATTCCTTGTTATTGGCTTCAGTTTTAAAATACGAAATCGCACTTGTATTTTTCTCATACAGGAATTAGTCAACTATTGGCCACACTAACAAAGGAACTTCAACCACATGACAACCAGATTTTAAAATATTTGACTAGCTTTAGCCTATTGTACTCCCTTATTCCCCTTCTACTTATAAGAAATCAAATAATAAGACCATTTCTGCTAATTTCTTTCTCGATTAGCATGAAGTAAATAGAAGAATAAGCTTTTTAACAATAAGACTCGTTTTAGAATGGGACACAGGTGACGGTCACACAGAGATACATTCGTTTGAATTGGAGCATTCACACTGTGACGCAGCAGTGTGTCACACTCCCCTCATGTGTCACTGGTCAAAGCAGTCACCGCTGGACATACATTAGTTTAAATTGGAGTGTTCGCACATCACAGACAGCGGTGCAGATTTGCCGATTTCACTAGCTAATCAGTCGGCAATACCTGCAGCATCAGACACTGGGATCCAGGAGTGTTCATCACAATCCCAGTGTCCCGGTGTGAAACGAGCCTAATTTGTTGCAGAGCTGCAGAGAAAGTCACGAGTGGAACATCAGATTTTTCTATTTAATGTTTAGCCCTTTAATTTAATGCAATCAATTGTGATTTTATATTTATTGATTATGCTACTGTCCATTGTGATTTTCAACTCGATTTACTAATGTTTACTTAAAAAATATTATATTCATTTCTTCGAAAATCTGAATGACCACTTCACGCCACTAGATGAAACTTATTGATGAAAAGAAACATTCAGCTCCTGTCGAATAATTTTATCTTAGCATTAGTCATTTCGGAAACAAATTTATGTGTAGGTTGGGCTCAGTCCTATATTATCGCCATCTACGAATGGTTTGAAACCAAGAGGAGCGACCCGACCATGTATGTACATACAATGTACAAAGCAAGTAGAAGCTATTTAACTCCACCCAAAAATACGGATCGGAAATTTCACCGGGAATACATATTTTTAGGACCCCTGAATAAAAAGGCACTTTAGAAAAAGGTCGTGTTTTGACAGCATAGCTCAAAACGAAAAATCGGTTAAATAGCAAAGTTTGTATTTAAGTTCAGTATATTTACAAGGATAGGATACGAAGATTTTCAAGAAAATACCCCATTCCAATCTACCCTCTGAATGGGTCATTTTTCGAAATTTATAAAATTTCGATTTTATCAAAAAATCGATGATTTGACACAGGTTTTTCTTTGTCCTTACAGGCAAATCTAAGTGAAAACTGTTGAAGTTATATATTTTTTTTTGAGAACTATAAACAATTTAGTAGACACAAATGCACCTTTGACACTTCACCTGGCTTAATTTCTCGGCAAGACGTCTGCAGCTAACGCACATAACCCGGAAAACATTTGCAACTTTTACTTTCTCTACACGTACTATGCACATATGAAAAGATCCCCCCCCTTAACGTCCTTTAACCTGGCTTGTCATATCGGACGATGAATGAATTTGGTGAAATGATACGCAAAGGATCTCGGGGTCCATGGAGCTTAACGTTACTCGACATTAGTCTTCTCAGGATAAGGGAAACCCCGAAAATAACCTTATCTGGGTAACCCACCCATAGGAGATTCGAACTCGCGACCTGTTGAATATGAGGCAGACACGCTACCACCACACTACCCAGGAGGGCTAGAGAAGGTATTGTATTACATCCAAAATTTGATAGATGTTTCTGGGAAATATGTTTAGAGACGCCCTGAATCAAAAAGCACTTCAGACAAATATCCATGCGTGTGTGCGTGTGCAAATGGCATAGCTCAAAAATCAAAAGACCGTTAAATATCAAACGTGGTATTTGAGTTTATCTACCACGGATACGACAAGAAGATATTCAAGAAAGCCCTCCCACACCCAACTAACATTTACAAGGAAAGTATTTTTGAAAACTTTCTCAAACATGGCTGTTAACGATTTTTAATTTTCTGGGAATAGCTTACTAAAGAGCACTTAATTATGGTTGATTTTTGCAGAAATTTGCATACAGTTAAACCGTTAGAGAAACAAAGACGTGCTACACAGAAAATGTAGGTCTCGTTAAAACACACAATTTATGTCATATGCATTTTCGTTTTACAGTTAACTATGTCCAAGATTCAATTTTAAAATACTTTTACTTTTCTCAGACAGGAAGTGTCCGTTTTTCTTTTGTTATAATTCTGGCCAAGACGCCAATTTCAACGACAGTCGCCTAACGATAGCTTTTAAAACATTTGACTATCGCTTTAGCATAGCGCATTTCTTCAGTTCCCTTCCATTTATAGAGAATTAAGTAATAAGTACATTCTGCTAATGATTATATTGATTAGCATGCTGTAGAAAGAAGAATAATCTTTTATAAGAGGTCTGTTTGTAGAACAGTTAGCGAAAGCCATGTGAGTAAGAATTAATATATAACTACCAGTGACGAAGGCTGAGTTTAAATTGCAGTCTTCAAGGAACTGTAACATTGCATCGTAAACTTTTTTTTGGCAAGGCTGTAATATAGTACTGATACTGGAGGGAAAAGGGCCAAAGTGTTAAGTGGAGAACATGGAAGAATGTTGGGCATTAATTTGGAACTAATACATACCATATGGAACGAACTAGTGTAACCTAAGACACTGGGAGTGAAATTTTGACTACAATCTATCAAAAAATCTAAAATTGCTTTTCATTACAAAAACAGGAACCTTCGGGCGTCTATGGATAACCAACATTTAGTTACGTCCCTCTGTTTTGGGTTTTACGACCATCTAAAGATAAACACTTGTTTCCTAGCATACTCTTTCATTAAATAACGTATTTCTCAAAACTTAATTTTCACACTTTCTAAATGTTCCAAGAGTCTCAGTTTTTGTTTAAATACAACTAAAATTTCCCAGAATGTACAGAAGCACCTACTGTGGTATTATTAATGACAAAATTATCCTAATACTAAACTTTTAATTCATAGGTTTATAAAAACACGATAAATGTTACTAATTAAAGCTTTAACCTTTTAAAAATTTGTTTGTGTTCAAAGTTAAAGAGATATTTACATTAAAGTTGTTGTGTGGTTCTCATCCCCAACTAAGAAAACGGCAACCAACTTTCTAAAATTTTGAGGAGCGTGTGGTATTTTGATTATGCAACATATTTACGTAATAACATTTCAGGAATAATTTAACCTTGCGAAGTACACGTCAATTTGAATGACATTTGGCATTTGTAGTAAAATAATGCAAACAGAGGAAAGTTTCATAACAACCTGTACAAAAATGTGAACATTTGAAGTCTTATTCCGTGTCCCTGAAGTCCTTAACAGCTCTAGTTGGGCATGCCATGGACGTGAACTTTGACCCTGTACGCAAATGTTAGCAAGGTACATCCTAATGAGGAACTGTAATTTGCTTGTTACAGAGCGCAGATGCCTCAAAGGGATTTTCGTAATCCCCCCCCCCATTTTCATGTTTTACTTGCATATGGATATTTCGAATATCCCGCTCATTTGATACAGCTTTCATAGAGGTAGGCTAATTGTAAATAGTTTAAAAGTATATTTCAAAATAATCCTGCCTAGTACCTTTTTAGAACATTCAGGTACACTCATTTGGTAAAACATCAATAGGCTTGTAAATATCATTGTTAGAGAAGACATCTTTTTATTTTGATTGGAAAGTTTTACTTCACCTGTTCGCAGCTTTGGCATCCCGCTCATATTCCCTTCATGCGAGAGTTTCAGACTACTACGAAATTGTGTTTGGAAAGTTTGGTTATTTTTATTTATTTATTTATTTTTTTAATGTTACGTTTGAAAGCAATTTCTGAAGTAAAACTGTCTATAAAAATGTCCCATTATCTCAGAAACTGACACTACGGACTGAAATTGTTACCACACATTTGCACTTAGACTATGTTAACGCAAAATTTAATGTATATGGATTGGTTAATTTTTTAAAAAAATTAAATATTGTTTTTCAATAACGTTTTAAAGCTTTATTAAAAACCAGCATACGTTTCCTTCTAATCAACAGAAATAATCTACTTTCAACAACAAAGTTATTACTGATTTATGCCTTGAAAAATTTAGCTCGTGTTAAATAGTTGCCGAGCTATTGCTAAACTTTTAACATTGGCAAGATAGGCCAGTTCGACTCCTTAAAACGTTTTGTTTTCCTTTTTAACTATCAGCATTAACAAGGTCAGCAGTGTTTCAATACTTCGTGCTCGGTTTCATTAAATTGGCCATACAGAACACAATAGTAACTTTAAGAAACCTTTCACTTTAACCAGGGACTGTTCCCAATCGTGCGCATGTAACAAAACATATAATACTTAAGGAATATGGGCAGTGAAATTTTGACTATAATCGGTCAAAAAATCGACAATTGCTTTTTATTACAAATAGTTGGATCGTTTGGGCGTCTAAAGAGACCCAACATTTAGTTGTCCTCCCTTAGCTTCGGACTCTTACAGCCATTTAAAAATCGTATAATACACCTGCTTCCTAACATACTATTTCATTAAACACAGGTTTGCTCAAAAGTACATTTTCACACTTTCAAAACGTATCCACGTCTCACTGTTTGTTTAAATGCAACTAAAATTTCTAAGAATGTGCATAAAATATATATTGTAATATTGGAAGGACGAAATTATAGGACACCAATGGTAAGTAAAAAAAAAAATATACAAATATGCATTTTAAAGCTCCAAACTACATTTACTTTCTCTACACGTACTACGAGATTTCACCGAAAATACACGTCTTAGCACCACCAAATCAAAAACAATTAGAAAAAGGTCCGTGTGTGTGACTGGACAGAATAGCTCAAAAACGAAAAGACAGTTGAATGCCAACTTGCTATTTAAGTTTGATATCTTCCAAGGATGAGATACGAAGATTTTCAAGAAAATCTCCCCTCCCCCTGCACACCAAAATGCCTTTACATCGGAAAATATTATTCTCAAAAACGGCTAACTATTAAAGCGATTTCCGTCACAAAATGTATATCTTGAATTTTCTGGGCATAGTTTATGAAGACCTGTTCATTCTGGATGAATTTTACTGAGTTTTGCATAACTAGTAAACCGTAAATGATAGACAAAAACGTAATGCACAAAAAATGTAGATCTCGTTAAGAAATACAATCTGTGTTGTTTTTTTGTTTTTTTAAGTGGAGGTGGCTATTTTCGAGATATTCCTCGTTATTAGTTTTAAAATACTTAAACCTTCTCTCAAGTGGGAGCTTAACACCTGATCACGCAAAGAAAGCGATTTCAATCCCATAGAAACCATATTTTAATACATTTGACTGCCGGTTTAGATTAGTGTATTCCCTTATTACCTTTCTACTTATAAGCAACTAAGTAATACGACCGTGTCTGCTTATGCTCCTCTAGATTAGCATGAAGTAGATAGAAGAATAAGCTTAATTTATTACAAAGATGCAGGAAAAGTCATGTGAATGGAATACAAGATTTGTTTAATTTTTTGTAATTATATATCGGTAATAAAAGTTATTGAAATATCTGAAATATTTGAATTAAATTTGGTATTCATACTGGCATAACACAGTCACTACAGAGCTTACAGAAAATCTATACAGAAAGAGAAATTTCTAATTTGAATCGCAGATCTTAAAAAAAAAAAAAAAAAAAATCTGCGGCACAAGCATGGGACTTTACCATTATTCCATTGCATGGCAAACGAAACTTCAAAACACAAAATTGTCCTCCTTTCAAATTCTATGCGAAGGAATGCAAAATATTTCGTACCTCTCAAAAGAACTTTTAAATTCTGAAATGCAGCATGACGCTAAGCCCTGCAATTTCAGTCAGTATTCACGGATTTTTACTAGGTATAAGTATAACACCTGAACGTTGTGTATTTATCTAGTCAAAACGTGACAGCACCATAAGGATAAGCATATTACGAGAGAAGAATGAGCTGAACATGTTTTTACCTGCATTAGCGAACGTTTCCATGTCTGCACACAAACTTGCAATCACATTAGAGAGACGCGAGGTCCAACCACGAAGTTTAGCACTGCTGGCAGTAACCGCTCACATGTGCTTCAAGCTAGCGACCTGCTCCCTAACGGACTCTGTACTTACTAGTTTTGTTCCAGCAGCAGAACGCATTCCGAACCAGTACTTAGTATTTTTTTAAAAGTTTCATTAATTATTCAACCTTAATATTTTATGCTTAGCTTGTATTTTTAGTTTATTTATCATGTACAACGTACATAATAGGTAGGGAAGGTATTACATTCCATCCAGAAATTTAAAGGTGATATGTTATCGAAAATAAATGTTTTGAGTACACGTGAATCCCAGAAGTGTTTTTAGAATAAGATCTGCTTGTGCGTTTGTGAACAGCATAACTATAAACAAAAGTAGGTTAAGTACCAAACTTGGTATTTGAGTTTAGCATCTTTCAAACATGCGACGCCAAAGTTTTATAGGAAAATTCCGCACCCAACCCAATCTACCATTTATATGGAATATTTTTGAAACTTATTTTCTAAAAAATGACTAATAGTTTGGATTAAATGCCACCATATATTAAACAAATTTAGAGGCAAATAAAATGCATATATTGAGTTTTGTGGGAATAGCCTCTGAAGCGTTCTTTATTCTGGACAATTTTAGCATAAACCATACGATATAGATAATAAAAACTCATACCATACAAGCATGTAGATCTCATTAAAATATTTTACATTAGTACATGTTTTGTAGGGTTAACTATTTCGGAGTTAAAAATGCTTTTCTCAATTGGAAGTCCTCATTTTTTTTTGTTTTTTTTTTTACTCCTGACCATACAAAGAGAACGGGATGTCAAAGTCATCACTTGGCGACCAGCTTTTAGTAAATTTGACTATTGCATTAACCTAATATATTGCCTTAGTTCTTTTGTACCTATAAGGCAATAACTAATGATTATTCTTCAAAAAATAATCGGCCGAAAGTTTGTGAATATAATGCACTTGTTGTAAATTGGCTTTCCAAGTTCCTCGGCGGATATAGTGCCAAACATGGAATGACTATCACTTAAAAAAAAAACAAAAAAAAAAAAAAAAAAAAAAAAACAATATTCTAGGCAACTCTAGAAATTGTTTTGAGAAACTGGACATGTACCAACTATTTCAGATATACCGCAAAGCCTAGAGTGCTTGGGTTTGATTTGCCTAAATAAGTTGCACTGTACGTATTTTTCACGGAAAAATGGTCAATTCATTAAAAAAAAATCTAATGAGTTCCATTCACATGAATTTCTCTACCTCTCCGCAACAAAGTATTGTTACAAATCTTATGCTTCTATTTGCTTCATGTTAATCGAGTTAAAATTAGCAGGAATACTCTTATTACTTGTTTCCTTATAAGTAGAAGCAAAATAAGGGAGAACCATAGGTTATAGTGATAGTCAAAAGCTAGTTGCTAAGTGACTGAAGTTTCTTAATTGTATGGACAGGAGTTAACAAATTCCTGTATGAGAAAGGTGCGTTTTTAAAGCTGAAGCAAAAAAACAGGGCATATCTAAAAAACGATCAACTCCACGAAAAAATGTATATAACATAAATTGTGAGTTTTAACGCACTCTACACTTTTTGTGTGGTAAGTTTCTGTCCATCTCTTACGGTTTAGCGGTTACGTAAAATTTCGTACAATTCATCCAGAATAAAGTAGTCTTCGGAGGCTATCCCCAGAAATTTCAAAACTTACATTTTATTCGTCAGGTATATATCTTTAATAGATGGTATTTTAATCAAAATCGTTAAGAGCCATTTTTGAGAAAATAAAAATTTTTGAAAAAGGTTCCATGTAAAGGGTAGTTAGGGGAGGGGGGATTTTTCTCAAAATCTTCGTGTCACATCCCTGGAAGATACTAAACTTAAATACCAAGTTCGGTATTTTACCGATTTTTCGCTTCTGAGTTATCGTGTTCACAAACGCACGGACACACACACTACCCACACGGACCTTTCTCTGAAAATGCTTCTTTTTATACAGGGGACCCTAAAACATACATTTCCGGTGAAATCCCGGTACACTATGTACATAGTACGTATAGAGAAATAAAAATCGAATAAACACGAGTAAATAAGGTTCTACAGAATAGTAAAAAAAAAAAAACGGCCGCAAGTACTAGACTGCACATTGTCGCCCGTCAATTGATTTCTATTGTTGCGAAGCTATTTCGTCTGGTTTAATAAATATAGACCTTTGCATTAGATTATTTGTTATTTCTTTATTATATAATTATTACATGTTTACCTATTTGTTGGATCTGCTCGAGGCGGGCAACAATTCGCGCGCATTTGGCTGGCGAGCAGTGTGTACACGGGGCCGGTTTTCATGCGGAAAAACAATCAAATTCTTTTTTAATAAAATAATTTAAGAATAAGAAGCAGTTATGCAAATCTTAAAGTAACTAATGAAGTGCCCAATGCCGTTAGGATTGGTGAAATGAGATGAGTGATTTGGCTGGGAATGAACTTTACTACTTGAAAACTTAGCAGTACATTATTAATCTTGTCTTGCACTGCATTGGTCAGTTTTAACGTCCTTTGTCACTTTCTGAAGCTGATCTAGTTGTTTTGCTTTTAAAAAAGCAATAAATAGTGCTCATACTGGTGTAAGCCTACCATTTCTTTTACCATTAAAATACGAGACACCTGAATAGGTTGGATTAGTTGATCAATACTGTCTGAATATGGTATTAACATAAAATTAGAATGAAGGAAACATGATATTGAATAAACACACCTTACTACATCAACGTTCCCACCATGTGCAATCGAAAATATCGATTGCAAATTTTACAGTGAACTCTATAATTAAGCGTTGTCTCTTCGAAGAAAAGAAATCTATCCTGTAAATTGGATAAAAAGGTTTATTTCCGTTTAGACACAATACCTTAAGTTCTTGCAAATATCACAGCAAATCAACTGCCAACAGCATACTGGGCAAGACTACTGTACCCAGAACGCGCTAAAAAGTAACAAAAATAAGCGAGATAGGCGCCGACTCAGCATTTCTCACAACAAGAAATGGAAACACTTTTAATTAGCTTTTTAATTTAGGAAGACAGTGTCAAGAAATTACGGGACCTTATCGCGTTCCAATAAGGATTCTAGGGTCGCGAGAAGTAAAAAAAAAAATGGACTGCACTATTTTTCCGGGACCAATGGCATGCTTATATCGATGTCGTCAGCTTTACGCTTTTTTTCCATGCCAATTAAATTGAATAATAAACAAACAAAAGGTAAATTAATTAACGTAACGGATCAACGAAAATAGTACAAGTAGCCATTCGCTATCGCTTCCAACGATGCACGTTACACTAACGCTAGGAGGCGCTGAACCAACAGGCAGAGAGGTTGTAGGAATGCACGCCGTGCCGGCAGTCCTTGGTTGCAGAGTCTTGCTGGTTGGAAAGCGACTAACCCGCTCAAAAGCCACAAATAATCCTATTTTATAATATTTTTATATACTCAAGTTAAATATTTTCCCTTTATTTCTCTGGTATAGCAGAAAGCTGTTTATGATAGAGAATTTCAATGAATGTGTCACTTTTAAGTTAAACAAATGGAAGAACTTGTGGGTAGTTTTTTAGGGTAAGGGTTCGGTCCCGTTCGTCCTCCCTCCCCGTAAATACGCCCCTGGCGGTTCATAGACTTATGTAAGCTAAGTTTGAAATCTGTACTTTTACAGAATGGCAACGCCCTACCTTCAGCTTCTATAAGTCATGCTGTCCTCATGAAAGAAACTTATGTAAATATGAAATTACTTGTGACAGCAATTAAGTACACAGACCTGTGGAGACTTGAAGGTTATTCCAACATTACTGGGCATGCAGTTGGGATACACAGAGTTTTTCTGTTTCCTGTGTCAGTGGGGCACTCGTGCTAGGTCATCTCACTACAAGGTAAAGGTATGGTCCCACAGGGAAAACGTCTAGCCCGGACAGAAAAATGTACCTGATCCTCTGCTAAAAACAAGCAAAATTACTTTGCCTCCTCTACACATTAAACTTGGACTAATGAGGATCTTTGTAAAGGGGATGCATCAGGGTAGAGAAGCTTTCGAGTATCTCAGAGGATTATTTCCACACCTCAGCGACGCAAAAGTCAAAGAAGGTATCTTCATTGGTGCGCTAGTTATAATCCCAGATAAGCCAAGTGGATTAACGATAATCCTGCCGCTAGGGGCGCTAGTGTCGCTGTTAATCCGCGGATTAAGTGACGGCGGGAAATTTGAAAACTAGCGCCAAGAGCGGAAGGATTATCGATAAATCCAGTGGCTAATCTGGAATTATTTTTTGCCCAAACGGGTCTATGCCGCTCTCGTCTATGAATTCCCTTCTAAATTTCGAAACTCCTTGACTTAGCAAAAACAAGACCATTTTGCAATACGACACCATCTCCGACTTCATGTCGAAGACGCATTCGGAGGCCACCTTGTCGTCGTGCCACCGCTCAAAGGCTCTTCGAGCTTCTACCGACATGCCCTGTGGGCAGTAGTATTTCTGGTCCGGAATCGAACCCCGGTAGTTTTCATTTTCCTTGGTGTTGAATAATTAAGGAAAATAACCTTTGCCTTCTTTCAGATCGAAAGTCTTAGCAAAGCGAGACAACGGCACGGGTATAAAGTTCAACGAGCCAATGAATGTGACGTCACCATACTTCATCCGGTATATCTTACTCCCATTCATAATGAGCTGCGGCGTCCATTTTAAATCACCAACCATGTACTTTAACAGAAATTGGTCATCGTAACCTCTCAGGTTATGAGCCATCACGATAACTTCCCACAATTCGAACCTCGATGTGTCACGTGATAAAACAATTGTTTCACGGGGTTTCCATAAACACCCATTCTTTGTGGCCACACTCGGTACAATAGGCCATCTTGCAAAGCTCATCAATGCAGAGCGCACAAGCTTGGTACACCAACCACAGGTTAGGTACATGCTCGTACGTGTTTGGTTTGCCGGCATAAGCAGTGTCCTGTGTACATTCGAAATCGATCAACATGAACACGTACTGTTTTTTTTTTTTTTTTTTTTTTTTTTTTTTTTTTTTTTTTTTTTTTTTTTGGGAGAAACGTACGGCTGAATGTAACACATGTGCCCGTCGTTCACATGCAATTACTGCAAAACGTCTCACCGCATAGGTGAGCCGTTTTTCTCTGTCTCAAATTGACCAAACTATTACAAGACGTGCACACTTTCTCAACGTCGCACACAGACAGCGACTTTGCATAGAATGCACCTTTCTTGGCGTGATTTCAAAAACATGTAAGTCCCTTAAAGTCGCGATCGCATGCAGCACAATATATGTATTCTGTACATCACGTATCGCACTGTTGGTGACATTTTGGGCAATTTTCGTCGCAGCTATGGAATTCTTTTTAGTTCTAGGACGGATAGCGGCATTGACGGCAATATCACTTGCATTTTAAGGCCATGTGAAGGTTGACGATATTATTAAAGTGACCGTCGTGGTAGATGACGTCAATGAACTTTAAAGCCTTGGTTTCGGGTGATGCCTATAACACGTTCTTACCCTATGATCTCCAAAAACCGTTATGGCGTATCCCTTTAACACGGCGTCAAAATCTCTTACGTCGTCCATAGTAAATCTGCCATTCAATTTTCCTATACTTTCGCAAAGCGCTACGGCCTTTTATTTTTGCAAAAACTCGCTGCGCGTCGTTTTCTAATTGATGTCCATATCCGCCTTACTTTTACATACGATGATGGCTCTCGGCAAGCATAGGTTGTCTTTGTTTTTTATTTCTATAATTCCCTTATTTCCGCTACATGCCGTGCACGGTCTGTAACACGAACCCGAGACTTCTTTAGTCCACACAAAGTAATTTTAAGCGGTCCTCCCAACAAAAACTGCTGGTTGCTCTGAATAACTTTTTCAATCGATTTCACAACAGCATCAGCATTCACTTGTTCGATGCGACGAAGGCTGCTTGTCTTCCGAGATCGATAGACCTAAATAACTGGGTTCGTTGTCCAGCAGGTTTTCTTTTGCAAAATTCACAATATCGTTAAACAGTTCGGTCAGCCATTTTTCCGAGTTTGCATCTTTGTGACCCGCGTTCACAACAATTTCGGTCTCTGTATAAGCATTGAAAAGTTTTTTCATGCTTCTCTCCCTATGGGATATAATTTTGGTTTCGTCTTCACTTACCTCGACTTCAGGCTCCATACTGCCAATATGTGCTTACACGCAAACCACTAAAAACCTTACGCGCCTGCAAAGAAAAAATTCCTCTTTCTTTCGCAGCGTCTTTTGAGGTATATAAACAAAACACCACGAGTCAAAAGTATCACGCTATTTTATATACGAGGTACATCCAGAAAGTAAGTTCCGTTTGGTAATAAAATTAAATTGTGTACAGATACAGAATAATTATTTATTGCTCAAAATTCTAAAACTCTTAAACCACTTTTCAACATAACTGCCGAAATTTTGCAGACATTTGTCATAGCGTGGCACAAGTTTTTGTATACCTTCTTCATTGAAGCTTGCCGCCTGTCTTCAAAAAGTTGGAAACATTCTCTTTCAGCTCTTCGTCATTTTTTTAAGTGTTGACCGCCAGGAAAGACTTGAGATGTAAGAACAGATGAAAGTCGCTAGGAGCGAGGTCAGGGCTGTACGGAGGCCAAACACGTCCCAGCCAAATCCCTGTAGGAGATTTTTCGTCACATTTGCAGTGTGTGGTCGTGCGTTGTCGTGAAGAAAAACAACACCTTTTGACAGCAATCCTCGGCGCTTATTCCGTATTGCGCGGCGCAAATTCCTAAGTGTCTCGCAATAAACATCTACTTTGATTGTTTGACCACGCGGTAAGAAATCAATGAGTAAGATGCCTTTCCAGTCCCAGAACACTGTGCACATCATTTTTCGAGGTGTCAAGATTTGTTTCGGCTTAACCTTTGCTGGGGATGAAGTGTGCCTCCATTACATTGATTGCCGCTTACTTTCAGTGGTGTTGTAAGAAACCCAGGTCTCATTTCCTGTGACTATCTGTGTCAGAAATTCTTCGCCGTCTTCATCATAACGGGTTAAAAACTGAAGTGCACAGTTTTGTGTTGCTCAGTAAGAATCTTTGGTACCCGACGAGAGCAAAGTTTACGAAATTTCAGTTTTTCGGTAAGAATTTCATGAATTAGTGATCGTGAGCTTTGGGGAAATTCCATAGCGAGAGCACTAATTGTAAACTTGAGGTTTTCCTGGATCTTGTCATCAATCGCGTGAACCAGTTCTTCTGTAACCAAAGATGGACGTCCACTTCGTTCTTCATCGTGCACTTCACTACGTCCTTCATTGAACTGTCGGGGCATCTTCTCACCATTGAATCACTCATCGCATTTTGTCCGTAAACTTCACAAATTTGCCGATAAATTTCAAGTGGTTTCACTTTCCTAGCATTCAGAAAACGAATCACAGATCTGATTTCACAAGTGGCGGGATTTTCAATCAACACAGACATTGTAAACAAGCACAACAAAGCGCATGTGGCTGACAGCGATCTCAAAATGGCGCACGTTTCTTCTCCTTGATACAGAGCGTCTACAGCGCATGTGCGGAACTGCGATCGCAGCGCTGCAGCGGAGATAAATTGAAACGGAACTTAATTGTTACCGCCTAATCTGACAGTTCTATTGTCTAGCCAATAGCCGACTTGTCATAGCGCACTCAATACGTTGTATCCGGTTCGTTTTTGCCTAATCTACGTAGCTTAGATTTGTCTGTCAGTGTCACCACCACCATGATCATCTTCAGACTTGGTGACCTCCTCTTTCAGGTGTAGCTACGGGTTGAAGAACCTCCCATATGACTCGCTACGGCTCAAACTTAATGCCCTTTAGATATCGTAATTTTTCTCTAGCGGCCTTGTTATGCTGTGCTATGCTGTTTCAGCTTGATAGTATCGTTTTCAGTATCCATTTTTGAAATGGTAGATTATCAGGGCGTCAATAATTTATATGCGATAGTAATTTCAATATTTAGGATATGTCTATCTTTGGCTTGTTGAACTGGAGCACTGAATGACATTCTATCTCCAGTCACGAGGGAATGGATATCCTACACCTGTACCATTTATGGTTACCATAGTGCCCGATCTCGTGTACGGTTGGGGTGATGATATCATGCTACATCCTATAAGTGACCCATCGATTGGTAGCTGACAGTACTCCAGACCCGTTGTGCGGGTGTACCGCACACAGCTTCCCTTAAATGGTTTCGTTTGAAGTCTAATGATTAGCTGACCTCGCAGTTGGCCGATTACTGAGTTTATGACATTTACTTGAGATTTGAGGATGTCGACCTTACCCATCGTCGTGGTTAGGTATTTATCCAATTTCAGTACAACTAAGTAACCTAAAAGCTTAACATCTCTACAGCTAGCCTCTGTGGCCGAGGTATAAAAGGAACGCTATAAGCACACCTACCACAAAACACGATGAACGCCAAAGCTGCGCAAGAAAGTCGGTGCTTATTGGAATGTAGGGTACTCAACAAATACTGATAGCAATGATTTAAATTTCAGATACGTTGACAGAGGAGGTGAACCAATTCGAAACCAGACAGTTCCCTCCGTCAAAGAAGCTTGCTGTTATAGAGCAAGGAACACCGCACACCACCATAGCATGTAAGAGCGTGAAAACCCGCTATGGACAACGAACCGTAGTACATATGGAAGATGTCCAAGCATTCCTGCCACCTAGATACAACACGATGACCGAAGAGCAGATCCAAAACCTGGACAAAGGAGATTACGCTCTCATCTACAGAGGCACGGAGACGCAGCTATTAGGCTTCCAGAAAGACATCCTACCGTTCTTACAAGCACCAACTACCCAATAAACAATAGAATTTCTACTAAATTATTATGTGGATAAGCAAAAGAAAGAAAAAAAGCTTTATATGTAAACTTTAACTTGTTCTAATAGAGATATAGGTTAGCTGGGTAACCCGAATATAGATTACAGGGTGGATTATATTCCTAAATATTTAAACATTATTTGAATATACTTCATTCTGCTTTTACTATGATATTTATAAAGATGAAAATGAGAAATAACCAAAAGCTTGGGTATACCATCTTCAATATATACCATACATTGACAGTCATGATTATAAAGAAACAATGATAAAACAAGATGGATCAAGCCAGACCAAAACTTAGGCTGTATAGTAAAGTATCAAGGTAAGATAAAATTAGTGATTGTCAGCAATGTTTACCCATATTTAATTAATAATTTTGAAAAAAGAAACATTTAGCATGTTACAAAATAACTGAATGAGACAAACATATTTTAAAAAATTAATGAAGCAAGTGTTAAAACCTGTTGACCATAAACTTTTTACAGCATTGTTTCAAATTCGACTTTATTCCAAGTAGAAATGTAAAAGGGTACCATTTGAGCAATTTTGCAAAAAAAAAAAAAAGTTTCATTTGTACATGTATATGCTAATAACCATTTTTTGCCCAGAATGTATTAAACTGAATAAAAGAAAATGTTTTCTAATATTAAGACACATTTTAAAGAAAGCAATGCAAAATGTGTTAAAAAACCTGTTAATTACATAGTTTTTTACAGCACTATTTCAAATTATGATTTTATTCTATGCAGAAATTGCCGAAAAGCAAGTAAATTGCCGTTCAAAAATAAGCATGTGTTAAACATAATGGAATTACACTTAACAATTAAACTTAAATAGTAATATTAATAAAATAAGCAATATTAAACAAAATTATTTTTTTAAAAAATAGTTGTCATTTCAGACTGAATAGAGTTGCTAAAATGTATACATGTATATGATAACTGCATTATTTTATTCCAGAATGTAGAAAGTGTATAAGAAGAAAATATATTTTCTAATATTACGAGTAGTATTGTCAATATATCGGACATGCACAGTACACCCAGTAAAGCAGATAGAAATACAACCAAGAGGCGATCCAGTTAAACTAACATCGGAGGGGACATATCGATGCCAAAGAAACCCAGAAATCAAGAGCACCCCGTTGCTGAGGACATCGTCCCAGTTTCAGCAAGGAAAATCGCTGAAAGCACAAAAGCGACAGGTATTGCAATGTAGTAAAATAGAATCAGCATTCAAAAATAAGAGTTTATACAAGTCCGATATAAAATACCCTGGGGATTATAGATCCCCCAACATTTTTAGAAGCACGTATATCCCTGGTTGGGAATGAATTTGAAAGTAATTGCGGGACGTAAAACTGCAAGTATTAAATTCAAACCCCTGAAAAAGAAATGTGTGAAACAGCAAGTCTAACACTAAAATGGATCCTATCCTACAACGCACAAACATTAGTGAATGACATGAGAAGCATGAACATCCGATACTTTAAAACACTCAAAGGTTGGAATTGAAAAGCAGTTCGAAGTCACTGTCAGATACATTCGCTAATTCTAAATGCATGTCAACACGATGCTGTAAGTGCCGGATCCTTTACAAAACTTCCTGAATTCAAAAAGCGTAAAAGAAAATAAGTGTTTCAGATATTGTTTAATTGCTTCCAGACATCCTGTCAGGCAGAATAGATATCCCTTTATGAATTCGACTTCAGCGTTTCATGTATCATTTGATCAAATAGCAAAGTTCGAAGATTAAAACGGGACTTAATCAATTACAGTATACGGTTTGTTCTATCAAACGAAAGGACGAAAAGAGCATCATGTGAATCTTAAAGAATATCACAGTATTGCATAATAACCGACATATCCCGCCTTCTGACTAGACAGATCGTTCGTTTGGAACAGGGTCACATTTCAAAAATGCTCATTGTTCATTTTTTTCCATAAAAGTATTCCAAAAGGGCTATATTTTTATGTGGATAAAGGTTAGAAGTGAAACTCGCATACTAACCGTTATAAGGTACTTGTGACTGGTTTTGGCAGGAAAATGTTATAAGCTTATGCTCAACACTGCTACATCTCAGTTGTGCCTCTCTCATTGTCGTGCAAACTAGTGATTGTTTCTGGAAGAGCGTCACATGTGTAAAAGTTTCATTTCAATGTACCTATTTCGTAGAATACTGTCATATTTTGAATTGATACGTTTTTCTTCACAACTAAATGTGGTATGTTACCTGTTATGCAGTCCATGTATTATTTTGAAATATATCAGTATTGTAGTTAAAAGAAGTGCCAATATCATTCCTTCATGGTGTTCTATTCAGAGATATGTCAGTGTTCCTCAAAATAAAACCTTAAATTCTGAAAATAGCTACTGTTTCGCTACCAAGTTTTTAAGATATGACTTTATGATTAACGAAACTGAATCAAAAACCACTCAATTATTTTGAACTAGTGTACCTTGCATTAACTTGTTCTAGCACTAAGCTATGTTGCAAAACAGCAATTCTAATGCATGCCAGGGAAAACACTATACATCTTCGAACCAACACGCAAAGACAAATGGTTGAAAACTTAAGGATCTAATTTACAATGCAAAATGTGATTGTCATGGATAGCAGGGAGCCAGTTCGTCAAACATTGGTATGGCACCACTTCATTGGATAACTATAATTAATACTATGGTATATATTATTATTACCACTATTGTTAGTGATTATAGCCCAATTTTTAATAGTATACTATGGGTAAAACTATGTACACTAACATCAACGTCAAAGTAGCAGAATATCCATGTCCTCCCAAAAATGAATCAGAAAGGATCAAGGTAGAGGTAAAACCGGCCAACAATTATAAGAATCATCAATAGAGTATCTAAACTATTCATTGCCTTTGTATTAATTCCTGAACTGTATTTTGCAGATTATTTTACCAATAATTCTCCAGATTGTGCAAGTGCGAATGATGACAGTGCTTCAACTATGTTACTAACTTGGATGTGTTCAATTTAAGAATGTATGACTTGAAAACAAATGGTATTAAGCGTTACTTTGGCATGAAGGAGAAGCCCATAGCATAGAGGGGCAAATGAATTAATGGGCTCTTGGTATGGCACTACCTGGAAAATTTGCAAGAAAACCTTGTCCGTGCTCCAAATGCAGATAAAGAGTTGGGTGCAATTTTCTACTCAGATAACTGCATGAGGCAAAATAAGAATGTGTTACTTACTGCCATATGCTCCTATGCAGTTCCAAAGTTTGACTTCAATAAATCCATTACAAATAACTTCTTCATTACGGGTCATAGTCAAAATAAAGATGATGCTCATTCGGTAATTGAAAAACACATTGCTAAAAGCAGGAAGCCAGAACCTATTCTGACCAGTATGTAAGTCTCAATGTTGGCAAAGAAAACAGGCAGACCCTATACTATACATGCATTATGCCATGAAGACGTTTAGGACTTCAAGGACCTTGCTGTACAAATTGGAATAAACAATAGGAACGGAAAGAACAATGGTAAAGTCTTCAAAATTACAGAGATCAAGATTCTCAACGTGCGGAAAGACCGCCCCGGAAAGATATTCTACAAACCTTCATACAGCCAACAAGATTTCATCAATCTGTGTATCAGAAATATTAAACGACTAACTACAGATCCACGTACCATAAACCTGAAAAATGCTTATAAGCAGAAAAATTGGCCTTAATGAAGCCAACAAGAAAACATTGCTCTCGTTAATAAAAAAAAATTCTTCCAAAATGTTACAAAGAGTTCTACAAAAGTCGGTAGTAGTTTTGATTATTTACACTGTTCGTTAGCTCTTCACTTCTGGTGTCAGATAGGATCTTTTCTATATTTTTGCACATGTCATAATGCTATTGTAACCAATACGCTTGTTTATTACACAATATAGCTTATATAAGTTTGCAAAAAGTAACAGTTTCTGAGCAAAAGTGTTACAAGTCAAATTAAGGGTTGCAGAAATTAAGGTTTTAATGGACAAAGCCTGAGTTTTAATTCTTAAAATGCTACATTTTAATATACCTTGAAGTTGTTAATGTTCATATACAAACTCCCGAAACTGTGTGATTTATCTTGGTAAATAAATTCACTTAATTTTCTGAAAATGTTCAATTTCCTGTCCTGAAAATCGGTAGTTTTTGAGTTGTAACCCTGTTCTTCCAAACGAACGAGATGAGCAAACAGAAAATCAACACCTGGATAAATGAAGGTTGTTCAAAAAATTATGTAACTAAAGCAAAAACAAAATTGAATGTGTGGAAAAACAGGTTTATCATAATGGCTGTAAGGGTAGGAAATATACCATTGAATTCATTGCATTTTCCGACCGTTATCCATGCTGATACCGCATCGATTCTTCCAAAATTTCTATCATCAGCCATCTACAGCTAGCAGTTGGACCAGATCAATACATAGACATGAAGTGGTATCAATAGCTACCAAATTGATTTTTCAGTATGACTCGTCAAAGTTCAAACATTCCAGTGAGAAAATAGCAATTCTAGATTTTTTTAACGAATTAAAATTGAAGACAACGTAATAGATGAATTTTCAGGAAGCAAAGAGTTAAAACTGACAAACGACCAAATTAAATTAAGAAATGGTGAAAATGGTCATCTATGCAAACAATATTTCGAGTCTTGACAACTCCAGGGTTTGTGACCATTGTCACATTACGTGGGCTTTGCTCGGGGCTGAGCACAGATCCTGCAATCTAGAAAGAAAATTGCCAAATTTCATCCCGATATTTCCCATTATCAAACTACGATTCACATTTTCTAGTGAAACACTTTGCTTACCACCAAGAACCTATAAGCCGCATTTCGCAAACATCAGAAAAGTGTGTCATCCAGTAAGAGATATGCGTGTGATGGAAAAAATATATATGTAACATTCCTTGACACAGATACTTGGATTATGGTTGATCAAATAAGCAGATATGTTGTGCCCTGAGGACTTTAAAATTACAAAAAAATACCAATCCTCAACATCAGCAGTTAATGGGACGCAAATGTGTATTCCCTTATACATATTTGGATTGTGTACAGAAATTAGAAGACCATCATGACCAGATATTACACAATGTGATATTACACAAGACGAATGCAGATATGCGCAGACTGTGTGGAAAGTGTTAAGAGAATACAGTGATTCATACCTTTAAACTTATACATTTTATTGACAGATATTTTCGAAAAATTCAGTATATTGTGTCTTAAATTTGCATGAACCATTTCGCTGTCTGTATTACGCTCTACAAGTTTAGCATTTGATAGCATAGAAAACAGTACAAACATTCAAGAATCGCTTTTCACAGACAAAGAAATGCGTTAGTTTTTCGAGACTGGAATAAGGAGCGCTATCTCTGTGGTATATAAGCGCTATACTTAAGCAAATAAGAAATACATGAAAGGATATAATCATATCTTACCAAGCAAATACTTAAGATACCTGGAAGCAAATAATCCATTAGCCTATCATACAACGAAATTCGATGATTAACCTGGGAAGAAATGAAAGCAAGATTTCTTATACATGTTGATAGGGTTGTGTATTGACATTAAATTAACTTCTCTAGAATAAAGTGTTCTTAGAACTGCAAATACATATGATTGAATTAAGCTACTGCAGATTCTAAGGTTATAAGTAAACTTGATGTCACTGAAACTATTTTTCACGATTTACCTCATGTGCATTTCAAGGATAATGTAAAAATGCCCAAGAATGGCAAACCATAGTGTCAAAATCTTTATAAAATAAAGTATTTCTTGACCCATTTAAACAATACTTCTCTGGATCTTTTCCATCCTTCTAGAAGGCTAAGCGTTGATGAGTCTATGGGAAGATTAAGGGTCGCAGTCGCCTGAAAGAACACATGCCAATGAAGTCCATAAACAAAGATTTCAAAATATAGGTAATGGCATGTGCTGTTATAGGTTACTGTTTGACATTCTTCGTGTTTGAGGTGGAGGGGGAAACAGTGGTTTGTAAAATGGACACACATTTGAAGGACTTGGTTACTCGTAATCTTTTGACTATATTTGTTAATCTTGTTACAAAAGAAAATATTTTGTTGTGCTACAATACTTCAAACAAGGAAACATTTTCCAAATGATGAAATTATTCCGGACAAGTTAGTAAAAATGGGTGAAAATAGTAGTGCCATGTGTGAAGTAGGAGAGTCTAAATGGAAAGATACACGGTAGAATTGTGATGGTGTTGTCAATATCATTCATAATCCATGTTCCATATTAGAACAAAGAGGTTGTAATAGAGCAGATCACATAACCAGAACCTGTTCGGGAGTGTAAGTACATGGGTGTAGTTGACCACTTTGCTCATGTCATGCTACGTCATATCTCGGAAATGAATATGGTCGATGAAATTATTTTCCTATTGCCTTGATGCATTCGTGGTAAGCTCCCACATTATCTATTTGTAACTAATAAAACAGGCAAAACCAAGAATAAGAAAACAAAACAGTGTAGTACATATTAATGACAGGAATCGCGTCAAGCAGGATATCTTCAAAGTCATTTATGTAATAAGGCATATGGGCTGAATCCTGCGTGGCGTAGATGGAGAAAATATATTACGAGGGGAGGACTGGTGCTGTGTATTGTGCCATCCTCCGGAACTAGGGTGAGATAAAGGGGGAGCACGTGTGTGGTAGAGAGAGCGAAAGAGATAAAGTATGGGAATTAAAAAGGTGCAAGACCCATCAAAAATATGCCAACAACGTAAAATGAAAGGTGAATACCTAGCCGCATTCCATGTACGATACAGAAAACCACAACAAGAACAGTGTGTACATGCGGAATGTTAAGTACCTCCAAAGTGCTGTACCTTAAGTCAGTCCTGATGTGCTCATCAGTGCTAAAACTGTCAGCTCAATAATTAGAGACTGAAGAAGCCCTATCTGAGAATGCAAAAGGACTGAAACATGTATTTTAGTCCCGCTACGCAGTCACATTATATAGTGATACAAAAAAAAAAAAAAAAAAAAGCAGGAAAATGGGCCTCGAGTAGTTCTGAACATCCCTAACTTATCCGCCCTTTGTTTCAAATAATCGTTTTAGGTAAGGTGGACTTCGGTAGCTATAGCATTAATGTTCTCAAAATGCAATATTATGCACGGAAAACGAAAATTCAAAAGGTAGACTGCATTGAATGTTTAAAATTGAGAACGTCAGACGTGTTACGGAATATATATATATATATATATATATATATATATATATATATATATATATCAAAGAGGCATTCAAATGCGTGGTTCAGACAAACATACAAGCAGTAATTTATCAAACCTGAACGTAAAACCGCTTGGAAGAAAATGCATTGACAATAATGTATAGTAATAGGTAGCCAACAATCCTCTCAAAAAAAAAAAAAGAAAAAAAAAGCGATCCTGTGAAACATTCAGTGAGAAAAACCAATTTTAGCTCTAAAATATTCCAAAATAAGTAATATTAAAACAAATGAATTGCTTGAAATGCCGGAAGCACGATTAACGGTATACTCCCTAAGCGAAGTGGAATTTAATTCAATGCCCTGTCCCAAAACTAAAACAATACAAAAAGCTTGCAAAGCGACGAGTACAAATGCTAAGAACCTTACCCATAGCTGAGGATATGCATGCGCAAACAGGAAAAAAATCTCCCACCTCATAGAAAACCGAAGGAGAAAAGTACAGTATAAAACCCAGGTCTATAACTTAGTCTTTAATAACAAAGTCAACTGGTTATGTGATAGTGTTACGTTTGTAGGTAATATGAGTGTGAGTGTGGTGTACGTTTGGGGGATTATTTTCAGTATGAGTGTAAACATGCAGGTTTGAACGAGAAAGTGAAGCCGTATTCCTTTATCTGAGATTCAAAGAAACACAAGGCTTAAAAGAAACTGATAAAAAAACGATGCTGTTGTATGCTGAACAAGCTAAAATTGCTGGAGAAGTGCACAGACGGTGGTCCTTGTTCTGAGTACATTTGACTGTGAGCTGTCATGAATAGCGAGATCATCAGAAGCGCAATCGACAACGCCTACCACTCAGAGTGCCAGCATAAC
This sequence comes from Hymenopus coronatus, assembly GCA_030762935.1. Taxonomy (NCBI): domain Eukaryota; kingdom Metazoa; phylum Arthropoda; class Insecta; order Mantodea; family Hymenopodidae; genus Hymenopus; species Hymenopus coronatus. The sequence continues at coordinate 20,324,420 of CM060900.1, forward strand.
ATTGTGACGAAAAGCATGAGTAAACCTGCAATGGTGATATACATTCCATCATCTGCAAACATGCATCAAATTACGATCAAATAACTTCTTTCCGTTGTGGAGATCACTGCACCGTGAACCGCAAATGAGAAGATTAATTAATTGATGAAAAACGTCTTAAATGTGCTTAATTTTGGTGTGAAGTCAGGTAACAAAGAACTAAAATTGTGTAATTATACAACGTTCGAAGATGTGCCTCCATAACGGGGCATGGATCGTTTGATGCCAGCGTCCGAAGGGTTATCGAGACCGTGGGCCAGAAAGTAGGCGTATTTGAATAAAGGTAAGTGCAACAACAAAAAAGTTCTTGCCAATAAAAAGCACCTAATATATCAACAAGAGTACTCGTAAAAAGGCTGCGTCTGTGTGAGTATGTGTATGTCTACAGGTCCGATAAGAGGCCTGAGAAGAGGAGCACTTCAAAGACCATCAAGAGGATTGAAGATGTTATAATCTTCGATCCCATTTCATAGCAAAATTTGGAGAAAGGTGAAACCCGATAGTGTTTATACTAGATATTTCCATTACAGCATACCATCATGTGAATATAGGACTGCATTACAAACTCCCATCCTTTAGAGCACCGCAAACGACGAAAAATGCCCATACATAACCAAAAAGGATTGGTTGATAGTTCAAATCATAGCAGTAATGGAACTATCTCAAAGACGGTAGGCTTCCCTGTGTATCTTACAGTGAGAATGTAATCTACACGTACACTTTAATAGTGTATATGAACAAAGGTAACAAAATAGCTTTTGTAAATACATGTCTAAAAGAGAAAAAACAACAAAAAAAAGCAAAACAGATACTGGGGCCCTATATGGAAAGGCATTTATTGCAATTACATGATGTACATAAGTCAATGTGATCATACAAAGTGGGAGGTAGGAATGTTAGGAGCAGGGTATGGGAGCTGTATCTTAAAAGCAATAAACATGACCGGTAGAGGTTATAACATCTTTATTGATGCACCCTATTGTGGACCTCGTTTATTTTTGTATCACTACACTCTCTCTCTCTCTCTCACACACACACACACACACACACACACACGTGCTCCCCCTCGCGGAGGAAGGCGCAAAACACAGCACGCCCTATCCCTTCATGTTTTATTCTGAATCTACACAACGCTGGCTTCAGCACATATGTCATATTGCATGGACGATTTTAAAACGAGTCTTGATTGACGTGATTCATGTAAATTACTAGCTACTCGATGTCTTATGTAGCATTTCGTTCATTGCTTGATTCTGAATTCGTTTCAGACTATAGCAGAAGACAAAGGTCTGTTTCATTAGCAGCACACATATCGTAGATGTGCACTTAAATCACAAAATAAAGAACCAAAATGATACAACATAATTGTAGCAAATGTGATGTGTGTAGCAAGTTTTGCTACCTTCCACAAATAATGATTTATCAATTAATATGATGGTTCAGATAAACATACAAGGAGTAATTTATCAAACCTGAACGTAAAACCGTTTGGTAGAAAATGCATTGAGAATAATGTATAGTAACAGGTAGCCAACAATCCTCTCAAAAATAAAAAGAAAAGCCATCCTGTGAAACATTCAGGGAGAAAAACCAATTTTAGGTCTAAAATAATATTACAAAATTAATAAAAAAAATGAATTGCTTGAAATGCAGCAAGCACGATTAACGGTATACTTCCTAAGCGAAGTGGAATTTAATTCAATGCCCTGTCCCAAAACTAAAACAATACAAAAAGCTTGCAAAGCGATAAGTACAAATGCTAAGAACTTTACCCATAGCTGAGGATATGCATGCGCAAACAGGAAAAAAAATCTCCCACCTCATAAAAAACCGAAGGAGAAAAGTACAGTATAAAACCCAGGTCTATAACTTAGACTTTAATAACAAAGGCAACTGGTTATGAGATAGTGTTACATTTGTAGGTAATATGAGTGTGAGTCGGGTGTGCGTTGGGGGGGTTATTTTCAGCATGAGTGTAAACATGCATGTTTGAACGAGAAAGTGAAGCCGTATTCCGTTATCTGAGATTCAAAGAAACACAAGGCTTAAAAGAAACTGATAAAAAAACGATGCTGTTGTATGCTGAACAAGCTAAAATTGCTGGAGAAGTGCACAGACGGTGGTCCTTGTTCTGAGTGTACATTTGACTGTGAGCCGTCATGAATAGCGAGATCATCAGAAGCGCAATCGACAACGCCTACCACTCAGAGTGCCAGCATAACATTGTGACGAAAAGCATGAGTAAACCTGCAATGGTGATATACATTCCATCATCTGCAAACATGCATCAAATTACGATCAAATAATTTCTTTCCGTTGTGGAGATCACTGCACCGTGAAACGCAAACCAGAAGGATAAGCAATTGATGAAAAACATCTTAAATGTACTTAATTTAGGTGTGAACTTAGGTAACAAAGAACTAAAAATGTGTAATTACAACTTTCGAAGATGTGCCTCCATGTGCCAGCATCCGAAGGTTTATCGAGACCGTGGGCCAGAAAGTAGGTGTAGTTGAATAAAGGTAAGTGCAACAACAAAAAGGTTCTTGCCAATAAAAGGAGCCTTATATATCAACAAGAGTACTGGTGAAAAGGCTGCGTCTGTGTGTGAGTATGTGTATGTCTACAGGTCCGATAAGAGGCCTGAGAAGAGGAGCACGTCAAAGACCATCAAGAAGATTGAAGATGTTATAATCTTCGATCCCATTTAAGAGCAAAATCCTAAAAAAGGTGAAACCCGATAGTGTTTATACTAGATATTTCCATTACAGCATACCACCATGTGAGTATAGGACTGCATTACAAACTCCCATCCTTTAGAGCATAGCAAACGAAGAAAAATTCCTATACCTAACCAAAAAGGATTGGTTGATAGTTCAAATCATAGCAGTAATGGAACTGTATCTCAAAGACGGTAGGCTTCCCTGTGTATCTTACAGTGAGAATGTAATCTACACGTACACTTTAATAGTGTATATGAACAAAGGTAACGAAATAGCTTTTGTAAATACATGTCTAAAAGAGAGAGAAAAAAAAAAAAAGCAAAGCAGATACTGGGGCCCTATATAGAATATTGCAATTACACGATGTACATAAGTCAATGTGATCATACAAAGTGGGAGGTAGAAATGTCAGGAGCAGGGTTAGGGAGCTGTATCTTAAAAGCAATAAACATGACCGGTAGAGGTTTCAACATCTCTATTGATGCACCCTATTGTAGACCTCGTTTATTTTTGTATCGCTACACACACACACGTGCTCCCCCTCGCGGAGGAAGGCGCAAAACACAGCACGCCCTCTCCCTTCATGTTTTATTCTGCATCTACGCAACGCCTATTTCAGTGCATGTCTTATTGCATGGACGGTTTTAAAACAGGCCTTGCTTGATGTGATTCATGTAAATTACTAGATACTCGATGTCGTATGTAGCATTTCGTTCATTGCTTGATTCTGAACTCGTTTGAGACTATAGCAGAAGACAAAGGTCTGTTTCAGTAGCAGCACACATATCGTAGATGTGCACTTAAATCACAAAACAAAGAACCAAAATGATCCAACATAATTTGTAGCAAATGTGATGTGTGTAGCATGTTTTGCTACCTTCCACAAATAATGATTTATCAATTAATATGATGGTTCCGATAAACATACAAGGAGTACTTTATCAAACCTGAACGTAAAACCGTTTGGTAGAAAATGCATTGAGAATAATGTTTAGTAACAGGTAGCCAACAATCCTTTCAAAAATAAGCGATCCTGTAAAACATTCAGGGACAAAAACGAATTTTAGCTCTAAAATAACATTCCAAAATAAATAATAATAAAAAATGAATTGCTTGAAATGCCGGAAGCACGATTAACGGTATACTTCCTAAGCGAAGTGGAATTTAATTCAATGCCCTGTCCCAAAACTAAAACAATACAAAAAGCTTGCAAAGCGGTGAGTACATCTGCTAAGAACTTTACCCATAGCTGAGGATATGCATGCGCAAACAGGAAAAAAATCTCCCACCTCATTGAAAACCGAAGGAGAAAAGTACAGTATAAAACCCAGTCTATAACTTAGACTTTAATAACAAAGTCTACTGGTTATGAGATAGTGTTACGTTTGTAGGTAATATGACTGTGAGTGGGGTGTGCGTTTGGGGGATTATTTTCAATATGAGTGTAAACATGCATGTTTGAACGAGAAAGTGAAGCCGTATTCCTTTATCTGAGATTCAAAGAAACACAAGGCTTAAAAGAAACTGATAAAAAAACGATGCTGTTGTATGCTGAACAAGCTAAAATTGCTGCAGAAGTGCACAGACGGTGGTCCTTGTTCTGAGTGTACATTTGACTGTGAGCCGTCATGAATAGCGAGATCATCAGAAGCGCAATCGACAACGCCTACCACTCAGAGTGCCAGCATAACATTGTGACGAAAAGCATGAGTAAACCTGCAATGGTGATATACATTCCATCATCTGCAAACATGCATCAAATTACGATCAAATAACTTCTTTCCGTTGTGGAGATCACTGCACCGTGAACCGCAAACGAGAAGATTAAGTAATTGACAAAAAACGTCTTAAATGTGCTTAATTTAGGTGTGAAGTCAGGTAACAAAGAACTAAAATTGTGTAATTACACAACGTTCGAAGATGTGCCTCCATAACGGGGCATGGATCGTTTGATGCCAGCGCCCGAAGGGTTATCGAGACCGTGGGCCAGAAAGTAGGCGTAGTTGAATAAAGGTAAGTGCAACAGCAAAAAAGTTCTTGCCAATAAAAAGAGCCTTATATATCAACAAGAGTACTGGTAAAAAGGCTGCGTCTGTGTGTGAGTATGTGTATGTCTTAAGTTCCGATAAGAGGCCTGAGAAGAGGAGCACGTCAAAGACCGTCAAGAAGATTGAAGATGTTATAATCTTCGATCCCATTTCAGAGCAAAATCTGGAGAAAGGTGAAACCCGATAGTGTTTATACTAGATATTTCCATTACAGCATACCATCGTGTGAATATAGGACTGCATTACAAACTCCCATTCTTTAGAGCACTGCAAACGACGAAAAGTGCCTATACATAACCAAAAAGGATTGGTTGATAGTTCAAATCATAGCAGTAATGGAACTATCTCAAAGGCGGTAGGCTTCCCTGTGTATCTTACAGTGAGAATGTAAACTACACGTACACTTTAATAGTGTATATGAACAAAGGTAACGAAATAGCTTTTGTAAATACATGTCTAAAAGAGAAAAAACTACAAAAAAAAAGCAAAGCAGATACTGGGGCCCTATATGGAATATTGCAATTACACGATGTACATAAGTCAATGTGATCATACAAAGTGGGAGGTAGGAATGTCAGGAGCAGGGTTAGGGAGCTGTATCTTAAAAGCAATAAACATGACCATTAGAGGTTTCAACATATTTATTGATGCACCCTATTGTGGACCTCGTTTATTCTTGTATCGCTACACACACACAAACACGTTACCCCCCTGATGGAGGAAGGCTCAAAACACAGCACGCCCTCTCCCTTCATGTTTTACTCTACATCTACGCAACACTGGTTTCAGCACAAATTTCATTTTTCCATGGACGATTTTAAAACAGGTCTTGCTTAACGCGATTCATGTAAATTACTAGCTACTCGATGTCTTATGTAGCATTCCGTTCATTGCTTGATTCTGAACTCGTATGAGACTATAGCTTCACTATCAGCACACATATCGTAGATGTATGTAAATCTCGGGAAAAAAATGTTCCACTAGCAGTATGAATTTGTGTATGCACAAATGGTATTATTAGTATCACTTGCCAACGTTATACAAAAAGAATACCAGTTAAGTTAACATTTTTGAGTAACCGGAGTGTTCGAAGACATTGACATTAAAATACAACCTAACGGAAAACATTGTTGGAAATGTTAATTTTTTTTTTTCTGTTCTGTTTGTTCAATTTTCTAGCACACTGCACACGGTGTAGATAACCTTTTAGAAATAAATTTGGTTCACTGCACATTTTTTTCTGGATCCATGTAGTAGTCGTCGTCGTAGGATGTATGATCAAAGGGGGTGGCTGTTACCATTGGGTAATGTGGACGAAGATGACGCTGGCGAATGATATGAGCAGCGCCGCTGACCTGGATGATCACTTCTATGTAGTCCTGTACCATGGATAATGCGTAGGCGACGAGGAGATATCCAGCACTGGTAGACCACTTCCACTACCAAAGGAGGGGCTCAATAGTTTCGGCACTCGTACTCCACATTACCTAGAACAAGTTACACTTATTTAAACCATGTCCTACCAGGTGCCAGTTTAAAAAATAAAAACAAAATGCATGTTTCACGCCTTAAAATTAGAATATGACGTTTATGGAAATGCAATACAATACAATGCAATGAATAATTAAGTTTTACACAAATGACCAACGGACAGAGTAAATGAGCATGCCTCGGGCTTAAGGGCGTTTAATTATTACGGTCATTAGCGCCCTTATAAAAACTATTCTTAGGAAAACATATAAGTAACAATAAAAAGGGAAAATAACATTTTCGCCAAAGTGACATAAAATACACTGGAAAAAAAAACCAATGAATTGCTAAAGTCCTAGGTGAGGTAAAACATTGGTAATATATTTACAATAAAACCACTATGTTATGTCACTTGAGGTAAAACATTTTAAAGGCCTTATTGGCGCTCCATTTACAGACCTCAGAAAATAAAACAAGAATGCAACTAGAGCCATGCAAATGACACTTGAGATAAAAAGTTAAACATCTTAAGCACCGCACCAGATTGATCGGCTAGGACGTCTGAAGTACTCCCCTCAGTACAGATGAGCTCGTAATGGTGGTGGAGGAACACTATCAAAATATGACATACGGACAAAGCTTCGGTGTAGAGCGCACAGATAGGTGGAGGTTCCTGCGTAAGCAGATGTATGTGAGCGGAAAAAAGTGGCCACTGAGCTATCTAACCATCAGATGCTCCTCACGAGATTGCCGTGAAGAAGTTACCCAGTCACAAGGAAGTCCTTCACCTCCCGTTGTTTGTTTCCGCGGAGAGCTGACCACTTGTCACGCCAGGGCAAAAACACAGCTATCCGGTGTTAATTACACAATCAATTGTAAAACTGGTTTCTGTGGTAGCCGTCTTCTTCGTCAAATCCTCCAATTCATTTCCCGGCAAGCTAACGTGTCAAAGAATCCATGCACACGTGTAAAATGTAGAGGATGCTTAAGGAGATGTACTAGACGATTGGTACTTATACAGCGTACGAATATTCCGAGGTGCACTATGAAAATGTATAACCCAGTCACCGCAATTTCGGGGGTGAACATAGAGAAGGCTCGATATATAGTATGAGAACTGCAGAATAAGTGGGTGTCCTACTAGGCAAATCAAAAGTAGAGGATTTCATCCCAGTAACAAAGGCACATCCAACAGCGTAGGTACAAATACTACCATTGGTGTTCATAAAATACGACCACTGTAATGTGCTTAAAAAGACAGATACGGGTACTAAACAAACGAAGACATACGAATTAGAACTCAGAATTTCAACATCGTGTTTGCGAAGCAGTTCTCGGAAACAGAAAAAGTCTCCTCAGATTAAATAAGACGTTCCGATAACGTTCTTCCAGCTAGATGGAGAAACGGGTTAACTTTGCATGCTCAGCCATTCACTGAAGCCCGCATTCATAATTAGATAAAATGACAACCCGATGATATTCAGCGGGTGTGTGAAATTCGGTGTAGAGCTAGTCGGAAAAGCTAAAGTTAACAAGCAGGACATCACGCCAACACTGCAGCGGGGGTTCTGCCGACTAGGTGTACAGACTACGCACAGCACTGGTTGGCAAAACTCAAATAGATGCCCTTTAAATGGACTAAGGCATTTTCGGCACAGCTGGTCGTGCTGAACAAACAAAGCATCCAAAGTCCAACTTGGCTCGAATTAGTGTACGATAAAGACGAAGCAACACAGTCCAATTCGCTCTCCGATATTTCCCACTTAATACATACGTAAAACATTCAAAGAACGGTCACATCGCGCTTCCGGCTCCACTATAAAAGCTGACAAATTTCCGATTGAAGAGAACCCAAGGAATCTCGTCACTTTTCGAGCTGCAATCATAAAGATCCTTACACGGAAAGCGCAGTCCCTCATAAACTCTTGATTAAACAACGGTAGTCCTCCACGTCCTGCACATACCATAAGGCTTTGCAAGGTCTAAAAATATACAAACTGACGGATCAGAAATCGGTTCATGATCGCAGCCGATAGGGATACAAGGTCGTTTGCCATTGATCCACGCCTTCTGAAGTCGCCATTTACAGCTTTCAAATTAGGTATGAAAGTGGCGTGAGGCCACTTTCCCGGAAAATTGCCGTCCTCCCACCTACGATTACAGACCTTGAGAAGCTAAACCCTTGATATTTTTCAAGCAAACTGTGACATTTAATACCAGAGCGATCAAAGTATTGGTCATTTTTAAAAAGTATCCGAAGAGAAATAAACGGTCGGCACGTCGTATCAATGGGTAAAGAATGTTCCCTATGCTTTCACAAAATCCATTAGAATATTTTAAAACTAGGCTCGGAATGCTTCGATATCCCGTTGACGATTACCTACACTTGCCCTATATATAGTTGTATTTATATGTTCTTTGGGAAACTTTAAGAAAACTTTCTTCATAGACCATGATAAAGCAGACGAACGTTAACGAACATTGCAAGGATTTCATAAGGTATACAGATCACGCTCTAGGATATTTCCAAAGTTTTCATCACATTGAAAAATTGAGGTCCAAGTTCTCCATGCACAAATTTTTGACGGAACACATCATACAAATCACTTCCATAAAATCGAAAACCTCTCATCCTTGTTACATCGTATAGTTGCTTGGTTATTGTCTAGAACGTTGCAAGGATTTTATATATTATATAGTACACGCTCAAGGTAATCCCCAAGTTTGTCAAATTGAAAAACTCAGCTTAAATCTGACGATAAAGAGAACTGCTTCATGCACAATTTTTTGATGCAACCAGATATCACTTCCATAACACCTTGCCACCTTGTTACATCATTCTATATCACTTGGTTTTGATCTAGCCAGTGTTGTTTGGTGCCAACTTTTACAGCAAATGGCACCGTGGGCGAATTACTTGCATATGAGTAAATTGGTCATTTAGTACCAAACTCGATTATAATCAATTGTTTGCCGTGGGTTACAAATTGCACATCGATTATGTTTAGCGCTCTGAATAACGTCAAGGCATAGAATGTGACATTTAATACC